>OX940869.1:17304891-18709783 GCA_954871525.1 Parietaria judaica
AGGAACATTTTGAGATGTTTAATCATTTGGAAAGATTTATAAAACTGAAGTCTGTGCCAGACATCAGATAGTTTTATCAATAGCGTGGCAAAAGTACCATATCCTGGTAACAGAAATTACCTGACAAAATAAAGTATAGTTTGGATTTTTTGTCAACATGAAAGTTGTTGGAAATTAAATTCTAAGAAACTTTTCTTTTGGAACTGAGTCGTTTCGACGTACGGTTTGTGATTTAGACGTTTCGTCGTTTCAACTAGGCGATGCTGAGGGAAACTCTCGTGATCTTCCGGGATATTCTCCTGGATTCCTTGTACCGAAGTGTGGGCTTCGCCGACAGGACTCCGTCACAAAAACTTTAACTGATGGTTCTTTTAAAGCTTTTGGAGAATAACGTCTCACTAAGCCGAACAAGAAAAGAGAGATCAGAGGCTAAGAAATTTGTAGACTATAGAGAGAGAGAGATAGAGAATTCTTGCTCTGGGGAAGGTGTGTGAAATGTGTAGAATGAGCCTTGTATTTATAGGCTCATGGAGAAACCAATAAGGGAAGCTTTCATGCATGAATATCGAATTCTATAATGGGCAAATATAATTAATCACTCCAAATCAATAGCCAAGATTGAATCACTAATGATCCAATGGTTAGGATTAATTAGGGATTTAACCAAATAAGGAAACAATGAATGAATCAATTATCCAATCACTTCCTTATATAAGAGAATTCGAATTCCCTATGCATGCATATGGAAATTTAGAAATCAATAGTCTGGATCCAATGGTTAGAATTAATTCCATAACCAATCTAATGGACCATATTGATTTAGCATAAAGTCAAGCCTCATTACTTGTTTACCAAGCAAAAATTCGATCTCCATTACAAAGAATTCGAATTTTCCATTTCCATATAAACATGTTAATTAATTTCCAATCCAATGGTTAAGATTAAATATTAAACTAATCAAATGGATATAATTAATTAAGCAATTTCGAAATCCATGCTTGGTCACCAAGTCATTTTCAAATTTAGCTTTCCAAATTAATTATCATGATCAAACGATTAAGATCAAACTTGACCGATCTAATGAACCAAATTAATTTCAAGGTTTTCCATTAATACCTAAGCATAGGTACATATGCCGCATATTTCGAAAGTCCATATCTAAGCAAATTCGTGTAAGCCCAGCTTACACATTTACTTGGGCGGCATTATTTCTACACATTCATATATATACCAAATATATATTTTTATTTAAATAACATAAATCTATTAATTATTAATTAATTATTAATAAGAATATTAATAATTAAATCTAAATAATTAAATTATATTATTAACCTTTGATCTCAATATCACACATTAAATGTCGTGATGCAACACCACCATTTAAATTCGTGACATGTGATTAAATTTAACATATTTACGAAAACGATCGTAAACTTGGAAATTCTCTAAATCACAAACCATACGTCGAAACGACTCGGTTCCAAAAGCAAAGTCTCTTAGAATTTAATTTCAAACAAATCTTCAGTTGATAAAAAATCTAAATTCAACTTTCTTTTATCAGTTAATTTCCAGCACCAAACTTTGGTACTTTTGCCACGTCAAAAATAAAACTTCCAAAGTCTGACACAGGCTCTAGTTTTATGTATCCTGACAGATGATAAAACATACAGAATGGTTAAATCACGTACGTATCATCACTTCCGTAGCTATCCTGGGGACCATGGACCCGTATCACTGAAGCTCCAACGAACTGCTAGTGGTTCGTCAAACCTCGGTCTTATTCGATTAAAAATACGAGGCTGAACTCTTTAGTGATACAATATATATTATTCCTTTTATAGCAAGGTGTCCATTAATACAATCAAATTTGAGTTATTGATCTTTCACTTGATGATCCACACACGAGCAAGCGGTTTTTACCGCTTCGCCTCTCATTGCATTTTCATCCTCAACTCAGTTAGTAATACTGTGAGTAACCCACTTATGGTTTCGATTCATAAGTTGCGAACGGGTACCACTCACATAATCTGGGGCAGATTTGAAAAGTACCTCAATTGGAGCTTTTTGGTAAAGCACTTGAGTGGGGAGTCTGCTCGAGATATAAACTGTAGTACGGAAAGCTTCGTCCCAAAATTTAAATGGAAGAGAATCTGTGTGAAGCAGGGTTAAACCATGTTCAACAACAGTTCGATGTTTTCTCTCTGCTACTCCATTTTGCTGTTATGTATGCGGCAAGATCTCCTGTGCAAGATCCCAACTTTGTCGAGATAAGGCTTTAAAGCTTGAAACTTACCACCCCAATCTAACTGTAATGAAACAATAAGAGTCACAAGTTGTTTTTCAACTTGGGTTCTGAAATTCACAAAAGTAGCATGGACATCACTTTTGAGTTTCAATAAAAAAAAATAAAAATCCAAGTGAAGCGAGAAAATGCATCCACAAATGTGACATAATATCGATAACTGTTATTGGACAATATTGGTGCAGGTCCCCAAAGGTCCGAGTGAATTAACTCTAGATGTTTAGTATAAACTGTATGCGATAGAGAGAAAGACAAGCGATGTAATTTTCTATTAGCACAAGAGTTGCAAAATGACTGGCCAGATTTATTTGACAATGAAAGATTACATTTTCTCAGTTTTAACAACTCTAGAGGCTGGATGAGCAAGCCTTTTGTGCCACAAATCAAATGCAATATTCAAAAGAAATTGAGTTTACGTGTACATGAAAGGAAAAATAAGAAAGTGTTGGCTTTGGAGTGAAGTGCTTTGACTGGAAAATAGTAGAGCTGGTTGGCACATGGAACTTGCTTTGATCAAAGCTGTAAAGTCCATCTTGGATGGTGCCCTTCATGACAACTTCACATGACTTGCTATCTTTGACAAAGCAAGCAACATCCTCAAACTCAAAGAATACACCATTATCTTTACACAATTTATAGACAGACAAGAGGTTTTTGGTGATGGCCGGAATAAGTAATAGTTTATGCAAGTGAAATAATTTCAAGGTGAAAAGAGGATTGAACCTGAGAGTAACCTATTTTAGAGATAGACAGACCTGCACCGTTGCCAACGTGAACTTGACTCGAGCCTCCATAATGTGTGATGTGCTGCAGATTCTGTGAATCAGAGGTAACATGATTCGTAGCTCCGGAATTCGGGTACCAATTAAGATCTTATTCAGTTTCTGGTGTGGAGAATGCAGCATGGATTTGAGGAGATTGTGCACCTCTGTGACGATCTGCCAAGTTGTGTGGGATTTGGAATGAGTGATCAAATCAATAATAGCACTCAGCTACTATATGACCGATTTTTCCACAAAGCTGGCATTGAGGTCTGTCCGTACTCCCTGATCCCGATCATTGAGGTCTATAGCTTCCTCGACCACCACGAAATCTCCCTCGCCAACCACCGCTTGGGCAACGGCTCGCCATGCCCTGAGAATGACCTCTGAAATGACCAGAATGTCCTCTTCCGGAAGGGCTAAAACCTTGGCCTCGATTTGGAATTCCCTGCCTTGCAATGTAGTTTGCAGAAATCATGGGTGATCTTGAATCCTTTTATATACAAGCTTCAAAAGACAAGAGCATAGACTCGATTTCTTCAATAGAGAACTGAGTTGTTCTAAAATCAAATGACGTAAAAAATAATCCGTACTCAGTTGGTAATCCATTCAGAATTTAATCAATATGATCTTTAGGAGAGAGAATAATTCCGATACAACTGAGTGAATCAACTGTGACTTTTACCTTTTCTAGGTATTCAGTTGGGGTCAAGTCTTCTTTCTTCAAGTTTTGAAGTTGAGCTTTCAATTGTCGTGTCTTTCACCGAGTCTGAGCATTGAAGTATTGTTCGATTCTGGTCAAGAGAGCATAGCTCAATTCACATCCAACCATTTTAGGAAGAAGAGGATCAGATATGGAAGAAAGAATCCAGGACATCGTAAGGCAATCTTATTTTCGAAAAAGAACATAGGGTTTGTTTTGTGATCCTAAACCTGCATCTTCATTAGAAAGGAACCTCGGAGGAGCAAGATCCTTGTTGAAGACGAAGGATTAGAGTCCATGTCTGCAAATTACAGAGAGGACTTGTTGCTTCCAGACCAAGAAGTTCGAGATATACAGCTTAATCGACAAAGAATGGCTGAATGAGACTAAGGATAAAGGCATAGCAGACTGACCAAAATTTCCTTGCTCTCCCGCCATTGATGCTCTGAAGAAATCGTTTGAGCAAGACGATATTATATCTGATACCATGTTAGGGCTAGAGAGAAAAGGGGAAATGCAATTGGGAAAGATATGTTTGCATTGTACCTGAATAATAGTCAATCAAGAGTATTTATACTCTGTACATAGTAATATAATAGCTAGCGTAACTAATACAATTAGCTAATATTGCTTTATATAACTACATATCCTAACAGCCCCCCTCAAGCTTAATATTTGCGAGAGACACAAAGTTAAGCTTGAAGTGTAAATGATTGAACTGAGGTCCGAAGAGGGGTTTGGTCAGGTGTCGGCCACTTGATCAGGAGAGGGAACATGTCGGACTTCGATTTCTTGGCGAGAAACTTTCTCCCGTACGAAATAAACTTTCTCCCGTACAAAATATGAAAAAATTTATTTTTAAATACTTTCAAGGCCCGAAAATTTACTTAACCTTGGTCCTCCACAAAATATGATGAACTCACAGCCGACCCGCTATTAGGCAAGTTGAAGTGCTGAGTAAATAATTTTATTATAATATCGAGTTTATTAATTTATCGAGTAATTATTTAATTATACTAGTTAGATTTTAGGATCACACAAAAATATTATTTAATCATACTAGTTAGATTTTGGGATCACACAAAAATATTATTTAATTAAAGTTTTAATTTATCAAGGTTTTAAGAAGGAACAAAGAACTATATATCCTAGCACATTGTGAGATTTTTTTTTTATTTTTAGGAAAACCCAGTAGGATTTACTTCTATTCCAGACGACCAGGGGCCAAATCGGCCATTAAATGTTCGACAATACAATAGGGTGGTTCTGTAAACCAAGTATCGGATCTAGGCGAGTTTGGATTACAATGTGCTAGAACCAAGGATCAAAATGCCGTTTTGGCCGATAAATCGTTTGCCGTTATCGATGGATTAATCGTTTGCCGATGCCGTTATCGACGGAAAACCTATAAAAATTATCGTTTGCCGTTATCGAAACTTATCGAACTTATCGATGGATTAATCGTTTGCCGATGGATTTATCGATGGAAAACCTATAAAAAAAAATTCAAACATATTTTACACTAAAAACATAACATAAAATACTAATGTCACAAAATATAAACATAAAAGTCTCATACAAAATATAAGATATAAGCCACAAACCAAGTCTCATACTAATGTAGCCAAACATAAACTAAGTCTCATACAAAATTACAAATACTTTACAAAATATGTAAAATAAATTATTATTTACTTACCAAAATAAATATTTACAAGTCACCAATTATTCTTATATAAAATATGCACTGCACAATTGATTTCATTTAAAACAAGATTGAACAACTAGCTCAACTTAACAAATTAGCTAAAAATTGTACTTTTGCCGCAATATTTTAGAAAACTTCAAATTAAAAAAATTATTATGCCAACCGATTATTTTTTAAATTATATACAATTTTATAAAACAAAATTACACCAAAATATTCGAGTAACTAGCTCAAATCAACAATTTCCGAAACATATGTACTTTTGCCACAATGATATCACAATTCAGAAAAACTTCAAATTAAAAAAAAAAAAATTATGCAAACCGATTAGTTTTAAAATTATATACAATTTTATTAAACGAAATTACATCAAAATATTCGAGTAACTAACTTAAATCAACAATTTCCGAAACATGTGTACTTTTGCCGCAATTATACAACAATTCGGAAAAAACCTAATGACTTTTCGTTATTTAGCGATAAGTCCTCCAGTTTTCGAAATTTAACACTTGAAAACCTAAAACGAAAAGTTGTTCACTTTCCCCCTCGAAAAATCGCGAAAACTATAAAACGAAAACGATTAAGGGAGATAACTTACCGAGAAGCCTATTTTCAGCGATAATCGAACGATTTTCGAACGAAAATCGCGATTTTCGGAACCTTGGCTAGAACACACCATATTACCTTCACGTTTAACAAGACTAAAAGTACACAAACTTCTCGTCGCTAACTCTGCGATGTCCTCGATCAGAAATCCCGCTTTGTCAGCCGCCTATTCTTTCTTCTGAAGCAGAGCGACCACCGAAGAGGAGTCGGATTCCAGCTCGCACGGTACGTAGCCCCATTTAGAAGCAAAGATCACTCCCTCCCGCAAAGCCTCAGTTCAGCCCCTAACACCGACGATGACTTTAATCTGGTTCTTCTAAATGCAGCCACAAATTTTCCTGCGCAATCCCTGAGATAACCGCTCAGCCCCATGAAATTGCCCTCAGATAGGAACGCCGCATCCAAATTTAGTTTCCACCTGTGTTTCTTGGAAAGGGACCAAGTATTGGCCTTAACGGTGAAACGAGAGAGCTTAGGTTGGTTGCTAAATCTCTCGAAGTCCTCCTTAATCATTAAAGCTCGTTGGACGACCTGACTGAAATCTCTTCTCTGATCATGAAGCCATTTATCTCTTTGATTCCAAACAGGGCGATGGCAAAAATATGCATGTCCCTAATGGAAAGCTTCTTTGTTATATCCGAGAAGAGATTGTTGAAATAGGTATGCGGATTAGCCTCTCTTGGGTTAGTGAAAGGCCATTCTTTCCAAGATTCCTTCTCGTATCCGCATATGATACATCGAGGGTCCACCGGGACGTGACGCTAGGCTAAATTTCCTTTAGTAGGAATGATTTCTTGACACGCCCTCCACACGAAAACTTTGATTTTGGGCGGTATTCTCAGATTCCAGATTTGTTGCCATAACTTCACATTGTGGGGCCTCGACGGACATGCCTCGTTAATCCGATCGTTTAACTCACGCGCTATATAATAACTTGACCGAGTAGGAACCCCGTTTGTCGAAGTGCCATATTAATGAATCTTGTTGTGACTTATGTGGTCGGGCAAATCACAGAATTTTATCAGCTTCAAATTGGAGGAAAGAGTCATGTATAAGTTGTTCATTCCAATCCGCGGTATCAGTGAGCAGATCCTTAACCTTTGTGTACTTATCGAGAATTATTGGGGACTAAACTTTGGAACTTGATGGCGTTGGGATCCATCTTCCACCGCAAATCTCAATGTTTAGCCCATTCTCCACCTGCCATCTCCAGCTTTTATTTAGAAGGTCGATTCCCCACAAAAGACTCATCCACACATAAGAGCAACCTGATGTTTCTTTTCCATCCAGAATCGAGGTCTCCGGGTAATACTTTCCAGCCATCACTCTGGCTGCCAAAGAGCGGCGACCGAGCCAATCTCCATACTTGCTTAGCCAAAAGAGCTTGATTAAATTCCTTAAGCCTCCTAAAAACGAGACCCCCTTCACTCTTAGCCTTGCATAACCTCTTCTAACTTTGCCAATGGAACTTATTCTTATCACTACCTGACCCCCACAAGAAATTCGCACAGGCCTTTTAAATATCTTCACGGACGCCGATGGGTATTTTGAACGTACTCATCGCGTAAGTGAGAATCGATTGAATAACCGACTTGATGAGACACTCTCTTCCTCCCATTGAGAAAAAAATTTCCTTCCATCCCTTAATTCTTTTTACCACTCTCTTCCTCAAATAGCCAAACTAGATGTTCTTGGAGCGAAGCGAGAATGTCGGCAGCCCCAAATATAACTCGATACTCTCGCTATGGAGAATACCCAACAATGTTCTGAATTCGTGTATACACGCCCGAGGCGCATTCGGAGAGAAAAATATGACTGATTTATCTAAATTCACCACTTGTCCTGATGCCTTCGAGTATTTTTTGATACATTCTATCGAAGTTTCACATTCCTTTGCTTCCGCACGTAGAAAAATCATACTATCATCTGCGAAAAACAAGTGGGATACCGGTGGGCTTTTACGCGAAATCTGGACTCCATGGAGCTTGCCGTGGTCTACCTGTGCGTGTAACAAGGACGAGAATCCTTGAGTGCATAGGAGGAAAAGGTACGGTGACAGGGGGTCACCTTGTCGGAGGCCGCGCGACGCCGTGAAATTCTCAGATTTGAAGCCGTTGACCAGCACTGAAAAGCTGGCCGTCGAGACACAATTCATAATCCGTGAGATACATTTTGGACCAAACTTCATAGCTAGCATCATTCGTTGCAAAAACAACCATTCAATTCTGTCGTAAGCCTTGTTCATGTCCAACTTTAGTGCAGCATAACCAATTCGACCTTTAGTACGTGAGCGGAGCCACATTCAAACCCCACCATAATGTTATCTCCGATGTGACGCCCATTAACGAAAGCACTCTGATTTTTGTCTACAATATATCAGAAAATATAGCTCTTGTATGGAAAATCCATCGATGGGCTTTTTGGTTTTATTCTAGACTAGTGAATGGCACCGCAATCCGCGTGGTGGCAAGAAAATATTGTTTTATATAAATAAATATATTATATATATTAATTCTACAAATTGGTTGTTATAATCGAAATAACAACAACCAAAGCGAACTCAACAATTTCGATTTATTTATCAAGTCATGATATAGCCAAATGTTTATTACATTAGAATTGATAATGTAATATTAATCTCAATGGTTGTATATTAATACTAAAACATTGCGTAAATGTGAAGAAAAAAACTAACATTAAAATAACAAACTTTTAAAAAAATATATAATAGTTCTATGGAGTTAGCTATTTCTATTAAGAAAAATATTAGTATTACGTAATTAATGAAAAAAAATTATCGACTATATACACAAAATTTACAGTTTATATCTCTGTTTTTCTCTGACTTTTATATCGAAGTAAATACTTCAAAATAATTAACAATGGCAATAAGACAAAAGGTTCACATCACAATTTTCTGCTCTGGTATTTATTCTCTTATAAATCTCTATTTATCAAAAGGAACAAAAATCACAAAAAGAGTACAATAGAAATAAAAATTAACATAAATAAGAAAACTTCATTCATCTTCATGTTATGACTCTTATTGTCGGAAGTTTAAAATTAAAAGTGATTAATAACAATATTAAAAAAAAAAAAAAACATAACTCACATCACACTTTCTTCTCTGTATTACTGAAGTCTCAATTAACCTGGTCAAGTAACAAAAAAAAAAACATAAGAAGAGTATGTTCGAAGTAAAAGTTAACCAAAAAAACAAAAATTACGTATATAGTAAGTAACAGACTATATCAGTAATGTTTGTATAAATGACTACATAATAAAGGTAAATGACTTGTTAGTTGTTCTCTTACATAGTGATTTTTGTTGTTTACCGTACCGATGACAAATACAAAACATACTTTGGCTTTCTCGACACTGCAGAACTTTGGAGCATCCCAATCAATAATGTTAAAAGTCTTTAACGTTAACATTATAGTCTTCATCTTGATCTAGGGAATAATGATAATCATGATGTCCCTTGCATTCTTGCAGCAAATGTGTAACATGTGATCGACACAATTTTGAGCACGCCAATAATATAAAAGAAGAAACTAAAATTGAGAGCTTCAGTTTTTACAAAACTATTGTTTTAGAGCTAGCTGATTGAGCATAATTGACTAAAAATAAATAGAAATATCAATAAATATACCGTCAATTGTTATTCTCATTTATTTTGATTATAAATGTTAGGTTTTTTAGTTTTCCTACGGGTACGTATAGTATTAAAAGAATAATTAATCTATTGACAAACTGACTCTTTTTGTATATTTGCTAAGTCAAAAGATATTTGCTCGAGTAAGAAATTGAAAATTTTAAAGTCTATTATAAGATTTGATATTCCACACAATTTTGATATTCCTCATTTGATAATCCATTAAAATATAATCAAGTGTATTGTTTATTACCCAAGCAATTATTAAAAAAATTATAATAATCAAGTGTTATCCTATAACACTTTTTTTAAATAGAGTGTATAACACTTTAAATGGTAACCTTTTAATTCTAATATTAGATAAACATCCGCTCTTCCCGCAGTGGTGTTAAAAATATTAAATAAATTAATTCATTTGATTGTTTATCATAGTTAAAAGATATATATTAACATCAAACTCAATAATTATTTTATTTTGTTGTGTAATGTTTCCGACAGTTTTTTTTTAATGAATATTACATTAAAAATTTAGAAAAGATAAGTAAAACTTGAATTATAAATATAATTAAAGAAAAATATTAATTAACCTTGAAATTGATCTACGTACGAATAAAAGAGTGCTCAAATTTGATTTTTGTTAAGTGATGAACTATATTCGTTAACTTAATTTTGAAATTAGTAATCAGTTGGTGTCTTGATTATTTTCTTCTTAAATTGTCTACTTTTTAGCTCTAAGATTAATTTTCTTAACTTAGTTTCGTCATTTCTTTTAACTATTATCTTCAGCATATAGGAAATAAATCAATGACAATCAATTCACTATGAATAATTAATTTTGAATATTGTCCATTTACATATTACCAAAATTGTAAGCAGTAAAACAATAATAATATATATGAGAGCAAAAATTTGGAGAATATGAACAGTTCAATAGAGCAAATCAATATAATCAATATGGAATTGTGTTTGTGGCAAAAGTACCAACAGTGTTAAACATCGTAATTTTTAGGATATTATATAGAAAACAACATTTTAACTATAGTTCACCGACAAATTCTGTCGCGATGAAAATAATACTTGCGTATATATGCTTGAATTTTTTTATTTTGTAATTGAAGGACGTTGACTATACAGCTCGTGCAATATAATTGACACCCAAAATAGTACACCTAAACCGTAATATAATATAATTAATCGCAATTATAGTCATATACTGCAGATTATATTAAGAAATATATTTAAAATATAATGGATATAATGAAATCTAGTTGTAATTACCAAACAATAATATATAAGACTCCAAAAGATATCACTATAGTGTAATGTATTTACAAAAAAAAAGAGTATTAATAAGGGATCACACATGAAAGTGTTACATTTTGTTTTTCGAGCAACTTCCATCGCTGCATGAAGCTCCATATTGTCAAGCAAATCACTGAATAGTCTTTTTATATGAATAATAATAATAGTTTTTAAAAGTCATGATCGGATCCTATACATCATCAAAAATTGCTTAATAAAAAAATACTATATCCATATACAAAATTTAAAGTAGCAAGATACTATTAACTCCAACATTATCATCGGTCATTGTTTTCCATATAAACTTTAACAATACACAATGTCTACGTAGACAAATTTATAAACACAAAATATTAAAATGAACGTTCGAATAAAATAATTGCACGTGAGATATTGTTTAAAGCGAACCTTAACCATATCGATCACATATTTCACTTTAAAAAAATTTATGAGTCTGTTAATGTTTTTTATCGAATTTGTTGTCATGTCGCCATCGAGTAGAGTTTTTAAGTCGTGATTGACTCCAACGCATCTTCGAGATTGTTTACCTGACATTGTTCGCTAAGAAATGATCGTAAGAATGACATAATCATCCTTGACCATAAAATTTACAAATTACAAATATTATACAATTTTTAAGATTAAACCACAAATCAAAAAGTAAATATTTTAAGAAGGGAGAATATATGCATTCTATCTCAAAAACTCACTTGGGATTTTTATCGAAGAAGGCCGCCGGTTGTGATCGGAGCAAAGAATGGCCGGCTAAATTAATCCTATACAAATTCTATAAGAATAAAAAAGAATATATATGTAATCAAATTTAAAAAAATTACCTGGGAACAAAAAATTATTTGAATACGCTTGGAAAAAAAATCTCAGGAAAAGAACTTGAATTGTTGAAGCTGCCACAAAAAATTGATGTTGATCATAGGCATTGAAAAAAAAACAATGATTGAGCAACATTAGTTCCAAATAAAAAAGGAAATAAAAAAAAAACTGTTAAGGTCGGATCTCTCTGAACACTTGGACGAGTCGACCCCCCCCCCCCCCTCTCTTAAAGGGGGATCGACGATTCGACGATGTCCGGAGTCGACGGTACCCGAAGTCGATGATGTCCAGAGTCGACGACACCCGAAGTCAACAATGTCCAGAGTCGACGACACTCGAAGTCGACGACACCCAAAGTCAACGACACCCGAAGTCGGCGACACCCGAAGTCAACGACGCCCAAAACCGACGACCCCAAGACCCGACAAAGAGAATAGATAAGACTCTGACGAGATAAGAAGAACCGACTGTATCGACAACAACTGATAGGATGGGCATTTAATGCTTGGGAGCTTCGACAGGATGGGCATTTAATGCTTGGGAGTTTCGATAGGATGGGCATTAAATGTTACCACCTCGTAGGTAAACCAGCAGGCTCGGAACAGGCGAAAGGGGATGAGTCAGGCTTTTGCCAGAGACATGGGAGAATGGGCTGATGAGACTCCGAGAAAAGGGGGAGATTTTAGCCTATAAAAGAGGAGGGATTGTCTTTGAGAAAGATTCAGGAAATAGATAAGAATATTTACCCACAACGCTGTTCTTAAGCGCTTTTAATTGTAAAACGAGAAAAACTGAATCTCTTATCTTAAAACAGAAGGGATACCTTTTGTGATTGTTGAGCGTACGAAACGCGCTCAACAGTTTGGCGCCCACCGAGGGGCTCAGTTTTTCTCTATCACGCGGTTAGAAGCCCGAGAGAATGGAAAACAACGGCGAAAACAACGACACATAACGCACGGAGAGTCACGGAGAAGGAGCAACTGACAGAAGCGTAGAAAGCAACCAAGCCACCATAGAAGGACTTCGGCAGCAGCTGGAAGAAGCGGCGATGAGAAATCAGCAGCTCGCCACCCTCCTGGACGACGTGGTCGCTGAGACGAGGAGGCAGTCCCCGGAAAGCTTGACGCAGGAACGTCGGCCCCCGGGAGGGAGGAACCAGACAAAGAAACGGAGGACCGGGCAGCGTCGCGACTTGGCGTCAACAAAATCCTATTTTCGTCGCCCGAAGGCACGCCACCCGGAAATAACGAAGAGAGACCCGTACAGCAGGAGACGCGACGAGAGAAGCCACCACGAGCGCCGGTAATGGCGTGCACTCCCACGGGCTGGGCAGCGGAGCAACACCAACAGAATGCGACGGCAGTGGTAAACGAAGCAAGGATCCAGGAGCGCGTCGACAGAGCCCTGCTCGAGTTAACGTCAAGAATGGGGTAGGTTACGTCACAGATGCACAAGGCGACGAGTGCGGCCCCGGAGATCGACAGGCTGGTCGAGGAGTCCAGGCACACGCCTTTCTCCTTACACATCAGTGGCGTCAGAATCGATGAGAAGCCCAAGATCAGACCAACCTCATACAAAGGAACGACAGACCCAAATGCGCACGTGAAAGCTTTTCAAATCGTGATAGGACGGGTAAACGCGTGAGGACCAGAGCTGGAGGCCATCTTGTGCCACTTGTTCGTCGACAGCTTACAGGGACCAGCTCTGGAATGATTCGCAAAACTCCCGCCCAACTCCGTCAGCTGCTTCGACCACCTTGTCTCCCACTTACTGCGCCACTTCTCAATGTACGTACAAAACGAGGTAAACATCACCGACCTTTGGCTGGTGGAGCAGGACGAGGGAGAAACCCTCCGGAAATTTATCGGGAGGTTCAAAGAAGTCATGGCTCGAGTTTCCGGGCTGGACGACGGCGTCTCCATCCAAGCTCTGAAACACTCGTTGTGATTCAAAGCACCCGTTCGGGAAGAAATGATCAAGGCACGCCCGTCGACGATCGTTGATGCCCTTCACAAAGCGTCCATATTCATGCAAATGGAGGAGGAGAAGTCGGCGCTGGCAAAGAAGTACGAGTCGAGAGGCAAGGGAAAGCAGCCAGAAAAGAAGGAGAGCAGGGACCAAGGAGATAATCCGTCGGCAAAGACGAGACGAGGAGAGGAAGATAGACGAGCCTTCAATCAGCAGCTTGCTCGAGAGACCCCGAAGCAAACGGTCTATTAGGTCGAAGAGAAACGAGACCATGCGGGGGGACAGGGAGGCTACGAACGAAAAGTATGGCCCAAAGACCCGAACAAGTTTTGTAGCTTCCACAAGTTCAAGGGACATTCTACCGAAGAATGTGCCATGCTGAAAAGGAGGCTGGCCGAGAAGTATGCGAGAAGAGAAATGTCGGGCGTCGATTTAGGGAATCCCCATGAGCAGTGGGGAAACTCCCGACGACAGTACCAACGGGAGGAGCCGGCAAGGGACGAAGGAAACGGCCAGCTCCGGCAACAAAAGAGCCCAACCACCGACCGGCCGACGACCCAGCACGCTGGTCAAAGCTCCGACGTCAACGAACCTCCGAGGGCGAGGAAGAGAATAGAAATGATCATGGGAGGCTCGCATTTGTGCGACAACTCCGTCAACAGCATCAAGGCTCACCAGAGGAGGGCGAGGGAACACGACCGAGGGGACACCGCGATGATCGGGGCCGAAATAGAGATAGCCTTTGTGGAAGATGAAGCTTGTGCCGACCTGCACAACGACGCATTGGTCCTGTCGCTGGGCATCGGCAACTGCGACATTGGCCAGAAGATGAAGCTTGTGCCGACCTGCACAACGGGAGCTCGGTGGACGTCGTTTTCTACGATGCCCTCAGGAAGATGGAGATCGAGGGGATCGAAATCCAAGGAAAGCCATGAAGCGTCTCCGGCTTCAATGGCGATGACGCCACATCCGTCGGAACGATCGACCTGCTGATATGCGCAGGCAACGTCAACAAGATGACCACACTAATGGTGTTTGATTGGCCGTCGTGTTGGAAATCGAGGTTTGATTCCCGACTCCATTACCCTGAATAAGCCTCCGAGCCGTCCCGGTAACATTTAAAAATTATTTTAAAGCGGAAAACTTATTATCGTAACGGCACAGATATCGAGTAATAACCATTTTAACAAGATCCGATAAATATTACATATTTAATATTCACAACTCATTATTAATATCATAGTCGAAAAATAAGAAATAAATAGAAAGCAATAAATGTTTGCATTTATTAACCCAATGCATAAGGCCGTACCTCAACTGACGTTTCTGACTGCGGACTCTGAAGTTCGGCAGGGCTCCGCCGGTGCTGAGGGAAACACCCGTGATCTTCCGGGATATTCTCCTGGATTCCTCGTACCGAAGCGTGGGCTTCGCCGGCAGGACTCCATCGCAAAATTTAACTGAGGTTCTTTTGAAGCTTCCGGAGAAATAGTCTCCTAAACCGAACGAGAAAAGAGATCAGAAGCAGAAAACTCGCAGACCCTAGAGAGAGAGGGAGAGCTCGAGTTTTTGCTCTGGGGAAGGTGTGAAAAATGTTGTAAATGAGCTCCCTATTTATGGACTTGGCCCGTAACCGAATTAGAGATTTTCTCTCCTAAATTCGAATTTTATATATATTAAATACTTTAATTATTCCAATCCAATGGTTGAGATTTAATCTCATCTAGATCCAATGGTTATAATTATACTTGTATTTAATTAAATAAGAAAGACTTGATAAATACAAAAAAATCAATCTTATCTTCGTATTTAAATATAATTCGAATATTTATATATATATATATATATATCTAATTTCGAAACTTATTATTAAATATAATTAATTATCCTAATCCAAAGGCTTAGATTCAATATTATCTAAATCCAATGGATATAATTAATTAGGGATTTAATTAAATAAGAAAGACTTGGTAAACCAATCTTATCTACTTATCTTAATTTCGAAATATATATATAATAATGATAATTTCGAAATTAATTATATATATCCAACGGCTTAGATTAATCTTAGACCGATCTAATGGATCAAATTAATTTGGGATAGAAATCAAATATTCTAAGACTTGGTAAAAGCCTAATTCAATTTTATCTTCATCATTATCTTCGAAAATATATATATTAATTAATTTCCAATCCGACGGTAAAGATTAAATCTTAAACCGATCTAACGGATACAATTAATTAGGTCAAATTCGATAAAACTTAAGCTTGGTCACCAAACTACTATTTTCGAATTAGGGTTAGGTCAAAAAATCAATCATGTTAATCCTACAGTTGATATTAAATCATCTCCGATCTAAATGATAAGATTGATTTTAGGGTTTTTGCCAAAGTACCAAACTTTAGGTACTTATGCCGCAAACCAAAAACCCTTAGCTAGGTCAAACTCATGTGGGCTAGGTCATGTAAGCCCACATCGATTTACACATGTAATATATAATTAAATATATATTATTATTATTAATATAAATCTATTAATTATTAATTAATTATTAATAAGATATTAATAATTAAATCCAAATAATTAAATTATATTAATAATTCCTGATCTCAATATCACACATTAAAATGTCATGGTGCCACACCATCATTTAAATTCGTGACATGTGATTTAATTTCATAGTTTATCGAACCGAGCACAAACTTAGAAAATCCATAAATCACTATCCGTAAGTCGAAATGACTTGGTTCAAAAAGCAAAGTTGCTTAGAATTTAATTTCAAACAACATGGTGCTGATAGAAAATCTAAATTCTAACTTTATTTTATCAGTTAATTTCGTGTACCAAGATATGGTACTTTTGCCACGCTGACGATAAAACCATCTGACGTCTGCCACAGACCTTTCAGTTTTATAAGTCAAGCCAAATGATTAAACATTATCTAGAATGTATTTTAATCACGTACGTATCATCCGTTACGGAGCTATCCTGGGGACCAGAGACCCGTATCACTTAAGCTTCAACGAACTGCTAGTTGTTCGTCAAACCTCGAAGTGATTCCACTATAGACCTGAGGCTGCACTCTTTAGTGATACGGTATATATTATTCCCTTTATAACAGCAGGGTGTCCATTGATATAATCAAATTCGAGTTATTGATCTTTCACTTGATGATCCACACACGAGCAGGCGGTTTCTACCGTTATGCCCCGCATTGCATTTTCAACCTTGACTCAGTCAGTAATATTATGAGTAACCCACTTATGGTTTCGATTCATAACTTGCGCACGGGTACCTCTCACTTCTCACCACTGACAATCAAGGGAATCATCATCACTCTGAAGAGAGCTGTGTGATGCCCATGTCTATGACCAAGCTACCCTTACTGCTGACTATCATGTTCCCAAAATAATAGTGTTGGGAACAACAGTAATATTTCGTGTTCTTTAACGGTTAAATCAAAGAACAATCAAGCCAACAGCTCGGACTCAAGATCACTCAGGACTTAGATCGAATATCCATTTGATCATCTACTAGTGACTCAACTCCAAGTTATCAGTGATGGTCTTATATGATAATTTCCGGAGTTTAAGTCAGGTCCAGTCCAGTATGAAGACACTTCATACTTAATGCACTTCTAGTGAGTGTGACGCACACAAAATCCAGAATAGGATTGTCACTTAGTCACATTAATGACCTTATACGATTAATGGGCTCCCACCCAGTTAATCAGGTCACGGACATTTTAAGTTCATTTATTATGATTATTAATTCTTCCTCACATTGACTCTGTTGTGATAATAATAACATAATTGCATCCTTTATGAACTAAGGAAACAAACATTCTATTTTACTCTACCAGAAACTATAATAAGATTAACATAATAAGTATTATCTTTATTCAATGACATATCATAATCTTTTACAAATGGATAAAATATCTTGTTTAAGGACACATATGTCCAACCCGTCGATCTTCAACATGATCCTTGGTCGACCATGGATTCATTCCATGAGAGCCGTCCCGTCGACATACCACCAAGCCATCAAGTTCCCTGGCAGAGGGGGAAGGGTGGAGGAAATAAGGGGGAACAGGAACGCCTTCAAGGCTTGCTACCTGATGAGCTACCGATCGACGGCGCAAGAAGAAGAGCAACGGAAGAAGGGCCACACATAGCAATCAGCGTCGCTGCCCGAGGTCACGAAACAGAAGGAAGGCGGCGACGAAAGTAAGGTGGCAGAGGAAGCGGCAGAACAAAACAGCTGCGGCGACGGACGAGCGACAGTGATAGGTCGACCAATCCTGGAAGTGGTGGAACCGATCTACATCGATGACCCAACCCGAACCGTCGGTGTAGGGGCGGGTCATGAACAAGGTTTGAAGCGACAGCTGATCGGGTTCCTGAAGAAGAACCTGAAAACTTTTGCATGGTGCCACGAGGACATGCGGGGGATCGATCCGTCAATCTTGGCGCACCAGCTCAACACCAATCCAAGCCATCGACCAGTCAAACAAAATAAAAGGAAGCTGGCGCTCGATAGAAACAAGATAATCAACGTTGAGGTGGATAGGTTGTTATCGACAGGGGCCATCAGGGAAGTCAAATATCCCGAGTGGCTGGCAAACACCGTCGCCGTAAAAAAGAAGAATGGCAAATGGCGGGTATGTGTGGAATACACGGATCTCAACAAGGCGTGTCCCGAAGACAGCTTTCTCATGCCACACATCGACCTACTCGTCAAGGCAACACACGGGTACGAGCTGCTAAGCTTTATGGACGCCTACTCGGGATACAACCAGATCAGGATGCACCCAGAGGACGAAGAGAGGACCGCCTTTATCAGATCGTGAATGAAGACGATGTCAGCAACGCTTCACAGAGGTCAGTCGACGCTCACGACAAGGAAAGCACAGGAGATAGCAACGGCAACGGAGGTCTCCACGACCAGAAGATGCCGAAGGTCGCCAGGACCACCCCGACTCTCGTCAGGCTCGCCCGGGGGGTCGCCGAGAGGTTCGCCAGGCCGAAGATCCTGAAGACGTTGAAGACCGCCGGAACTACCCGGACCCTTGCTAGGCTCGCCCAGGGGATCGTCAGGAGGTTCGCCAGGCCAAAGATCCCGATGACGTTGAAGACCGCCGGAACTACCCAGACCCTCGCCAGGCTCGCCAGGGGGGTTGCGAGGAGGTTCACCAGGCCGAAGATCCCGAAGACGTTGAAGACCGCCGGAACTGCCTGGACCCTCGTCAGGCTCGCCCGGGGGGTCGTCAGGAGGTTTGACAAACCGATGATCCCGAAGACGTTGAACACCGCCAGAACTGCCCGGACTCTCGCAAGGCTCGCCCAGGGGGTCGTCAGGAGGTTCGCCAGGCCGATGACTTTAATGATATTGAGCACGGACGGAACACCCCTAACCCTTGCCAGGCTCTCCTGGAGGGTCGCCAAGGGAACCGTTGTGATGAAGACCGTAACCTTGCCGGGACGTACTAAGACCGCCCGGGAGGTCGCCAACCTTCACTAAGACGCGAAGACGGAAGATGGGCTGAAGTTATTTACCTCGAAGACTACAGAGAAGACCGGAAACGCGGCCGTCGGGCTTCACCCGACCGCCGTCTAGGTCATCAGGAGCCTCGCCAACCGTAGCGCTACGACGTATTCGACCTCCTCCAAGGGATGCATAAGGAAATCCAAGACTTGCAGAAGACTAACGAATCCTTGCAGAAGTTCATCAACCACTTTGTCGAAGAATCAAACAAGGTAAATGACTACACCGACAACGATGCCGTCATCACCCTCATCGACGAACTGCAGACCGGATAGTTCTTGATCTCCCTCGTGAAGGAAAGACCGTTGACTATGACGGAACTCATGACGAGTGCAGCCCAGCACATCTCTGTGGTAGAGTACCTCGCCAGTAGGAAGTCGACGGAGCGAGGGAGTCCCCGACAAAGCTACGCCTGTTCCTCCGACAAACTAAAGATGAAGAAAAACCGCACGGACTACAACCGGAGCCAAATGGCAAAACCGCAAGGAGGTCAGGTGACGAGGAAACCATTCCGCCCTGACAAAAAAGACTACACACCGTTGACGACTATACCAGACGAGATCTATGCCATGCACGCGACAAGTTCAAGAAGCCTCCTCCACTTAACAAGCCTGCAAAGGATAAGGGTCGATACTGCCAATTCCATCGTTACTACGGTCACCTGACGTCGCAGTGCTACTAGCTGAAGAATCAAATTAAAGATCTGATCAAAGAAGGATAGCTAAAGAGTTTGTCAAGAGGCTATCGGCGAACGACGGGGACGTGCCGACCTCACTCTTGACGTTGGCGCAACCGACGACTCATGGCGACGACCAAGGGAAAGCCATAGCGGCAACCCCGCTGAATGTCATATAAACAATCATCGGAGGACCAGGAGTTGGAGACTCAAGCCAAAGCAGACAGAGCTACGCACTAGCAACGGAGAAAGGATGGTCGTCGAACCAGGTTAACCTGGTAAGCACAACACCCTTGATCCACACGGGCGAAGCCATCACCAATGAAGAAGCTCTCGCCATTGACTCCCCGCATAAAGATGCCATCGTCGTGAAGCGAGGAGTTGGCTCGACTACCACAGCAGTCAACAGCCAGGAGAACGACGACCAGCCAATCGACGACGAAGACATTTTGATGTTCAACAAGCTGGACCCCCGGGAGGCACCCCGGAAGCCAGTGGTCGAAGCTTCCTCAGACCTGAAAACCGTGATGCTGCACGACACCAAGCCAGAGAGGACAGTGAAGATCAGACCCAATCTCCCGACGATGGTCAAAACCCAGCTCTCCGCGTTCCTGCACGAATACCGTTACATGTTCGCCTGGACGCATGCGGACATGCCTGGTATAGACCCGGAGATAATGGTCCACTGCCTTAACATAGACAAGATGAAGACACCGAAGATCCAGAAGAGACAAGCATTCAACGAAGAACGATACGACGACATCAACAAAGAAGTCGACAAGCTCATCAACGCGGACTTATTCTGAGAAGCTGTATACCCTGAATGGGTTTCCAACGTCGTCACGGTCAAGAAGCCGAATGGGAAATGGAGAATCTGCATCGACTACTCAGATCTGAACAAGGCGTGCCCAAAGAGCTGTTGCCCTCTACCAAGAATTGACCAGCTCGTCGACGCCACTGTCGGACACGTGCTGATGAGCTTCATGGATGTGTATTCCGGATACAACAAAATCCAAATGCATGAGCCCGACCAGATCCACACGACGTTCACGACGAACCGAGGACTCTATTGCTACAAGGTTATGCCATTCGGGCTGAAGAACGCCGGCATGACGTACCAGCGACTCGTCAACAAGATGTTCGCCAAACTCATAGGGAGAACCATGGAGGTCTACGTCGACGACATGCTTGTCAAAAGCTTGAAGACCAATGACCAAGTCACCAACCTTAGGGAGATGTTCAATCTCCTCCACCAATACAACATGAAGCTGAATACCGCCAAGTGCGCATTCGGAGTGGAGTCAGAACAATTCCTCGGGTGCATGATACACTAGCGAGGAATAGAAGCCAACCCTGAGAAGATCCGAGCACTACTGGAGATGAAGAGCCCACGACGAGTGAAAGAAGTGCAGAGTCTGGCAGGACGCCTCCCAGCCCTCAACTGATTTATCTCCAAAGCCATCGACCGGAGCCAGCCCTTCTTCGAAGCACTAAAAGGAGGAAAGAACTTCCAATGGGACGACAAATGCAAACTCGCATGCCAGGAGCTAAAGACCTACCTAGGCTCGCCGCCGATGCTCGCCAAGCCAAGAGACGAAGAAACACTGTACCTCTACCTGTCCGTATCCAGCCAGGCCGTAAGTGCAGTCTTGATTCGAGAAGAAGAAAAAGCTCAACACCCGGTGTATTAGGTCAGCAAAGCTCTCCAGGACGCTGACACGAGGTATCCCGAGATCGAGAAGCTGGTACTCACCCTGGTCACCACCGCAAGAAAGCTACGCCCTTACTTCCAAGCCCACCAGATCGTGCTCAGGACGGAGCATCCACTGAAGAAGGCATTCCAGAAGGCGACGTCAACCCGTATGACTCTCTGGTCACAAGTACTGGGAGAATATGGAGTGGAATTCCAGCCACGGGTCGCCATCAATGGACAAGCCGTTGCCGACTTTGTCGCCGAGTTTATCTTTGATTTCGACGCCTCCGACACTGATGAAAAAGGAAACAACGCCACCACAGCCAAAAAGGAAGTCCACCCCCGAAAGACCGACGTGGAGCATGTACATGGACGGAGCATCAAACGCCCATGGAGCCGGCGCAGGAATCGTCATCAGCAACCCGCAAGGAGAGAAGTTGAAGTACGCCATCAGATACGGATTCAAGGCCTCCAACAACGAAGCGGAGTACAAAGCTATCCTCGCCAGACTCGACATCGCCAAAAAGCTCGCCGTGGAAAACTTGAAGATACACTGCGACTCACAGCTTATTGTCAACCAGATAAACGGCAAATACCAAGCTAAAGAAGACAACATGTTGGCCTACCTCCAAGAAGCTCAAAGACGTCTGGAACCATTCTCGTGGTATGAAGTCGTTCAGATACCCCGGGGAACTAATGCAGAAGCGGACACGTTAGCACGCATGGCGTCCAACACAACCGATGAAGGACTCGGGAGGATACCTGTAGAGCTACTCGAAAGGCGTTCTTTCGATAAAGACGAAGTACTCGCAATTGAAGGACTTGAAGATCAGGAAGAATCAGATTGGATGACGAGCATGAAGGACTACCTCCAGCAAGGCAAGCTACCGGATGACATGTCTGAAGCAACCGGATGACACGTTTGAAGCAAGACGATTGAAGAACCGCGTAACCCACTACATCATGCACGAGGGTAAGCTCTACAAAAAAGGGTTTTCACAACCACTACTTCGCTGCCTAGAGCCAGACGACGCCAACCGAGTCCTTAAAGAAATCCACGAAGTAATCTGCGATAACCACGCTGTCGGACGCTCACTCGCATTCAAAGCTCTCCGACAAGGCTACTTTTGGCCAACGCTCAAAAAGGACGCAAGCCACCTCGCCCGCCGATGTGACAAGTGCCAGCGCTACGCTCACGTGTACCGTTGGCCACCGGCGACGCTCAAGTCTATACTGGTCCCACGACCGTTCTCAACGTGGGGAGTCGAACTCATAGGAAAACTCCCGAAGGCCGCCCCCAATAGGGAATACGTTATTGTCGCCATCGATTATTTCACAAAATGGGTCGAAGCGAAGCCCCTCAGCTCAATCACCGAAGCCAGCACGACGAACTTCATCTGGAAGAACATCATTTGCCGACACGATGTTGGGTGTGTCGGAATCGCTTTGACACCGATACTTGTTTCTACTATCCCAGCTAATCGGTCTAAACCGATAGAGACCGTATAACAAAAATTTTACTGCGGAATAATTATCATTATCTAATTAAGTGAACGCGTAGAATAAACTTTGTTCAGAATGGGCTAAACCTGAAACTGTGTCTCATACCACAATTCCTATTATTCTATCCGGTTTACGAAATCTAATGATTAATTAACTGGTCCTGATTTTATTTTTCGATTTTATCAAACAAATAATTAATTCAATCTTAATATTATTTCGATATTGGGTTTGAGCAAATAGATAATTATCTAATCAATAAATAAACATGTACCTTAATTCCGTTGTCGTCGTTGCGTCTTCTGATTCTGAGAAGCTTCTACGATTTTATGTGTGTTGAATTTCTCCCAATAGCCTTCCGATGTATGCTCCGGAGTTAGACCGCCAGGATGTGTGGGAGAATTCGAATTCGAATTTCTGAGAATGTAGGGGTTTTTTTTTTCTGGTTTCAGGCCTAGCCTATTTATAGATATAAACCAAATCTTAACCAACTGGAGATATTTACTCATTATCTTTAAAAGACAATGAATAACATCAAATCTTCTTAAATCTATCAAAAGATAATTAATAATATCAAATCTTATTAAATCTATCAAGAAAGATTCAAATCCAAAGATAAGATAACAAATATTTTCCGGAATCAAATCTTCCAAGATTTATATCTCCTAAATTTCGAATTCATATATATAAATATATATTATCTTAAATTCGAAAATAATAATAAATTCGAAAATCGAATTTAAGGTTAAACCAAAATTAAATATAAATCTTTTTTATTATAATTAATTATTAATAAATATTAATAATTAAATCCAATAATTAAAATTATATTTATTAATTAAATATTATGGATATAAATTCTATATTTAATTTATCATGTAATTCGCAGCCTTTAAACGAACCCTAATTCGGGTTTTTCCCGGATTACCGTTTTGGCCATAACTTTCTCTCTGTCCATCAGAATGATGCGATTCAAAATGATAAATTCTTAGAATTTGATTTCCCACAATACTGTAATTGTGTAGGGATCAAATTCCATTTTATCAATTTTTACTTCCCAGACTGTACCAAAACTTTGGTACTTTTTGCCATTTAGGATAAATAGACATATCGAGACTTAAGTCTCGAATCTAGTCTAATTGGATCCACCCCATATTCAATAAGTGAATATTTAATGCGGTTTCACTCTTATGGCGTTACAAAGGGGACTAATTGACATATTATTCAAGCTTAGGTGGAATGAAGACGTTTCACCAAACATCGGTTACATTCCACTATAGCCCGAAGTTGAATACACTCTTGAATAATAATATTAATATATTCCTGACACATGAGTCCATCGATACAATCAGACTCTGGATTGATCGGTTTTCGTATTTATTATGATTCTCATCAAAGTGTACTAGCTGTCGTACTGCCCTTTTAATGACACCATCTTTATTCTATGAATCATACAAACTACTCACTCATTGGTTTATTAAGTCAATGAGTTGTACATGAGTACTTGTTTGTTTCTCTTGAAACATAATAAAGAAAATCATAAACCTGTTATCCATATCTACATCCATGCAACTTATCCCGGTTAACCCGGTTAACCTTCTGATCCCAAAATGAAAGTTATTAAGAATACCGATGTATTCCGTAACGATCAAATCAAAGATCATATGAGTTGAACCGTATAAGTTCATGATGCTCAGGACATCAACCGATTCCATCTGATCATCTTTGTGACTTAATCTTACTTTCATCAGTGATGGTCTTACTTGATGATTTCGGGTGTTAAGTCTGTCCATCCAGTATGGAGACACTCCAATACCTAGTGACTCTCAAAGGTGCAGGACCAGCACCTGATCCGGTAAAACATCATCACCTATAGTGATTCGAGTTCACTAATGGCTTTTACCAATTAGAAATTCCCACATTCTAATCTAACCACGGATTTCCTTTAAGTTCTTAACTTATGCAGGTCAAACCTCCTCACACAATAGACTCTGTGCGATGACGTTGCATAATTGTAAAACGTTTATAGAACTTTGGGATGAAACATTCATTTTACAGTATCTCATGATAAGACTATATAAGATTGTCATTAATAAGTTGTATATCTTTAAAAGGAAAGACAACCATAATCTCAGTGAAATGGGATTACCATCTGAATAGAGGGCATATTAAAGTACATCCAACACACGGAATACCGGAATCAATCGTGACCAACAATGGCCTCCAGTTCGACAATGATAAATTTAGGTTATTCTGTGAGGAGCTCGGAATCACCAATTCCTACTCCACACTGAAGCACCGGCAGGCAAACGGGCAAGTGGAAGCCGCCAACAAGATCATCAAGGAGAACTTCAAGAAGAAGTTGGAAGAGAAAAAAGGCATATGGGCCGAGGACCTACCATCCGTACTTTGGGCCTACTAAACCACCAGCCGGACGGCCATCGGGGAAACCTTCTTCGCTCTCACATACGGCGCTGAAGCAGTCATACCCGCCGAGATCACGGTGCCATCACCAAGGATCGAATTATTCAACCCCGAAGTCAACGACAACCTACTTCGTGGCGAACTCGGCCTGATTGAAGAAAGAAGAGACGATGCCTTCGCAAACATGGCAGCACAGAAAAGGATCGTCGAGAGACACTATAACACGAAGGTGAAAGCTCAACAATTCGCCGAAGGGATCCTGATACTGAGGTGCTGGAATCGACATCGCATTAATACCGATTTCTGGTCGTATATGCGGATCAAAACTGAAAAAAGTCACCGCCGACCTATAAGATATTGTAATCATTGATTAAGTCACACGGTTTGACCTCTAAATTTTTTTCTTAGTTAGAGTCCCATACCAATAACCCTGTCAAACCGTCTGTTTCAAAATCAATTTACAATTAATTTTCCCGATCATGATGAATTAATTATTTTAATTTATTTAACTCGTTCTTGATTTTAATTATGAGCCATGAGTACCAGTAAATAATTCTTAATCATTAACCTTGAAATCGTGTACCTTTTTCTTGTAGTCTCTGACACAGATCTTGATTCTCTGAAGAACTTTCTTACTCCGATCTTCAATCCTTTTTGCGATTTTTGTAAAGAAGATGCTTCCAAAAGTCTTCCAATGTATTCTCCAGGACTACATCGCTAGGAGGTGTGGGCTCCTACTGGATAAAACCCTAAGCCCTAAATTCGAAAAACCCTGAGAGGAGCTCAGAGAAATTCGCAGAAACTATCTTGAAAGAGAGAGAGAGATCGAAATCTGAGAATTTAAGTGTATATTTTTTTCGGTTTCAGGTGTTCCCTATTTATAAGGAATGGCCCAACCGCTTTGAAAAAATCTCTCAACCAACTGAGAGAGATTTACACAACCTGTTTGGAGATATTCATTCTAAGATTTTATTTACATAATTAAATCAAATAAAGCATAAATCCAAAACAAATCTTTTTAGAAAATACCCTAAAAGATTTATTAAATCAAATCTTTATATTTTCAAAAGATTGATTTCAAAATTATAAATATATTTCGAATTCATTATTTGATTTCTCTCTTTAAATAATTCTGGTATAAATACCAATATTTAATTTCTCTAATTTTTTATTTAAATAACAGTGTCATTTTTAGCCTATGACTAAAAACTGTTATTATCATAAATCTCAAACCGTCTGTATGAATGACATGATTCAAAAAGATAACTGTACCAGAATTTAATTTCCCACAACCCTAGGGATGTCTTAGGATTAAATTCAATAATCTTTTGCAGTTTCACTGGCGTACCAAACATTGGTACTTTTGCCATTATTTAGGGTAATCAGTAATTCGTGATAATAATCACGAACCGAATCTGATTGGAGTATCCTATTCAAATGAAATATTTGAATATATTTGCGGTGTCATCCTTTATAGAGCTACAAAGGGGACTAATGGACGTACACACTCGAGCTACGGTAAAACCGTAGACTTTTACCAACCTCAATTACATTCCACTATAGCTCTTGGCTGAACTCTCAAGTGTGTATGATAATTATCTTCCTAAACACAAGTGTCCATCGATTCAATCAGATATCTGGTGTGCTAGGTCTTCGTTTTGTTATGACACTCATCAAAAGGGTTATATTTACCGTTCTGCCCTTTTTTTATGACACTATCTTATTCTTATGATTCTTACAAACTACTCACTCATAAGATGATGAATCTAATGAGCTGATCATGAGTACTTATTTGTTTCCACGAATCACAATAAGAATATCATAAAGATATTGTTCATATCTACTATTGTGAAACTTATCCCAGTCAAACGTCTGATCCCAAAATAAAAGAATTAGGAGTACCAAGCTGTACTCTATAACGATTACATCAAAGAATATATAAGTTGAACCGTACAAGTCCATATTGCTCAGGACGTCATTAGTGACGGACTTATTTGATGATTTCGGATGTGAGTCTAGTCGGTCCAATATGAAGACACTTCATACTTGATAAACTTAACAATGCATGGACTACACTATGATCCGGTAATAGATCAGCACCTAATTGTGATTAAGTTCATCAATGGTCGCTCACGCCTTAGAAATTCCCATTTCTAATCTATACCATGGACCTTTTTAAGTTCTATATTCGTGACAGTCAAACCTCCTCACAAAAGACTACTTGTGATGACTGAGCACGATACCAACATTAAAGAACTTATGGATCAAACATTCAAATAAGTACTATTCATTCTAGGCAAACGACCGTAATCTTATCTGATCGGGATTAGCATCTGAATAGAGGGAATACAAAATATGTCCAACGTGAGGAAGGTCATGCAGAACACAGACGAGCTTAACGCATGAGTACTAGGCCCTACGTGGGAAGGACCATATGTCGTCAGACAAGTGCTACGAGATGGGACAAACCTCCTAGAGACAATGGAAGGAGAACCGATCAGGCACCCGTGGAACGCCGAACACTTGAGACAGTACTATCAGTGAAGACCAACTCGAAGGAGATGAGTGACAAAAGATCCCCGACGGGGAGACAAAGAAGGAGTCAACCACCTACGCCATCAACATCGAAGACGAGCGAAAGACTGCGATTGTCAATTGACTCCACCAAGGCGAGCCACCAGTTCTACAAGTTAAAGCACGCTGCTGAAGACACGGCAAAAGTCCCATATCCTACTTAAAGCGCAATGCGCAAGGCCAAGTCTACTATGTAGGCCAACCTGATTTATGAATAAATTCGTCTTTACGAAATACTCTGAAAGTTTTCCCGAAACTGCAACGCAGATTACGCCAAAACTCGGGGGTTACTACGGTATATACTGTCCCTAAAAAAAAAAAAAAACCGGCTACGTGCCGAAGACCTTCGCCAGGTAACAATAGGCTCCGGTACACACACCGGACTCTTTTTCCAGGATAAACAGGCACTGGCAAATACGATCCGGAACTCCTACGCCAAAATAAACAGGCACCGGCAAACACGATCCAGAACTCATTCGCCGGGATAGACAGGCACCGGCAAACATGATCCGGAACTCCTTCACCAGGATAAACAGGCAGCGGCACACACGATCCAGAACTCATTCGACAGGACACAATAGGCAGCCCAAACTCGTCGGATTAGCTACCCGGCAAGCAAAGGCATACAATCGTCAATAGGCAACCTATATTACTTGCAGGTTAAAAAGGGTGACGACCCTACAATCGCAGCAGAGTGCACTCACAAGACTTCCATAACACGCCACGGAGCGCACACTCGACAACCAAAGGTATGAACAAAACTCAAAGTTCAAATAGTACTAAATACATAAATGTCATTAAACAGGTACGGAACGAGAAGGCAAAACACGCCGAACAAACATGCCAGAGCAACGAGTAAGGCTAAAACAAAGCCCGAAAATGTCTATAAATCATAGAGGCAAAGAAAAGAGAAACTAATCTCTGCAAAGCACCAAGTTAAGCGGCTTCGTAACACGAACAGAGTCCAGAACACCAAAGACTTAAAGACAACATTGGAAGCTTCAAGACGATGAGCCACCTCTGCCGACGAAGTCAAGTCCTAGAAGACAAAACGACGAGCATAAGGAAGAGCAATACGACGAAGTAAGCAGAAATGTCGAAAAGAACGTACCCTCACATGACAGAAGGAATCCTCGACGACCAACGCAGAATCAGGAGTACCCACCGCCGACGCAAACGTTCGGAGATGAAGATTGGAGACGCTCCCTAAACAAAGGCGTTTGAGGCACACCGCACGCTCAACGCTTGAAGAACCACCAGATTCAAGAATCTTGCCTGACGAAGGAACGACAACAGGACCAGGCACGTCACCACGAGAGTCGCCCCCTGAAGCCATAACTGGAGATGACATCCCACCAAGACCAGCGCCATGCTGACGAACCCAACGAGAAGAATCCCTAGCCTTGCCAGAAGACGGCGAGCGCGAACGACAAGACGAAGATACCTACCCCGATGATAATTGCCGCTTCAGAAGACGGAAGGTACGATCATCAAGACCCTCACCAAACGACTTCGAGGCCGGAGAAACATGGACACCGGGGGCAACATGAGCACCGGAAGCAACGGAAGAAGCCCGAGGACGCATCTGAGGAACAAACTTCCTGAAGCCAGACGAACCTGCACAACGACGAGTAAAGCAATACAACTGTTGAAGACCAAGCAAAGGAATTATACCTGCAAGAGTCGACGAAGCTTGAACAACCGAAGGACGGGCGATCACCAAAGCTGGAACCTTCGCTTTCGACAAAGCCCTTACTGGAGAAGAACGACGAACATCTGCCCTCAAAGAATGACGAATGCCTTCCTGCTAGGAAGCGCGTGGAATGTCACCCTCAGCCGGAGGAGGCACCTGAAGAGAAAACGAAGCAACCGAGTCAACATCATCAGCACTGGCAGAAACAACAACAGTATGAAGCTCGTCTGGAGCAGGAACTAAAAGACCGACGAGGCGCGAAAGCCCATGCAAATCAAGGCAGGAAGCCAACTCATAAGCAATGGCATAACTGCACACCATCAACATAGGACAGAAGGCCAAAATGCGAAAGCGGCATTGTTTGAGCGTCTCGTCAATAGGAGGACCCTCGCCAGCGGCAATTCCCACGATGGCAAGACCCTCGCCTGCAGGTCCTTCCTCAATAACGGGCGCCTCATCGACAAAGTCCCCGCTAGCGCTCTGCTCCTAGACGACATCGGACGTATCTACATCAGCAAACTCTACGTCAGAGGCACCATCAAGGACCGAAGGCTCGGAGCCATACTCGCCCGGAGATTCGCCAGAAGCCGCTAAGCCACCTTTAAAGTTCATAGCACGTCCAAGAGATTCAGAAAATAAGATGCTCTCCGCCGGAGCCAACGCCAAAAGACAAGAGGTCCTTACCAAGCCCGGAGACTGGCACACTTGGCCCGTGAATGATAATTTCCTTGGCAAGAGATAGTCCCGGTCTCGATGATTCCATCACAAAAATCGGATCGCTAATCGGTGTCTCGAAACCCCTGAATTCGAAGTTTCCGTCGAAATCGGACTCCGCCACCAGTTTTAGCGGCCCTTTCGCCGGAGCCCGTTCGCCAAAGTTCAAGGCAACATCACCGCCGCTGAAATTCATCACCAATGTAGCTGCACCGACCACCGAAGGAACCGCTGAGCCGCTGCCCGAGCCGATAACCACAAAGCCCGCGAGCCTAAGCTCTCGCCGAACGCCGAAGTCAGCAGCCACCACGCCAGGCACAGCGCCGCCACGCTCCTCCACCACAGACGACGCCAATGGAGAGATTCCGGGTGGCCCAGCCACGGCAGCCGCCTCGCTGCCCACGCCATAGACCACGGAGTCCACACTGCACGCGCCTTTGCCGACAAGTTCGCCAAACACCGCGCCCAACGCCGTGCCACCACCGGAAACCGCCGCAGATGGCGCCGACAAGACGATTTCGGTGAGCCTCACCACGCCAAGTGTCTCGCTGCCCGCACCAGAGGAACCCGCACCACATCGACGCCCGACGAGCCCGCGCGCGATCCACTTGAGTCGACGAACCCGCACGCACGGAGGCCAAAACCAACGACGCCACAACCCGCGTGTGCTTTCCACCATGCCACACGCCATGAAGCAGATGTCAAGCTCTCCGGGAAGAAACAAATCGCGATTTGGGAAGCAGGAAGGAGAAAGAATGTACCAAAAGCCATAAAAGGTAATACCTAACCCTAATCTCTCATTTCCCCTAAATTAATTTCGAATTTGAAAAATCCTATGCAGCCCAAAATTCGCATAAACTAGGCCCATAAAGCTAATGCTTAATTTTTAAATGGTCAAAAACGATCAAAAATGGACTTTTATAAGTTTTTACGAGAAAAATGTTATTTTCAAAGGTTATGCATAAAGCCTTGGAAATTAAACATTGGAACTTTATAAAGTTTCATTTTTAATTTTTCAAACGTGAAAACAAAATTAAAATTATTTTCCCGGGTTTTCATGAATTATTTGCTTATTTACGGTATTTATTACAAGTAGAAAATAACGCAAAAATGAAGGAACTTTTTTATAGTTTTAAACTTAATGCGCAATTATTATTTTCAAATTATTTATTAGCTTTCACATTTATTATGTCACTTGATTTTATATATTTTTTTTTGAATTTATTCGCGGAAGTTCAAAATTAATTTAAAAGGCCTTTATTTTACAATTTACGCCTATGAATCTCCAAAAATCAAGTAAAATCGTAAAAAAGTGACGTGTGATTTATTTAATCAATTCGCTTATGTCTTTGACTATGCTCGAATTATCTCCCACTAATTTATGCGATCATTTTCGAAAATATTTTACAAACACCCGGTTAAAGGAAATTTGCAGTTCCTTGGGAGGACGGAGAGGAGACTAAAATCTCTGACAACCCGGATCCTCGCCAAATAACACAAATTGCCTTATGTTTTAAAAGAAAAGTTTTTCGCGCAATACAATTACCCATGAAACTGGGGGTTAATGTTATGTGCATTTTTTGTAACATATAAAAATTGGGCCCATTTTGTAAAAGTCAAAGCCCATCACGAAATTCAAAGACCCAAGGCCGACGAACCAAGACATTGGCGAGGCCCGGAGTCAAAAAGGCGAAGAGGACAGGGCCAACGAGGCCGAGACGACAAGGCCGACGAGGCGACCGGCCGACGAAGCGACAAGGCCGACAAGCTGACAAGGCAACGAGGCGACAAGGCTACGAGGCGACGAGCCGACAAGGCAACAAGGTGACAAGCCTGACAAGCACCCTCGTCATAGCTTGACGAGGGCATAACTTGTAATTATTACACACGACGAACAACGGAGATCAAAGACGAACTCAACGTACAGACTCACGAACAACCAGAAGACATCAAAGACGAACAAGAAGCACCGACGAGCCCCTCGACAGGGCTAGGGGCCGCGACAACCCCCTGTAGCAGGAAAGAAATTCGCAAGCCCTTGGAGATGCAGTTTTAGGGAATTGGTTTTCCTATAAATGGGAGCTTTTTTAAAGTTTTAAACTTAATGCGCAATTATTATTTTCAAATTATTTATTTGCATTCACATTTATTATGTCTGATTTTATTTATTTATTTTTGGAATTATTCGCGGAAGTTCAAAATTAATTTAAAAGGCCTTTATTTTAAAAATTACGCCTATGAACCTCCAAAAATCTAAAAATTGAGTAAAATCGTAAAAAAGTGACGTGTGATTTATTTAATCAATTCGCTTATGTCTTTGACTATGCTCGAATTATCTCCCGCTAATTTATGCGAACATTTTTAAAAATATTTTACAAACACCCAGTTAAAGGAAATTTGCAGTTCCTTGGGAGGACGGAGAGGATACTAAAATCTTTGACAACCCGGATCCTCGCCAAATAACACAAATTGCCTTAAGTTTTATAAGAAAAGTTTCTCGCGCAATACAATTACCCAAGAAATTGGGGGGTTAATGTTATGTGCATTTTTCGTAACATATAAAAATTGAGCCCATTTTGGCAAAAGTCAAAGCCCATCACGAAAGTCAAAGACCTAAGGCCAACGAACCAAGACATTGGCGAGGCTCGGAGTCAAAAAGGCAAAGAGGACAGGGCCGACGAGGCCGACGAGGCGACAAGCTGACGAGGCCGACGAGGCGACAAGGCCAACAAGCCGACAAGGCCGATGAGGCAACGAGGCGACAAGGCCGACAATGCGACAGGCCGACGAAGCGACAAGGCCAACAAGGTGACAAGGCAACGAGGCGACAAGTTGACGAGGCGAAGAGGCGACAATGTGACAAGCCTGACAAGCACCCTCGTCATAGCTTGACGAGGGCATAACTTGTAATTATTCCACACGACTAGGAGATCCGAGACCACAAAGATCAAAGACGAACACAACGTACAGACTCACGGACAACCAGAAGACATAAAAGACGAACAAGAAGCACCGACGAGCCCCTCGAAGGGCTAAGGGCCGCGAGAACACCCCTGTAACAGGAGAGAAATTCGCAGGCCCTTGGAGGTGCAGTTTCAGGGAATCGGTTTTCCTATAAATGGGGGCCCTCCCAACCGCCCCCCCCCCCTTTATTTCCACACTCACTCACAGCTTTCTCCAGAGCTTCTCTCTCTAGCTTTCTCTCTCTAAAAATTCATCCACTCCTATAGGAGGAAGGACTTGAATAAAGAGTTGAGATCGTTCTAGAAGAAGAGTCTCAATCTCGGCTAGGGAAGTTGTTCGACGAGTCAACGAAGGTGTCCCTCGACAGGTGGTCAAGCTTACCAACACCCGCGAGGTCGACGGCCAAGGAGCATCCCTCACCAGGTTGTCAGGCTTGCCAACACCCGCGAGTTCGACGACCAAGGAGACACCTTTGTCAGGTGAGGCGCCCTCGCCAACCTCATCAAGGTCGACAAGGAGCATTCCTCGTCGGGATAAGGTCCCTCGTCACAACGAGCTCGACTAAGCTGACGGGGTCGACGAAGAACACTTCACCTCAGCAATACCCAGCCGCCTGGCCAAGGGTCACCCCTGCGCCGCCAACATCGGCACTTCCGACGAGTCAAACCACATCGTCATCGTCATTCACCCTCCGTTTATTATTAACCCCGAACTACGTAGGACCTGATTCTCTTAAACTAAGATACGTAGGCAGCCTCGTCCAACTATAAACGACGGGAAACGGGCCCAATATACCCTTTTTTGCAGGTCCTCCCTCGCCGTAGGAGCTCGCCAAGGAAGGAGAATCACGAAGAATCATCAAGTCCAGCTCCGAGCTTCATCAAGACCGGAGTTCGCCTAGATGAGGATATCGCCAAGACAAGGACCCCGCCCGGACTTCGCCACCAAGAAGGAAGTCCGACGAGGAGCTTCGCTGTGATACGGACTTCGCCCCCACGAGGGAAGTTCGCCGAGGATCACCAAGGACAGCCTGGAGACTCATCCAAGACGACGGATTCGCCTCCAACTTTGACGATCATTAGTCAACCCGCGTTGACTCCGCATTCAATTATCCACGTGTTCAGCGGGTCAATCTCGGGACCCAAACCTTAGATCCAACCCTAAGTTAAAGTCATTTTTACGCATTAACAACACACATACAGACCTGTCAAAATGCTATCGCATAAAAATGCCAAGTATCACCGGATTTTAACGTTAGAACCCTTTCATTATAGTACTGTTATGTATTTACATCGTTTATATATGATCAATAATGCTAGCTTTTATATTTGATAAATGTAATTTTATAGAGAAAGATACCGTTCAACGACATAATGCAATACCAAGAAACTAAATAATGCAATACAAAGAATTAAGAAATTATTGAAACTGAGTCTTGCGCGACGAAGAAAGCAAGCGACTGTTGGGTGAAGCAATTAATAAATGACTAATAATTGTTTTAATAATTACTGAGTATAATGTGTTGTGTGAAGAGTAAATGTGAGAATTTGAAAAAACCCACATTGGTTAAATACAAAGAGTTTGTGCAATATATAAGGAAACAATAATGATGTGAGCTGAACATGTGGTATAGTGATAAGTGTGCCACATGAATGCTGTGTGGAGGCGAGGTGGCGAGACCATGCCACCTCACGCCTACGCAGCGCAGCCATCGCCAGTGTCGCCACCGGCGACTCCGGCTCAGGGTCGGGTGCGTGGGCGTAGAGGCGCTAGTGGCGTCTTGTAGGCGGACTTGAGGTGCAGGCTCGGGTCTCGGGCTTTCTCTCGCCATGTGTCGGTCGACAGTTACTAGCCTTTGGGGGCAGTTTTTGACCGTTTTTTGTTTTACGTTTTCAGAAAAATAACTGCTGCTTGTGAAGGGTCGCTACCTTCTCAAAGTAACTGTTTTTGGGTCTTTATAATTTCATTTCTGAAACAGAAACGTTAATTATGTTCTTTGTATCTTTTTCACTGTCTAAAAACACTTCCAGAAACGCATTCTTGCTTACGGTCAGAACTTCGCTTCGTCTTGCGATTTCCCGGCCAAAGGCTTGTCTTATCCTAGGTGTTCTTGCAAGAAGACTCGAAGTCATTTTTGAGTGCTCGAAACACTATTAGGAAAGTGATCATATCCGCGATTTAAGCCGTGACGTTTTCAACCTCAAAGAAATTTCCAACAGTCTAATAGTGTGTTCGATCATGGCCACCGACGCTTCCGTTTCAAGCATCAAGGTGATGAACCAAGACCTCGTGAAGTTGGACCATTTCGACGGGACTAATTTCACTCGCTAGAAAGCAAATATGATTTTTCTTCTGACAGCCCTGAAGATCTTCTATGTTCTGGACCCGGAGTTGGAGCCCATTCCTTATCAGAATAATGACGATACCGAGGAGATCAAGGCGGAGCGCAAAAAGTGCAAGGAGAACAAGTTCTTGCCCCGCGGTCACATTCTAAACACGCTGTCTGACCGTCTCTACGATCTCTACACGGACAACACTTCGGCAGTCAAAATTTGGAAGGCGCTCGAGTTCAAATTTCTGGCAGAGGAAGAAGGTACAAAAAATTTTCTCATTTCCGAGTACTTTGATTTCAAAATGTCCGATGCAAAGCCGATCCTCGCCCAAGTGCACGAACTGCAAGTGCTCGTCAACAAACTGAGGACCGTGAAGATTAAGATTCTGTAACCTTTCCAAGTCGGCGCAATTATTGCGATATTGCCATCATCTTCGAAGAGTTATCGGAAGAAATTACTTCACAATTCTGAGGATTTCTCACTGGAGCAGATCCAGAAACAACTTCGAATTGAAGAGGAATCAAAGGAGAGGGAGAAATCCGATGGTGTCGGAAATTCGAAGGCCAACGCGGTGAGCGCGAAAGGTAAAAAGCACGACGGGAATAAGAACGCTTACGGTCCTAAAATGGATCAAAAGTTCAAGACTTTTGGGGCTTCGAAGGGGCCCAAGACCGGCTGTTTTGTGTGTTACAAACCCGGTCACTACGCGAGAGATTCTCGCATCCGGAAGACCCAAAACAACGAGGCTAATGCCATGAAGACCGATAACATAGTCGCTACTGTGAGCGAAATTATGGCGGTCAAAGGCAAGGTTCAAGGATGGTGGTACGACACTTGTGCCACTGTTTATGTCTCCTACGACAAAGCGGCTTTCAAAACCTATTCGGATGTCAATGATGGACAACAAGTTCAGATGGGAAACGATGGACGCTTGAAGATTTTCTACACCGGCACCGTGGAACTTATTTTTACTTCCGGGAAGAAAGTGACGCTGGTCAACGTGCTTCACGTGCTAGATATGTGTAGAAACCTTGTTAGTGGGGATTTGTTGGGTAAACTGGGTATTAAGTCTGTTTATGAGTCGGGCAAGTTAATCTTGACCCGCAATGGTGTGTTTGTTGGTAAAGGGTATTCCGTGGACGGAATGGTTAAGCTTTGTACCGTTGATAATGTTATCAATAAAGTTTCTACTTCTGCGTATTTTACTTGTTCCGTTACTTTATGGCATAGTAGATTAGCTCATATTGGTGTTAGCACAATGAAAAGATTAATTAAATCCAGTTTGATTTCACGTAACGTTGAAAACTTTGAAAAATGTGAAATTTGCGTTAAATCGAAGATGATTAAGAAACCTTTTCATAGTGTTGAACGTAATACGAATTTGTTAGAACTTGTGCATTCTGATTTATGTGAATTTAATGGAATGAAAACCCAATGGGGCAATCGGTATTTTATTTCATTTATTGACGATTGTTCGAGATTCACTTACGTTAATCTTTTAAAGCATAAAGACGAAGCTGTTAATGCTTTTAAAGTTTATAAAGTGGAAGTGGAAAATCAATTGGGAATAAAAATTAAAGTCCTTAGAATTGACAGTGGCTGAGAATATTTTCCAAATGATTTTAATGCATTTTGTGAAGAAAACGGCATTGTACACGAGTGTTCCGCACCACCTACACCACAACAGAACGGGTTAGCTGAACGAAAAAATAGAACGTATGAAGAGATGATAAATTCTATGTTAATCCATTCTGAATTGCCATTTAGTTTGTGGGGTGAAGCTTTGTTATGTGCATGTCATATATTAAACAGGATTCGAATTATAGTAAATGATTAATAATAGTTCTAATAATTACCAAGTATAATGTGTTGTGTGGAGAGTAAATGTGGGAATGTGAGAAATCACACATTGGTTAAATACAAAGAGTTTGCACAATATATAAGGAAAAGAATAGTGATGTGAGCTCAACATGTGGTATAGTGATAAGTGTGCCACATGAATGCCGTGTGGAGGCGAGGTGGCGAGACCATGCCACCTCACGCCTTCGCAACGCCGCCCTCGCCGGTGTCGCCACTGGCGACACCGGCTCCAGCTCCGGCTCGGAATCGGGGTCGGGTGCGGGTGCGTGGGCGTAGAGGCGTCTTGTAGGCACACTTGAGGCACTTAAGCACTTCCAGAAACGCGTTCTTCCTAACGGTCGGAACTTCGCTTCGTCTTGCGATTTCTCGGCCAAAGACTTGTCTTATCCTGGGTGTTCTTGCAAGCAGACTCGAAGACGTTTTTGAGTGCTCGAAACACTATTAGGAAAGTGATCATATGCACGATTTAAGCCGTGACGTTTTCAACCTCGAAGAAATTTCCAACAGCGACAATGTGTGATCGAGAAGGCTTCATTTGAGTCTAGGAGCGACATTGTTCAACAACATAATAAATTTTAAAAAAATATATTATTTAGTTATACACTTTTTATAAACACTTTGACATTGAAGTCCCAGCAAAACAAATAAACTGAAAGGATTTCATACACACATGTGAAACTGAAATTCCGAGAAAAAGAAACTCACTTAAGAATAAGCGATGAAAGGCTAACATATTATGTAGTTACCTGAAAAAATAATAGTGGCATTACAAATTGAGTCTAATAATTATAAAATAAATTGGAACCAAAATCTGAGAAAAATAAACTCATCGGAGAAGTGACAAAAGACAAACATATCCTGGAACTCTCAGCAAAAAAAAAAAACAGTAGAAGCATAAACAAAGTGAAATCTCGAACGCATTTTACGTAAATTGGAATCAAAATCCATTTAAAATAAACTCACCCAAGAAGATATGAAAAGCTAAAATATGTTGGAACTCCTTAAAAATCAATAGATGTATAAAAATCGACTCTTTTAACGATTTTTAACGTAATTTGGAACCAGACTTCTGAGAGAAGGAAACTTACTTGTGAAGTGAAAAAATGCTAATAAATCCCTAGAACCCCGAAAAAAACATTAAAAGCATAACAATATCAGTTCTTTTACAATTTTTAATGTAAATTGAAAGCAAAATCCAAGAAGAAAAACTTATGGGAAAGCGACGGAAGGCTAAGAAAATCTAGGAAATGCGTGAAAATCAATAAAAGCATAAACAAAATCAACATTAACGATTTATAACGTAAAAACTAAATCCGAAAAAAAAAAAAACTCACCGGAGAAGCAACGAAATACATAGTTGGAACTCGCTGAAAAATCAGTAGACGCATAAACAAAATTGATCATTAACGATTTTTAACGTAATTTAGAACCAAAATTAGACACTAACAATTTTAATGTATAATGTCGATTTAACGAAATACTTAATATTATTTTTCTAACTATGATAATAAATGTTCTAAACATATATAAAAGAATTATATAATTGTGAAATTTTAGAATAGTATGATTCTCTATTTTCAAGCTTTTTGGACAACCAATTTCTTGCGGATAAATGTACCTTTAAAGAAGATAGCCAACAACAACGAAATGCTTCATCCGTGTCTCCTCCCACTGCATCTGAGTCTCGAGCGTGCACTGGTGGAAGAGCCATTATAGGCTCTGAAAAGAGGAAAATACGGTGAAAAACAAAAGCATCGCTTCTTCATGTTGCCTCTTCACTCTAGCTTTCGTTTTGTCGACAGTGATTCTGAGTTTGCAGAGTAGCAACATTCTGCATTGGGTTTGATTTGCAATGTGCACGGAATGATACACTGGCATCAAACAGGGAAAATTACTGAGTATCTCAGTATATGGACACTTGAAAAAATGAGTTTGGGGAACAATTACTCAGATACATCAATTTGTGAATAGAAAACATAGAATATGCTTTTTGAGAGTAATTTTATCAAGTTTCCCTATATATATATATATATAGAGAGAGAGAGAGAGAGAGAGAGAGAAAGAGAGAGACTTACTCTGCTTGCCTCCAACAAACTCCCATCAAACGTGAAGCTAATTGCGGGGACGTGCGCTAGCCACTTCAACAAATACCAAAGAGAAGAACAACTGATCATACAAAAACACGAATAAAATATCAAAATCCTTGTATTTCACTCACATGGCATGGGATAAACAAAATACAAAATCAGACTGGAACAAAATACTGAAATTGTGTCCAAAGTATTGAAATTGTGAAACTGATCAGGCTCATATGTGTTCCTCTAGCTAACAACGCCGTTTCAAAAACCTGTTTTCGACTGCAAAATAGATTTGATTGGTATCAAAACACAAATAAGCTGAAAAAACCAAAAACAAAACTCGTTCATAAAATCAATTCCAAAATATTACAGCATTCACCGCTCACACTTGCTCAAAATAATTCCCGAAAAATTTGAAACCAAGCACTTGAAAACTCAAATTACCAAGAAGTAGTTGAATTGAAAATGTATGTGAGGAGACCATTACCCGAATTGAAACAGCTACGAAAGAGAACTCCCCAGTTCTCAAATTTATTACAAGAAACAACATTTGTAGAGGGAGATCGTTGACTCGGTAATAAGAATGTTGGAATATTCTCCTCTCTGAACATGAAGATAGATTGCAATTAATCAAATAAGTTAGGACTCACAAATTCAGAAACAAAACTTTGAAATGAAGATGGCCACAACTCCGTAGAATAAACAGAAATTAAGGGAAAATTAAACCTTCTAAAATTACTCAACCAAATGTCCATGTTAACCTTGAAAGACCTACGAATGAAAGACTTTCCACAGAAAGTTTAGCTGAAATATAAAGCATAATTATTTTGAGCTCACTGCCATGATTGGTGTCAGGTTATGGGACTTGTAACATAAAACTATCGTCGGCGAATGTATCCAAACAAAATTGTTCCGATACATTATATTTTCCTTTGATATAGAGTCAAGTCAACCAAACTAAGCACCAATTTCTGTGTTTTCTTTGATCAGAAAACTGCATCTCAAACCAAAAATAGACAACATATATCAATGTTGAATATAAGACACATGCCGGTAGAAGCAACAAATGAAATTAATGAAATTAATAACAAATTTTAACAACAAAGATAATGAATCTGATTAAAGAACCACCTTTTATTTTTCAATCAAATAAAGCGACAATTTTCCTGCAGAATGAAGTCAATATCTGTAATGAATTGGTATCAAAGTGGAAAAAACATGTGAAAAAATATATATCATAAGAAAGATATCAGAAAATTAATTTCTAATATTACAGGACAATGGATAGTGTGAAAGACGTTCAGACTCGGAGTCGTTCTCGCAGCATTGCTCACCTCACCGTGGTATATGAGGCGTCATCATGAATTGCAGATAGATTAAAGTGTTGTCTGATATTCGTGACTGAGTAAGCGAACTTGGGAATCAGGAGGAGCCAGAATTAAATCCAAGAAGTGAAATTAAAATCTCACTTTGATGACTTTTCTCAAATAATTACGACTTACAATGATATATAAATAGTTCTAACAACACAAAAATTCAGGAAGAAAGCCCAAATATACAGAAATGTCCAGTAAGAATCGCCTTAAGGCTTTTACTGGATAAGTGACTAAAGACTAAGATTGAGGAACTTACGTAACAAATCCGAAGTTAAGCTGCTTCAGAATGATGGATTGTCTGAAATCAATCTGAAAGAACAAATAAAATGATGGATTGTCGCTATTATTCTTTTATTTTATTTTTCAATCCTTTCCTTGCTGACTCAAAAGGTTCACACACAAAAGTTTAATTACCTCAAAATTGGTAAGGGTCATAATTGGTGGCATATCATATCATATGAAACCGAAAAAAATAAAAATTTTGTACATGTAATGTAATGATTAATAGACAGTGAATCAATGAAGCAAAACAATATATTAAGAAATATAGTATATTATATAGTATATACATGTGGAATAATGATTATTAGATAATGAGCCTAAAAAAGCTTCTCCAAATGAAAGTTGAACATTTTGGCAAATGGGTGTCACAGACGGCAAACAGTTCGGTGACAGCTCAATTTGATGACGTGTCAGCCTGAAAGAGTCGACTAAATCCGCGTCCGCTGAGACATGGCACTCAGTGATTGGCTGTTGAAGTATAATAAACTTGAAACCTTGCATTTTGTCGTATTATACAGTTGTGGACTCCTTGACACTTGGTTGTCTCTCTCTACTACGACGCTAATGCTCATATCTTGCCTTGTACTTTTTTCTTTATTTTCTTCATATATTTTTTTCATTCCATTAATTTCTTTATATATATATAGATAGATTTTGCAAACTATTAATATTAAATACCTTTTATTTTATGGAAACAACATTAAATACCTTGATGTTGAGCATAGTCCATCATTTTGTTGACTCTCTTAGACTTGAAGCTTGATTTATTGTTCATTTGAGGTCCGGGATCTCTATTTGACGAGCAGTTCGGAACTAGGTCCTCCGACCCATTACCGCAGAAATACGGGTACTCCTCGAATCCGCGTTTTCGCGTCCGAGGCTGCGCTTGTGCCTTCCAATACTTGTTTGATAATAAATATTTATTTTCTATTTTTTGAACTTTTTGGTTTTGAAAAGTGTATCTCCATAGATATTTTTTGAGCCGAAATTAATTTTTATTGATTCCAAAAAGTATATAATTCGATCCTGAAACCATAAGAAATAGGTTCTTAATTTTTATAATTACACTATATATATATATTATATATATATATATATATATATATATTTATATATTAATCGTGATTCAAATTGTGAACATTTGATTCGAGAACTTAATTCGTTAAAATAAATTGACCATACTAACCTAAATAGAATTAGCCTTTAAAAACTATATTACTATTAATATAATACATGACAGGTCGAAACTCAAACTCATTAACAAAACTACAAACTAAAAACATATAAATGCATGCATTAGTGTACGCAGAATGTTGGGCTAAGCTACGTTAGGCCCAAACCGTAGGCCCGTCTATAATTGATTTATTATGAGGTTTAGAAATTGAAAATTCAAACTCAAGCTTCCAAATTATTTTTGAGATTATTAACGAAGTATTCATTATGTATTTTTTTTAAATACTCATTTTAATACATATAATGGGTAATTTTTTAAAAAAATTGTAACTAAATAGATATTTCGTACCATTTCCTAATATGTTTTATGCAAATGTTCAGTGCCTCTTCCTTAGTGACTCAAAGTCACCAAAGTCGTGCTTCAGATTTTCGGAGATCGAGACAAATATTATTTTCGGGGCCATACTAAAACTAAAAATAAATAATTTTTGTCGCAAAAGTATGTTAGATATATGTATAATAAATAACTATTTATCCAAATACGAAACATCTAACGTTTTTAAAGTAACTTAATATATTCATGTAGTTTAGTTAATAACTTAATATATGTGCTACTAGACTAGATCAGCATATTCTTCCCATTTTATAGGCTCAAACGCGGACTTATTCTTATTAGTTTGTGATAAGGGTGAACAAAAGAAACTAGGGCTGAAACTAGAACCGGGAACCGGGAATTTGACTATTTTTTGTCCCTGTCCCGGAAAAACCGGGACACAGTTTTCTGTCCCGGTTCTGGTTCTGGTTCTGAAAAGTCCTTGTTTTTTTATTTAAATCAGAACCGGGACCAGGATCGGGACACCGATTAAAATCCCGATTTTTTTAGGACCGAAATTCGAGACGAAAACCGGGACAAATCCGGGACAAAATCCAAGATAGAAACATGAAAATTACCAAATCCGAGTAAATCCAAAATGTAAAATACCAAATCCGAGTAAATCTAAAATGTAAAATACCAAATCCGAGTATAAAAGCAAAATACAAAATAAACAAATGCAAGATCCGAGTTCACATCGTGAACTTCACAATACCAAATTCAAATCTCAGTGCAAAAAACTGAGTCTAAAATGCTAAATAGTAAATACCGAGTTCAAACAAATTATTTTTTATAACAAAACGACATATAAGAAATGACATGTTAAATAAAATACCGTGTAATGGCTGAAAAATAAATGACATGTTAAAATAACGGGATGAAAAAAAAAATGGACTGAAAAAAATAAAATGATGGACTAAAAACATAATAGTCAACGACTTATGAGAAATGACATGCTAAAAAACGACAAACTTATAACACAACGACATTAAACCGGAACCGGGACAAGAAAACCGGGAATTTTATATTTTGAATTGGTTTTGGTTTTGGTTTTTCAAACCGGAACCGGGACGTCCCCTTTTAGGTTATACTAAAAAGAAAAAACTGATTTTTTGCCAAAAACGGTCTGGTACCGGGACCAGAACCCGGACAAAACCGGGAACCGAGTACAAAATTTTCACCCCTAAAAGAAACCGTAAACCGAATTTTTAACCGAAAATCGATCAAACTTATACCGATTAAACCGCAACCACTATTAAAGAGGTTAAAACCGAATACACTGAGAAAAAAACCGAATACCGAATTAGGTTAAAACAGGGTTTTTGGTTTTAATGTAAAAACCGCAACCGCTTACCCGGTTTTACCGCTTTTACTGAATCTAATATTATATTTATTATATTCTATTTACCATATATACCTATCAACATATCAAAAAGATTTTTCTTATCTAATCTCTCGGTGTAATATTGTGTAATATTAGTATTTAGTAATCCGTTTATGTGTAATATTAGTATTTAGTAATAATATTCACATTTAATAGTATGTTTATGTGTAATATTAGTAGTCATTTTATGGAGATGTTAATATTAATGTAAAAGCGGTAAATGTGAACAATAAACTGATAATACCGCAACCGAACACCGAATACCGATTATACAGTAAATGCGGTTTTCATCTTTAAAAACAGGGTATTCAGTTATCATTTCTAAAATACTGAAATGTGATATTCTGTCTATTATTTATGTCTTAAACCGCACCGAATACCTGCTTGTTCACCTCTAGTTTGTGATTACATATTTGGTTTGTGCTCTTACAACAAATTATGAATAATAAAAACGTGTCGTGTATTTTTTTTTATTAACGCCAGTTATTATTCATTAGACATTATAATATCTTTGACATGAAAAAAAAAAGAGCTTTGTATTAGACAAGTTGGAAGTTTTCTCGTCACATGATTAGGTTTTTGACTTTGATCCGTCGTATACTTTACTTATCTACTATATATTCTTTTTTTAATAGGGTAGCGTTATCGGCCAATGTTATAATGCACTCTCGCATTACTATATATATTAAGTGTTAGAACATGTGGCATTATTGACCAAGTTTACAAATATGTAAAAGGGTAAAGCATTTGATTGTCATGGAGTTTGAACCTGTGACCTTTTGTAGAAGTATGTAGTAGAGTTACCACTAGGTCAAACAAACTTGGTTACTTATCTACTATATTCAAATTCAAATGTATTAGTTTCAAAGTTTGCATAATTATAATAATTTTATTTTATTAATAATATAGAAATTAAAAAAGTTAACGACGGGAAATCAAAATAAATTTAAAGGTAAATAAAAAGTTTTTTTTTTAAGGAGCTTTAAATTTTGCTAAAAGATATAACAATATCAACTAATTAGCACACTTTTATCCTTGGGAAAATAAAAATACGAAAAATAAATCAATATAAGTTAGACTTTGTTGACACCGGGACGAAGGAGTTCGCACTTAAGTGTCTTCCTCATGTACTCCAGCACCATTGCATGGTTGTAGATGTACTTCATGACCGTCTTTGCCTTTGCGACGGGTTTTGCAATAATGCCACGCTTCGCAATATTTTTGAGCATGAGTTCGATGCAAAGGGCTGCACACGGGGTCCAGTATATGTTGAACTTCTTCATCAGTTCCTTACCGGCTTTCACGTAAGCCGAACCGTTATCGGTGACGATCTGGACCACATTCTCAGGACCGACGTCCATTATGACGGTCCTCAAGACTTCGTAGATGTACTTGTAGTTCTTGATCTTATCCAATGCATTTATCGACTTCAAGAAGACCGACTTCATCCCCGAGTAGACCATGAAATTAAGGATCGAGAGATTGGTCGGACCCGTCCAACCTTCGGACATGATCGTGCACCCTTTGACAGCCCAAATCTTTCGAACTTCGTTAAACATTCGTTCTGATTCTTCCACCTCCAAAGGCAAGTACTTCTCTGTGATCTCGTACGGGGTCGGAATTGACATACCTTTTCCTGTGTTGAAAAAATATAATTAGTTACGAACTTAAAAAAAATAATCTATTACTAATTTACTACTATAAAAAATTTAATAAATTATTTACCTGCTTCCATGAAGTCGTGCGCCATATTATGAAAGTGGGGAGACTTCACTTTAATAAACGAAACGCCTTCGTGAATGAAGAACTTGCTCATGAGATGGTGTACTTTATCCACCAGCTGCAGCCAAAATGACGACGTTATCTTCTTCTTCTTTGCCGAATCCGATTTATAGTACGAGCCCACCGGCGTTCCTCTTACAGCTGCAGGCCTAGCCGAAGAAGATCCACCCTGCTGACTGCCACCGTGGGCTGGAACTTGGCTGCGATGGAATTCCTCTACCGCCGCTTGTTGTCTCGTTCATTTCATGTGGCCGCGAACTTCAGCCTCGGTCTGCTGATTCTCCGCGTCTACCTCATCTCGTATGTCCGTGAATTGTTCGTATACGTCGACGGGAACCCCCGCAAGGTCCGCTCACATCTCGCGCCTAACAATTTCTTCCATCTCTTTATTCTTGGCTTTTTTTTTTGTGAAACTGCCCGAGGACGCCTCTGCACACATCTTTTGCCTCTGGCGTTGCATCAGGGCACAGTTTGGTGTTCTTACGAGGATCGTTACCGGCAATGTGGTGCTTCATACTCGTTATTCCACCCCCTCTGATGACGAGCCCGCAGTAATTGCGTTGGAAACTATTACCGATCTGAGTACAATGTTCTCTTGCGGGATCCGGAGCCATCTTTGATTACCTACAAACAAATGAGGATATGTAAATTAAACTTGAGTTAAAATTTAAAACAATTGAATCAATAATCAATTAATTATTACTTAGTAAGCTAATAATCAAGAATCGGACCCTAAATCAAGTATAAAACCAATAATCAAATAATTATTACTTAGTAAGCTAATAATCAAACCCTAAAGTATAAAATCAAAATAAAAATATGAAATTATTAACATAAATAAGGAATCAAGATCACTAATCACAATAACAATCAACCCTAAAGTATAAAATCTCAATAAAAATTTGAAATTGATACCTCAATCAAGAATCAAGATCACAAATCACAATAACAATAATCATCCCATTTTAAGTTAAAATTTTTAACATTTAAGCTCAAGAACACAAACATCACATATTCAAAAATTCATCATATTCATTATTCATCATAAAGTTTAACATACAAGTTGAAAATCATACACACCCTAAACATAAAATGTAAATCTCGAGCATACCTTGCGATTTTCCCCTAAAAATATTCCACAAACCCTAAAATTATTAATTTCCCCCTAATCAGCAAGCAAATTTGCAAATAGCCAAAATAAAATGAAATAAGTGGAATTTCCATAGCATACCTTGCGATTTTCCCCAAAAACGTGCGAAAAATGAGAAGTTTTGGGCTGCAGCTTGCGAAATTCGACGGAGAGGAGAGGGGTGCAGAAAATTTATCGCGAAAAAGGAGAAATGAGGAAAGGGTTCTGAAGCTAGTTTATTCGAAATTCGAGGCTCGTATCGTCGTTTTTAGGCTTAAACGACATTGATTTTTTTTTTAAATTCGAACGACATATCTCGATAAATCCAAAAACGACAGCGATTTATTTGGAATATCGTATCGCATATCTGATTCTAGCGGCATGTCGTGGAAATATCGCCGATATGCCCCGATATTTAAAACCATGATATATATATATATATATATATATATATATATATATATATCACACCTACCCTCTTTTCATGTATGTTGTAGCCATCAATTTTAATTATTAAACAATATTCTCTAAATGCTTTGAATGTCTTTCTCCTCTATGTCACTGCCTCGTCCCACATCACTAAGGAACGAAGCAATTCAGGTGACCCAAAGCTATAAATAAAGGGCTCACCTCCACATTTCAAGACACACTTGGATTCGGAGACTAACAACTTTCTCCCCGGAGCCTCCCTCTCTCCCTCATTTTTGCCCCTCTTCTTTTGCCACCTTCGGCTCGTGCGACGTAGCCCCTAAAGCTCGCCAGGAAGGCCCGGTCTGAGCTGAGACATCGACAGGGACTAAGCCTCGCCGGAAAGGTTGCCTCCGCCAGTAAGGGTAGACTTGATCCCGAAACGTGCCGAGTGCGCCCAAACCGCCAGAGGAGCACGCCGGGAAGCACGACGTCACCAGGAAGCGAAGCGTCGCCCCGGAGCTCGCCAGGAAGCACAGCTTCGCCCCAGCATGTCGTAACGACCACCTCCATCGAAGCCCTTCAGGTTGTCAAGACCGCGTCGCCTTCAATAATATCAAACAATGCCGTCCGCTGGCGACCTCACCCACGGGGATTCATACCCTCGTCAGGGAAATTAGTCCTCAGATTTCACTAACCCCAGAACTACGTGGGACCTGATTCTCTTAAACTGAGATACGTAGGCAGCCACGCCTAACCATAAGCGACGGGGTGCGGGACCAATATATATCTTTTTAGCAGGTCCCCCTCGCCGACGGGACGTTGCCAAGGAAGGAACCTCGACGACAAGGCGTTTTATGCAGCATCGAAGACGACGATTTTCTTTCAGCCAAGTTAACCCGCGTGGACTCCACACCCGATTGCCCACGCGACCATAGGGTCCGGCCCTAGGCTCGAGCTGTGGACCAGGTACATGTTAATCGAAATTCGCGCATTAACAGTTTGGCACTAGAAGGAGGGGTACTCGGTCAACAACCTTGAAGATTCTCTCACCAACATTCATCTAAAGAACCCGGAGTATGAAGACCTCGCCATTCAGCATGACGAGCCATGAAAGTACTTTGCAGCAACCGGCAACGAGCGTCGCCCTCAACACGAAGGCCCAGTCCCTCGCCAGGAAACCTTGCCACCTCGACAGAGTTCGCCCTCGCCTCCGGCGGTGAACGATAACGTCCAGAACGTCGCCAATAATCCTCAAGATGACGAGGTGACAAACTATCGACATTCTCAAGAACCCATCTCTCGCCACGTCGACGAGGAAAGTTCGGCCGACAAGGAAGATCACCTAGAGGTCGCCAACTGTCTCCCCGCCAACTCCGGATCCACCTAAAACATCGCAAGGGGGGTCGCCAGGCCGAAGACCTCGATTATAGTCCGAAGACCCAGCACCGTGTTCGACTGGTAACCTTTTAAAAATATTCTAACCAGGATTATAGTCCCATACCAATATTCCCTATTACCCCATCCGGTTATACATAAAACAAAAATTAATTTGTCGGATCGTGATAAAATAATTTTCTTAATTTTCCTAACACGTTATTATCTGATTTAATGGAGCTACGAGTAACAATAAATAATACCATAATCGATAAACACATAAACGCGTTCCCGACACCGTCGACGGTTCTGTCTGCGTTCTCTGATCTTCAAGAACTCCGTGCCTCCAATCCGCGCTACTTCTTGCGATTTTCTGTGAGAAGATAACTCCAGTTGTCTTCCGATGTATCCTCCGGGATTATGTCGCTGAGATGCGTGGGCTCTCCATGAATAACCTCTAAAGCGTAAAAGCAAAATCCTGGGTAGAATTTTAACTATGACTTTCGCACGAACTGAGAGAGGGAGAGAGAAAATAATTTTTCTGAAGTCTAATGTGTGTGTTTTAGGGTTTCAGGGCTCCCCTATTTATAGGAAACTGGCCCAACCACTTTAGAGAGATTCTCTCAACCAATTTGGAGATATTCACTCAAATATTTGATTTAATGATTAAATCAAATAAAGAATGAATCCAAAAAACAAATCTTTCAGAAAATATCACATAAGATTTAATAAATCAAATCTTATATTATTTTCAAGATTAAAACATTAAAATCGCATAACCATAATTCGAATATGATTATAATTATTTTCATAATTAAATATTCCAAGAATTAATTCCAATATTTAATTCTCTCTTAAATACGCAGGTAAAAACAATGACTATTTCGGTCTTAGCCGAAAAACTTTTTTTACCATGACTCTCAAACCGTACGTCAGAATGTCACGATTCAAAATGATAAATTTGCAAAATTTAATTTCCCATAATCCTAGAATTATCCAGGGATCAAATTCAATTATCAATTTTCACATTCCCAGCCAGTATAAAAAACTTTAGTACTTTTGCCACTTTTAGGGTAATCAGTGAATTCGTGAGAACAATCATGAATCACTCTTGATTGGATCTATTCAATGTTTAATTTGTATATTAAATATAATTGCGGTGTCATCCTTGTGGAGCTACAAAGGGGACAAATGGACAACACACCAGAGTTCTGGTGAAAGTGTAGAACTTTCACCAACTTCGGTAACATTTCACTATAGTGCGAAGCTGACTCTCAAGCGTGCTTAGATTTTATCTTCCTGACCACATGCGTCCATTGATACAATCAGATTATATGAAGAAGGTTTTTGTATTATTATGATTCTCATTAAAACGGTAAATTTATTATTACCGTTCTGCCCTTTTGACGACACTACCTTAATCTATGATTACTGCAAACTACTCACTTATCGAGTTATGAAGTCGTAAGCTGCGAATGCGTACTTATTCGCTTCCCACATAATATAATAAGGAAATCATAAACTTATTATCCATATCTGTAATATGCAGTTTGTCACGGTCAACCTTCCGATCCCAAAATAAAAGTGTTGGGAATACTCGATTGCAAACTGAAACGATTAAAATCAAAGATCGTTTAAGTTAAACCACACAAACTCATATTACCTCAGGACATCAACCGATTTCATCTGATCATCATAACGACCTTATCGTACTTTCATGAGTGACAAACTTAAATGACGATTTCAGATATAAGTCTCGTCCTGTCCAATATGAAGACACTTCATACATGATTAACTTAACAGTGCACAGACAACACTATAACCCGGTGATAGGTCACCACCTGTATGTGATCTATTAAGTTCACCAATAGTCATTCACGATCACAAGTTCCCACTTCCGATCTAGATTGTGGACCAATTTTAAGTTCTTTATTTATGTTAGTCAAACCTCGTCACATAGACCCAGTGTGATGACTTAACATAAATGCAATGTTAAAGAACTAAGGATTAAACATTCAATTTAACATGTATATCATTAATCCGCAGATAACTACATAAGATTAACATTAATAAGAACCTTTCATTCTTAGGTAAACGACCATAATCTTATACAAGCGGGATTAGCATCTGAATAGATGGCATATACTGAATATGTCCAACAATCTCCCACTTGCACTCTTAAGAAGATGCATTGATTCCTTAAATCTATTTTTCTAGCAAAGTCCTCGAGAATTAACTCTAGACGTTTTTCCTCAAGAAAACAGAGTGGTCACTTAGCTATAACTATGTTATATTTTTATGTAGCCTACAATCTTATCCAGAAGATTATATTCGTTGTGTGACCCTTATGTGGTTAAAAGCTCCTACTCAACTAAAGTGTTAGTGGTTTCATTTGCAATTTAAATTGATTTTATATCCGTGAGGATATTGGGCTTGACTATATCAATTAATGTCCTAGACATTAAAACTAGCCACCATGAGGAATTTGCGATCCAAGATTGCCGTAAAGCATTAATCCATGTGATCGCTCCTTTACTAAGGTTAGACACTAATTCTCGGATTACAAAAAATCCTTAGTGTCCTACTTACGACTTTGTCATAAAATGCCACATTACTTGAGATATAAAGCATCTCTTAATGTGATAGCATTTAAGTTCCTCTGTTATATCCAGATAACGAGAAATTTTTATTCACTTTGTGAATTTATCAAGGACTATACTGGTATAAATAATTACCACTGTTACATAGAGGTTCTTCCTAGTCCGCTTTCGCTACGCACTCAGAACTTCTAACAGAAAAGGTATTATGTTAAACCAATATTATCATGTCGTTTTAATAATTACACCCACTCGATTTATAATTATTTATTTATGCACCGAACTCAGAATACCATAATTAAGCTGAGTTATTGAGATTCTAGATGCAGGTCTCAATAACGTTTATGCTTCCGCTTTCAGGTTTAAGAACTTTAAGCTGATCAGATTTGAAAATTTACATTGTTCCGACACGGATCAAAATATATTGTAAATTTATCTCCAAATCTTAACTGTACAAAATAAAATCCGAAACAAATCCAGAAAGATAATATCCAGTCAACCTTGCTATTCAGAAAGACAATTGACATTTATCCGCCATCGTCGTTTGACGATATAGGCTATGGACAAGAGAATCTGGACATATAGCATAGTAACCATAGAGAAAAAGATCCTACCATTTATTTTCTCTCTTATTTCTTAAGGGAATAACCCTCGGTTATTACTCTAGCTATTGAGGCATTACCCTTCCGTCTATTCCTCTCTTTCGTTCATATACTTACGGATATTGTTAACTAAGTATAATGGTTTCAGACGCTGACTATAGTCATTCTATTTTGTATTTCCTATTATAATTCATAATTAGATCTGTTCATTAATTCTATGAAGTTGAATGTATCTATTTATGAAATTAAGACGTTGAATTAGTCGATACTCGTAGTCTCTGGATCAGCTGACACAGCTCCCACTACATTTGAATAACCTAATGTTTACTAATTATGACTATGGTTTCTTATCTGGAAATCTTTTAAGATTTAACATCAACTTGATGTTCATGGAATAAAGTGAACAAATCACTTTTGATTAGACCCTGATTCCCAAAAAATCTAGTCTACTTATCAACAACTTAGTTTATCATATAATTATATTCCAAGAGACTTGCAGCGGATACTCTCTATATATAATCTATATATATATAAAAGGATAATACAAGAGAGATGATTTGGCACAACAAAAATCAAGGAAACCTGGATTCCTATTTTTTCATGCTTTCACATTTTTTTGGCAACCTTTCGTCACTTTTACATGAACATTAAATGCATACATGAGTCAACTTTTAATGTTTACACGATTGTTTGCCTTCCACTTGTTTATTTCTCATAAGTATACCGCTATTTAATTTGGTATTGATTGAGTTATTTATGCAAAACAATACTTGAAAATGACTTTTCAAAGCCCCCTTCGACGCTCCCCTTTCTCCAAATGATCTCTCTTTCAAGATTGCAACTCCCTCCCGCAATATTAATGGTGATAGCGATGACGATGGTGACTCTGTCTGGTGCTTGCACGACTCCCACGCTGTTGCGACGAAGTGCACCACCACTTTAAGGTAGGTCGTTTCGTCTCTCACTTCAGATGCGCCACTGGTAGGTTGTTTCGTCTCTCAGTCCATTTCGTTCGAATGACGATTTCGATTAACACACACCCATTTATATTTCTTTTCGACTGGAAGTCTACAACTGACCGTCGAGCTTTGCCTTCAACCCTCTACAGTCGAGCGACATCGTTTCTGTTCGCCTCGACAAAGGTTCAGCTTGCATCGATTTATATTTCAATTTTGCTTTTAATTTTTGGTTTTGGATTAATAGTACACATCACAGTACTAATTTAGTTTTAAAGGTATTGCTTGATAATATTTATACTTTTAGGTTTAACTTCACACGCACGCTCAACATGCTCCAAATGGTTACTAATTTCAAGGTATTACATTTCTTGTTTAAATCTTTATATTTTGTGGTATTTTTAGATTTTGGTGGTTAACAAACTATAAGAAAGATTGTTTCTTCCAAACTTTTTTGGTGTGTTCAACGTGTCGAGTTATTTGAAATGCTTTAGGTGGCTACCGCACCTAGTGTCCTCGTAACCCAATAGGGCGAGCTGTCTTCCTCAGCCTCCTCAAGCCGGTAATTATTGCTTTTGTTTTTAATTTTCCATTGCAGATTAAAAAAAAAAAAGTAGAAAAAAAGGGAGCAAGCTAAGATGTGGTCACTGAATTAGATCGATATGTTAATTTTTTTGTTAGTTTCCTCAAATATGTTAACTGATACTCAATTGGAACAATATCAAGTTGTTTTTCGCCATTCAAACTCTTAATTTAGTTGATATTTGTATCTAAACTCTGCTCTTTGTTCACGTTATAATATACGGCAACATCCAATGTGCATTGTAAAATTAAGGAAAGCTGAGACGAGCGCCAATCACTTTGAGCTTCAGGAATTTCCTTAATATGTTACTCTTTTGTTGCTTCTTCTGTGAGATTATTAATTCTAGGATCTTGGTTTTCGTTTGGGTTGGAAATGGTTAAAGAGTTGAATTCGGGGCATTATTTTTGCGTTTCTTGATTTTTTTAGGCATTTACTGCTTCATTTCGCATCTTATTATGCACAAAAACTGTTTCCTCGGGTTTTTATTTGCACATGTTTTTGATGCACATAAACTGAATTTGGGGCATTGTTATGAGTTTTGAGTGTTATTATTGTTATGATATGAGTTTTGAGTGTTATTTTGTTTTTCGTTTTTTTTCTTCTATTTGATCGGTGGCTTTCATTTTTGTTTTCATATTAGTATAACCAGTTTAGTTTTTGTATTTATTATGTCGTTGGACAGTAGCACAAGCACACCGTTATCTTATTTAGCAACTTTGACATTTTTGTCTTTATATTTTATATTTTTGTGTTATTTTGTATCGGTGGTTGTACTTTTTGATGTAATGAGGACGTAAAAGATTGGTTAATTTAGTAGGTAACAATTACTTTTGGTTTACAAAGTGTTTATAGCAAACCGGTTTTATTTATCATGTCAATTCCTTCAACCTAATCTAAATTGTACTGATCACTTTAGTTATCCAAATTAAATCATTATAGTTACATTTAAGATTCTTTTGGTCATGACTTTGATGTATTTGTTTAATACATGAATAATTTTATTATTTTTTTGAATGGGGAATACACGAAGAATTCTAAAGAGTGCTACTTATATCGTTCCAATATGTTATTGCCTTACTGCTTGCGGTTTTGAAGTAAAGTTGATATTTTAGCAAGTTATTAAAGGTCTTGACAATTGATTAATATTTCATCCAAATTTACTTACGATGATTTTTAGCAATAGTCAATAACTAAAAAAATAATTATGGAGTTTGTGAAACATAATTTATCAGTATTTTTATCTAAATTTTACACACTTTTGCCATCCCACAAAGCGCCATACTTACGAAGGTTTTAAAATTGTGAGGTGGCAAAAGAGTAAAACAAAAATGTAGGATTAAGGATTCTACATGTTTACACGTCATCGATAGAAAGAAAAAAAATTATATCACTAAATGTCTTCTTATCTATATGCATTAGTATATATTAAATTTGATTTCGTTAATATTTCATTATATGTGATTATCTGAATAGAATGAGATTTCTTTTAAAATTTATTTTTTGAGTTGTTGTATTATGTCGTGATATAGAAGCATGTATATTTTTACAATAAAGACATGACATACAAGTTATTACAGATAAAAAAAAATGTGTGTTGTATTTGATGCAAGTAATTCAATTATACCACACAATTTAAATAATATTTTTAGCATATTCATCAAAATCTGTAATAATACTCCTTCGCCACCGCGCAAAGCGCCTTATACTTCACTTATTATAACTCAATATTTTCTCTACATCTTACCATATCTCACATTTAATTCTTCCTTATAAATTGGATATAGCTTGACTTTTCCTTCAAATTAAAGAGTATAAGCCTAAAAATATCCAAAAGCAAGTAATTATACAGATGGACGGACATTCAACAATTTTCTTATTAATATTTAGACAAACTCTTTAAAGTTAAAATAAAAATATATATTTTTAAAAAAATATTTCATTGATCCATTATTTTAAATGTGTTTATATAGATTTGATCATCGTTAATAAAAAAACAAGTAAAATATTACTAAATAAACGTAATTTGTAAAGTTAATTAACAATAAAAAATAAAAATCATTAGATTTTTCTATTAAAATTATAAACGATATGTTATCGCCACCGCGCGAAGCGCGGTGCCTTTCCACTAGTCATAAACTAATTTAAGTCCAAGTTCAGATATCATATATCAAAGCATTGATTGTATATCCTTGTTTCTTTGAAAGCAAACTTTCTTAAATGTTTATCATTGATTCACGCATTAATTTCTAGGTTCGGTTCACGTATCATGCTACACTAACTATAATAGTGTACCCGGAACCGTTAACTGATAGAGAAATCTCTATCATGTGATCACTGAACTCAAAATTCAAACTCACTTAGTGATTTGCCGACGACATTTATGCTTGAAATCTAAAAACTTACAAAAAGTTTATATTTCTAGCATTATTTATATATACGATAATTCTTGAATAACTCTCAGTCAATTGACGTAGTATTCATATTCTCTAGCTTGTTTATAATTGATGATAATACACAAAGTATTAACAAGCTCTTAGAGAATACCGGATCTTAGACCTTTTCTGAAAGAATAGTCTATTAATCATTTTAACCTTTAGATAAGATTCTCAAACAAGCCGAGAACTGACAAACAGTTCACTCATTGGTCAATCTTGTTTATCTTATCTATATTAAGATGACTCATGATCCCTATGGTATATAAATCACTTTTAACCAATTAAAGAATCTATTAAACATTTATTATTATTATTTAATATGATTTAGAGTTTTTCGTTTATCAAGACAGTGAACATAAACGATCAAATCATTTCTCAAACTATATCAAGATTATTCAAATGATTAAGTCTTACGACTTTTGTTTATATCGTGGAGATTGAATTTCCACTTAAAGTCTTGGTCGTAAATAAATATGTTTCTTAATAAACAATATTTATTAATACTGACAAATAGCTCCCACGATCTTATCTGAAATAATTCTCCCATTATTGACTAACGTAGTTAATCATGTCTTTATTCTACCAAAGAATATTTATGATTATCAAAACAGAATATTGAATTCAGTTAGAGATTTTACCTTACCAATCATAGACACGGGTTAGGTTATTATCTTTTCTATGTTCAAGTTCCAGTAATTTCTCAGTATTGAACCATGTTCAAATACATAGAACTACCCCATTGTAATTCTTGCGAAAATACTAATTGTGAACAAAAGATAATTCACATGTGAACAAATCACTTACATTGGACAAACTGTTGTTTCTATTCCTATCCAGAGTATTGTTCGACAACAATGACACGATGGTGTGCGATATAGCTAATTGACTTGAATGAAACTTTTACTAAAACTTATACAGGAGAATGTTTCTAATGTTTCCTGAAAAATTGGGAATAATATACTTTTGCATTGTATCGAAGGATAAACATAGGAAAAATCCTTTCTCACTATTCTAAAGGTAATTTAACAACCGATTCGTAGTTGCAGCTTCTCCAGCATACTAACCACGCACTAGCTAAATAGAGTTCGGTCTCAACTCTATTAATTTACGAAAACTTACCAAAAGTTATCACGTGAACTAACTACCCACTTTAGAACGGCCATGCAACGAATTGAATCATCACATGCAAGAGGAACCCACTCGTTTTCAGTTCACAGATTTAATTCAAACAGTCACCGCTCTTAGAGAGCCAAATTTAGCTGACACACGACAGTTAAAATACATCTGCTCACCTAATCTATAAACAGACCAGTACCGTGATACATGAGCTGCATAACTGAAACCTTTCCGTAGGAGGCCAGATCTAGCTGACACGAGGTGTTATGCAGCCTGTCGTTCTACCGGAAACAAATGGAGACCTTCTTACGCTAACTCTTGCTATTTTGACTACAAATGTTTTAACCATCTAAGATAAACACGGTTATCTAGCACGATCTCTAAACTAGGAACTTACATTTTAATTATCTGGAATTAAAATAAATCCTATTGGTTTAATGTTCTTAATAAGCTTCCATTAATGACCCATTAATAAGCTTATTCCTATGTTATTATCATATATCGGGTATACTAAGAACCTAGAATAAAATCATAAATTAAATACGGTAGTGATAGACTAAGGTGTGTTCTCCAGGGCAGATGGGAGGGGTTCCAAACCAGTCACCCAGAAGTGGATGGTGAACTGGCCCCACTTTTGATTCCCTCTTTCTTGACAAGAACATAACTCTCAAAAAAATTCCGTAATTAATAATTAAGTTATTTATCGATTAATTATTTACTATATATTACTCAATCGAAACCGCTCAATTAAATCCCAATGTTATATAGCCCACTATATATCATAAATGTGTTAGGTAATTGGATTAATAATTAAAGTATTATCTAAAGAATATCTATTAAAATATCAATAATTAAATCTTTCCAAAAAAAGGAATTTAATTATTCATTTTAATAAATTAATAAAGTCAATAATTAATTTAAAACTAAATTAATTAGCCATTATTAATAAATTGTGAATAACACGGTGTAACGCCCTATTTACCGAGAGACCGTTAACCTCTATCTATCTCATCATACGTTCCGGTCCTTTTAAAATATTTGACAGTTCGTAAAAGAAATATATATAACCGTTTAAATATAGCGCGCTTATACTATTTTGAAAATACTGTCAAGAGTTTAAAACATCAAGACAACCACGACCGGTACGACATTTACAAGATGTCATCAAAAGACAAATAGCGGAGCTCCTGGGGTTTCAAAAATATAATACAACAAAATCCCTTAGAGGTTTGTCTCGGATCGAGTCGTTTGCTGTATGTACCGTATACACTGCACTGCCGAACCTGCTCCACCCGCAATTAACCGTCTATTCGCTTCTTTCCTTGGTCTACAACACAACTATATAGGTGAGCTAACACTCAGTACGTAAAAAGGTTTTTATTACTCACGAAAATAACTTTACACCGATCACACCAAAATGCGTAACACGCAATATCGTTTTATTTCGTTTTATGATAATCTGAAATTAATCCATATATATAAAATAATTTTTGGGCCCAGCTACCGTACCAGCGCTTTCCAGCCTATAAAGCCTACGGGGGACCGGGGGCGCGACCCTAACCAAGTCAGCCCGAGGCGAATCACTTTCCGACGTACCATTCTGAGACTACCCGTCTCGGTACAATCGGCGGCTTCGCGTACAATGTACCTCAAGAGACTAACCGTCCCGGCACAGCCACACGATGAGACTTACCGTCTCGGTACGGCGCTATTTAATTTTTAAAAACATGTTATTCATATTATTAGTTTTACTATAAACGATCTATGAATGAATGATCTAGAAGTAAACGTTTAAAATATACAAACTAGAAAACAAGTTGCGCAAACACGTATTTCACACCACACAAAAATACGAAATCACACTTTATTATTGTTGTGCTATAGGAGTACTTTTACGTACCTTACTCTTTACGCTTCCTTAAAAACACGGGGCGACGCTTCGTTCGGGCACATAACACCTGATATTTAATTCTTTAAATATCAGTTTCTAACTCAATGAAGTTCTACTTATGCACCCCTTCTAACAACTCAAGTTATCAATAAAACTCTCTAAGCTCAAAATAGCTATTCCACAAACATAGATTCATGGCAAACAAAGTTTCAATACTCACTTTCAATTTTACTAAAAACAGAGTCTATGTTAATATATAGAAATAGCCATGACTCTTACTGTATAACATTTGAAATCTTATAAACTGTGGTAATGCGATATTTCAATGCACAAACATACTTCCTTAGTATTTTAAATCATTTTGACTATGAAGCTATTACATGTCCCTGGCTTGATGTGTATGCATATCGATAAATACATATACTTCATAATGTGCTCATAAATAAAGGCTATGTTGTACATGATATATATATATATATATATATACATATGCAGCCACGTTTTATATTCTATAAACATATGTATATATGTATATATGTTTGCCTAAAATAGTGACATGTGCATACGTATAATATTTTGCTTGTATATGTATATATGGTTAAACATATATATAGGATCAATAAAATTTTATATTAAAATTTAACTATATACATATAGAAAGGGAAAATTAGATTCGTATTTATTTCAAATACTAACCATATCAAAATAAATCAAATTTCAAATAGCCACTTGATTAAAATATGCAACATACTGCAGTGTCCGTAAATTTTTTTCTTAAAAAAAAAATATATATATATATTATTACATTTTTTTTTTCATATATTATTGTTTTAAAATTTTGACGATAATAAAATAAATTGTGTATCCTTTTATACATGAAGAGTGTTATTTTTAATTATGATGATTTTTTTATTTTTTTTATATTTGGCATAGAATTATATGAGTTATAAAGTAAGCATTATTTTAGTACTCAGTTAAATATCTACTTGATATCTAACTTGTTTAAGTGTATAACTTAGTTCACCTTATCCATTATTTTTATAAGGTAGCTTTGATGTGATTTCTTTTAATCGACATACATATGTATATATAGTACGGTAACATGATGTCGTATGATGTCATGAGCTAAAATAAATTAATGAAAACAAGATAAGATATTATTATCATCATGCATGCAACTCCTCCAAGTCTCATTTTTAGGAGGCTTCTTTTTCTCACACACACGTATAAAGCCTAGTTATTCTACACACTCACACGTATCAAGCCTACTTCTTCTCTCCTTTAGTTCTCTACTATTTTCTTTTTCTCTCGTTGGGGGGAGGATGAAAAAAAAGAAGAAGGGAGGATGACTTCTTTACTTCCCTTTGGCCTTTCCTCCGTGATTCAAGCCCACGATCAATTCTGAAACCAACACCACGTTGTATCCATGGCGAGCTTCGTCTATCCAATCACGGCGACCAAAGGTGATTTGGCGACGCCGAAGAGGCCGCTGTATGCACTGTAGCGTCGATGAACCCACCAGCTCGTCCACCTAATTGGCTCCTGAGACGGATATAGTTTTGATTGGTAGAATGACGAGGTTCACGATATCGGGTGAGCTTTAATGTTTTCCGTTACTAAAGAATAAATATAGAGGTGATATTAAGCTCAAATTCATACTGATGTGTTGCTAAAAATAAAAGAATAGTAAACACGGTGAATATATTAGTGTAGGACATTTACAAGTGAATATATTAGTGACATGTGTTCATGATCATGTTTTTATTCCAATATCTTTAGGAATTACACAACCTTTACACATATGCACGTGTATACAATTATTAATTAGCTATGCATGCAGAGCCAAGTATTTTTGACCGAATCTAACATGTGGTTAGATATTATCTTTGCTAATAAGTTCTCGATCTCTTAAGATTAAGAATAGTTGATATGTGTATATATACATGTATCAACATATGCACACATATATATATGTATATGTAAGCTTTTGGCAAGACTATAAAATTTAGAGTATTATAGATATAGAAAGCGCACTGTTACTGTTACAGTGTAGCTTTCAAAATATACATGTGCATGATATTATTTACATTTATTTTAACTATTACACGTATATTATTGCATATAGTAAATGTGTAGTGGTAGTTATTGCTTAATTTGATTTTGATAAATATAAGATTTAGACAAAGCGATGTATATGTAACGTGATATATATTTTATAACCTGATCGTAGTGTATTTTTATACAAGAAGTGGGGTTTAATAATAAGAGAATTTGGTAATATTGCTCTATGAGAAGCGATATTTAATGAAGCACTGGCTAGCATTAAGATCGCTTATATGCTTTAGGATTTGGAAAATTGAGGTTAAAATATCAGGGACTTAGTTTTCGAGGCATCAACTTGTGTTTAGAAATTGTACATGCAAGTAACATCCTCTCTTTATGTGAGAGTTCTAAAGACTATTAAGGTACGTAAAAGTACTCACTGCAACACAACAATAATATAATTGTGTATTTTCATAATGTGTGAATTACGTACGAGCGTATGGAGTGATTGGGTATTGTGTGAACTAAGTGTTTGAACAATTATGTTGTTTTAATTTTAGAGTTAATCTTTTAAATGTGTACGTCGATTATACGACGTGTTTGCATGGCTTTATTGTTAAAATTTACCGTTTGAAGGTAAACTTTGCGTATGCGATTTGAGCATATTGAAGAAGCTTGAAGCATGAGCATTTATACATAATATCTATAATGATATAATATATATATATGACATTTTTATAAAATCGCGCCGTACTGAGACGGTTAGTCTCATCGTGTTGCTGTCCTGAGACGGTTAGTCTCTGAAGGGTACATTGTACACGAGCCGCGGACTGTATCGAGACGGGTAGTCTCCGAATGGTACGTCGGTAGATGTTTCGCCACGGGCTGACTTGGTTAGGGTCGCGCCCCCGGTCTGCCGTAGGCTTTATAGGCCTAAAAGCGCGCTGGTACGGTGCATGGCCCAATATTATATTATATGATATTTTTCAAAAGTTATAAATGATATTGCATGGCATTGCACAATATGCATTATGGCATGGTTATTATTTTTATATTAGTTTGTGGTGATAAAAGCTTTTACGTACTGAGCGTTAGCTCACTCGTATAGTTGTGCTGCAGAATCAGTTGAAAACCGATAATTGGCAGATGAAGCGGAATCAGCGGTGCGATATATACGGGTGCATACGGTGGATGAAAAGATCTTGCGATTGTGTTTCCGCAAATTTCTTTTCCTATTGTAAAACGAAAGAGCTCCAAATATTTATTTTCTAATACGGAGCCTAGTCTCTAATAAATTATATATGTATATATATTTAAATTGAGACTTCGTCGAATTTTATCGAAGAAGTAACGGGCCATAAAAAGTGGGGCGTTACAAGTTGGTATCATAGCGGTTCACCTATCGTCACCGTATATGCCCGCCGCTGATAAATCAAAGACGATGTATTGTAACATCCTTCTTCACATAAGGTACGAGTATTGATTCTAAGGCCTGTAGATTATTACATCTTCTGCAATATTTTGAGGTTGGTATCACAAATGATAGCTCTGAGTTGAGTGATTAACATGGCCTTATAGTATTTAATATGAATAACATGCTCTTATCATATGAGATTTAAACGAAAATTTTAATTGTAAGTTTTCTTTTTTCTTTTCATCATGTTGAATTTATGCTTATGTTTCTTAGAGTTGAGAAATCTTGATGTGATTCTCTATTAGTCTCATATCTCTTAGACTAGAATTTAAATGATTTGGCTCAAGATGGATGAGCCATTTATAAGAGATTGATTATTAGGTATTATTGGTTATCACGAGACTGATTATCATTATTACCTCTTGATGTGTCGATGATGAAATTCTCTTGTTTAGAGAGAATATTTCATGAAATAGTATTCCTTGAACGATTTGATTATAAAGATTATGAAAATTCATTTTGCCTATAGGCTCAATGACTTAAAGACTATTTGAGCGTTGTATTACGCCAAGAGTTTTGTGTCCAGATTGATGAGCGAGTGCCCCTAAAGTATCACCTTCGGTCGTATACGTAAAGTTAATTTGGGGTAGTTTATATCTTTAGAAATATTAAAGACAAATAAATCGCATGACATGACTGAAAGTCTATGATAATATAGACATCATGACTTCTGACGCTTTATTGGCTGGGGTGCAAGTCAAAGTTGACACCAAGTTGACGGAGTAAAATGCTATAAATTCTCCAGACGCCCCTCCCGACGAAGAGGGCATCCCGAATGAAGGAATGGGGTCCGTCCTCCCATAGCCTGAGGCGGGCATGTCGGAAGGTGTCGCGTCTGAAGGGAAAGGCGAAAGACCCCACGACCATCCATCACTGCGATCCATGTCTGCAAAAGAAAAAACAACCATGTCAGAGGCAGAATAAGATAAAGCGGTCATTACAAGCAAAGAAGCAGAAAAGCCACGCGTAAAAATAAACCTCTCTTCAGGGCCCGGCATTGAGTCAGCCACGGCCCGGGGAGACATCCACCCCGATCGAATCCAGGCTTCCCTCATTAAAAAAGAGGCAAAGCGTCCAGGAATGGCGTACCCCATCAAGAAAAAACTGACGAAACCCAGATCCTCGACGCCGGTGCTCATGTACAACCGAGGGATCCCGAATCCTTGGGGAACAGATCCCAGATAGACACTTGGGACCCAAACCCACCAACTATGCCAGTCCGGATCTAGCTCTGGACCCAGGTCTCTGACCCGAAATCCCCAGACGGGTCGGGGAAAGACCCAATTAATAACCCTTTGATCGTCCTGGGAAACAATGATGGGCAGGAGCCTCCGGAGCTGGGTAGGAGTGACGTCTCGGCCTCGCCCTTCACGGCACATCGAAAAAATCCCAGCGGCAAACAACCAAGCATCCGGGCGGACCTGAAGCGGATGCAAGTCCAGCGACACAAGAAGCCGCTCTAACAGAGAAGGGATCGGCAAGGAAAATCCTAGCCGAAGACTCTCTAGAGGGACCGCGACCATCCCGTCACGAGGATATCCGGGGAGTTCCCCCTCCGACGGGGAACACACCTCCGGCAAGACAAGACGCTCGGCCCTAAAAAAGGCCGCAAGCTCCACCGAGGTGACAGAGCTCGGAATGTTAACATCCGAGTAAAGTACGGGAGAGCGCAACCGGTAAAGGCCGCCCTCACCCGAGGAGGCCCCGGTTCTCCTCCTCACTATCCTATAAAAATTTGGGCATGACCCGCCTACTATGCCGGCACCATAGCGCGGTCCATCCACGCCACAGACCCTGTAAGCAGTACCTGCAACAGCCCTAACACCGTCTACATCTACGACGGGGGGTCTCAGACCCGCTCCCGAAACAACAGAAAAATTATGTTCGGGACCCGTCATAGGGTGACCCGCCTCGGCCAATGTAGACCTCGACGACCCGAACACCGACCGGGGCATCGAACAGAAAATCCGCTGAAATTCCAGAGTCCCCGGAAAATCAGTCGGATACCACCGGCCACCGGCATTGGCCGTTAACGTCACTGATATGGTCACCGGCCGACCCCGGCCACCACGAGCCCCACGGACCTTGGGATATTGACGATCCCGGCCGGAGCTACCCCCTTGGATTTGGAGCAAGGCCGGACTCGCCGGAGCCACCCTCGCTACCACAGGAACCCCGCCGATAAAACGAGACGGAGTCCCGCCGACCGAGGGGCCCACCGAAGCGGGTGAGAAAGGCAAGCCCGGCCGAGCTCCCCCGCCACCGGAATCACCCAACTCCGGCGCAGACCCGCTCGCCCGGACCTCGCCGTCGTGATGCCGCCCTTGGTCGCCGGCGACCGGACCCACAGATCGGGCCACAGAGATCCAGATCTCGCCGGAGCACGGCTCCCGCTCGCCCGACAAAGATCGGGCTCCTCCCTCTTCGCCGAGCCAAACCCACGCGAATCCAGGTTTAGCCGAGCTCCTCCGCCACCGCCGGCATGCTCCACTGGCCCAGATCCGGTCGCCTTCGAGCCACGATCCTCAGGCGACCTTCCCCCGCCGGCGACGGAGCCCACGGCGTCGCCATCGGCGAACACGAGTTCACCCGAGCCAAACGGAACCAAACGCCAACCTCCGAGTTCCTCCACCTCGCCGACGGCCGCCACTGACACCCCCGAGCTCGCCACACCGAGCTGGTAACGATGGTGGTTTTCTCCGGCGACGGCAAGCTCCGGCGAAGAGTTGGCGGCAAATTTCTCCATTTGGGCTCGCGGGTTCTAGAGAGAGAAAGTTGCTCGATTTCGATTTCGAGTTCTAGACTTCGTTTTTTCGAAAATTATGACGAGGCTAGTGAAAGTGTGAAGCTAGATAACGAAAGGACGGACACGATGCAAAAATCGGAATTCAAAAATGCTGCCCGGTAAAAAAGTTACGGAAAGAAAACGTACCTTTTTACTATTCACCGGAAGAAAACAAGCTCGTGAATCCGAATGAGGCGTCCTGCCTCCAATTTATAAAGTTTCTCAGAAATTAAAAATTCCCGAAAAACTAGGGGGTTAATGTTACGGGTATTTTACGCAATTGGTTTATTATTAATTAACATAAAAATTAATTTTTCTTTTATTAATTATGAACAATTTCGCCCAAAATATTCACTGGAAGCCCGTTTTCGAAAAAAAAAAAGGGTCCAGATGATCCCAAAAATATCAAAACACCCAAAATCGATATAAAATTTGTAAAAAAAACTGCCTCAGGAAACACCCAGGGCCTCCGGGACACGTCGGGAAACACCCGAGCGGGCCCCACAGGCCCCAAAGGCCACCCAAGTGGGCCCCACAGCCCCAGGGGCACTGCAGCACGCGTCAGGTGGCCCAGCAGGTCCACCAAGGGTCAAACTTGACCCCTCCACGTGGCAGCACGCCATTGGGCGCGATGAAACCCTGCAGCCAATGGGAGCCTGACACCCGGACGCTGACGCAGGCGCTGATGTCAGCCCTGGCTGCCACGCGCGTGGTTTCGCGTTACCGCTACTGTTCCTGCGCGTTAGGGCGCGTCCAACGTCAGATTGAGACGCCGATTGCGGCGTTGGATCAGCCACGTCCGGGGGACCCGAAAAAACATATAATATTACCCCGGGGGCCTCCTGGAGTAATAATTATTCACGTTTTAACCCCCGGACCCTCCTATAAATAGGAGCTCGGTTTTCACTAAATGGTAACTGGATTCTCACCCCGATAACTCGCCTAAAAATCTCTCTACTCCCTCTAAACTCGCCTCCCCCTCAAATATCACTCTAATATTGAGTGTTGAGGTGAATCAGGGGGTACCCCCCCCCCCCCCCCCCCCCCCCCCCCCGACCTCGGGTGTTGTTTTGTCCAGGTTCTGAGAGCGAGAAATCACACTAGAGTGGAAGCTTTGGGGAAATTTTCGGTGTCGATTACGATCCCCCTGTTAGGACCTATTCTATTCGGTGTTCATGCTATCTCTCAGTCTATTACCCCTAGCGGATATACCGACTTTGCGGTAAGACCGAAGACCAGTATCAGGCCCCATGTACAGGTCGAGGGATCTAAATCTCCGGGAATTATCCGAAGGTCTTAAACACGGAGAAGTTTGTTGGACATATGTGTCCTTAAACAAGATAATTTATCCATTTGTAAAAGATTATGATATGTCATTGAATAAAGATAATGCTTATTATGTTAGTCTTATTATAGTTTCTGGTAGAGTAAAATAGAATGTTTGTTTCCTTAGTTCATAAAGAATGCAATTATGTTATTATTATCACAACAGAGTCAATGTGAGGAAGAATTAATAATAATAATAATTGAACTTAAAATGTCCGTGACCTGATTAACTGGGTGGGAGCCCATTAATCGTATAAGGTCATTAATGTGACTAAGTGACAATCCTATTCTGGATTTTGTGTGTGTCACACTCACTAGAAGTGCATTAAGTATGAAGTGTCTTCATACTGGACTGGACCTGACTTAAACTCCAGAAGTTATCATATAAGACCGTCACTGATAACTTGGAGTTGAGTCACTAGTAGATGATCAAATGGATATTCGATCTAAGTCCTGAGTGATCTTGAGTCCGAACTGCTGGCTTGATTGTTCTTTGATTTAACCGTTAAAGAACACAAAATATTACCGCTATTCCCAACACTATTATTTTGGGAACATGATAGTCAGCAGTAAGGGTAGCCTGGTCATAGACATGGGCATCACACAGCTCTCTTCAGAGTAATGATGATTCCCTTGATTGTCGGTGGTGAGAAGTGAGAGGTACCCGTGCGCAACTTTTGAATCGAAACCATAAGTGGGTTACTCATAATATTACTGACTGAGTCAAGGATGAAAATGCAATGAGGGGCATAACGGTAGAAACTGCCTGCTCGTGTGTGGATCATCAAGTGAAAGATCAATAACCCGAATTTGATTGTATCAATGGACACCCTGCTGTTATAAAGGGAATAATATATACCGTATCACTAAAGAGTGCAGCCTCGGGTCTATAGTGGAATCACTTCGAGGTTTGACGAATAACTAGCAGTTCGTTGGAGCTTAAGTGATATGGGTCCATGGTCCCCAGGATAGCTCCGTAACGGATGATACGTACGTGATTAAAATACATTCTGGATAATGTCTAATCATTTGGCTTGACTTATAAAACTGAAAGGTCTGTGGCAGACGTCAGATAGTTTTATCGTCAGCGTGGCAAAAGTACCATATCTTGGTACACGAAATTAACTGATAAAAGAAAGTTAGAATTTAGATTTTCTATCAGCACCATGTTGTTGTAAATTAAATTCTAAGCAACTTTGCTTTTTGAACCAAGTCATTTCGACTTACGGTTGGTGATTTATGGATTTTCTATGTTTGTGCTCGGTTCGAGAAACTATGAAATTAAATCACATGTCACGAATTTAAATGATGGTGTGGCACCATGACATTTTAATGTGTGATATTGAGATCAGGAATTATTAATATAATTTAATTATTTGGATTTAATTATTAATATCTTATTAATAATTAATTAATAATTAATAGATTTATATTAAATAATAATGTATATTTAATTATACATGTTACATTGTAAATCGTATTGGGCCTACATGATATAGTCCACTCGAGTTTGACCTAGATAGGGTTTAATATTTGCGGCATAAGTACCTAAAGTTTGGTACTTTGGCAAAAACCCTAAAATCAATCTTATCCTTTAGATCGGAGATGATTTAATATCAACCGTAGGATTAAGATGATTGATTTTTGACCTAACCCTAATTCGAAAATAGTAGCTTGGTGACCAAGCTTAGGGTTTTCGAATTTGATCTAATTAATTGTATCCGTTAGATCGGTTTAAGATTTAATCTTTACCGTCGGATTGGAAATTAATTATTTATATATGTAATATATAATTTTCGAATATAATGATAAGATAAAATCGAATTTGGCTTTTACCAAGTCTTAGAATATTTGATATTTATACCAAATTAATTTGATCCATTAGATCGGTCTAAGATTAATCTAAGCCGTTGGATCTAGATAATTAATTTCGATATTATCATTAATATATATATATATTTCGAATATTTAAATAAGTAGATAGGATTGGTTTTTTGATTTACCAAGTCTTTCTTATTTAATTAAATCCCTAATTAATTATATCCATTGGATTTAGATAAGATTGAATCTAAGCCTTTGGATTAGGATAATTAATTATATTTAATAATGATTTTCGAAATTAGATATATATATATATATATATATATATATTCGAATTATATTTAAATAAGAAGATAAGATTGATTTTTGTATTTATCAAGTCTTTCTTATTTAATTAAATACAAGTTTAATTATAACCATTGGATTTAGATGAGATTAAATCTCAACCATTGGATTGAAATAATTAAAGTATTTATATATATATAAAATTCGAATTTAGGAGAGAAAATCTCTAATTCGGTTACGGGCCAAGTCTATAAATAGGGAGCTCATTTACAATATTCAACACACCTCTCCCCAGAGCAAAAACTCGAGCTCTCCCTCTCTCTCTAGGGTCTGCGAGTTTTCTGCTTCTGATCTCTTTTCTGGTTCGGCTTAGGAGACTATTTCTCCGGAAGCTTAAAAAGAACCTCAGTTAAATTTTGCGACGGAGTCCTGCCGGCGAAGCCCACGCTTCGGTACGAGGAGTCCAGGAGAATATCCCGGAAGATCACGGGTGTTTCCCTCAGCACCGGCGGAGCCCTGCCGAACTTCAGAGTCCGCAATCAGAAACGTCAACCGAGGTACGGCCTTATGCATTGGGTTAATAAATGCAAAAACATTTACTGCTTTGTATTTATTTCTTATATTTCGACTATGATATTAATAATATGTTATGAATATTAAATATGTAATATTTATCGGATCTTGTTGAAATGGTTATTACCCGATATCCGTGCCGTTATTCCGATAACAAGTTTTCCGCTTTAAAATAATTTTTTAAATGTTACCGGGACGGCTCGGAGGCATATTTCGTGGTAATGGAGTCGGAATTCAAACCCCGATTCCCAACAATTGGTATCAGAGCCATGGTTCAAGGATAAATAATTACGTAATTTAATTTAACGGTTTAAAGAACGAATTATTTGATGAATAAATTAATATTTTTAAAATTGAAATTTTTGAATTTCTAGATATTTTAAATATTAATTTAAAATTAGAATATTACCCGACCCATAACCGGACCGGGCAATGGGCCGGGCTACCGAAGTAGCCCAACCCGTGGGCAAGGGTTCGCTGGCAGTGAACCCAGTGGGAGACCGGGCTGGTCTCCAGCCCGAGGGGCTCGGGTCAAGCCCACAGGGAGCAAGCAAGGGCTGCTCGCTGCAACCCATGGGCCATGTCCCTGGCCAGGCCCAAGCCCAGCGCAAGGGCGCTGCCTGGCAGCGCCAAGGGCCTCGGAACTGGGCTCGGGTAGCACGCTGTCTGGCAGCGTAATGGGCCTGTAGGCCCATAGGGCTGGCAGCGTTCTGCCCTACCCTTCCTGAGCCCTAGGCCAAGGCAAGTCCACGGCACGTGGGCCCGGGCTTAAGCCCGGAAGTCCCACGTGCAATATTTTTGAAAAATGGGCCGGATTTTTAATCCGACCCGGTACCCGTGGATTAAATAAATTTAATATTAATTATTATTTTTGAAATTAATAAATTATGAATTAAATTAATTATCTTTAATTAATTAGAAATAAAATATGGATGTTATTTTTGGATGAATAACATTGTCTTATTTTATAAAATTCATAAAATTAAATATGGATATTATTTAATACTTAAATAATATTGTCTTATTTAATATTAAAATATGAATGATAATTCTTTGGAATGATATCATTGACATATTTTTATATTTCATAAATAATTATTAATATGGCCTAAAATCGATTTAATGATAATTCTTTGAGAATAAGTATCATTAATATCATATTATAAATGTTCATCATAGATATAATTTGTTATAACCTATTTTCATAACCCGTGAACATAGTGTCTATGTTTTGATAATTATTAATATGTCGAAATTAAGATAGACATAAATAAAAAGGAGTAAATGTAAAAGTGCTTATTACTAGTCGGAAAAATCTCAATCATATGATCTTGTCTAAGGAAGAGGGAATCAAAAGTGGGGCCGGTTCACCATCCACTTCTGGGTGACCGGTTAGGACCCCTCCCATCTACCTGGAGAAAGTATGAATTGACCTATCACTACCGACGAAATAATAAACACTATAAATAAGGGCTTTATTAAGCCGAAATATAAACTTTTAATGTTTCATTAATAGAGAGTTTATAATAAGTTTTTAATAACTTAGTATTTAAAACGTTATTTTATAAAACCATGGCAAGTATAGAATAAATTAAAGGTCTCCATTATTACTGTCACAAGGTCTGCTGACCACACCGCCTCGAGTCACCTTCGTGTGACCACTCCTCAGGAAAGGTGTGCTTGTGGAAGGTTTGACACCGTGATAGTTCCAAAAGAATATGGGGACGGAGAAATCTTGGAAATGGACCGCGAGTCATCTTCGTATGACCATTCCTTAAGGACGACGTTTCCAAGAGGATCCCGAGAACCGAAAATAATGGGTTAAGCTTGCACGGAAGTTGGTGCTTCCCGACCGTCTATGGTGATAGTTAATAATCATGAGGAACTTTGGTAGTTCTTTGAATATTGATTGAGTTTATGACTAAAGCTCAGTTTAACCAAACTACACGGTTGATACCGCGAGTCATCTTCGTATGACCATGCCTTAAGGACGGCAACGACGTGTACAGTCGGTTAAATTATCACGAAATAGTTAAAGGGTTTTTGTTAACGTTTTTCCCAGAGCATGTTTGCATCATGTAACTATTTCGAACCTTTTTACCTAAAACATTCTACCTATAATAAAGTTTAATAAGTTTCTTTTTCAATGTCAGTTAAAATGTCTTCCAACAAACAAGATATGGAAATCTCTGCAATGACGCTGAAGTCTCAAATGCAAAGCAATTTGGTTGAAGTCACAAAATCCCTAGGCAAACTGGCCATGAGTGGATCTTCAGAGAAACTCGAAATGGAAGAACGGATTGCTCTAAACTCTATGAATAAGAGGAAAAGAATAAATGGAAACCAGGAAGAAATCTTCCAGAATGGGAGTACTATCAATGTTGATCATACAACATTGACATCATGTTTCGTTGAGAACTCATCCTTCAACTGGATATTGGATTCAGGAGCTAACGATCATGCATGTAATTCTCTTCAGTCTCTTGATTCATTAGAAGAGATAAATGAGGGACCAGCTTTAAAAGTAGGAAACGGAGAGTTCTTATAAGCTAAAGCTGTTGGGAATTTGCGGCTGACATTTGGCAACAAATTTCTATTTGTTAATAATGTATATTATTATCCAAATGTCTGTCGGAATATACTCTCAGCTTTTCTGTTGTACAAACAAGGATACACCTTGAACTTTCGTGGATCCCATTGGGTCATCACAAAAGATGGTGTATATATTTGTACTGCAAGAGCAGAAAATGGATTGTATATTCTAAGACCAGATTATGGGAGCTGTATGAATGCTGAAATGTTTAAATTAGCAATTCCAAAGTCAATTAAAAAGCCTAAAATTGATAATGATGTTCAAACTTATAAGTGGCACTTAAGATTGGGTCATATTAATCTAAACAGGATAAACAGGCTTGTTAAGGAAGGACCCCTTAAAGAACTCACAATTGGTTCTTTGCCTGTTTGCGAATCCTGTATAGAGGCTAAAATGACCAAAAGACCTTTTTCGGCAAAGGGTCAAAAGGCCACTAAACCATTAGAACTCGTCCATACTGATGTATGTGGTCCTATGAACATACAGGCGAGAGGGGGAATTGAATACTTCGTCACCTTCATTGATGACTATTCAAGATATGGTTATGTTTACCTCATGGCTAAGAAATCTGAAACCTTGGGTAAATTCAGAGAATTTCTGGCAGAGGCTGAAAAACAACTTGGACTATCATTAAAATCTCTTCGATTAGATAGAGGAGGAGAGTACCTGGATCATGAGTTCAGTGACCTCTTGATTGAGAAAGGTATAGTATCCCAATTGACTGCTCCTGGCACACCAGAACAAAATGGTGTTGCAGAAAGGAGAAATAGAACCTTACTAGAAATGGTAAGGGCAATGCTAAGCTATTCATCGCTTCCAAATTCATTCTGGGGACATGCTTTGCTGACGGCAACCAACATTCTGAATGTTGTACCGTCAAAGTCTGTTTCAAAAACACCTCAAGAATTATGGAATGACAGAATTCCAAATCTGCGACATTACAGAATATGGGGTTGTCCAGCACATGTACGGACTTGTAACAGAAACAAATTGGAATCACGAACGGAAGTATGTCTGTTTGTAGGATATTCCAAAGAGACAAAAGGAGGTTTATTCTATAGTCCGGAAAGCAAGAAAGTGTTTGTTTCAACAAATGCGACATTTCTAGAAGAGGACTATATGATGAACTTCAAACCTCGAAGCAAAGTTGTGCTCGAGGAGCTGTCAGGTGACAATGTCACAATATCTCCAACAGTGCCTGTTGTCGAAGATAAAGCGGAAACCACGGTCCCAAATCAGAACCAGGGAGTGCTCAGACGTAGTGGGAGGTTCAAAAGACCAGTTGAACGCTACGAGCACACCCAGTTGGAATTTCATCTAGCTGTCACAAACACTAGTGTTGAAGATCCCATAGGCTACAAGCAAGCTATGGTTGATCCTGATAAGGGAGAATGGCAGGAAGCCATGAACCAAGAAATAGAATCAATGGATTCTAATGAAGTCTGGGAACTTGTAGACTTACCGGATGGTTTCAAAACCATTGGCTGTAAGTGGGTATACAAGCTAAAGAGAGGAGTGGACGGGAAGGTTGAAACCTTCAAGGCTAGACTAGTGGCAAAGGGTTTTACCCAGAGGGAAGGTATTGATTTCGATGAGACCTTCGCTCCAGTCGCTAAGTATAAGTCCATCCGGATTCTCATGGCCATAGCCTGTAGTCTCAATTACGAGATTTGGCAGATGGACGTCAAAACCGCTTTCCTGAACGGGTACATTGACGAAAACATCTATATGGACCAACCAGAAGGGTTCGTGCAGAAGGGTCAAGAAGGGAAAGTTTGCAGACTTCTCAAATCCATTTATGGATTGAAGCAAGCTTCCAGATCCTGGAATCTAAGATTTGATGAGACCATCAAAACCTATGGATTCATTCAAAACGTCACTGAGGCCTGCATCTATAAGCTCAATGACGAAACCGTGGAAATTTTTCTTGTTCTGTACATCGACGATATTCTTCTCATTGGAAACAGTGTGAAGAAATTATCGGACGTGAAGGCGTGGCTATCTACACAATTCCAAATGAAGGACATGGGAGAAGCCAGTTATGTTCTTGGGATCCGTATTTTTAGGGATCGCAACAACAGGGTTTTGGCCTTATCTCAAGCAGCTTACATTGATAAGGTGCTTGAACGTTTTGCAATGGCAAACTCCAAGGGAGGTAATTTACCAACCAGACATGGAGTGTTCCTTAGCAGGAAACAGTGCCCAACTTCTCCGGAAGAGCAAGACGAGATGAGGCGTATACCCTATGCTTCAGCAGTCGGAAGTCTGATGTATGCTATGCAGTGTACTAGACCAGACATCTGTTACGCTGTGGGAATAGTAAGTAGACATCAATCCAACCCAGGTATGGCTCACTGGAGTGCAGTGAAAAACATTCTCAAGTATCTTCGGAGAACGAGAGACTATATGTTAGTGTTTTCAGGGTCAGAACTGAATCCACTAGGATACACTGATTCAGACTTTATGTCTGATAAGGACGCGAGAAAATCGACGTCGGGAGCAGTGTACACCCTTGCTGGTGGAGCGATATTCTGGAGAAGCGTAAAGCAATCCTGTATCGCAGATTCCACAATGGAAGCTGAATATGTGGCAGCTTGTGAGGCAGCCAAAGAATCAGTTTGGCTAAAGAATTTCTACATGGAATTGGGCGTAGTCCCAGATGTGGATGGGCCACAAACGCTATACTGTGACAACAGTGGAGCGGTGGCAAATTCTAAAGAGCCCAGAGACCATAACAAGGCGAAACATATAGAGAGAAAATATCATCTCATTAGAGAGATAGTACGTCGTGGCTACGTACGGGTTGTGAAAATAGCTTCGGAAGACAATCTGGCTGATCCATTTACCAAGACATTGCCAGAGAAAATATTCAGGAGGCATCTGGAGAATATGGGTCTGAAAGACATGGGTCATCTTCTTTAAGTACAAGTGGGAGATTGTTGGACATATGTGTCCTTAAACAAGATAATTTATCCATTTGTAAAAGATTATGATATGTCATTGAATAAAGATAATGCTTATTATGTTAATCTTATTATAGTTTCTGATAGAGTAAAATAGAATGTTTGTTTCCTTAGTTCATAAAGAATGCAATTATGTTATTATTATCACAACAGAGTCAATGTGAGGAAGAATTAATAATCATAATAATTGAACTTAAAATGTCTGTGACCTGATTAACTGGGTGGGAGCCCATTAATCGTATAAGGTCATTAATGTGACTAAGTGACAATCCTATTCTGGATTTTGTGTGTGTCACACTCACTAGAAGTGCATTAAGTATGAAGTGTCTTCATACTGGACTGGACCTGACTTAAACTCCGGAAGTTATCATATAAGACCGTCACTGATAACTTGGAGTTGAGTCACTAGTAGATGATCAAATGGATATTCGATCTAAGTCCTGAGTGATCTTGAGTCCGAACTGCTGGTTTGATTGTTCTTTGATTTAACCATTAAAGAACACGAAATATTACCGCTGTTCCCAACACTATTATTTTGGGAACATGATAGTCAGCAGTAAGGGTAGCCTGGTCATAGACATGGGCATCACACAGCTCTCTTCAGAGTAATGATGATTCCCTTGATTGTCGGTGGTGAGAAGTGAGAGGTACCCGTGCGCAACTTATGAATCGAAACCATAAGTGGGTTACTCATAATATTACTGACTGAGTCAAGGATGAAAATGCAATGAGGGGCATAACGGTAGAAACCGCCTGCTCGTGTGTGGATCATCAAGTGAAAGATCAATAACCCGAATTTGATTGTATCAATGGACACCCTGCTGTTATAAAGGGAATAATATATACCGTATCACTAAAGAGTGCAGCCTCGGGTCTATAGTGGAATCACTTCGAGGTTTGACGAATAACTAGCAGTTCGTTGGAGCTTAAGTGATACGGGTCCATGGTCCCCAGGATAGCTCCGTAACGGATGATACGTACGTGATTAAAATACATTCTGGATAATGTCTAATCATTTGGCTTGACTTATAAAACTGAAAGGTCTGTGGCAGACGTCAGATAGTTTTATCGTCAGCGTGGCAAAAGTACCATATCTTGGTACACGAAATTAACTGATAAAAGAAAGTTAGAATTTAGATTTTCTATCAGCACCATGTTGTTGGAAATTAAATTCTAAGCAACTTTGCTTTTTGAACCAAGTCATTTCGACTTACGGTTGGTGATTTATGGATTTTCTAAGTTTGTGCTCGGTTCGAGAAACTATGAAATTAAATCACATGTCACGAATTTAAATGATGGTGTGGCACCATGACATTTTAATGTGTGATATTGAGATCAGGAATTATTAATATAATTTAATTATTTGGATTTAATTATTAATATCTTATTAATAATTAATTAATAATTAATAGATTTATATTAAATAATAATGTATATTTAATTATACATGTTACATTGTAAATCGTATTGGGCCTACATGATATAGTCCACTCGAGTTTGACCTAGATAGGGTTTAATATTTGCGGCATAAGTACTTAAAGTTTGGTACTTTGGCAAAAACCCTAAAATCAATCTTATCCTTTAGATCGGAGATGATTTAATATCAACCGTAGGATTAAGATGATTGATTTTTGACCTAACCCTAATTCGAAAATAGTAGCTTGGTGACCAAGCTTAGGGTTTTCGAATTTGATCTAATTAATTGTATCCGTTAGATCGGTTTAAGATTTAATCTTTACCGTCGGATTGGAAATTAATTATTTATATATGTAATATATAATTTTCGAATATAATGATAAGATAAAATCGAATTTGGCTTTTACCAAGTCTTAGAATATTTGATATTTATACCAAATTAATTTGATCCATTAGATCGGTCTAAGATTAATCTAAGCCGTTGGATCTAGATAATTAATTTCGATATTATCATTAATATATATATATATTTCGAATATTTAAATAAGTAGATAGGATTGGTTTTTTGATTTACCAAGTCTTTCTTATTTAATTAAATCCCTAATTAATTATATCCATTGGATTTAGATAAGATTGAATCTAAGCCTTTGGATTAGGATAATTAATTATATTTAATAATGATTTTCGAAATTAGATATATATATATATATATATATATATATATATTCGAATTATATTTAAATAAGAAGATAAGATTGATTTTTGTATTTATCAAGTCTTTCTTATTTAATTAAATACAAGTTTAATTATAACCATTGGATTTAGATGAGATTAAATCTCAACCATTGGATTGAAATAATTAAAGTATTTATATATATATAAAATTCGAATTTAGGAGAGAAAATCTCTAATTCGGTTACGGGCCAAGTCTATAAATAGGGAGCTCATTTACAATATTCAACACACCTCTCCCCAGAGCAAAAACTCGAGCTCTCCCTCTCTCTCTAGGGTCTGCGAGTTTTCTGCTTCTGATCTCTTTTCTGGTTCGGCTTAGGAGACTATTTCTCCGGAAGCTTAAAAAGAACCTCAGTTAAATTTTGCGACGGAGTCCTGCCGGCGAAGCCCACGCTTCGGTACGAGGAGTCCAGGAGAATATCCCGGAAGATCACGGGTGTTTCCCTCAGCACCGGCGGAGCCCTGCCGAACTTCAGAGTCCGCAATCAGAAACGTCAACCGAGGTACGGCCTTATGCATTGGGTTAATAAATGCAAAAACATTTACTGCTTTGTATTTATTTCTTATATTTCGACTATGATATTAATAATATGTTATGAATATTAAATATGTAATATTTATCGGATCTTGTTGAAATGGTTATTACCCGATATCCGTGCCATTATTCCGATAACAAGTTTTCCGCTTTAAAATAATTTTTTAAATGTTACCGGGACGGCTCGGAGGCATATTTCGTGGTAATGGAGTCGGAATTCAAACCCCGATTCCCAACAAAGTTCACATAAGGCGGAAGCCCTGGAGAAAATTCTGGCACGATCTAAGACCCTCCTTGCCAAGGTTCTAGATCCGTGAAGTGCTCGTTCTATCCACCAGTCTTGTATCTCCGGCAGATATACTGACAACGCGGATAGCCCGAGGACCCGGATCTGTCCCCGTGATGCCGGTCGAGGGTCTGGTCCAGCGGGATTCACTAGAAGGTCGATACTGTGATCCCCCTTACACGGTGGTCAGGAATCCATTTTTGGTGTCCCGAACCTGTAATCCGGGCCAGTCCAAGTTCTGGCCTTATTAGCGACAGGTAGTGGAGTTTACCATGGATTTCTGGTCATGAGTCAGTGGAGGGTCCGTTTGACTCGAAAGTCCAGGAGCTTAAGCCCGAGAGTCATAAAAAGTCAACAAGATGACATTGGGCCCGGCCCAACATGGGCAATTGGGCCGCTGAATGTTTGAAGCATTTTTCTGCATCAACGATGGGGTAATAACACTCCGAAGACGAAGCAGAGGCATGCCAACCGTCTCCTGTCGTCATTGTTCACAATCGGATGAAGATAACTATTATCTAATTTGGACACCAGCATTCCTAATGTGACCGAAGAGCCTGCATATGGCCACATCCGTTGCTTAAATGCGTCATTATTTTTGAAGCCTCGTCCAACAATAGCTTCAAGGTTCGGCTCGGGTCCACAATTCAGCCCGGTTATGATGGCAAATTCTCGAACCCCGTATCGTAATGGAACGTTGTTCTCCAACATGCACAGCTCGAATGGCTCTTGATGTGTAGTGCTTCTCGAAAACAAATTCCAGAACAGTTGGGGAGAGTACTCGTGGTGGATGGGGACATCTAATAGATGCCCAAACTGTGTGCACCGGAACCACTCAGCCTCTCCCGTGTTCAGGTTCTCCTTAATGATATTCGTGATCGTCAAGAAGTTTGCTACTTCGGTGAAGACCTCACAGTCGTACAACTTATCCGGCCGGAGGATAGTATATAGCTATTTCCGCGAAAATACAAATCAATAACTTGATTAGTTTCTATTATACATAGTGGTAATGCAGTATCTAAGGAGCAACGACAAACCGCTATCGGTAATATAAAACGGGGTGTAAATAGATAGCTAGCGGCAATTCTCAAAGAATAGCGGTTTACTGTGAACGGAGCGTAAATAGATAGCGGTATTGCTGTAATAGGTACAGAACCGCTATCGATAATATAAAACGGGGTGTAAATAGATAGATAGCGGCAATTCTCAAAGAATAGCGGTATTCTGTGAACGGAGCGTAAATAGATAGCATTATTACTGGAATAGGTACAGAACCAACCCTACACTCGTTCTTCTTTGTAAACCACACAATATAGTATATTGCATGTAAAATAAGTAAATCCTAACATCATTACGAGTCAAAAAAGTTCGCAAAGTATAGGTTTCTCAAAGAATAAACATTTACCTCCATTTATATGGCTTTGGGGAGGATGAAGACGATGATCGGAGAAATTCGTCGCTGAAAGGATCGTGCTTCGCCGGGAAAGCAAAGAGAAGAATGTTGGACATATGTGTCCTTAAACAAGATAGTTTATCCATTTGTAAAAGATTATGACAAGTCGTTGAATAAAGATGATGCTTATTATGATAATCTTATTATAGTTTCTGGTAGAGTAAAATAGAATGTTTGATTCCTTAGTTCATAAAGGATGCAATTATGTTATTATTATCACAACAGATTCAATGTGAGGAAGAATTAATAATCATAATAAATGAACTTAAAATGTCCGTGACCTGATCAATTGGGTGGGAGCCCATTAATCGTATAAGGTCATTAATGTGACTAAGTGATAATCCTATTCTGGATATTGTGTGTGTCACACTCACTAGAAGTGCATTAAGTATGAAGTGTCTTCATACTGGACTGGACCTACTTAAACTCCAGAAGTTATCATATAAGACCGTCACTGATAATTTGGAGTTGAGTCACTAGTAGATGATCAAATGGATATTCGATCTAAGTCCTGAGTGATCTTGAGTCTAAGCTGCTGGCTTGATTGTTCTTTGATTTAACCGTTAAAGAACACGAAATATTACCGCTGTTCCCAACACTATTATTTTGGGAACATGATAGTCAGCAGTAAAGGTAGCTTGGTCATAGACATGGGCATCACACAGCTCTCTTCAGAGTGATGATGATTCCCTTGATTGTCGGTGGTGAGAAGTGAGAGGTATCCGTGCGCAACTTATGAATCGAAACCATAAGTGGGTCACTCATAATATTACTGACTGAGTCAAGGATGAAAATGCAATGAGGGGCATAACGGTAGAAACCGCCTGCTCGTGTGTGGATCATCAAGTGAAAGATCAATAACCCGAATTTGATTGTATCAATGGACACCCTACTGATATAAAGGGAATAATATATACCGTATCACTAAAGAGTGCAGCCTCGGGTCTATAGTGGAATCACTTCGAGGTTTGACGAACAACTAGCAGTTCGTTGGAGCTTAAGTGATACGGGTCCATGGTACCCAGGATAGCTCCGTAACGGATGATACGTACGTGATTAAAATACATTCTGGATAATGTTTAATCATTTGGCTTGACTTATAAAACTGAAAGGTCTGTGGCAGACGTCAGATAGTTTTATCGTTAGCGTGGCAAAAGTACCATATTTTGGTACACGAAATTAACTGATAAAAGAAAGTTAGAATTTAGATTTTCTATCAGCACCATGTTGTTGGAAATTAAATTCTAAGCAACTTTGCTTTTTGAACCAAGTCATTTCGACTTACGGTTAGTGATTTATGGATTTTCTAAGTTTATGATCGGTTCGATAAACTTTGAAATTAAATCACATGTCACGAATTTAAATGATGGTGTGGCACCATGACATTTTAATGTGTGATATTGAGATCAGGAAATATTAATATAATTTAATTATTTGAATTTAATTATTAATATGTTATTAATAATTAATTAATAATTAATAGATTTATATTAATAAATAAAAATATATATTTATATATATATTTATATGTGTAAATTCGAATTAGGGTTTCATAGTATGAAACCCTAGCCAATTCGAATAACATGATTTGGTCTTTCCATATTTGCGGCATAAGTACCAAATGTTTTGGTATTTTAGCAAATCCCTAAAATCAATATTATCCATTGGATCGGTTATGATTTAATATCAACCGTTGGATTAGGATATTGATAAATTCGAATTTGATAACTTGGTGACCAAGTTTAAATTTGCGAATTTGGTTAATTAATTATATCCGTTAGATCGGTCTAAGATTTAATCTTTACCGTCGGATTGGAAATTAATTAATTATATATATTTATATAATTTTCGAATTAAAGATTAAGGATAAAATCGAAATTGTTTTTAATAAATCTTTTTATATTTGATTTTATCCTAATCTAATTTGATCCATTAGATCGGTTTAAAGATTTATCTCAACCGTTGGATCTAGATAATGATAATTCGAATTTTAATATAAATATATATGATAATTCGAATTTAATAAAGATAAGAAGATAAGATTGGATTTTTGATTTATCCAAATCTTTCTTATTTAATTAAATCCCTAATTAATTATATCCATTGGATTTAGATGAGATTAAATCTGGACTATTGGATTAAGATAATTAATTATATTTAATATATAGAATTCGAATTTTAGGGAGGGAATTTCTCCAATTCGGTTACGGTTTGAGCCTATAAATAGGAGGCTCATTCTACACATTTTTGACACCTTTCCCCAGAGAAAAATTCGAACTCTCCCTCTTCCTCAGGGTCTGCGAATTTTCTCTCTGATCTCTCTTTTCTGGTTCGGTTTAGGAGACTTTCTCCGGAAACTTAAAAAAAACCATCAGTTAAAATTTTGCGACAGAGTCCTGCCGGCGAAGCCCACGCTTCGGTACGAGGATTCCAGGAGAATATCCCGGAAGATCACGGGAGTTTCCCTCAGCACTGGCGGAGCCCTGCCCGATTCAGAACGCGCAGCCGAAAGTCGTCAATTGAGGTACGGCCTTATGCATTGGGTTAATAAATGCAACCATTTACTGCTTTCTATTTATTTCCTATTATGACTAGATTATTAATAATGATTTATGAATATTAAATTACATAATATTTATCAGATCTTGGGATATGAATATTATCCGATATTCGGACCGTTGTAAGGATAACAAGTTTTCCGCTTAAAAATAATTTTTTAAATGTTACCCGGACGGTCCGGAGGTACAATTCGTGATAATTTTCAAGGAATCCGAGACGTGATTCCCAACAATTGGTATCAGAGCCATGTTTCAAGGATAAATAATTACGTAATTTAATTAATGGGTTTAAGAACGAATTATTTGATGAATAAAATTAATTATTTAAAATTGAAATTTTGAATTTCTAGATATTTTAAATATTAATTTAAAATAAGAAAATTACCCGACCCGAAAAATCGGACCGGGTAGTTGGACCGGGCTGCCCTTGGCAGCCCAGCCTGAGAATGACGCGAACAGGGGCTGCCGCTGCAGCCCCAGGTTGTTCGCCAGGGGCAAAGCCCACGGGCCAGGCCCATGGGCAGGGCCCTCGCCAAGGCCTCTCGGTCAGGGCAGGGGCACCCGTGTGGGCCTGGCGGGCTGGCCGCAGGCCACGCTGCCTGGCAGCGGAATGGGCCTGCAGGCCCAGCCCGAAGTACCAGGGCAATGCCCTGGCCTACCCGTGGGGCTGTCCCTGCCCATTCCACGGGCACGTGGGCCCGGGCTTAAGCCCGGAGGGCCCACGTGCAATTTTTTATATGGGTCGGATTTTTATTCCGAGCCGGATCCCGTGGATTAATTATTAATTATTATTAATGAAATTAATATTTATGAATTAAAATTAATTATGATTAATTAATATGAATTAAAATATGGATGTTATTTCTGGATAAATAACATGGTCTTATTTTAATTAATTCATAAATTTAAATATGGATGTTATTTAATAATTAAATAACATTGTCTTATTTAATAAATTAAAATATGGATGATAATATTCGAAGAATAATATCATTGTCTTATTTTAATATTTCATAAATAATTATTAAAGGGCATTAAAATGTTTAATGATAATTCTTAGAGAATAAGTATCATTAATTATGAATATTCATCATAGATATAATTTGATATAACCTATTTTCATAACCCTCAAACATAGTGTCTATGTTTAGATCATTATTAATATGTCTATATAGGATAGATATAAATAATAAAGAGTAAATGTAAAAGTGTTAATTATTAGTCGGAAAAATTTCAAACGTACAATCTTGCCTAAGGAAGAGGGAATCAAAAGTGGGGCCGGTTCACCATCCACTTCTGGGTGACCGGTTAGGACCCCTCCCATCGACCTCGAGAGCGTACGATTTGATCTATCACTACCGACGAAATAATAAACAAATTTCTTAAGGCTTATTTTAAAATTACGTGTCGTAATAAATGAAGCCAAAATATAAACTTTTAATGTGTCATTAATAGACAGTTTATATAATAAGTTTTTATAACTTAGAAATTAAAAACGTTATTTCCTAAAAACAATGGCAAGTATAGAATAAAACAAAGGTCTCCATTATTACTGTCACAAGGTCTGCTAACCACACCGCCTCGAGTCACCCTAGTGTGTCCATTCCCTAAGGAAGGTGTGCTTGTGGGAGGTTTGACACCGTGATAGTTCCAAAAGAATATGGGGACGGAGGAATCTTGGAAATGGACCGCGAGTCACCCTAGAGTGACCATTCCCTAAGGACGACGTTTCCAAGAGGATCCCGAGAACCGAAAATAATGGGTTAAGCTTGCACGGAAGTTGGTGCTTCCCGACCGTCTATGGTGATAGTTAATAATCATAGAGGACTTTTGTAGTTCTTGTTATGAATATTAATTAAGTTTATGACTAAAACTTAGTTTAACCAAACTACACGGTTGATACCGCGAGTCACCCTAGAGTGACCATGCCACTAAGGACGGCAACGACGTGTACAGTCGGTTAAATTATCACGAAATAGTTAAAGGGTTTATTTAACGTTTATCCCAGAACATGTTTGCATCATGTAACTATTTCAAATAAAATATTTTTTTTCTAAACATTCTACCTATAATAAAGATTAATAAGTTTCTTTTTCAATGCCAGTTAATATGTCTAAAGCTATTAATGTCTCGGATGATGAAAAAGATTCGGTCAACTCTGGTCCTCCATCTGAGTTTGAGCTACCGATATTTGAAGAAGGCAGTGCTTGGTTCAAGTCTGATAATGAATATGAGTTACTCAGTTTCTTATTAGACCAGTATCCAAACAAAAGTCAATCCTTTAAAGATTCGGTACTCAAAGCCTCGATGGGTGAAATTGAGAGACTAATGAAAAAGGTGAACAAAGTAACGGGTCTTGTCACTCAAGCAATGGCAAAAGATAACAAACGAAAGACTGAATCGAAAGCTGAACCCGGAAGAAAAGAAAGAAAAGTTGGTTTATCTGCAATGTGCTTCCAATGTGGAACAAGGAAGAGAGTGCGAGGTCAGCTGCGATGCAGACTGCACATGAGTTCACAAAAGGGTAAGACCTTTTTTGAATTCGAAATTAGTTTTTTTATTGGAGAGAGTCAAATCTCAGATCCATAGATTAAAATTCTAAACATTGCAAACGTTTTTCATAACAGAAGTTGCTTCTGCTAAGAAGAAAAACGGAGATGGAGCTTTATGCATTGAATGCTGGCTCAAACCAAGAGCAAAGGGGCACACAATGTGCCGAGAACATCTGCGGGCTTGGAGAGGTAATGACTCTTCTGTTAACCCCGAAATTAGTTTTTTATTGGAGAGATTCAAATCTCAGATCCATAGATTAAAATACTAACATTTGTTCATTTTCTTTTCAGGATTCAGCAGGAGCTCTGTTGATGAGAACTCAGCAGGAAACGAAAGCAGCTAGTACTCGAGTGTCTCGAAGAAGGAAGCATGCTTTGAGTTTATATTCGATTTAAGTTTATAGTTATCATTAATTTTGCATTGTTAAAAACTCGATTTATTTTTGGATATTGATTGCATGGAATGATTCTTAATTAATAAAGTTATTTTTTTCGAATTATTTTGCAATATCCAGATAAATAGAGTGACAGTTATTTCATCTATAGTCTTTAATTACTCTAATTGATTTATTTAGATCAAATGTCATTTTTAATCATGATGGTTAATAGAGAATGAAATTAGAGGAATTTATTCACAAATGGGATCTTGTGACAAAGTCACAACGACGATAATAGTGTCTGTTATCGAAGAGAGTGCGGAAACCACGGTCCCAAATCAGAACCAAGGGGTACTCAGACGTAGTGGGAGGTTCAAAAGACCAGTTGAACGCTACGAGCACATCCAGTTGGAATTTCACCTAGCTGTCACAGACACTAGCGTTGAAGATCCCATAGGCTACAAGCAAGCTATGGTTGATCCTGATAAGGGAGAATGGCAGGAAGCTATGAACCAAGAAATAGAATCAATGGATTCTAATGAAGTCTGGGAACTTGTAGACTTACCGGATGGCTTCAAAACCATTGGCTGTGAGTGGGTATACAAGCGAAAGAGAGGAGTGGACGGGAAGGTTGAAACCTTCAAGGCTAGACTAGTGGCAAAGGGTTTTACCCAGAGGGAAGGTATTGATTTCGATGAGACCTTCGCTCCAGTCGCTAAGTACAAGTCCATCCGGATTCTCATGGCCATAGCCTGTAGTCTCAATTACGAGATTTGGCAGATGGACGTCAAAACCGCCTTCCTGAACGGGTACATTGACGAAAACATCTATATGGACCAACCAGAAGGGTTCGTGCAACAGGGTCAAGAAGGGAAGGTTTGCAGATTACTTAAATCCATTTATGGATTGAAGCAAGCCTCTAGATCCTGGAATCTAAGGTTCGATGAAACCATCAAAACCTATGGATTCATTCAAAACGTCACTGAGGCCTGCATCTATAAACTCAATGACGAAACCGTGGAATTTTTTCTTGTTCTGTACGTCGACGATATTCTTCTCATTGGAAACAGTGTGAAGAAATTATCGGAAGTAAAGGCGTGGCTATCTACGCAATTCCAAATGAAGGACATGGGAGAAGCCAGTTATGTTCTTGGGATCCGTATTTTCAGGGATCGCAACAACAGGCTTCTGGCCTTATCTCAAGCAGCTTACATTGATAAGGTGCTTGAACGTTTTGCAATGGCAAACTCCAAGGAATGTAATTTACCGACCAGACATGGAGTGTTCCTCAGCAGGAAATAATGCCCAACTTCTCCGGAAGAGCAAGATGTGATGAGGCGAATACCCTATGCTTCAGCAGTGGGAAGTCTGATGTACGCTATGCAGTGTACTAGGCCAGACATCTGTTACGCTGTGGGAATTGTTAGCAGATATCAATCCAACCCTGGTATGGCTCACTGGACAGCAGTGAAGAACATTCTCAAGTATCTTCGGAGAACGAGAGACTATATGTTAGTGTTTTCAGGATCAGAACTGAATCCACTAGGATACACTGATTCAGACTTTATGTCTGATAGAGACGCGAGAAAATCGACGTCAGGAGCGGCGTACACCCTTGCTGGTGGAGCGATATTCTGGAGAAGCGTAAAGCAATCCTGTATCGCAGATTCCACAATGGAAGCTGAATACGTGGCAGCTTGTGAGGCAGCCAAAGAATCAGTTTGGCTCAAGAATTTCTACATAGAACTGGGAGTTGTTCCAGATGTAGATGGGCCCCAAACACTATACTGTGACAACAGTGGTGCGGTGGCAAATTCTAAAGAGCCCAGAGACCATAACAAGGCAAAACATATAGAACGTAAATACCATCTCATAAGAGAAATAGTGCGTCGTGGCGACGTGAGGGTTGTGAAAATAGCTTCGGAAGACAATCTGGCTGATCCATTCACCAAGACGTTGCCAGAGAAAATATTCAGGAGGCATCTGGAAAGTATGGGTCTGAAAGACATGGCTCATCTTCTTTAAGTACAAGTGGGAGATTGTTGGACATATGTGAACTTAAACAAGATAGTTTATCCATTTGTAAAAGATTATGACAAGTCGTTGAATAAAGATGATGCTTATTATGATAATCTTATTATAGTTTCTGGTAGAGTAAAATAGAATGTTTGATTCCTTAGTTCATAAAGGATGCAATTATGTTATTATTATCACAACAGAGTCAATGTGAGGAAGAATTAATAATCATAATAAATGAACTTAAAATGTCCGTGACCTGATCAACTGGGTGGGAGCCCATTAATCGTATAAGGTCATTAATGTGACTAAGTGATAATCCTATTCTGGATTTTGTGTGTGTCACACTCACTAGAAGTGCATTAAGTATGAAGTGTCTTCATACTGGACTGGACCTGACTTAAACTCCGGAAGTTATCATATAAGACCGTCACTGATAACTTGGAGTTGAGTCACTAGTAGATGATCAAATGGATATTCGATCTAAGTCCTGAGTGATCTTGAGTCCAAGCTGCTGGCTTGATTGTTCTTTGATTTAACCGTTAAAGAAAACGAAATATTACCGCTGTTCCCAACACTATTATTTTGGGAACATGATAGTCAGCAGTAAGGGTAGCTTGGTCATAGACATGGGCATCACACAGCTCTCTTCAGAGTGATGATGATTCCCTTGATTGTCGGTGGTGAGAAGTGAGAGGTATCCGTGCGCAAATTATGAATCGAAACCATAAGTGGGTCACTCATAATATTACTGACTGAGTCAAGGATGAAAATGCAATGAGGGGCATAACGGTAGAAACCGCCTGCTCGTGTGTGGATCATCAAGTGAAAGATCAATAACCCGAATTTGATTGTATCAATGGACACCCTGCTGATATAAAGGGAATAATATATACCGTATCACTAAAGAGTGCAGCCTCGGGTCTATAGTGGAATCACTTCGAGGTTTGACGAACAACTAGCAGTTCGTTGGAGCTTAAGTGATACGGGTCCATGGTACCCAGGATAGCTCCGTAACGGATGATACGTACGTGATTAAAATACATTCTGGATAATGTTTAATCATTTGGCTTGACTTATAAAACTGAAAGGTCTGTGGCAGACGTCAGATAGTTTTATCGTTAGCGTGGCAAAAGTACCATATTTTGGTACACGAAATTAACTGATAAAAGAAAGTTAGAATTTAGATTTTCTATCAGCACCATGTTGTTTGAAATTAAATTCTAAGCAACTTTTCTTTTTGAACCAAGTCATTTCGACTTACGGTTAGTGATTTATGGATTTTCTAAGTTTATGATCGGTTCGATAAACTTTGAAATTAAATCACATGTCACGAATTTAAATGATGGTGTGGCACCATGACATTTTAATGTGTGATATTGAGATCAGGAAATATTAATATAATTTAATTATTTGAATTTAATTATTAATATGTTATTAATAATTATTTAATAATTAATAGATTTATATTAATAAATAAAAATATATATTTATATATATTTATATGTGTAAATTCGAATTAGGGTTTCATAGTATGAAACCCTAGCCAATTCGAATAACATGATTTGGTCTTTCCATATTTGCGGCATAAGTACCAAATGTTTTGGTATTTTAGCAAATCCCTAAAATCAATATTATCCATTGGATCGGTTATGATTTAATATCAACCGTTGGATTAGGATATTGATAAATTCGAATTTGATAACTTGGTGACCAAGTTTAAATTTTCGAATTTGGTTAATTAATTATATCCGTTAGATCGGTCTAAGATTTAATCTTTACCGTCGGATTGGAAATTAATTAATTATATATATTTATATAATTTTTGAATTAAAGATTAAGGATAAAATCGAAATTGTTTTTAATAAATCTTTTTATATTTGATTTTATCCTAATCTAATTTGATCCATTAGATCGGTTTAAAGATTTATCTCAACCGTTGGATCTAGATAATGATAATTCGAATTTTAATATAAATATATATGATAATTCGAATTTAATAAAGATAAGAAGATAAGATTGGATTTTTGATTTATCCAAATCTTTCTTATTTAATTAAATCCCTAATTAATTATATCCATTGGATTTAGATGAGATTAAATCTGGACCATTGGATTAAGATAATTAATTATATTTAATATATAGAATTCGAATTTTAGGGAGGGAATTTCTCCAATTCGGTTACGGTTTGAGCCTATAAATAGGAGGCTCATTCTACACATTTTTCACACCTTTCCCCAGAGAAAAATTCGAACTCTCCCTCTTCCTCAGGGTCTGCGAATTTTCTCTCTGATCTCTCTTTTCTGGTTCGGTTTAGGAGACTATTTCTCCGGAAACTTAAAAAAAACCATCAGTTAAAATTTTGCGACGGAGTCCTGCCGGCGAAGCCCACGCTTCGGTACGAGGATTCCAGGAGAATATCCCGGAAGATCACGGGAGTTTCCCTCAGCACTGGCGGACCCCTGCCCGATTCAGAACGCGCAGCCGGAAGTCGTCAATTGAGGTACGGCCTTATGCATTGGGTTAATAAATGCAACCATTTACTGCTTTCTATTTATTTCTTATTATGACTAGATTATTAATAATGATTTATGAATATTAAATTACATAATATTTATCAGATCTTGGGATATGGATATTATCCGATATTCGGACCGTTGTAAGGATAACAAGTTTTCCGCTTTAATATAATTTTTTAAATGTTACCCGGACGGTCCGGAGGTACAATTCGTGATAATTTTCAAGGAATCCGAGACGTGATTCGCAACAAAGAAAGCCTCGTTGCTCGAAGTCCTTCGCGAACCAGAATGAACAGAGCAGAAGAACGAGAAGTACGATGGAGAAGAGAGAAAAAATCACGGAGAAGAATCGAAGAGAAGTAATCACGGAGAAGAAGCGAGAATATGTTTAAAAAAAAACCTAAAAGAAAATGTAATAAATAAACCGCTCAACTACCAAAGGGCAAATTAGTAATTTCGTAAAATACTGGGTAAAAAATAAATGGTAACTCGCAATTTGTATTTATTAAGGCAAAAAATAAATGTAAAAGAAATTACAGGATATAACGAGGGTAGTGACCGAAACGACATCTCAACCGAGGTCTTTTAGCCAATTCTTTCGTTTTGTTCCTGTTCTTTTTTTTTTTCCGCGGCATATATTCCATAAGTCCTAAAATGTACTCATACTCAACCTCCGTTAAGTCTCGTTCTCTTTCCGTTTACTTTTAACACGTGTCACATTATCATTTAGACACGTGTTTAAAATAATAGGAATTTAAAAAACAAAAAAATGATTATTTTAAAAATGAAAACATAACCATTTTTAATATCTAAATAAATAATAATCAAATTTTCAATCAAATGAAAACCTAAAAGTTAAAACCAATTCGATAGTTTTCCCCCCAAATCATTCAAACCCTAAAACCACGAACAGGAGCATCTTCGAACATCTTTGGAGATTCGAACGCCATTTCCTACGTTCATCGATGTCTACAAAACAACCGGCTCCTGAATGGGGTAAGTTTTCGAGTTAAGAGACTTGAAATTGTTGTTTAATATTTTCGAGGTTAGCGTTTTTGTTGCTGAGGCTAGGGTTTGTATAATAATTTTTTCATGGTCCCTGATGTCTTCTTTGAGTCTGACAAGCTTTTGTTTTGTAGCAAAATAACAATTACTGATTCCTTTTCCTATTTTGTTATGGTCAGATAAAAAAAAAGGCATTTGGTTTACTGTGCAAATTCATTACAATGGCAATTTGGTTGGTGAAAGTGGGAAGGAAAAATACAATGTTGGGTGTGTTGCTTGTTTTGATTTTTGCTATATGCAAATGTTTAGCATATTAGTTCTCAACAAATTTGCTCAAAGGCTAGGGTTTAGTGTTACAATGTCATACTTATTTGTCCCTAAGGATGGAAATTTCAGTCATGGGGTGACTTTACGTGGAGATAAGGAAGTGTTGGAGATGTTAGATGATATGAATTCTCGCGAGTACAGAATAGTGGACATATACCTTATGCAGCCATTGAAAAGTATCCATCCTTCAGAATCATGTCATGGTCAAATTTCCAAGGCTTTTAACCCTGCAGTTGCCAAGGCTCGGGCTGCTAAAGCCTTTTCTAGTAAAGCCCATGCTGCCCGAGCTGATGCGGCCAAACCCGAAGTAAAAACACGCACCGACGTAAAAACACCTTCCAAAGTCCGAACCGCTCCCAAAATCCGAACACTTCCCAAAGTCCGAACACCAGTAGCCACAACCAAGTCCAAGCTAACTAAGGGCAAGTCTGCAAAAGAAAAAGGAAAAGGTAATGCCCATTACTTTGCTTATTTTTATAATAATTTTGCTTATCTTGCTTATTACGTTACATTGCAGCCCCCATATTTCATGAAGAAGAATGTGCACCGGCTGAAGAGTTGGAGAAGCATTTTGAACCTACCACCACACTTCCATCTGAATGGTGGGACAGTGTGAAGGGATTTGGGGTGCAAGAAACGGACTGTGGGAGTGATGATGATGAGCTTAGGAGTCTTAATGGCGATGTTGGAGAAGAAGACTATGATGAGGTAGCAAAGAAAGGCACAAAGGAGCTCACACCAGGACGAGATTGGAGTACATTCAAGTTCTCTTTGTACCACATTTTTCCTAGTGTAGAGCACCTTCGGGAGGCTCTAGTGGAGTACTTGATTGAAAATGATAGAGAGTTCGACTACACATTCAGCAACAAGGAAAAAGTCAAGGCAGTTTGTAAAGCTAAAGGGTGTCCTTGGACATTGTACGCCCATCGTCAAAGTATGGACAACCGTTCTTTTAGAGTCAACACGCTTGTCAACACACATGATTGCGGCATTGTCTTGAACAATAGGCACATAAACTCTACTTGGTTAGCTAAGAAGTACTTGGATCACTTCAGGATGAATCTGAACATGCACTATGGTCAATTCAAGGAGTTGGTCACAAATACAAAGTATTCACATAAAGCTCGGTAAGTATTTAAAATTTATAAGTTAAATATTTGATTAATTACAGATTAATATATGACCATTATTGGTTCTGTAGTGGCGTGTTTTACGGCACTTCGAGGAAGGCAAAGAAATTGCTTGAAGGTTCTATCAAGTATCAATATGCAGTGCTACAAGATTATTCTGAGATGATTGTGAAGCTTAACCCTGGGAGCACAGCCAAAATCAAGACCGAGCTAGTTAAGGGCAATAGGGTCTTCCAAAGAGTTTATATATGCCTTCAGGCTAGCAAAAGTGGGTTTAGAAGATGTCATCAATTAGCGGGCCTCGACGGATGCTTCTTGAAAGGTATCCGCTTCTGGATAATGGGACGACACTTTGAGAAGCGTATTAGTGCGGAGAAATGGAAATATCCGGTGTCACCTAGGATAGTAAAAATAATTCAGAAACTCAAGGAGATTGCACGTTTCTGTAATGCAACACGAGCCGATGAACAAAAATACGAGGTAATCAAATCTGTAATTTAATTTTTTTAATAATCAAATCTGCAATTTTTTTATTGTTTAAAAAATAAGCACTTTTCATTGTTAATAAATCTGTAATTTTTTTATCGTTTTCAGTTACAGGTCGAATTTAGTAAACGCAATCGAAAAGAGAAATGTCCGGTTGATTTGGTAAACAAGACATGTACTTGTCGAGGATATGAGCTGAGTGGGATCCCGTGTGGGCATGCATTGTCGGCTATTTGGTCTACAAGTCAGACCCTGGGGGATTATATTGACGATTTGTACAAGAAGCCTACGTATTTAGCTCAGTACAGTGGTTCCATAGAACCAATGCCTTCTCAAGATAAATGGCCAAATGTGGGAATGCACCCTATGCTTCCACCGAGACAAGTGGCAGAGACAAGAGGAGGCAACGACAAAAGGAGCGGGAAATTCTGTCTCAGCCAAGCGTGTCACAGCCAACGCCGTCTCAGCCAATTCCACCACAGCCAAGCACGTCTCGGATGCCCCAGTCACAGCCCTAGTTGTTTGGTCTTTGTGTTATCAATTAGGGTCTTTTTGGAACAATATTATAGCTTGATTAATGGCTTACAAAGTGGAAATGGCTTTTGAAAACAATATTATTGCCTGAACAATATTATGGCTTTTTGTGTTGATCAATGATTGTTCAGCTTTGAAAATGGCTTTACTTTGTGTTAAGTATATCATGTACTGTTAATGAGATATTATGTAAACTAACACCCGAAATATCAAACTAATAAGTTGATTCCGTTACACAGTTTCAAGGAATTAAAAAAGTGAATTCCATATCATATTCATACAAAATTCATACTTGTGCATTCCATACCAAATTCATTACAAGCCAGTACCTAATTTTCTCACTTGAACAATACACATAAAACGAATAAAAAAAAGGATGAAAAATAATTTTCTCCAACTGATGATTTCATACTCGTGCATTCCACTGGGATATTCTTCAACGTGTTCTTCAACCCAGAATAAATACCTTGAATTTAGAACAACACCGAAATCTTTTTCCGAGATTATTCATATAACACCGTGTGTGGTTTTGAGAAGACGAAGAGCTTGAACCATCGCGCCAGCCAGTATCATCCTCGCCATGAACCGCCATTGAAGCACGAAGAACAGAGTCAGCGATAGACATAGCTCGGCGATGGACAGAGATCGACGACCAATATCAACGTTTGACAACTCAGGGTTCTTGGTTCTTCAATTTAGGACTCTGAGTGTTTGGGGAAATCTCTAGATTTGAGAAAGAGTAACAATTTATTCTGGTTTATTTGTTTAATTATTTCATTTTTATTTATTATTTTTCTTTTATTTTTTAAATTCTGGGTTTTTATATTAATTGGAAAATAATCATTTTTCGTTTTTAAAATTTTAATTATTTTAAACACGTGTCTAAATGACAACGTGACACGTGTTAAAAGTAAACAGAAGGAGCCGGAGACTTAACGGAGGTTGAGTATGAGCACATTTTAGGACTTATGGAATATATGCCGCGAAAAAAAAAAGAACAAGAACATAACTCGGATGTTTTTAAAAGAAGAGGAATATATGCCGCTAATAATCCATATATATATATCTCGCTTTGTCATTGTTAAATGTGCGAAAGAACATAGCCTCGATTAAACGTGAAGAGCAAGTCATTCTCCTACCTGAGCGACCAAAATCAGAGATTTCTAAAGTAATCATGGTTTCATTTCAGGCATAGAAAGAATAATCTATCTTCTTATTTTATGTTTCTTAGATCGTTAACACATTATCAATCTATAATTCAAGAGATTATATATCATAATATATATATATAGACACGGTGTATATATATAATAAAATTTTATTTGAGTATTAGTTACAGAAACATTTTTCTACAACTTTTATATGTGTAAGTTTTATGCGGTTATATATGATGAATTTGTTAAAAATAGCTTGCAGTATAGGTGTAATTCCGTTAGATATATATACTTTTAATCAAAGTCATGTATTTTACGGCATAGGAAGAATAACTGGAAAATCAAATTAAGATGACTTGGCATAAGATATTGAGAGAAAAAAAAAAAAGCACTACATAATTAATTGTATAATTTTTTTTCTTTATTCTTTTATATACCCCTTTAGGGCATGTGTTCAGCTTACACAATGTCTCATATGCACTTTTATTTTATTGTATATTATTTTTACATAATGTTTTCAGCTTACATGTAAGGCTATGAAAGTCAAGTCGGATGCGCGAGATGCGGCCTTCGAGGAATGGAAGGCTAAAGTGGAACAAATGATCCAAGGATCATCTTAAAGAAATCTTCAATGGAGTAATGAACCACTTGATGCGCATAGTCCGGTAAGTCAACCTCTTGCTCCTTTAGCGCCGGTTGAATTGAATTTTGATGACGATCGTATTCCAGCTATAAAGTCTAAGCGCAAAGATCTAATTTCGAAAGGACCGAGTCTAGGGAGTAACGAGCCTTGTGATGTGCAAAGTGTGGGTAGTCAACCCTTGCTCCCGTAGGGCCGGTTGATTTGTATCTTGATGAAGGTCAAATTCTCGATAAAAAGGCTAAGCGTAAAGGTTTCCTTTCGAAAGGACCGAATCATGGGAATATGAAATCCTTTAATGCGCAAAGTGTGGGTAGTCAACCACTTGCTCCCTCACCGGATCTTGTGGATGTTCAAATTCCGGCTGAAAAGGCGGAGAGCGCGCCTTTCGTTTCAAAAGGACCTATTGACGGTGTTGGCGGAACTTGCGCGATTGATCCGGCGTCATCTATTCCAAAGACACCCATTTCAATTAAGGGTGGTGTTGATTGTCTCCTTTTTTCGGAGAGAATCGTTGATCACGTCGCAACCGGGAAGGTGTTCCTAAAAAATGGAGCGGGTGACGACAAAATTCACAACATACCGTTAGATAGAGATCACCGTCGGGTGTTAATTGAAGTATCGATGTCTAAAGACCCTATTCCTCTCCCGGTATCGGTTCAATGGTTAGAAACAGTTGAAGAAGCGTTAGGGACCTTTGTGCCTTGGCCAGTGTCTCTTATTGAAGAATTCAACTCCAAAGGTAGTCAAACTCCCAAACCTAAGCCCAAAAATATTGTCAAAAGTGCGCATTACAATGAAATGGCACAAAAGATCAAGTTGAACCTCGTTCATCCCGAATTGAGAGCGTTAGCATCTTATGAAAACAACTATATGCTCGCAAAGGGACAAAAGATAGTAGTTGAACTTCATAAAAGTTTGTGTGATTTCACTCCGTTGTTAAATTACGATGATATACGTGAATTTCTCCTCTCTCATGACTTGGCCGTAATATTGATAATGATTTGTCAAAGGTATGTTTCCATTTTTATTTGTGATTTCTTAATTTTTAAATATATGAATTATTGATTCATTTGTTATATATAAATTATTGCTATATATATTTGCATTTATTTGCTACAAAATTGCCTTACCAATCCGGACTCGTACGGTTTTCTTCCGCCATATGATGACATCGGGCTCAACACCAAAACAGGAGATGCCAAGAAAAATGCACTGAAAGTTGATGTTGACAGATACTACAACATTATGCAAAATTGCAAGAATGGCAAAAGATGGTTAATGCCTTACAATACTCGTCACCATTGGATTCTTCTTGTTTTCAACCCTTGCAAGGTTACCGTAACAAAGTTTGATTCTCTCTCCAACTCAAGCGGTTTAAATAGCCATTTAGAGAAAATTTTTGAAGAGTAAGTATTCTAAAACATAATCATTTTATGTTTATGATGATGTCTTTTTAACTCAAGTTATTTGAATTGTTAACTTTTTTTTTTTGTAGCATTGAAGACATATTCAAGCTTAACCACAACACCGGCCTCATGAGACATTCGATGATAAAATCGTTGAATTCAAAAGGATGTCCGAAACAACCGGGAAATCATGAATGCGGATACTACGTCATGAAGTTCATGCACGACATTGTGAGAAATGGTATGGCTTTCGTTGATAACAAACTTAGTTATAGTGTAAGCGAAATAGATGGATTCAATGTATAATTAGGTATGCATGTGCTATCAAAGTTTGCTAATTATGATGATGAAGAATAGAACATATTGATTTTTTTGTTCATATTTGAACGGTGTTATTCTGTATGTATAGATTATATGTTTTGTATGTAGTGATGATATATTATGTATTACCGATGATATTTTGTATATATGTATTAATATAAATGCTTTTAATCTTAAAATTTATTTTATATTTTATTTAATAAAATATCAATTATTAATTACAGGTTCTATCGGTAATAGAAAGAGGATACCGAATCTACCGGGCGATTTAAAAAAAAAAAACCGCCCGTTTTTTTGTTTTTTTAGTGCCACTTTCAACAACACAAAAAATCGTCTCCCAAAACCAACAAAAAAAGCTTCCGGGAAAAAAATATGCCGCGGCATTTCATAGAAAGCTGCGGCGGTAAGGTATGAACGATGGTTAATTCCGTCGTTCGACACAATACAACGCCGCGGCTTTTCTATAAAATGGGCCGCGGCATGACAAAACAAGGCCACGGCTTTTTTAGAAATCCCCGGCTTATATTGACTTTCAAACGACGGCTTATACCGTTGTAAAAATCACAGTCGTACGCCGCGGCTTTTATAAATCATGCCGTGGCGTAAAGTCACTCCGAACATCACCTCGAACCACGGAATTATTCCGTTGTCTAGGTACGCCACGACTTAATTTTTCATGCTGCAGCATAAATGCACGCTTCAACAACAACTCGAACAACGGAACTTATCCGTTGTTGAGATCCAAAAGATTGCCGTAGCGTTCATGAATCCAAGCCGCGGCGAACTTTCTCTTCTAACATCAATTCGAACAACGGAATTTTTACGTTGTTTATACACAGAACGCCACGGCGAGGGTTATTTCACGCCGCGGCGGGATATGTGATCCGACAACGGATGCCTTCCGTGGTCGGAATTTGTGTTTGACCATGGAAATAATTCCGTGGTCGAAGCTTACAACCATGGAGGATTCAACCATGGTCATTAAGCATGGTTGAAAATTTGCAACCATGGTTTTTAACCATGGTTGAATCCGTAATTTGTAGTAGTGACATAATGTCTCATATGCATAATTGTATTGTTGGAACGATATTAAACTTTTTAATATAAATAATGAACATAACAAATTTATAGCGGAATTTTAAAATTTCTTTTAACATGAAAAACACATTTTGTCATATTAATATTAACCGTAGCGATAAAAACAATTAATCATGCATGCAAAATAATTAGTACGTAAAATAACCGGAATAAATACACAACATCGTATAACTAATTATAAGATGAAGAAACTTACAATTCCGGATTTATTCACGGATTAACGTCGTCTATCTTCAAGAGTCTTCCCTTCGTCTTCAATCAAACAACCACGAAAGAATCGATGTTATGCCTAACGGATTTTGTGAGACTTAGAGGGTGGGCTCATATATGAACAAGAGAAGAAGAATAAAGGAACTTTTGCCTCAAAATTATTCTCTTCAAATGTGCGCACAGTAGTCAGAGAACTACTTATCTTTCTTTCTCTCAAAGTGGTGATCGAATGATGTAGTTCTAAGGAAGAAAATATAGGTCCTATTTATAATAGAATGAGTTGGTATAATACATAATTTATACCCCATCTTTTCTTGCCTTACAAAAACTTGAGGACTAATTCACCAAGTTTCCCCTTATTTTCTGCGCCCAAAATATGGTCAAATAATGTCAAAATTATTTAATTAATTCCACATGATACTTTACATATATAAAAATATCATGAATTAAATTGAAATATTCCTTGATCCTTTTCCTTATTAAAATCGCATGGACTAATCCAAGTGAGGAGAAAACGACACATCATTAATCCTCATCAAGTTAGATTAACCAAAAGGAATTAAGGAGTTAATTTCCTCCACCTTTGTTAAATTCGAACTTTATATAATCATCAATATAATTATATAGTTTGCTACATTTAATAAAGGTGATTAAAATAAAATAACCATTTATTTTTTTAATCATGAGAAAATATTTCTCCTAGCATAAATAGCAATATATACTTAAGAGAAAATTATCAAACCAACTTAACACTTATTTTGTTCATCAGTCTCGTCCGAAAGTCAAACATGGAGACCTCATGGACCCACATGAACGAAGTTTTAGAATAAAGTCCGGACACAAAAATTCACAAACTTTTTCCGTACTTTTAATTCTTAATATTAGTCGACTCCACTAAAGGACTAATATTGAAAATCTCTAAGTTCACGTGCGTTCTCATTTCCGTTTGATGTGATACAATTATTCTTCACACGGTCCACGGTGTATTTTACGATATTACCCTTCGTGTGTATCAGCAACCAAGAGGAATGTAAAATTACCGTTTTACCCCTCGGTTATTATTTCACCAACTCCTTTGTTGTTTGTGAACGAGAAAAACATAAAGTGAGATGTCACAACATGTCACATGTTTTATTCAGAGAATATTTTATTTACTGAATACCAGGCCCGGTTTGTTCGTTCACAATTCAAAGAACAAAGCATGATGTGATACTAATGCCACAACATTTTTACAACACAAATTCCATATCTGTGAATCACATAGTTCAACGAGACAGTATTATGACACCAACAAACGGGCTTTATTTCTTATCTTTGGGTTTGCCCATTGATTAGTCAAATGTCATAAAGTGTCACAAGAAGTTATGTACTCACTTCAGGATTTGGGTAATTACAAAAATACCCCTCGTTTGTGATTTTGAAGTTTCGAGTAATGAAACGGTTTTATCTCAAACTTCAAAGTGTCACAGGTCTAGTTTGGTGTCTTCATTAAGACATCAAGAATAAACTCTAGCGTCACAAATCTCAATATCACAAGATCTGATATCAGTAGTTTATTCAAACAATCATTAATCGGATACGATTGCCCATTCAATCCTAAGATTGTGAACTGTTCATTTTAAACTAATCAAGAAGATTTATCATGTTAAGTTCGTACTTAACTCTTCTTTCATCGATGAGAGTTTCAGGGCGTAGACATACTTTCATAAACACAAACTTAAATATATAAGAATGAATATTTAATCTTTATTTAATTCTCAGCAAAAGAACATAATCGTATTATTACATCAAGTACTTTTTCTGTAAACTGCTTTATTTGTTAAAAAGTTCTTCATGTCTCCTTTGTGAGCATAAATCCCAACATGTATAATGTCTCATAACGCATTTGTGCAATTTATTTTAGTTTATATGGTCTTCGGACACATACTAATGAGTTCAAATGATATTTGTGCATTTATTTAAGTTCATATAGCATTTATGTTTATGTTGACAATTTTTAAAGGTATTTGCATGAATTACAATAAAAAATATTATCAATGTTCCGATTTTGGATAAAAACATTCTTACTGAATATCAATGATCAATTTCTTTAATATATTAATCTATATATAAATTATTATGTTTTACCGCCGCGCATTTGCGCAGGCAATCCACTAGTTTTAAATTAATTGAGATAAGTTTTTTTTTAGAGAACTTTTTTTTTTGTTCAGGTAAGGTAAGAGAAGTTTGGAATATGAAGCAAAACTGAAATATAACAGCTACACAATTAATTAGACCACTTCAACAATATTAACTCACAACGTATGTTTTAATTTAATAGTAAATAGTTGAAATGGAAGTGCAAAAGGTGGAATAACAATTGATTCTGCACACCACAATACATATTAATTGGTGACAATAAATTATCAAACCTCTTTACATCAATACAAACATAGTATACAATGCACTCTCGCATGATTAGATACATTTAAAAAAAAATACAAACGTAGTATAACAGAGAAAATTAAATAGGGCATGAACAAATTGTATAAAAAAATAAGAATGGAACATTCTTGATTTCTAATTTTCTTGGTGTGTCATGTCACTATTCAAAAACTGTTCTTTTATATATATATATAGATATATAGACCAGCGTCATATTTTCAAAATTTAAAGGTCATAACAAAAATATCCAATGTCTATAAAATTTGACTTTCAATGGTCTATATATTTTTCGATGTCACATATAAAACTTTTAAGTGATATATGTAATGTTATAATGAAACTAACTACTTGTAAGTCCGTGGAGGTCACATGACCATCTTGCACCTAGGTTCACGAGGGGCAGCAAAAATGTGTGCGGCTTGGCTCACTTTTTCACAGCAAACGCCGCTGCCTCTCACCGGAATTGAGGTCGGACCTCTATTGCAGGGATTCATCGCCTTCAATGATGATGCTCCACGTCTGACACGAAGGAGCAGTGAGAGCATATATCCTTTTGATTTGCAATATTACTATAGTTAGTATATGAGAACATATAACTCTTGTGAGAATCCATCGATGGGTAACCAAGCTTGCTTGGCCTAGTGGTATTCCACTACTCCTTTATTCAAGAGGTCATGGGTTCAAACCCTCATGGGACTCAAATGAGTGCCCCCTTTACATATTGTAAACTTGACCATTAGTGTCGCCTGTTCTTACACTGAATATATCTAAGTCATGCGAGAGTGCATTGTAACATTGGCCGATAGTGTCACTCCATTCAAAAAAAAAAAATCCATCTATGGGCTTTTTGGTTTTATTCTAGACTAGCCTTTTGAGCTGGACCCAAATATTTTTTGCAAAACAGATTGTATTCATTAAGCCTAAACGACACCTAACCCTTGGCAAGCTCGCTAAGAAAATGTCCCTGTTTTTGGATGTGGTAATATAGATTTATATATAAATATATATACTGGGTAGTTTAGAATTTCAGATTTCAGACGCAACATCCAAATTTCAATTAATCCTAAAAGCTTCCCACGAGTCTGTCTGCTTAGAACACAACAATCGTTAAATTCTAAAAAGCAACAAAAGAAAACTGAAAGCATTATATTCTCTGATCCCAAACTTATGGAACAGAACATGTAGACATAAAGTACTCTAATAATATACGAATTATTACCAGAAATGTCAACGGTTCGACCAGTTAGCGTTGACCATATGCAAGCACACACAGCAATTCCTACTAATCACACGTTATATATATAGCCGAACTACGTAAGATTCATACTTTGGATACGGAGCTACTCGTGTTCTCCGAGAATATGTCGCTGCGGCTCTCCGTCTCCAAACTGACAAAGCTGACTCCGGCAGTGCTATCGGAACCAACTGTCGCTCTCGAACCGGTGCCCGAGCGCAAGCCTAGCAAGTCAAACTCTTCACGACGATCATCATTGGCCAGATGAAACGAAGCAACCGGGTGGTATATCACCCCGCCGGCACCAGGATTCTTCGCCTGCTCTGCTGCCGCGGCTGCATCCGCCTGCTCCTGCAACTCCAGTGCAAACTCCAGCTTCTCCCTCACCTCGCCCATACTTGGCCGTCTGTCCCCCGTATCCCGAAGACAGCTCTCCGCGACCTTGACAAACTTCTTGAAGCACTCCGGAGCGATCTTGCCCATCAGGAATGGATCGATGATCTCGTACACCGACCCGTCCCTCGCACACTTCCGAGCCCAATCCGCCAAGTTCCTCTGCGCATCATCCAGCTTTGAGTCGAAAGGCTTTCGAGCACAAAGCACCTCGAAGAGAACGACTCCAAACGAATACACGTCGGTCTTGTCCGTCAGCTTCTGGCTCTGTAAATACTCTGGGTCGAGGTACCCGGGCGTGCCTTTAACCATGGTGCTGACTGCGCCACCGCCACTCGGGCCGATCTTAGACATTCCGAAGTCCGCAACCTTGGCCTCCCAGTTCTCGTCTAGGAGGATGTTTGCTGTCTTGACATCGCGGTGGATGATGGTGTCTTTAGTGTACTCGTGGAGGTATTGAAGCCCACGCGCCGCCCCGATACACACCTTGAGGCGCGTCTGCCACGGGAGGGGCTCGTGGTTAGGGCCGTAGAGGTGTTCGCGCAGAGTCCCGTTGGCAATGTATTCGTAGACGAGGATCATCTCCATGTGTTCGTCGCAGTAGCCTATGAGAGACACCAAGTGGACATGGCGGAGCTGCGAGAGCAAATTAATCTCCGTGACGAACTCCACATCTCCCTGATTCGAGGCCAGGTTCAGCCGCTTCACAGCCACGGGCTTCGACTTGTCGCCATCTATGAACCCCTTGTAGACATCACCGAACCCTCCCCGGCCGATGATGAGCTTCTTGTCGAACTCTCTCGTCGCCGACCTGATCTCCCAAAGCAAGAAATGACGACACCGGTCTTCCGGCAGCAGTGACGAGCCTTTGGTCGACCTCATCGACGATCTTCGTTTGCGGTGCATTTTCTTCCTCAGAAACAATACGAAAATACCAGCGAACAACACAGCACAACCCAAACAAACCCCCACCGAAACGATCAACACTGTCTTTTTCTTCGAACCAGGTTCCTCAGGCGTCGGAATAGGCGGGTTTCGAGTAGTGTTACCAGGGTTGGGTCCTGCGAGGCTTTTGTCGCTTCTATTGCTCATCTTGAACACCTCTATTCCATTCACAATAGCATCGTCGTAGTAAGACTCGTCGCCTCTGGGATGCACAGCGATGAAGAGATTATCTTCGTCTCTAATGTTGACCACGTAGTCTCTGTACACTGGAATTCCATTGCCGTGCCCGCCAGTCCAAGATACCACGTTCACAGCACTCTCGGCCATCTTTTGGTCTATGTAAAGGTAGAAAACCATATCATACGGACCCTTGATATTCTCTTGAATCTGGCAAAAATGGAGTCTCACAAGATAGAAGAAACCCCTGTCAAGGGGCAGGCGCCAAGTCATGTTTCTGGCTCGGTTACTAGCCGCGTCTCTGCCCATCGTGAGGGCGGTCTGGTACACTTCATCGGGCGCGGTGTAGTTCGCTATAGTAGTGTACTTCAATGGCAGGCTTGTGTTGAAGGGAGTTACCGCCTTGCCGATGAAATAATCATCCGAGTCTCGGGACCATTCTCTGCGTGGCAGCCCAGATTTAGTCTCAAATTAGATCTTGAACATAAGAAATAAGAAAGAGGCCTTGATTACCTGTACATCCCGGTGTCTTCATTCGGGGGGATTGTGCGTCCGCCGATGTTCAAGCGATAAAGTGTCTCCAGCGCTCTGTCGGAGTAACTGCCACTTGTGGATTTCTGGCCAATCAAAGGAGGGGTTTTTACGGGATCATCTTCGGGGGCGTAGTAGAGGGTCTCCGGCATGGACACAAATTCGACCGCGTTCACGAAAGCGTAAGAAGATGATGAAGCCGGAATGAAACTTAAATCTATAGTTCTTTCGTTTTCATTGGCGTGTAGGCAAAATTCCTTAAAGAAAGATGGCTGATTCATGTAGTTGGCGAAGAGCGAGGCGCTGAAGTTCTTCAGCAGTGTAAACGGGCCGGCTTTCACGGTGAAGAAGGTGCCGCGGACGTCCAAGCCGTGCTCGTACTGATCCGGGTAGAAGTGGAGCCGCACAAACTTCGGGCCCGAGACTGAGACGCGTAAGCTGTAGGTGAACTTCGACCGGGATATACGCGCTGTCCTATAAGGCACGGTGTCTACGGAGGTTTCCTGAGAGAGAGACCTTGAAGTAATTGACTTTTCGCTACTTTGTTCCTCTATCAGAACAAAACGATCATCATTTGTGTCGTCTCCAATCCATCTCCGGTCATCATCAGCCGTTTGATTTCCCGGAGATCCGCAATCGAGAGCGACGTTCTCTACAGGGGTGTAGCGTGGTTCAGAGGTGACATAGGGTATGTACATGAAGAAGAAGATGAACAGTACGTGAAGACTGATCTTCATGGCATGGAAATATCTTAACTATATTATAAGCTTGAGTCTATGCAATTGATAGGAAGGAGATGTGATATTATGATCCAGGCGTGAACTGTGTCTGTGTTGCTACGAAGTACGAACAGACCTAGCTTTAATTTTAATATAAAACATTCATAATTCAGTAACAAATATTATGACTGTCCCACTAAATAAAGTATATTATTCTGGCACATGGATTTATAGATGGACCTTATTCATATGTTAATGTCCTGATGTGAACATTTTTTTGGTGGAAATCTAGCTGGTAGATAAAGTGAGGTTACTCAAGTGCACCACTTTACTTTTTTTTTTTTTTTTTTTATCATTTGGTGGTACGTAGTTCTTATCAGTCTTACTAAATATTTTTTTTATTTCCCTTTTCTTTATCTTTTTTTTTTCCGACGATCATCAGATCAGTAAATTATTTAGGAACATGGCCATAGATGTTTGACTAGAGCTGCACACGCTCACGTCGCGACCAATCGCGACGAAAGTCGCCAAAATCGCGAGCAGGGACGTCGCGATGCGTCGTGGCTTGGCTGGTCGCGATGCGTCGCGACGTGGTCGCGATTTAGCGAGGAAGGACCAAAAAAAGGGCTGCGGCAAAAGTTATTTTTTGTTTCCAATGTTTAATTTTATTAGTTTTTATCCGAATTTAAGTATTAAATTATGTAAACTTATTATTTAAACTTTATTTATTTCAAAATTAATATTTTAGTATGTTATTATTGTGTAACATATTATTAATTTTAATTTATAAGTTAATTTTTAAGTTGTAATATATGTTAATAAGTATTAATGTGTACCATATTAATAATTATTAAAATTCTAAAATAAATAAGTAAATATGATAAAACAAGATATTAAAAAAAAAGTTGTATTATTCATTGTGAATATTACAATATGGTGGAAGAAGTTGTAAATATTCAGTGTAAATATTACAAGATGCCTCACTAAAACCTCTCTTGTAAAACCCTCCTTAGGGACATAAAACCAAGAGAGGAAAGAGCACATCATATTGGCGTTTACATTGCGTCACTCGGGGAACCAGTCGTTAAACCTTTGCGTCATAAGCTCTAGCTCCGTTGGCTCGGACCGTTGGGCGATGGTGGGGTTGCGGAACATCCAATCGTTCAACACCACCGCTTGCTCGAGGTGTGTGGGAGTTGTTGACGCCCTCCGGTCGTCGATTATATGCTGAGCCGAGCTGAACGCGCTCTCCGAAGCAACGCTGGAAATGGGGATGGACAGTATATCCCTCGCCATTCTCGCCAATATCGGGAATCTTTCCCGTTGATTCTTCCACCATCCAATCACATCGAACTCGACGGAGTCCTCGTCGATCCGCAGGCCGTAGTACCGCTTCAGTTCTTGCGGGGCACCGTCCGTTTCCTCCGCTCGTGCCGGTGGCGTACCGGATCCCGATGCTTCTCCGCGATCCAGTCTTTGCTTCAGTCTCCGGACAAATGCTAGGCCGGTCTTGGTTGGGCTTTCCATAACTGCCCTTTGCTCCGCCTCCACGTTGAACTATGGGAACCGCCGGTCGTATTCACTGTAAAGTTCATAAAAAGCTTCATTAACAACCTTAATATAATCAGTGTAATCCACCCCTAAGTTTGTCCCGATTGCTGACATCAAAGGCCCGAACGTAAACATAATACGGGGATCCAAGATAGCACCGAAACAATACGAAAAAGGGGGTGGATCCCAATAACTTTTGAATTTTGCAACCATTCCCTCAATCATGGGCGAAATAACAGGGTCATTTGCGAATTCAGAAAAAGTGTTTGTAATTTCGTAAAGACCCGAAAGACCATGATTCAAGGAAGGTTGTCTTTGATTTGAAAAATTTAAAGTAACAGCGTAAAAGGGTTTGAGGAATTGGGTGAATTTCTGGGCCATTTCCCATTCTGCCTCCGTGATCCGCTCCGAGGCCTCTAGTTCGGTGAGGAGGAAAGCGCTTAACGGTAATCTCTGTCTACAAACAACTGAAAGCATTAGATATGTAGAGTTCCATCGTGTATTGTTGTCTAAACCAAACTTATTAGCTTTATGATTGTGCTCTTTACAAAATCGTCTCCACCTAACAACGGTTTGAGAATGCCGGATCCAATCGACAACGCCGCGTATTTTGTCAACGTGCCCTGAAATATTTCGTTCCCCCGTTCTAGCAATTAAATTAATGATGTGACAAGCACATTTTTGATGTAAAATATTACGAAAAGGAGAACCGGGCAAACTATTTTCTAAGATAGTAATAGCGGCGTTATTGTTTGCGGCATTGTCTAACGTAATAGAAATGATACGATTTTGCAAACCCCAATCATTGAATAATTCTATTAATTTATCGGAAATGTTTTTGCCGGTATGGTGACATGTTTAAAAGTTTTTGACATGGATCCCAATTCTCGTCGACGTAATGGGCGGTCAGACTCAAATAGTCGTTAAGACTCGGACCGCTCCACAAGTCGGTGGTAAAAGCAACGTTAATGTTGGACATTTTGAAAAAATCGACCAAATAATTTTTTTGCATTTTGTAAGCAGACTCCATGTCCCTGGTATACGTCGTACGGGAAAACTGTTCGTAAGACGGATTAACCCTTTGCATATATTGTGTATGCGCAGGGTTTTCCACCAAACTCATCGGTGCGCCCGTAGACAGTAACCACTCGAGGGTCCATTTCCGTAAATTTTCGGTGGTAAGAGCACTTACCTGTGCTGTGTTTACCTCGTTACCGTCTCCGTAGCACGCTTTCTTATGTCGCGTCAAGTAGCCGGTTCCTTTGTCCCCCAACGCATCGAGGGTTTCATGGCACTTCTTGCACGTGGCGATCTTGATTCGAACACCGTTCTCCACCCGTCGTTCCTCGTGAAAATAATCCCACACCTTCGCTTTGTTTGGTCGTCCCCACAACAAGGCAGGAGGACTTTCCCTATTAAAAATATACGGGAGAAAAAAGGTTAACAAAATAAAAATGGGTATTAATTTTACATGGATTAAATATTAATATTAATCATATTAATATTATTAAATTTCATATAGTTAATTAAAAGAGTTAACGAAATTAAAAATGGTATTTTCTATGTGTGGAAATCATTATCAAGCTCTTTTTGACGGAACTCCCCGAGGTTCCACGGCCAGATCGACTGGAAAGGATGCTATGATCTCGCTTTAGGCCCAAGCTTTTCTAGACAGAACTCCCCGAGGTTCCCAGGCTAGCTTGGAGGAGATTGCAAAGCAAACCTTATTTAAAAACCAATCTTTCTAAGACACCGTATTCCATTAAGAACTTTATAATAATCACCACACATACAAATTACCATTTTTAATCCCGTTAACTTATTAAATATCAAGAAAATCGTTTCTGATGTGGAAGATCAGTCGGAACCGCAACCACAGAGCATACTAAGACTTTCAAGAGACGTGACAAATTAATTAATTAAACTAAAATAATTAAACTATAATATACACCGTAAAAAAAATTAAACGAAATTAATTAATTAAGATAATATGATTAAATGATAATTAAATCTCAAGAAAATCGTTTCTGATGTGGAAGATCAGTCGGAACCGCAACCACAGAGCATACTAAGACTTTCAAGTGATTATTATTTAATAATTATTAATTATTAAAAATTAATTATTTTTTTTCAATTATTATTTTTAATTATTATTTATTACTTATTAATTATTAATTATTATTTATTATTAAGTACTAACTTATTAATTAATAAAAAATTAATAATAAATGAAATAAAAACAGGATTAAAGGTTATTACCCGGTAGAAGGACGTCGACTTCGTCGAGGACGGGCAACGGAGGCTTCACCGCTATCTTGATTGGAAGGTTGAGGAGAACCGCGGTGGTACACCCCGATATTTGAACCACGGATCGAGGGCGGTGTTTGATAGTCGTCGGGATCGGCATCGTCGGGACGTTGGGTTTGGTCGGGATCGGCATCTTCGGGACCTTGAGGTTCGTCGGGATCGGCACCTTCTGGACCTTGAGCTCCGTATTCGGCACCTTCCCGTAACATGAGATTGAAAAAAGGATCGTTATTTCCCCCCCTACATTGAGCCACCGCGTCGACCAACTCTGGGGGCACACGGTCGGGATTGGCGTGGTGCTGGGCCACCGCCCGGACTAGACTAGGTCTTAGAGACCGTACTGTATCGTCGGGATAATTTGGATTGGGAGGGGAAGGGAATAGTTCTGCCGGTAGCCTAACGGGAATGTAGTCGTCGGGACAAGTATCCGATGTTCCCCCTTGTAGAAATTGGGGTTGCAAATTTCTGGCCGCCCTTCGACCCCCGGAACTACCGCCGCTTCTTCGAGACATAATGATAGAACTTTAGGAATTTAGAAAATTGGAACTTTGGAACTTTAGAACTTTGGAACTTTGAAGATTAAGAGTGGAAAAAACTTGGAGAGTTGAGAGAATTTGAGAGAGAGTTGAGAGATTGTTGGTGAGGAAATGAGGGAGGAAGAGGTGGTATTTATAGGGTTTTAGGAGAGGGTGGGGTGGGTGAATAATTATTGCGGTGGGTGAAGTGGGTGAATAATTGTGAGGAGAAAGTGGGTGAAAAAATTTTGAAATTTGAAATTTTAGGGTTGGAATTCGAGTAAAGTGGGTAATAATTGTGGTTGGGGAATAAATTTCGGGTAAAAATTGTGTTATTTTCGCCACCAACAAACACAACTTTTCACTCCCCTCGGATCGATGACGTGGCGTAATCTCAGCCACACGATCAACCCCTCGGATCGATGACGTGGTCGTCGCGACTCGCACTCCTCGTCGCGACGAATCGCGACTTTTGCCGCCTGCGTCGCGACGCGTCGCGACTCGCACTGTAGGCGTCGCGACGCGTCGCGTCGTGATTGGCGACGAATTGTGCACAGCTCTATGTTTGACTGTGTGTGAACTATGAGCACACTACGAAAATATTGGCGAATAATTTAGTTACATAATATACGGACAATCAAGAGAGAGAGAGGGATTCAGAATCAATGATCAAGCAATAAACGTGTACAAAGAGATGCTTAAATACAAGACACATCAAGGCCTGTGATTGGTTGGCGTATGACAGAAAGACGACGTCATTACAGCTGTCATGAGCTGTCAATGTAACTGAATCGTAACACATATCATTTCATATCTATGATGGTCGAATATATAATATATAGAGCTGAAACTGCCGACGCGGAGGAGGGCATCGCGACGCCTCGCGACGGGAAGGAGGACTTCGCGATCGTCGCGACGGGAAGGGTGGAGATCGCGATGATTCGCGATGAGTTCGAGCCGTGGCGACGAGCCCGTCTCTCCCCCTCTCTCTCTCAGTCTGTCTCTCTCTCTCTTGCTCGCTCAACGTCGCGACGATCGCGACTCTCGGAACCACGACCCGTCGCGACGCCAGGTTTCGCGATTTCCGGCGACTTCGCCGCGACCCGTTGCGACGTCGGCAGTTTCAGCTCTAATAATATACATTACCAGTTTACCACTAACGGTGTACATGAATGGGATTTACCGGAGATAAAAGATGAACCCGACTCGATCTTATTGGTTTTGGAAAAGCAACCCAATCTGACCTAAATTTTTTGAAGACTCAATCCAACGCAACTTGGAAAACTTTGAGTTTGGTTAGGTCATTGGATTGAACTAAAATAAAAAAATAAAAAAATTTACCAAATAACACTTAAATTTGAACCGTCAATCAATAAACATAAATGTAATATTAATGTTTTTAAACATCCAATTTAAAAATTAAACGTTACTATAGTCTTAGGCATTCAATAATAGAAGTGCGGAACATAGTCGTAAACTAAACTAGAAACGTGATCCTAATCATAAACTAAAAACATAGTCATATGCATTAAATAATAAACTAAACATAAAGATGAGACTCTAGAGATACTTTATTTTTTTATTTTTTTGTGCTTTTACTTACTTAAACTATATAAATATATTATATAAAAAATAGTTATTAAAAAAAACTTGAGTGGGTCAATTGGGCCGGCCCAACCAAATGCATCTGGCATAACCCAACTATTTATTCGGAGAGATAAAAGCCGATCCTTTTATGGCAACTAGTAACTCTACTATCCAGATTAAAGAAATTCGCCGACTAAAATCAACACACACAAATTACATAAACATGAAGAGTACATTAATGCGAGTCGACTCGGAAGTCACAACACACTCGAATATCTTACAGCTCCAACACAAACAAGAAACCAGATTATTCTTTCTCATTACACATCAACAACACACAAATTACATAAACATCAACACACACGACCGTGTAATTTAATTCAAATGCGTAATATATGATCTTTAAATTAGAGTAGACTACTTTTTTTACTTACAAGCTCTATTATATTGATTGCCGCAATTTTTCTGGCTATAAGTTTTGTCGGGGCTGCATTCTTTTTTATCACCCGGATTCTTGCCATCGCAAGCACCTTTTTCACTATTCTTCGACTGGTCACTCACTGGTGTACCATCTTTGCCGTCGCCCAGCATTCGGTCGACGTGGACGGTGGCGTAGTAGACCTCCTCCACCAGCAGCATTTCCAGCTCCAAGTCCTCCGCGATCCTGCAGTCCAGGCAGCTTCCGAACGTCGTGTTTCTCTTTGCAAGCACTGCGCCCTCCGCCGCCGCAGCCCACCAGCTAGCACAGACGAGGACAAGCGCCAACACGGCTGCTGCCGGAAGGCGAGCGCCGCCGCGCCTACTCAATTTCTCACTCCCGATCATATCTCGCGCCGCCATGGATGGAGCTGTTTTCGTGAGTTGAGTTGTTGCAGGTCAGACCTACTTATAGTGGGAGAGTCAGTGTTGAATGAAGACGTAAAAGGAAAAGGCAAAGCATGCATGGCATAAAATATGATTTGGATAAAGAAAACTAAATTGATATTTAACTGGACAAATTTTTGTTTACCCTTTTTGTTTTTATATTTTTAACTCTTCAAGCTTTCTAATATTGTAAATTCTTTAGTTTAATAAAAAATTCTAGTGTTTTGTATCATAATACTATTATTTTTATTTTATTAATAAATATTTGATCAAATTTTTATAATAGAATCTAGAAAAGGAGAATAATGTAAGTTGCTTTAATTATTACTATATTATAAATATAAATCCCTCCTAACCTTTGTTTTCTTAGAGTTGAAACTTTTTTTTTAACTTTTTTTTTTCAAACATTCAATCGCAGCCACTAAATTAATCATAAGCACAAAATATATTTTTGTAAGCGGCATATTCTAAATTTTATTTAATCGTAACAAAAGTTTCGGAACTAAAATATGGTTTACATAAAAATAAAAAAGAAACTTACGGTAAGATCAATTTATTTTATTTTTTTAGAACTTTTTCCACGATTAAAATAAATTATAGACCTTACGACATATTTTTTTGTTTTTGTTTTTCGGAACTTTTTCCACAACAAAATAAATTTTATAATATATCACAAACAAAAATGTATACCTTGATACTTTTTCCGTAAATATCATTACTCAAGTAACATACACAAGTGAGAGATGGATATTATAACCATTTTATTCCTTTTTGTAGACAGCAAAATAAATCATATATTGTATAAAGTAAAAGTTATGTGGTCGATTCGTCTCTTTAGATAAAGATGACAAAGTGTGATCACATTCAGAGAGCTGTGCTACACTTCTTAATTAGTCGTTTTGATGTGAAAAATAATAATAATAATAATAATAATAATCCAAACTCCTAAGCGACTTTATTAATTTCATTGACCGGCATATATACTTGTATTGAAAAGATGTTGGAACGCTTAGGAATGTTTTAGTTGGTAGAACAAGTATTTAATTAGATCGTTAATTTTAAATTTATTTGCTTCAATTTGCTTCAATTATTAAAGTTAAATAATTCATTTTATCTATAAATAATTCTCAGTCGGACTCGGACCTAATCTTTTTTTTTTTTTTGAGGGACAAAACCTTTTCTTTTCATCCGTTTTCTTTTGCTTTATTCCTTCGAGCTAATCAGTGAAGAAAAAAAGTTCCCGTAATCATGGTGAAGAGAGTAAGAATTCTGATATGATTTTTTCTAATTTCAGTTACAGAAAAAAAAATGTAGATTCCATTTCTAATTAATATATGATTTGCATATAGAAAAAAAAAAAAAAAAAAAAACAATTTCATTATTCTTGTCCTTGAAGAACAACCGAACACTATTCTTGATTAATAGAGTTGTTTCATATTTGGGCCTTGGAATTTATATCATAGATATAATATAAGGAACATTATTCTTTTGTAGTTACTTGCAAATTTTATTTAAATATATTTTTATTAGTTTATATATATATATATATATATATATATTTTAAATCGATCGAAAAAAAAGCTAACCTATACGTTTTTTTTTTAAGAAAATAAGTAGTTGTTTTCTCAATTTTCCCATGGTAAGTCATCAACGTGTATCATGCCTTGCTTCATCATTCTCTAGATCAATTTTTGTTATCTTTATATATATATATATATATATATATATATATATATATATATATCAGAAGACTGGTGATGTTTACTAAAGTAGTGGAGTCAAGTCGTAGTGGAAACTGGAAAGTAGAGCTGCACATGTTTCGTCGCCAATCACGACGCGACGCGTCGCGACGCCTACAGTGCGAGTCGCGACGCGTCGCGACGCAGGCGGCAAAAGTTGCGATTCGTCGTGACGAGGAGTGCGAGTCGCGACGACCACGTCATCGATCCGAGGGGTTGATCGTGTGGCTGAGATTACGCCACGTCATCGATCCGAGGGGAGTGAAAAGTTGTGTTTGTTGGTGGCGAAAATAACACAATTTTTACCCGAAATTTATTCCCCAACCACAATTATTACACACTTTACTCGAATTCCAACCCTAAAATTTCAAATTTCAAAATTTTTTCACCCACTTTCTCCTCACAATTATTCACCCACTTCACCCACCACAATAATTATTCACCCACCCCACCCTCTCCTAAAACCCTATAAATACCACCTCTTCCTCCTTCATTTCCTCACCAACAATCTCTCAACTCTCTCTCACATTCTCTCAACTCTCCAAGTTTTTTCCACTCTCAATCTCCAAAGTTCCAAAGTTCTAAAGTTCCAAAGTTCCAATTTTCTAAATTCCTAAAGTTCTATCATTATGTCTCGAAGAAGCGGCGGTAGTTCCGGGGGTCGAAGGGCGGCCAGGAATTTGCAACCCCAATTTCTACAAGGGGGAACATCGGATACTTGTCCCGACGACTACATTCCCGTTAGGCTACCGGCAGAACTATTCCCTTCCCCTCACAATCCAAATTATCCCGACGATACAGTACGGTCTCTAAGACCTAGTCTAGTCCGGGCGGTGGCCCAGCACCACGCCAATCCCGACCGTGTGCCCCCAGAGTTGGTCGACGCGGTGGCTCAATGTAGGGGGGGAAATAACGATCCTTTTTTCAACCTCATGTTACGGGAAGGTGCCGAATACCGAGCTCAAGGTCCTGAAGGTGCCGATCCCGACGAACCTCAAGGTCCCGAAGATGCCGATCCCGACCAAACCCAACGTCCCGACGATGCCGATCCCGACGACTATCAAACGCCGCCCTCGATCCGTGGTTCAAATATCGGGGTGTACCACCGCGGTTCTCCTCAAGCAACCAATCAAGATAGCGGTGAAGCCTCCGTTGCCCGTCCTCGACGAAGTCGACGTCCTTCTACCGGGTAATAACCTTTAATCCTTTTTTTATTTCATTTATTATTAATTTTTTATTAATTAATAAGTTAGTACTTAATAATAAATAATAATTAATAATTAATAAGTAATAAATAATAATTAAAAAAAATTGAAAAAAAATAATTAATTTTTAATAATTAATAATTATTAAATAATAATCACTTGAAAGTCTTAGTATGCTCTGTGGTTGCGGTTCCGACTGATCTTCCACATCAGAAACGATTTTCTTGAGATTTAATTATCATTTAATCATATTATCTTAATTAATTAATTTCGTTTAATTTTTTTTACGATAAATATTATAGTTTAATTACCTTTTAGTTTAATTAATTAATTTGTCACGTCTCTTGAAAGTCTTAGTATGCTCTGTGGTTGCGGTTCCGACTGATCTTCCACATCAGAAACGATTTTCTTGATATTTAATAAGTTAACGGGATTAAAAATGGTAATTTGTATGTGTGGTGATTATTATAAAGTTCTTAATGGAATACGGTGTCTTAGAAAGATTGGTTTTTAAATAAGGTTTGCTTTGCAATCTCCTCCAAGCTAGCCTGGGAACCTCGGGGAGTTCTGTCTAGAAAAGCTTGGGCCTAAAGCGAGATCATAGCATCCTTTCCAGTCGATCTGGCCGTGGAACCTCGGGGAGTTCCGTCAAAAAGAGCTTGATAATGATTTCCACACGTAGAAAATACCATTTTTAATTTCGTTAACTCTTTTAATTAACTATATGAAATTTAATTAATTAATATGATTAATATTAATATTTAATCCATGTAAAATTAATACCCATTTTTATTTTGTTAACCTTTTTTCTCCCGTATATTTTTAATAGGGAAAGTCCTCCTGCCTTGTTGTGGGGACGACCAAACAAAGCGAAGGTGTGGGATTATTTTCACGAGGAACGACGGATGGAGAACGGTGTTCGAGTCAAGATCGCCACGTGCAAGAAGTGCCATGAAACCCTCGATGCGTTGGGGGACAAAGGAACCGGCTACTTGACGCGACACAAGAAAGCGTGCTACGGAGACGGTAACGAGGTAAACACAGCACAGGTAAGTGCTCTTACCACCGAAAATTTACGGAAATGGACCCTCGAGTGGTTACTGTCTACGGGCGCACCGATGAGTTTGGTGGAAAACCCTGCGCATACACAATATATGCAAAGGGTTAATCCGTCTTACGAACAGTTTTCCCGTACGACATATACCAGGGACATGGAGTCTGCTTACAAAATGCAAAAAAATTATTTGGTCGATTTTTTCAAAATGTCCAACATTAACGTTGCTTTTACCACCGACTTGTGGAGCGGTCCGAGTCTTAACGACTATTTGAGTCTGACCGCCCATTACGTCGACGAGAATTGGGATCCATGTCAAAAACTTTTAAACATGTCACCATTCGAGTGTCGCCATACCGGCAAAAACATTTCCGATAAATTAATAGAATTATTCAATGATTGGGGTTTGCAAAATCGTATCATTTCTATTACGTTAGACAATGCCGCAAACAATAACGCCGCTATTACTATCTTAGAAAATAGTTTGCCCGGTTCTCCTTTTCGTAATATTTTACATCAAAAATGTGCTTGTCACATCATTAATTTAATTGCTAGAACGGGGGAACGAAATATTTCAGGGCACGTTGACAAAATACGCGGCGTTGTCGATTGGATCCGGCATTCTCAAACCGTTGTTAGGTGGAGACGATTTTGTAAAGAGCACAATCATAAAGCTAATAAGTTTGGTTTAGACAACAATACACGATGGAACTCTACATATCTAATGCTTTCAGTTGTTTGTAGACAGAGATTACCGTTAAGCGCTTTCCTCCTCACCGAACTAGAGGCCTCGGAGCGGATCACGGAGGCAGAATGGGAAATGGCCCAGAAATTCACCCAATTCCTCAAACCCTTTTACGCTGTTACTTTAAATTTTTCAAACCAAAGACAACCTTCCTTGAATCATGGTCTTTCGGGTCTTTACGAAATTACAAACACTTTTTCTGAATTCGCAAATGACCCTGTTATTTCGCCCATGATTGAGGGAATGGTTGCAAAATTCAAAAGTTATTGGGATCCACCCCCTTTTTCGTATTGTTTCGGTGCTATCTTGGATCCCCGTATTATGTTTACGTTCGGGCCTTTGATGTCAGCAATCGGGACAAACTTAGGGGTGGATTACACTGATTATATTAAGGTTGTTAATGAAGCTTTTTATGAACTTTACAGTGAATACGACCGGCGGTTCCCACAGTTCAACGTGGAGGCGGAGCAAAGGGCAGTTATGGAAAGCCCAACCAAGACCGGCCTAGCATTTGTCCGGAGACTGAAGCAAAGACTGGATCGCGGAGAAGCATCGGGATCCGGTACGCCACCGGCACGAGCGGAGGAAACGGACGGTGCCCCGCAAGAACTGAAGCGGTACTACGGCCTGCGGATCGACGAGGACTCCGTCGAGTTCGATGTGATTGGATGGTGGAAGAATCAACGGGAAAGATTCCCGATATTGGCGAGAATGGCGAGGGATATACTGTCCATCCCCATTTCCAGCGTTGCTTCGGAGAGCGCGTTCAGCTCGGCTCAGCATATAATCGACGACCGGAGGGCGTCAACAACTCCCACACACCTCGAGCAAGCGGTGGTGTTGAACGATTGGATGTTCCGCAACCTCACCATCGCCCAACGGACCGAGCCAACCGAGCTAGAGCTTATGACGCAAAGGTTTAACGACTGGTTCCCCGAGTGACGCAATGTAAACGCCAATATGATGTGCTCTTTCCTCTCTTGGTTTTATGTCCCTAAGGAGGGTTTTACGAGAGAGGTTTTAGTGAGGCATCTTGTAATATTTACACTGAATATTTACAACTTCTTCCACCATATTGTAATATTCACAATGAATAATACAACTTTTTTTTTAATATCTTGTTTTATCATATTTACTTATTTGTTTTAGAATTTTAATAATTATTAATATGGTACAAATTAATACTTATTAACATATATTACAACTTAAAAATTAACTTATAAATCAAAATTAATAATATGTTACACAATAATAACATACTAAAGTATTATCTTGGATCCCCGTATTTTTTTAATATCTTGTTTTATCATATTTATTTATTTGTTTTATCATATTTATTAATTTTAAAATAAATAACATACTTAAATAATAAATATTGATAATTAAATTCGGGTAAAAACTAACAAAATTAAACATTAGAAACAAATAGAAACTTTTGCCGCTAAAATGAGTCTTGGAACCTCGCTGAATCGCGACTTAATCGCGACTTCCGCGACCCAGCCCATCGCGATGCATCGCGACCCGGGACTTCGCGATTTTTGCGATTTTCATCGCGATGCATCGCGACTAAACCATGTGCAGCTCTACTGGAAAGCATTAGATTAAAGAAGAGGTAAAGGAGAGCAATAATGACGACAAAGAATAAAAAAGTTATATCCAAATCTTTGATCTGAAATTCGTCAATATGATCGCTAATATGTTTTTTTTTTTACTGCTCTAATATTCAGAATTATGGGGCCCAACGGTGGTGGTGGTGAGAATACAATATAGTGGTGTGGTGTCTGATCCACAAATAATGAGAGATAAATGTTAAGATTAAAAAGATACGTTTCTCACGTAGGGGTTAAACTAAGTTCCTTAGTTGTTTTATTTATTTATTTATTTATTTATTTATTTTTTCAAGATCTTATACACGGAATTGGACTCCGAGTACGTATTGGAAAATTTGGACCATAATTGAATTCAGAAACCGCGTAATCCCGAAATACCAATTTTGGCCCGTAGAACTGGATTCACAACTAGATTTGATACTACAATTCGGATCCGGATCCAAGACTCTGATATTTATAATTAAAAATAAAATACATGAATTAGTAATTTAACAGATTCAAAATTCAGTTCAATTCAAACTAAATAAAAAGCACAAACAAAATACAACATAAGTTCAAACAAAGAGAAAACAAAAGAACGTTAACATGTTTTAAAATCACTAACTTGTATATAAATCATCTTTACCTATCATGTCAAAACCTTTTCTTTTTATCCTTTTTCTTTTGCTTTATTCCTTCGAGCCAACAATAATTGTTTAGCAATCAGTGATGAAAAAAAGTTCCCCTTAATCATCGTGAAGAGTAAGAATTCTGATATGATTTTCTCTAATTTCGATTACAGAAAAAAAAAAAAAAAAGGAACATCCGAACATTATTCTTGATTGTTAGAGTTTTTTCATAACTGGACGATAGGCGGTCCTGACTTTATAGGGGCCCTAGGCGAAATGGTATTTGAGGCCCCTAAAAAATTATTAAAAATATTTTTATTTGTATTTTTTAATAATAATAAAAAGTGTTAATATATAATCATTAATACTATGTGTTAATGCGTAAAAATGGCTTTAACTTAGAATCGGATCCAAGGTTCGGGTCCCGAAATTGACCCGCTGAACGCGTGGATAATTCAATGCTGAATCAACGCGGGTTGACTAATGATCGTCAAAGCTGGAGGCGAATCCGTCGTCTTGGATGAGTCTCCGGGCTGTCCTTGGCGATCCTCGGTGAACTTCCCTCGTGGCGGCGAAGTCCGTATCACGGCGAAGCTCCTCGTCGGACTTCCGTCGTGGTGGCGAAGCCCGGGCGGGGTCCTTGTCTTGGAGAAGCTCCTCGACTGAGCAGAGTCCTTGTCTTGGCGAAGCTCCTCGTCTAAGCAGAGTCCTTGTCTTGGCGATATCCTCGTCTAGGAGAACTCCGATCTTGACGAAGCTCCGAGCTGGTCTTGATGATTCTTCCTGGTTCTCCTTCCTTGGCGAGCTCCTACGGCGAGGGAGGACCTGCAAAAAAAAGTAGATTAGGCCCGTGCCCCGTCGCTTATATTTGGGCGAAGCTGCCTACGTATTGTAGAGGGCGATTTTCACCGCCCTTTTCCAGTCACAAAGATAATCACCAAAAATAACAAGTAAACAACAATAATCAGTGAATATCTCTGTTTTATTATATTTTCCGAAATGAGCTCGGTTTTCTCCCGTAGCTGGACAGATGAAGGATCATGAGCAAAAAAGGCTTTCTCTATTTCCTTAGCCTCTTTATTACAGGGCCTCTCCCTCTTTTCCTGGCCTTTTTCCTCTATTTTCCCTGAACCTCTACAAATGAGGCTTATCTTGCCTTTTATAGAGTCTACATTACATTCCACTCGCATCTTTCCCGCCTTTTTTCTCTTTAATCATTCGTTTTCTGGCGTGATTTGAGGGAAGCATGGTTAATCCCTACTTTATGTCACTTCCTAGCAGGCTGCCCTTATGGGTAGGTGAGCCTCATTAAATGCGCATCCCGTCAGCCGTCATTCGACTCTGCAAGCCTCGTCGCTGGTGCTGGAAATCACGTCTCGGATTTCATAAATATTATCACGAATTGTACCTCCGAACCGTCCGGGTAACATTTTAAAAATTAATTTAAAGCGGAATAACTTGTTATCCGTCCAACGGTCCGGATATCGGATAATAACCATTTAACAAGATATGATAAATATTATGTAATTTAATATTCATAAATCATTATTAATAATCTAGTCATAATAGGAAATAAATAGAAAGCAGTAAATGGTTGCATTTATTGACCCAATGCATAAGGCCGTACCTCTAATGATGACTTCCGGCTGCGCGTTCTGAATCGGGCAGGGCTTCGCCGGTGCTGAGGGAAACTCCCGTGATCTTCCGGGATATTCTACTAGAATCCTCGTACCGAAGCGTGGGCTTCGCCGGCAGGACTCCGTCGAAAAATTTAAACTGATGGTTCTTTTTAAGCTTCCGGAGAAATAGTCTCCTAAGCCGAACCAGAAAAGAGAGATCAGAGAGAAAATTCGCAGACCCTGAGGGAGAGGGAGAGTTCGAATTTTTCTCTGGGGAAAGGTGTGAAAAATGTGTAGAATGAGCCTCCTATTTATAGGCTCAAACTGTAACCGAATTGGAGAAATTCCCTCCCTATTTTTTCAAATTTCATATATTAAATATAATTAATTATCTTAATCCAATGGTCCAGATTTAATCTCATCTAAATCCAATGGATATAATTAATTAGGGATTTAATTATATAAGAAAGATTAGGATAAAATCAAAAATCCAATCTTATCTTCTTATCTTTATAAATTCGAATTATATATATATATATATATATATATATATATATTAAAATTCGAATTATCATTATCTAGATCCAACGGTTGAGATAAATCTTTAAACCGATCTAATGGATCAAATTAGTTTAGGATAAAATCAAATATTAAAAGATTAAATAAAAACAATTTCGATTTTATCCTTAAACCATAATTCGAAAAATATATAAATATATATAATTAATTAATTTTCAATCCGACGGTAAAGATTAAATCTTAGACCAATCTAACGGATATAATTAATTATCCAAATTCGAAAAATGAAACTTGGTCACCAAGTTATTAAATTCGAATTTATCAATATCCTAATCCAACGGATGATATTAAATCATAACCGATCCAATGGATTAAATTTATTTTAGGGATTTGCTAAAATACCAAAACATTTGGTACTTACGCCACAAATATGGAAATACCAAATCATACCATTCGAATTTAGCTAGGGTTTCATATCATGAAACCCTAATTCGAATTTACACATATAAATATATATATTTTTATTTATTAATATAAATCTATTAATTATTAATAAGATATTAATAATTAAATTAAAATAATTAAATTATATTAATATTTCCTGATCTCAATATCACACATTAAAATGTCATGGTGCCACACCATCATTTAAATTCGTGACATGTGATTTAATTTCAAAGTTTATCGAACCGATCACAAACTTAGAAAATCCATAAATCACTAACCGTAAGTCGAAATGACTCGGTTCAAAAAGAAAAGTTACTTAGAATTTAATTTCCAACAACATGGTGCTGATAGAAAATATAAATTCAAACTTTCTTTTATCAGTTAATTTCTTGTACCAAAATATTGTACTTTTGCCACGCTAACGATAAAACTATCTGAAGTCTGCCACAGACCTTTCAGTTTTATAAGTCAAGCCAAATGATTAAACATTATCCAGAATGTATTTTAATCACGTACGTATCATCCGTTACGGAGCTATCCTAGGGACCATGGACCCGTATCACATAAGCTCCAACGAACTGCTGGTTGTTCGTCAAACCTCGAAGTGATTCCACTATAGACCCGAGGCTGCACTCTTTAGTGATACGGTATATATTATTCCCTTTATAACAGCAGGGTGTCCATTGATACAATCAAATTCGGGTTATTGATCTTTCACTTGATGATCCACACATGAGCAGGCGGTTTCTACCGTTATGCCCCTCATTACATTTTCATCCTTGACTCAGTCAGTAATATTATGAGTAACCCACTTATGGTTTCGATTCATAAGTTGCGCACGGGTACCTCTCACTTCTCACCACCGACAATCAAGGGAATCATCATGACTCTGAAGAGAGCTGTGTGATGCCCATGTCTATGACCAAGCTACCCTTACTGCTGACTATCATGCTCCCAAAATAATAGTGTTGGGAACAACGGTAATATATTGTGTTCTTTAACGGTTAACTCAAAGAACAATCAAGCCAGCAACTCGGACTCAATACCACTCATGACTTAGATCGAATATCCATTTGATCATCTACTAGTGACTCAACTCCAAGTTATCAGTGACGGTCTTATATGATAACTTCCGGAGTTTAAGTCAGGTCCAGTCCAGTATGAAGACACTTCATACTTAATGCACTTCTAGTGAGTGTGACGCACACAAAATCTAGAATAGGATTGTCACTTAGTCACATTAATGACCTTGTACGATTAATGGGCTCCCACCCAGTTAATCAAGTCACGGAAATTTTAAGTTCATTTATTATGATTATTAATTCTTCTTCACGTTGACTCTGTTGTGATAATAATTCATAATTGCATCCTTTATGAACTTAGGATCAAACATTCTATTTTACTCTACCTGAAACTATAATAAGATTATCATAATAAGCATCATCTTTATTCAACGACTTGTCATAATCTTTTACAAATGGATAAAATATCTTGTTTAAGGACACATATGTCCAACAATCTCCCACTTGTACTTAAAGAAGATGACCCATGTCTCTCAGACCCATATTCTCCAGATGCCTCCTGAATATTTTCTCTGGCAACGTCTTGGTGAATGGATCAGCCAGATTGTCTTCCGTAGATATTTTCACAACCCTCACGTCGCCACGACGCACTATTTCTCTTATGAGATGGTATTTGCGTTCTATATGTTTCGCCTTGTTATGGTCTCTGGGCTCTTTAGAATTCGCCACCGCACCACTGTTGTCACAGTATAGTGTTTGGGGCCCATCTACATCTGGAACAACTCCCATCTCTATGTAGAAATTCTTGAGCCAAACTGATTCTTTGGCTGCCTCACAAGCTGCCACGTATTCAGCTTCCATTGTGGAATCTGCGATACAAGATTGCTTTACGCTTCTCCAGAATATCGCTCCACCAGCAAGGGTGAACACTGCTCCTGACATCGATTTTCTCGCGTCTCTATCAGACATAAAGTCTGAATCAGTGTAACCTAGTGGATTCAGTTCTAATCCTGAAAACACTAACATATAGTCTCTCGTTCTCCGAAGATACTTGAGAATGTTCTTCACTGCTGTCCAGTGAGCCATACCAGGGTTGGATTGGTATCGGCGAACAATTCCTACAGCGTAACAGATGTCTGGCCGAGTACACTGCATAGCGTACATCAGACTTCCCACTGCTGAGGCATAGGGTACTCTCCTCATTTCATCTTGCTCTTCCAGAGAAGTAGGGCATTGCTTCCTGTTAAGGAACACTCCATGCCTGGTCGGTAAATTACCTCCCTTGGAGTTTGCCATTGCAAAACGTTCAAGCACCTTATCAAGGTAAGCTGCTTGAGATAAGGCCAGAAGCCTGTTGTTGCGATCCCTGAAAATGCGGATCCCAAGAACATAACTGGCTTCTCCCATGTACTTCATTTGGAACTACGTAGATAGCCACGCTTTCACGTCCGATAGCCTCTTCACAGTGTTTCCAATGAGAAGAATATGGTCGACATATAGAACAAGAAAAAATTTCCTCGGTTTCGTTATTGAGCTTATAAATGCAGGCTTCAGTGACGTTTTGAATGAATCCATAGGTTTTGATGGTTTCATCGAACCTTAGATTCCAGGATCTGGAAGCTTGCTTCAATCCATAGATGGATTTGAGTAATCTGCAAACCTTCCCTTCTTGACCCTGTTGCACGAACCCTTCTGGTTGGTCCATATAGATGTTTTCGTCAATGTACCCGTTCAGGAATGCGGTTTTGACGTCCATCTGCCAAATCTCGTAATTGAGACTACAGCCTATGGCCAAGAGAATCCGGATGGACTTATACTTAGCGACTGGAGCGAAGGTCTCGTCGAAATCAATACCTTCCCTCTGGGTAAACCCTTAGCCACTAGTCTAGCCTTGAAGGTTTCAACCTTCCCGTCCACACCTCTCTTTCGCTTGTATACCCACTTACAGCCAATGGTTTTGAAGCCATCCGGTAAGTCTACAAGTTCCCAGACTTCATTAGAATCCATTGATTCTATTTCTTGGTTCATGACTTCCTGCCATTCTCCCTTATCAGGATCCAACATAGCTTGCTTATAGCCTATGGGATCTTCAACACTAGTGTTTGTAACAGCTAGGTGAAATTCCAACTGGGTATGTTCGTAGCGCTCAACAGGTCTTTTGAACCTCCCACTACGTCTGAGTACCCCTTGGTTCTGTTTTGGGACCGTGGTTTCTGCTTTATCTTCGACAACAGGCACTGTTGGAGATATTGTGACCTTGTCACCTGACAGCTCCTCGAGTACAACTTTACTTCGAGGTTTGAAGTTTGTCATATAATCTTGCTCAAGAAAAGTAGCATTTGTAGAGACAAATACTTTCTTACTTTCTGGACCATAAAACAAACCTCCTTTAGTCTCTTTGGAATATCATACAAACAGACAAACTTCCGTTCGTGATTCCAATTTATTCTTGTTTCCAGTCCGCACATGTGCAGGACATCCCCAAATTCTGTAATGTCGCAGATTTGGTATTCTGCCATTCCATAATTCGATAGGTGTTTTAGAAACAGATTTTGACGGTACAACATTTAGAATGTTCGTAGCCGTTAACAAAGCATATCCCCAGAATGAATTAGGTAGTGATGAATAACTTAACATTGACCTTACCATTTCCAGTAAGGTCCTATTTCTCCTTTCTGCAACACCATTTTGTTCCGGTGTGCCAGGAGCAGTTAGTTGAGATGTTATACCTTTCTCGATCAAGAGGTCGCAGAACTCGTGATCTAGGTATTCTCCTACTCGATCAGATCGAAGAGACTTCAATGATAGTCCAAGTTGATTCTCAGCCTCTGCTAGAAATTCTCTGAACTTACCCAAGGTTTCAGATTTCTTAGCCATGAGATAGACGTAACCATATCTTGAATAATCGTCAATGAAAGTGACGAAGTATTCAATTCCTCCCCTTCCTTGTATGTTCATGGGACCACATACATCTGAATGGACGAGTTCTAATGGTTTAGTGGCTCTTTGACCTTTTACCGAAAAAGGTCTCTTAGTCATTTTAGCCGCTATACAGGATTCGCAAACAGGCAAAGAACCGATTGTTAGTTCTTTAAGGGGTCCATCCTTTACCAGCCTCTTTATCCTGTCTAGATTAATATGACCCAATCTTAAATGCCACAAGTACGTTTGAACATCATTATCAATCTTGGGTTTCTTGACTGACTTTGGCATTGCCAATTTAAACATCTCAGTATTCATACAGCTACCATAATCTGGTTTTAGGATATCTAATCCATTTTCTGCTTTAGCAGTTCAAATATATATTCCATCCTTTGTGATGACCCAATGGGATCCACGAAAGTTTAGAGTATATCCTTGTTTGTACAACAGATAAGCAGAAAGTATATTTCTGCAGACATTTGGATAATAGTACACATTATCAACAAATAAGTACTTATTTCCAAATGTAAGTCGCAAATTTCCTACTGCTTTTGCTTGTAGGAATTCCCCGTTTCTTACTTTTAAAGTTGGTCCTTCATTTATCTCTTCTAATTTGTCAAGAGACTGAAGAGAATTGCATGCATGATCGTTTGCTCCTGAATCCAAGATCCAGTTGAAGGATGAGTTGTCCACGAAACATGATTCTAATGTTGAACGATCAACATTACTTGTACTCCCATTCTGGAAGAATTCTTCCTGGTTTCCATCAATTCTCTTCCTCTTGTTTAGAGAGCTTATAGCATTCTGATCTGCCATTCCAAGTTTCTCCGAAGATCCACTCATGGCCAGCTTGCTTAGGGATTTTGTGACTTTTACCAGATTGCTATGATTTTGAGACCTTAACGTCAGAGCAGACTTTTCCGTTTCTAGTTTGTCGAAGGACATTTTAACTGGCATTGAAAAAGAAACTTATTAAACTTTATTATAGGTAGAATGTTTAGAAAAATATTTTATTTGAAATAGTTACATGATGCAAACATGTTATGGGAAAACGTTAAATAAACCCTTTTAACTATTTCGTGATAATTTAACCCACTGTACACGTCGTTGCCGTCCTTAGTGGCATGGTCAGGGTGACTCGCGGTATCAACCGTGTAGTTTGGTTAAACTAAGTTTTAGTCATAAACTTATTTAATATTCATAACAAGAACTACCAAAGTCCTCTATGATTATTAACTATCACCATAGACGGTCGGGAAGCACCAACTTCCGTGCAAGCTTAACCCATTATTTTCGGTTCTCGGGATCCTCTTGGAAACGTCATCCTTAGGGAATGGTCACTCTAGGGTGACTCGCGATCCATTTCCAAGATTCCTCCATCCCCATATTCTTTTGGAACTATCACGATGTCAAACCTTCCAAAAGCACACCTTCCTTAGGGAATGGACACACTAGGGTGACTCGAGGCGGTGTGGTTAGCAGACCTTGTGACAGTAATAATGGAGACCTTTGTTTTATTCTATACTTGCCATTGTTTTTAGAAAATAACGTTTTTAATTTCTAAGTTATAAAAACTTATTATATAAACTGTCTATTAATGACACATTAAAAGTTTATAGTTTGGCTTTATTTATTACGACACGTAATTTTAAATAAGCCCTAAAAATGTGTTTATTATTTCGTTGGTAGTGATAGATCAAACCGTACGCTCTCTAGGTCGATGGGAGGGGTCCTAACCGGTCACCCAGAAGTGGATGGTGAACCGGCCCCACTTTTGATTCCGTCTTCCTTACGCAAGATTGTACGTTTGAAATTTTTCCGACTAATAATTAACACTTTTACATTTACGCTTTATTATTTATATCTATCCTATATAAACATATTAATAATGATCTAAACATAGACACTATGTTTGAGGGTTATGAAAATAGGTTATAACAAATTATATCTATGATGAATATTTATAATTTTATGTTAATGATACTTATTCTCTAAGAATTATCATTAAACATTTTAATCCCCTTTAATAATTATTTATGAAATATTAAAATAAGACAATGATATTATTCTTCGAATATTATCATCCATATTTTAATTCATTAAATAAGACAATATTATTTAATTATTAAATAACATCCATATTTAATTTTATGAATTAATTAAAATAAGACAATGTTATTTATCCGGAAATAACATCCATATTTTAATTCATATTAATTAATCATAATTAATTTTAATTCATAAATATTAATTTCATTAATAATAATTAATATTTAATCCACGGGATCCGGGTCGGAATAAAAATCCGACCCATATAAAAAATTGCATGTGGGCCCTCCGGGCTTAAGCCTGGGCCCACGTGCCCGTGGAATGGGCAGGGACAACCCACGGGTAGGCCAGGGCAATTACCTGTGCCCTTCGGGCTGGGCCTGCAGGCCCATTCCGCTGCCAGGCAGCGTGGCCTGCGGCTAGCCCGCCAGGCCCAAACGGGTGCCCTTGCCCTGCCCTGGTGGCCTTGGCGAGGGCCTTGCTCATGGGCCTTGCCCGTGGGCTTCGCCCTGGCGAACTACCTGGGGCTGCAGCGGCAGCCCCTGTTCGCGCCATTCTCGGGCGGGGCTGCCAAGGGCAGCCCGGTCCAACCACCCGGTCCGATTATTCAGGTCGGGTAACTTTCTTATTTTAAATTAATATTTAAAATATCTAGAAATTCAAAATTTCAATTTTAAATAATTAATTTTATTCATCAAATAATTCGTTCTTTAAAACCTATTAGTTAAATTACGTAATTATTTATCCTTAAACCATGGCTCTCATACCAATTGCTGGAAATCACGTCTCGGATTCCATAAAAATTATCACGAATTGTACCTACGAACCGTCCGGGTAAAATTTTAAAAATTAATTTAAAGCGGAATAACTTGTTCGGTCCGGATATCGGATAACAACCATTTCCAAGATCTGACAAATATTATGTAATTTAATATTCATATATCATTATTAATAATCTAGTCATAATAGGAAATAAATAGAAAGCAGTAAATGGTTGCATTTATTAACCCAATGCATAAGGCCGTACCTTTATTGACGACTTCCGGCTGCGCGTTCTGAATCAGGCAGGGCTCCGCTGGTGCAAAAGGAAACTCCCGTGATCTTCCGGGATATTCTCCTGGAATCCTCGTACCGAAGCGTGGGCTTCGCCGGCAGGACTCCGTCGCAAAATTTTAACTGATGGTTCTTTTTAAGCTTCCGGAGAAATAGTCTCCTAAGCCGAACCAGAAAAAAGAGATCTGAGAGAAAATTCGCAAACCCTGAGGGAGAGGGAGAGTTCGAATTTTTCTCTGGGGAAAGGTGTGAAAAATGTGTAGAATGAGCCTCCTATTTATAGGCTCAAACCGTAACCGAATTGGAGAAATTCCCTCCCTATTTTTTCGAATTTCATATATTAAATATAATTAATTATCTTAATCCAATGGTCCAGAGTTAATCTCATCTAAATCCAATGGATATAATTAATTAGGGATTTAATTAAATAAGAAAGATTAAGATAAAATCAAAAATCCAATCTTATCTTCTTATCTTTATAAATTCGAATTATATATATATATATATATTAAAATTCGAATTATCATTATCTAGATCCAACGGTTGAGATAAATCTTTAAACCGATCTAATGGATCAAATTAGTTTAGGATAAAATCAAATATTAAAAGATTTAATAAAAACAATTTCGATTTTATCCTTAAACCATAATTCGAAAAATATATAAATATATATAATTAATTAATTTTCAATCCGACGGTAAAGATTAAATCTTAGACCGATCTAACGGATATAATTAATTATCCAAATTCGAAAAATGAAACTTGGTCACCAAGTTATTAAATTCGAATTTATCAATATCCTAATCCAACGGATGATATTAAATCATAACCGATCCAATGGATTAAATTTATTTTAGGGATTTGCTAAAATACCAAAACATTTGGTACTTACGCCACAAATATGGAAATACCAAATCATACCATTCGAATTTAGCTAGGGTTTCATATCATGAAACCCTAATTCGAATTTACACATATAAATATATATATTTTTATTTATTAATATAAATCTATTAATTATTAATAAGATATTAATAATTAAATTCAAATAATTAAATTATATTAATATTTCCTGATCTCAATATCACACATTAAAATGTCATGGTGCCACACCATCATTTAAATTCGTGACATGTGATTTAATTTCAAAGTTTATCGAACCGATCACAAACTTAGAAAATCCATAAATCACTAACCGTAAGTCGAAATGACTCGGTTCAAAAAGAAAAGTTACTTAGAATTTAATTTCCAACAACATGGTGCTGATAGAAAATCGAAATTCTAACTTTCTTTTATCAGTTAATTTCGCGTACCAAAATATTGTACTTTTGCCACGCTAACGATAAAACTATCTGACGTCTGCCACAGACCTTTCAGTTTTATAAGTCAAGCCAAATGATTAAACATTATCCAGAATGTATTTTAATCACGTACGTATCATCCGTTACGGAGCTATCTTGGGGACCATGGACCTGTATCACTTAAGCTCCAACGAACTGCTAGTTGTTCGTCAAACCTCGAAGTGATTCCACTATAGACCCGAGGCTGCACTCTTTAGTGATACGGTATATATTATTCCCTTTATAACAGCAGGGTGTCCATTGATACAATCAAATTCGGGTTATTGATCTTTCACTTGATGATCCACACATGAGCAGGCGGTTTCTACCGTTATGCCCCTCATTGCATTTTCATCATTGACTCAGTCAGTAATATTATGGGTAACCCACTTATGGTTTCGATTCATAAGTTGCGCACGGGTACCTCTCACTTCTCACCACCGACAATCAAGGGAATCATCATGACTCCGAAGAGAGCTGTGTGATGCCCATGTCTATGACCAAGCTACGCTTACTGCTAACTATCATGCTCCCAAAATAATAGTGTTGGGAACAACGGTAATATATTGTGTTCTTTAACGGTTAAATCAAAGAACAATCAAGCCAGCAGCTCGGACTCAAGACCACTCAGGACTTAGATCGAATATCCATTTGATCATCTACTAGTGACTCAACTCCAAGTTATCAGTGACGGTCTTATATGATAACTTCTGGAGTTTAAGTCAGGTCCAGTCCAGTATGAAGACACTTCATACTTAATGCACTTCTAGTGAGTGTGACACACACAAAATCCAGAATAGGATTGTCACTTAGTCACATTAATGACCTTGTACGATTAATGGGCTCCCACCCAGTTAATCAGGTCACGGACATTTTAAGTTCATTTATTATGATTATTAATTCTTCTTCACGTTGACTCTGTTGTGATAATAATTCATAATTGCATCCTTTATGAACTAAGGATCAAACATTCTATTTTACTCTATCTGAAACTATAATAAGATTATCATAATAAGCATCATCTTTATTCAACGACTTGTCATAATATTTTACAAATGGATAAAATATCTTGTTTAAGGACACATATGTCCAACAGCTGGTGCTTCTCATCGAGTGAGTAGGTTGGCTTCATTAAATGCACATCTCGTCAATGGTCATTCGGCTCTGCATAATCATGACGAAATTCCTCGTCGAGTGTGATGGGACACTTCATCGCAATTTGCTTTCGTGCGGCCGTGCCTCCTCGCGGTCGAACCTCCTCAGGGATAATCCTCCTCGGGGATAATCCCCCTCGGGTGGTGAACTTCCTCGCCTTCCCTCATGTCGTTTATGGACAAAACAACACGAGTTGTGTTGAGGATGGATTTGACCAAATCCGACCTTAACAGTTAGTCCCCCATTTTATCAAGTGTATACACTTGGTAAAATAAAGTATAATTGTTTAGGAGATCGGCCTAAGCCAATATTTGTGTTGGTTCCCAGGTTGGTGATTGCTTCCTCGGCTCCTCGCGTGGCTATATTGCTAAATCACTTCTTTTCCTCGCCAAGCCTCCTTCGCTATCCGACCTATTGTTTTCGCTCGCTCCTTTCGGGCGTGCTTGCCTGTACATATTATGTATATATTTTTCTTTATATTTTTCTCGGCACTCTCGCCGGATCGGGCTTGCTCGGCACCCTTAGCCGTATATGGATCTCGACATTTTTTGTCAAACCGGGCTTGCTCGGCACCCTTAACCGTATATAGATCTCGACATTTATTGTCAGATCGGGTTTGCTCGGCACCCTTAGCCGTATATGGATCTCGACATGTTTTGTCAGACTGGGCTTGCTCGGCACCCTTAGCTGTATGTATATATATATTACATTCTCCTTGAGTCTGAGACAAAGAAAGAAAAAGGTCATGCGTAACAGAAAACTCCAGATTAGTTCAACACAAGTCACGGCCATGCGAAATAACCCCGAACAAGAAAGGGTTGGGACTTCCCCAACTGGTAAAAAGAAAAAGATAAGATATATGAGCATAAAAAGAGAGAGGAACAGAGAGATGAGGCTACTGGCATTTCAAGTGTTTCACGTTCTAACTCCGTATTACTTTCGCTCCCTCTGTATTCTTGAGCTCATAGACTCCCGGCTTGATGACATTGGTAACTATGTAAGGGCTTTCCCAGGTCTTCCCTAGCTTTCCAGCATTTGCCTCGGCGGTGTTCTGGAAGACTAGTCGGAGGACCATCTCTCCGACTCTGAACCTCCTTGAGCGCATTTTCTTGTTGTAGAAACGCGCGATCGTGTTTTGATAGTTGGCAAAGTGCGTGCTCGCTTGCTCGCGCCTCTCGTCGACGTGGTCGAGCTGATGGAGGAGATTCTGTTCGTTGTCCTCCTCGCTGCTGGGGGCTAGAGTCCGACGAAGGCTCGGGATGTCAACCTCTGCTGGGATCACAGCCTCCACTCCGAAGGCCAAAGCGAAGGGCGTCTCGCCGGTCGCGGAATGAGGGGTTGTCCGAGAAGCCCATAGCACTCTTGGCTGCTCGTCCGCCCACAGCCCTTTCTTTTCGCCGAGCCTCCTCCTGATGTTGTCGATGATGGTTCGGATAACCGCCTCAGCGTTCCTGTTGCCTTGGGGTATCGTGGCGTTGACGTGTTGAGCTTTATCCTCCATCGTCTGCAGAAATATCCGAACCTCTTTGAGATAAACTGAGACCCATTATCGGCGATTATCTCCCTAGGCAGCCCGAAGCGAGTAATCACGTTCTTCCAAACGTAGCTTTCGACATCGGAATCCTTGATATTGGCGTACGCCTCAGCCTCCGTCCATTTGGTGAAGAAATCTGTGACGACGAGCATGAACCTCTTCTGCCGCGTGCCGATGGGCATGGGGCCGACGATGTCCATTGACCACTTCATGAAAGGGTAGGGCACCGAGGCCACGGAGAGCTCCTCTGCCGAACAGTTGATCGCTGGTGCGTGCCGCTGACATTTCTCGCATCTCTTGGCGTGGCCGATGCAGTCGGCGACAATGGTTTCCCAAAAGAAACCCTGCCGGTTAGTCTTTCTAAGCAAGGATCGCCCGCCAGAGTGATTTCCGCAGTCCCCGCTATGGATCTCCCGCATGACGTACTCGGCCTCTTTCTTGCCAAGGCATCTTAAGTAGGGACCCGCGAAGCTTTTTCGATAAAGTATGTTATCGAGGACGGTGTACCTGGAGCCTTTTGACTTGATCTTTCTGGACTCTTGCGGATTCTCGGGCAGCATTCCTTCAAGGATGTACCTTCGGAGGGGCGCCCGCCAATCTTCTGCCTCGTCGTCGTCTACGACTCCTCGCTCCTCATCTTCGTCCTCGTCGTCCTCGATCTCATTCAGGTTGGCCTCGCCAACCTTTACCTCCTCGGCCTCTTCCTTTCCTTTAGCCCTCTTCCTAGCTGGGCCTTCTTCTCTCCGGATGCTTGGCTTCTCCACTGTCTCCACCGTGACCAACCTCAGTTCACCGACTTCAGTCGTTGAACCCAGGCTTGCCAGTGCATCGGCGTGGGCGTTGTCTCCTCGCGTCACCTGCGTCAGGCTGAAGTAGTTGAACTTCCTTGAGAGGGCATCGACCACTCCCGCGTAAGCCTCTATTCGTTCGTCGTTCTTCTCGTATTCCCCGTTGACTTGCTTTACCACCAGCTGTGAATATGAGAAAGCATGCAAGTTCCTTGCTCCGATCGTTAAGGATGATTGCATCCCGATGACGAGCGCTTCATACTCTGACTCGTTGTTGGTGGAGCGATAGGCGAGGCGACAAGCTTTTTCTATCACGTCTCCCATAGGGGAGACGATCCTGATCCCCACTCCAGATCCTTGCGCTGTTGCGGATCCATCGACTTGTAACTTCCAGATGCCGGCTTCGTTGCTCGGGTCCACCGGCTCCTTTGGTAACTCGATGAGAAAATCAGCGAGCACTTGAGACTTGAGGCTTGTCCGAAGCTTGTACTTAATATCGTACGCTCCCAGTTTTATAGACCACTTCATGATCCTCCCCGACTGGCTCGGGCCGTGGATGATAGTACGGATTGGTCTGTCGGTCATGACGACGATGGTGTGGACTTGGAGATGATGCTTCAATCTCTCCGACGCGTCGTATACTGCCAAAGCGAGCTTCTCGGGTTGAGGGTATCTTGTCTCGGCATCGAGGAGCTTCCTGCTGATGTAGGAGACCGGTTTCTGCTCCCCATCCTCCTCTCGTACAAGCACCTGGCTGATTGCGTGGTCGGACACGGCGATGTATAAGTATAAAGGTTCCCCCGGCTTAGGCTTTGTCATGATGGGCGGTGACGATAGATAGGATTTCAGTGCCTGAAAAGCCTTCTCGCATTTATCGGTCCACTCAAACTTCTTGTTCTTTCTTAGTAGCTCGTAGAAAAGGAGAGTCTTGTCGGCCGATCGTGAGATAAATCGGTTCAGAGCAGCGATCCTCCCGATCAATCTCTGAATCTCTCGTCGATTTCGGGGTAAGGGCATGCTCCTGATTGCCACAACCTGCTCGGGGTCGGCTTCGACCCCTCGCCGAGTGACCATGTGGCCCAAGAATTTTCCCGAGGACATACCGAAAGTGCACTTGGTGGGGTTCAGCTTCATCCCGTGCTGATTCAGAATTTCGAAACATTCCTCCAGGTGCTTGATGTGCGCCGCTGCCTTCAGGGATTTAACGACCATATCGTCGATGTATACCTCCATGCTCTTCCCGATCAGCTTGTGGAACATCATTGTCACCAGCCTCTGGTAAGTTGCTCCGGCGTTCTTCAATCCGAAAGGCATGACTTTGTAGCAGTACGTGCCCCTCTCGCTGATGAAGGCGGTCTTCTCTTCGTCTTCCGGGTGCATCCTTATTTGGTGGTACCCGGAGTAAGCATCCATAAAGCTGAGAAGTTCATAGCCGTGGGTGGCCTCGACGAGGCAATCTATATGCGGCATCGGGAAACTGTCTTTCGGGCATGCTCGGTTGAGGTCGGTGAAGTCCACGCACACTCGCCATTTGCCGTTCTTCTTCTTCACGACGACTGTGTTAGCCAGCCATTCGAGATATTTTACCTCCCGAATGGTCCCCATCGAGAGCAGCTTATCTACTTCGTCGTTGATGATCTTGTTCCTGTCGGGGGCCATCTTTCTCCTTTTTTGCACAATGGGCTTTTGCCTCGGATCGGTGTTGAGGCGGTGAGCCGTCACCGAAGGGTCGATCCCCGGCATGTCCTCATGAGACCAAGCGAAACTTCCCCGATTCCTCTTTAGGAAATCGACTAGCTGTGCTTTGATATCCTGGTCAAGCTCTGCGCCTATACCGACGGTCCGAGTAGGGTCATACTCGTCGACGCAGACTCGCTCTACCTCTTCAATCTGCGCTCCCCCTTTCCTCTCCTCAGCACCCTGCGCCTCGACATCTTCCGTACTAAGTACCCTGGCCGTGCCGGCGGCGTCTTTCCCCCGCCTCCTCCTTCGTCCTGGAATTCTTGGGGTAGGCGCCGCTAATTTCAATAAACTGGCCGGTTCACCTTTCTCTGTCTGCCTGATTCCCTTTTCGGCAGCCATCGATTTGTGGTGCATCATGTAGCAGGTTCGGTATGCGTCCCTGCTCCCTTTGAGTTCCTCGATGTCCCCTTCCCTTTTTCCCGGGAATTTTATGCTTTGATGGTAAGTCGATGGCACGGCTCTCATGGAGTGGATCCAAGGTTTCCAAGGATAATGTTGAAGTGTGACGGGACATTTAGCACCATAAATTCTGTCATCCGGTTGACACTCCCTGCGCAGACCGGGAGGTGGACTGTTCCCATTGAAATGGCGACGTCCCCGTTGAAACCCGACACCTTGCGAGTGCGCCACCCTATCGTGAGTCCCTCGATACCCATCTTCGTCAAGCATTCATAGAAAATGACGTCGACCGAGCTTCCGTTGTCAACGAGGATACGGCAAACTTCCCAACCACCGATGTTGAGTTCGAGGACCAGAGCGTCGTCGTGCATATCAGCACAGTCCTCGTTTTCCACAAACTCTATCCTCGCGCCCGTGGCGCCCATCTTCTTGTCTCCTTGGCCGTGCTCCTTCCCCTTTCATTGATAAGCTTTGATGTTGTTGACCGAATCTTCACAGAACCGCGATCCGCCCATGATCACCTCAATTCTTGTCCTTGAGGCCGGTCGTTCTCCCTCGTCGCGCATTGCCGGTGGCGGCTCAATCGCCAGGTTTCTTTTTGCTTCGTCCCGATCGTTTCCCTCGTTGTGCGTAGGTCCTTCTTGCCGGCCCTGCCATGCCCTATTACCGTTATTCCAAGGCACGGAAGGTTTGTACGTGAGGTCTTTGATTTCCCCCAGCACGTATCTTCTCTGGAGCTCCTTCTTCAGCATGGTGCAATCTTCAGTGGCATGGCCATTATAGTTGTGGTAAGTGCAGAACTTACTCATATCCTTCGGCCAAAACTTCGTTCTGAAGCCTCCCCGGCCTCCCAAGAAGCCTCCTCGGCCTCCAGAACCCGAGAATCCCCCTCGGTTTCAAGAAAATCCTCCTCGGTCTTCGGAGAATCCTCCTCGGTTCCCCGAGTACCCTCCTCGATCATCAGAGAATCTCCCTCGGTCCTCCGAGGATCCTCCTCAGTGCTGGTTTCCCCGATTATAGTCGTGGTCCTTGTGCTCGTCCACCTGATAGACTTCTTGCCTCGGAGCTTCCCGACCTCGTCGCTCGTTGGAATTCCTTCGATCTTCTTCTCCTTTCCTCGCTCTGGATGACGGGGCGTCTCCTCCGTCCCCGTTCTCCCTTTTTCCGTGCTGCTTTCCTTTGCTTCCACCTTCGTGGATCTTCTTCTGGGCTAGAGTCTCTTCCTCTATTTCCATGAAGAGTGTCGCCCTGTGGAGCGCGTCCTCGATCGTCGACGGGCGCATCTTTCTCAACTCCTCGCAGAAAGGAGCCAAATACCACAGTCCATGCTTCAGTACCTGGATTGCGACGACGCTATCGAGCCCCTGGATTCTGACCATGACGTCATTGAATTTTCCAACGTACTGTCGGAGAGTTTCTTCTCGCCCCTGCAAGAGGTTCCACAAGGTCGTGACGGTCGCCTCGTTCTGCACGTACATTGAGTAGTGCTGCAGAAAGCACGCGACGAGCTCGTCGGAGTAGCTGATGGATTGCGATGGTAGTTTTGCGAACCAATCGCTCGCCGGGCCTTGTAAACTCTCGACAAAGAGATGACATAGGATAGCCTTTAGCTTTGCCTCCTCGCCGCCTATACGCTCCGTAGCGATCCAGAATGACTTCACGTGGGTGTTTGGATCCGAAGTTCCTTTGTACTGGGAGAGCCTGACCTTCGGCAACTCTCCTAGCTCCACGCTGCGGATTTTTGCCGAGAAAGGAGTCACTCTGGCCTCCCTGACCAACCTGTCGATTTCGGGCGCCGCGCTCGTGGCTTTATGCACCTGCGAGGCCATGTGCCCCAATTTTGCCTCCATGCTTGAGGATATTTCCCTCATCGCTCTCCGGACCTCCTCCTGGATTGTCTCTGCTATGGTGGTTGCCAGGCCTCCCGGCGGGTTTGTCGTATTCACCGGTGTCATGCCGGCGGCTTTGAAGAGATCCCTAATGATCCAGCACCAGCGACGAGGCTTGCAGAGCCGAATGACGGCTGACGGGATGTGCATTTAATGAGGCTCACCTACCCATAAGGGCAGCCTGCTCGGAAGTGACATAAAGTAGGGATTAACCATGTTTCCCTCAAATCACACCAGAAAGCGAATGATTAAAGAGAAAAAAGGCGGCAAAGATGCGAGGGGAATGTAATGTAGACTCTATAAAAGGCAAGATAAGCCTCATTTGTAGAGGTTCGGGGAAAATAGTGGAAAAAGGCCAGGAAAAGAAGGAGAGGCCCTGTAATAGAGAGGCTAAGGAAATAGAGAAAGCTTTTTTTGCTGATGATCCTTCATCTGTCCAGCTATTCAACGGGAGAAAACCGAGCTCATTTCGGAAAATATAATAAAACAGAGATATTCACTGATTATTGTTGTTTATTTGTTATTTTTGGTGATTATCTTTGTGACTGGAAAAGGGCGGTGAAAATCGCCCTCTACAGTTTGGCGCCCACCGAGGGGCTTTGTTTTCTTTCTAACTCACAGCCAAGAATTTGGAGGAGCATGACGTTATCAAGCGACGCCATCATCAGCAACGTGCTCGAGGTGATGACTGAGCGCGCAAAAACAGCGAGCAGAGCCTAAGGGGGCAACTCAAAGGGCAGGAGTGACGCAAGAGGGGGAGACGTACAGACTCCTTGCATTTAAAAGAGGTAGACGTATAGTCGGCTGATCAGAAAAACAAACGCACGCGCATCAATGAATCAGAGTGACTCCCGAAGCGTTGCGAAGTGAAAGCGGGTCAGAGAATACGAAGAGTTGCGTGCGAAACAATCGACGGTTATAAATGGGAGGTTTGGAAAGGACCATGAAGAACAAGTTCGCGGAAGTGAAAACCAACTCGGTTAACTCCCAGATAAGTCCCAATCTTTCCACCCAGAAAATAGAAAGTTCTTTTCTTACTCCAAAACCAGTATTTGTTAGTGTTTTCGCGATACAGGCGGAGAAAGCATACGAAGAAGAGATGGCGCTTAGAGAGGGAGTTACTGGCAAAAACTACACAGGCGAGTCCGAGATGATCGTGGAAGAAGGTTAGGGATGGCCCAAGGAAGACATGGCGGGGGCACGAGGAGGAGATGATCACGAAATGACGGATGGTTAGAGGAATGAGGAGTGGCCGGAGAGCAGCGAGCCGCGTCCAATGATGGAGGACTCCATGGAGAGCCAGCGGGACCAGGAGGAGCCAAGGGTCGCAGGTGAACCACACCCCGCATGGGAACTGGTCCTGTCGTATCTTATGCTCGAGGAACTCCTCGCGATGGAGATGGTGTGCACGTCATCGCGCGACGAGGTTTGGGAGAACAGCCTTCTGTGGCGTAACCTCAGTATCGACGACCCGATGAGCGAGCGGCTCGAAGATGAGGATCTCCTGAGGCTGGCAAGGAGGTCTCGAGGGGAGATGGAGACCTTGACGCTGAATAGGTGCTCCGAGGTCACCAACGCCGCGTTGAGGATAATTCTGCAGGACAACCCGACAATAATAAAGATATGCCTGCCGAGCTGCCACCGAATCACCTTAGACGACGTGGTCAAAACCTGTCCACCATCAAGCACGGAATAAAATTCTTGAGGGTCAACAGGCTATTTCCCAGTTTCGAGGGGTTCACTCTCGAGAAGGGGACCAGGGTCAGACTTGAGGACCTTCCCCCGCTGCTCACGGCAGGGAAACCAACCGACTACCTCGAGCAGCAGGCGCCCACCCCACGTGGTCATCTGCTCGACATGGAGTTCTGCAGGAGGTGCGACAAAAACGTCCTGGTCTACGAGAAGCCCACGAAGGTGCGAGCGAGAAACTCCATCCGCCCGCCGTGTGTTGGCCGACACAAAGATGGGCGTGCTTGTGGCTTTTGCAGATCATGCTACAGCCTCGGTCTCACGTGGTATACCTACATCTACACGGACTGCAACTTCGGGCGCCCCAGCGGAGACTCTCTAGAGAAAGTCGTATCGTCAGCCTGCTCGATCGTCGAGGAATAAGCCCCGGAGTAAGGCACATACGATGCTCGGCGCGAAGGGAGGGTTGGAGATGACTACTTTTCAGCCTTGTTAGATGATAGAAGTTTGTTTGGTTTTCTTTTGGGTTTTTAATGTCTATGTATGTATGTTTTTTTTTTTATTAAGAAACGAGCGGAATTATAAGTTGGCAAAGTGTGTGTGCAACTCCGCTCGGTGAAAGTACCAAATAGGAAGGAAAGTATCCTCGCAAGATCCAAAAAAAAAAAAACACGGCTAAGGGTGCCGAGCAAGCCCGATCCGGCGAGAGGGCCGAGAAAAGTATACAAAAAAAAAGATAATAAATAATATATATAATAATATATATATATATACGGCTAAGGGTGCCGAGCAAGCCCGGTCCGACAAAACATGTCGAGATCCATATACGGCTAAGGTGTTGGACATATGTGTCCTTAAACAAGATATTTTATCCATTTGTAAAAGATTATGACAAGTCGTTGAATAAATATGATACTTATTATGATAATCTTATTATAGTTTCTGGTAGAGTAAAATAGAATGTTTGATCCTTAGTTCATAAAGGATGCAATTATGAATTATTATCACAACAGAGTCAATGTGAAGAAGAATTAATAATCATAATAAATGAACTTAAAATGTCCGTGACCTGATTAACTGGGTGGGAGCCCATTAATCGTATAAGGTCATTAATGTGACTAAGTGACAATCCTATTCTGGATTTTGTGTGTGTCACACTCACTAGAAGTGCATTAAGTATGAAGTGACTTCATACTGGACTGGACCTGACTTAAACTCCGGAAGTTATCATATAAGACCGTCACTGATAACTTGGAGTTGAGTCATTAGTAGATGATCAAATGGATATTCGTTCTAAGTCCTGAGTGATCTTGAGTCCAAGATGCTGACTTGATTGTTCTTTGATTTAACCGTTAAAGAACACGAAATATTACCGCTGTTCCCAACACTATTATTTTGGGAACATGATAGTCAGCAGTAAGGGTAGCTTGGTCATAGGCATGGGCATCACACAGCTCTCTTCAGAGTGATGATGATTCCCTTGATTGTCGGTGGTGAGAAGTGAGAGGTACCCGTGCGCAACTTATGAATCGAAACCATAAGTGGGTTACTCATAATATTACTGACTGAGTCAAGGATGAAAATGCAAAGAGGGGCATAACGGTAGAAACCGCCTGCTCGTGTGTGGATCATCAAGTGAAAGATCAATAACCCAAATTTGATTGTATCAATGGACACCCTGCTGTTATAAAGGGAATAATATATACCGTATCACTAAAGAGTGCAGCCTCGGGTCTATAGTGGAATCACTTCGAGGTTTGACGAACAACTAGCAGTTCGTTGGAGCTTAAGTGATACGGGTCTATGGTCCCCAGGATAGCTCCGTAACGGATGATACGTACGTGATTAAAATACATTCTGGATAATGTTTAATCATTTGGATTGACTTATAAAACTGAAAGGTCTGTGGCAGACGTCATATAGTTTTATCGTTAGCGTTGCAAAAGTACCATATTTTGGTACACGAAATTAATTGATAAAAGAAAGTTAGAATTTAGATTTTCTATCAGTATCATGTTGTTGGAAGTTAAATTCTAAGCAACTTTGCTTTTTGAACCAAGTCATTTCGACTTACGGTTAGTGATTTATGGATTTTCTAAGTTTGTGATCGGTTCGATAAACTTTGAAATTAAATCACATGTCACGAATTTAAATGATGGTGTGGCACCATGACATTTTAATGTGTGATATTGAGATCAGGAAATATTAATATAATTTAATTATTTGGTTTTAATTATTAATATCTTATTAATAATTAATAGATTTATATTAATAAATAAAAATATATATATTTATATATATTTATATGTGTAAATTCGAATTAGGGTTTCATGATATGAAACCCTAGCTAAATTCGAATGGTATGATTTGGTATTTCCATATTTGTGGCGTAAGTACCAAATGTTTTGGTATTTTAGCAAATCCCTAAAATAAATTTAATCCATTGGATCGGTTATGATTTAATATCATCCGTTGGATTAGGATATTGATAAATTCGAATTTAATAACTTGGTGACCAAGTTTCATTTTTCGAATTTGGATAATTAATTATATCCGTTAGATCGGTCTAAGATTTAATCTTTACCGTCGGATTGAAAATTAATTAATTATATATATTTATATATTTTTCGAATTATGGTTTAAGGATAAAATCGAAATTGTTTTTATTTAATCTTTTAATATTTGATTTTATCCTAAACTAATTTGATCCATTAGATCGGTTTAAAGATTTATCTCAACCGTTGGATCTAGATAATGATAATTCGAATTTTAATATATATATATATATATATAATTCGAATTTATAAAGATAAGAAAATAAGATTGGATTTTTGATTTTATCCTAATCTTTCTTATATAATTAAATCCCTAATTAATTATATCCATTGGATTTAGATGAGATTAAATCTGGACCATTGGATTAAGATAATTAATTATATTTAATATATGAAATTTGAAAAAATAGGGAGGGAATTTCTCCAATTCGGTTACAGTTTGAGCCTATAAATAGGAGGCTCATTCTACACATTTTTCACACCTTTCCCCAGAGAAAAATTCGAACTCTCCCTCTCCCTCAGGGTCTGCGAATTTTCTCTCTGATCTCTCTTTTCTGGTTCGGCTTAGGAGACTATTTCTCCGGAAGCTTAAAAAGAACCATCAGTTTAAATTTTTTGACGGAGTCCTGCCGGCGAAGCCCACGCTTCGGTACGAGGATTCCAGTAGAATATCCCGGAAGATCACGGGAGTTTCCCTCAGCACCGGCGAAGCCCTGCCCGATTCAGAACGCGCAGCCGGAAGTCATCATTAGAGGTACGGCCTTATGCATTGGGTCAATAAATGCAACCATTTACTGCTTTCTATTTATTTCCTATTATGACTAGATTATTAATAATGATTTATGAATATTAAATTACATAATATTTATCATATCTTGTTAAATGGTTATTATCCGATATCCGGACCGTTGGACGGATAACAAGTTATTCCGCTTTAAATTAATTTTTAAAATGTTACCCGGACGGTTCGGAGGTACAATTCGTGATAATATTTATGAAATCCGAGACGTGATTTCCAGCACCAGCGACGAGCTTGCAGAGCCGAATGACGGCTGACGGGATGCGCATTTAATGAGGCTCACCTACCCATAAGGGCAGCCTGCTAGGAAGTGACATAAAGTAGGGATTAACCATGCTTCCCTCAAATCACGCCAGAAAACGAATGATTAAAGAGAAAAAAAGGCGGGAAAGATGCGAGTGGAATGTAATGTAGACTCTATAAAAGGCAAGATAAGCCTCATTTGTAGAGGTTCAGGGAAAATAGAGGAAAAAGGCCAGGAAAAGAGGGAGAGGCCCTGTAATAGAGAGGCTAAGGAAATAGAGAAAGCCTTTTTTGCTCATGATCCTTCATCTGTCCAGCTACGGGAGAAAACCGAGCTCATTTCGGAAAATATAATAAAACAGAGATATTCACTGATTATTGTTGTTTACTTGTTATTTTTGGTGATTATCTTTGACTATTTCTCCGGAAGCTTAAAAAGAACCATCAGATAAAATTTTGCGACAGAGTCCTGCCAGCGAAGCCCACGCTTCGGTACGAGGATTCCAGGAGAATATCCCGGAAGATCACGGGAGTTTCCCTCAGCACCGGCGGAGCCCTGCCTGATTCAGAACGCGCAGCCGGAAGTCGTCAATAAAGGTACGGCCTTATGCATTGGGTTAATAAATGCAACCATTTACTGCTCTCTATTTATTTCCTATTATTACTAGATTATTAATAATGATATATGAATATTAAATTACATAATATTTATCAGATCTTCGAAATGGTTGTTATCCGATATCCGGACCGTTGGACGGATAACAAGTTATTCCGCTTTATTTTTTTTTTAAATGTTATCCGGACGGTTCGGAGGTACAATTCGTGATAATTTTCAAGGAATGCGAGACGTGATCTCCAACAATTGGTATTAGAGCCATGGTTCAAGGATATATAATTACGTAATTTAATTAATGCGTTTAAGAATGAATTATTTGATGAATAAAATTAATTATTTAAAATTGAAATTTTGAATTTCTAGATATTTTAAATATTAATTTAAAATAAGAAAATTACCCGACCCGAATAATCGGACTGGGTGGTTGGACCGGGCTGCCCTTGGCAGCCCAGCCTGAGAATGACGCGAACAGGGGCTGCTGCTGCAGCCTCAGGTTGTTCGCCAGGGCAAAGCCCACGGGCCAGGCCCACGGGCAAGGCCCTCGCCAAGGCCACTCGGCCAGGGCAAGGGCACCCGTGTGGGCCTGGCGGGCTGGCCGCAGGCCACGCTGCCTGGCAGCGGTATGGGCCTGCTGGCCTAGCCCGAAGGGCTCGGGTACTGCCCTAGCCCACCCGTGGGCTGTCCCTGCCCATTCCACGGGCATGTGGGCCCGAGCTTAAGCCCGGAGGGCCCACGTGCAATTTTTTTTATATGGGTCGGATTTTTATTCCGACCCGGATCCCGTGGATTAATTATTAATTATTATTAATGAAATTAATATTTATGAATTAAAATTAATTATGATTAATTAATGTGAATTAAATTATGGATGTTATTTCCGGATAAATAACATTGTCTTCTTTTAATTAATTCATAAAATTAAATATCGATGTTATTTAATAATTAAATAACATTGTCTTATTTAATAAATTAAAATACGGATGATAATATTCGAAGAATAATATCATTGTCTTATTTTAATATTTCATAAATAATTATTAAAGGGCATTAAAATGTTTAATGATAATTCTTAGAGAATAAGTATCATTAACATAAAATTATAAATATTCATCATAGATATAATTTGTTATAACCTATTTTCATAACCCTCAAACATAGTGTCTATGTTTAGATCATTATTAAAATGTCTATATAGGATAGATATAAATAATAAAGAGTAAATGTAAAAGTGTTAATTATTAGTCGGAAAAATTTCAAACGTACAATCTTGCCTAAGGAAGAGGGAATCAAAAGTGGGGCCGGTTCACCATCCACTTCTGGGTGACCGGTTAGGACCCCTCCCATCGACCTGGAGAGCGTACGGTTTGATCTATCACTACCGACGAAATAATAAACACATTTTTAGGGCTTATTTAAAATTACGCGTCGTAATAAATAAAGCCAAAATATAAATTTTTAATGTGTCATTAATAGACAGTTTATATAATAAGTTTTTATAACTTAGAAATTTAAAAAACGTTATTTCCTAAAAACAATGGCAAGTATAGAATAAAACAAAGGTCTCCATTATTACTGTCACAAGGTCTGCTAACCACACCGCCTCGAGTCACCCTAGTGTGTCCATTCCCTAAGGAAGGTGTGCTTGTGGAAGGTTTGACACCGTGATAGTTCCAAAAGAATATGGGGACGGAGGAATCTTGGAAATGGACCGCGAGTCACCCTAGAGTGACCATTTCCTAAGGACGACGTTTCCAAGAAGATCCCGAGAACCGAAAATAATGGGTTAAGCTTGCACGGAAGTTGGTGCTTCCTGACCGTCTATGGTGATAGTTAATAATCATAGAGGACTTTGGTAGTTCTTGTTATGAATATTAATTAAGTTTATGACTAAAACTTAGTTTAACCAAACTACACGGTTGATACCGCGAGTCACCCTAGAGTGACCATGCCACTAAGGACGGCAACGGCGTGTACAGTCGGTTAAGTTATCACGAAATAGTTAAAAGGGTTTATTTAACGTTTTCCCAGAACATGTTTGCATCATGTAACTATTTCAAATAAAATATTTTTCTAAACATTCTACCTATAAGAAAGTTTAATAAGTTTCTTTTTCAATGCCAGTTAATATGTCTAAAGCTATTAATGTCTCGGATGATGAAAAAGATTCGGTCAACTCTGGTCCTCCATCTGAGTTTGAGCTACCGATATTTGAAGAAGGCAGTGCTTGGTTCAAGTCTGATAATGAATATGAGTTACTCAGTTTCTTATTAGACCAGTATCAAAACAAAAGTCAATCCTTCAAAGATTCGGTACTCAAAGCCTCGATGGGTGAAATTGAGAGACTAATGCAAAAGGTGAACAAAGTAACGGCTCTTGTCACTCAAAGTCAATCTCTTTTTTCTGGTTCGGCTTAGGAGACTATTTCTCCGGAAGCTTAAAAAGAACCATCATTTTAAATTTTTTGACGGAGTCCTGCCGGCGAAGCCCACGCTTCGGTGCGAGGATTCCAGGAGAATATCCCGGAAGATCACGGGAGTTTCCCTCAGCACCGGCGGAGCCCTGCCTGATTAAGAACGCGCAGCCGGAAGTCGTCAATAAAGGTACGGCCTTATGCATTGTGTTAATAAATGCAACCATTTACTGCTTTCTATTTATTTCCTATTATGACTAGATTATTAATAATGATATATGAATATTAAATTACATAATATTCATCAGATCTTGGAGATGGTTGTTATCCGATATCCGGACCGTTGGACGGATAACAAGTTATTCCGCTTTAATTTTTTTTTAAATGTTACCCGGACGGTTCGGAGGTACAATTCGTGATAATTTTCAAGGAATGCGAGACGTGATCTCCAACATAAGGGTGCCGAGCAAGCCCAGTCCGACAAAACATGTCGAGATCCATATACGGCTAAGGGTGCCGAGCAAGCTTGGTCCGACAAAACATGTCGAGATCCATATACGGCTAAGGGTGCCGAGCAAGCCCGGTCCGGCGAGAGTGCCGAGGAAGTATACAAGGCGAGAGTGCCTATGGGGTCCTGGAAACTAGTCGGCTCGTACCCGATGAAACCTAGCGATACCCGCAAGAGACAACTAAGGCGAGAGTGCCTATGGGGTCATGGGAACTAGTCGGCTCATACCCGATGAAACCTAGCGATACCCGCAAGAGACAACTAAGGCAAGAGTGCCTATGGGGTCCTGGGAACTAGTCGGCTCGTACCCGATGAAACCTAGCGATACCCGCAAGAGACAACTACGGCGAGAGTGCCAAGTAAAGAGGTACGGCGAGAGTGCCGAGAAAAAGATGTACGGCGAGAGAGCCGAGAAAAAGAAGTACGGCGAGGGTGCCAAGCAAAAAAAAAATATATATATAATAAATATTAACGGATAAGGGCGCCGAGCAAGCCCGAGCCGGCGATAGTGCCGAGCAAAGAAAAACTATATTTCCGGCTCAGGGCGCCGAGCAAGCCCGCACAAGTTCGTAGATTGCGAGCAAGCTCATAAAAGAAAATCATCATACGTTCATTTGATTCAAAATGCGAAATACAGAGTATTATTTACAAACTCATTCGTCCACATCCCTGGAAAATATGCATACTATAATTCTCGCAGGGACCGATCCTCACGCCCAGCGACATCATCGAGGGGATCCTGACCCAGAACTGCGTCAGCACATTCCTCGATGATAGTATCACAACATCGGCGAAGGATGTCATCAACAATTAAGCAAACAGGATCGTCAGCAGGAAGTCCTGGGGGCTTGCTCGAGGAAGTTCCCGCGAGATTCGCATCAACCCTACTATCAGCCTGCAAAGGAGGAGCCAAGAGTGAGGAACCAACCCCAGGAAAAAGAGGTAAAACTACAAATTATTCAAATTGGCCGCCCTATACCGTGCCTGACGAAGAAGAGGGGACATCGAGGTCCGGCGAGCGCGTCCTAGCGACACTCGGAGGGAGACAAGGGGAAAGCGGAGGAGAGTTAGGAGCACTGGAAATTTTCCTCTCCAGCCTGGCCAAATCAGCCAGGTATTCCTGCTCCAACCTACGCCATTTTGGCAGTTTGGCTCGCAGCTCACCTACGGTCGAGCGAGAGGGTAACCCCTCGACGAGCTTGATGTTCGAGAGCACACCGCCCAGCAGGTGCTGAATGCAGACAATCTCCTCGAGAGCACCAAACCTCTCGGAGGCGTGCTTCAGCTTGTCGGTCGCCTGATGGTAAAGGCGTAGGCGAGAAAATTCCTCCTCTATCGCCCAACTCCTGGCTGCGTCGCGGTCCTTGGCAAGTTTGCTCAGCACGGCCTTGACACGGAAAGAGATTTGCTCCTCCCGACCGGGCGACAGGTTTATAACGTCGGCGATTCGGTTGAAATACTCATTTTTCTGTCGGAGCTGTGCCGAGAGAGTATCCTCGCACCGCTGATAACGCTGTCATTCCTCGAGGAGGGACTCTTTGGCAATGGCTAGGAGGCGTCTATATTCATCGCGCTCCGCCCTACACTCGGCGAGCTTTGCCTCTGCAGTCTCAGGGAGAATATCTACACTCCTCGATAAAGTCCTCACCGGAGCAAGAGCAAGCACAGACTCTTCGGCCCCCTCGTAACCTCCTCCATCGCTGGGGGAAAGGGCGTTGGGGCAAAGAACAACGGTACCACCTCCGGCCTGCGAAGGATAAGGGAAAGTGGAAATGCAGAAGAAATTGTAAAGAGGGCTGATGATAAAAAAAAAGAAGGGGAAAACAGACATACGAGGGCAATAGCGAAAAAGCTCAGCTATGAAAGGAAAAGGTAACCCAAAGAAGATTTCTTTTATTTATATAATAATTCGTTTAAACGCTTAGGCTACAGAAAAGAGCCACGACATTCGAAATTTACAAAAAAGAAGAGAGGGCAATTATTAAGAAACTCCGGGAAAGCATCCTATACCGTGGGCTCCGGAGGCACCGGGGTCTCGACGTTCGAGCCGTGTTCATCGCGCGGTGAGGACCCAAAAGCGGCCCCCTCCGAGGAAGGGCCCTCGATCCTCCGGCAGTCCAGGGCCGCCGGCTTGCAGGGGAAGAGCGGTGGAGAATCAGGGTCCCGGGCAGACTTCTTGTCCAGCTCTTCTACCACGGCCCGGTGCTTGTCGCAGCTTTCGCGCCACGAAGGCAAGCGGGTTTCGAGGCCCTCGACGTGTGCCGCCAAAGGGATTTTCTCGACCAAAACGATATTGGCGTGGTACGCGGCGGCCAAGCGGTGGGCGTTGATGGATTGATCAAGAAAATCATACCTCGCCGAGAGGCGCTCCAGCTTGGCTTGGGCCTCCTCGAACAGGCGTTCTCGGCCGTGACGTTCCTCAACTACCTCGGCTTGCGCAGCCTCTAAGTCCTCGGCAAACTTCCTCAGTACGGCGTCGACCCGGGACACCAGGTGGTCTTCCTGCTCGAGTGGTACGCCGACGGCTTCACCGATATGAGCGAGGCGCTCAGCCTTGAGCCAGAACTTATCGGAGAGACCCGCCTCCTTAACAGCAAAATAGTTTTGCTGTTCCGCGAATTCGGCCTCGGCGGCCCGGCTCAACGAGATTTCCGACTCCAAGGCGGATTTGGTCTCGTTAAGTTCGGACTCTGCGGCCCGGCGCAACGAGGTTTCCGACTCCAAGGAAGACTTGGCCTCGTCAAGCTCCGAGGAAAGCTTCTCGGCCTACTCCCGGAACTTCCGCCCGTCGCGGGTGGAAGCTTCAGATTGTTCCCGGACTAACGAGAGCTCCGCCGACAACTCGCTGATCTCTCTCTCAGCCTTAGCGATGGATAGCCGCTCGGAGACAATCACGTCTTTCAACTGGGCTACACCCCGGCTGACACGGTCGACGAGTTCCAAGCTTCCCACGGACTCGTTGAGAGGATGGACGAGCCCGTGAGAAGCTTCGGCCTCGGGAAGTGCACCAGGAGGCGGCAAGGCCGGGAAGCCGGCTTGAGCCCGTGGCAACCCGGTAGGTGTCTCCTCGGGGTCAAGGGATGACGTAGAAGGCCGTGCCGAGTCATCCGTTGATTTCGGCGGCGCGCTAGAAGGAGCAATGAGAGGTACCTAAGAGTCAGAGATGCCGGTAAGTTCGGGAGAAGGCTAAATCCCTGAGCCCTCGAGGGCCTCGATACCAGATACGTCGAAAAGGAGCTTCGGACCAGGAGGACTAACCTCGGGGTGTGCCCCAGGCTGTTCCTCCTTGGGTCCGAAGGAAATCTGTTCCTGGTCGCCTTCGCGCCCGACAGGTGCGAAGGTCTCTTCTCGGGCGTCTTCCTCGCCAATAGGTCCCATACCTTCCTCGTTCAGAACCTGGGTCTCTTAGACCGGAGATCGAATCGGAGGCATAGAGGCCGCGGCCGCCAGGTCCTGCGTCGCCTCGTTGGAGGTTCCCCGAGGTAACAACGAAGGGGACCGGGACGCAACACCAGGAGCAGCAGGAAGAATGGAGCTTTCCACTCCCAGAGGGGGTGGAGGGGGAGTGTTCGTCGAACTCTAGTCTCTCTTGTGGATTCGCGGTGGGGCGCACACGCCCGTCCGACACCAGTCCCGTCCTCCCCGCTGCGCCCTCTACAGGTGCGGTACCCGGAGCCCCTTCTGCTGTCCCCCAAGACGGACCAGCCGCTTCGGGCTCGGGGGTCGGGACGGGAACCTTCGCCTTCTTCGCGGGGGAAGCATCACATACCTCCTCGGCGGGTCGCTTGCCCGAAGAGCTTTCTTCTCGAGGGGAGCTCCTCGAGGAGCGGGAAGCCTCCGACGGGGAACGGTCAATGGAATCCTTCCTAGTTCTCGTCCGCCGCTCATCGCGAGCATCTTCAACAGGGCGCTTACTCGAGGGACCACCCTCTCGGGGGGTGAGCCCCATGTAGCGAGGAGCGTCGGATCCTGCCTAGGACCTCGACGGTCTTTGCACCTCCCAATCCCGATCGACGGGAGCATTGTCCCTAGCAGCAACGGATTTATCCTCGGATTTCTTCTTCGGCCATGGAGCGGTTTTCTTCCGCTCTACGGGAGATCTCTCCGGGGCGGGTTCGCCAAGAAAACCTTTCGGGAGAAGAGTGTTTGGGGGCGCCCCATGAATTCAGGCCAGTTGATAGACCCCAGACTTCTCGATCCGCCGATCCCCAAAGTCCTTACTCCAGTCGCGCCTAGGGTTGGCAAGGAGAGCAGCGTTGATCTCTTTGAACCGCGCATCGGCCTTTTCGTTCTCCTTGGGCTTAAATCGAGGAAGATCCACTCCCTCGAGCACCAAATCCCTCGGTAGGAAAGAGTGGTGGGGACCGAAGTTGGAATTGTCCACATTAACGAGGAAATACTTATTCTCCCAGCCGGACTCGTTCGACGGCGTGTTCGTGAGAACGTGCGGTCGAACTTGATGGGAGATGGCAAAGCGGCCCAGATTCTTTGGATTCCGGGAGACCTTGAAGAGGCGCATCAAGTCCTCGAGCGTAAGCTCCACTTTCTGCTCGTATGCAATAGCAAGTGTGCAGAGGAGGAGGCGAACGGTATTAGGGCTCACCTGAGCAATTGGAACCCCAAAGGCGTAGAGGAACGCCACGATCAAGAGTGGCACCGGGAAGCGAAGGCCGACGATGCGGAAGAACGACTCATAGACGCAGACAAAGTTGTTCTGAGGCTCGTCGGCGAATTCACCCTCAAAGGGGAGACGTGCGAAACAGAGCTCCGAGTCTGAACAGTTCTCGACGATAAACTGCAAACCCTCGGTTGTCATGACGGAGGCAGGTCTTCGGGTCTTAAAGACCAGGCCGGAGCGGGGAGGAGCCATCGAAGCGTCTAGGAGAGAAGGAAGGAGAAACTTGAAGACGAGGGAATGAAGATAGGAACGGAGAGAGAATGTCGCAAATTTGGTTTGGAGCGAGTTCTTGAAAATACGAGAAAGGCCTGAAAAAGGAGGCGTAAGCTCGGAGTTTATAGAAAAAGAGTGAAGGCGCGCGTTTCCGATCCAACGACCCAAATTCAAAGCTTGCAAATTCATCAACGGCCCAGATCAAGGGCCCGTTATAAATCCCAGTAAGTACTCGAGTGCGAAAGGATGGCATTTAATGCTGAAGGGACGTACGAAAGATTCGAAGCTGACGGATTTGGGAAAGCAAACCATGGTGGGGCCCAGGACCAGACAATTGTTGGGAAGCGAGAGAATCGAACTTTCCCAGTCGATTCACGAGGGTCTTCGCGAAAACCCCTCGTTTATCGAGGAATCTTCATCGCCACGAGTTCGTCGGAAAGATTATATTTTATACTTGCAAATTACATGCTTACGTCTACCCTTTTGTCTTCGAAGCGTATATTTCGGTATTATAAAGAATCTAGGTAAGCGAGGAGAGCTCTCGATGAAAACACCAATGGCGTTTGGACCACAGCAGCTCCCGCGGACAAGGTACCTGGCTCGCGATGAGGAGGATAGCGAAGGAGGCTTGGCGAGGAAAAGAAGTGATTTAGCAATATAGCCACGCGAGGAGCCAAGGAAGCAATCACCAACCTGAGAACCAACACAAATGTTGGCTAAGGCCGATATCCTAAACAATTATACTTTATTTAGCAATATAGCCACTCGAGGAACCGAGGAAGCAATCACTGATTATTGTTGTTTATTTGTTATTTTTTGTGATTATCTTTGTGACTGGAAAAGGGCGGTGAAAATCGCCCTCTACAATAATCACCAAAAATAACAAATAAACAACAATAATCAGTGAATATCTCTGTTTTATTATATTTTCCGAAATGAGCTCGGTTTTCTCCCCTTGAATAGCTGGACAGATGAAGGATCATCAGCAAAAAAGGCTTTCTCTATTTCCTTAGCCTCTCTATTAGAGGGCCTCTCCCTCTTTTCCTGGCCTTTTTCCTCTATTTTCCCCAAACCTCTACAAATGAGGCTTATCGTGCCTTTTATAGAGTCTACATTACATTGCCCTCGCATCTTTCCCGCCTTTTTTCTCTTTAATCATTCGCTTTCTGGCGTGATTTGAGGGAAGCATGGTTAATCCCTACTTTATGTCACTTCCGAGCAGGCTGCCCTTATGGGTAGGTGAGCCTCATTAAATGGGCATCCCGTCAGCCGTCATTCGGCTCTGCAAGCCTCGTCGCTGGTGCTTCTCATCGAGTGAGTAGGTCGGCTTCATTAAATGCACATCTCGTCAATGGTCATTCGGCTCTGCATAATCATCATGACGAAATTCCTCGTCGAGTGTGATGGGACACTTCATCGCAATTTGCTTTCGTGCGGCCGTGCCTCCTCGCGGTCGAACCTCCTCGGGGATAATCCCCCTCGGGTGGTGAACTTCTTCGCCTTCCCTCATGTCGTTTATGGACAAAACGACACGAGTTGTGTTGAGGATGGATTTGACCAAATCCGACCTTAACACGTATCTCAGTTTAAGAGAATCAGGTCCCACGTAGTTCGGGGTTAGTGATAAACGGCTGGTGAATGACGATGTGGTTTGACTCATCGGAAGTGCCGATGTTGGCGGCGCAGGGGTGACCCTTGGCAAGATGGCTGGGTATTACCGGCGTGATGTGTTCTTCGTCGACCTCGTTGGTGTTGGCGAGCTTGCTGTGGAGAGGGCCTTAATCTGACGAGGGATGCTCCTTGTCGACCTTGTCGAGGTTGACGAGGGCGTCTCACCTGACAAGGGGTGCTCCTTGTCGACCTTGTCGAGGTTGGCGAGGGCGCCTAACCTATTAAGCGATTCTCCTTGTTGACCTCTCGGGTGTTGGCAAGCTTGACCACCTGGCGAGGGACTCCTTCGTTCACTCGTCGAACAACTTCCCTTGTCGAGACTGAGACTCTATTCTAGATCTCCTCTTAGTCGGGCCTCAGCCAGCAAGCTCTCAATTCTTGCTGGGGAGAGAGGGGCGACTTTCTAGAGAGAGAAGCTCTGGAGAAAGTTGTGAGTGAGTGTGGAAAAGGGGGAGGGGGGGGGGGGGGGGGCTCCAATTTATAGGAAAACTAATTCCCTGAAATTGCACCTCCAGGGGCCTGCGAATTTCTCTCCTGCTACAGGGGGGTTGCCGCGGCCCCTAACCCTGTCGAGGGGCTCGTCGATGCTTCTTGGTTCATCTTTGATGTCTTCTGGTTGTCCGCGAGTCCGTATGTTGAGTTCGGGGGAATCTGGAGGATTTCTCGGGGATCTTCGTGGTCTCTGATCTCCTTGTCGTGTGGAATAATTACAAGTTATGCCCTCGTCAAGCTATGACGAGGGTGCTTGTCAGGCTTGTCGCCTCGTCGGCTTGTCGCCTCGTCGCCTCGTCGGCCTTGTCGCCTCGTCGGCCTTGTCGGCTTGTCACCTCGTCACCTCGTCGCTCCGTCACCTCGTCGCCTCGTCGGCCTCGTCGGCCTTGTCGCCTCGTCGGTCTTGTCGCCTCGTCAGCCTTGTCGGCTCGTCTCCTCGTCGGCCTTGTCGGCTTGTCGCCTCGTTGGCCTTGTCCTCTTCGCCTTTTTGACTCCGGGCCTCGCCAATGTCTTGGTTCGTCGGCCTTGGGTCTTTGACTTTCGTTGGTGGGCTTTGACTTTGGTGATGGTCTTTGACTTTTGCCAAAATGGGCCTAATTTTAATATGTTACGAAAAATGCACATAACATTAACCCCCCAGTTTCTTGGGTAATTGTATTGCGCGAGAAACTTTTCCTTAAAAACTTAAGGCAACTTGTGTTATTTTGGTGAGGATCCGAATTGTCAGAGATTTTAGTCTCATCTCCGTCTTCCCAAGGAACTGCAAATTTCCTTTAACTGGGTGTTTGTAAAATATTTTTCGAAAATATCTGCATAAATAAGCGGGAAATAATTCGAGCATAGTCAAATACATAAGCAAATTGATTAAATAAATCACAAGTCACTTTTTTATGATTTTATTCGATTTTTGGATTTTTGGAGGTTCATAGGCGTACTTTGTAAAAAAAAGGCCTTTTAAATGCGAAAGTAAATAATTTTGAAAATAATAATTACGCATTTCTTTTGAAACTTTAGAAAGTTTCTTTCTTAATGCTCAATTTTTCAGTTGTAATAAATACCGTAAATAATTAAATAATTCATGAAAACTCGGGAAAATAATTTTAATTTGGTTTTCATGTTTGAAAATTAAAAATGAAACTTTATAAAGTTCCAAAGTTTAATTTCCAAGGTTTTTTACATAACCTTTGAAAATAGCCTTTTTCACTTAAAAACATATAAAAGCCCATTTTGATCGTTTTTGACCATTGAAAAATCAAACATCAGCTTGTAAGGCCTAGTTTGTGCGATTTTGGGCTTGTATGAATCATAGAATTTGAATTTTAATAAAAAAAGGAAATGGGATTAGAGAAAACAATATCTCATAAATACCTTTTAGGGTTTAAGGCAACCTTCTCTTTCCTTCCTCCTCTCCAATTCGCGTGTTGCACCTCTCCGGGAAGCTTCAACGGCTGCGTTTTCCTTGCTTACGGTGGTGATGACTTTCTCCGGCGAGATTGGCGGGGAATCCTTTTATCCGGTACGTTCTCTTTGTCGAATCTTTTTGTTGACGATGAAACTCCGGTCACCATTGATGGTGCTCCGGCTAACTTGGATGACATGACGTTGAGTCTTGCAGATATATTCCATGTAGGTGATGGCGCGGGAATCAAAATTTCGGCGTGGCCCGTGGAGGAGACCAAACTCGGTCTAGGCGAGCTTGGCGTTAACTTGGCTTCCGGTGGCATGGCGGGCTGCATGCTGGCATTCGGCATGTCGGCGGCGGCGGAGCTGATTGGTGGGGGCCAGTCGGCGGCGTCTGGGCGGAGAACGGTGGTTGCCGTGGTGACCGACGAGGCATTTGGCTCCGGTGTGCGCGAAGTCTTCGGTGCGGGCAGCAAATGAGCGGGCCGTGGGGTCCACGGTGAGGCGGGATCGGCCGGAGTCGGCTCGTCGCCGGCGTCTGTGGCGGTCGCCGGTGGCGGCGTGCTCTCCGGTGCGGTGGAGGGCTTGCCAGGCGTTGGCGCGTGCGGGAGCTTTGGCGCGGGAAACGTTGGCGCGGGCCGTGGGGTCTCTGGAATCGTCTCGTCGGCAGCATTTGTTGTGGTCGCCGGTGGTGGCACGACAGCTGGAGCGGCGGCGGCGGGTGGCGCGTTTAGCGTGCGCGATGTCGTCGGCTCGGCGGGTCTTGGTGCGGGCCGCGGTGGAGCTGGCCGTAGGGCCCCCGGCGAGATGGGGTTGGCCGGATTTTTCTCGTCGGCGGCATCTGTGGTGGTCGCCGGCGGTGGTGCGGTGGAAGGCGTGGTCTCCGGCGCTGTCTTCGGTGTAATTAGCGCGTCCTTCGAGGCGGGCAGCGGCTTGGCGGACACTCCGGCGAGTCTTCCGGCGGTGATGGTGATGTCTGTTGGGGGTGGTGAGGTCGTCTTCAACTCCGGCGAACTTACTCCGGCGAAAGGGCCGCCAAAAGTGGTGGTGGTGTCCGATTTCAACGGAAACTTCAATTTCGAGGGCTTCGAGACTCTGATTGACGATCCGATTTTTTTGTTGGACTCATCGGGACAGGGGCTATATCCTGCCAAGGAAATTATCATTCCTAGGCCAAGCGTTCTGGTCTCCGTGCTTGGTAAGGACCTCTCGTTATTGATTCGTCTTTTTTCGTCGGCTCCGGCGGAGAGCGTTTTGTCTTCTAAATCTCCTGGACGTGGTGTGAACTTTGCAGGTGGTTTGGCGGATAGAGGAGGATATCCCGGCGAGAATGGTTCCGAGCCTTCGATCCTTGATGGTGCCTCTAACGTAGAGTTTGCTGATGTCGATACGTCTGATGTCGTCGAGGAGCAGGGCGTTGGCGGGGACTTTGTCGATGAAGCGCCCGTTGCTGAGGAGGGACCTGCAGGTGAGGGTCTTGCCATCGTGGGCTTTGCCGCTGGTGAGGGTCCTCCTGCTGACGAGACGCCTATACAGCGTCTCTACCGCGTTTCGGCTATCTTTGCTAAGTTGATTGTGCATAGCCACGTCACTGAGTCTTCGTTGACGTCTTTTCTTGCTCTTCACAGGTTGTCGTATATCGTCAGTCTTCGAGTTCCTACCACTGGCGAGCTTCCTTGTGATCGTGTCCCTGGTTTTCTGCCGGTGCACTTGGAGAGTCTTCGTCGTGGGATGGGCCATCCTCTTCGGCCGTTCGTCCCTGATATTCTAGTGTCGCTGGGTGTGCCGACCTTCCAGGTTTTTCCAAGGTCCTTTCGCGCCGTGGCGACGTGCTTCTCAGCTTGGCAGGTTCTCTCTCTTCAATCTCTGACAGTCGAAGAGTTCCGCACTGCTTTTCGCTTCTACTTTCGCACTTAGGAGGCTGGAGAATATGTGGTGTCTTTGTCGTACGTTCGTTTGGAGTTGCCTCGATGCAGGTTAGATCTTCACTGGCGTCGTCAATGGGTTTGGGCTCCGGCGTTCTTGCTCGGGTCGTCTCTTCCTGACTTCAGCTCTTCTTCAAGTGCTCCCTCCGGCTGAGGATGATGCACCTCGGGCTTCTTCACGGGAAGGCGTTCGTCGTTCTTCGAGGGCGGATGTTCGTCGTTCTTCAAAGGAAGGTGTTCGTCGTTCTTCTCCGGCCAAGGCTTCGTCGAAGGCGAAGGCTCCTGCTTCTGTGTAACGCCCGCTCTTCCGGGCGAAAATAAACCTTTAAACTTACTTCTTGGCTGTCTAGGTTGTAACAAAACTACGAAAAATTTGAACTTTTAAAACTTTACGTAGTTTATAGTTGCAACACAGCACTTTAAAAGTTATGTGCTTATTCACTAGTAGCTTTATATAAACATACAAAATGAGCTACAAGCACATATATACTTAGTTCAAAAGTTGGGCCCAAAGGTCAAATGTCACACATGCACCCACATCTCGGTAGCAGACTCGGTCAATCCTTGAAAATCAGTCTTCTTGGACCTTTCGTTTACCTACACCACAAGAACTAGGTGAGCTATGGCTCAGTAAATAGAACTCGAGAAGTGTATCGCATTCTTTATGAACATGTACCCGCTATAACTTCATAAAACATTTTCATTTGCGCGCTATATCTCAGTGTACACAAAATATCTAGGCTCAAGGGATTTGCCCTTTCTTGCCGAATAGACTCAAGGGATTTGCCCTTTCTTGTCTCATTGGGAGCTCAAGGGATTACACTTTCTTGCCTGACATGAGCTCAAGGGATTTGCCCTTTCTTGCTTGATATAGGCTCAAGCGATTTATCCTTTCTTGCTTCATTTAAGCTCTAGGGATTACACTTTCTTGCTCGACGCGAGCTCAAGGGATTCTCCCATTCTTGCTCGATCAAAGCTCAAGCGATTTACCCTTTCTTGCTTCATTTACGCTCAAGGGATTACACTTTCTTGCTCGACGCGAGCTCAAGGGATTCTCCCATTCTTGCTCGATCAAAGCTCAAGCGATTTACCCTTTGTTGCTTTTCTTTTTCATTGACATTAGTGTACACGTCGATATTAAAACTTTGGGTACCTTCATTTTCTAAAACATGTACGAATAATAAAATATCATAAACTTTTCATATTATTGTTCTTGTGATAAGTTTTTTTTGAAATGAGATTCTACTTACCTTTGACTTCTCGAGTTTATCGGTATGAAATGTGCTAGCTTCCTCGTCGAGTTCGATGTGCTATTTCGTATAACCTTTACGTGTCATATAAAAACAATAAGCCTTACTAGGTCATGACTTCCCCACTGTCTAATATAACCATACTATATATAGACACTTTATTATCATCTTAGAACTCATAATTATGTAAGTAAATAAAAAACGTAACCAAGAAGAAAAATTAGACATGTTCTGACATTATTTGAAACCTTTAAAAACATTGCCTTGATATTCCTATAAATCTCTTTTCTTGGCCTTTGCCGTAATGAAAAAGTTATTTACTGATCTTAAACTTACATATATGAATAGCTACGTGTGAGTTTTCAAAAGAACATGTGCAGCCTATGTACTCTTGCATGTCATCAAGCACATGGTGGTCAATAATTATCACACTCTAGACAAGAACAAATTAATTGTAAAATGACCTCCAATATGATAACAAATAAATAATCTATTTACCTAAATTCTAAGAATAGCTACTAGTCTGCTATAAAAATTAAAAATCGTGCTTGAATCATCAAGGAAGCCACCTTATATATATTTCAATAAGAGCACTTAACTTGCATGACATGAATATGGAAAACATCTCACCTTATAGCTACGGCTGATGTTTTGGAATTTGATATTTCAATGGCCGAATTGATGATAACATATAGGACGCAGAGCAAGTGATGTTTAGAAGAGAACTTTTATTTTTTTGTTTTATGGAACCGACACAAAGAAATTTAGGGAAGATGAGTTGTGGTATAAATGTATATCGTAGTAGGATAGGTGACTAAGTATGTAGGGATTATAATCTCTTAGAACATTGTAGAGTCTCTTGGATACTTCTAAGCTGTTGATGATAAAGCTAGTGACATATGGTGACATACCAACTAAGACATGAGGAATAAATCTCTAAACAGCCCCTTAGCACGATAAGGTTAATTAATATATATATATATATATATATATATATATCTTTAAATCCCATACTTATACATATATTAGTATAAAGACTGTAAACAACTTATGACGTTATATTTATATATATATATATATATATATATATATATATATCGTTATTATACCCTTACAACTATAGCTCATCGAATCATCGCCGAGTCTGCAACACTTTTCATACTGCAACAAACACAGCTAAATATTTTGTCAGAAAATATCATACGATAATTACTTAAATATCATCGTGAAAATATTTTCATTTTATCCTACATTATACTCATTAATGGTCAATCTTTAAGCATGTGAGAACTTGGGACATCACAATCTCCCCACCTTATAAAATTTCGTCCTCGAAATCGGGTTGATCAAAACAACTCTGGATACTTCTCATGAATTTCCTGTTCTCTCTCCCACGTTGCTTCCTCAATAGCATGATTCTTCCAAAGCACCTTAACTAAAACGATCTTCTTGTTTCTTAACTCTTTTTCTCGATGATCTAATATCTTTACTGGCCTCTCTTCATATGATAAATCATCATTCAACTGTACTTGTTGTCGAGTCAAAACGTGAGAGGGATTAGAAACATATTTCTTTAGCATAGAGACATGGAATACATCGTGTACTCCGGATAGTGATGGAGGAAGAGCCAACTTATAAGCCACTTCACCGATTCGTTCGAGGATCTCGTACGGTCCTATGAATCTCGGACTTAACTTTCCCTTTTTACCGAATCTCATAACCCCTTTCATTGGTGAAACTTTCAAAAATACTTTATCGCCCTCTTCAAACTCCAATGGCCTTCTTCTGATGTCTGCATAACTTTTCTGTCTACTTTGAGAAGTTTTCATTCGCTTACGTATTAATTCCACTGCTTCTTGCATCTCGTTTACTATTTCAGGGCCTATAAATCTTCGTTCGCCAACCTCATCCCAATGGATTGGGGATCGACATTTCCTCCCATACAATGCTTCATAAGGAGCCATACCAATTGTAGCATGAAAGCTATTATTATAGGAAAATTCTACTAAAGGCATGTATTTATTCCAAGACTTTTGGAAATCCAACACACACGCCCTTAACATATCTTCAAGTGTCTGTATCGTCCTCTCCGATTGACCATCTGATTGAGGATGAAACGAAGTACTGAATGCCAAGTTAGTTCCTAAAGCACCATGGAGACTCCTCCAAAACTTAGCTGTAAATTTTGAGTCTCTGTCTGAAACAATCGAGATAGGAACTCCATGTAATCTGACAATTTCTTTGATGTAGAGTTCAGCATACTTATCCATTGTATAACCAACACGAACCGGAATAAAATGAGCGGATTTAGTGAGTCGATCAACTATGACCCAAATTGTATCATAACCTTCTTTGGTTCGTGGTAGTCCAACCACAAAGTCCATTGAGACCTTTTCCCATTTCCATTGTGGAATATCGAGGGGTTGTAATAACCCTGCTGGTCTTTGGTGTTCTGCCTTAACTTGCTGACATGTGAGACATTGCTCTACAAACTTTGCTATGTCATTCTTCATCCCTGGCCACCAATAATGCATTTTCAAGTCTTTATACATTTTTGTCGCTCCAGGATGAATTGAATATGGCGTACTGTGAGCTTCTTTGAGAATTTCCCTCTTTAACTCTGTAGAATCTGGCAAACAAAAACGTTCTTTGAACCTCAAAGTCCCGTCACTAGACAATGAGAAGTCTGACTTTTCTCCACTTTCAACCTCTTTCTTTTTCTTCTCTAAATAGAGATCGGACTGTTGAGCATCTTTTATCTTATCCAACACTGTTGGTCTTAAGGTCATCGCTGATAAACGTTCAATAAGACCATTTGGTACTATCTCGACCTCAAACTTTTGCATTTCTAACTCTAGGGGCTTTTCTATTGACGCCATTGTAGCCATCTTTGAATATGATTTCCTACTCAACGCATCTGCAACCACGTTTGCTTTTCCAGGATGGTAATTAATAACACAATCATAATCTTTAACAAGCTCTAGCCATCTTCTTTGCCTCATATTCAACTCTTTCTGTGTAAAGAAGTACTTTAAACTTTTATGATCAGTGAAAATCTCGCACCTGTCACCATATAAATGATGTCTCCATATCTTCAATGCGAAAACCACAGCAGCTAGTTCTAGATCATGGGTTGGATAGTTCTTCTCATAATCTTTAAGTTGTCGAGAAGCATACGCGATAACTCTTCCATTTTGCATCAAAACACACCCGAGTCCATGCTTAGAGGCATCACTATACACAACAAATCCTCCTGAACCACTAGGAATTGCAAGTACTGGAGCGGTAACCAACCTATTCTTTAATTCCTGGAAGCTCTTTTCACAATCTTCAGTCCATTGGAACTTTACATTCTTTCTTGTTAAACGGGTTAGTGGGAAGGATATTTTTGAAAACCCTTCCACAAATCGACGATAATACCCAGCCAACCCTAAGAAACTTCGTATTTCGGAAACAGAAGTCGGTTGTGCCCATTGACTTACGGCTTCTACTTTCCCTTCGTCAACAGTAACTCCATCTTTAGAAACAACATGCCCGAGGAACGAAACTTTTTCCAGCCAGAACTCACACTTCTTGAACTTAGCGAACAATTTCTCTTTTCTTAAAATACTCAGAACAATCTTTAAATGCTCCATATGCTCCTCTCTAGAGCGTGAGTAGATAAGAATATCGTCAATGAAAACTATGACAAAATCATCCAAGTAGTTCTTGAAAACTCGATTCATCAAGTCCATAAACGCGGCTGGTGCATTCGTCAAGCCAAAAGGCATAACAAGAAACTCATAATGCCCATATCGGGTTCGAAAAGCAGTCTTAGAAACATCACTATTTTTGACCTTCAGCTGGTGGTAGCCTGATCTGAGGTCGATCTTTGAAAACATTGAAGCTCCTTGCAACTGATCAAATAAATCATCAATCCTTGGTAGTGGGTACTTATTTTTCACCGTGACCTTGTTCAACTCTCTATAATCAATACAAAGTCTCATTGTTCCATCCTTTTTCTTTACAAATAGCACTGGGGCACCCCACGGTGAAAAGCTTGGTCGAATAAATCCTTTCTCTAAAAGATCTTGGAGTTGAACTTTTAATTCCTTGAGTTCTGTCGGAGCCATCCGATAAGGGGCCTTTGAAACAGGAGATGTTCCAGGGAGTAATTCTATTCCAAACTCAATCTCTCTACTGGGCGGTACACCAGATAATTCCTCAGGAAAAACATCAATGAAGTCTTTAACTATTGGCACATCTTGAGGCATAAGCTTTTGTTCCATTTCGAGATCAACTACGTTGGCCAAGAATCCCATACAACCACTATCCAATAATCTTCGAGCCTTCATTGAGGAAATGATAGGAATTCGCAGTTTCTTTGAATCTCCAACGAATATAAACGGCTCCTCTCCTGGAGGTCGAAACATCACCATCTTCTTTTTACAATAGATCGTCGCGTCATACATTGAAAGGCAATCCATCCCAAGAATTACATCGTAGTCAAACATATCCAAGACAACGAGATCAACAAAAATTTCTCTATCATCGACTTTAATCGAACACTGTCTTAGAATATTGCTTGAAAACATAGTTTCTCCCGAAGGAAGAAGGACATTGTAAACAAAATCTAGGGATTCTGATTGTTTGCCCAATTTCATCACATACTTAGATGAAGCAAAAGAATGTGTAGCTCCTGAATCTACTAAAGTACATGCAGAAATACCTGAGATAAGCGTAGTACCTGAGACCACAGACGGATTAGCTTCCGCCTCTTTACGTGTAAAGGCAAACACCCTTGCTGGAACTCTGTTCTGTTGCACCTGAGATGCTTTGCACTCCCTTGCAAAGTGTCCAAGTTTACCGCAATTGTAGCACGCACTAGAGCCTGACATGCAGGTACCCTTATGCAGTTTCCCACATTTTTTACATATGGAATTCTGGGTCGGATAATATTGGCGTTGACCTTGTTGGTTGTCTTTGAAATGCTTTGGCTGGTAACCCCAGCGGCCTCGCACTTGATCTTCTTGGTTTCTCTTCCTCTTGTTCCATGGATTTTGACCCCCTTGAAACTTTTGAACGTTGTAACTTGTATCTCGTCGTTCGTTTCTCCCCTTTCGTTCATTATCTTCAATTTCCAGACGGATTTTTGTTTTAGCTCTCTCAACCTTGAAAGCTTGCTCGACAATATTTGAGTAAGTCGCCCCTTCACCTTGAGCAACCACAACACCTTCATAGATTGACGAATTCAAACCTTCGACAAACTGCTCAACCTTCGATTCTTCTGTGCTGACTAGAAGAGGTGCATAACGGGATAACTCTTCAAATTTCCTCACGTACTCATCTACAGTCATTTTTCTTTGCTTCAGTTCAACAAACTCCTTCCTCTTAGCTACACGAGCGGTATTTGTTACATACTTTGTCTCGAACAACTTTTTGAATTGTTCCCAAGACATATTTGATGTATCATGAATGCTAACCATCGTGTCCCACCAATAGCTAGCATCTTCACGGAGATAAAAGACAGCACATCCCACCTTTCCTTCATTGGGAATTCTTCCATAGCTAAACATCTTTTCCATGGTCCTCAACCAATCCTCCGATATCTTCGTTTCTGTAGAGCCACTAAAGGTTGGAGGTTGCAACTTCTGAAATCTTTCTCCAGCATTTTCAATAAGCTCTTGTTGACGGTTAACATTTCTTTCAAAGGGCTGAGGAGTATCTTGTTGATCTTCATTTTCTCGCCTTAACCCTCTTTCCATTATTCTCTCCATAAAAGCCATAAAATTATCGATACGGCTATCCCCATGATCTTGTGGGTTTGCCTGATCAGTACTCGACTGTCCCCTTGTTCTTGTCATTTTTCTGCAATGACCTTATTCTCTTATAATACCATATTGACCAAGTAATAATAATGATAATGCTTTCCTATATAAAAAAATATACTCAAATAAACTTACTGATTGACCGTTCTTGACTAACCGAGGGTGTTGCATATGGGCGGTCTACAAGAAAGTTTTAAACTTTGGGCTCTGATACCAAACTTGAAACGCCCGCTCTTCCGGGCGAAAATAAACCTTTAAACTTACTTCTTGGCTGTCTAGGTTGTAACAAAACTACGAAAAATTTGAACTTTTAAAACTTTACGTAGTTTATAGTTGCAACACAGCACTTTAAAAGTTATGTGCTTATTCACTAGTAGCTTTATATAAACATACAAAATGAGCTACAAGCACATATATACTTAGTTCAAAAGTTGGGCCCAAAGGTCAAATGTCACACATGCACCCACATCTCGGTAGCAGACTCGGTCAATCCTTGAAAATCAGTCTTCTTGGACCTTTCGTTTACCTACACCACAAGAACTAGGTGAGCTATGGCTCAGTAAATAGAACTCGAGAAGTGTATCGCATTCTTTATGAACATGTACCCGCTATAACTTCATAAAACATTTTCATTTGCGCGCTATATCTCAGTGTACACAAAATATCTAGGCTCAAGGGATTTGCCCTTTCTTGCCGAATAGACTCAAGGGATTTGCCCTTTCTTGTCTCATTGGGAGCTCAAGGGATTACACTTTCTTGCCTGACATGAGCTCAAGGGATTTGCCCTTTCTTGCTTGATATAGGCTCAAGCGATTTATCCTTTCTTGCTTCATTTAAGCTCTAGGGATTACACTTTCTTGCTCGACGCGAGCTCAAGGGATTCTCCCATTCTTGCTCGATCAAAGCTCAAGCGATTTACCCTTTCTTGCTTCATTTACGCTCAAGGGATTACACTTTCTTGCTCGACGCGAGCTCAAGGGATTCTCCCATTCTTGCTCGATCAAAGCTCAAGCGATTTACCCTTTGTTGCTTTTCTTTTTCATTGACATTAGTGTACACGTCGATATTAAAACTTTGGGTACCTTCATTTTCTAAAACATGTACGAATAATAAAATATCATAAACTTTTCATATTATTGTTCTTGTGATAAGTTTTTTTTGAAATGAGATTCTACTTACCTTTGACTTCTCGAGTTTATCGGTATGAAATGTGCTAGCTTCCTCGTCGAGTTCGATGTGCTATTTCGTATAACCTTTACGTGTCATATAAAAACAATAAGCCTTACTAGGTCATGACTTCCCCACTGTCTAATATAACCATACTATATATAGACACTTTATTATCATCTTAGAACTCATAATTATGTAAGTAAATAAAAAACGTAACCAAGAAGAAAAATTAGACATGTTCTGACATTATTTGAAACCTTTAAAAACATTGCCTTGATATTCCTATAAATCTCTTTTCTTGGCCTTTGCCGTAATGAAAAAGTTATTTACTGATCTTAAACTTACATATATGAATAGCTACGTGTGAGTTTTCAAAAGAACATGTGCAGCCTATGTACTCTTGCATGTCATCAAGCACATGGTGGTCAATAATTATCACACTCTAGACAAGAACAAATTAATTGTAAAATGACCTCCAATATGATAACAAATAAATAATCTATTTACCTAAATTCTAAGAATAGCTACTAGTCTGCTCTAAAAATTAAAAATCGTGCTTGAATCATCAAGGAAGCCACCTTATATATATTTCAATAAGAGCACTTAACTTGCATGACATGAATATGGAAAACATCTCACCTTATAGCTACGGCTGATGTTTTGGAATTTGATATTTCAATGGCCGAATTGATGATAACATATAGGACGCAGAGCAAGTGATGTTTAGAAGAGAACTTTTATTTTTTTGTTTTATGGAACCGACACAAAGAAATTTAGGGAAGATGAGTTGTGGTATAAATGTATATCGTAGTAGGATAGGTGACTAAGTATGTAGGGATTATAATCTCTTAGAACATTGTAGAGTCTCTTGGATACTTCTAAGCTGTCGATGATAAAGCTAGTGACATATGGTGACATACCAACTAAGACATGAGGAATAAATCTCTAAACAGCCCCTTAGCACGATAAGGTTAATTAATATATATATATATATATATATATATATCTTTAAATCCCATACTTATACATATATTAGTATAAAGACTGTAAACAACTTATGACGTTATATTTATATATATATATATATATATATATATATATCGTTATTATACCCTTACAACTATAGCTCATCGAATCATCGCCGAGTCTGCAACACTTTTCATACTGCAACAAACACAGCTAAATATTTTGTCAGAAAATATCATACGATAATTACTTAAATATCATCGTGAAAATATTTTCATTTTATCCTACATTATACTCATTAATGGTCAATCTTTAAGCATGTGAGAACTTGGGACATCACATTCTGAGCGGCGTATTCCTTTGGTGGTCGTCCGTCCTCCAGCTGCTCCAGCTTCGTCGACTCCTGCTGGTATAATTCCCTTTGCTTGGTCTTTAGTAGCTGTGCTGTTCTCCCTTGGCTTGTTCGCTGTTACGCTGGTTTGTCTGGCTTCAACAAGTTTGTTCCTCAGATGCGTCCTCGGGCTTCTGCCATTGCTTCCGGTGCTCGTGTTGCCCCCGGTGTTCATGCTACTCTGGCCTCGAAGTCATCTGGCGAGGGTCTTGATCATCGTACCTTCCGTCTTCTAAAGCGGCGATTATCGTCGGAGAAGGCGTCTTCGTCTCGTCGTTCGTGCTCGCCGTCTCCTGGAAAGGCTGGGGATTCTTCTTGTCGGGTTCGTCAGCGCGGCGCAGGTCTTGGTGAGATGTCATCTCCAGTTGTGGCTTCAGGGGGCGACTCTCGTGGTGACGTGCCTGCTTCTGTTGCCCTTCCTTCGTCAGGAGAGATTCCTGAGTCTGGCGGTTTGGTCGAGCGTTGAGCGTGCGGTGAGTCTCAAGCGCCTTTGCGTTCGGAGCGTCTCCGATCTTCGTCCTTGGGTGATTGCATCGGTGGTGGATGCTCCGGACTCGGCTTTGGTTGTTGATGACTTCTTTTGTCAGGCAAAGGTACGTACTTTTTGGCACTCTTGCTTACTTCGTCAAATTTCTCTTCATTAGACTCGTCATTTTGTCTTCCAGGACTTGGCTTCGTCGGCGGAGGTGGCTCGTCGTCTTGAAGCTTCCAATGGTGTCTTGAAGTCTTTGGTGTTCCAGACTCCATTTGTGTTACGGATCCTCTTGGCTTGGTGCTTCCCAGAAATTAGTTTCTCTTTTCTTTGCCTCTATGATTTATAGACATTTCCGGGCTTTGTTTTAGCCTTACTCGTTACCCTGGCATGTTTGTTCGGTTTGTTTTGCCTTCTCGTTTCGTACCTGTTTAATGACATTTATGCATTTAGTATAATTTGAACTTTTAGTTTTTTTCATACCTTTCCTTGTCGAGTGTGCGCGTTGTGGCGCGTTGTGGCAGCCTTGTGAGTGCACTCTGCTGCGATTGTGGGGTCGTCACCCTTTTTTAACCTGCAAGTAGTATAGGTTGTCCGTAGACGATTGTATGCCTTTGCTCGCCGGGTAGCTAATCCGACGAGTTTGGGCTTCCTATTGTGTCCTGGCAAAGGAGTTCCGGATCGGATTTGCCGGTGCTTGTTTATCCTGGCGAAGGAGTTCCGGATCGTATTTGCCGGTGCCTGTTTATCCTGGTGAAGGAGTACCGGATCGTATTTGCCGGTGCCTATTGTTACCTGGCGAAGGTCTTCGGCACGTAGCCGGTTTTGTTTGTTTTTTTTAGGACGGTATATACCGTAGTACCCCCCAAGTTTTGGCGTAATCTGCCTTGCAGTTTCGGGAAAAATTTCAGAGTATTTTGTAAAGATGAATTGATTCATAAATCCGGTTGGCCTACATAGTAGACTTGGCCTTGCGCATTGCGCTTAAAAAGGATATGGGGCTTTCGCCGTGTCTTCAGCAGTACGGGTTGACTGGTAGGACTGATAGCTCGCCTTGGCGTAGACAGTCGACTATCGCAGTCATCCACTTGGGCTCGTCTTCGGTGTTGATGGCGAGAATTTCTTGGTAGACGGTTGAATCTTCCTCCGTATCTTCTTCAGGGGTCTTGCGCCGTTTGTCTTCTCCTCTTCCGCTCATTGCTCGAGCTAGTGTGGCTGCTTCATCGTTGACGGTTGCAGGGATCCAGGCGATCTCGTACCACGTCAATGGCTGGAGGCGGCCCATGCTTCTTGCAGCTGTGTCAGTATAATGTCCTCCTGTGTCGGTAGTCTGCCGTTCATCTCGCTCGCAATCTTCTGTGAGCTGCAGTGTACTTGTAAATTCTTCACGTCGAGCCTTTCGGCGATGTTCAGGCCACCGAGTAGCGCTCTGCATTCGGCTTCGTCGCTTGAGGCCGTGAACTCAAACTTGATGGCGTATTTCGACTTCTCTCCTTGAGGGCTGGTGATGATGATTCCTGCTCCTGCGTTGGTGTCGCCGTTGATTCTATTGATGTGCATACTCCATACCGGCCCTTTGGGCTAGGCGGCGCGTCCTTCGTCTTCTTTTTTCATTCAGCTGCGGGGGTGTTGGCGCCGTGAGTTTTCTCGGCGACTATGTCAGCCTTTGCTTCTCTTTTCTTGGCGACCCCTGGCTGGCGTTCTTCTTCACCCCTTTGCTTGGCAAGGTTGATCTTCCGCTTGATAAAGCGTAGGCGGTTGAACATCTTGTTGATGAGGCCCCTGTATGTCGTGTAGTCCGAAGAATCTTCTGGTGCGGCTCCGTTCGTCTTCCTAGAATGGTCTAGGGTCTTCTCATATTGTCGCAGGAGTGCGAATTTCTCTCTCAGTCCGATAACGGTCGTTGGATTTTCGCGTCCTCTCCTGGTTCTCCTCGTCTGGCGATGCTAAGGTTGCTGACTTCTTCGCTGATGGCGGCGACTGTGGCTGTGCTCCGGTGTACTCCTTTCTCATAGCAGGCTCATGACTCGGCTTGACTTCCTCGCATTATTCCGATTCCGCTTGGCGTCGGGAACTTGACGAGTAGGTGGTCGGTGGATGTCACGGCTTAGAGTTGGTTGAGCGTGGGCTTCCCGATGATGACATTGTATGACAAAGGCATGTCGACGATGATGTAGCTCACCATTCGAGTCACCCTAAGTCCATCTTTGGCCCCGAAAGTCCTCGGCAGCTCGATGGATCCTTCACTCGTCACACGTTCTCCTGCAAAACCAAATAGTGGTGTACGAACTGGGCTGGCGATGACTCGGCCCAAGTTCATCTTGTCGAAGGCCATCTTGAAGATTACATCGGTTGAGCTTCCGTCGTCGATGAGGATCCTCCTAACCATGCTGTTGGCGATCTGTGCTTCCACGACGATGGTGTCGTTGTGCGGGTGGTGAATGGTGAGAGCCTCGTCTTCTGTGAAGGTGATGGCTTCGCCAGTGCGGATTGGAAGTGTTGAGCCCATCAGGTTAACCTGGTTTGGCGACCATCCTTTCTCCGTTGCGCGTGCGTAGCTTTGTCTACTTTGGCTTGAGTCTCCAGCTTCTAGTCCCCCGATGATTGTTGATACGACGTTCAGCGGGGTTGCCTTGAGTCGTCGATTGCGCCATCGTCAAGGGTGGGGTTGTCACGCCCCCGTCATTCGACGTGAGCCTCTTGACGAACTCCTTTAGCTGTCCCTCCTCTATCAGATCTTCAATTTGATTTTTCCGCTGGCAGCACTGCGACGTCAGGTGACCGTAGTCACTATGGAATTGGTAGTATCGTCTCCTATCCTTCGCAGGCTTGTTAAGCGGAGGAGGCTTCTTCAACTTGTCGCCATGCATGGCGTAGATCTCGTCTGGAGTAGTCGTCAGCGGCGTTTAGTATCTCCTATCAAGGCGGAATGGTTTCCTCGTCGCATGACCTCCTTGCGGTTTTGCCATTTGGCTCCGGTTCTCGTCCGTGCGGCTTTTCTTTAACTTCGGTTTGTCGGAGGAGCGGTCATTGCTTCGTCGGTGGCTCCCTGGCTCCGTCGACTTCCTACTGACGAAGTACTCTTCCACGGAGATGTGCTGGGCTGCTTTTGCTATAAGCTCCGTCGATCTCGCGGGTGTTGGCAAACTTGACCACCTGGCGAGGGACTCCTTCGTTACTCGTCGAACAACTTCCCTTGTCCAGGCTGAGACTCTACTCTAAATCTCCTCTTAGACGGGCTTCTGCCAACAAGCTCTCAATTTTTGCTCGGGATGAAAGGGCGACTTTTTAGAGAGAGAAGCTCTGGAGAAAGCTGTGAGTAAGTGTGGAAATGAGGGGGGGAAGGCTCCTATTTATAGGAAAACCAATTTGATTAAATTGCACCTCCAGTGGCCTGCAAATTTCTCTCCTGCTACAGGGGGGTTGCTGCGGCCCTAGCCCTGTCGAGGGGCTCGTCGGTGCTTCTTAGTTCATCTTTGATGTCTTCTGGTTGTCCGCGAGTCCGTATGTTGATTACTGGGGAATCTGGAGGATTTCCCGGGGATCTTCGTGATCTCGGATCTCCTCGTCGTGTGGAATAATTATGAGTTATGCCCTCATCAAGCTATGACGAGGGTGCTTGTCAGGCTTGTCACCTTGTCGACCTTGACGCCTCGTCGCCTCGTCGGCCTCGTCGACCTTGTCGCCTCGTCGGCCTTGTGGTCTCGTCGCCTCGTCGGCCTTGTCGGGTCATCGCCTCGTCAGCCTTGTCACCTCATTGGCCTTGTCGCCTCATCGGCCTTGTCGGCTTGATGCCTCGTCGGGCTCGTCGCCTCGTCGGGCTTGTCGGGTCGTCACCTCATCGGCCTTGTCGGGTCGTCGCCTCGTCGGCCTTTGAGTCATCCGAATCTGGCCATTGTCCATTTTATTTGTTTGATCCTTGACCATGACCTTCTTCCTGAGGTTGAGAAAAATGCACCGGAATAATTTATACCTGGAAGTACCTCTGCGGTAATTCCATGCAAAATTACCCTTGCAGGACCACCGCAGCCGCTCCCGTCATTTGTTCCGCAGGCTTCGTTGTTCACTCATGTTGGAGAATACAAAAAAGAGGACTTAATAAATTCGGGATGCAATGAAGCGGATGTAATTGTACTTCAAGAAAGCAGATTTAATAAATAAATACAGGTTCTATGCGGTGCACACAAGGTCCCATTACACCATAAAACGTCAGATACAAAGTATTGGTTTGTGAGATGCAGAGAGGCAGGATGCGATTGGCGAATTCGGGGAAAGAAAAACCTTAAGACCAATATGTGGACGGTAACTGTGTTGCATGAAATGCACACATGCGCCTTGGAGCCGGGAAGTCTGACACAAAAGGACTTGAAGCCGGGCTTCGTCGGTCACCTGTACAAAGATATATACAAGGTTTACAGTTTGGCATTCTCGTGACACCAGATTTGGGATCACATGAAACAATCTTTGGGTGCTGATGTTAATTAGCAGAAGGCTTGGAGGTGCAAGGAAAATGCGATGAACTATGTACAGGGATCCCCAAAAGCGTCGTATTCCAAGTTAACCTTGCTATTTCCACCAACTAGATAAGCAGAACACGGGCATCATGAACGATCTTGGGATTGACGCCGAAGGACGATTCTAGTATTGCTTTATGGCTTTGGGACCTTCGTTGCAAGGCGTTTCCTTTTGCCGACCGATAATTGTCCTCGACGAAACCCATGTTAAATCGAACTACGAAGGAACGATGCTCGTTGCTGTTAAGCAAGACCCTGCGAACCAAATCTTCCTCCTAGCCGTCGGCATAGTCGACAACGAGACTGCCGAGTTGTGGACTTATTTTTTGACAAGGTTGAAGCAGGCCATGAGGAAATGCATCATACCAGACGTAGCCGATGTCTTCCCGGACGCCTATCATGGCTATTGCTTTCATCATATAGAGATGAACATAACCAAAAATTTGAAGCATGAATAGTGTCACGAGAACATGTTGGTTGCATTGAAAGCCTTTCGGAGGTGCGACATCGACGCGGCTGTGAGGAGGATTCGGGAGATAGACCCAAGAGTAGAAAATTTTCTACTCAATATAGGGCTCGAGTTTTGGCCCTGCTTATTTAACGGAGACACGATACAACATAGTGACAAGCAATCATGTGGAGACCATGAATATGGTAACGGTGGAGGAACACACAACCCCTGTAACGCAACTGCTTGAGTATTACTGCTACAAATGCATGGTGTGGTTTGTGGAGCGCCGGGCAGCAACATTGAAGCTTACCACAAAACTCTGTCAACCATGGGAGAAGGATGTTAGGAGGTCGATGGAACATGGGTCGTAGCTAAACGTTCAACCAATCAACGAGCACAAGTTCGTCGTTCGCGACGGTAACATGAACGGAGAAGTGAATTCGCAGGCGAGAACTTGCACTTGCGGAAAGTTTCGACTCCTTGGGTATTATTGTCAGCACATGGCCGTTGCAATCAAATTCAAGCGTATGGATGTGTACACTTTCATAACCGTTTACTACAAGAGGGAGACATATCAGGAACTATGGAACAATTATGTTTACTTGGTGGGCGAGGAGGAAACTTGGGATCTATCGGCCGAGTTGCGAAACTGCCGCATTAAAGTGCCCAAGTATAAAAGACTGGCCGGTCGGCCTAGAAAGTCGAATCAAGGTCTAAGACGGATGAAGTGGAGTAAAAAACGGATGAAGCGGTTGCCGTCTCAGGGAGAGATCATCGTATTTCCTTACTTATTCTCAAGATGCAGGAAAGGCAGTCACATTATCTAGTATTTTATGATGGCTAATTATTTTTTATTAGACGGTGGACTGATTTGAGTTGATTATTAGAATCTCGGTAACTGACGCATAATTTTTTTTTAATAGTATAATTCTATTGTTATCCCTTGTTTTTATCGTATTTTATTATTTGGGGTATAATCTGTGTATAAATGATAACCGAACTCGGGAGCATATTTTACGATGTCGAGCTTAATATACTGACCCCGTATTTATTAAAACCGAATTCGGGGATACAGTTTACGATGTCGGGCTTACTATCACCGAGATCCGAACTATCAAAATTGACCGAGGTCAGGCATACTATCATTGCAACTAATGATGTCGGGATTCCTATCTATGAATTCGGGTATGGTAACTATCGAGGTCGGGCTTCCTATCCCGAATTCAGAATTATAACTACCGAATTCATCATTCTTACGATCACCGACCACGGAGATTTAATATTACCGAATTTGGACATATAATAACCGAGGTCGGGCTTGCTATCCCTTTCATCGGCACTATCAATACCGACTTCGGAAATTACCCAAGCAGAGGTCGGAGTAAAAATAAGTTACAACAAATGAAAAGAAAAACAACTTCATTTATATCGAATACATTATAACAAACATTTGATTCACTCCGAGCCCCATATTGAACATACATTTTGGACATACTTTGCATCAACCCGCAATGACATTACATTTTGATTCACTCTGAGCCACTAACGAACATTTGATTCACTCCGAGCTGTTGGAACATTTTCCACTCGACACTTTGACCAAACTCTTCGTGAGAGTAGCCGGTGGCCACGTATCGAGTTCGTCCATGACCGCAAGTTATAAGAGGGGAAGATGATTACATGCCTGCCACGAGTTGGAGGAACATTTTTCGCTCGACAAGCCACGCCCGGGATTGTAAGTGGCAGATGGCTTAATTCCGACCCTCGCCATGCCGTGGTGATGAAGCATTTTCTCTAGTCCCCATTTTGCCGGTGTTTAAGCTTCACTCAAGTTTTGAGTCCGGTCGCAGACTGAAGGACACGACGATCTCAATGAGCTAAGCGCAGACAAGGAGGCAAAAGTGGCGTGGGCCATTTGAAGACAGTTCCATAATAACAGGCTTCATTTTCCGAGAAATGAACCACGGTTGTAATGAGATTCGATCTTCCTGGCCTCTGCGACCATCGGGTCGTACCAAGAGCATGTGTATGCAAATTTTCCGCTCTTCGTGCGACCCATGTTTGCAAATTTTCCGCTCTCCGAAGCAAGGATCTAAAACAAGAACATATATAAAGGACTCATATTAGGAACGTCGACCAAGGAATTGCTACATCCGAATTTGGCCATTTGTGTAACACCGACCTCAGTGTTTGGAGATAGTAAGCCCGACTTCGGCGTTCGGGAATAGTATCTTCGAACTCTAACATCGAAAGTTAGCATGCCCGAACACATACCTCAGACTTTCTAACCCCGAACTACTACCTCGGGGATACTATCTCCGACATCGATCTTAATATCTCCAAACTCGAGAATCACGATGACCGACCTCGGTGTTCAGGGAGAGTGAGCCCGAGCTCGAACATCAAAAGTGAGCAAGTCCGAAGAGAGACCTCGAACTTTCCAACCCCGAACTACAACCTCGGGGATACTATCTCCGACATCGGTCTTAATATATCCGAACTCGAGATCCACAATGATCGGCTTCGGTGTTCACACACTCCGACGTCGAAGTGAAAAATGCAGAGTTTGATGACATCAAGACTTACATTGTGGTTCATGAGTGCGCAAAGATCAGAAAAATTTAAGGCTGGAAGAAAATCCGAGATCAAAATGGGCTAAAAAATTGTGAAATGGGTCTAAGATAGAAAAAGTTACCAAACGGGGTAGACGACGAGGACGGCGAGATGAAGGACACCAACGTGGGAAACTTCCTTGGAAGGACATTGCGTTGCTCCGGGCGCAAAGTGGTCCTAAAAGTGAAAATGGATTTAGTGGTCCCAAAACAGCGATTGGAGGGAGATTGAGAGAAAGGGGTGGGAAGGGTTAGGCGGCGAATGAAAATGGGGACCCCTTTTAAGTATTTTCTCTTCATACATCACTAGTTATCGATTTTTGGAACATTCATAACTTAGTTTTGATTTTCACCTTAATTCATGACTAGATAATGAATGTTTGATTATTCTTTGGCGTGGATTTAATTTTTAAATAACTAGATTTTATTTAAATATGCTTTTATTTTTATATATATATTTTGTATATCGATCGAGAAAAAGAGCTGAATCGACCCTAAAATTAAAATCGAAAGGTCAATCTAGCACAACTAAGAACCTTAGACCATCTCCATCCCATAACTCCATTTTCTACTCCGTTTTGCTGTACATGTCACATCAAACACTACCTCATCTCCTTCCCTACTCCATTTTTTACACCAAATTGATATACTAATTTTATATAGAACTTTCTCTTATTTATCTTCTACTCTTATATTTACTTAGTATCTTTCAATTATACCACTTATTTATTATTTAAACAAAAGATCATTCCACAACATTATTATTGTTGTAATGTGTTTCTTATTACGTTAATGTCTTTTTTTCTTTATTTTCAATTTTGATGTTATTGTAATGTTTTCTTTTGGTATTAATATTAATGTTATTTTCTTTCGGTATTTATATTCCAATTGGCGTGGCACCGTAGCCACAGTGAAAAATATGCCAAAATGGCGTTGGTAATAGAGTTGGGATGGAGATTTTTTGTTTTTGTTTTTGAACAGTGCATTCGGTTGAACTGCAGTAGGGTTGGAGAAACTCTTAGTGCCAACGTCACCAATTACTTATAGATACGAAAATTGGTTGGAATTTTGCATTTTTGGTAGATTTCGGCAAAAATACCAATTAAACTTTCGGCAAAAATAATTATACTCACACAAGAGCACCCCACCCAACCCCGTCACGGCCGGCGGCGGCGCGCGAGTGTGGTGGTGTAACATTTGTGTGAGTCCTCCCCCATCCACAAAATCCAATGACACAAAGAGCCCAAGCCCTTGTCCCTAATATTTGGTATGTAAACATCACCAAACTCTTGTCATCTATCAATGTGGGACTTTTTGTTATTCAACTAATATCACACATTCACACTTAACATACACATACACTTCACCTAATAATTTAACTTAATATTACACACTTCAAATAATATTATACAATTAACATACATATTAACTTCACCTAACATACATATACACTTAATATACATATTCATTTAATATTATACACTTCAACTAATATTAAATTTGTTAACATACATATACAATTAACATGCATATTCACTTAATATTACACACTTAATTAACATACATATTCACTTCACATAATAATTTGACTTAATATTATACAATTAAACTAATAAAGTGACTTAATATTATACATTTCACCTACATATTTAAGTTACAAATTTGTTTTGTTGTATATAATTATGTCTTGTATTTATTAAATATGTAGTTTTGAACCTATATAAATATCTTGCTTAACTACTCAAATATTTTTTACAAAATATCCATTGAAAACCCCATCAGTATGCCCATGAAAAAAGTGCGGTATATGCGGCATGCCCTTTTTTTACGATTTGCCCATCGACATACCCATTGGCAAGCGATATATCCGTAAAACGGAAAATGCGAAACGACATCGGCAAGCGACATTTTAAACCTTAGTTCACACAAATTGACAAAATTCTTATAGTTTAAATTATGTTTTTTTTTTCCCCGAAGAAAATAAGTAGTTGTTTTCTCCATTTTCCCATAGGTGAGTCATCAACGTGTATCAGCTTGTTGCTTTATCATTCTCTCGGTCAATTTTTGTTTTATATATATTTATATATATTTCGAAAGATTAGTGATGTTTTTTTTTTTTTCAAGAAGATTGGTGATGTTTACTAAAGTAGTGGAGTCAAAGTCGTAGTGGAAAGAAACAGATTAAAGAAGAGGTAAAGGAGAGCAATAATGACGACAAAGAATAAAAAAGTTATATCCAAATCTTTGATCTGAAATTCGTCAGAAGGATCCATAATTTTTTGACATAACTCACTTAATTTTTGGCCAAATTTTATGCATGAAAATTTATAAATAAACTATCGTTGGAAAGATAAAAGATTTATCTATAATATTTTAGTTTTACATTTTATCAAAAAAAATCATTATGTATACTAAAATTTGTTCGAAACAAATATTTTGTATTAAATTAATGTTCAATTTTACGTTGTAATTGAAATTTCGTATTTTTTTAAAAACTTTTTTTTACAAAACTTAAAACACAAAAGTTATAGATCTATCTCTTATCTTTCCAACCGTATGTTGTGCATAAAATTTGGACAAAAAATGAGTGAGTTATGTCAAAAATACGAAAAGTGTACATATCACTCGCTGACGGTCAAGTGACGGAAAACACGGACGAATCTAACGGAATAAAGTTTGGGTACATTAGCCGTCGAAAATAAACATTGGGTACATAATGCGCAGAAAAATAAACATTGGGTACATTAGCCACAGTTTACCCTTAAAATAAATTTTAGAACTTATGACATATTTTTTTGTTTTTGTTTTTCGGAACTTTTTCTACGACAAAATAAAATTTATAATTTATCACAGACAAAAATGTATTTCTTGATACTTTTTCCGTAAATATCCTTAGTCAAGTAACTTACACAAGTTAGAGATGGATATTATAACCAATTTATTCCTTTTTGTAGACAGCAAAATAAATCATATATTGTATAAAGTAAAAGTTATGTGGTCGATTCGTCTCTTTAGATAAAGATGACAAAGTGTGATCACATTCAGAGAGCTGTGCTACACTTCTTAATTAGTCGTTTTGATGTGAAAAATAATAATAATAATAATAATCCAAACTCCTAAGCGACTTTATTAATTTCATTGACCGGCATATATACTTGTATTGAAAAGATGTTGGAATGCTTAGGAATGTTTTAGTTGGTAGAACAAGTATTTAATTAGATCGTTAATTTTAAATTTATTTTGTAGATTCCGTTTCTAATTAATATATGATTTGCATATAGAAACCAAAAAAAAAAAAATTCATTGTTCTTGTCCTTGAAGAACAACCGAACACTATTCTTGATTAATAGAGTTGTTTCATATTTGGGCCTTGGAATTTATATCATAGATATAATATAAGGAACATTATTCTTTTGTAGTTACTTGCAAATTTTATTTAAATATATTTTTATTAGTTTATGTATATATATATTTTAAATCGATCGAAAAAAAAGCTAACCTATACGTTTTTTTTTTAAGAAAATAAGTAGTTGTTTTCTCAATTTTCCCATGGGTAAGTCATCAACGTGTATCATGCCTTGCTTCATCATTCTCTAGATCAATTTTTGTTATCTTTATATATATATATATATATATACGTATATATATATATATATATATATATATATATATATATATATATATATCAGAAGACTGGTGATGTTTACTAAAGTAGTGGAGTCAAGTCGTAGTGGAAACTGGAAAGCATTAGATTAAAGAAGGGGTAAAGGAGAGCAATAATGACGACGAAAAATAAAAAAGTTATATCCAAATCTTTGATCTGAAATTCGTCAAAAGGATCGATAATGCCCCCAAAAGGAAGCAGATATTTCCACCACATTAACTAAAGATATGTAATAATTAATTAAGTTAATGCCTAGTATCTTCTTTTTTCTTTCTATTTTACATTTTTACTGTTCTAATATTCGCAAATATGCATTATAATGGGGCCCAACGGTGGTTGGAAATTGGAATACAATATAGTGGTGTCTCATCCTCAAATAAATATATAACAATATATTTATCCGTCATAAAAAAAAATAAAAAAAAAAACTCTTAGCAACACTTCACACTAGTTTTAGAATTTCTTATCTTTCATACAACTATTTCTAAATATATTTCTATTCCATGACGATCAGGCTCCAAGTACTGTTCATCTTCTTCTTCATTTTTAAACCCTTTGTCACATCGGAACCACGTTACATCCCGGTCGAGAACGTTGCTCTCGACTGTGGATCTCCGGGGAATCAAACGGCTCAAGATGACCGGCGATGGATTGGAGATAATACAACTGATGATCGTTTTGTTCTAATAGAGGAAGAAAGTAACAATAAGTCAACTTCTTTAAGAGCTCTTTCTCAGGCGATCTCCATAGACGCGGTGCCGTATATGACAGCCCGTATATCCCGGTCGAATTTCACCTACAGCTTCCGAGTCTCAGTCCCCGGCCCGAAGTTTCTCCGGCTCCACTTCTACCCGACTCAATACGAGCACAGATTGGACGTCCTTGGATCATACTTTACCGTAGTAGCCGGTCCGTTCACACTGCTGAAAAACTTCAGTGCCTCACTTTTCGCCGAATACAAGAGTCAACCAGCTTTCTTCAGGGAATTCTGCGTAATTGCCGAAGAAAACAATAGAACAATCAATGTAACTTTCTTTCCGGCCTCCTCATCTTCTTACGCTTTTGTTAACGGGATCGAAATTGTGTCAATGCCAGAGACTCTGTACTACGCCCCCGATGGCGATCCATCCAAAAGCCCTCGCTTCATCCTCCGTAATTTCAGAAACGACGTAATCTTTGGCAGTTACTTGGACAAAGCGCTAGAAACGATGTATCGCTTGAACGTGGGCGGACGCACAATCCCGCCAAAGGAAGACACCGGGATGTACAGGTAATCACGGCGTCGGCGCTTTATCCTTTTTCTTCTTCTTAAGTTAATTTTTTTTTTTTTTTTTTCAAAAAAAAAAAAAAGTTAATTTTTTTTTAATTAAGGCTAAGAACTCTGCTGCCTCGCAGAGAATGGTTTCGAGACTCGGATGATTATTTCATCGGCAAGGCGGTAACTCCCTTCAACGCAAGCCTGCCATTGAAGTACATAAATATAGCGAACTACACCGCGCCCGATGAAGTGTACCAGACCGCTGTCACGATGGGCAGAGACGCGGCTAGTAACCGAGCCAGAAACATGACTTGGCGCCTGCCGGTTGACCGGGGGTTCTTTTATCTTGTGAGATTCCATTTTTGCCAGATTCAAGAGAATATCAAGGGTCCGTATGATATGGTTTTCTACCTTTACATAGACCAAAAGATGGCCGAGAGTGCTGTGAACGTGGTATCTTGGACTGGCGGGCACGGCAATGGAATTCCAGTGTACAGAGACTACGTTGTTTACATTAGAGACGAAGATAATCTTTTCATCGCTGTACATCCCAGAGGCGACGAGTCTTACAACGACGATGCTATTGTGAATGGGATAGAGGTGTTCAAGATGAGCAACAGTCGCGGCAAAAACCTCGCCGGGCCAAACCCGCCTAGTCCGACGCTTGAGAAATCTGGTTCCAAGAAAAGGACAGTGTTCATAATTGCCGTGGGGGTTTGTTTAAGCTGTGTTGTGCTATTTGCTGCGCTTTTCACGTTTGTTTTGAGGCAGAGGTACCGAAAAATGAAGAACGCCGTCGACGTTGACGAAAGGCGCGGCTTTATTGTCGGAGAGCCTGTGCCGTCATTTCTTTCTTTGGGAGATCAGGTCGGCAGCGGGAGACTTCGGTAATGTCTACATGGTGTTCATAGACGGCGATGTGTCAGGGCCCGTTACAGTGAAGCGGCTGAGCCTGGGGTCGGAGCAGGAATGGCAGAGTTTGCCACCGAGACCGAGTTTCTCTCTGAGCTCCGCCATGTGTGCTTGGTCCAAGTCTTATTAATAACAACTAGTGGACGGGCACCGCGCTTTGCGCAGTAGCGATTAATTTTTTATAATGATATTATGTTGTACTATTTTGGCATTTTTATGCGATTTATCTTCTTTTATCTAATAACTACATATAAATTATGACCAAAACTACGAGAAGGTCCGCATTTAAAAAAAAAAAAAATCACTGAAATTGCGACTAATAGATTTGTTGCTAAGTTCATTGCGATTAGTTATTTAGTTGCTAAGTATCTATTTTTTGCGTCTGATTTTTAGTTGCAATGTTGCTTTTTTTTATTATTATTTATTTTTACTGGAATCTTCTCCTCTAATGTGATAGAGCGGGCACTAAAAGTTGGAGATGATTGAGGAGAACATGATTATCAGAAAGATCGATTATCATAGATATACTACGCAACGACCATAATATAAAATTTGAAATTCCAAGACATGTACTTCCAGTTTGTTGTTTAGAATTCTTCTTCGGTACTAAAGACATCTTCCTCCTTTTTTAATTTTATCGTAATACTTGATTTTTAAGATTCTGCACTCTCGGCCAAGTTAGTTTTTGAAACTAAAGCATGCATTCATATATGAGCGATTTAATTTATGCTATACTTCAAAATACTTAGAATAGAGGTATTTAGATTATATGTACACTTTCATCCCCTTTGTGTGCTTCATTTTTGTGCCGATATTATATCTAAATCTCTCTTTAGATAACCATCATTCTCCTATGTTTCTACATCTTTGACGACTGCGTGAAACATCCAAAAATATATGCTTAGGATAAACTCTAAAAACTTAAATATATGAAATAGATATCTCTATATATACACACATGTTATGTGCATTTTTCGTAACATATAAAAATTGGGCCCATTTTGGCAAAAGTTAAAGCCCATCACGAAAGTCAAAAACCAAAGGCCGACGAATCAAAACATTGGCGAGGCCCGGAGTAAAAAAGGAGAAGAGGAGAAGGCCGACGAGGCGACAAGGCCAATGAAGCTACGAGCCGACAAGGCCGACGAGGCGACGCGGCGACAAGGCCAACAAGCCGACAAGGCCGACGAGCAGACGAGGCCGACAAGGCGACAGGCCGACGAGGCGACAGGCCGACGAGGCGACGAGGCGACGAGGCCGACGAGGCGACGAGCCGACGAGGCGACGAGCCGACAAGGCGACAAGAAGACAAGCCTGACAAGCACCCTCGTCATAGCTTGACGAGGGCATAACTTGTAATTATTCCACACGACGAGGAGATCCGAGACCACGAAGATCCCCAGGAAATCCTCCAGATTCTCTCGAACTCAACATACGGACTCACGGACAACCAGAAGACATCAAAGACGAACCAAGAAGCACCGAGGAGCCCCTCGACAGGGCTAGGGGCCGCGGCAACCCCGTTGTAGCTGGATAGAAATTCACTGGCCCCTAGAGGTGCAGTTTCAGGGAATTGGTTTTCCTATAAATAGGAGCCTTCCCCCCCCCCCCCCCCCCCTCATTTCCACACTCACTCACAGCTTTCTCTAGAGCTTCTCTCTCTAAAAATTCGTCCACTCCTATAGGAGGAAGGACTTGAATAAAGAGTTGAGATTGTTCTAGAAGAAGAGTCTCAGTCTCGACTAGGGAAGTTGTTCGACGAGTCAACGAAGGTATCCCTCGGCATGTGGTCAAGCTTGCTAACACCCGCGAGGTCGACGACCAAGGAGCATCCCTCGCTAGGTGGTCAAGCTTGCCAACACCCGCGAGGTCGACAACCAAGGAGCATCCCTTGTTAGGTGAGGCGCCCTCGCCAACCTCGACAAGGTCGACAAGGAGCACCCCTCGTTAGGATAAGGCCCCTCGTCACAACGAACTCGCCTACGCCGACGGGGTCGTCAAAGAACACTTCACGCCGGTAATACCCAGCCGCCTGGCCAAGGGTCACCCCCGCGCTGCTAACATCGGCACTTCCGACGAGTCAAACCACATCGTCATTCACCTGCCGTTTATCACTAACCCCGAACTACGTGGGACCTGATTCTTTTAAACTGAGATACGTAGGTAGCCTCGCCCAACCATAAGCGACGGGGCACGGGCCTAATCTACACTTTTTTGCAGGTCCTCCCTTGCCGTAGGAGCTCGCCAAGGAATGAGAATCACGAAGAATCATCAAGACCAGCTCTAAGTTTCATCATGACCGGAGTTCACCTAGACGAGGATATCGTCAAGACAAGGACCCCGCCCGGACTTCCCCAGCACAAGGGAAGTCCGACGAGGAGCTTCGCCGTGATACCGACTTCGCCCCCACGAGGGAAGTTCGCTGAGGATCGCCAAGGACAGCCCGGAGACTCATCCAAGACGACGAATTCGCCTCCAGCTTTCACGATCATTAGTCAACCCACGTTGACTCAGCATTCAATTATCCACGTGTTCAGCGGGTCAATCTTGGGACCCGAACCTTAGATCTGACCCTTCGTTAAAGCCATTTTTACGTACTAACAGTTTGGCGCTAGAAGGAGGGGTAACCCGAGAACAAGGCTCGAGACCCTTCCAACATTCATCATCAGAAAAATTCGGAGCATGAGGATCGCCATTCGACATGAAGAGCCACGCCAGTGCTTCGCAACGGGCGATGCCACAACCGACGACCTGCATCGCGCTCAACACGAGGGCCCAAACCCTCGCCAGGCAGACTCAGCTGCCTCGCGAAGTTTCACCAGCTCAAATTGGGAATGAAGACGATGTCAGCAACGCTTCGCAGAGGTCATTCGACGCTCACGACAAAGAAAGCACAGGAGATAGCAACGGCAACGGAGGTCGTCAGGACCAGAAGATGCCGAAGGTCGCCAGGACCACCCCGACCCTCGTCAGGCTCGCCCGGGGGTTGCCGGGAGATTCGCCAGGCCGAAGATCCCGAAGACGTTGAAGACCGCCGGAACTACCTGGACCCTCGCCAGGCTCGCCGGGGGGGGGGGGGGGTCGTCAGGAGGTTTGCCAGGCCGAAGATCCCAATGACATTGAATACAGGCGGAACTACCCGGACCTTCGCCAGGCTCGTTAGGGGGGGTCGTCAGGAGGTTTTACAGGCCGAAGATCCTGAAGACGTTGAATCGTCAAAACTGTCCGGACCCTCGCAAGGCTCGCCCAGGGGGTCATGAGGAGGTTCGCCAGGCCGATGACTTTAATGACATGGAGCACAGACGGGACACCCCCGACCCTCGCCAGGCTCGCCTGGACGGTCGCCAAGGGAACCGTCGTGACGAAGACCGCAACCTTGCCGGGACGTATCAAGACTGCCCAGGAGGTCGCCAACCCTCACCAAGATGCGAAGAAGGAAGACGGGCTGAAGTTATCTACCTCGAAGAATATAAAAGAAGACCGGCAACGCGGCCGCTGGGCCTCACCCGACCGCCGCCTAGGTCACCAAGAGCCTCGCCAACCGCAGCGCGACGACGTATTCGACCTCCTCCAAGGGATGCAGAACGAAATCCAAGACTTGCAGAAGACTGACGAATCCCTGCAGAAGTTCATCAACCGCTTCGTCGAAGAATCCAACAAGGTAAATGACTACACGCCGTTCACGACTACACTAGACGAGATCTATACCATGCACAGCGACAGGTTCAAGATGCCTCCTCCGCTTAACAAGCCTGCAAAGGATAGGATTCGATACTGCCAATTCCATCGTGACTACGGTCACCTGACGTCGCAGTGCTACCAGCTGAAGAATCAATTTAAAGATCTGATCAAGGAAGGACAACTAAAATAGTTCGTTAAGAGGCTCTCGGTGAACGACGAGGGTGTACCGAGACCCCACTCTTGACGATGGCGCAACCGACGACTCACGGCGACGACCAAGGGAAAGCCATAGCGGCAACCCCACTGAACGTTGTACAAACAATCATCGGAGGACCAGGAGTTGGAGACTCAAGCCAAAGCAGACAGAGCTACGCACGCGCAACGAAGAAAGGATGGTTGTTGAACCAGGTTAACCTGGTAAGCACAGCACCTTTGATCCACACGGGCGAAGCCATCACCAATGAAGAACCATGGAGGTCTACGTCGATGACATGCTCGTCAAAAGCTTGAAGACCGACGACCAAGTCACCAACCTTCGGGAGATGTTCAATCTCCTCCGCCGATACAACATGAAGTTGAATCCCGCCAAGTGCGCATTCGGATTGGAATCAGAAAAATTCCTCGGGTACATGATACACCTGCGAAGAATAGAAGCCGACCCCAAGAAGATCCGAGCAATACTGGAGATGAAGAGCTCACGATGAGTGAAAGAAGTACAGAGTCTGGCAGGACGCCTCCCAGCCCTCAACCGAGTTATCTCCAAAGCCACCGACCAGAGCCAGCCCTTCTTCGAAGCACTAAAAGGAGGAAAGAACTTCCAATGGGACGACAAATGCAAACTCGCATTCCAGGAGCTGAAGACCTACCTAGGCTCGCGGCCGATGCTCGCGAAGCTACGAGACGAAGAAACACTGTACCTCTACCTGTCCGTATCCAGCCAGGCCGTAAGTGCAATCTTGATTCGAGAAGAAGACAAAGCTCAACACCCGGTGTATTACGTCAGCAAAGCTCTCGCCCTGAGACCAGGACGCTGAGACGAGGTATCCCGAGATCGAGAAGCTGGCACTCGCCCTGGTCACCACCGCAAGAAAGCTACGTCCTTACTTCCAAGCCCACCAGATCGTGCTCAGGACGGAGCATCCACTGAACAAGGCATTCAAGAAGGCAACGTCAACCCGTACGACTTTCTGGTCACAAGAACTGGGAGAATACGGAGTCGAGTTCCAGCCACGGGTCGCCATCAAAGGACAAGCCGTTGCCGACTTTGTCGCCGATTTTACCTATGATGTCGACGCCTCCGACGCTGATGAAAAAAAGGAAACAACGCCACCACAGCCAAAAAGGAAGGCCACCCCCGAAAGACCGACGTGGAGCATGTACGTGGACGGAGCATCAAACACCCAAGGAGCTGGTGCAGTAATCATCATCAGCAACCTGCAAGGAGAGAAGTTGAAGTACGCCATCAGATACGGATTCAAGGCCTCCAACAACGAAGCGGAGTACGAAGCTATCCTCGCCAGACTCGACATCGCCACGAAGCTCGCCTTGGAAAACTTGAAGATACACTGCGACTCGCAGCTTATTGTCAACCAGATAAACGGCAAATACCAAGCTAAAGAAGACAACATGCTGGCCTACCTCCAAGAAGCTCAAAGACGTCTCGAACCATTCTCATGGTATGAAGTCATTCAGATACCCCGGAGAACTAATGCAGAAGCGGACACATTAGCACGCATGGCGTTCGGCACAATCGACGAAGGACTCGGGAGGATACCTGTGGAGCTACTCGAACGACGCTCGATCGAAAAAGACAAAGTACTCGCAATTAAAGGACTTGAAGATCAGGAATAATCAGATTGGATGACGAGCATAAAGGACTACCTCCAGCAAGGTAAGCTACCGGATGACACGTCTGAAGCAAGACGATTGAAGAACCGCGCAACCCGCTACATCGTGCACGAGGGCCGGCTCTACAAAAAAGGGTTTTCACAACCACTACTTCACTGCCTAGGGCCAGACGACGCCAACCGAGTCCTCAGAGAAATCCACGAAGGAATCTGCAATAACCACGCTGTCGGACGTTCACTTGCATTCAAAGCTCTCCGACAAGGCTACTTTTGGCCAATGCTCAAAAAGGACGCAAGCCACCTCGCCCGCCGATGCGACAAGTGGAAGCCGTACACAAGATCATCAAGGAGAACTTCAAGAAGAAGTTGGAAGGAAAAAAGGCAAACGGGCCGAGGAGCTACCATCCGTACTTTGGGCCTACCACACCACCAGCCGGACGGCCACCGAGGAAACCATCTTCGCTCTCACATACGGCGCTGAAGTAGTCATACCCGCCGGGATCGCGGTGCCATCACCAAGGATCGAATTATTCAACCCTGAAGTCAACGACAACCTACTCCGTGGCGAACTCGACCTGATTGAAGAAAGAAGAGACGATGCCTTTGCACGCATGGCAGCAAAGAAAAGGATCGTCGAGAGACACTATAACACGAAGGTGAAAGCTCGACGATTCGCCGAAGGGAGCCTGATACTGAGGTGCTAGAATCGACATCGCATTAATACCAATTTCTGGTCGTATCTGCGGATCTAAACTGAAAACAGTCACCGCCAACCTATAAGAAATTGTAATCATTGATTAAGTCACACGGTTTGACCTTTAATTTTTGTTACTGAGTTAGAGTCCCAAACTAATAACCCTGTCAAACCGTCTGTTTCAAAATCAATTTACAATTAATTTTCCCGATCGTGATGAATTAATTATTTTAATTTATTTAACTCGTTCTTGATTTTAATTATGAGCCATAAGTACCAGTAAATAATTATTAATTAATAACCTTGAAATCGTGTACCTTTTTCTTGTAGTCTCTGACACGGATCTTGATTCTCTGAAGAACTTTCTTACTCCGATCTTCAATCCTTTTTGCAATTTCTGTGAAGAAGATGCTTCCAGAATTCTTTCTATGTATACTCCACCACTACGTCGCCAGGAGGTGTGGGCTCCCACTGGATAAAACCCTAAGCCCTAAATTCAAAAAACCCTGAGAGGAGCTCAGAGAAATTTGCAGAAACTATCTTGAGAGGGAGAGAGAGAGAGAGAGAGAGATCGAAATCTGAGAATTTGAGTGTATATTTTTTCGGTTTCAGGTGTTCCCTATTTATAGGGAATGTCCCAACCGCTTTGAGAAAATCTCTCAACCAACTGAGAGAGATTTACTCAACTTGTTTGGAGATATTCACTCTAAGATTTGATTTAAATAATTAAATGAAATAAAGAATAAATCCAAAACAAATATTTTTAGAAAATACCCTAAAAGATTTATTAAATGTATAAGATAAATGTAGAAGATAACTGTATAAGATAACTCTAATTACTATTCATTTTAGACAAACGTCCATAATCTTAATCTTATGTGAGCGGGATTAGCATCTGAATAGAGGGCATACAAAATATGTCCAACATGAGGAAGGTCATGCAGAACACACAGGAGCTTAACGCAGGAGTACCAGGCCCTACGTGGGAAGGACCATATGTCGTCAGACATGTGCTACGAGAAGGGACATACCGCCTGGAGACAACGGAAGGAGAACCGATCAGGCAACCGTGGAACGCCGAACACTTGAGACAGTACTATCAGTGAAGACCGACTCGAAGGAGATGAGTGACGAAAGATCCCCGATGAGGAGACAAAGAAGGAGTCAATCACCTACGCCATCAACATCGAAGATGAGCTAAAGATTGCGATTGTTGACTGACTCCACCAAGGCTAGCCACCAGTTCTTCAAGTTAAAGCACACTTGCTGAAGACACGGCGAAAGCCCCATATCCTTCTTAAAGCGCAATGCGCAAGGCCAAGTCTACTGTGTAGGCTAACATGTTTTATGAATAAATTCGTCTTAACGAAATACTCTGAAAGTTTTTCCGAAACTGCAACGCAGATTACGCCAAAAATCGGGGGGTACTACGGTATAAACTGTCCCTAAAAAAATGGCTACGCACCGAAGACCTTCGCCAGGTAACAATAGGCACCGGCACACACACCGGACTCCTTCGCCTGGATAAACAGGCACCGGCAAATACGATCCGGAACTCCTTCGCAAGGATAAACAGGCACCGGCAAACACGATCCGGAACTCCTTCGCCGGGATAAACAGGCACCGACAAGACGATCCTGAACTCCTTTACCAAGATAAACAGGCAGCGGCACACACGATCCAGAACTCCTTCGACAGGACACGATAGGCAGCCCAAACTCGTCGGATTAGCTACCCGGCAAGCAAAGGCATACAATCGTCTATGGGCAACCTATATTACTTGTAGGTTAAAAAAGGGTGACGACCCTACAATCGCAGCAGAGTGCACTCACAAGACTGCCACAACGCGCCACGACGTGGACACTTGACAAGCAAAGGCATGAACAAAACTCCAAGTTCAAATTGTACTAAATGCATAAATGTCATTAAGCAGGTACGAAACGAGAAGGCAAAACACGCCAAACAAACATGCCAGAGCAACGAGTAAGGCTAAAACAAAGCCCGAAAATGTCTATAAATCATAGAGGCAAAGAAAAGAGAAACTAATCTGTGGGAAGCACCAAGTTAAGCGGCTACGTAACACGAACGGAGTCCAGAACACCACAGACTTAAAAACACCATTGGAAGCTTCAAGACGACAAGCCACCTTCGCCGATGAAGTCAAGCCCTAAAAGACAAAACGACGAGCATAAGGAAGAACAATACGACGAAGTTAGCAAAAATGTCGAAAAGTACGTACCCTCACCTGACAGGAGTACCCACCGCCGACGCAAACGTTCGGAGATGAAGATTGGAGACGCTCCCTAAACAAAGGCCCTTGAGGCACACCGCACGCTCAATGCTTGAAGAACCGCCAGATTCAAGAATCTCGCCTGACGAAGGAACGGCAACAGGACCAGGAACGTCACCACGAGAGTCGCCAGCTGAAGCCATAACTGGAGATGACATCCCACCAAGACCAGCGCCATGCTAACGAACCCGACGAGAAGAATCCCCATCCTTTCTAGAAGACGGCGAGCGCGAACGATGAGACGAAGATACCTACCCCGATGATAATCGCCGCTTCAGAAGACGGAAGGTACAATCAGCAAGACCCTCACCAGACGACTTCGAGGCCGAAACAACGTGGACACCGGGGCCAACATGAGCACCGAAAGCAACGGCAGAAGCCCGAGGATGCATCTGAGGAACAAACTTCCTGAAGCCAGACGAACCTGCCCAACGACGAGTAAATCAATACAACTGCTGAAGACCAAGCAAATGAATTATACCTGTAAGAGTCGACAAAGCTTGAACAACCGAAGGACGGGTGATCACCGAAGGAATACGCCATTCAGGAGCAGGAACCTTCTCTTTCGACAAAGCCCTCACTAGAGAAGAACGACGAACATCCGCCCTTGAAGAATCACGAACGCCTTTCTGCTAGGAAGCGCGAGGAATGTCACCCTCAGCCTGAGGAGGCACCTGAAGAGAAAACGAAGCAACCGAGTCAACATCATCAGCACCGGTGGAAACGACAACACTACGAAGCTCGCCTGCAGCACGAACTCGAAGACCGACGAGGTGCAAAAGCCCATGCAAATCAAGGCAGGAAGCCAACTCATAAGCAGTGGCGTAACTGCATACCATTAGCTTAGGACAGAAGGCCAAAATGTGAAAGCGACATTGTTTGAGCGTCTCGTCAATAGGAGGACCCTCGCCAGCGGCAATGCCCACGATGGCAAGACCCTCGCCTGCAGGTCCTTCCTCAACAACGGGCGCCTCATCGACAAAGTCCCCGCCAACGCTCTGCTCCTCGACGACATCGAACGTATCAAGATCTGCAAACTCTACGTCAGAGGCACCATCAAGGACCGAAGGCTCGGAGCCATGCTCACCCGGAGATCCGCCAGAAGCCGCTAAGCCACTTGCAAAGTTCACAGCACGTCCAGGAGATTCAGAAAACAAGACGCTCTCCCCTGGAGTCAACGACAAAAGACGAGAGGTCCTTACCGAGCCCGGAGAAAGGCACACTTGGCCCAGAAATGATAATTTCCTTGGCAGTAGATAGCCCCGGTCCCGATGAGTCCAACGCAAAAATTGGATCGCTAATCGGAGTCTCGAAATTGGACTCCGCCACCACTTTTGGTGGCCCTTTCGCCGGAGCCCATTCGCCGAAGTTCAAGGCAACATCACCACCGCTGAAATTCATCACCAATGCATCTGCACCAACCGCCGAAGGAACCGCCGAGCCGCTGCCCGAGCCGATCGCCACAAAACCCGCAAGCCTAAGCTCTCGCCAAACGCCGAAGTCAGCAGCCACCACGCCAGGAACAGCGCCGCCATGCTCCTCCACCACAGACGACACAGATGGAGAGATTCCAGGTGGCCCAGCAATGGCAGCCTACTCGCTGCCCACGCCGTAGACCACAAAGTCCACACCGCACGCGCCTTCGCCGGAAACTTCGCCAAACACCGCGCCCAACGCCGCGCCACCACCGGAAACCGCCGCAGACGGCGCCGACGAGACAATTCCGGGGATCCTCACCACGCCAAGTGCCTCGCTGCCCGCACCAGAGGAGCCCGCACCACACCGACGCCGACGAGCCCGCGCGCGATCCACTTGAGCCGACAAACCCGCGCGCACGGAGGCCAAACCCAACGACGCCACAGTCCGCGTGCACTGTTCACCACGCCACCACCGCGCCGCACGCCATGAAGCAGCCGTCAAGCTCTCCGGGAAGAAATAAATCGCGATTTGGGAAGGAGGAAGGAGAAAGAAAGTACCAAAAGCCATAAAAGGTAATACCTAACCCTAATCTCTCATTTCCCCTAAATTAATTTCGAATTTGACAAAGCCTATGCAGCCCAAAATTCTCATAAACTAGGCCCATAAAGCTAATGTTTAATTTTTAAATGGTAAAAACGATCAAAAATGGACTTTTATACGTTTTTACGAGAAAAAGGCTATTTTCAAAGGTTACGCATAAAGCCTTAGAAATTAAACTTTGGAACTTTATAAAGTTTCATTTTTAAATTTTCAAACGTGAAAACCAAATTAAAATTACGGTATTTACGGTATTTATTACAAAATAGAAAATTGCGCAATAATTAAGGAACTTTTTAAAAAATTTAAACTTAATGCGCAATTATTATTTTCAAATTATTTATTTGCTTTCACATTTATTATGTCACTTGATTTTATTTATTTATTTTTTGATATATTCGCGGAAGTTCAAAATTAATTTAAAAACATTTATTTTACAAATTACGACTATGAACCTCCAGAAATTTAAAAATCGAGTAAAATTGTAAAAAAGTGATTTGTGATTTATTTAATCAATTCGCTTATGTCTTTGACTATGCTTGAATTATCTCCCGCTAATGTATGCGAAGATTTTCGAAAATATTTTACAAACACCCAGTTAAAGGAAATTTGCAGTTCCTTGGCAGGACGGAGAGGAGAGTGAAATCTTTGGCAACCCGGATCCTCGCCAAGTAACACAAATTGCCTTATGTTTTAAAAGAAAAGTTTCTCGCGCAATACCATTACCCAAGAAACTGGGGGGTTAATGTTATGTGCATTTTTCGTAACATTTAAAAATTGGGCCCATTTTGGCAGAAGTCAAAGCCCATCACGAAAGTCAAAGACCCAAGGCCGACGAGGCTGAGGCGACAAGGCCAACAAGACGACAAGGCCGACGAGGCCGACGAGGAGACAAGGCTGACAAGGCTGACAAGGCGACGAGGCAAAAAGCCGACGAGACGATAAGGCGATGAGGCGACGAGCCGACAAGGCGACAAGGTGACAAGCCTGACAAGCACCCTCGTCATAGCTTGACGAGGGCATAACTTGTAATTATTCCACACGACGAGGATATCCGAGACCACGAAGATCAAAGCCGAACTCAACGTACGGACTCACGGACAACCAGAAGACATCAAAGATGAACAAGAAGCACCGACGAGCCCCTCGACAGGGCTAGGGGCCGCGACAACCCCCCTGTAGCAGGAGAGAAATTCGCAGGCCCCTGGAGGTGCAGTTTCAGGGAATTGGTTTTCCTATAAATGGGAGCCTTCCCCCCCTATTTCCACACTCACTCACAGCTTTCTCCAGAGCTTCTCTCTCTAGCTTTCTCTCTCTAAAAATTCGTCCATTCCTATAGGAGGAAGGACTTCAATAAAGAGTTGAGATCGTTCTAGAAGAAGACTCTCAGTCTCGACTAGGGAAGTTGTTCGACAAGTAAACGAAGGAGTCCCTCGCCAGGTGGTCAAGCTTGACAACACCCACAAGGTCGACGACCAAGGAGCATCCCTCGCCAGGTTGTCAAGCTTGCCAACACCCGCGAGTTCGACAACCATGGAGCATCCCTTGTCATGTGAGGCGCCCTCGCCAACCTCGTCAAGGTCGATAAGGAGCACCCCTCGTCGGGATAAGGGCCCTCGTCACAACTAGCTGGCCTACGCCGACGGGGTCGACGAAGAACACTTCACATCGACAATACCCAGCCGCCTGACCAAGGGTCACCCCCCTGCCACCAACATCGGCTCTTCCGATGAGTCAAACCACATCATCACCAACCTCCCCAACCTCGACAAGGTCGACAAAGAAGGAGCACCCCTCGTCGGGATAAGGCCCCTCGTCACAACGAGCTCGCCTAGACCGACAGGGTCGACGAAGAACACTTCACGCCGGTAATACCCAGCCACCTGGCCAAGTGTCACCCCCGCGCCGCCAACAACGGCACTTCCGACGAGTCAAACCACATCGTCATTCACCCGCTGTTTATCACTAAACCCGAACTACGTGGGACCTGATTATCTTAAACTGAGATACGTAGGCAGCCTCGCCCAATCATAAGCGACGGGGCACGGGCCCAATCTACCCTTTTTTCCAGGTCCTCCCTCGCCTTAGGAGCTCGCCAAGGAATGAGAATCACGAAGAATCATCAAGACCAGCTCGGAGCTTCATCAAGACCGGAGTTTGCCTAGACGAGGGTATCGCCAAGACAAGGACGCCTCCCGGACTTCGCCACCACGAGGGAAGTCCGACAAGGAGTTTCGCCGTGATACGGACTTCGCCCCCATGAGGGAAGTTCGCCGAGGATCACCAAGGACAGCCCGGAGACTCATCCAAGACGACGGATTCGCCTCCAACTTTGACGATCATTAGTCAACCCGTGTTGACTCAACATTCAATTATCCACGTGTTCACCGGGTCAATCTCGGGACCAAAACCTTAGATCCGACCCTAAGTTAAAGCCATTTTTACGCATTAACAACACACATACAAACCTGTCAAAATCCTATTGGAAAAAAATGCCAAGTATCACCGGATTTTAACTATAGAACCCTTTAATTATAGTACTGTTATGTATTTACATCGTTTATATATGATCAATAATGCTAGCTTTTATATTTGATAAATGTAATTTTATAAAGAAAAATATTGTTCAACGACATAATGCAGTACCAAAAAACTAAATAATGCAATACAAAGAATTAAGCAATTATTGAAATTGAGTCTTGCGCGACGAAGAAAGCAAGCAACTTTTGGCATTTATTATTACAATAAATGACTAATAATTATTCTAATAATTACTAAGTATAATGTGTTGTGTGGAGAGTAAATATGGGAATGAGAAAAGTCTCACATTGGTTAAATACAAAGAGTTTGTGCAGTATATAAGGAAAACAATAATGATGTGAGCTCAATATGTGGTATAGTGATAAGTGTGCCACATGAATGCTGTGTGGAGGCGAGGTGGCGAGACCATGCCACCTCACGCCTACGCAACGCAGCCCTCGCCAGCGTCGCCACCGGCGACTCTGGCTCAGGGTCGGGTGCGTGGGCGTAGAGGCGCTAATGGCGTCTTGTAGGCGCACTTGAGGCGTACGCTCGGGTCTCGGCAGTTACTAGCCGTTGGGGCAGTTTCTGTCCATTTTTTGTTTTACGTTTTCAGACAAATAACTGCTGCTTGTGAAGGGTCGCTACCTTCTCAAAATAACTGTTTTGGGTCTTTGTAATTTCGTTTCTGAAACGGAAACGTTAATTCTGTTCTTTGTATCTTTTTCACTGTCTAAAAACACTTCCAGAAACGCGTTCTTGCTTACGGTCGGAACTTCGCTTCATCTTGCGATTTCCCGGCCAAATGCTTGTCTTATCCTGGGTGTTCTTGCAAGAAGACTCGAAGTCGTTTTTGAGTGCTCGAAACACTATTAGGAAAGTGATCATATGCGCAATTTAAGCCGTGACGTTTTCAACCTCGAAGAAATTTCCAACAGCGACAATGTGTGATCGAGAAGGCTTCGTTTGAGTCTAGGAGCGACATTGTTTAGCAACATAATAAATTTTAAAAAAATATTATTTAGTTATACGCTTTTTATAAACACTTTGACATTGAAGTGCCAGCAAAACAAATAAACTGAAAGGATTTCATACACACATATGAGACTGAAATTCCGAGAAAAAGAAACTCACTTGAGAATAAGCGATGAAAGGCTAACATATTACGTAGTTACCTGAAAAAATAATAGTGGCATTACAAATTGAGTCTAATAATTTTAACATAAATTGGAACCAAAGTCTGAGAAAAATACACTCATCGGAGAAGTGACAAAAGACAAACATATCCCGGAACTCTCTGCAAAAAAAAAAAAAAAAAAAAAACCAGCAGAAGCTTAAACAAAGTCAAATCTCAAACACATTTTACGTAAATTGGAATCAAAATCCATTTAAAATTAACTCACCCGAGAAGAGATGAAAAGCTAAAATATGTTGGACCTCCTTAAAAATCAACAGATGTATAAAGATCGACTCTTTTAACGGTTTTTAACATAATTTGGAACCAGACTTCCGAGAGAAGGAAACTTACTTGTGAAGTGAAAAAAGGCTAATAAATCCCAAGAACCCCTAAAAAAATCATTAAAAGCATAACAATATCAGTTCTTTAACAATTTTTAATGTAAATTGAAAGCAAAATCTAAGAAGAAAAACTTATGGGAAAGCGACGGAAGGCTAAGAAAATCTAGGAAATGCGTGAAAATCAATAAAAGCATAAACGAAATCGACATTAACGATTTATAACGTAAAAACTAAATCCGAAAAAAAAAAACTCACCGGAGAAGCAACGAAATACATAGTTGGAACTCGCTGAAAAACCAGTAGACGCATAAACAAAATTGACGATTTTTAACGTAATTTAGAACCAAAAATCGGAGAAATAAAAACTTATTGAAGAAGCAACGAAAGGCTAAGAAATCCCTGAAAAATAAATAAAAGCATAAACAAAAAACTAGACACTTTAACAATTATAATATATAATGTCGATTTAACGAAATACTTAATATTATTTTTCTAACTATGATAATAAATGTTCTAAACGTATATAAAAGAATTATAATGCTGTGAAATTTTAGAATAGTATGATTCTCTATTTTCAAGCTTTTTGGACAACCAATTTCTTGCGGATAAATGTACCTTTAAAGAAGACAACTAACAACGACGAAGTGCTTCATCCGTGTCTCCTCCCAGTGCATCTGAGTCTCGAGCGTGCACTGGTGGAAGAGGCATTATAGGCTCTAAAAAGAGGAAAATACGGTGAAAAACAAAGCATCGCTTCTTCATGTTGCCTCTTCACTCTATCTTTCGTTTTGTCAACAGTGATTCTGAGTTTGTAGAGTAGCAACATTCTGCATTGGGTTTGATTTGCAATGTGCACGGAATGATACATAGTAGATCTGATGTAGTAAAAAGCAGCGACACTAGCATCAAACAGAAAAAATTACTAAGTATTTCAGTATATGGAAACTTGAAAAAAATGAGTTTGGGGAACAATTACTCAGATACATCAATTTGTGGAATTGAAAACGTAGAATATGCTTTTTGGGAGTCATTTTATCAAGTTTCCATATATATATATATATATATATATATATATATATATATATAGAGAGAGAGAGAGAGAGAGAGAGAGACTTACTCTGCTTGCCTCCAACGAACTTCCATCAAACGTGAAGCTAACTGCAGGGACGTACGCTAGCCACTTTTGCAAATACCAAAGAGAAGAACAACTGATCATACAAAAACACGAATAAAATATCAAAATCCTTGTCTTTCACTCACATTGCATGGGATAAACAAAATACAAAATCAGACTGGAACAAAATACTGAAATTGTGTCCAAAGTATTGAAATTGTGAAACTGATCAGGCTCATATATGTTCCTCTGGCTAACAACGCCGTTTCAAAAACCTGTTTTCGACTGCAAAATAGATTTGATTGGTACCAAAACACAAATAAGCTGAAAAAACCAAAAACAAAACTCGTTCATAAAATCAATTCCAAAATATTACTGCATTCACCGCTCACACTTGCTCAAAATAATTCCCAAAAAAATAGAAACCATGCACTTGAAAACTCAAAATACCAAGAAGCAGTTGAATTGAAAATTTATGTGAGGAGACCATTACCCGAATTGAAACAGCTACGAAAAAGAACTCCCCAATTCTCAAATTTATTACAAGAAACAACATTTGTAGAGGGAGATCGTTGACTCGGGAATAAGAATGTTGGAATATTCTCGTCTCTGAACATGAAGATAGATTGCAATTAATCAAATAAGTTAGGACTCACAAATTCAGAAACAAAAATTTGAAATGAAGATGGTCACAACTCCATAGAATATATGGAAATTAAGGGAAAATTAAACCTTCTAAAATTACTCAACCAAATGTCCATGTTAACCTTGAAAGACCTATGAATGAAAGACTTTCCACAGAAAGTTTAGCTGGAATATAAAACAGAATTATTTTGAGCTCGCTGCCATGATTGGTGTCAGGTTATGGGACCTGTAACATAAAACTATTGTCGGCGAATGTATCCAAACGAAATTGTTCCGATACATTATATTTTCCTTTGATATAGAGTCAAGTCAACCAAACAAAGCACCAATTTCTTTGTTTTCTTTGATCAGAAAACTACATCTCAAACCAAAAATAGACAACATATATCAATGTTGAATATAAGAAACATGCCGGTAGAAGCAACAAATGAAATTAATAACAAATTTTAACAGCAAAGATAATGAATCTGATTAAAGAACCACCTTTTATTTTTCAATCAAATAAAGCGACAATTTTCCTGCAGAATGAAGTCAATATGTGTAATGAATTGGTATCAAAGTGGAAAAAACATGTGAAAAAATATATAGCATAAGAAAGATATCAGAAAATTAATTTCTAATATTACCGGACAATGGATAGTGTGAAAGACGTTCAGACTCGGAGTCGTTCTCGCAGCATTGCTCACCTCACCGTGGTATATGAGGCGTCATCATGAATTGCAGATAGATTAAAGTGTTGTCGGAGATTCGTGACTGAGTAAGCGAACCTGGGAGTCAGGAGCCCAAATTAAATCCAAGAAGTGAAATTAAAATCTCACTTTGAGGACTTTTCTCAAACAATTACGACTTACAATGATATATAAATAGTTCTAACAACACAAAAATTGAGGAAGAAAGCCCAAATATACAGAAATGTCCAGTAAGAATCGCGTTAAGGCTTTTACCGGATAAGTGACGAAACACTAAGATTGAAGAACTTACGAACCAAATCCGAAGTTAAGCTGCTTCAGAATGATGAATCGTCCGAAATCAATCTGAAAGAACAAATAAAATGATGGATTGTCTCTATTATTCTTTTATTTTATTGTCGCTATTATTCTTTTATTTTATTTTTCAATCCTTTCCTTGCCGACTCAAAAGGTTCACACACAAGGGTTTAATTACCTCAAAATTGATAAGGGTCATAATTGGTGGCATATCATATCATATGAAACCGAAAAAAAAAAAATTATGTACATGTAATGTAATGATTAATAGACAGTGAATGCATGAAGCAAAACAATATATTAAGAAATATAGTATATTATATAGTATATACATGTGGAATAATGATTATTAGATAATGAGCCTAAAAAAGCTTCTCCAAATTAAAGGTTTAACATTTTGGCGAATGGGTGTCACAGACGGCAAACAGTTCGGTGACAGCTCATTTTGATGACCTGTCAGCCTGAAAGAGTCGACTAAATCCGCGTCCACTGAGACGTGGCACTCAGTGATTGGCTGTTGAAGTATAATAAACTTGAAACCTTGCATTTTGTCGTATTATAAGTTGTGGACTCCTTGGCACTTGCTTGTCTCTCTCACCTTACTACGACGCCAATGCTCATATCTTGCCTTGCACTTTTTTCTTTATTTTCTTCATATATTTTTTTCATTCCACTAATTTCTTTATATATAGATACCTTTTATTTTATGGAAACAACATTAAATACCTTGATGGTGAGCATAGTCCATCATTGTTTGTTGACTCTGTTAGACTTGAAGCTTGATTTATTGTTCTTTTGAGGTCCGGGATCTCTATTTGATGAGCAGTTCGGAACTGGGTCCTCCGACCCATTACCGCAGAAATACGGGTCCTCCTCGAATCCGCGTTTTCGCGTCCGAGGCTGCGCTTGAGTATTCCAATACTTTTTGATAATAAATATTTATTTTCTATTTTTTGAATTTTTGGTTTTGAAAAGTGTGTCTCCATAGATATTTTTTGAGCCGAAATTAATTTTTATTGATTCCAAAAAATATATAATTCGATCCTGAAACCATAAGAAATAGGTTCTTAATTTTTATAATTACACTATATATATATATATATATTAATCGTTATTCAAATTGTGAACATTTGATTCGAGAGCTTAATTCGTTAAAATAAATTGACCATACTAACCTAAATAGAATTAGCCTTTAAAAACTATATTACTATTAATATAATACATGACAGGTCGAAACTCAAACTCATTAACAAAACTACAAATAAACTAAAAACTTATAAATGCATGCATTAGTGTACGCAGAATGTTGAAATTGATTTATTATGAGGTTTAGAAATTGAAAATTCAAACTCAAGCTTCCAAATTATTTTTGAGATTATTAACGAAGTATTCATTATGTATATTTTTTTAAATACCCATTTTAATACACACAATGGGTAATTTTTAAAAAAGTTTGTAGCTAAATAGATATTTCGTACCATTTCCTAATATGTTTTATGCAAATGTTTAGTGCCTCTTCCTTAGTGACTCAAAGTCACCAAAGTTGTGCTTGAGATTTTCGGAGCTCGAGACAAATATTATTTTCGGAGCCATACTAAAACTAAAAATAAATAATTTTTGTTGCAAAAGTATGTTAGATATATGTATAATATTTAACTATTTATCCAAATATGAAGCATCTAACGTTTTTAAAGTAACTTAATATATTCCTGTAGTTTAGTTAATAACTTAATATATGTGCTACTAGACTAGATCGGCATATTCTTCCCATTTTATAGGCTCAAACGCGGACTTATTCTTATTAGTTTGTGATAGGGGTGAACAAAAGAAACCGTAAAACGAATTTTTAACCGAAAATCGATCAAACTGATACCGATTAAACCACAACCGCTATTAAAGCGGTTAAAACCGAATACACCGAGAAAAAAACCGTATACCGAATTAGGTTAAAACCGGGTTTTTGGTTTTAATGTAAAAACGGCAACCGCTTACCCGGTTTTACCGCTTTTACTGAATCTAATATTATATTTATTATATTCTATTTACCATACCTATCAACATATCAAAAATATTTTTCTTATCTAATCTTTCGGTGTAATATTGTGTAATATTAGTATTTAGTAATCCATTTCTGTGTAATATTAGTATTTAGTAATAATATTAACATTTAATAGCATGTTTATGTGTAATATTAGTAGTCATTTTATGGAGATGTGAATATTAATTTAAAAGCGGTAAATGTGAACAATAAACCGATAATACCGCAACCGAACATCGAATACCGATTATACAGTAAATGCGGTTTTCATCTTTAAAAACAGGGTATTCAGTTATCATTTATAAAATACTGAAATGCGATATTCGGTCTATTATTTGTCAAAAACCGCACCGAATACCTGCTTGTTCACCTCTAGTTTGTGATTACGTATTTGGTTTGTGCTCTTACAACAAATAATAAAAACGTGTCGTGTATTTTTTTTATTAACGCCAGTTATTATTCATTAGACATTATTTTATTCCTTCGACATGAAAAAAAAAAGGAGTTTTGTATTAGACAAGTTGGAAGTTTTCGCGTCACATGATTAGGTTTTTGACTTTGATCCGTCGTATACTTTACTTATCTACTATATATTCTTTTTTTAATAGGGTAGCGTTATCGGCCAATGTTATAATGCACTCTCGCATTATGATATATGTTAAGTGTAAGAACATGTGGCATTATTGACCAAGTTTACAAATATATAAAGGGGGAAAGCATTTGATTGTCATGGAGTTTGAACCCGTGACCTTTTGTAGAAGTATGTAGTAGAGTTACCACTAAGTCAAACAAATTTGGTTACTTATCTACTATATTCAAATTCAAATGTATTAGTTTCAAAGTTCGCATAATTATAATAATTTTATTTTATTAATAATATAGAAATAAAAAAAGTTAACGACGGGAAATCAAAACAAATTTAAAGGTAAATAAAAAGTTTTTTTTTTAAGAACTTTAAATTTTGCTAAAAGATCTAACAATATCAACTAATTAGCACACTTTTATCCGTGGGAAAATAAAGATACGAAAATAAATAAATATAAGTTAGGCTTTTGTTGACACCGAGACGAAGGAGTTCGCACTTAAGTGTCTTCCTCATGTACTCCAGCAGTATTGCATGGTTGTAGATGTACTTCGTGACCGTCTTTGCCTTTGCGATGGGTTTTGCAATAATGCCACGCTTCGCAATATCCTCGAACATGAGGTCGATGCAATGGGCTGCACACGGGGTCCAGTATATGTTGAACTTCTTCATCAGATCCTTATCGGCTTTCACGTAAGCCGAACCGTTATCGGTGATGATCTGGACCACATTCTCAGGACCGACGTCCATTATGACGGTCTTCAAGACTCCGTAGATGTACTTGTAGTTCTTGATCGTATCCAATGCATTTATCGACTTCAAGAAGACCGTCTTCCCCCCGAGTAGACCATGAAATTAAGGATCGAGAGATTGGTCGGACCCGTCCAACCGTCGAACATGATCATGCACCCTTTGACAGCCCAAATCTTTCGAGCTTCGTTAACCATTCGTTCCAATTCTTCCACCTCCAAAGGCAAGTACTTCTCTGTGATCTCGTACGGGGTCGGAATTGACATACCTTCTCCTGTGTTGATAAAATATAATTAGTTACGCACTTCAAAAAAATAATCTATTACTAATTTACTACCATAAAAAAATTAATAAATTATTTACCTGCTTCCATGAAGCCGTGCACCATATTATGAAAGTGGGGGAACTTCACTTTTATAAACGAAACGCCTTCGTGAATGAAGAACTTGCTCACGAGATGGTGTACTTTATCCACCAGCTGCGGCCAAAACGACAACGTTATCTTCTTCTGCTTTGCCGAATCCGTTATAGTACGAGCCCGCCGGCGTTCCTCTTACAGCTGCAGGCCTAGCCGAAGAAGATCCACCCTGCTGAGTGCCACCGTGAGCTGGAACTTGGCTGCGATGGAATTCCTCTGCCCCCTCTGCCGCCGCTTGTTGTCTCGTTCGTTTCATGTGGCGGCGAACTTAAGCCTTAGTCTACTTACCCTCCGCGTCTACCTCATCTCGTATGTCCGTGAATTGTTCGTATACGTCGACGGGAACCCTCGCAAGGTCCGCGCGCATCTCGCGCCTAACAATTTCTTCCATCTCTTTATTCTTGGCTTTTTTGTGAAACTGCCCGAGGACGCCTCTGCACACATCTTTTGCCTCTGGCGTTGCATCAGGGCACAGTTTGGTGTTCTTATGAGGATCGTTACTGGCAATGTGGTGCTTCATCCTCGTTATTCCACCCCCTCTGATAACGAGCCCGCAGTAATTGCATTGGAAACTATTACCGATATGAGTACAATGTTCTCTTGCGGGATCCAGAGCCATCTTTGATTACCTACAAACAAATGAGGATATGTAAATTAAACTTGAATTAAAATTTAAAACAATTGAATCAATAATGAATTAATTATTACTTAGTAAGCTAATAATCAAGAATCGGACCCTAAATCAACTATAAAATCAATAATCAAATAATTATTACTTAGTAAGCTAATAATCAAACCCTAAAGTATAAAATCAAAATAAAAATATGAAATTATTAACCTAAATAAGGAATCAAGAACACTAATCACAATAACAATCAACCCTAAAGTATAAAATCACAATAAAAATATGAAATTGATTACTTAAATCAAGAATCAAGATCACAAATCACAATAACAATAACAATCAACCCATTTTAAGTTAAAACTTTTAACATTAAAGCTCAAGAACACAAGCATCCCATTTTCAAAAATTCATCATATTCATTATTCATCATCAAGTTTAACATACAAGTTGAAAATCATACAATCCCTAAACATAAAATGTAAATCTCGAGCATACCTTGCGATTTTCTGCTAAAAATATTTCACAAACCCTAAAAATATTAATTCCCCCCTAATCAGCAAGCAAATTCGCAAATAGCCAAAATAAAATGAAATAAGTGGAATTTCCATAGACATACCTTGCGATTTTCCCCAAAAACGTGCGAAAAATGAGAAGTTTTGGGCTGCAGCTTGCGAAATTTGACGGAGAGGAGAGGGGCGCCGAATGTTTATCGCGAAAAAGGAGAAATGAGGAAAGGGTTCTGAAGCTAGTTTTTTTTTTCTTCGAAATTCGAGGCTCGTAACTTTGTTTTTAGGCTAAAACGACATCGATTTTTTTTTTTGAAATTCGAACAACATATCTCGATAAATCCGAAAACAACAGCGATTTATTTGGAATATCGTATCGCATATCTGATTCTAGCGGCATGTCGTGGAAATATCGCCGATATGCCCCGATATTTAAAACCATGATATATATATATATATATATATCACACCTACCCTCTTTTCATGTATGTTGTAGCCATCAATTTTAATTATTAAACAATATTCTCCAAATGCTTTGAATGTCTTTCTCCTCTATGTCACTGCCTTGTCCGTTGCTTCTTCTCCTCTTGCCCAACTGGCTCAGTCTGTAATTCGGTCAAGGGTATAATACTTATGGCTGAAGGGCAGAAGAAGATGAAAGAACGAATGATGCGGTCATAGAGATGTTCCTTATAACGATGCGTCTATAAATTTGACTTATATATCCCTCTCCTCATCTCTGATAATTATCAATCTTTCGAAAAACTTTCCATTTATAGTATAATGTTCTCACTTTGTTTATTATTTGTTAATTGTTGAAGATTCACCGAGAATCCAAGATTAAATTAAAGAGAACTTTTGCTAGTCGTTGGAGATTATATATTTTTATTATTTTTCCTGTTTGTGTGGATATTAATATTGTTGATGTATTTTTTTTTGTGTTATCGATGTATTAGAAATTGTTAATTATAAAACTTACTGCTCATGTTCGGTTTTTCGATGATTTTTTCTCAATCTCGAGGCGGAGAACACGGGATATCATGGATAACCACTTTCCCTTATTGCCACCATAATTTTTTCAATGATTAATCCGACTGAAAATCTACATATGAATCTCATTGCGATAACTTCCCAAGCGAAGCTAAAAGGACAGGACGCATCTTCACGTTCTTCTTCAAAAGATGAAGGTTGCGGCTCCCGGGCTTCACACTTATTTTGCAATGGAAACCCACACAATCTCAAGTTTCCCTCGAAGGAAGTGCTTGTGAAGGTGCCAAGTTGGCCTGCTTGTGGAATTGTCCCCGCAAGACGGTTGTAAGAGACATTGAGGTATTGAAGGAAAGTGTGTTTGGTCAGCTCTTGCGGAATCTTTCCGAGAGTCTGTTGGTCGAGAGATCAAGCGATTCTAGATTTGGTAAGTTCTCCAGTGATGCTGGTATGTGACCGCTGAGGTTGTTGTTCGAAAGGTCGAGAGAGAGAAGTCCTTTCTGAATCACAATAGTGTCTGGAATTTTGCCATTGAAGTTGTTGTTTGAAAGGTCCACGACGGATAACGCTTCATTGATAACATCATAGTGTATTCACACCCTTGATTTTTATTGAAAATGAAGGAGATCGGTAGATGTTAACCCGTCATTGTTTGTAGTCAAAACTACTTGTGAATACTTTGCTTCTTTTGTTGTGGTGTCTTCTTGCATAGCTTCCCAACATCGAAAGTATTGTGATGGCAATGCACCGCTAAAGTTGTTGAGTGACAAGACAACTATGTTTAGTTGTTGAAAATAATAATTTGCTGTTTTTGGCTTTATTATTTCCCCGTGAAATCTATTCGATCCCAAAATTAGAACTTGCAACTCGGGGAGCGTCCCTAACCAGTGCGGGAAGACATCATCGAGCTTGTTGTGTTCGAAATTAAGGAGCTTAAGCATCGTGCAATTGGCGAGTGAACGGGGAAGCTTCCCTTGCAATTTGTTAACACCAAGATCAAGCAGCTTCAGTTGATTTTTGTTTGTAGAAATTTGAGGAGCTTTTTCAGAGAGAGTGATCGCTCTTGCATCAAGAATATTGCAGAATTGAGGTGGAATTTCGCCAGAAAAATTATTATCATTAACTTGATACTCAATAATTGAAGGGGGAGGTATTGGGATTGATCATGTGAAGGAGTTCTGAGAAACTTAGAAGGAAAGCATGTTTACAAACTGAAGAATTGGTGGAAAATAACCTCTCATGAAGTTATCTTGTATGAATAAATTTTTTAAAGTTTGTGTGCTCATATTTGTTAAGGTCGGATTTGGTCAAATCCATCCTCAACACAACTCGTGTCGTTTTGTCCATAAACGACATGAGGGAGGCGAGGAAGTTCATCGGCGAAGAGGGAGTTATCCCCGAGGAAGGACATCCCCGAGGAGGAATACCCCGAGGAGGTTCATCAGCGAGGGGACGCAGCCACGCGAGCAAGCGGATCGCGATGAAGCGTCCCATCACGACTCGACGAGGAATTTCGTCATGATGATCATGCAGAGCCCGATGACAGCCGAAGAGACGTGCATTTAATGAAGCCGACCTACTCACTCGATGAGAGCGTCAGCGACGGAGGCCTGCAAAGCCGAATGACGGCTGACGAGACGCGCATTTAATGCGGCGCACCTACCCATTACGGCAGCATGCTCGGAGGTGACATAAAGTGAGGATAAACCCCGCTGCCTTCAAATCACGTCAGAGAGTGATGATTAAAGAGGAAAAAGGCGGGAAAAATAGAGCAGGAAGGCATTGTAAACTCTATAAAAGGCAAGATAAGCCTCATTTGTAGGGGTTGGTGGTTCGAACAAAAGGGAGAGAAAAAAGACTCAGCAAAGGCAAGAAAAAGAGATCTTGTAATAGAAAGGGGCCTCAGAAAGAGAATTATCTGAAGCTCATGATCCTTCATCTGTCCAGCTATTTAACGGAAGAAAACCGAGCTCATTTCGGAAATCATAATAAAACAGAGATACTCATCATTTGCTGTCATTTTATTTATTATTTGATGATTGTCTTTGTGACTGGAAAAGGGTGGTGAAAAACCCCCTCTACAGTTTGGCGCCCACCATGGGGCTTTGTTTTCTTTCTAACTCACAGCCAGGAATTTGAAGGAACGAGATGTCGACTAGCGATAACGTCATCACCGTAGAAGGGGACGCAGTCTTAGCCATGGAGAGACTCCGGGAGCAGCTGGCCGAGGCCAACGCGAGGGTGATGGAGGCAACACGGGTGGCCGAAGAGGCGGCCAAGAAGGCAGAGGAGCAGGAAGAGCGGAACGGACAACTTACTGCCCTTCTGGAGCGGGCGAGTCAAAGAAGAGAAGGTCCGGAGAGCACGATCGTGGGATCATCAGCTCGGGGAGCGGTTGGAGTAACGGTGGAGGGAGAGCAAGGCAACCTGACGCCTCAAGCGCTGCCGATCGTTAGGGATCTCTTCAATGCCGCCGGCGTGACACCGGCGAATGCGACAAACCCGCCGGGAGGCTTAACAACCACCATAGCGGAAACAATCCAAGAGGAGGTCCAGAGAGCGATGAGGGAGATATCCTCAAGCATGGAGGCGAAGATGGGGTACGTAACCTCGCAGGTGCATAAAGCCACGAGCGCGGCGCCCGAGATCGATAGGTTGGTGAAGGAGGCCAGGGTGACGTCTTTCTCGGCAAAGATCCGCGGTGTGGAGCTAGGAGAATTGCCAAAGGTCAGGCTCTCGCAGTACAGAGGAACTTCGGACCCAAACACCCACGTGAAGTCATTTCGGATCGCCACGGAGCGCGTGGGCGGCGAGGAAACGAAGCTGGAGGCCATACTGTGCCACCTCTTTGTCGAAAGCTAGCAGGGCCCGGCGAGCGACTGGTTTGCTAAGCTACCATCGGAATCCATAGGCGACTCCGATGAACTCGTCACTTGTTTCCTGCGGCACTATTCGATGTACGTCCAGTACGAGGCAACCGTTACGACTCTGTGGAACCTTTCACAGGGGCGAGAATAAACCCTCCGACAATACGTCGGAAGGTTCAAAGACGTCATGGTCAAAATCCAGGGGCTCGATAGCGTCGTCGCTATTCAGGCACTGAAGCATGGGCTATGGTATTTGGCTCCTTTCCGTGAGGAGTTAATAAAAATGCGCCCGTTGGCGATCGAGGATGCGCTCCACAGGGCGACGCTCTTCATGGAAATAGAAGAGGAGACTTTGGCCCAGAGGAAGATCCACGAAGGTGGAAGCAAGGGAAGGCAGCATGGAAAGAGGGAAGGTGGGGACGGAGGAGATGCCTCATCATCCCGAGCGAGGAAGGGAGAAGAAGACCGAAGAAATCCCGGTGAACGACGAGGTCGGGAAGCTCCAAGGCAAGAAGTGTATCACGTTGACGAGCGCAAAGATCGTGACTATGATCGAAGAGACCGCTACCAAGGAGGATCCTCGGAAGACCGAGGACAATTCCCTGATTATCGAGGAGGATCCTCGGAAAGCCGAGGACGATTCTCCGATGATCGGGGAAGACCCTCGGAAAACCGAGGACGCTACCCCGACGATCGAGGAGGATTCTCGGGAGACCGAGAACGGTACCCCGAGGATCGAGGAGGATATCCGGGGAACCAGGGAGGGTTCTCTAACGACCAAGGAAGATCTTCTGAAAACCAAGGGGGATCCTCGAGGTCTGAAGGCCGAGGGGGTTTCTCGGGAGGCCGAGGGGGTTTCTCGGGAGGCCGAGGAGGTTTCGGGCCGAAATTTTGGCCAAAAGATATGAGCAAATTCTGCGATTACCATAACTACAATGGCCACGCCACTGAAGATTGTGCCATGCTGAAGAAGGAGCTCCAGAGAAGATACGCGACAGGGGACTTCAGGGACTTCACATACAAACCTCCCGTGCCTTGGAATAATGGGAACAGGGCATGGCAGGGCCAGCAAGAAGAACCTACGAACGATGGGAAGGACGGCCGAGACGGGGCAAAAAGGAACCTGGCAATCGAGCCGCCACCGGCGAGGCATAGCGAGGAAGACCGACCGGCCTCGAGAACGAGAATCGAGGTAATCATGGGCGGATCACGATTCTGCGAGGATTCGGTCAACAGCATAAAAGCTTTCCAGCGGAGGGGGAAGGAGCACGGTCAAGAAGACGTGAAGATGGGCGCCGCAGGCGCAAGAATAGAATTTGTGGAGAATGAGGATTGCGCAGACATGCACGACGATGCTCTGGTCCTCGAACTCAGCGTCGGAGGGTGTGAGGTTTGCCGCATCCTCGTCGACAACGGAAGCTCGGTCGACGTCATTTTTTATGAATGCTTGACGAAGATGGGCATCGAGGGACTCGCGATAGGAGGACGACCCCGCAAGGTGTCAGGTTTCAATGGGGATGTCGCCGTCTCGATGGGGACAGTACACCTCCCGGTCCGCGCAGGGAGCATCAACCGGATGACGGAGTTCATGGTGCTAAACGTCCCGTCGCATTTCAACATTATCCTGGGGAGACCTTGGATCCACTCCATGAGGGCCGTGCCGTCAACCTATCACCAAAGCATAAAGTTCCCGGGAAGGAGAGAGGGGGAAGTCGAGGAGCTCAAAGGAAGCAGGGACGCATACCGGATCTGCTACATGATGCATCACAAGTCGATGACTGCCGAGAAGGGAACCAAGCAGACGGAGAAGGGAGAGCCGGCCGGATTATAGCAATTAGCGACGCCCGCCCCAAAGTTTCCCGGGCGGAGTGAAGGGCGGGGGAAGAGCGTCGGTAGCACAGCCAGGGTTCTTAGCACGGAAGACGTCGAGGCTCGGGGCGCCGAAGAAAGAAAGGGATGAGCGCAGATCGAAGGAGTGGAGCGAGTTTGCATCGACGAATCCGATCCTACTCGGACGGTCGGAATAGGCACGGAGCTCGATCCGGATACCAAGGCACAACTAATCAATTTCCTCAAGAGGAACCGGGGGAGTTTCGCTTGGTCTCACGAGGACATGCCAGGGATCGACCCCTCGGTAACAGCTCATCGCCTCAACGCCGACCCAAGGCACAAGCCCGTCGTACAGAAAAGGAGAAAGATGGCCCCCGATAGAAACAAGATCATCAACGACGAGGTGGACAAGCTGCTCTCGATGGGAACCATCCGAGAGGTAAAATATCCCGAATGGCTGGCTAACACAGTCGTCGTAAAGAAGAAGAATGGCAAATGGCGAGTTTGTGTGGACTTCACCGACCTCAACCGAGCCTGCCCGAAGGATAGTTTCCCGATGCCGCATATAGATCGCCTCGTCGAAGCCACCCACGGCTACGAGCTTCTCAGCTTCATGGATGCGTATTCCGGATACCACCAGATTAGGATGCACCCGGAGGATGAAGAGAAGACCGCCTTCGTCAGCGAGAGAGGCACGTACTGCTACAAAGTCATGCCCTTCGGACTGAAGAACGCCGGAGCGACTTATCAAAGGCTGGTGACCAAGATGTTCCACAAGCAGATCGGGAAGAGCATGGAGGTGTACATTGACGACATGGTCGTCAAATCCCTGAAAGCGGCGGCGCACGTTGAGCACCTGGAAGAATGTTTCGAGATTCTAAACCTGCACGGGATGAAGCTGAATCCCACTAAGTGCACCTTCGGTATGTCCTCGGGAAGATTCTTGGGCCACATGGTCACTCGGCGAGGAGTCGAAGCCGACCCCGAGCAAATCGAGGCAATCAAGAGCATGCCCTCGCCCAAAAATCGAAGAGAGATTCAGAGATTGACCGGGAGGATTGCTGCTCTAAACCGATTTATCTCGCGATCGGCCGACAAAACCCTTCTTTTCTACGAACTATTAAGGAAGAACAAAAAGTTTGAGTGGACCGAGAAATGCGAGGAAGCCTTCTAGGCGCTGAAGTCCTACTTGTCATCGCCGCCCGTTATGACGAAACCAAGACCGGGGGAGCCATTATACTTATACATCGCTGTTTCTGATCGCGCGATCAGCCAAGTGCTTGTGCGAGAGGAGGATGGGGAGCAGAGGCCAGTCTCCTACATCAGCAGGAAACTCCTTGACGCCGAGACGAGATACCCTCAACCCGAGAAACTTGCTCTGGCAGTATACGACGCATCGGAGAGACTGAAGCATCACTTCCAAGCCCACACCATCGTTGTCATGACCAACAGACCCATCCGCACTATCATCCACGGCCCGAGCCAGTCGGGAAGGGTCACGAAGTGGTCTATAAAGCTGGGAGCGTACGACATTGAGTACAAGCTTCGGACAAGCCTCAAGTCTCAAGTGCTCGCAGACTTCCTCATCGAATTGCCAAAGGATCCGGTAGACCCGGGCGACAAAGCCGGCATCTGGAAGCTACAAGTCGATGGATCCGCTACAGCGCAAGGATCTGGGGTAGGGATCAGGATCACCTCCCCTAGGGGAGACGTGATAGAAAAAGCCTGTCGTCTCGCATATCGCTCCACCAACAACGAGTCGGAGTATGAGGCGCTCATCATCGGGATGCAATCATCCTTGGCAATCGGGGCGAAAAACTTGCATGCTTTCTCGGATTCGCAGCTGGTGGTGAAGCAAGTGAACGGGGAATACGAGAAAAATGACGAACGAATGGAGGCTTACGCAGGAGTGGTCGAGGCTCTATCAAGGAAATTCGACTACTTTAGCCTGACACAGGTGACGCGGGGAGACAACACTCACGCCGACGCGCTGGCAGGCCTGGGTTCTACGACTGAAATCGGAGAGCTAAGGTCTGTCACGGTAGAAACGGTGGAGAAACCAAGCATCCGGAGAGAGGAGGGCCCATCAAAGAAGAAAGCTAGAGGAAAGGAAGAAGCCGAGGAGGCAAATGCGGGCGAGGCCAACATAAACGAGATCGAAGAAAGCGAGAACGAGGAAGGGGAACGGGGAGTTGTGGATGACGATGAAGCAGAAGATTGGAGGACGCCCCTCCAAAGGTACATCCTTGAAGGAACGCTGCCCGAAGACCCGCAAGAATCCCGAAAGATCAAGTCAAAAAGTTCCAGGTACACCGTCCTCGACAATATACTTTACAGAAGAAGCTTCGCCGGTCCCTACCTAAGATGCCTTGGCAAAAGGGAGGCCGAATACGTCATGTGGGAAATCCATAGTGGGGATTGTGGAAATCACTCTGGCGGGCGATCCTTGCTCAGAAAGACTAAGCGGCAGGGTTTCTTTTGGGAAACCATTGTCGCTGATTGCATCAACCATGCTAAGAGGTGCGAAAAATGTCAGCGGCACGCGCCAGCAATCAACTGCCCGGCCGAAGAACTCTCAGTGGTCTCGGTTCCTTATCCTTTCATGAAGTGGTCGATGGACATCGTCGTCCCTATGCCCGTCGGCCCACGACAGAAGAGGTTCATGCTCGTCGTCACGGATTTCTTCACCAAATGGACGGAGGCGGAAGCATACGCCAACATCAAGGACTCCGATGTCGAGAGCTACGTTTGGAAGAACGTGATTACTCGCTTCGGCTTACCCCGGGAGATAATCGCCGATAACGGGTCCCAGTTCATCTCGAAGAGGTTCGGGGATTTCTGCAAGCGGTGGAGAATAAAGCTCAACACATCGACTCCACGGTACCCCCAAGGCAACGGGAACGCCGAGGCGGTCAACCGAACCATCGTCGACAACATCAAAAGGAGGCTCGGCGAAAAGAAATGACTGTGGGCGGACGAGCTACCAGGAGTGCTATGGGCTTATTGGACCACCCCCCATTCCGTGACCGGCGAGACGCCTTTCGCCTTGGCCTTCGGAGTGGAAGCTGTGATCCCAGCAGAGGTTGACATTCCAAGCCTCCGTCGAACGCTGGCCCCTAGCCGCGAAGAGGATAACGAGCAGGGTCTCCTCCATCAGCTCGACCACATCGACGAGAGGCGTGAGCAAGCAAGCACGCACGTGGCCAACTATCAGAACACGATCGCGCGTTTTTACAACAAGAAAGTGCGCCCAAGAAGATTCAGAGTCGGGGAAATGGTCCTCCGACGAGTTTTCCAGAATACAGCCGAAGCAAATGCCGGGAAGCTGGGGCAAACCTGGGAAGGCCCTTACATGGTTACCAATGTCGTCAAACCGGGAGTCTATGAGCTCAAGAATACGGAAGGAGCAAAAGTAATGCGGAGTTGGAACGTTAAACACTTGAAAAAGTTCTACCAGTAGCCCCATCTCACTGATTCATCTTCGTCATTATGATTATAAATCTTATCTTTCTGCCAGTTGGGGAAGTCCCGGCCCTCTCCTGTTCGGGGCCACTTTTTCTCTTTATCACATGACTTCTATTTTTGAACTGACTCAAATTGTTGCTGCGTATGGCCCTTTATTCTTATCTCAGGCTCGTCAGAAGAAGTAATTGCTACATTTCCACACACGCATCGATGAGAGCTTCGATAGCAATTATAAATATACAACGATATACGTATATATACGGCTAAGGGTGCCGAGCAAACCCGGTCCGGCAATACAGGCCGAGATCCTATTTACGGCTAAGGGTGCCGAGCAAACCCGGTTCGGCAAAACATGTCGAGATCCTATATACGGCTAAGGGTGCCGAGCAAGCCCGGTCCAGCTAAGAGAGCCGAGAAGAATACATAAAACAAAAAGGAATATATAATATATATGTAAACAGGCAAGCAAGCCCGAAAGGAAGCAAGCAGAAACAACCTAAGGGCGCGCAAAGGAAGCCTAGCGAGGAAAGGGAGCGGCTTCATAATCTGACCACGCGAGGAGCCGAAGAAGAAATCACCGACCACGAGCCAATCGACGCCGGCTAGTGCCAACCCCCAAGGCAGTTATACTTTATTTTACCAAGTGTATACACTTGATAAAATGGGGGACTAACTGTTAAGGTCGGATTTGGTCAAATCCATCCTCAACACAACTCGTGTCGTTTTGTCCATAAACGACATGAGGGAGGCGAGGAAGTTCATCGGCGAAGAGAAAGTTATCCCCGAGGAAGGACATCCCCGAGGAGGAATACCCCGAGGAGGTTCATCAGCGAGGGGACGCACCCACGCGAGCAAGCGGGTCGCGATGAAGCGTCCCATCACGACTCGACGAGGAATTTCGTCATGATGATCATGCAGAGCCCGATGACAGCCGAAGAGACGTGCATTTAATGAAGCCGACCTACTCACTCGATGAGAGCGTCAGCGACGGAGGCCTGCAAAGCCGAATGACGGCTGACGAGACGCGCATTTAATGCGGCGCACCTACCCATTACGGCAGCATGCTCGGAGGTGACATAAAGTGAGGATAAACCCCGCTTCCTTCAAATCACGTCAGAGAGTGATGATTAAAGAGGAAAAAGGCGGGAAAAATAGAGCAGGAAGGCATTGTAAACTCTATAAAAGGCAAGATAAGCCTCATATGTAGGGGTTGGTGGTTCGAACAAAAGGGAGAGAAAAAAGACTCAGCAAAGGCAAGAAAAAGAGATCTTGTAATAGAAAGGGGCCTCAGAAAGAGAATTATCTGAAGCTCATGATCCTTCATCTGTCCAGCTATTTAACGGAAGAAAACCGAGCTCATTTCGGAAATCATAATAAAACAGAGATACTCATCATTTGCTGTCATTTTATTTATTATTTGATGATTGTCTTTGTGACTGGAAAAGGGTGGTGAAAAACCCCCTTTACAATATTCCACAACCATTTGGGAATATTCCCACCTATTCGGTTGTGGTTGAGGTCAAGTACCTCGAGTCTTTTTTGGTGCCTAAGAAATTTTGGGAATTCAATTAAATTGCAAGAGCTAAGCGTCAACCAAATGCATTGTGGAATTGTCTCGTTTACGTTTGGCTTAATTATGACCGACAATCTATTGAGGTCTAGTTGAAGAAGGGTGAGATTTTTCAACCCAAAAAACAAGCCAAGATCAACTTCTCCACTTAGATAACTCCCACTTGTCTTCCGATGTATCCTCCGGGATTACGTCGCTGAGATAACCTCTAAATCCTAAAAGCAAAATCCCGGGAAGAATTTTCCCTGTGATTTTCGCAGGAACTGAAAGAGGGCGAGAGAAAACGATTTTTCTGAAGTCTAATGAATGTGTTGTAGGGTTCTAGGGCTCCGTTAATTATAGGCAACTGCCCCAACCACTTTGGAGAGATTCTCTCAACCAATTTAGAGATATTCACTCAAAGATTTGATGTAATTATTAAATCAAATAAAGAATAAATCCAAAAATAAATCTTTTGAGAAAATATTATATAAGATTTAATAAATAATATCTTATATTATTTTCAAGATTAAAAACACAAATCGCATAATAATTCGAAAATCAGTATGATTATTTTTCTAATTAAATATTCCAAAAATTAAATCCAATATTTAATTTTCTCTCAAATTCGCAGGTTAAATAATGACTATTTCGACCTTAACCGAAAAACTGTTTTGACCATAACTCTCAAACCGTACAACAAAATGCCACGATTCAAAATGGAAAATATACAGAATTTGATTTCCCATAATCCTAAAATTATCCAGGGATCAAATTCAATTATCAATTTTTCACATTCCCGACCAGTACCAAAAACTTTAGTACTTTTGCTACTTTTAAGGTAATCAGTGAATTCGTGACAACAATCACGAATCACTCTTGATTGGATCTATTCAATGTTTAATTTGTATATTAAACATAATTGCAGTGCCATCCTTGTGGAGCGATAAAGGGGACAAATGGACAACACACCCGAGTTACGGTGAAAGTGTAGAACTTTCACCAACTTCAGTAACGTTCCACTATAGCGCGAAGCTGAACTCTTAAGTGTGTTTAGATTTTATCTTCCTGACCACAGGCGTCCATTGATACAATCAGATGATTATATGAAGAAGGTTTTCGTATTATTATAATTCTTGCAAAAGGGTAAATTTATAATTATTGTTCTTCCCTTTTGACGACACTACCTTAATCTATGATTATTGCAAACTACTCACTTATCGAGTTATGAAGCCGTAAGCTGCGCATGAGTACTTATTTGTTTCCCACAAATCATAATAAGGAAATCATAAACTTGTTATCCCTATCTGCAATATGCAGTTTGTCACGGTCAACCTTCCGATCTCAAAATAATAGTGTTGGGAATACTCGATTTCAAACTAAAACGATTAAATCAAAGATCGTTTAAGTTCAACCACACAAACTCATATTACATCACTATATCAACCGATTTCATTTGATCATCACAGCGTGCTTATCGTACTTTCATCAGTGACGAACTTAAATGATGATTTCAGATATAAGTCTCATTATGTCAAATATGAAGATACTTCATACATGATGAACTTAACAGTGTACGGACAACACTATGACCCAGTAATAGGTCACCACATGTATGTGATCTATTGAGTTCACCAATAGTCGTTCTCGATGGGAAGTTCCCACTTCCGATCTAGACTATGGAACAATTTTAAGTTCTTTATTTATGTTAGTCAAACCTCCTCACATAGACTCAATGTGATGACTTAACATAAATGCAAAGTTAACGAACTAAAGATCAAGTATTCAATTTGATATGTATATCTATAATCTGCAGATAACTACATAAGATTAACATTAATAAGAACCTTTCATTCCTAGGTAAACGACCATAATCTTATACAAGCAGGATTAGCATCTGAATAGAGGGCATATACAGAATATGTCTAACACATTGGTTGTTATCATATACCGGGTATACTAAGAACCTACAATAAAATCACAAGACAATTGCGGTAGTGATAGACTAAGGACATGTTCTCCAGGTAGATGGGAGGGGTTGTCTCAACCGATCACCCAGAATTAAATGGTAACCGGCTCCACTTTTGATTCCCTCTTCGTAAGACAAGAACACATCCCTAAATTTTTTCTGTAATTGACTAGTGAAGTTATTTATTGATTAATTATCTATTACTATTTCTCAATTATAATTACCCATTAAATCCCAATTGTACATAACAACTATGTACAATTAATCACATTATGAATTAAGTTTAAACAAATTAATTAATCCTTGATTTTATTTTTCTCGAATTAGGGTATAAAAATTAAAAAATTAAAATTAAAAATTAATTTTGAAATCATTATTTTCGGATTTTGGGTGAAATTAAAATAAAATATTTTTTTAACCCGAACTAATTAAAAATAAAAATCAGATTAGAAATTAAATTAATTTAATTTAAAACATAAAATAAAATTAATTTTAATTGGGCTTGGGGCGTCATGGCTAGTCCGCGGAGCGGACCAACTCAGCACGCTCATTGCCCAGCCCGTGGGCTAAATTGTGAGCCAAAAGCCCAACCTGTCACGCGAACCAGGCCACGCCCAGCCCATTCGTGCTATCGCCTGATCCGACCCAGGCTAGATCGCGCGCGAGGGAAGGACAAGCCTAGTGGGCCTTGCGTCTCGCATCTCGCGGTTCGCTGGCGCCCTAGAGCTTCCTGACAGCGGCGCTGCTCTTCTGGTATGAGCTCTGGTGCGAGTGGGACATCCCGGGCAGCGTTCTGCCTCAACCATATGGTGCGCCACAGCGCTGGCCGCGCACTAGAGGCTTCCCGAGCAAGTTATCCATCAGGCGTGCGTGTCCCGTGGCGTGACGTGGCTTCCCCGGACATCTCTGCACTGAGCAGTCCTCAGCCCAAGCGTTCCCAATTCATGATTTCGGGTTTGACTCGGTCAAACCCAAATCGTTTTAATTCTAATTTTAAATTAAAATTAAAAAACAGAATATACAAAATTATTATTTTAATAAAAAATAATAATAAAAATTTTCCCTGAAATCAATTTTAGAATTAATTTTATATTATCCAAAAAATCGCAAAAAATTAATTTTAGGATCCGAGAGCTCTGATACCAATTGTTGGTTTCAGTATCGGTCTAAACCGACCCAAACCCGAGTTTTGAAAATTGCATAAGAATAATTCTTGTCGATTGCGTAAACGCATAGGGTAACCCTTTTAAAAATATTTAAACAAGGAGCAGAGTCTCGTACCAAAGTTCTCTATTACCCTATACGGTTTACATAACACCAAAAATTAATTGTTTAGGTCCAGGATCTTTATTAGTTCGATTTTTATCAACAAAAATTAATTCATTAGCTTATGTGAAAATCAATTTCGGGTTTGAGAAAATAGACAATTTTCAAATCAATAAATACATACACATACCTGCGAATCCGGTTTTACTGCGTACTCTGAACTGTGAGTCTGAAATTGCTTTCTGCGAATCCGTGCTCCTCCTTTTAGCGAATTTTTGTGTCCCGAATTCTCTCAATAGTCTTCCAATGTATCCTCCGGAGCTACACCGCTTGGATGTGTGGTCTCCAAGGATGATCATGAAACCTTCAAAGCTGAACCGAGATCGTGCCTGACCCTAATGGTCGAAATTACAGAGAGAGAGGGAGAAAGAGAGGTATGCGAATACACCACTAACCGTAACCGCGGCTGAATTTTTTCAAGGCCGCGGCTTTCACCCTTTTACCACGTCTTCAAGGCGTGGTTTGAAAATTCGTGGTTTCAAAATGAAACTATACCTCGGCCATAAAAGAGAAAATCCGCGGCTTGATTCTTTTACCACTACGTCTTCAAAACATTGACTAATCTTTGACAATTAACTTTTCCACGGCGATTAATTTATCAGATTACCGCAGCTTAGTCTAAATAAATAACGATTCCAGGATGTTGGCTTAAATTGCTCAAAACCTAGGTTTAGCCGCAGCTTTATAAAAGAAATAACGCAGCAATAAGATGTAAATACTCAAGGCTACCATTTAAATAATAAAACTATTTGTTATGTACATTTTTCGTAACATATAAAAATTGGGCCCATTTTGGCAAAAGTCAAAGCCCATTAAGAAAAGTCAAGGCCCATCACCAAATCCAAAGACCCGGGGCCGCAAACTAAGACATTGGCGAGGCCCGGGGTCAAAGAGGCTACAAGGAGATGAGGCGACAAGCCAACGAGGCGACGAGGAGACAAGCCGACAAGGCGACGAGGCGACCAGCCCCCTCGTCATAACTTGACGAGGGCATAACTTGTAATTAATCCACACGACGAGGAGATCTGAGACCACGAAGATCTCCGGGAAATTCTCTGGATTCCCCCGGACTCAACATACAGACTCGCGGACAACCGGAAGACATCAAAGACGAAGAGAAAAGCATTGACGACCCTTATTGCAAGGCTAGGGGCCTCGACAACCCCCTGTAGCAGGGGAGAAATTCGCAGGCCCCTAGAGGTGCAATTTAAGGGAATTGGTTTTCCTATAAATAGGAGCCCTCCCTCCCCCCCCCCCCCCCCCCCTTTTTCCACACTCACTCATAGCTTCATCCACTCCTACAGGAGGAAGGACTTGAATAAGAGCTGAGATCGTTCTAGAAGAAGAGTCTTAGCCTCGACAAAGAGAAGTTGTTCGACGAGTCAACGAAGGAGCTTCCCTCGTCGGGAAAAGGCCCCTCGCCAGACGAGGCCACCTGCCCCGACAAGGTCGACAAAGGAAGGAGCTTCTGTTGTCGAGATAAGGCCCCTCGCCAGACAAGGAGCATCCCTTAACAGGTTAGGCGCCCTTGCCAACCACGACAAGGTCGACAAGGAGCATCCCTCGTCAGGTTAAGGCCCTCACCACAGCGAGCTCGTCAACACCAACGAGGTCGACAAAGAACACATCACACCAGTAATACCCATCCATCCGGCCAAAGGTCACCCCTGCGCCGCCAACATTGGCACTTCCGACGATTCAAACCACATCGTCATTCACTCGCCGTTTATCACTAACCCCGAACTACGTGGGACCTGATTATCTTAAACTGAGATACGTAGGCAGCCTCGCCCAACCATAAGCGACGGGGCACGGGCCTATTCTACCCTTTTTTGCAGGTCCTCCCTCGCCGTAGGAGCTCGCCAAGGAAGGAGATTCACAAAGAATCATCAAGACCAGCTCGGAGCTTCATCAAGACCGGAGGTCGGCTAGACAAGGACTCTGCCCAGACGAGGAGCTTCGCCGTAATCCGGACTTCGCCACCACGAGGGAAGTTCACCGAGGATCGCCAAGGACAGCCCGGAGATTCATCCAAGACGACGGATTCGCCTCAAGCTTTGACGATCTTTAGTCAACCCGCGTTGACTCAGCATTCGATTATCCTTGTGTTCAGCGGGTCACTCTCGGGACCCGAACCTTGGATCTGACTCTAAGTTAAAGCCATAAGGAGGGGTAGCCCGAGAACAAGCCTCGAGACCCTACCAACATTCATCAGAAGATCTAGGAGCACATCGATCGCCATTCGACATGATGAGCCGCGCCAGTGCTTCGCAACGCGCGACGCCGCAACCGACGACCAGCATCGCGCTCAACACGAGGGCCCAAACCCTCGCCTGGCGTACTCAGCCGCCTCGCCAAGTTTCACCAGCTAAGATCGGGAATGAAGACGGTGTCAACGACGCTTCGCACAGGTCAATCAACGTTTACGACAGGGAAAGCACAGGAGTTAGCAGCGGCAACGGAGGTCGCCAATACCACCCCGACCCTCGTCAGGATCGCTCGGGGGGTCGCTAGGAGGTTCGCCAAAATGAAGACCCAGAAGATGCCGAAGATCGCCAGGACCACCCCGACCCTCGTCAGGATCGCCTGGGGGGTCGTCAAGAGGTTCATCAAGACGAAGACCCAGAAGATGCCGAATATCGCCGGAACTACTACGACCCTCTTCAGGCTCGCCCGGGGGGTCATCAGGTGGTTTGCCAGGCCAAAGATCCCAAAGACGTTGAAGACCGTCGGAACAACCCCGACCCTCGTCAGGCTCGCCCAGGGGATCGTCTGGAGGTTCGCCAGGCCAAAGATCCCGAAGACGTTGAAGACCGCCGGAACTACCCCGACCCTCGTCAGGCTCGCCCGGGGGGTCGTCAGGAAGTTCGCCAGGCCGAAGATCCCGAAGACGTTGAAGACCGCCGGAACTACCCCGACCCTCGTCAGGCTCGCCCGGGGGGTCGTCAGGAGGTTCGCCAGGCCAAAGACTTTAACGACATGGAGCACCGACGAAACATCCCTGACCCTCGCTAGACTCGCCTAGAGGGTCGCTAAGGGAACCGTCGTGACGAAGAACGCAACCTTGCCGGGGCGTACCAAGACCGCCTGGAAGGTCGCCAACCCTCACCAAGACGCGAAGACGGAAGGCGAGCTGAAGTTATCTACCTCAAAGACTACATAAAAGACCAGCAATGCGACTGCCAGGCCTCGCTCGACCATTGCCCAGGTCACCAGGAGCCTCCCAACCGCAGCGCGACAACGTATTCGACCTCTTCTGAGGGATGCAGAAGGAACTCCAAGACTTGGGCTCTGCCCAGGACCGTGGCGAGAGAGGCCGTGCTGTGATCGATGGGACTCTGTCCCCCCTCACACCACACCTGCTCGACAGAGAAGCCGTAGGCGACCTAGCTTCGCAAGCAACCTCATCTACGACAGGAAAGGAGATCCTGTCTACCACCTCGTCCAGTATCAGACGATCATGCAGATGAAGAAATGCTCCGCCTCGATGATATTGCAGGCATTCTGCCTAACCCTTACGGGAACGGCTTTCGAATGGTACCAGCGGCTACCCAAGGCGAGCATCTACTCTTTCAACCAGCTCAAGGACCTTTTCCTCGCCCGCTTCGCCGGCGCAGTGACTCAAAGAAAGGAGAAATCCTACCTCTGGTCAATCAAGCAGAAGACCGACGAATCCCTGCAAAATTTCATCAATCGCTTCGTCGAAGAATCCAACAGGGTAAATGACTACACCGATAGCGATGCCGTCATCGCCCTCATCGACGGACTGCAGACCGGGGAGTTCTTGATCTCCCTTGTGAAGGAAAGACCGTCGACCATGTTGGAATTCATGACGAGACCAGCCCAGCACATCTCCGTGGAAGAATATCTCGCCAGCAGGAAGTCAACGGAGCCAGGGAGTCATCAACAAAGCCACGAACGCTCCCCCGACGAACCAAAGATGAAGAAAAGCCGCACGGACGACAACCGGAGCCGAATGGCGAAACCGCAAGGAGGTCAGGCGACGAGGAGACAATTCCGCCTCGATAGAAGAGATTACACGCCGTTGATGGTGACTCCAGACGAGATCTACGCCATGCACGGCGACAAGTTCAAGAAGCCTCCTCCGCTTAACAAGCCTGCGAAGGATAGGAGCTGATACCGCCAATACCATCGTGACTACAGTCACATGACGTCGCAGTGCTACCAGCTGAAGGACCAAATTGAAGAACTGATCAAGAAAGGACAGCTAAAGGAGTTCGTTAAAAGGCTCACGGCGAATGACGGAAGTGTACCGACCCCACTCTTGACGATTGCGCAACAGACGACTCAAGGCGACGACCGAGGGAAAGCCATAGCGGCAACCCCGCTGAACGCTGTATCCACAATCATTGGAAGTCCAAGAACTGGAAACTCAGGCCAAAGCAGGCGGAGCTACGCACGCGCAATGGAGAAAGGATGGTCGCCATACTAGGTTAACCTGATGGGCTTAACACCACCGATCCGCATTGGTGACGCCATCACCTTCACAGAAGACGAAGCTGTGGCCATTCACCACCCGCACAACGACGCCATCGTCGTGGAAGCGCAGATCGCCATCAGCATGGTCAGGAGGATCCTCATCGACAACCGAAGTAATCTTCAAGACGGCCTTTGACAAGATAAGCTTGGGTCGAATCATCGCAAACCCAGTGCGTACACCGCTACTCGGTTTTGCAGGAGAACGCGTGACGACCGAAGGATCCATCGAGCTACTGACGACCTTCGGGGCTAAAGACGGACCTAAGGTGATTCGAATGGTGAGCTATCTCATCGTCGACATGCCTTCGTCATACAACGTCATCATCGGGAGGCCCACGCTCAACCAACTTTAGGCCGTGACATCCACCTATCACCTACTCGTCAAGTTCCCAATGCCAAGCGGAGTCAGAATCATGCGAGGAAGCAAGCCGAGTCACGAGCCTGCTACAAGAAGGGAGTACGCCGGAGCACAGCCACAGTCGCCGCCATCAGCGAAGGAGTCAACAACCTCAGCATCGCCAGACGAGGAGAACCAGGAGAGGACACGAAAAATCCAAGAGCCGTTATTGGACTGAGAGAAATATTCGCTCTCCTGCGACAATACAAGAAGACCCTGGACCAATCCAGGAAGACGAACGGAGCCGCACCAGAAGATTCTCCAGACTACGCGACGTACAGGTGCCTCGTCGACAAGATATTCAACCGCCTACGCTTGATCAAGCGGAAGATCCACCTCGCCAAGCAAAGAAGCGAAGAAGAATGCCAACCAGGGGTTGCCAAGAAAAGAGAAGCAAAGGCCGACATAGTCACCGAGCAAACTCATGGCGCCAACACCCCCGCAGCTGAAGGAAGAAAGAAGACGAAGAAAAGAACACCAAGCAGAAGAACCGCGCCCAACGAGCCGGTATGGAGTATGCACATCAATGGAGTCAACGGCGACGCAATCGCAGGAGCAGGAATCTTCTTCACAAACCCTCAAGGAGAAAAGTCGAAGTACGTTATCAAGTTCGAGTTCAAAGCCTCCAGCGATGAAGCCGAATGCGGAGCACTACTCGCCGGCCTAAACCTTGCCGAAAGGCTCGAAGTGAAGAATGTACAGATACACTGCAGCTCACAGAAGATCGCGAGCCAGATGAACGGCGAACTACCGACACAGGAGGACAAGACGCTAACTCAGCTGCAAGAAGCCATGGACCGCCTCCAGCCATTGACATGGTACGAGGTCGCTTGGACCCCTGCAATCGCCAATGATGAAACAGCCACGCTAGCTCGACCAATGAGCGGAAAAGGAGAAGAAAATGGTACAAGACCCCCGACAAAGAAACAGAGGAATAATCAACCGCCTACGAAGAAGTTCTCGCCATCAAAACCGAAGACGAGCCCAAGTGGATGACTGCGATATTAGACTGTCTACGCCAAGGCGAGCTACCAGTCCTACCAGTCAACCCGCACTACTTAAGACACGGCGGAAGCCCCGTATCCTTTTGAAAGCACAATGCGGAAGGCCAAGTCTACTACGTAGGCCAACCTTATCCATGAATAAATTCGTTTTTACGAAATACTCTGAAAGTTTTCCTGAAACTGTAAGGCAGATTACGCCAAAACTCGGGGGTACTACGGTATATACCGGCCCTAAAAAAAAACGACTACGTGCCGAAGACCTTCGCCAGGTAATAATAGGCACCGGCAATTATGATCCGGAACTCCTTCGCCAGGATGAACAGGCACCGACAATTACGATCCGGAACTCCTTCGCAAGGATAAACAGGCACTGGCAATTACGATCCGGAACTCCTTCGCCAGGATAAATAGGCACCGGCAATTACGATCCGGAAGTCCTTCGCCAGGATAAACAGGCACCGACAATTACGATCCAGAACTCCTTTGCTATGATAAACAGGCACAGGCATTACGATCCAGAACTCGTTCGCCAGGATAAACAGGCACCGGCAATTACGATCCGGAACCCCTTCGCCAGGAAATAATAGGCAGCCCAAACTTGTCGGATTAGCTACCCGGCAAGCAAAGGCATATTACAGTCTACGGACAACTTATGCTACTTGTAGGTTAAAAAAGGGTGACGACCCTACAATAGTAGCAGAGTGCACTCACAAGACTGCTACGACGCGACACGACGCGCACACTCGACAACAAAGGTATGAACAAATTTAAAGTTCAAATTATACTAAATACGTGAATGTCATTTAACAGGTACGAAGCTAGAAGGCGAAACACGCCGAACAAACATGCCAGGGCAACGAGTACGGCTAAAACAAAGCCCGAAAATGTCAATAAATCATAGAGGGAAAGAAAAAACGAAACACGCCGAACAAACATGACAGGGCAATGAGTACGGCTATAACAAAGCCCAAAAATGTCTATAAATCATAGAGGAAAAGGAAAGAGAAACTAATCTCTGGGAAGCACGACGCCAAGAGGCTCCGTAACACGAACGGGGTCCAGAGCGCCGAAGACTGCAAGACACCATTGGAAGCTTCAAGACGACGAGCCACCTTCGCTGACAACAACAAGGCCTAGAAGACAAACGACGAGCATGAAGAAAGGCAATACGACAAAGTAAGCAAGAATTCCGAAAAGTACGTACCTATGCCTGACAAACGGAGTCATCAACAACCAAAACCGAGTCCGGAGCATCCACCACCAATGCAATCACCCGAGGACGAAGATTGGAGACGCTCCTGACGCAAAGGTGCTTGAGACTCACCGCACGGTCAACGCTTGACGAACCGCCAGGCTCAGGAATCTCGCCTGACGAAGGAATGGCAACAGGAGCAGGCGCGTCACCCCCTGAAGCCACAACAGGAGATGACATCCCACCAAGACCAGCGCCACGCTAACGAACCCGATGAGAAGAGTCCCCAGCCTTGCCAGGAGACGGCGAGCGCAAACGATGACATGAAGACGCCTTCTCCGATGATAATCGCCGCGTCAAAAGACGGAAGGAACGATCATCAAGACCCTCGCCAGATGACTTCGAGGCCGGAGTAGCAAGCTCACCAAGGGCAACAAGATCACCGGGCGCAACGGCCGAAGCCAGAGGACGCACCTGGGGAACAAACTTCCTGAAGCCAGACGAACTTGCGCAACAACGAACAAGGCAATGGAGAACAACAAAGCTGCTGAAGACCAAGCAAAGGGAATTATACCTGCAGGAGTCGACAAAGCTGGAATATCTGGAGGACGGGTGATCAACAAAGGAATACGCCGTTCAGAAGCAGGAGCCTTCGCTTTCTACGAAGCCTTCGCTACAGAAGAACGACGAACACCTTCCTTTGAAGAACGACGGACATCCGACGAAGAACATCTACCCTTGAAGAATGATGAACGCCTTCCTATCAGGAAGCGCGAGGAATGTAACCCTTAGCCGGAAAAGGCACCAGAAGAGAAAATGAAACGACCAAGTCAGCATCATCAGCACCGGCGTGAAACCAAGACAACTACACTGCGAAGTTCGCTTGCAGCATGAACTCAAAAAGGGACGAGGTGCGAACACCCATGCAAGTCAAGGCAAGAAGTCCGCTCACAAGCAGTAACGTAATTGCACACCATCAACTTAGGACAGAAGGCCGAAATGCGAAATCGACAATGTCTGAGCGTCTCGTCAACAAGAGGACTCTCGCCAGTGGCAATGTCCATGATGGCAAGACCCTCGCCTACAGGTCCCTCCTCAGCAACGGGCGCCTCATCGAGAAAGTCCCTGCCAACGCCCTGCTCCTCAACGACATCAGACGTATCGACTTCAGCAAACTCTACGTCGGAGGCACCGTCAAGGACCGAAGGCTCGGAGCCATGCTCGCCGAGAGATCGGCCTCCATCCTCCAAGCCACCTGCAAATTTCTCAGAAGATTCAAGATATTCGGAAGACAAACATCCTCCCCATGGAGTCGACAAAGCAAGGCGAATCAACAGCAAAAGATCCTTGCCGGACCCGGAGACCAGCATGCTTGGACCAGGAATGATAATTTCCTCGGAAGGAGATAGCCCCGGTCCCGACGAAGCCAACGCAAAAATCTGATCGTCGATCGGAGTTACGAAGCTCTCAAAATCAAAGTTTCCGCCGAAATCGGACTCCGCCACCACTTTTGGCGGCCCTTTCGCCGGAGTAAGTTCGCCAGAGTTGAAGACGACCTCACGTCCTCCAACGGACATCACCATTGCTGCCCACATCGAGAACCGCGCCGATCACATCGACGGAGCCCGCACGAGATCCAGAACCGCCGACGACCTCCACCATGCCGGAGACCATGCCGCCGCCCTCCGCCACCGCAGACGCCGATGACAGGATGACTCCGGCCGATCCCACCTTGCCGTGGGTCCCGCTGCCTCCGTGAACCACGCCGAAGCCCGCACCACGCAAACACCACGCCCATCGCCGCCGAAGTCGACCGCCACTGCCGCAGGCGCCGCGCCACCATGCTCCTCCGCCACAGACGACGCCGGCGAAGTCACTCTGGGAAGCCCAGCTTTGCCGAGTGAGAAGCAGCCCACACCCAAGCCAAGCGGGCCTCTTCCTGCACGCGCTCCCACGCCAATCACCACGGGCAACCCGGGCACCGCCAACCACCACCGCAGACCGCTAGACGCCGCCGACTGAAGAAGTCCCGCCGTCGCTGTGTACCTCCAAGCTCCATGCTGCCGTCAGCCATCACCAGGAAGAAACAGGTTGCGAGAAAAAAAAAAAAAGGTTAGGAAAAAAAAAGAAGAAGGGAAATATACCTTAAAGTACCAAAAGTTATAAAAGGTAACATCTAACCCTAATCTCATTTCATTTTCTATTAATTTCGAATTTTACAAGATCAATCAAGCCCAAAATTCGCACAAACTAGGCCCGCGAGCTGATCTTTGATTTTTTAAATGGTCAAAACGATCAAAAATGGGCTTTTATACATTTTTTTAAGTGAAAAATGCTATTTTTAAATGTTATTCAAAAAGCCTTTGAAATTTTATAAGTTTCATTTTTAATTTTCAAACATGAAAACCAAATTAAAAATTATTTTTTCCGGGTTTTCATGAATTATTTAATTTCTTACGGTATTTATCACGAGTGAAAAATTGCGCAATAATTAAGGAGCTTTTTAAAAGTTCCAAGCTTAATGCGCTATATTTATTTTCAAATTATTTATTTACTTTCACATTTATTCTGTCATTTGATTTTATTTATTTATTTTTGAATTTATTTGCGGAGTTCAAAATTAATTTAAAAAGGCATTTATTTTACAAAGTACGCCTATGAACCTCCAAAAGTCGAATAAAATCATAAAAAAGTGACTTGTGATTTATTTAATCAATTCGCTTATGTCTTTGATTATGCTCGAATTATTTTCACGCTTATTATGCGATTATTTTCAAAAAATATTTTACAAACGCCCAGTTAAAGGAAATTTGCAGTTCATTGGGAGGACGGAGAGGAGACTAAAATCTCTGACAACCCGGATCCTCGCCAAATAACACAAGTTGCCTTAAGTTTTAAAAGAAAAGTTTCTCGCGCAATACAATTACCCAAGAAACAGGGAGGTTAATGTTATGTGCATTTTTCGTAACATATAAAAATTGGGCCCATTTGGGAAAAGTCAAAGCCCATTAAGAAAAGTCAAGGCTCATCACCAAAGCCAAAGACCCGGGGCCGACGAACTAAAACATTGGCGAGGCCCGGTGTCAAAGAGGCGACGAGGCGACAAGCCGACGAGGCGACAAGCCGACGACCCGACGAGGCGACAAGCCCCCTCGTCATAACTTGACGAGGGCATAACTTTTAATTATTCCACACGACGAAGAGATCCGAGACCACGATGATCTCCGAAAAATCCTCCGGATTCCCCTGACTCAACATACGGACTCGCGGACAACCGGAAGACATCAAAGACGAAGAGAGAAGCATTGACGACCCTTATTGCAAGGCTAGGGGCCTCGACAACCCTCCTGTAGCAGGGGAGAAATTCGCAGGCCCCTAGAGGTGCAATTTCTGGGAATTGGTTTTCTTATAAATATGAGCCTTTCTCTCTCTAAAAATTCGTCCACTCCTAGAGGAGGAAGGACTTGAATAAGAGCTGAGATTGTTCTAGAAGAAGAGTCTTAGCCTCGACAAAGAGAAGTTGTTCGACGAGTCAACGAAGAAGCTTCCCTCGTCGGGATAAGGCCCCTAGCCAGACGAGGCCACCTACCCCGACAAGGTCGACAAAGGAAGGAGCTTCCCTCGTCGGGATAAGGCCCCTAGCCAGACGAGGCCACCTACCCCGAAAAGGTCGACAAGGAGCATCCCTTAACAGGTTAGGCGCCCTCGCCAACCTCGACAAGGTGGACAAGGAGCATCCCTCGTCAGGTTAAGGCCTTCACCACAGCGAGCTCGCCAACACCAACGAGGTCGACGAAGAACACATCACGCCGGTAATACCCAGCCATCCGGCCAAGGGTCACCCCCGCGCCGCCAACATCGGCACTTCCGATGAGTCAAACCACATCGTCATTCACCAGGCGTTTATCACTAACCCCAAACTACGTGGGACCTGATTCTCTTAAACTGAGATATGTAAGCAGCCTCGCCCCACCATAAGCGACGGGGCAGGGGCCCATTCTACCCTTTTTTCTAGGTTTTCCCTCGCCGTAGGAGCTTGCCAAGGAAGGAGAATCACGAAGAATCATCAAGACCAGCTCGGAGCTTCATCAAGACCGGAGTTCGACTAGACAAGGACTCTTCCCAGACGTGGAGCTTCGCCGTAATCCGGACTTCACCACCACGAGGGAAGTTCGACGAGGATCGCCAAGGACAGCCCGGAGATTCATCCAAGACGACGGATTTGCCTCTAGCTTTGAGGATCATTAGTCAAACCGCGTTGACTCAGCATTCGATTATCCTTGTGTTCAGCGGGTCACTCTCGGGACCCGAACCTTGGATCCGACTCTAAGTTAAAGCCATTTTTACGCATTAACACTATTGAAATAATGTGTTGTACCGCGGCTAGAGTTTAAAGTATGCCGAAGTAAATGTGCAATATCATGACGTATCTTAACCCCAAATAATATTCGTCGGGGCTTGGTTTTACGTATGACGAGGCTGTAGCGCGAGACCAAAAATCGATCTTTCTGGTACTTTAAACTCCATGGCATTCAAAATTGTAAGGCCGCGGCTTTAGTTTTTCGTCCTCTTTTAGTTTCTTACTCCACTAAACCGTGGCTTGCTTATAATATCACCGCGACTTTAGATATACACATACCGTGGCATGGGGAATGTCTAGGCATGGTTTTAAACTCTTTAATCTTTCTCTCTTTCACTCTATACAGCCACCGTCAGAAATCCTTTTTTTTTTAACCCACCGTATGAAATCCTACTAACCGCCGTTATCTTTCTCTAATTATTCTTCTCGCCATTGCCGCCGCCATCGTAGCGCCGTTACCTTCGCTGTCTACAGGTTTGACTTAGGTTATAGGTTTTGTGAAAATTGCTTAACAAATTTTTACGATTCCAAATGTGTAAGACAAATGTTCGATAAAATGTATTTTTGGATTAGTAATTGGTTAAATTATGTTAATTTGTAGATAACAATGGCTCTTAGAAAGCGCTCTCTATGTAGACTACACGAAAGGGACAAGCTGATGCCAACTGCATGAGCACTACTTCTACACCACGGGGGTGAGGATGCTCGAAGCTACTAAAGAACCTCCAACATGGGCAATGCTTGACTGGCCCAACAAGCCCAAGAGTATCCCGAGGTAAATGGATCGTACCGCTTGTTTTACGGGGCTGAGTGAGCTTGTGGATGACAACTCTCTATGCGAGTGTGGTTTGTTAACAGGTGATCAGAAAATAAGGAATCCGCCTAACGAGTACTTGTATGAATATATCAAATACTTCAGGGTGGAGGATGAGACATGGAAGTATTTCCATAGGCAAATATGTTGGGGCATGAAAGTCCCGAAAGAGCACATGGGACTACGGGGAGTTTTGAAAATCGTGGAAGAAGAGGAGCTTGCAGCCGATAGGTGTTTATTTTAGGACAAGATGGTAATTTGGAAGAATTACCTCGAGCAGACGTTGATCTGGAATGGCACGGCTACTTGTCCTCTGCGTAATAAATAGTACTGCTACAACCTCTCTTTTCCTACTGATGGCCGCTACATTTGGAAGACATATTATTAGTTATGGCTATATAGTCTCCTTTATTTTATAATTAGTTATTATTACCTTGTTAATTAATCAGTACTATATTGAAAACAATATTATGTTGTTTTTATCATATTATTGTGTCCGGATTTTTGTGTTATGAACCATATTATATTTTGTTTATATATATATATATATATGAATTTTTTTTGAAATTTTTATATATCTGGTATATTTGGTATATTTACCGCGGCTTTATATACAAAAACCCGCGGCTAGTAATTTGGCCAGGTTACAGTTATCTTATTACGTTTCGGCCGTGGTGTAGTTGGAAACCAAGCATGATCAACCGCGGCTTGTTGTAAAGTATTTACGGTTTATGGTTTTACGGTTAAGAGAGTTATATCAGCCACGGTTAGGCTTCTCAAGCCACGTTAATTTTAAATAAGCCGCGGTCGTTTAGCCTTCCATGTCGGATATGCCGCGGCCTTTTGACTGGCTTCGTAAAACTTTTACTCTTGTCACAATATATATCAGTACACAGTACCCATCCTCCTACTTACACAATTCTATTTCAACGTATATTATTATCACCCACGGTTTAATTTGGTAATAAATGTCAAAATTAATTGCCGTTACCGTATATATATTATTGTTGGCGATTTGTGTTTCGATCGCTTAGAGTCCATATGCAAAGTATTTGACCGATTTTAACTTATTTTATGTAGATATATAGTCCAACCACTTTATTTAGTGTTAGATCAACAGGGACTGGTTATTTACTATAACGTATATTATTGTTATAGTGTCTAGTTATCATATCTAGTACATATATTACTACTAGTCAACTTCTTAACCCTAAATATATAGTCAGGTTTCAGTAATGATAATAAGTCTAAACCATTTGTTTATTTATAATTAATATTTACTTAACTATATATTTAATATTTCTAAAACTTATCATTATAAGAAAAATAAAAGTTTTCACACATAAGCCGAGATGTGGTTGTTTTCAATACGAAATGGCCGGAAACATATATATATATATATATAGAGAGACGAAAAATCCCATATAATTAGTCTCGAATGACTCGATGGGTACTCTGAAATTAGTTTCATCTCTTTCAAATGTTCCTTTACGGAAGGCACTTATTGTAGGGTTGTTCCACCTATACCAGAGCCGTGCTTCAATACATTGATATTTAGTTGTGATAACACGATCACAACCGTGGAATGCATATCTCAGCCGCGGTTTACTTGGATGACACGTATGTTTCACCACTGAAGATTGACAAATCAGAAAGACAAATTAGTAAAAAATTCAAAAAATCGAGCCGGAAAATGATAGACCGCGGTTAGTTGAATAAAGGTCGTTGCTAAACTAATGACGGCGGTTAAACTCGTATTCAATGACTAATGATCACCGCCGCGGCCCATAATAAATATGACGCGAAACAAAGGGTAAAATAGTAAGTTTGATAGATTAGCCGTGGCATTAGGAAATTACACCTCGGCATATAGAAAGCGACCAAGTCTTTGCTCACTCGGGTTTAATTTACCATTTTGTTGAAGCCGTGGTTGTTCTAAAGTATGCCGAGGTGATTTAAGGAAACTAACAATTTTTTCCACACCGAGCAGTGGATTATTCAACTTCATTACAAACACTTAGGCATGTATTTAATAATGCAATGGTACTTATATGTTAAACTTGTTCGTTTATTTTGCAAATTTATTTTAAAACAGACCCCTAAACACAATTTTCAAGCGTACTTCTTTGTTTTACGAGATCAAAATCGGTGATAATCGCAAAGTCCTCCGCTAGTTCAGACTCGAAAGTACAACAAGCCAAAATTTCCAAACTCGGATATTACGTACCGAGAAAAAAAAGCCTTGTTAATTCAAAACAACCTAAAAATCCGTGGTGCAATATTTACATATATATAAACATAGGAATAAATATGCATAAAACATGAAAAATGTTTTTACGAAACTAGCTAAGAGAAAGAAAGAGAAAAAAGCATCAAAACAATGAAGCGATGCTCTCGACGTACTCATGGGGATGATGAACGCATATCCTGTGTTGTATCACCCATTCTTCCTTCCACCTGTTGGCAATCACCGGATCCTCTGCTATCCTCGGAAACTCCCTCCGTGCGTCGTCCAGGAGAAGCACCTCGTCCCGCAAGTCAACGTATAAATTTTTGTTCTCCTTAGGCAGGAATTGAATCAGGAAGGAGAAATGAAGAATCCTATCAACCATGCCCTTCTCCGATAACCATTTCTCTAAAATTTACATTGGCAGCATCAAAGGCACCAGAATATTTCGCCAGGCAATCTAGCCTTTGTCGAACACTTGCATGCATACGAACAGATGACCCGGCTTTTTAAGGCACAACCGGACGACCTTGTATTCGTTGCTTGTGACATTGAGTAGGAAACCTACCGCCGCGTGAATTTCCTCAAACTCGGGTGAATACGGTGGTGGAATCAGAAGATGTCTCTCCTGCCAAGTCACCGGATTCCAAACCACCAGTCGCGTCACATCGTCCCACCTGAGTCTCAGGAAGATCAAGCCGTTGGAGGAGCCCTCCAATAGCAAGACTCGGTTTTTGGGGTTGAGATAATGCACGTCATATATCCGCACCATTTCGCTGTTGATCATCAGCATCAGTACAAACTTTTTCGTCGCCCGTTCACCGACGACAAGTACGATTGGCCCGTTCTTCGCCTGATGACAGATTCGGTGAGCTTCGATAAACGTCTTATCGCTAGAAATGTGAGCCCCGCAGTTTTTGCAGACGCTCTTGAGACGCATCAGATGTTTCGACGGGAGTTCCGCTAGGATGTTGTGGAAGATGAGATCTTTGGGAAGATGCTCCGAAGTATTTTCCATTGTAATTTTGTAAGAGAGATTGAGAGGCTTAAGACACTAAACATGAAGAAGGTTAAATAAATATTGACGTTCTGGGTATGAACTCGGTAACTATATCTCTAAAAAAAATCGATAACTAAAGCGACGTTTGGAGTTCAAGGCCACGATTATGTGGTTTAATAACCGCGGTTTAAAAGGGAGTATTTCGTGGGGTTTCAGTTTCTCTGCATATGTTGGACACGTGTCAGTACGTGATTGGGTCACCGTTTAAGTTTTTCAACTGCCACACTTCATCACGTCGCCACAACCTTTCACTATTCCCCGTGTTTAAACCCATCATTAGCCTAGCCATTATTAATTAGTTTTTTTAATCCCATTTAATTTATCGAGAACCATCATTCAGTTAGATTTTGATGATCGTGGTTGCATAAATTTGAGAAGAGCAGCGTTTTTCGATACTTAGCCGCGGCTATGTACATGTATTTTTATGGTGGTATAAACAATGCCGCAGCTTACATGAACTCGGCCGTTTAAGCATGGGTAAAATAGTAAGTTGGGAAGATCTCTTTGCCGCGGCATAGTTAATGAGCGAGCAGTTTATCACGAAAAGCTTCTGTATTACCGCGGTTTAAATGTGAAATGTGACTGTTTACTTTGCAATTACCGGAAAAAAAAGCCTAGCATGAAACATGAATATACTGATACGTAACTAGCTAAGAGAAAGACAGAGAAAAAACGTCAACGCACTGAAGCGATGCTCTCGATGTGCTCATGGGCAGAATGAACGCTTATCCCGTGTCGCTCAGACCAGTCATAGTGCCAACTGCAGACAATCTCCCTGCAGTCCCGTGGTACCAGCGGAAGTTCAGTCCGGTCCGTGTCAAGGCGAAGCACCTCGTCCCGCAAGTCGCGGAAACAAATATTTTCTACGGAGGCTCCACTTGATCAATCTTAATTGCAATGAAGAACCCCGTCAACCATGGCCTTGTTCGATGGCCAATTCACAGCGAGTGACACTTCCACTCTCAAGGCGGGGAAACATTTCGCCAGGCGATCCCGCCTTTGTCGAACACTTGCATGCATACGAACGGATGACCCGGATTGCCAAGGCACAACCGGGCAACCTTGTATTTGTTGCTCGTGACGTCGAGTTTGAAACCTAATACCGTATGGAATTGCCGAAACTCAGGTGAATACGCTGGTGGCCTCGGAATGATCCTCATCTCCCGAGTCATCGAATTAAAAACCGCGACTCGCGTCACGCCCGTCACTAAAGGTTCATCCTCAAGCCTCAGGCAGACTAAGCCGTTGGAGGCGTCCACCATAACGTGGATTTGGTGCTCGGGCTTAGGATTCGACAAGCCAAGTTTTCGTACCCATCCTTTGATCCAAATAAGTATACATGATTCCGAACACCGTGTACCGAGGGCAATCAACAGTGGGCCGTTTTTGGCTTGATGACAGATTCGGTGAGCATCGGTGTAACGCCCACTCAGACGGGCGAAAAATAAATCTAAAACTTTCTCATTGCTGTGTGATTTGTAACAAAACTACGACAAATTTTGAACTTTTAAAAGTTTATGTAGTATATAGTTACAACACAGCGCTTAAAAAGTTATGTGCTTATACACTAGTAGCTTTATATAAAAACAGTTTATAAACATACAAAATAAGCTACAAGCACATATTTACTTCGTTCAAAAGTTAGGCCCAAAGGTCAAATGCCGCATATGCACCCACATCTCGGTAGTAGTAACAGACTCGGTCAATCCCTGAAAATCAGTCTTCTTGGACCTTTTGTTTAACTGTATCACAAGAACTAGGTGAGCTATGGCTCAGTAAATAGAACTCGAGAAACGTATTGACATTCTTTACAAACATGTACCCGTCATAACTTCATAAAACATTTTTATTGCGCGCTTTAGCTCATTGTACACAAAATATCTTGGCTCAAGGGATTTGCCCTTTCTTGCCAAATAGACTCAAGGGATTTGCTCTTTCTTGTCTCATTGGGAGCTCAAGGGATTACACTTTATTGCACAACATGAGCTCAAGGGATTTGCCCTTTCTTGCTCGATCTAGGCTCAAGCAATTTACCCTTTCTTGCTTCGTTTATGCTCCAGGGATTACACTTTCTTGCTCGATGCGAGCTCAAGGGATTCTCCCATTCTTGCTCGATCAAAGCTCAAGCGATTTACCCTTTCTTGCTTCGTTTATGCTCAAGGGATTACACTTTTTTGCTCAACGCGAGCTCCAGGGATTCTCCCATTCTTGCTCCATCAAAGCTCAAGCGATTTACCTTGCTTCTTTTTTTTTTCATTGACATTAGTGTACACGTCGATATTAAAACTTTGGGTATCTTTATTTTCTAAAACATGTATGAATAATAAACTATCATAAGCTTTTAATATTATTGTTCTTGTGATAAGTTTTGAAATGAGATTCTACTTACCTTTGACTTCTTGGGTTTACTAACTTATAAGTTTTGAAATGTGCAAGCTTCCTCGTCGAGTTCGATGTGCTATTTCTTATAACCTTTTCGCATCATATAAAAACAACAAGCTTTACTAACTTATAACTTCTCGATTCTTAAAAAATATAAATAAACTTATTGAGCACTCTATTAATCATTTCACCATTACAAACTATTAAACACCTTCATTGTGATCCTTATTCTAATAAAAACATAAGCCTAATGCTTGTCTTCTTTTGTGTATGCAATCTGTTTCCTCTAGACTTGCTTAAGACATGCAATACCTATTATGAACTTGCTTAAATAAAAATTACTCGAATATTAAACACTCTATTGGCAAAACTAACTAGCTAGCTTATTACTACACCATATCCATTCGAATTAATCAAACAAACCAGCCTAAGAAATTAACTACTGAATTCTCGTTCCATAATTTTATTTATACTAACCATTAATTACCTAACATCTCAACAAGCATTACGTGAGAAGATAGTCTCTAGTTACTAATGGAATTGTAAGAAAATTTCGATCGTTTGTGACGAGCATATCACCAATAATTAAACCACTTTAAGATAACATTTTTACTATTTTATTCAAGCACCTAACATGATCTCCAATACTCACCTTTTGACAAGAGCTAAAGAAGGTAGCTGTAGCAAGAGATCTTGTTTCTAAGAGAGACCATCGTGGTGATTCCAAGGAGAGCACTATGTGTATTGAATTTTATTTTATTTTTTTATTGGAAAGAAGTTGTGCTGCAGCTGGACTTTGGATAACTAGAAACTGGAAGAAAGGTTTAGAATTATCTAGAAATACAATTAAGAAGGTCAAAGAGCAAAGGTATGGGAGGCATGTCGGTTTGATAGAACTTGGAAGCATATAGAAGATTCATCTCTCTATTCATATGCACCAATCAGATCATTACTATATGATGTGCAAATAAAAAGATAAGGTTAAATAAAAATTTATCTCGTTAAATGCTATATATATGCCTATATAGGTATATATGAGACTAAAAATAACTTAGCTAGATAACTCGTTATTTTATCTTACACTTATATAGCACATCAAATCATCGCCGAGTCCGCAACACATTTCATACTGCAACAAACACAACTAAATATTTTGTCAGAAAATATCATACGATAAATACTTAAATATCATCGTGAAAAATAATAAATTTATTTGAGCCTACATTATCATCATTAATGGTCAATCTTTAAGCATGTGAGAACTTGGGACATCACAATCGGTAAACAATTTTTTGCCACATATTTGAGCCCGCCAGGATTCGACACGCTCTTGAATCGCATTAGGGGTTCGCTAGGAGTTTCACTAGAATTTTGGAGAAGATGAGGTCTTCGGGAAGATTAACCGATGTGTTTAAGATTGTAATTTTTTAGGAGAAGAGAGAGAGGCTGAAGAAACAAACGGAATGACGGTTGAATACACACTACTTATCAATAACTGCGCCTATTTTATAGACTTGCCAAACCGACGAGTTCGTGGTTGCAGAGCGTTTAGACTGAAGACCGCGGTTAATGTTACTAATAGCCGCGGTATTTACTTTGGGGGGGTAATGGTATTTCTTCTTACTTGAGTTGATTAACTGCGGTGCACTATTTAGAACCGCATCGTTGGGTTGATTAACCATGGCTTATTACTATAGGGTTTAGGGTTATAGTATTTAGGCAGTTCCATCAGCCGCGATTACACATAAAAGGCCGCACTTGTCTCCTTAAAGCCGTGGTCTTTCAGCAAACCACGTAGGATATACCGCGGCTTGGTTACATACATCGTTTAAATTTTACGCTTATTAGAATATATATATATATATATCAGTACACAGTACCCATCTTCCCCCAATTACACAATTATATTTCAACTTATATCTACTTAATTATCACCCACAGTTTACTTGGGTAAGAAATGTAAAAATTATTAGTCGTAAGATTCCGTACGCAAATAAGTATTATTATTTAACCGTTTCAGTAATTATTTTATGTATAGATATATAGTCCAACCACTTTATTTAGTGTTATAATAATTTGTTATCATTAAAATTTAATGTACGATGTTGTTATGGTGTCTAGATATTAATATATAGTTGATATTATAGCTAGCTATACATATATATATAGTCGGACTTCTAAACCCTAATTGTTTAAGTGTGTTCACTTAATAATGATAAAATTAAAACCATTTGTACTTTTTATAATTGATATTTACTTCTTTAATTATACTATTTACTATTTCTGAAACTTATATATAGTTAAAATATTAAAGAAAAATAAAAGTTTTTGCAAAAGTAAATAATATTTACTTAACTATATTAATTATTTATTACCAGTTCTAAAATTTATCCGTTAAATTAAAGAAAAATAAAAGTTTTCACAAAAGCCTAAATCATGTGGTGGTTGCCAATCCAAAACGGCCGGAAACAACTAGATACTTCAAACCAGCCGCGGCTTAGGGGGAAGACACGTAGTATTAACCGCGGCTGGTGTTAAATATTGTTGTTATATATGTAGTTTCTTCTAATTCGTAAACCGCGGTATAATAAGAGAACAAACATAAACCGCGGTGTGGTAAATCACAATCAAAGAAAGAAACTAGAAAAAAAAAAGCAAGTGGGAACACGTTAAACGACGGTTTTATAACTTATAAGCCGCGGCTTTTAGCGTGATGAAGAAAAAGAAATTAAAACTTAGATTTTTTTTGAATCGTGCATGGGTTGAGGGCAATATACCGTGGTCGGTAAATATAAACCGCGGCTTTTGTTGTCATGAAAAAAAACTAAATACACTTAGAAAAAATTTCGAATGGTGAATGGTTGGGTTGAGAGAATTATGCCGCGGTCGATAAATGAAAACCGCGGCTTACTAGCAGGACATAAACAAGAGTTCTGGTAAAAAAATAAAATTTGCTTAAGGCGGGGCACATATAAATATAACCGAGGTTTAGATTTATACTTACCGCGGTGTAGTATAAAATACAACGGCCCTTTGTACATAACCAAACAACGAGCTCTCGGGCAAAATTTAAATTTACTTAAGCCGAGGAAAATTTTAATAGAACCGAGGTTCAGTTTAACTTACACCGCGTTTCTTACTATCGGACCAAAAATGCTAGCTCTCGGGCAAAATATTCCAATTTTTAAAGCCGAGGCTTAATTAACATTAACCGGGGTTTCTGTTAATTACAGCCGCGGCGTATTGTATGATAACGAGGCTTTGGTATAAGACAAGAAATTGAACGTTCTGGTATATTTTTACGCCTGGGCGATAAAAGTTGTTAAACTACGGCCTGTGTTTTTCTTCCTCAACAAGCTCCTAAGGTCTTATCAGTTGCAACTACGTTATAACATCGCCGCGAGGTTTTATGGATCCACGTCAGATTAGCTGAGGTATTGTTACATATGTCCGAGGCGTAATCAGCTTACCATCATTTATTTCACTTTCCCTCCTTTTCCATCATTTTTTCCCTCTCTCTCTCTCTACTATTTTTTCCAACTTTCAACAGCCACCATCGCCACCACAGACGGTGGCCGTCGCCATATCCGCCGTCGAAAAGTCCTATTTCTCTATCTCTCTCTCTCTCTCTCTCTCTCTCTCTCTCTATCTATCTCTCTCTCTCTCTCTCTCTCTCTCTCTCTCTCTAGGTCTCTCTCTCTCTCTCTCTCTGGCCCTCCGTCCCTCTATGTTATAGACGTTCTAACCGCAGTCTACTGTTTGGTTAGGCAAGGGTTGAGAATAACTGTTATAGATTGAATCAAGTTTTATTTTTTTGAATGTCTTTTAGACTTACTATATTGGGATTTCGATTAGTTTTGGTTTGGTGAATAAAGTTTTGTTCTTTTTTAGAATGCCATTTAGATTTCGTTTATTGGGAATGTTATTTTAAGTTTTGTGAAGTTGATAATGAGATTAATTAATTAGTTTTGTTTATTGGCAATGTTAATTAATTAGTTTCATATATTGGAAATTAATTACTTATTTTAAGTTTTTTGAAGTTGATGATGAGATTTATTGTTTATTGAGAATATTATTAGGTTTCATTCATTGGGAATGTTGAATTAAGTTTTGTGAATTATGTTACTTTAACTTTGTGAAGTTTATAATGGGAATGTTATTTAGTTATACGTATTTATAATGAATTATGATATGGTCTTAGGTACCGCGATATCAATATGTTGCAAGATTCCGATGATGAGTACGTAGAAGAGTATATAGCGTCACAACCACGACCAAGTCTATCGGTAAAGCGCGATAATCATACGTCCTCAACGAGTGCCGATGCGTTAATTAAATTTTTATATGATATTTATTATGTTTTTATTTCGTTTCATTAAAATATTATGTATGCATGGTATTAAATAATTAAGAGGGTCGCAACCTTGACCATGTCTATCGGCAAAGCGTGACAATCCGACTACGTCAAAGAGTGTCGGTGCGTTAAATAAATTGTTATATGATATTAATTATATTTTTTTTTCAAAATTAATATTATGTATGCATGGTCGTTAAATAATTAGGAGCGTCCCAACCACGGCAAAGTCTATCACCACAGCGCGACAATGCGAGGACCTTAAAGAGTGACGGTGCGTTAATTAAATTTTTATATGATATTAAACATGGTTAAAATTTGTTTCATTAATATTATGTATGCATGGTTAAATATCACTATTACTAAATATATATAGGTGTTGACTTATTGCTAAAGAAACATGTACCTCGACGAAAACTTGTAATGGGAAATAATGGAAAAATAACAACTACCAATATTTTGAGAGTAAATAAAGTAAGAGATAAAGGTAAAAAATATCAGTGAAATTTGATGCGAAGTGGCAACCAAGGGGAAAGAAGGGTAGCATGCTGATGAGCTACATTGGCGTTCTTAAAGGTAAAAAATAGCGGTGAAATTTGATGCAAATTGGCAACCAAGGGGAAAGGAAGGTAGCATGCTGATGAGCTACATTGGTGTTCTTGCTTGGGATTTGATTCCAATTTCTGGGCCGAATTAGAGAAATAAGCTACAAGGCCCCGTGAAAATAAGGATTTGAAGTTCCATATGGGTTCAAAAAAACTTGTCTTAAGAGTTCTGGTCAATCAGCAAAGGGTTTTCGGCACGATTCAAATGCATTATGCGTCCAACCCAACATCAATGACGAAGATATCCTCGAAGCATCACCGACGTACATTGGAAGGATTTCATTCGCAAAAAAAAAAAAAGTGATGAGTTCAAAGAAATCTCAGAACGGAACAAAAAAGCGCGAGCACACGTCGAATACCCATCTAGGGGAGGTCGAGCCGGATACCAAACACTCGATCAAAAACATGTAAGTCATAAAAAATAATTTTAGTCATCATAATTTTATATTTTAATATTTTCTAACAGATTTTTGCACTTGTCTTCTAGTTTGACGTAACAAGAGAATGGGCTTCTCGGTCGCAGTTATGGGTGGAGATGAGAACAACTGAAAATGAGGAACTAAAGGATCCTAGTTTAGAACCTGTCGTGCAAAAAATCGTAAGTATCAGTCGTGCGTGCATGTTTTGAAAAAAATAAATGTTTAGTTATATTTTTTATTTAATTTATGGCGTTCACAGAACCAATTGGCTGCATCGGCGGCGAATGGCGAATGGGAGCCCGATGAAGAGGACGATGTGCTGTCTAGAGCATTGGGTAAGCAAGAACATCCCGGCCGGCTCTGCGGGCAATCCAAATTTGTCTCACATGACCAATATTGATGAGTGCTTCTAAGAAGGAGGTTTCAGCTTTGCGAAAAAAAATGGAAGAACAAGGAGAACACATCAACATTTTGGAGGCCAAAGTGGCCGATTAGGATGTCTTGAAGGCTAAGGTGAGTCAATTAGACTTTATGCATGCTCAATTTTCAAAAAAATTCAAAGCGAGTGCGCATAATCACCGGGTAAATGATGAAGTATCTCCACAAACCCCCGCTAGCCGACCGAATGTTCTTTTTCTGACAACCTATGGCGGCGAAGACGAGGAAATTGTTCCTTTGATAACACCTCTTGGTGATGAGGATTTCCCGTGTAACCAAATTGGTTCGACGCTCAAAGTTACCCCACCAAAAAAAATAGACATTTCAGAAAACAGCAATCCATCTCTTGGAAAAAGAAATAGTTTAGGTGGAAGGTGCTTATTAAATGAGAAAGATTCTCCCTCATTCCCCCGAACTCCTATTTCGGATGATTACCAGGAATGCTTTCTTTTGGTGGACGGAATGGAAAAATATGTTGCAAGTGGGAGGGTGGGAATGAACAGTACCGCGGGTGATACAATTCATTTTGTGCCTCCTGCCTCCGAAACGTAATCACACATTGGCCATGTATGCCACCGCACATTTACTGAAACGTAATCACAACTCCATTGATTTTCCACACCCCGGTAGTGAATCTTTAATCGATGATGTCACACATTTATATCATGATGATGTATACGATTTTGTGAATTTTCATGAATTGAACATATCATGGATCCATGTTTGCCAAAGGTATGTCGTTTTTTCAATTGTTATTATTTTTATTTTTTATTGAAATTGCATGATAATTGATTTGATGCAGTTATATAAAATTCTTTATGCAGTTACTTGTACGACAAAATGACTGAATTCAACCATTACAAGTACGGGTTTCTGCCTCCATTGAGCATACTTGGGAGTCAAAGTTAAGAGACCTTGAGAACTGACATCTCAATGATGTTCAAAAAGATTAAGAAATGTGTGAACGGACAAGTGATTATAGTGTCATACAATAGTTACAATCATTGGGTTTTGGTAAAACTCAATCCTTGGAAAAATATGGCACATATCTTAAATCCTTTGGAATCGGATCAGATAACCGATCATTTGAGCTACCTAATCTGCACGTAAGTTTCTCATTACAATTATGTTATAAATAATTATTATATAGTAATACTTTATTCCTTATTATTATTATTTATTATTATTAACCGTACTTCTAACAAGTATATGATTTGAATCGAATTTTATTGTAGATCAATGAAAATTTGGAAAAGAAGACATTCGGTTAAGAACCTGCCCACGGAAAATTCAAGGATTCTCTTTACGGATTCCGCAAAACAACCCGGCAATGTGGAATGCGGATACTATGTGATGAAATATATGCAAGAGATGGTTACAAAAGGTATCGATAAACACCTATCATCATACACAGATCGTTATTCAACCAAAGATATTGATAATATACAATAGAATTAGCAAGTTATGTAGCAAACTTTTTTAGATTTTTATAAAAGTTTCATGTATTAAAGTACTTTTTTGAAGGCGTGTTTAAGTACTTGTTTGTATTGAATAGGGAATTGTTTGTGACTTTAAGAACTGATCAATTATATGTACATATAGTACAATATAGTAATGGCGTTATTGTTCTGGGCTTGTTTATAATTTTTGAATATATAGGCAAGCTAGCTTAATTCCAGGTGTAACACTAGTTCGGGTGCTCCCGCGTGCGTGCGCGGGGGCTTTCGGGATCCCGCAGCCCTTCCGGGCACGTGAATGGGAAAACAAGCGCTCTGGGGGGCTCCCAGTCGCGTGGGTTGATATCAGGCGCGCTCGGGGGGCCTTCTGGGACGCTTCTATAATAAATTTGGTTGTGGCGTGATTATTAATTACTGGCCAAAATTGTTTCATTTAATCGCGGCACAGTTTTCCATCATGCCGAACGAGACGGAGTAACCATTTTTAAAAGCCTAGGCGTAAAATAAAATAAGCAGCGGTTATTAGTAAATTAAAACAACGGCTAGAATAATTATTAACCGTGGCCGATGATACATTTACGAAAGGAAAATAGAATACGAAGCCGCGGCGGAGTATAAAAGAAAACCTAATATAAAATTGTACATAACAAGGCTCATTTTCTCTAAGCCGCGGCCTTTGTGAAAATAAATAACGGTTAATTTTAGTTGGCACCTCGGCGTTTTTTACATTTTCAAGGGGAAAAAAAGTAAGGAAGCCGCGGCAGGTTATTATATAAAAAAATCAATTTTTAAATTCCAACAGACTGCTTTTTTCACACTAGCCGCGGCGTTGATCAAGTATTACAATGGTACAATTCTTCAGGGTACCGCGGTTTCAAATATATTAGTGGCCACGGTTTTTTGTTTAAACATGTGCCGCGGTTTGTTGTTTGGCACGACGCCGCGGTTGTGTTTAGTGGAACACTGTTGTTTACTGAAACAAGGAGCCGTGGCTTTCGTTGTAAATGAGTTTCAGCGATTTATTTAAGCGAAACACCGTTCCTATCACAAAACAAAGCCGTGGTTAAATTTACTAGGTTTCCGTGTAAAAGTGCCGCGGCTTAATTATCAAAGACCGTGGCAATATTTTTGGTGAAAAACACGGGTCAACAACGTTTCAAAGACATTCTAACCAATTATTGCCGCGAACATGTAGAAATTCAGCTGCGGCTTCGCTGTTTTCCAACCACGTCTCAGATTTATGGTGTAATATTTGCTCGCAAAGTACCACGTGTTATCAACCACTTTTCAAAACTGTCCTCAAAGGTTTTAAGGACTATTCTAAACTGTCTTCGAATCGGATATTTGTACTAGTGAATATCAAATCTTATTAAGTCTTTATCAAGAAAGATTTAAATCTTAATATAAAATAACAAATCTTCCGGAAACAAATCTTCTAAGATTCATATCTCTCTATTTTCGAATTTTTCTATATCGGATATACAATTATTTAATTTGAAAATAATATTAAAATTCAAAAAAGATTTAATTGAATTTCATGGTTATTTTTAAATCAAATATAAATCTTTTTAACTATAATTAATATTTAATATTAATAATTAAATCCAAATAATTAAAATTATATTATTAATTAAATACACCAGAAATTAAATCTTGTATTTAATTTTATTTCAAATTCGCAGCCCAAAACAAACTCTAATCCAAATCCAGCCGAATTATTGTTTTGGCTATAACTCTTGCTCCGTTCATCAGAATAATGCGATTCAAAATGATAAATTCTTATAATTTGATTTCCCATAATACTTCTATTTTTTAGAGGTCAAATTCAAAATATTAAATTTTCATTTCCCAAGCTGTACCAAAACTTTGGTACTTTTGCTACTTTAAGATAAATAGACATGTCGTGACCTAAGTCTTGAATCTAGTCTATTTGGATCCACCCTATATTCAATAAATGAATATCTTATGCGGTGTAGCTCTTATGGAGTTACAAAGGAGACTAATGGACATATTACTCAAGCTTTGGTAAAATGAAGAAATTTCACCAACTTCGATTACATTCCACTATAGCTTGAAGTTGAACATACTCTTGAGTAATAATTACCCTACTGCCCTTTATGACGACACACTCTTTAATCTATGATTCTTACAAACTACTCACTCAATCGGATTATGAATCCTATGAGCTATACATGAGTACTTATTTGATTCCCATTAGTCATAATAAAGAAATCATAAAATTGGTATCCATATCTACATCCATGCAACTTGCCTCGGTCAACCTTCTGATCCCAAAATGAATGTGATTTGGAATACCATGATCAAATCAAAGATCATGTGAATTGAACCGTACAAGTCCTTGATGAGGACATTAACCGATTTCATCTGATCATTTAATTTTACTATCATCTGTGACAGACTTACATGATGATTTCAGATTTAAGTATGTCCGTTCAGTATGGAGACACTCTAATACCGAGTGACCTCAAAGGTGCAGGACCAGGACATGATCCGGTAATAGACCATCACCTAAAGTATTTGAGTTCACTAATAGTCGTTTCCGATTAGAAGCTCCCACTTTCTAATCCAGACCATGGACATAGCATTAAGTTCTCAACTTATGTTCGTCAAACCTCCTCACATAGACTGTATGTGATGACAGAGCATATATGTAAATCGTATAGAACTTTGAGACGAATCATTTGATTTTATAATATATTGGATATAACTATATAATCCTAGCATTAATAAGTTATATTTTCTTTAATAGGAAAGACAACCATAATCTTATTGAATGGGATTAGCGTCTGAATATAGAGCATATTATAAAATATGTTCAACACGTTGACACTGGCCCTTCCAAAAGGGCACAAAGGGTTTTATCAACAACATCATAAGTCGCGGCGGTGCTGAAGCAATGGATGCTCGCGTCCAGTTGGTCATAGCGGTGGTCGGCCTCCATTACCAACTCCTTACCCTTGTGAAAAAGAAGACGGTGGCTTGATCTCTCCGCATCACGATCCTGGCAAACAGTGAGTAGATCCTCATAAAGGTTGGTAAGACCGACGTAGCTTTTATTCAAGTGCATTTAGTGGTCAGCAAGATCCAAAGTCGCCTGATTAAGAAGAGCGTCGACTCGACCCTTGTCACGGAGAAGGCTTTCATAGCGATCCCATAACTTTAGAAGATCGAGATTCGGACGAGATTAAAGCTCCTCCAAACGAAACACCAAATCCTCCCGAGAAAGACGTTCCTTATCGAGCTGAGTGCAAGTGGATTTTAAATGGGTAGACAGTGAAGAAAGATCCGAGCAAAGGGATATGATTTCTTCATCCTTGGTCGAAAGGAGCAAGTTGGTTGCATAAATGGCCTGGCCAAGAAAAGAGAGACACCAAAAGAAGAAAGAATAAGAAACCCGCGTGAATGATAAGCTCATAACAAAAAGGGTCATGGGGATCACCTTGATGTGAGAGGAAATGAGGATTTCAAGGGTCGACCCCTGTTCAGCTAGTGTTGGGACGACAAAACCTTCGCCCCGGCGAGAGGCGATACGTCGAAACATCTCGCAAGAATATAATGTTGGACATATGTGTCCTTAAACAAGATAGTTTATCCATTTGTAAAAGATTATGACAAGTCGTTGAACAAAGATGATGCTTATTATGATAATCTTATTATAGTTTCTGGTAGAGTAAAATAGAATGTTTGATTCCTTAGTTCACAAAGGATGCAATTATGTTATTATTATCACAACAGAGTCAATGTGAGGAAGAATTAATAATCATAATAAATGAACTTAAAATGTCCGTGACCTGATCAACTGGGTGGGAGCCCATTAATCGTATAAGGTCATTAATGTGACTAAGTGATAATCCTATTCTGGATTTTGTGTGTGTCACACTCACTAGAAGTGCATTAAGTATGAAGTGTCTTCATACTGGACTGGACCTGACTTAAACTCCGGAAGTTATCATATAAGACCGTCACTGATAACTTGGAGTTGAGTCACTAGTAGATGATCAAATGGATATTCGATCTAAGTCCTGAGTGATCTTGAGTCCAAGCTGCTGGCTTGATTGTTCTTTGATTTAACCGTTAAAGAACACGAAATATTACCGCTGTTCCCAACACTATTATTTTGGGAACATGATAGTCAGCAGTAAGGGTAGCTTGATCATAGACATGGGCATCACACAGCTCTCTTCAGAGTGATGATGATTCCCTTGATTGTCGGTGGTGAGAAGTGAGAGGTATCCATGCGCAACTTATGAATCGAAACCATAAGTGGGTCACTCATAATATTACTGACTGAGTCAAGGATGAAAATGCAATGAGGGGCATAACGGTAGAAACCGCCTGCTCGTGTGTGGATCATCAAGTGAAAGATCAATAACCCGAATTTGATTGTATCAATGGACACCCTGCTGATATAAAGGGAATAATATATACCGTATCACTAAAGAGTGCAGCCTCGGGTCTATAGTGGAATCACTTCGAGGTTTGACGAACAACTAGCAGTTCGTTGGAGCTTAAGTGATACGGGTCCATGGTCCCCAGGATAGCTCCGTAACGGATGATACGTACGTGATTAAAATAGATTCTGGATAATGTTTAATCATTTGGCTTGACTTATAAAACTGAAAGGTCTGTGGCAGACGTCAGATAGTTTTATCGTTAGCGTGGCAAAAGTACCATATTTTGGTACACGAAATTAACTGATAAAAGAAAGTTAGAATTTAGATTTTCTATCAGCATCATGTTGTTGGAAATTAAATTCTAAGCAACTTTGCTTTTTGAACCATGTCATTTCGACTTACGGTTAGTGATTTATGGATTTTCTAAGTTTATGATCGGTTCGATAAACTTTGAAATTAAATCACATGTCACGAATTTAAATGATGGTGTGGCACCATGACATTTTAATGTGTGATATTGAGATCAGGTAATATTAATATAATTTAATTATTTGGATTTAATTATTAATATGTTATTAATAATTAATTAATAATTAATAGATTTATATTAATAAATAAAAATATATTTTTATATATTGTTACATGTGTAAATTCGAATTAGGGTTTGGTGATAACAAACCCTAGCTAAATTCGAATCTATGAATTGAAGATTTTTATTTTTGCGGCATAAGTACCTATTGTTTGGTATTTTGGCAAAAAACCCTAAAATCAATTTAATCCATTGGATCGGTTGTGATTTAATATCAACCGTTGGATTGAGATAATTGATTTGAAACCTAATGTAATTCGAAATTGAAACTTGGTGACCAAGTTTAGGTATTTCGAATTTGCTTAATTAATTATGTCCGTTGGATCGGTTTTGAGATTTAATCTTTAACCGTCGGATTAGAAATTAATTAATATTATATATATGATATATAATTCGAATAATATTGTGGATAAGATTTCGAATTAGGGTTTTGTTAAACCCTAGGGTATTTGACTTTATCCCTAATTGATTTGATCCATTGGATTGGTTTAAGATTTATTTTTAACCATTGGATCTAGATAATCATTATCAAATTCGAATTTAAATATATATGTATAATATAATTCGAATAATTATAATATAATGATAAGATTAAATTTTTGATCTTATCTTGTATTATTATTTAATTAAATCCATGATTAATTATATCCATTGGATTTAGATGAGATTGAATCTGGACCATTGGATTGAAATAATTAATTATATTTAATTAATAGAATTCGAATTTTAGGGAGGGAATTTCTCCAATTCGGTTACGGTTTGAGCCTATAAATAGGAGGCTCATTCTACACATTTTTCACACCTTTCCCCAGAGAAAAAATTAGAACTCTCCCTCTTCCTCAGGGTCTGCGAATTTTCTCTCTGATCTCTTTTTTCTGGTTCGGTTTAGGAGACTATTTCTCCGGAAACTTAAAAAGAACCATCAGTTAAAATTTTGGGACAAGGTCCTGCCGGCGAAGCCCACGCTTCGGTACGAGGATTCCAGGAGAATATCCCGGAAGATCACGGGAGTTTCCCTCAGCACTGGCGGAGCCCTGCCCGATTCAGAACGCGCAGCCGGAAGTCGTCAATTGAGGTACGGCCTTATGCATTGGGTTAATAAATGCAACCATTTACTGCTTTCTATTTATTTCCTATTATGACTAGATTATTAATAATGATTTATGAATATTAAATTACATAATATTTATCAGATCTTGGGATATGGATATTATCCGATATTCGGACCGTTGTACGGATAACAAGTTTTCCGCTTTAAAATAATTTTTTAAATGTTACCCGGACGGTCCGGAGGTACAATTCGTGATAATTTTCAAGGAATCCGAGACGTGATTTCCGACAATTGGTATCAGAGCCATGGTTCAAGGATAAATATTTACGTAATTTAATTAATGGGTTTAAGAACGAATTATTTGATGAATAAAATTAATTATTTAAAATTGAAATTTTGAATTTCTAGATATTTTAAATATTAATTTAAAATAAAAAAAAAAATTACCCGACCCGAAAAATCGGACCGGGTAGTTGGACCGGGCTGCCCTTGGCAGCCCAGCCCGAGAATGATGCGAACAGGGGCTGCCGCTGCAGCCCCAGTTTGTTCGCCAGGGGCAAAGCCCACGGGCCAGGCCCACGGGCAGGGCCCTCGCCAAGGCCATTCGGCCAGGGCAAGGGCACCCGTGTGGGCCTGGCGGGCTGGCCGCAGGCCACGCTGCCTGGCAGCGGAATGGGCCTGCAGGCCCAGCCCGAAGTGCTAGGGCAATGCCCTGGCCTACCCGTGGGCTGTCCCTGCCCATTCCACGGGCACGTGGGCCCGGGCTTAAGCCCGGAGGGCCCACGTGCAATTTTTTATATGGGTCGGATTTTTATTCCGACCCGGATCCCGTGGATTAATTATTAATTATTATTAATGAAATTAATATTTATGAATTAAAATTAATTATGATTAATTAATATAAATTAAAATATGGATGTTATTTCTGGATAAATAACATTGTCTTATTTTAATTAATTCATAAATTTAAATATGGATGTTATTTAATAATTAAATAACATTGTCTTATTTAATAAATTAAAATATGGATGATAATATTCGAAGAATAATATCATTGTCTTATTTTAATATTTTCATAAATAATTATTAAAGGGCATTAAAATGTTTAATGATAATTCTTAGAGAATAAGTATCATTAATTATGAATATTCATCATAGATATAATTTGATATAACCTATTTTCATAACCCTCAAACATAGTGTCTATGTTTAGATCATTATTAATATGTCTATATAGGATAGATATAAATAATAAAGAGTAAATGTAAAAGTGTTAATTATTAGTCGGAAAAATTTCAAACGTACAATCTTGCCTAAGGAAGAGGGAATCAAAAGTGGGGCCGGTTCACCATCCACTTCTGGGTGACCGGTTAGGACCCCTCCCATCGACCTGGAGAGCGTACGTTTTGATCTATCACTACCGACGAAATAATAAACACATTTTTTTGGGCTTATTTTAAAATTACGTGACGTAATAAATGAAGCCAGAATATAAACTTTTAATGTGTCATTAATAGACAGTTTATATAATAAGTTTTTATAACTTAGAAATTAAAAACGTTATTTCCTAAAAACAATGGCAAGTATAGAATAAAACAAAGGTCTCCATTATTACTGTCACAAGGTCTGCTAACCACACCGCCTCGAGTCACCCTAGTGTGTCCATTCCCTAAGGAAGGTGTGCTTGTGGGAGGTTTGACACCGTGATAGTTCCAAAAGAATATGGGGACGGAGGAATCTTGGAAATGGACCGCGAGTCACCCTAGAGTGACCATTCCCTAAGGACGACATTTCCAAGAGGATCCCGAGAACCGAAAATAATGGGTTAAGCTTGCACGGAAGTTGGTGCTTCCCGACCGTCTATGGTGATAGTTAATAATCATAGAGGACTTTTGTAGTTCTTGTTATGAATATTAATTAAGTTTATGACTAAAACTTAGTTTAACCAAACTACACGGTTGATACCGCGAGTCACCCTGGAGTGACCATGCCACTAAGGACGGCAACGACGTGTACAGTCGGTTAAATTATCACGAAATAGTTAAAGGGTTTATTTAACGTTTTTCCCAGAACATGTTTGCATCATGTAACTATTTCAAATAAAATATTTTTCTAAACATTCTACCTATAATAAAGTTTAATAAGTTTTTTTTTCAATGCCAGTTAAAATGTCCTTCGACAAACAAGAAATGGAAAAGTCTGCTCTGACGCTGAGGTCTCAAAATCAAAGCAATCTGGTAAAAGTCACAAAATCCCTAAGCAAGCTGGCCATGAGTGGATCTTCGGAAAAACTTGGAATGGCAGATCAGAATGCTATAAACTCTCTAAACAAGAGGAAGAGAATTGATGGAAACCAGGAAGAATTCTTCCAGACTGGGAGTACAAGTAATGTTGATCGTTCAACATTAGAATCATGTTTCGTGGACAACTCATCCTTCAACTGGATCTTGGATTCAGGAGCAAACGATCATGCATGCAATTCTCTTCAGTCTCTTGACGAATTGGAAGAGATAAATGAAGGACCAACTTTAAAAGTAGGAAACGGGGAATTCCTGCAAGCAAAAGCAGTAGGAAATTTGCGACTGACATTTGGAAATAAGTATTTATTTGTTGATAATGTGTACTATTATCCAAATGTCTGCAGAAATATACTTTCTGCTTATCTGTTGTACAAACAAGGATATACTCTAAACTTTCGTGGATCCCATTGGGTCATCACAAAGGATGGAGTATATATTTGTACTGCTAAAGCAGAAAATGGATTATACATCCTAAGACCAGATTATGGTAGCTGCATGAATACTGAGATGTTTAAATTGGCAATGCCAAAGTCAGTCAAGAAACCCAAGATTGACAATGATGTTCAAACGTACCTGTGGCATTTAAGATTGGGTCATATTAATCTAGACAGGATAAACAGGCTGGTAAAGGATGGACCCCTTAAAGAACTAACAATCGGTTCTTTGCCTGTTTGCGAATCCTGTATAGAGGCTAAAATGACTAAAAGACCTTTTTCGGTAAAAGGTCAAAGAGCCACTAAACCATTAGAACTCGTCCATTCTGATGTATGTGGTCCCATGAACATACAAGGAAGAGGAGGAATTGAATACTTTGTCACTTTCATTGACGATTATTCAAGATATGGTTACGTTTATCTCATGGCTAAGAAATCTGAAACCTTAGGTAAGTTCAGAGAATTTCTGGCAGAGGCTGAGAATCAACTAGGACTATCATTGAAGTCTCTTCGATCTGATCGAGGAGGAGAATACCTAGATCACGAGTTTTGCGACCTCTTGATCGAGAAAGGTATAACATCTCAACTAACTGCTCCTGGCACACCAGAACAAAATGGTGTTGCAGAAAGGAGAAATAGGACCCTACTGGAAATGGTAAGGTCAATGTTAAGTTATTCATCACTACCCAATTCCTTCTGGGGATATGCTTTGTTGACGGCAACGAACATTCTAAATGTTGTGCCGTCAAAATCTGTTTCTAAAACGCCCGTCGAATTATGGAATGGCAGAATACCAAATCTGCGACATTACAGAATTTGGGGATGTCCTGCACATGTGCGGACTGGAAACAAGAATAAATTGGAATCACGAACGGAAGTTTGTCTGTTTGTAGGATATTCCAAAGAGACTAAGGGAGGTTTGTTTTATAGTCCAGAAAGTAAGAAAGTATTTGTCTCTACAAATGCTACTTTTCTAGAGCAAGATTATATGACAAACTTCAAACCTCGAAGTAAAGTTGTACTCGAGGAGCTGTCAGGTGACAAAGTCACAATATCTCCAACAGTGCCTGTTGTCGAAGATATAGCAGAAACCACGGTCCCAAATCAGAACCAAGGGGTACTCAGACGTAGTGGGAGGTTCAAAAGACCAGTTGAACGCTACGAGCACACCCAGTTGGAATTTCACCTAGCTGTCACTGACACTAGCGTTGAAGATCCCATAGGCTACAAGCAAGCTATGGTTGATCCTGATAAGGGAGAATGGCAGGAAGCCATGAACCAAGAAATAGAATCAATGGATTCTAATGAAGTCTGGGAACTTGTAGACTTACCGGATGGCTTCAAAACCATTGGCTGTAAGTGGGTATACAAGCGAAAGAGAGGAGTGGACGGGAAGGTTGAAACCTTCAAGGCTAGACTAGTGGCAAAGGGTTTTACCCAGAGGGAAGGTATTGATTTCGATGAGACCTTCGCTCCAGTCGCTAAGTACAAGTCCATCCGGATTCTCATGGCCATAGCCTGTAGTCTCAATTACGAGATTTGGCAGATGGACGTCAAAACCGCCTTCCTGAACGGGTACATTGACGAAAACATCTATATGGACCAACCAGAAGGGTTCGTGCAACAGGGTCAAGAAGGGAAGGTTTGCAGATTACTTAAATCCATTTATGGATTGAAGCAAGCCTCTAGATCCTGGAATCTAAGGTTCGATGAAACCATCAAAACCTATGGATTCATTCAAAACGTCACTGAGGCCTGCATCTATAAACTCAATGACGAAACCGTGGAAGTTTTTCTTGTTCTGTACGTCGACGATATTCTTCTCATTGGAAACAGTGTGAAGAAATTATCGGACGTAAAGGCGTGGCTATCTACGCAATTCCAAATGAAGGACATGGGAGAAGCCAGTTATGTTCTTGGGATCCGTATTTTCAGGGATCGCAACAACAGGCTTCTGGCCTTATCTCAAGCAGCTTACATTGATAAGGTGCTTGAACGTTTTGCAATGGCAAACTCCAAGGGAGGTAATTTACCGACCAGACATGGAGTGTTCCTCAGCAGGAAGCAATGCCCAACTTCTCCGGAAGAGCAAGATGTGATGAGGCGAATACCCTATGCTTCAGCAGTGGGAAGTCTGATGTACGCTATGCAGTGTACTAGGCCAGACATCTGTTACGCTGTGGGAATTGTTAGCAGATATCAATCCAACCCTGGTATGGCTCACTGGACAGCAGTGAAGAACATTCTCAAGTATCTTCGGAGAACGAGAGACTATATGTTAGTGTTTTCAGGATCAGAACTGAATCCACTAGGATACACTGATTCAGACTTTATGTCTGATAGAGACGCGAGAAAATCGACGTCAGGAGCGGTGTACACCCTTGCTGGTGGAGCGATATTCTGGAGAAGCGTAAAGCAATCCTGTATCGCAGATTCCACAATGGAAGCTGAATACGTGGCAGCTTGTGAGGCAGCCAAAGAATCAGTTTGGCTCAAGAATTTCTACATAGAACTGGGAGTTGTTCCAGATGTAGATGGGCCCCAAACACTATACTGTGACAACAGTGGTGCGGTGGCAAATTCTAAAGAGCCCAGAGACCACAACAAGGCAAAACATATAGAACGTAAATACCATCTCATAAGAGAAATAGTGCGTCGTGGCGACGTGAGGGTTGTGAAAATAGCTTCGGAAGACAATCTGGCTGATCCATTCACCAAGACGTTGCCAGAGAAAATATTCAGGAGGCATCTGGAAAGTATGGGTCTGAAAGACATGGGTCATCTTCTTTAAGTACAAGTGGGAGATTGTTGGACATATGTGTCCTTAAACAAGATAGTTTATCCATTTGTAAAAGATTATGACAAGTCGTTGAACAAAGATGATGCTTATTATGATAATCTTATTATAGTTTCTGGTAGAGTAAAATAGAATGTTTGATTCCTTAGTTCACAAAGGATGCAATTATGTTATTATTATCACAACAGAGTCAATGTGAGGAAGAATTAATAATCATAATAAATGAACTTAAAATGTCCGTGACCTGATCAACTGGGTGGGAGCCCATTAATCGTATAAGGTCATTAATGTGACTAAGTGATAATCCTATTCTGGATTTTGTGTGTGTCACACTCACTAGAAGTGCATTAAGTATGAAGTGTCTTCATACTGGACTGGACCTGACTTAAACTCCGGAAGTTATCATATAAGACCGTCACTGATAACTTGGAGTTGAGTCACTAGTAGATGATCAAATGGATATTCGATCTAAGTCCTGAGTGATCTTGAGTCCAAGCTGCTGGCTTGATTGTTCTTTGATTTAACCGTTAAAGAACACGAAATATTACCGCTGTTCCCAACACTATTATTTTGGGAACATGATAGTCAGCAGTAAGGGTAGCTTGGTCATAGACATGGGCATCACACAGCTCTCTTCAGAGTGATGATGATTCCCTTGATTGTCGGTGGTGAGAAGTGAGAGGTATCCATGCGCAACTTATGAATCGAAACCATAAGTGGGTCACTCATAATAATACTGACTGAGTCAAGGATGAAAATGCAATGAGGGGCATAACGGTAGAAACCGCCTGCTCGTGTGTGGATCATCAAGTGAAAGATCAATAACCCGAATTTGATTGTATCAATGGACACCCTGCTGATATAAAGGGAATAATATATACCGTATCACTAAAGAGTGCAGCCTCGGGTCTATAGTGGAATCACTTCGAGGTTTGACGAACAACTAGCAGTTCGTTGGAGCTTAAGTGATACGGGTCCATGGTCCCCAGGATAGCTCCGTAACGGATGATACGTACGTGATTAAAATAGATTCTGGATAATGTTTAATCATTTGGCTTGACTTATAAAACTGAAAGGTCTGTGGCAGACGTCAGATAGTTTTATCGTTAGCGTGGCAAAAGTACCATATTTTGGTACACGAAATTAACTGATAAAAGAAAGTTAGAATTTAGATTTTCTATCAGCATCATGTTGTTGGAAATTAAATTCTAAGCAACTTTGCTTTTTGAACCATGTCATTTCGACTTACGGTTAGTGATTTATGGATTTTCTAAGTTTATGATCGGTTCGATAAACTTTGAAATTAAATCACATGTCACGAATTTAAATGATGGTGTGGCACCATGACATTTTAATGTGTGATATTGAGATCAGGTAATATTAATATAATTTAATTATTTGGATTTAATTATTAATATGTTATTAATAATTAATTAATAATTAATAGATTTATATTAATAAATAAAAATATATTTTTATATATTGTTACATGTGTAAATTCGAATTAGGGTTTGGTGATAACAAACCCTAGCTAAATTCGAATCTATGAATTGAAGATTTTTATTTTTGCGGCATAAGTACCTATTGTTTGGTATTTTGGCAAAAAACCCTAAAATCAATTTAATCCATTGGATCGGTTGTGATTTAATATCAACCGTTGGATTGAGATAATTGATTTGAAACCTAATGTAATTCGAAATTGAAACTTGGTGACCAAGTTTAGGTATTTCGAATTTGCTTAATTAATTATGTCCGTTGGATCGGTTTTGAGATTTAATCTTTAACCGTCGGATTAGAAATTAATTAATATTATATATATGATATATAATTCGAATAATATTGTGGATAAGATTTCGAATTAGGGTTTTGTTAAACCCTAGGGTATTTGACTTTATCCCTAATTGATTTGATCCATTGGATTGGTTTAAGATTTATTTTTAACCATTGGATCTAGATAATCATTATCAAATTCGAATTTAAATATATATGTATAATATAATTCGAATAATTATAATATAATGATAAGATTAAATTTTTGATCTTATCTTGTATTATTATTTAATTAAATCCATGATTAATTATATCCATTGGATTTAGATGAGATTGAATCTGGACCATTGGATTGAAATAATTAATTATATTTAATTAATAGAATTCGAATTTTAGGGAGGGAATTTCTCCAATTCGGTTACGGTTTGAGCCTATAAATAGGAGGCTCATTCTACACATTTTTCACACCTTTCCCCAGAGAAAAAATTCGAACTCTCCCTCTTCCTCAGGGTCTGCGAATTTTCTCTCTGATCTCTTTTTTCTGGTTCGGTTTAGGAGACTATTTCTCCGGAAACTTAAAAAGAACCATCAGTTAAAATTTTGCGACGGAGTCCTGCCGGCGAAGCCCACGCTTCGGTACGAGGATTCCAGGAGAATATCCCGGAAGATCACGGGAGTTTCCCTCAGCACTGGCGGAGCCCTGCCCGATTCAGAACGCGCAGCCGGAAGTCGTCAATTGAGGTACGGCCTTATGCATTGGGTTAATAAATGCAACCATTTACTGCTTTCTATTTATTTCCTATTATGACTAGATTATTAATAATGATTTATGAATATTAAATTACATAATATTTATCAGATCTTGGGATATGGATATTATCCGATATTCGGACCGTTGTACGGATAACAAGTTTTCCGCTTTAAAATAATTTTTTAAATGTTACCCGGACGGTCCGGAGGTACAATTCGTGATAATTTTCAAGGAATCCGAGACGTGATTTCCGACATATAACGCCCACGACTGCGCGTCAGAAAAAGCAAGGGGACCAAGCTCTTCCTTTATAAAGTCCCGCTCGGACGCATCACTGCGAAATTCGGTGTCTAAAAAAGAAAAAATTTAATCTGTCTCGTCAGGCAAAGTAATTGCCTTGAGACGACCGAGAAAAACGACAAACAAACCTCGAACGAAAGAAGCAAGAATTAAAAAATGCACCACTATCGATAACCTCAGTCGAACTTGGCCCAATGGGGTCAGACGGCCCCGCGACAACGCCCTTCAATAGAGGAGGATGATCACCTAGAACAGTCCTCTCGGCAAAATCCGATTCGTTTGTAACCACTTCTATCTGAGGAGACTCCGAGTCGCGAGAAAGAATCACCGTAAGACCAGAGGAAAAGCCTTTGGCGTTCACGCCCTTTTCCCTTTTCTACTTCGCCTTAGTAGCAGAGTCAAGGGAATGATTAGAATAAAAGCTGGGAGACATAGCAAGAGTATAAGGAACCACAAAGCTCCTTTTAAGGACAACCCTACGAGCCCCTTTTCTGATAGTAGCTTCGGTATCATCAAAGGCATCGTCGAGAACCAGAGTCAGCCCTTTAGGGAGCATTACTCAGCTGAGGTCAATAGCCAAATCTTACAAAAGAAAAACGCAAAAAATCAGGAAAGAAGAAAAAGAAACAACACAGGGAGTGAAGAGCAGGCTCACCAGGTGACACCAAGGAAGGTCGAACAGATCTTTGCTATAGCCTTGCGGCTTCACAACGATCCGAGTTAAAATATTTCCACGATCTACTCAGATTCTCCCTCAGCACATGATAGATCTGTCGAGGAAAGGTACCTAGTACCGAACTACACAAGTTCTCTTATTCAGATCTCGTCCCTAAAAGAAAGATTAATGTTGATAAAAAGGAGCAACAATTAAAGCAAAACGCAAACGAAGAAGGAAACTCGCTCACTGACGCGTCCCATAGCGTGCGAACATTCTCAAAGGAGTCCCCAAAAGTTTCGCGGTCGACTCTCACAAAGAAAAACGTGTTGAACCAGTTGACCTTATGGTCAGGAAAATCTTCACCTATCTTCGTTTTGAAACAATGAGAAGGGGAATAGCGACCTTTATTTTGACTGCTTTTCTTTACCGGAAAGATGGAAAAGAGATTCGAGGCAGTTTGGGAGACTTTGGCCTCTACCCCAAGGGTCAGAGTCCCAGTTAGGATCCCGATCGAATTAGAGAAAATCTGGGCTAAAATAACCCCAATTAGCCCAAGATGCTCCAATAGAACCGAGGGGAGAGGAAGACGCAAATGGCACCGTCGGAAGAAAACCTAGTAAAGGCATAGAAAACCCTGTTTATGGGTATGAGCTCTATCATCGGAAGAAGGGATCAATACCTCGGCAGAGGAATGGAGCAATCCCTTGGATTTCAGAATCTCTACCTTTTTCAGGGTAATACGCGAGGCGGGAAATTTTTTCCGCCATATATGATTTCTTTTCAGCCATCCACTTGTCAGGAAGAAAAGAAGCTTCTCTCCGAGGCTTTTTTTTGAATGTAGGAAGAAAAATAAGATGGAAGAAAGTTGAAATACCTTACAGAGACTTTAAAGATGACGCGAACGAAACAGTAAGAAGACAGGAAGTGTTGAAAATTCGACTGTAGGAGAAAAAGAACGATGAAACCAAGGAGAGCGACCTCGCGACGGGGATCCAAAAAGTTCTCCGCCAACTCATGACCGCCCCGAATGAGGCTGCTCTTAAGAAACGTGACAGTCGGGGAGACGCCCCGGCAAAAATGGGAAAGACCAGGTTAGTTAAGCATCGACCTCGACCCAAACAGATAGCATTCTTCCGAGAGTTTCACACTCGGAAGAATAGGAGGCTGACTGTTGGGGCAAGACGGTCTTTATCTTAGTAATTTTTTTTTTATAATTACACGGTAATTATGTTAGGCCCTTATGTTATAAAGATAGTCATTAAACACGCTAGAGTTTTTTTTTTTTAATATTGTACAAATTGGTTTAGTAGCGGCCCTATATGGCCTTGTTTTCGAGCTAAAGGTTGATTGTATTTATTGATTCAGTCATAATTGTTGGGGTCGAAATCGGTTCCTCAAAATAAGTGGGCCTTCCAGGAAGTGGGGGTTCTGGAGTCGACAAGAGTTTACAGAGAAAAACCCTTAAGAAGAATAGAAATCCCATCAATGGCATCACGCCCATAACAAAGAAGACAAGGCCCATATCAAGTACGATTCAGACGGGGATCTTACCAACAGACTCATCTAAAACACCGAAGAGGCTCGTTCGAAGCACGAGCCTCAAACGGTTCAACCCGTCCAACACAAAGGCTGTAATCGGGCTAGCCCATCCCAAACGCCTCAAGATGACATCAACGACCAAGTCCAAAGACTAAAGACGAGCAACGACTCGCTCGAAGAAGCCTATCCCCCATGAGCACGACAATATTCTGCACGACTGCCAAGTCACCCCAACAGATTCTTAGGGGACCACTAAGGTAGGGTTTCTTACTCATACCTTGTAATCAGAGCCCATTAAGAGGCCCAATATAACTAACTATAAATAGAATTGTATATGGCACACAAATGCCAAGGATAGCCAATTTAGGACAATACTAAGCTCATCACCCCAAAAAGGAGTAGAATCATCAACTCCAAGAACATTCTCCTTTCCTTTTGGGCCATTGTTGTACACCATGAGAATCCTAGTTTTCACTTGGTAATTTCTCCACGATTATGAGTACTAAGCCAAAGAAATAGAGGGATCCCTATGCATTTTTCACATTTGTCCTAGCTATCTCAAAACATCTCCATTTCTCCACATTTGATTATCATTCATATACGATATTGACAGGAGCGCACGGCTCATGTTGCTCACCGGAAAAACACTCTAAAAACGGTGTCGTATCGCACGGCACCGTGACTGCTGAAACAAACGGTTTTTACCCACAACTGTAATAAAGAATTAAGGAAAATTCTTCATCTCGGAAAACTCCCGGCGGCTGAAGTTGTAGTAATATGTGCCTGTTTGAATCCCGGATCGCATCAGCTTAGAAGAATTATAGAAAAGAAAATATATGAGGCGAAAGTTTAGCATTTAAATCTCACTCAAATCTCAATAATAATAATAATAATACATGTTACGGGTAATTCTCAGAATTGATTTTTATAAATAAATTAATTAAACGAATATTATTACATTAATTTTCGTTTATTAATTCTATAATTTGATTAATCTTTTAAATAAGATTATAAATCAAATTAATCAATTTCAAACCCAAAACATCCCCTGGAGGTCCGTTTTTGAAAAACAAAGTATCCCGGTGTTCGTAAAAATATGAAAACACCCAAAAAGGACATAAAATTTGTGAAAAACGGACGCGGGACGTGCCTGGTAGCAAAAAATGCTCCGAGGCACCTTTTTGTGGGGCCCACAGAGGCCACAGCCCCCCAGATCGCGCCACGTGGAACGATCTCCTGCCGCGTCACGTCAGCCAGGCCACCGGCGCGCCCATCCCCATGCGGCCACGTGGACAGCCGAGATAGGCCCTCGTTTTGCGCGCTGCTCACCTTTTCCGCGCTTGGGGGCGCGTGCTAAGTCCGATCGGCGATCCGACGGCGGCGATGGATTCCTCTTTTCCCGGGGACCAATCTGCATATATAATATTGCTCGAGGACCCCTCGGAACAATATGTTATTGCACCTAGACCCCCGGATCTTATTATAAATAGGAGCTCAGTTCAGTTAAACGGTAAGATATTGAAACTCACTCGAAGTCTCTCGAGCTTCTCCCTACTCCCTATAAACTCGCCTCCCCCTCAAATACCATTCTAATGTTGAGCGTCGGAGGTGAATCAGGGGGTATCCCCCCCCAGTTTCCCTTGACCTCGGGTGTTCCCTTTTTCAGGTCCAGAAAGTGAGAAATTTATACAAAGCGGAAGCCCTGGAGGAATTCCTACACGGTTCACGACCCTCCCGATAGGTTCCGTTCTACGCTGTGTCCAGCCTATTTCCAGTCCATTGCGTGGCTGTGTGAATAGTCTGGGGACACGTATCTGGACCCACAATTCGGGACGTTGGGTCCAACCTAGGGGAATTTCTCTAAGATCCGGACGACTGAGGAATCACTTTGAGAAGAACCTCTGGAGAAAATTCTGGGAAGGTCCACGACCCACCTGCCCTTGTTCTAAGCTCAGCGCGGCATAGGTTCTGTCTCCTAGTCCCCGTATCTCTTAAAGATACCGTGACTTTGCGAACAGTTCCGCTAGCCCGGAATAGAACAAGCTATACCAGGTCGAGAGTCTAACCTCCCAGGATTCACTTCTTGGTCAAACGCACTCCCCCATTCGCTGGTACCTACGATCAGTGCGGTTCCCAAACCTGTAACCCGGGCCTGGTCCAATCTAGGCCCTGTGGTAACAGGTAGTGAGTAGCCCGGATCGTCTAGGACCCCGAACGGAAATGAGACTTTTGACCTTGAAAGTGCCAGGGACACCTACTCAGGGTCCCCATATCAGTCAACTAAAAACTCACTCTGGAGTCAGCAACAACCACCCTGAGGTCAACGGGATCTCACTAAGTCCACACCACAGAAGAGACGGGATCGGCCATTTTTCAGAATAACGATTTCTACCTCTGTGCCCATGATGGATGATTGAGTCATCACAGATGACAGAAGCCGTCACCCACACAACCAAAGCCCAACAAAAGTCTACAGAAGCCCGCCACGTCAACAAAACGACATTCAGCCAGGCCCAACATCAACAAATGGGCCTCTTCGATGTTTGATCCAAAAAATGGCATCAACATTTTAGCGCTAGAAGGAGGGGCTCCACGAATTCAGTCCTCTGAATACCCCACCTGCAATCCGCTTCACCAAACCAAGGAGATGTCATCCAAATCGACGGAAGGCACTCCCTCTCACCACACAGAGAGCAGCTCCCTGAACATTCGGGCCAAGGTCAATGCCCGCCGGAAGCAGGTGCGCAACCTGCCAGAGGCAAGCACCCGCCATGAGCCAACTGTTAACGAAGATAGGGAAAGACTGGCTTGAGTGGAAGAAAGTCTTTTTCGACTGACGGGGCTCATCTCCAAACGCTTCAAAGGCAACCATGCCGAAGAAGGAGAGGAAGAAAGCCCCGAAGAAGCCCTCGAACTCACTCAGAAAGAGGCAAACGAAGAGCGCCCCTATCCTAAAAACTCTCAAGAGCGGGCGCAGTCACAGACGACCCAACGATCAGCGTTTGATCGACTCAGAGGATACGAAGATGCCGCCAATAACGCGAGAAAATGGCGAAGGGAATGACGACAGTAAGTGCGCACTCAAGCGCGTCCAGCCAACGAAGGAGACCTCCGACACCACCTGAATCGCCCTGATCATCAAGAAGATCAACGACAGCATGGTGGCTGGAAAAGAGAGAGATCTCACCGACAGGAAAGGTCTGACGACGACGGTGCGGAAGAATCAGACGACTCCCAATGCTCCCGACAAGGGAGGGGAAAATATGTCATCCCCGCAATAGGCGCTCAGGAAGTGGCACCACCCTACGAGGGTCTGAAAAGCGAGCTTCAAGCACTCAAACAAGAGATGCAAAAACTCGCTGCTGCCCAAGCGCCAACCCCGTCGTCAGAAACATGGTTGAGGGAAGCATGTCCCCTCTTGCTAGTCACCTTCTCGCCGAGGATCTCGACGGAGATTTGAGGTTCCCACTAAACCTCACCTACGACGGCACCACCGATCCCACGTACCACCTAGTACAGTATCGATTCAACATGCGATTGAAGAAGTGTTCACCCTCCATAATGTGTCAGGCTTTCTGCCTCACACTTGCGGGACCCGCTTTCGAATGACATCAACGCCTTCCGAAGGGGTCAATCGGGTCATTCGACGAGCTCGCGGAATGATTTATCTCTCTTTTCGCAAGCTCAATCACACAGCGAAAGACGAAGTCTTACCTGTGGACCCTCAAGCAGCGAAAAGATGAATCCCTTCAAACATACCTGAAAAGGTTCATCGAAGAATCAAACAAAGACGCCAGTTACACAGATGATGACGCAATCACTGCCGTGATCGACGGCCTGCCACTGTGCGATTTTTCCCGCTCCCTCGTTAAGGATAGGCCAGCCTCCATGACCTAGCTGATGACGAGGGCAGCAAAGGATATCGTTGTCTATGAATACTTTGGCGGCCGGGACCAGCTCAACTCTGAAAATCAATACCACGACAATCGAAAAAGTGGCAACGGCGAGCCACAGGGAAAGAAGTAGCAACAACAGCAGAGAAGTTCCGGAGAGACGCAAACTTCACCCCTCTAACGGCCTCACCCGCTATGATCTTCAATCTTCATGGAGATAAGTTCGGGAGGCCACCACCACTCAAGAAAAACACCAAGAAACATATGAGCCGGTACTGTGAATACCACCAAGATCATGGCCACACGACATCAGAATGCTATCAGTTGAAAAAGCAGATCGAGCAACTGATTCAAGACGGACAACTAAAAGAGTTCGTCAAAAAGTTAGTATTGGAAAGCGGAAGGTCAGACAACCCGCGTCCACACGCGAACAGACAACACCGGGAAAACGACCTTGACCAGACCTGCCCCGAAAAGGGGCTGGAAAGGGACAGGCCTCCCCAGTTCAATGTCTTATCCACTATCATGGGTGAAACCGAGACCGGAGATTCGAGCAACCAGCGAAGGCGGTATGCCCGATCCCTTGAAAGTGATTTGGATACACACTAGATCAACCTCACACACCTCGGGAACGCGCCCAATGTGCTTCCTGGCCAAACTGTCACCTTCACCGAGGAGGAGGCTCGGAGGGTGTCTCATCCCCACAATGATGCAATTGTAATCGACATCCTGGTCGCTAACAGCCGAGTGCGACAGGTGTTAGTCGATAACGAAAGTTCTTCCAACGTCATCTTCGAGTTTGCCTTGATACAAATGAACCTAGGAGGACTCGTCCCCACGCCACTGAGGACACCTCTCTATGGCTTCAGCGGGAGACCTGTCTTCACCGAGGGCGCCATCGACCTACCAACGACGCTTGGCTCGGATGACGGGGCTCTGGTCACCAAGATTATCAGATACCTCGTAGTGGACCAGCCATCTGCCTACAACGTCATTTTGGGAAGGCCAAGCCTCAACAAGCTGCAGGCAATCGCGTCTACCTTTCACTTACTTGTCAAATTCCCTACTAACAACAGGATAGGGATCATGAAAGGTAGTCAACGCGACTCCCGAAACTGTTATACCCAAGGAATAAAGTCGGGGAGGGACGATTTGGTCGTCAACACGGTACACCAGCTAGACGATGAACTCCCCGTCAGCCTCAAAGATGCCCAAATGTTCGGCGAGCTCGATCCTCTAGACAATAGGCGAAAACCCTCAATGGAACCTTCCTCCAACGTGACGCAAGTCGCAATAGAGGAAGATCGGCCAACGGTCGCAATCGGAACTCACCTACCGGTCATGATCAAGACCCAACTGATCGCATTCCTAAAAGAATTCAAGGATGTGTTCGCCTGGTCACACGCCGACATGCCCGGCATTGACCCAGAAATTGTCGTTCATCGACTGAACATCGAGAAGGGAAAGGAGCCGAAGGTACAACGCCGGCGGGCCTTCAACCTTGAGCAATATCGGGCGATCAACGAGGAAGTCAACAAACTCATTGCCGCCAACTTCATCAAAGAAGTCACTTACCCCGACTGGGTATCCAATATGGTAATGGTCAAAAAGACAAACGGGAAATGGAGGATCTGCATAGATTACTCCGACCTCAATACCGCATGTCTCAAAGACTGCTTCCCGCTCCCGAGAATCGATCAACTGGTGGATGCCACCGCCGGCCACCAACTCATGAGTATGATGGATGCCTACTCGAGATACAATCAGATCCGGATGCACGAACCCGATCAGATCCACACGACGTTCATAACCGACCGTGGCCCCTACTACTATAGAGTCATGCCGTTCGGACTCAAGAACGCGGGGGCCACATACCAGCGCCTAGTGAACCGGATGTTTGCCCCCTTATCGGGAAAACTATGGAGGTATACGTAGACGACATGATCCTGAAAAGCGTCAAGGAGGACGATCACGTCAGCGATCTGCGTGAGACTTTTCTGTTACTGCGTAAGTATCAGATGAAGTTAAACCCTGCCAAGTGCGCATTCGAAGTTGAATCGGGAAAATTCTTGGGATACATCGACAACCAACGAGGAATCTAAGCAAACCCTGAAAAATCAAGGCAATTCTTGAAATGAGGAGTCCCTAGCGGGTAAAAGAAGTGCAAAGCCTCAACGGCCGAATCAATGTCTTGGGGAGATTTGTGTCGAAAGCCACGGACCGATGCCAGCCATTCTTCCAAGCCCTCAAAGGCGGGAAGAATTTCACCTGGAACGAGAGATGTGAAGCCGCTTTCCAGGAGCTGAAAAGCTACTTTGGATCACCACCACTGCTATCCAAGCCAGAAAATGAGGAATCATTATACCTCTACCTGTCGGTTTTGACCAGAGCAGTGAGCGCCATTCTGGTTTGGGAGGAGGACAAGAAACAACTGCCAGTCTACTACATTAGCAAGGCCCTCCTAGACGCTGAAACGCGTTACGCCGAAATCGAGAAACTGGCGCTCGCCCTGGTCACCGCGGCAAAGAAAATACTTCCATACTTTCAAGCCCACCAGATAATCGTGAGATTCGAGTATCCGGTACGGAAGGCGCTCCTCAAAGGCACCTCTTCTCGCATGGCTATCTGGTCACAAGAGCTAGGAGAATACGGCGCCGAGTACCAGCCAAGGATCGCTATCAAAGGCCAAGCCGTGGCTGACTTCATCGCCGAGTTCATCTACGACACCGAAGTCGAAACTGAAGAAGAAATCGACAAACTGCCAAAGGCGCCTAAAAGAAAGAGTCATCCTGGCGGACCAACTTGGTACCTGCACGTCGACGGCGCCGCAAACGTACACGATTCAAGAGCTGGAATAGTGCTCACCAACCCCAACGGCGGAAAGCTCCGCTACGCCATACGCATCGGATTCAAAGCCTCGAACAACGAGGCCGAATATGAGGCGCTGCTAGCCGGGTTGCAAATCGCGCATAAGCTCGCGGTAAAAAACCTGTGAATCCACTGCGACTCCCAGCTGATCGTGAAGCAAGTAGAGGGAGAATACCAAGCAAAGGAAATTAGCATGGTGGCATACCTGGCGGAGACGCAACGCCGCCTGGACCATTTGTCCTGGTATGAAATCACTCAAATACCCCGGGCGGAAAATTCGGAAGCCGACGCATTAGCCAGACTCGCATCAGGGGCAGATGATGAGAAGCTGGGAAAGGTTCCGATCGAAGCCCTAGAGCGACCTTCGATAAAGAAGTCCGAATTCCCAGTCACATCCGACGAACCAGCTGAAAAGCTGGAACCGTCCGCAGACGAGTACCTGAAACACGGTACACACTCTACCAATCACAACGAAGTCCTCGATGGAACCACTGAGAAGTGGACACTGCCGATGATCGGGTACCTGAAACATGGTACACCCCCAATCAAAATCGAAGAAGTCCTTACCATATCGGACGAAGCCGGTGAAAACTGGATGACTCCGACAGTAGAGTACCTGAAACACGGTACCCTCCCTGCCAACCGCAAAGAAGCTAGGCAACTCAAGTTCCGCGTGACGAGATACGTGCTGCACAACGGAGAACTTTACAAACGAGGTTTCATGCAACCTCTCCTGAAATGTCTCGGCGAAGAAGACGCCAACCTCGTCCTGCGAGAAATCCACGAAGGAATTTGTGGAAACCACTACACAAGACGATCCCTAGTACTGAAAGCCCTGAAACAAGGGTACTTCTGGCCCACTCTCACGAAAGACTCCGCCAAAATGGCGCGAAAAATGCGACAAATGCCAAAGATTCGCACAGATACCACGACAGCCAGAAGTTCCGCTCTGTCCGGTGTTGGTTCCCCGCCCTTTCGCAAAATGGGGAATCGACCTAATCGGAAAACTGCCGAAAGCCCCGGGAGGAGTGGAGTACGCAATAGTCGCCATCGACTACTTCACCAAATGGGTCGAAGCTGACCCCATGGCGAAGATCACCCAGACCAACACGACGAACTTCATTTTGCGCAACATAGTTTGCCGACACGGGATACCTGAGTCGCTCATTACCGACAACGCCAAGCAGTTCAACAAGCTGGATCTCCGGTCATTCTACCACGAACTCAGAATCAACAATACCTACTCCTCGCCAGTCTACCCGCAGGCGAACGGTCAGGTCGAGTCCATCAACAAGGACATCAAGGCGATTTTGAAAAAGAAACTCGACGAAAAGAAGGGGAAATGGGCCAAGGAATTACCCGCCGTACTCTTGGCATACCGGATTACCACAAGGAACGCGACAAGGGAAACTCTGTTTGCCCTGACCTACGGCGTCGAGGCAGTCATTCCCGCTGAAATAACGGTGCCCTCTCCTCGAGTCGAACTCTTTGACTCCGAACGAAACTCAGAGGCCCTGCGACTCGAGCTCGACCTCCTTGAAGAAAGAAGGAATGATGCTTACACACGCCTGGCGGCCCAGAAACGAGTTGTGGAGCGATACTACAACTCCAAAGTCAAGGCACGACGTTTTCTGGAAGGAAGCCTAGTGCTGAGAAAAGTCGGGCAAAACACGTAAGTCCTGGGAGCCGGCGTCCTGGGGCCGACATGGGAGGGTCAATACTGTGTCACCAAAGTCATCCGAGACGAAACCTACCGACTGGAAGAGATGGGGGGTAAGGAAATTCCCCGTCCCTGGAACGTCGAATACCTGAAACAATACTACCAATAAGTGGTGCGCGACAAGGCCAGACTACACATCCGAAGCCAAGTCTGAGATACGAGCTGGAACCAATAATGTAGCCAAATGGAGGTTTGGAACCTATCCAAGCTGAAGTGAAGGTTTCCAACGTTCCAATCCAAGCTGAAGATAAGACACAACCAAGGAAAAACCCAAGATTGAAAGCTCCAACCCAGGAAGAAATAAGGCTCAAGGAGAAGTAGTTAAGCCAACATCGCCACCACAAGCATCCTAACCGGCCCGGAAATAGCCCCGGCTACCGGCCTATGTAAAAGAAGGCACTGCAAGAAGTGCCAATCAATAGAAGTCTCTTTTCTGTTGAAATACTTGTCTCTACTTGTATAGTTTTTCCTAACCCTAACCGACTACTCAAAATCTGGGGGGTTAATGGAACAGGCAGAGACACAAAAAAAAAAAGACCGAGAAAGGCCGGGACCTCGATCCCGCCAACTCAGGAACCAAAGCCCGAAACGGTAAGCCGCTCCAAAAGCACCAACCTCAGAACCCGAGACAGTAAGCCGCCTTAAAGGCGCTAACTTCGGAAAAAGCCAAACGCCCCAAAAGCGTCCTCCTGGCACGAAATCCTAGTATGGCCAAGACCTCGATCCCGCCAACTCAGGTACCAAAGCCTGAAACCGTAAGCCGCTCCAAAAGTGCCAACCTCGGCACCCGAGACAGTAAGCCGCCTCAAAGGCACTAACTTCGGGAAAATCCAAACGCCCCAAAAGCAACCTCCTAGCACGAAGTCCTAGTATGGCCTGGACCTCGATCTCGCCAACTTAGGCACCAAAGCCCGAAACCGTAAGCTGCTCCAAAAGCGCCAACCTCGGCACCCGAGACAGTAAGCCGCCTCAAAGGCGCTAACTTTGGAAAAAGTCAAACGCCCCAAAAGCGTCCTCCCGACACGAAGTCCTAGTATGGTCCGGACCTCGATCCCGCCAACTCAGGCACCAAAGTCCGAGACAATAAGCCGCCCCAAAGGTGCGAACATCGGCACCGAGATAGTAAGCCGCCTCAAAAGCGCCAACTTCGGGGAAAAACGAAACGCCCCAAAAGCGTCCTCCCGATACATAGTCCTAGTATGGCCCGGACCTCGATCCCGCCAACTCAAGCGCGAAAGTCTATGACAGTGAGCCGCCCCAAAGGCACGAACATCGGCACCGAGACAGTAAGCCGCCCCAAAGGCGCCAACTTTGGGAAAAGACGGCAGGCAGGGAAGACCGCCCAAAGCTCGACGAGAAACTCGTGGGGTAGGGACGCGCTCCACGCACGGAACACGCCGGAAGAAGGTGGGAAACAAACCTGCCTGACGGAAGGCACGAAAAATAACCGGACCGCCAAGGAGAATAAGCGCCTGCAATAGACGAAAAAGGGGTAAAACCGAGAATACACGGAAACCCGCGAATATATTACAAAGAAAGTCGACGCGCCATCATCAAAAGCGCGCGGAAGATGACATGAAGCCATCTCGTCCCTTCAGGAGACCGAGAATGTCAATATGTACGACAAATGCTCGGAAGGCATGTGCAAAAATCCACCACAGGCGGTGGGAACTTCGGCCTCGAAACAAAAAATGAGGAGATACATGGGTACAAACGGGTAACAAAAAGAAAGAAAAAATTCTACGACCTAAACGCTGAAGAAGCTGAACTCTACCCCTCGCTATCTCCATCTACGGCCTGCCCACCACCGTCAGGGACCTGAGGGGCATAGACATCATGACCCCCTGGGAGCTGTTGATCGCCTCCCGCAGCGGCACTGTTGCCGGAAGCTGCAATATCGCCCTGGAAATCCACAGGAATGCCAAAACCTGGTGGCACGGCCAGAAGGTCAAAGTCCATGATCGGAAACGGAGCCAGGTTGGTCGCGATATACGGCTCAAGCATTGCCCGAATGTGAGCGGGGACCTGATACCGCTCCGTCAGGAAAGCAACGGATAACGGAACTCCCTGGTTCGACATCACCAGGGCGATGAAGCACGCCGTAAACCCCTCCCGGAAACGGGTACTCCACCGATCCCCGGGTCATATGGGCCACAAGTCGCTCATGGGCCTCCTGGGCCTCCTACAACAGACAGAGGGCAGTGGCCATTCCGCCCTGAAGATATCTTTAGCCGGGAGCGGTACTCCTGATTCTCGCGTTCAAGCGAGGCATTCCGAGCTTGGTAAGAGGCGATCTGCTGCATGAACACAGCGTCAACACGGAGATCTCGGGCCGAAGCTGCGAAGCTCAGGCCTCCGGAGGCAAAAGCCGACGGAATCTGCACAAACCAAAGAGAAAAGTTAAGCTCTGAACAAGAGCTCATTCAAAAGGTCAGCTGAAAAGCTACCACCAGAAAAGGAAATGTACCTGGGGTGGAATCTTCCCAGTGACACGCAGCTCCCCTATAGCACATGGACGGCTCATGCGGCGTCCGGATGGGGCCTCCCGATGGCACAGCCGCACGGGACGATGATGCACCAGGGGTGGTATAAGGGGCCTTCCTCCGAGAGGCGGACCCCCTCGGAGAACGGTGGCCGACGCCTCCCGTGGATACTCGTGCAGACCGGAGGGGACGACCCGCGGGAACGTCGGAGACCGTCCGCCCCGAATCACCGAGTTGTCTCGAACCCCCGCGTTCCCCAATAGAGCCGGAGCATGAAGAACTGAAAAAATTGGTCGGCAGACAATTCACGACCACGTTCTTCCCGCCGCAACAAATAACAGCCGGCGATAAACCGGCAGGCATCCGAGCTAAGTTCAATCGGATACAAGTCGGCAGACACTAGAAACCCCTCCAGCAATGGAGGAATCGAAAGAGTAAAGCCAAGGCGGATACTCTCCAAAGGCACCGCCACCATCCCGACAAGGGGACAGCTGGGCACCGATCCCTCCGCCGGCGCACGAACCCCTTCGATAGGGACCAACCCTTCATCCCGGAAGAAAGCTCCTAAGTCACTTGGGGTAACAGCACTCGGGACGTCAATGTTTGAAAAGTCAAGCGGCGGGTCAAACGAGAACCTTGTTGGAGCCTGGTAGTAAGACTCTGGACGCCTCCTAACATTCCGATGAAACATCGGGCATGACCCGCCTGCTATGACGGCTCTATGACGCGGCCCGCCCGCGTCAACGACCATAGGTCGGGTACCTGCAACAACCAGACGAGTATCTATATCTACACCGGGGGATCTCCGATCCGACCCGAAATTAATGGACGAAACCCGAAAAGGGATCTCGCCGGGCAACGCCACTCTACCCTCTGAAAGTGACGAGCCAGGTAAGTCCCCCAGAACCCCGCTGGGAGACAGAGGTAATGCCCGGATAACGCCAACCGAAGAGGTTGCCGCCGGATGTCTACCAGACCTAAACTAGGGAGTGAAAAACCCCCGGGGGATGGCGGGAGCAGGGTATCCGACCCTCGCACCAGACCCGAAGATCAATATGCGGACCCCGCCTGAGAAAGGCGGGAAAAACATCGACGCGTTACTACAAACGAGGGATCTCTCGGGAACCAGGTCGAAAAAACCCGGCCCCACAGGATACCCTCGGGGCCCGACAGGTTCCCCACGGGAAACTAGGCCCCTCCAGCCTCCTCCGGCCACCATATCACGGGCCACCACCACAGACGGGGTCGCCTCCGCCTCCCGATCATCATGCCGGCCTGCCCCACCGACGGCGGGCCTCGCCGTGGTCTCCGTGATCGGCCCAGTCCCCAAAGGCCCCGGTGAGAGACCCGACTCCCACCGGTCATCTCCGGCCGGCGGTCCCACAGACAGGATCGCCCCGACCCCCCAGACCTCGGGGGTCCATCCCCGTCGGCAGCAGACGCCGCCGTGGCTCCCACCGTCGAATCGGTGGACCCCGACCCACGCGAGGGGCTCAACGCGGACCAGCCTTCTCCGGCCTCACGGACGGACGGCGGTCCCACAGATGAGACCGCCCGGGCACCCCGGTCCTCAGGGGACCCATCACCGGCGACGGGAAGCCACCCCTCGCCGCCACGGGCAAGCTCGACCTCGCCAAACCTACGCGAGGGGCTCAACGCCGACCGGCCTCGTCCGGCCTCACCGTCTGGCGCCACCACCACCAACGGGCTCGCAGCGGCCTCCTGGTCCTCGTGGGACCCTCCTCCGGCGACGGCGAGCTGCGGTGCACTGCCTAGGGCTGGCCCGACTCCGCCAGACCCGAGCACAGGCGAGCCCGCTCTCCCCCGTGCCCATCCGACGCTGTCCACCTCCTCTACCGGCCTCACCGGACTTAGCCGACCCCGATGGCGGTCCTCTCCGGTGACGGTGGGCGCTGGCTAGGCGACAAGGGCTCCGGTCTCGTGGTTCTCCATCGGCGCCAGAGGAAGTTCGAAGTCGGTTTTTTACGAACCGACTCAATTTCCACGCAATTTTCATAAAAATTGATCCAAAGATTGCATTACAAAAACTGGGCTATGGTAAATTCCATTAAAAATACGACACACCAGAAAAACGGCGCGAGAAAAGGCTAACGAAATCAAAAGTTACGCTAGCTTGAAAAACTTACTTTGGTTAAATCCGCGAGCCGCGTCCCGTTTCGAAAACATGAAAATAAAAGGGCCCACCTCGAATTTATAAAAGTTTCACGAAAATCACGGATTCCCGTAAAACTGGTGGGTTAATGTTACGGGTAATTCTCAGAATTGATTTTTATAAATAAATTAATTAAACGAAAATTATTACATTAATTTTTGTTTATTAATTCTATAATTTGATTAATCTTTTAAATAAGATTATTAATCAAATTAATCAATTTCAAACCCAAAACATCCCCAGGAGGTCCGTTTTCAAAAAAAAAAGTGCCCCGGCGTTCGTAAAAATATGAAAACACCCAAAAAGGACATAAAATTTGTGAAAAACGGAGACAGGACGCGCCCGGGAGCAAAAAATGCTTCGAGGTACCTTTTTGTGGGGCCCACAGAGGCCACAGCCCCCCAGATCGCGCCACGTGGAACGATCTCCTGCCGCGTCACGTCACCCAGGCCACCAGCGCGCCCATCCCCATGCGGCCACGTGGATAGCCGAGATCGGCCACGTGGGGGCGCGTGCGAAGTCTGATCGGCGATCTGACGCCGTCAGCACTTCAGAAGTCGTGGTTCATATTTCTTCCTTCACCCTCGGCCTCAGCACTTCTTTGTTATTGTAGCTCTGTTTAACTTGTGGTACACTATGCCTGGTTATTGTCAATTGAAAGTAAATGATATTAACGGATTAGGACTAAGAAATCTATTTAATATTTAAACTAATATATAATATTATATTTCCATAAAAAAATGACCTTTAGTGATTACTATGTTATTTTGTTACATTCTTATTTAGTCATTCACTGTTGTGGTGTTTGTTTGTGAGGCTTATTTAATTACGTTACTGGTGTTTGTTTGTGCGATTATTGGGAGTTAGATTCAACTCCGGTACGTGTTAAAGTACTTTGTTTTCTTTATTTTTAAGATCTAATTAACTATAATTTTGTTTTGATGTTGACAGAATTATAGTGCTACTATGGAAGCGAATCATGTATTCCATATGGTAAGATTGATTTTACTATTTTTAATTTTACTATAAAATCCTCATCGGTTCCCTTGCAGTTTTTTTTTTTTTTTTTTAAATCAAGTGGCTATCTAGGAAGCAATATGATAGACAATCTACAATTCAAAAGAATGATCACAATGACAAGAAAAAATGATTCAAAATTTGGATAGATACTAGTCATGACTCATGAGTTATATATGTTATTTTTTCAAAGATATGTAAGCTTTTTATTACGCTTTGCCTTTCTTGTGAACATATGTTTCGTACAATCCATTATTAATGTCTGTATTAGTCTGTATTATGTAATGTAATATGTATGTAATATTACTTATTGTGAACATTATTAATGGGTATATCCATTTGCCTTTTTATTAGTCTGTATGCTACGTGTATTCTCATACGATAGCAATATTCTTTCATTGACATAATTTTGGTTATTGTAGACTAATCCCGAGACTCAAAATCCGCCTAGCCCGTTCGAAGTGTATCACAAGTTGAATTATGATGCCAAAAAACAAGACTGGCCAAATGACCACGCACGTATTGAATTGTACGTTTCTATGCTCTTAGGGTTTCATTCAAGTGTCTCTGAGATTGATATTGATGTGTTAAAACTTAAGTTAATAAGTGAGTTTTGATCGTTCGCTTCGATTTTGAACTAGTTCATGTTCTTCAGATATTGGTTTTAAATATTGATTTAAATCTTGATTTCATGCAACTTTGTTTAAGGTACTTTAAATATTGATTTTAAATATTGTTTCATATGTCTTATTCTGTTAGGGCAATATTACTCGGTATAAAGATGACGTGGTTGAAAAGTTACTAGCAGAAGGAACGATCATAACTCTTGAATTGGAGTATGAATTGCAGAAAGAAGCTATTGAGAGTGTTTGTGCCAAGGTGAAGACAACACAGTCTCCATGGAAGGTATGTATTGGACCTGTTTTTAGGAAGAAAGATCTGTGGATGTTATCGGTAGGTGAGTCGTCTCGACCAGCTTCAAGCGAAACCAAAGATCTTTAAAATCTGGTTGCTGTGTTTGAGGAGGAATTGAAATTGAACAAAGAGAAATTAAAGCAGAGTAACGAGCAATTTGAAATAGTGACAAGCTTTATTAGCTCAAAGTATCCGGAGTTTCAGAATTATGCGAGCACGGTATCGATATCAACGGCGACTCAGGGAGCAAATAGTTCAGATGGACTACCCAGCGACAATGACCATAACAGTGACGACTCGATTTAGGATGTTAGTTTTAAGACTTATGCTTTAAATATTTGCTACGTATTATTTATTCATAGATTTTGATTGCTTATTGTTTACAGGTTATTGCTTTAAAAAACTTGATTGGTTATTTGTTACATACTTGTTATGATTATTGTTTGTTGGTTGAATAAATCGAGATTATGGTATACGTGTTTGCTATTTGTGGTGGTATTTTTCCAATTACAAACACTAACTGACATTATTGTTATTTTGGTAACTAAAAATCAGTCACAAGTGTCCTAATGTTTCGTGGACTAAAATTTTGTCTCAAATGTTGATATCTAGTATTGAATATCGTGTGGACAACTGTTCCGGGAACTGTTTTTAGTCGTTAAAAACATTTAGGGAATGAAACGCTTTGGTACTATAGACTAATTTTAGTCCTTAAAAGAAATATATTAAGGAATGAGTTACACAATATCAGAGACTGTTTTCAGTCCTAAAAATGATTATTTAGGGGACTAAAAATACATGGTATTAACAACTTATATTCAGTCCCTAATATCAAATATACGAGACTGATTTGAGTTGGTATCGAAAACTATTTTCAGTCTCTAAAAATAAATATGCAAAATTGAAGTATACTATCAAAGACTATTTTTAGTCACTAAAGCAACAAATGAGGGACTGAAATGAGACTGATATTTAGTCTTGAAAAAAACATATTAAAGACTAAAACTAATTATTATCAAGGACTGATTTTCAGATTCTAAAGAACTGTATTAGGAACTAAAGTAAAATATTTTTAGAGATTAATTTTCAGTCTTTAATAGAGGTGTATTGGAAACTGAAATAACGTTGTATCAAAGACTAATCGACAGTCCATGAAAAACTTATTAGGGACTGAAATGACATGGTATCAGAGACTGATAAGCAGTCTTAAAAAACATACTAGAGACTTAAAATATTTATTAATAAAGACTTATTTTTAGATGCTAAAGAGCTGTATTAGGAACTAAAATAAAATGATATCGGAGACTGAAATAACGTGGTATCAAAGACTAACAGACCGTCCATGAAACACGTATTGGAGACTGAAATGACATGGTATCAGAGACTAATCGATAGTCCCTAAAACACCTTATTAAGGACTGAATTGACATGGTATCTCGAAGCTATTAGGGACAAAATAGACATGTTTTGAATATTGATTTTCAGTCTCTAAAGGTGTACAAAAGGGACTAAAATGAAGCGTTTCGGAGACTGATGGTTTAGTCACGAAAGTAATGTATTAGTGACTGAATTGACATGGTCCTAGGTGACATATTGAAGACTAAATATATACGTATTCGAGACTAGGTGATAGTCTTAGTGGAGCATATAACAAGGACTGGTATTTTAGTCACTAATACAACTATCAAGGACAAAGCAGTTATAACTGAGCGTTGTGACTGATTCGGGACTAATTCGGGACTGATTTTTAAGTGTTAGAGACTAAATTTTCAGTCTCTAATAACCTTATTTCTTGTAGTAGATGATCAAATGGATATTCGATCTAAGTTCTGAGTGATCTTGAGTCCCAGCTGCTGGCTTCATTGTTCTTTGATTTAACCGTTAAAGAACACAATATATTACCGTCTTCCCCAACACTATTATTTTGGAACATGATAGTCAGTAGTAAAGGTAGCTTGGTCATAGACATGGGCAACACACAGCTCTCTTCAGAGTCATGATGATTCCCTTGATTGTCGGTGGTGATAAGTGAGAGATACCCGTGCGCAACTTATGAATCGAAACCATAAGTGGGTTACTCATAATATTACTGACTGAGTCCATGATGAAAATGCAATGAGGGGCATAACGGTAGAAACCGCCTGCTCATGTGTGGATCATCAAGTGAAAGATCAATAACCCGAATTTGATTGTATCAATGGACACCCTGCTATATTTAAGGGAATAATATATACTATATCAATAAAGAGTGCAGCCTCGGGTTTATAGTGGAATAACACCGAGGTTTGACGAACACCCTAGCAGTTCGTTGGAGCTTAAGTGATACGGGTCCATGGTCCCCAGGATAGCTCCGTAACGGATGATATACGTGATAAAAACATTTTGAAATTCTTCTATGATCATTTGGCAAGACTCATAAAACTGAAGTCTGTGACAGACATCAGATAGTTTTCTCAGTAGAGTGGAAAAAGTATCATATCTTGGATTTTTTGGATTTTTGGAAAAGTACCATAAAGTACAATTTGGATTTTTTGTCAACATGAAAGTTGTTGGAAATTAAATTTTAAGAAACTTTGCTTTTGGAACCGAGTCGTTTCGACGTACGGTTTGTGATTTAGACTATTTCTCAGTTTGAAATTGTTTCGGTAAACTATGAAATTAAATCACATGTCACGGATTTAAATGATGATGTGACACCATGACATTTGAATGTGCGATATTGAGATCAGAGAATATTAATATAATTTAATTATTCAAATTTAATGTGTGATATGCATTCGAATGGATAGACTTTGGTCTTTTCATAATTACAGCAAAAGTACCAAATGTTTTGGTATATGAGAAAAATCCTAAAATCAAATTAATCCATTGGATCAGTTATGATTTAATATTAACCGTTGGATAGGATAATTGATTTATTCGAAATCAATAACTTGGTGACCAAGTTTTGATTTTCGAATTTACCTAATTTATTATATCCGTTAGATCGGTCTAAGATTTAATCTTTACCGTCGGATTGGAAATTAATTAAATATATATAATATATTATTTTGAATTATAGTTTTGGATAAATTCGAATTTTTTTTTATTAAATCTTTTAATATTTAATTTTATCCTAAACTAATTTGGTCCATTAGATCGGTTTAAAGATTTATCTCAACCGTTGGATCTAGATAATTAGAATTCAAAATTAAATATATATATATATATATATATAACTTCGAGTTTTATAAAGATAAGAAGATAAGATGGGATTTTTTATTTAATCCAAATCTTTCTTATTTAATGCCCTAACTAATTATATCCATTGGATATAGATAAGATTGAATATAGACCATTGGATTGAAATAATTAATTATATTTAATTATGAATTCGAATTTTAGGGGAGGAAATTTCTCTAATTCGGTTACAATCTAAGCCTATAAATAGGAGGCTCATTCTACACATTTTACACACCTCTCCCCAGAGAAAAATTCGAACTCTCCCTCTCCTTCAGGGTCTGCGAATTTTCTCTCTGATCTCTCTTTCTGGTTCGGCTTAAGAGACTTAGTTCTCCGGAAGCTTAAAAAGAACCATCAGTTTAAATTTTGCGACGGAGTCCTGCCGGCAAAGTCCACACTTCGGTACGAGGAATCCAGGAGAATATCCTGGAAGATCACGGGAGTTTCCCTCAGCACCGGCGGAGCCCTGCCCGATTAAGAACACGCTGCCGGAAGTCGTCAATAGAGGCACGGCCTTATGCATTGGGTTAGTAAATGCAACCATTTACTACTTTCTATTTATTTCCTATAATGACTAGATTATTAATAATGATTTATGAATATTAAATTACATAATATTTATCAGATCTTGTTATATGGTTATTATCCGATATCCGGACCGTTAAACGGATAACAAGTTTTCCGCTTTAAAATAATTTTTTAAATGTTACCCGGACGGTTCGGAGGTACAATTCGTGATAATTTACCCGGAATTCGAGACGATATTCCCAACACAATCTACACCATAGCTGTCTTCTACGACACCCTTGCTGGTAATACCCTCGCCATCCGCGACGGTCACCCCGCACAGCCTCTAACGGTTCCAATGATGATACAAACCACATCGTCATTCCTCCATTTACCACTTAACCTGATCTACGGGATGACCTGATCCTACTTGACTACGAGTAGGTACCTAGGCTGCCTTGCTATACTGACGGGGTGTGGCATCAATTATTTCTTTTTTGTAGATCCTCCCTCGCCGCCGAGGAAGGACATCAAGGATCGCCAAGAAAAGGCCGGAGGCTCGCCGAAGATGAATGATTATCCTCCAGCTTTGACGAGCATCATTAAACCCGTGTTGACTCAACGGTTGACTCCGCCTTTGACCGCTAACGCGACCACCGGGTTCGGCCTGGCGCTCAAACCGTGGATCGGGTTCTCAGTTAAACCGTTTTCGCGCATTATGTTTCCTTAATTAGCTTATTTACGGAATTATGGCTCTCTTTTTTTTATCATTTTAGTTTCATTTATCGTCTTGTAACCCTATGTATAAAGGGGTTGTTTTTCTTTATGATGAATAGAAAAGGTCGAGTTTAGTACTTGCAAATCCAAAAAGTTTTTCTTCTTCGAAGGTCGATCTACATCCAAAATGGAGAAAACAATTACTTATTTTCTTCTGAAAAGCAAGCTAATTTGTCAATTTGTATGAACAATTTATCTATTAGTAAATGGTGCCGTTGGCCTTAACGTTATGAGTTGTGCCTGTACTTGATCTTTCGGTTACAAATTTAATAGATTGACATTTCGATTTTAATTTTAGTGTGTATTAAGTTATTTTTCCGATCGATTTACAATAAATAATAATAATAATAATAATAATAATAATAATAATAATATATTTAAATAAAATTTAGAAAACTAATAAATTGAATCCACACCAAAGAATAATGTTGCAACTACCTAAGAATAATGTTCCTTGTATTATATATATGATATTTCTAAAGGCTCGGATATGAAACAACTCTATCATTATCAATCAAGAATAACAAAAGTATAATGTTCAAATGTTGCTCCAGGCAACTTGTGCCTCAAGAATAACAAGACACTACATGGAACGGCACATTTCCAGGCGAAAAAGAAAAAAAAAAAAAAGAAGATGCAAATCATATATTAATTATGCCTTATGCGCATAACTTTATTTTCTTTAACCGAAATTAGATATAATCATATCTGATGTAGTGCGAGATTACGGGAGAATAAGAACACGTCTCTGCGAGTGAAAAACTCGACTTTTGTCAAGCAGGAAGCTCGAATTTCTATTAATCAATGGCTGCGTCCAAAACAAAGAAAACCAATCCTATATATAAGCTAGGGTTCGAATAAAAGAGGAAGAAAATATGGAACAGACTCCACTATTTTCTCCAACTAAAAAGGAATCAAATATATTAATTAGTAAAATTAAATAATAATAATAAATTTTAAGTAACCGATTTGATCGGCATCATTCTATCGACATTGAGAAAATTCGACCTCGAATTTCTTGGGGCGGGTTGGTAGTGGGCTCGAGTGGTTCATCAGAGTTGGACGGTGCGATTTTTATGTTGAGCGGCTTGTCGGGTGGCTCCTTCACACACTTAATTATTGGCTTCATGCGGATGTCGTCACGTTGTTCGTCTTCCAGCTCGGGCATCTCCTTGGATTTTAAACCAAAAAATAATTTTGGATTCTTCACGTCTTTCTCAATGCGAGTCAGGAATTTTTTTCTTGAGAAAAGGTTGCGCGGGCTCCGCAAAACATCTGGCTCCTTCACACACTTAATTATTGGCTTCATGCGGATGTCGTCACGTTGTTCGTCTTCCAGCTCGGGCATCTCCTTGGATTTTAAACCAAAAAATAATTTTGGATTCTTCACGTCTTTCTCAATGCGAGTCAGGAATTTTTTTCTTGAGAAAAGGTTGCGCGGGCTCCGCAAAACATCTATCTTCACCGTTGCGGTCAAGCACGACACATGAACAACACAAAATATAGTCGTGTCACTCTCGAATTGCTTCTCGTCATCGTCGGCCTCCTCAAGCCCGACCTCGTCATACGCGGACTCCTCTTGCTCGGTGCACACGTTGTCGTCGTACACGGCCTCGTCATGCACGATTTCGGCGTACTCCGCCTCGTCGTAAACGGCTTCATCATACTCGTCGTACACGGGTTCGTCATACTCCGTCTCGCCGTAAACTGATTCGTTGTACACGGCCTCTTCGTGTTCCGCCTCATCGTACGTCGATCCGTCGTACTCCGGGATAGCCACCTTGAACGCCGCTACCCTTTGCGCATCTTCCGGGACCGCCGCACGTCCAAAATTCTGCCCGAATAGGTTGGCTTGGTCGTCCTCGGTGTCGGACTCGTCTCGGCGTCGTTGCTCCGTTTGATTCTGCACCAGTGCAGCCATCTGACGGGTCAACAATTCCACCTGAGCGCGCAATCCGTCGACCTCTTCTCGTCCCACCATATCCTCTACGAAAGCTTCGTGAACGGCTCGCTTCTTCGGTGCCTCTGCACAGAAACGAGTGGCTCTGATACCAACTGATGTAGTGCGAGATTAGGAGGAGAATAAGAACACGTCTCTGCGAGTGAAAAACTCGACTTTTGTCAAGCAGGAAGCTCGAATTTCTATTAATCAATGCTCCAAAACAAAGAAAACCAATCCTATATATAAGCTAGGGTTCGAATAAAAGAGGAAGAAAATATGGAACAGACTCTATTATTTTCTCCAACTAAAAAAGAATAAAATATATTAATTAGTAAACTTAAATAATAATAATAAATTTAAAGTAACCGATTTGATCGGCATCAATATCGGAGCACTTACTCTTCGCCGGTGATTAAGGGAAACATTTTGTCTATATGCGACTTATTTCTTCACCAATTGATTGCCAATCAATTATTGTAGGATCGAAGGAATAAAGCAAAAAAGGAAAAAGGGAAGGTTTTAACGTGATACGTAAAGATGATTCATATATTTCTTTACACGAAGACAAGTAAAGAATAATTAGGAGATAAAGGTCCGACTGAGCAGCGAGGGTCCTATATCGCTGTTTCCCTTTCACTTTTTTCTTTAAATATACAAGGAATATTTAACTTTAATAATTGACTCAAATCGAACAAAATAAATTCAAAATTAATGATCTAATTAAATACTTGTTCTACCAACTATAACAATCCTATGTGGTGTTTGGTTGCGGTTTCAGAGACCAGTTTCTGGTTTTGGTTTCAAACAGTGTCATACTTGTTTCGCAGATCACGGTTAGTTACCAGTTATCTCTGTTTTCGCAGACCGGTCTCGCAAACCAGTGAAATTTTACTGAAGGAAACTAGAAAACAACTTGAAGTTCTTTTCTGTGTTTTGGTCTTCAACCCAATCGTACAGAATATACTTATAATAATATATTACTTGATATTCACGAATGAACATAAATTATTCTTATTATTAAATACTAACTTAATTATAATGCTATAAACTCATGTAACAATTTTTTTTACTACTTTATATTACATTATTTAAACATGTAATTAGATTTGAATATATTTTTGAAGTAATGTAAATATTTTTGGGCATAATATTAATATACATTACTTTCAAATCAAACATACCTTCTTTTTCGTAACATAAATTGTGTTTGATTTAATTATTATATTTATTTTTATTTTAGTTCAACCACACATTAACAAACAGGTTAATCAAACGGTGCAAAACTCAAACTCCCAGACTTATTTACCAGACTGAACTCTCAGACTGATTTTCTAAATCAAATTACAAAACTGGTTTCCCAGACCAGTTAACCAAACGCTACCTAAGTTTTTAAAATCTGGTCAACAATATAAGAAAATAAAAAGAAGAAGAAGGAAATGTATATATAGTTCCTTTGATTTGTTTGATAAATATACGTATATATGCTGGTCAGTAAAATTAATAAAGTGGCTTAGGAGTTTGGACTTTTATTTTTATTTTTTTTCCACAACAAAATGATTAATTAAGAAGTGTACCATAGCTCTCTAAATGTGATTTTTGATCTCTAGAAAAAGGAAAAATAGAATTAAAATTACCCATCACTCACTTAGTGAGTTACTTGATTAAATACAGTGGCCCCTTTAAAAAAACAAAAAACAAAAAACAAAAATTTCGACTAAGAAAAAAAGTTTTATTATTCATATTCATAACGTGCTAATAATTAAAGCAACTTAAATTATTCTCCTTTTCAACCTTTTATTTCCTATATTTCTACTTTCTAGTATATAAAATGGGCGCTTTGGAGAAATAACCAAACTTGAAAGTCTGTTTAGCAAAATAGCCAAACTTTGGTTAATTTTGTAAACTAGCCAATTAACCATTTAAATGAAATTTCAATTACATTATTGCCCTCATGTTTTAATAAAATTAAAAAATTCATTTATTTTCATTAATTGAAAATATTGCTATTAATTGAAATAGCTATTAATATGGTAACAACCAAAAACCAAACCCCATTTTTTTGTATAATTCAAATTTTAAATTCAAAACATTCATGTAATTTTCGGATTTATTTTTTTTTTCAAAAAAATATCAACAAATTAAAAACGCGAATTAACGTAAATCAACAACGAATTAACGTAAATCAACAACGAATCAACGTAAATTAACAACGAATTAACGTAAATCAACAACGAATCAACGTAAATTAACAATCAAAAATATTATTCATATTAAAATTTAAATACAATAATCAAATATTTTAAATACAAAAAATAATCTCTCTCTTTCCCGTAAGACCGCCGAAGTTTCGCCGTCGATCGTCTTGGCTCGGTGTTTCCAAGCGAGTGCTCCGATGGAGTAGCTCCTTCGCGCGCGACGGGGGCAGCGAAATCTCATTGTCGTTGGAGGCGCCGGAGCCGGCGGTGCTGCTCCCACCCAGAGACGGGGATCCCAACGGCCTGAAAAACGACTTCCTGCCCTCGGCGCTCCCTTCCTCATCCTCGCCAGAATCGTCGTTGTCGCTGGCCAAGTCCCTGTAGAACCCGACGAGCTCGTTGTCGGGCTGCAGCGTAGCGTTGGGGGAGGAGCTGGGGAGGGGCTTGGGTGGCGTCTCGCAGACGCAGTCGTCGTCACGGTGGAAGAAATGGACGGAGGTGATCTCGGTGTCGGCGAAGCTCACGCGGCGAGCGCGCTTTCTCTTGATGCGCAGAGCGCGATTCTCGCCCTCCGACTTGCTGCGAGGGGTCTCGTCGGGGACCTTCGACACCATGGATTCGCTCGGAGAAGATAAACAGAGAGAGAGAGAGAGAGAGAGATGATCGATGAAAATGGTTCAAATTGATTATTAAATTCCCAAATTTGTGCATAATTAATTAAGCTTGATTTGTGCTGATTTTTTTTAATTAATTACAAAAATTATAATTAAAATGATTAATTAAAGGGTATTACAGGGATAAAAAAATGTTATTAAAATGCCACCTCATGTTAATTGGCTAGTTTACAAAATTAACCAAAGTTTGGCTATTTTGCTAATCCTATGTTTGAGTTTGGCTATTTGGAGCAATTAATGTTTATGAGAATTACCCATACTTTCAAACAATTCATTTATACCCATTTATAAAAAATTTTGGACCATATTAACCCTAATATTAATTACATTTATTTATTTTTGTATAATAATTATTTATAATATATTTTAATTTTCAAAAATTAAATTATCCTAAAATTATGGTTGAAAACTTTCCTTATTAATTAAGTTTTTATTTAACTTTGTTACTTTAACCAAAAAATCTTTTTCATTTAATTTTGTTATTTTGCCACTCCCCGAGCAGCTTGACCAACAAATCATGGTACTTCCTCATTCTCATAACCTTCTTCTTCTTTGAGCATTCGTCTCCATGGAAATAGCAATGATTTTGTGTTGTTGCGTTTAGGTTCCTTTCGGCAAGGCGGCGTCTTTCCCGAGAAATTGGTTCACACCAACGAATCCATGGTCGGAATAACAAAGCTTGGATGACTTCTTCGATAATGGCGACGCGATTCGATGGTGATAAGTGGTTGCTTTCTCTCTCGTTTTGCATGTTCTCTTGGGAGAAGGCTACTACGCGGAGACGATGTCCAAACAGACTGTGGAGATTATGAAGAGAAGAGCGAAGACGTTGGAATCGCAGGTCAATTCCCTCAACGCCGTTATTCAAGACCTCGAAGTCGAAGCCTTGTTTTTCCTCACAACAATGTCGAAAATCCCGGTATGTTCTTTGAATTTAGATTGTTGGGCTGCACGTCGTCGCTTAGGTCATGATCCGCGTCCGGGAATGATAAGCAGTGGCGATGGACGCCCGTCGGAAGGTTTTATGTTACAATATTTGAATTTGAATTTCGTTTGTGTTACGTATTGAATACGTAAATGGAATTACATATTCGGGTCTTCAATATTCGTAATTAAATTTACAGATTTTTTGGTAATTTAATTTACAATTTGAAATTGGTTTATATTTACACAAGATTCGTAAATATTTAGTAAATATATTTACATTTTTTCGTAAATATATTTATAATTTTTCAAAGTTGTTCATATATTTACAGTTTTATAACTAAAAATTTCTTATACTTTCGTAAATATATTTACAATTTAGTTTCGTAAATATTTCTACAGTTTCTTCAATATTCATAATCAAAATTAAAGATTTTTTAGTAATTTAATTTACAGTTTGAAATTGGTTTATATATACACAAAATTCGTAAATATTTGATAAATATATTTACATTTTCAGTAAATATATTTACAATTTTTCAAAGTTGTTCATATATTTACAGTTTTATAACTACAGCTTTCTTATACTTTCGTAAATATATGTTTACAATTTAATTTCGTAAATATTCTACAGTTTAATGCACATAATATTGTGGTTGAAAATCCTCCGGAAGCTCATAAACAAGCACAGTGTCCCGATGTTCATCAGGTTAATGAATTTCCGTAAATATAATTACAGTTTCACAATCACGTAACTCGTTAAAATATTGATTAATAAGGAGAAGATTGAAAATTATTAAGGGAGAATTTTTTTTGAAATTTTGTTTTTAAAATTAAAATCGTTAAAATACTTATTAATAGGGAGAAAAAATTCAAAAATAAAAAACGAGGGATAAAGATTAATCAGTTATTTATTTTGCTAAATTTAAGGAAAAATAATTATTTTTTATTTCAATTTAATAAAAATTTGAATAATTAGAAGGGTATATTGGTCCATATTTCAATTAGTTGGTGGTTACCATAAATAGATTTCGGCATATTTTTGAAACCTTGAGTCATATATGGGCATTTAGCTCATTTACCCTTATTTATTATAATATGATAAAAATATTATTATTATTATTATTATTATTATTATTATTATTATTATTATTATTATTATTATACAAAAGCTGATAAAAAAATTCATTGATAAGCAGTTTTTGTTAATACAAATTAAGTTTTCATTAATAAGCTTTTTTGTAACGACCCGGCCTAGCGCCGTCCGCTACGACTTAAACTCACTTACTTACTTTCTTTAGATTTCATAAAAGCTCTTTGTTACGAAAATTTAGAAATATTTTTTTTTAAAACATCATCTCATTTGTGCACCTAAGCACGTACGTCTTAAACTTCCTATATGAAATTTAAGATCAACGCTTTAGCATAAAATATTCAAAACGACAATTATTGGAAATCTTCGGAAAAAAACATGAGACCTTCAATAAACTTTGAAGGCTTATTAAATAGTTTACCAAAATCATTTTTGAAAAGTCCAATATAATTCTTCATACTTATTGACTCGGATTGCGAACCCGAGACAATCATTTCATACGTAAATTCTTAACATAGGGAGGTAAAATAATACCATAATCCCAAAACATAAACCGTAGTTAATAAAACATACGTCAATAACTTTGTTCATCAAAACATGCGGAAACTTTAGCGGTTACCCATCCTAACCCATAACCACCGCGCACATCACCATTCCTTCGCGAGTCCACCATAACAAATTCATGCCATGGGTTTCTTACCTACAACATGAACACATATTACGTGAGCTTACGCTCAGCGAGTACAGACATTATCCTCACAAAAACATATGTCAATCATGCATATATGTATGTCCAATTATGCTATATTATTGGGTTACTTTTGAAAACATTTCCTTTCTTTTCCTTTAAGTGGCTCAAGGGATTGGCCCTGTCTTGCCTGGTGATCACCCATATGTGTACGTGCCCTTCTTGCGCGCAGCCGCAGATGGTCTGAGGGTTGCAAGGTCCCCAGCCAACACGACCTTGGGCTTAAAGCCCCATTCATAACATGTTTATACCCCGATCGGGTGGCACGACACGAGCTTTGAAAACATTGGTCATCTTTGTTAATTAAGGTGACCCTATTATGCCTACATGCATTATGACATAAATCAAAGCTCATTCAATCATTCTTTCCATCATACATTCTTTTCTTTTCCAATATCAACACTTGGAATAACATGATACATTAACATCATAGGATTCACAATGATCCATATAATCATATCAATGTCCATAAAGGACCACACATATCAATCATTCATGCCTTGGAGTCAATGCTCCCAATCAATCGTTTATGCATCGGAGTCAATGCTCCCAAACATCACATATATTCATGTCTTGACATATTTCATCTTTTCATTTGAAAACTATTCATGCTGTAGTGAGATCTGTACTCACCTGGTGTCCTCGCTGCACTTCAAGCTACAGCCTATCACACTTATGGACACCCTACTTCCCTGTTTAATCCGACCAGACGACTCGTCAGTCTTTTGGATCCAGGTTTACATGCATGCTCTACGTTGCTGGAATTCTAGGGCACTAAAGTTTCAACGCTATCCGATTTTGTATAAACACGCTCCTTTGTTTAAAGATCTACGTAATATTGTACGACTTAACTTCAAGTAAGTGTACAAGTATTTTCATGCCGTAGAATCATCATTTAAGATTCGTATCTATTTAAATAGAAACTATTCCTTTACTAATAACTCATTGAGTTTTGTATTATCATATTTCGTAAACATAGCCTTTATCTTGAAAGTCTGAAACAACCTCGGTGTGATCATTTTCATAATCGTAAATTATTTAGAGCTCCTAGGTTATTATCTTAACCTCTGTGTTTTATTTTTAATATCATAGCCCCATTACTCGAAATTGAAACTATTTTATTGTTCGGGTCACAATTCTACCTCAAATGGTAGAATAGCTTGTATATGCTTACTTTATAACCTCTATCCGGTAAACGAAAACTCGTTTTAACATACAACCAATTGTGATTGCTCTAAACTTGACATTTATCAAGTATTTAGTTCATTTCCTGAAAATAAAATACTTTGGTAAATCATATATATGTATTTTTAAGCATGAACTCAAATCTGCCCTTATTTATGAAAAACAATTTGCGACCTCCGGTGTGTGATTTTTATAAAATCAATCAGGGCTTGTTTTGGAACAAAACCAATTCCTATGTATCTTTAACTAACTTAAGTATAACATATATTTTTATCCCACCAAAATATAAACTATAGATCATCGTTTAAAGCATTTTACTAACATAGTTCACAATCTGTCTAAAACCGAAAACAGATTTGCATGTCATTACTTCGTGAATTGTTTTGAACTAACCGGAGTATATTTTTCAGTAAAACCAACTCTATTAATTCAATAAGGAATATACCTATATCATATAATTTTTATAAGAATTTATAAAAATATTAGGTTGGTGAAAAATGTGTTCTAAATCCAAACTTCCAGATCTGCCTTGAAGTAAAAACAGTTTTGCGCACGAATAGTGCACGACTCATATCTTAAAACTCGTAACTTGAAAGACTCCAAATTTTTAGTATGTTATACTAGACACATATATCTATCTATAAATATGTCATTTTCCGTATTTGGAGTTCATTTGGTCTGGTTAAGACCCCTAAAAAATCGGACTTCATCAAAACCCTAATTCCAGCAACATGCATGTCATTCAATCATCATCAAACATAAGGCTCTTGGGCCAAATTCATGAAAATACACAAAACCATTCATGCATGTCTTACTTAAATAATAAATAAGCATGAAACTTAGTATGATAACCATTCATCAAAAGAGTGAGGGTTTTGAGTTTGAAGGTTATACCTTTCTTGAGTTTTTCTCCAACAAAGTTAATACTTGTGTAGTTGGAAACCTAGGTGCTCTTCACAACGACCTTAGCCTAGAGAATGCTGGATTTTGAGCTAGGATAAGAGAAAACATTATGAAAATAAGTTCATATCCTATGGCCATGAAGAAAATCAACATGCAAGAGGTTTCCTTACCTCTTTCTTTGGAACTTTGAGCAATGACACGGTTTGAGGGATAAATGGAGCGTTTCAGATCGGATCTTCACGATTCTTTCTCCATGATTTCGTGGCCTTAGCACACAACAAGATGTAGTAAAAATTAGCATAAGTTTCAGAGAGAAAAAAGTTAGGGAAATCGACATGCAAGAGGTGTCCTTACCCCTTTCTTCTTCTTGGAAAAGTTGATACAAAGATGATGATCTTTGTGGTCTTCTTGGAGGGTTTCTTCAAGTAATGTTCTTGGGGTTTATTAGAGAGATATAAGGCTGAAGAGAAAGTTTCTTTTCTGATCTAGAGAGAGTGAAAAAGGAATTGTTGTGTGAGAGAGAGAACTTTGCATGTTCTAGGTGGAGTATGCTTCATAAAAGTCATCATTCTTGCCCCATCATGTCTTGGAATCAACCAAGACTCTTATTGGCTATATTTTTCTGATGTGAGGCGTGGTAGGGGTTGCTTAAGGGTTCATCATTGCTGCCATGCACCCCTATGAGGCCATTGGTTCATTTGGGAGGTGCATAAGACAAGCACATAAGACAAAATGACCTTAAAGCTTTCTTTTGATTTCTAAGAGAACCTTTATTCAAATTTCAGCATTCATGAAGTTTTGAGCACGTGTATGGACATCAAGGATAAGTTTAGAATGTTCAAAAATCGGATTAGGGGCATAATTGCAACTTTTTGGCAATTTTTGGGCCATAGTGCAACTTTTCTAAAAGTTGAGGACCTTGATGAAAATTTTAGTTTGAACGTACCTATCTTTAATAATTTTTCATGTAGATTCCAAAAATGATATTTTTGGTTTCATTTGGGACTCGAAAATATTCATTCCGGCCTAGTTGACTTTTTTGTCAACTTTGAAGATACTTTGATTAAAATTTAAATCATATTTTCCCCTCATGATGAAATGGTTTATATCATACATTTTCTTTCTTTATTTCTCGGTATCGTTTCTTACTTATAGAAACTTATTGATACGAGACATCATCCTTCCAATTCCGGAAGCTTTTATGTTAACCCCGCCTTAATAAGTATCTTATGCGGATCCCGAAATGACTAGCGGGAGTGCTAACAAGCATAGCGGGAGTACTAGCGGCATAACGGTAGTACCAACAATCATAGAGGTAAGTACTAGCGGCATAGCGGTAGTACTAACAAACATAGAGGTAAGTACTAGCGGCATAGCGGTAGTACCAACAAACATAGAGGTAAGTAACATTACTTGTGTCTTACTGAAATTCTTTTCCGTCCATCAAACTTTTAAATGCGTAATGCATAACATCTAGACACTCACAACAAATATCATCCATAACTTATCATTCAATTATCATCAAAATGTACCTTATAATCAAAGGATGCAATATAGTATTCTTTAAGGTTCTAGGTGTTAGAAAATCGGGTCATTACATTTTTAATATATATTTTTTCTTTCTAATTTATATTAAAATTCAAATAATGAAAACTTATTGTTCGCTTGAAAGAATAAATAGCTCAAATTACACTTACTCACCAATTATAATAAGTAGCTCCGACTTACAACAACTCAACTTATTAAGGCAGCACCATCCATGGCAGCGCGAGATATGACAAGGAGCGCTCGCCTTCCGGTGGCAGCCATGTTTGCGCTTGTCCTCGTCTGCGCTAGCTGGTGGGGGCAGGCGGAGGGCGCAGTGCTTGCGAAGAGAAACACGACGTTCGGAAGCTGCCTGGACTGCAGGATTGAGGAGGACTTGGAGCTGGAGATGCTGCTGGTGGAGGACCTCTACTACGCCACCGTCCACGTCGACAGAATGCTGGGCATCGTCAAACCTGGTAATGCAGGGACTAATGGTTCGAAGGATCCTAACAAGGGTGCTTGCAGTGGTCCCAATCCGGGTGATCCAAAAAACTGCAGCCCCAACAAAAATGCGAGCCACAAAAACTGCGGCAGTAAATATGGGAAAGGTTGTACGGATCCTAATAGTAATCTACTCTAATTTAAAGATCATATATTACGCATTTGAATTAAAAACTGCGGCAGTATATATGGGTCGCTGCTCTCAGAGTCGGAAGTTGTTTGCGTATTATTTATGGTATGGCGGTCGTGCGTGTTGATGTTTATGTTATTTGTGTGTTTTTTGCGTCATCATTTAGTGTGTTTTGGTTTTTATAAATGTTGGCAAGTTTCTTGTTTGTGGAAGCATCAGAATTTGTGGGAACCAACATAGCACCTGTACTGTACGATAGTGCGGCTAAATGCTGATTGAAACACAGATATTCGCTATAATCGACCTAACAACTATGTTCCCCTGTTAATAAATATGAAACATGTTTTTAAATTTTTATCGCACTGAGAGAAATCTATATATATATAAAGAGACAGTTTATCAACAATGACGTGGCACGATTTAGAAAGAAAGATTTGAGAATAGTGCTTTGTCAAGATATGCCTCAAAACTGAACTATTTCAACACAACACTTAGCACTCACTTACGTGGCTTATGAATGTCATGTACATATAAATATTTATTACATATAAATATAAAGATATGCCTCAAAACTGAAATATTTATTACATATAAATATTTCTAGCGTATGAATGTCATGTACATTAACGTTTCGGTTTCTCTATCTTCCGTCTGTCCCTTCCATTTCTCCTCTATTGCGAATCAAAACCCGCTTCTCTTTCTCACATCAATCCATCTCTCTCCCAGCCCTTTCCGATGAAGACAAACCACCTCCCACGCATATCTTCGCTCCCTTTCTCCGTCCACCTCCGCACATGTTCCAATTTGAGATCGGAAACCCTAACAAGCCATGAAACCTCACCAGAAAGCGATTCTTTTGGAACCAGAAGCGACTCTAATGTCTCACCGGAGGTCCGATGCATTCAATCGAGCTGGCTTCAGGTCGTGTTCAACCGTTTGATCATCTCTCTCGCTTGGAGGAAGCAATCAGAAGCTATTTCGCTCTTCTCTTCACGCTGTAGCTTCTCTGACCACTTCGGCTACCGTCTGACTCAAGCCGGATGATTTCCTCTCACGCACGTGCTTCGTCGATAATCATCAAAGGTTAATTTCTGATGTTTATATCATTTTTGTTGGGTTTCATTTCATATTTTGTCCGAAGGTGTTAAAGCTTTGAATAACTGGGCATTATTTTTGCTTTTGCTGATTTTTCATCAGGAATCTTGGAATCGGCTAGCCTTTCATCCCTGTTTCCGGTGAGATTCTTAATTCCGATATTTTTGTTTTAAATTAGTTTACAATTATCAAATCTTTTTGTTTTAAAGTAGTTTAAGATTGTTTTGTTTACGGGGTTGGTAGCTCATTTTTTGATGCTTTGAGAATTCTTTTACATTTAGAGTTTGTAGCTCTTGGTGTTGCCGACTTCAATGTCCATAGAAGACTTGCTTGGACGTAGAGAATCGCAGTGAGAACCCGACTATTGCTCAACACAAAGTCATCAATCAAGGAAAGGTATATCCATTCCGAATGAGTTTTTCTTTTAATCATTTGTGTCTCTCACATTTGCTAATTTCGTTCCGACACTTTAATGTTGCTTGATTCTTTGAAATCTACCATGAATATTTAATGTTAACAATAGCGCTAGATTCAACCAGTTTCTCTATGTATATTTTCAGTCGAGTGGTGCCTTCGCTAATGTTGTCGGTCACGTGATTATGTACTTTCTTTTGTTTTTCCATGAAACTTTCTTTCTTCAATTCTCTATGTAGATTTTGCTGGGTTAATGTTTAATTATTTCATTATCGAAGGCAATAGATATAAGTCCAGGTTATGATCTGCGTGGCTTTTTTTCATTATCTGTTGGTTAGGAATTCGGTAAGATTATACATTTGTTAATATTCTTGACGTGTTGACATTTGGGATACTTTGTTTCTCAGTATATGCTTCTGTTAATTTTTTGGGACCAGTATATGCATGTTTATATTTGTTCATGGATTTGCTTTTAATATGTCCTGTTCTTGAAGATATAGACTATTGAGTCATTGGTTAAATGGTGCCTTTTGTTATATTTTTAATCCTTTTGTTATATTTCATGGTGCCTTTTGTTATATTTTTTTTCTTCCCTTTTTTTCATTTCCTTGAATGTTATATCTTCTTTGCAGGTACAACGATTGTTCCAGTTGAGAAAGGTTGTTTGCTCAAGTATTTTGGTGGTTTGCTGCTCTAGGATTTTACTTTACAGGTTTGTTTGCTTTATTTGTAATCCGTATTTTTGTGTTCCCGTCATTTGTCAATTGTATTAGTCAACTCTACCGTATCATGAGTCCGATTTATATACCATTGGGAATTTTAAATACAAAACATATAACAGTAAAGGATACTTTAGGTATTCTATTTTTTAAATTTTTTTGGTAATTAGAAATAATTTTATTATTTATCAAATAATTTTATGGAAATTGGGTATCAATTTCATTTATTACTTAAGGAAATTATTCAAATAGGTTTCGCGTGATATGCGTAGTTCCTAATTTTGCTCAATTATAATAGCTGATATGCGTGAAAGTGTCAAGATTTAATAATTTGTCAAAAATATTGCACATTAATAATATCAAGATTACTCAAAATATAAACAGACATTACGTTCTGATTGAGATGTTTAAGATATACGTAGTCCATTGGTTTCTTGGTGCCTTTTCTTATATTTTTTTATCCTTTTTTCTTTGCTGCTACAACGAATGATGAAGTTGTATCTGCATTCAATCGAGACTCGCACGCAACGGCAAAAGGTAGGTGTGAAGCATTTTGACTTGCCGCCTTTTTCCGACAGTGGTATATGTTGAAGTTGTATCTGCATTCAATCGAGAGTCACACGCAAATGGCGAAAGGTTGGTGCGAAGCCTTTTGACTTGCCGCTGTTCTGCTACCGTTGAAATTGGGCTGCTTGCAATTACACGTTTTGGGCATCTTACCGCTCTAATGTTTTGCGAATAGTTGATTAATGTATTTGTATTTCAATTTTTTTTTGTTAATTTTTTTACGATTCTGAAACAAATTTGCACATTAAATGGATGAGAACAATTTGCTGTAAATATCTTCGCTCTCTTTGTGGGAAATTGAGTATCGATTTCAGTTATTGCTTATTTTCAGGGATTCTTAATTTCAGGGATTCATATAAATCCATCATTTATCTAAAATCAATTTTCAATTATTGCTTAGTTATGCGTCAAATTATTGCATGACATGGGGAATTGGAAATCAATTTCAGTTACTGATTTTACTCCATTATATTAGCTGAATCAAACTCTAATACTCTTTTTTTCGAAGTAGTACATGTAAACTCTGATCTTCTGCAGTTGTATGTTCTGTTTTGCTTCAAATTTTACTCCTCGGCCTCTTCAGTGAATAAACAGGTAAGGAAGTGAAATCTTTTATTTAATAGAATATGAGTTTATTCCCTTTACTTTTTAATCTTTTTTTTAGTTAGTAGTTTTTAAAATACATGTAAAGTTGAGGAGTCTAAATTATCAAATACATGTAAATTTCATGAGTCTAAAACATTCAAATTTTTTCTATTGGTTGTTTTTCTTAATTGTAGTTGTTTAATTTCTAATAACATTTAATAGTTATAAAATCATAACAGTTTTAAAAAGCCAGTTATGATTATAAATATTATTTAGGATATTATTTGAGGAGCCTAAAACGTTGGTATACATTCTTTTGGTGACTAATAAACGATTTAATATTAAGAAGCTAAAGAGTTGGAATATTTTTATAACAAAAAACTGTTACAACAAATGGTTTTATTAATACCTATAAACGTTAGAGGTCTCACAACAGATTGTAAAAAGTCAGTTATGATTATAAATATTATTTATTTATAAATATGAAGGGCAATGATTTTTCGGGTTTTAATACTAACAAAAGTTATAAGATTATAACTGTTTTAAAAAGACAGTTATTATGATTATAAATATAATTTATTTTTAAGGGTGCATTGTAACAGTTTTAACAATTTAAATATTATTTACTTCTAATTATGAGGAATTTGATAAAATTTTACGTTCAAAGTCATTAAACAGAGTTATAATTATTTTTTTAGTAGTTAAATAGAATGTAATTACACACAATTCTCTATTAACAATGAATTATAATAAAAAAAATTGTGGTGATAATATCAATAAACTAAAACGTTTGCTATACATTATTGTGGTCATTAGTAAACGGTTTATGATTTAATATTAAGAAGCTAAATAGTTGGAATATTTTGATGAGAAAAACTGTTAGTACGTACACTTTACATTTGATGATTGGGTTTTATTCTTAATTGAGTGTTTTAAATATTATATAATATCAGTTTCATCTTGAGCAACTTATAAAATCAGAAAGAAATTCAGTACCAACCATCATCTACTTTTGGAGTTTGCTCTTTTAACCATTTCTATATTTTTATCATGTCATTGGTATCTTTGCAACGTTTGACCACACAAGTCGAAAGTTGGTGTGTAAAAGTTAGAGTTTCTCGATTATGGGAATCTGTGAATTTGAAGAGGAACAACGATCTTATTAGTTGGGACATGGTATTGATCGATGATGAGGTATGTTTTCTTATGAAACTTTGCGTTATGTTACAATTTTTTTTTTAAAAAAAATCTCAAATATACGTATTTGTCCACTTATTGTAGTGTATATCTTATCCTTTTTAATGCATAATTTCTTTTTATAATCAGACCTTCAAAAGTAAGATTAACCGGTTTATATTTTACAATTACACTTTCTTGGAAAGCAAGACTCAGACTTTTAAAATTGACAGTTTTCAAACGTTTCCTCAATATAACTCTAAATTATATCTCTTACATTTGGATTTTACTATGAGGATGTGTTTTCAATATAATTTGTTCTACATTAGTGCAAGAACTTTTTTTATATATATAAAAAAACATGTTACATTAAAAATGTATCATGACATATTACGGATACGAGCCATGAATTTAATTTTAAATATCTGTTTAATTTTATCATAATTGAGGAATATCACCAACATAATATCTGTTTATCTATATATAAAAAACTTTTACGCATATTGTTTTGCTTATCATAGTATATTATTGGAATAGTTAATAACAATTATACTATAAAAAGAAAACACATATATTGATATTTGTGTTATTTTTATAAGTTATATATTTGTAATGGAATTGTTAAACGTGCATTTATGTTCTGTCTAATATTTCAATCTTAATTTTTTTTTTTTGGTTTGTTTATTTTAACTCTTATTTTTTTTTCTTAATTTTAGCAAACTTTGATAAGTGCAACCATAAAAAAAAATATGGTTAGAAAGTTCAAATCAATCATCGAAGAAGGGAAGACCTATGTTATACAGAACTTTAAGGTAGTCGACAATACAGGGTCATTCCGAGTAGTTGATACAAAGGTAAAAATCATGTTTACCTCAATGACTTCTATTCAGAAGATAGAGGATGACTCATCTATAGAGATGCACGGTTTTCAGTTTGTACCGTCAAACGTTATTGAGTCCCGCATGAATGATGATAGCATTTTGACAGGTTTACACTCTATCTTTATGTGTTTAGGTATGTATATATTTTTATTGGTTTAAATAAATAAATTTTTCCTAACGCAGACATTGTTGGATGCCTGACTGTCGTCAAAGATGTAAAAAATGTTGGGATAGGAGGTGTTCCAAAAAGAGACTTAGAGATGATTTTGCATGAGTACGTTATTTCATATTATATGGGTATCTAAATATAATTAATTGAGTTTTTAATCTTAACAAATGTGTTCTACTATTTTTTTTTCTCAGCTCTGTAAGATGTAAAGTGACAATGTGGGGAAACCACGGACAAAATTTTGACGTAAAAAAACAAGTTGAGAACTCCGAAGCACCTATAATAATCGTTGTTACCTCTACAAAAGTTTCATCTTTCCAAGGTGATTTGCTAATACTATTTCTATCTCTTAAAATGCTTATATGTTAATATGCAAGTATTTTTTATTTCTATCTAATACTGTTTGTTTTAAATATAACATATAATGTATATGTTCTTTTGTTTTATTTTCTTAATAAGGTGTTGTCAACTTTTCAACTACAATGGGTAGCAAAATATATGTTAACATCAAGAATGATGTTGTCGATAATTTGACAAAGAGATTTTCAAAAGAGATGCATCAAGTTACGCTCCATAAATCTTCTGCATTAACTCAAAAAACCTTTGAAGAGGAGATGTCTGAAAATCGAATAACCATCAAACAACTTGGAATGACTGATTGGAGCAACGTAGCACCGGTAAGATCATACAATGATAATAATTCTCATATATTATTTATATTGTTTTGTAATATTTTTTGTAATATTTCTCATTTTATTTTCTGCTTGTGTTGTTGTTTTTTGAAATATTTCATAAACATGTAGGGATATTCAATGACTTTTGTTGGGGTGATAGATCACATCGATGGAAAAAAAAATTGGTACTATATTGGATGCTTAGTATGCTTGAGAAAGACAAAAGAGACGAAAGAAGAGAATGGAGTGTACACATGTGGATGCAAGAACGGGTGTATCGTACCCGTGCCACTGTAAGTTTGCGAGAATATATTACATGGATAAATTTTTTTTAGCATTCCTCTATTTCCTCACAAAAAATAGTATCATTATTGAAATTGTTTTGGACAAGTATACGTTTATCGTTCTGAGAAAATGATCAAAATAGGCAATAATGATTCTAGCATACAATATTTTATACAAATGGTAACTCCCTTATAATAAGTCTTAATTTTCATAGGTACAAACTCCATTTCCGTGTTCAAGATGAAACAGATGGAGCACCGTGTGTTCTTATGCACAGGTGGGCTGAACGGTTAGTGGACTCTTCACCAATGAAGTTTCTGAACAAATACGGTACGAACAACAAAGAGGTTCCTTCTGAAGTTATGCAGCTGTGTGGCCGACAATTTGTATTCAAAATATCAATAACCAGATATAACATCGACTACGGGTATGACGAGTTTACAGTGACCAAGTTAGTTGAAACTATAGACGGAATCGGCCTCAAATTGAAGGAGGTAAAGGACAATGTAAGTATATATAATAAACTATTTTTAACACATAAGATTTACATGTTATCAAAATAATTATTTAAACTGTTTTTGCAATATAGGATACTGGCTCATTTACAAAAACTAATTTGTCTGAGGGAGATGGATCTCAAGAATCAAGCACTACGACCGGAAGTGTGAAAAGAAGGAAGATGGCATCATATGATGAAGATTTGGGCAATGAAGAAAAATCAAACAAAGAGGTTTAACAGTTGACGGCGGCAGTAAAAAAGCATAGAGTTGAACATTTAATATTTTGGGTGTTTCGTACTTTATCTATCTTATGACAATGGATCTTTTGTGGTTTTTATTGTTTTAATTTCACTATTAATTAAGGTTGTTTATGTTTCGGCTTTGGGTTATTATGTGGATATTGATTTTGGGATTATTATGAAAACGTTGATTATCTATGTTTTTAGCTACATCAAAGCTATTTCTAGAGTTTTAAATATTTAATATGATGGGTTATGTTCAAGCAGAATGATTTTTTATTTTTTTTATCAAGAACGGATTTCGTGTAAAGTTTTGCAAGAATTCAGTGCCTTTATTTCATAGAAAAATTTGGTTCAATGACTCATTAATGTAAATATTAAGATCTGATCACGTATTTGGTGGAGATTTTAATTTATCTAATCTTTTAATTTCATTACATAAGAAAGATTAGCATTAGGTTCCTTATATAAAATAAAAGATATACAGCGGTGGAAAGAATACTTAAGTTTTTTTTTTTTTTTTTTAACTCCTTTAATAGTTTAAAATTGATTTATACGAAAAACAAAATTGAAGCAAATTTGCAAATTAAATAAAATGAGAATAATTGGCTCAATTATAATAGCTCATATATATTTAGGAAAGTATTAAGATTTTAGCGACAATATACTATTTAAAAAAAATCACATTAAAATTTTCATGATTAATCAAAATAAAAATAGACATTACGATATGATTAAGACTCAATTATTGGCAAAAAATGATGCAGAATTTATGTTATAATAAATTCATTTTTTAATGACGTTCTTAATTTGCTAATGCAATCAATTTTAAAATTGATACTGATTGTAGACAAACTTGGTCTTTGGAGTTTTACCGAGGGAGAAGAAAATCACCTCAAACAAAAATGAACAACGAATCGCGGTATGTCTATTGCAGCTTTCAATTTTTAGTTTGTGTTAGTGTTCAAGCTATCTACATTTTCTATGGTGTATGAATTACTTTTAATCTTCAAACTTTATAATTTTTAAAACTCTTATTTTAGTCAAGAATTATAATCCAATTTGGTTACCGTATACAGGGTTTAACCGTCACATTCGAGCAGCGGCTCAATTTTGATAAATTTGGCTTCTTCGGCAAAAAATTACGGCTGAAAGCTTCGTGCTTCAAACAAACACTGAGTAACGTTCTTCGGATTACTTTCCCATGTTTAGTTATTATTGTTTATCGCATTATTTGTAAAAGGATTTTAGGGTTCTTAGTCGATTGAATATACAAATATACAATAAAACAACTCTAAAAATTCAATGTGCACTTTTGTGCATACCATTCGTTTATTGCCAATTAAAACTTTATGTTCTTTATAAATGGTGAATTTCCTTTTTCTCGCCTATATCTAACCCCACACAGAGCGGAACTTTTAACAAAGTTGTGGACGTAAATTTATCAAGTATATATCTTTTTGGCTACCCAATATATAATTATTTTAATTTATTAAGAAAGGTATATAATTATTAAGTACATTGATTCACATATTAAAAGAAGTACAAATTTGAGAAAAAACAAACACAGTATCGATAATAACAAATCATTTATTGAAAAATAACTATATAAGTAATAACTAATAACTATTCATAACGAGGATTTTGGTTGAGAAATTCTAAACAATTTCTTTTATTTTCATAGGTGGGGACTAACATCTACCTCACGAACTAAAATGCATCACACTAAGAGCAGAACAAACAAGCATGTAGGTGGACCTAAACTTATAAAGTACATATCTATACGCATTCTTTGTATGTAATATTTAACTCGAGTAGAGAAAAAATAATTATTAAGTACATTTATAAGCATTTTAAAAGAGATGCTACCGTTATTCAAGTTGGTGATGGACTTATAATTAGCAAAATGTTTCTTTTGCAGTTTATTTATTAAAAGTTTACAAACAATCCAATATACCATAGACACTGAAATAAAGATGTAGTAAAAAAAAATACTTTAAGCATTACTTTGATTAATTTAAACTAATCATATTTGATAAACTGTTACAGAGCAAAAATGGGTGACAACTTTGATGAGGACCGGAGCATTAGATCAAGATTGTCACGTATGACACGATATGTAAGGCTGGAGAAGCTGAGGATTAAACGAAATAAGAGGAATGAATCCTTCACCCATTCCACCCATGAAAGACTATTAATAAGAAAGATAATATGCAAACATGCAAGACTACAAAGAAAAATTGTTATTATAAACAAGAGGTACAAGACTTCTTACCATGAGAGAATGACAGCCAAGTTTGAATTCCTTAAGCTCACAACAGCATGTATGCCTGGGATTAATAACGAACAAGGTAATTTTATCTTTAAATTCCCTTCATTTAATGTTGATAAGAAACTCATTATTGATATTTGTGTAATAATGTAATAGACTTATTATCGGTCTTATATTAAATTATTTATTCAAAACAATTTTCTTTTTACTAAGTATAATTTTTTTTGCCATTCAATGTATTAAATTATCGGTCTTATATAACGTATTCAATTTTTTTTGCCATTAAATTAGGGTTATTGGACGAGAGTGGCAAACAAATGGAGAACATATCCGTCAGAACACTAGATTACGATGACAAATCAGGTAATCGGGAAATATATACATTAATTTTAACCAATTAGATATCATGTACTTAATTTAAAATTTTAAAACTAAGTGTATGATGTTAAATACAGTGATAGGCAATTTGTACGGGAATAGTTTTCAAGTAGGTGAAACATCAAACGCACAATCAATGAGGCAAACAACAGAAAATCAACAAGGTAACATAATTTTGTTTTTTAAGCATAGGAAAATAATAATGTTAACTAAATAATTTTTTATAGGAAATCAATACATCTAATTCTGACACCAACTATCATTACAGTGAAACGATCCTTTCTTTGGAATTTCGGAAAACCAACAGATACATGCCAGTACTGCGGGGCTATTTTCTGGGTCCAAGAGCGTGCCAAGAAGTACAGTAGATCATGTACTCCAAAGTTCATGTTCTGTTGTTCCGAAGGTCGGGTCAAACTACCTTTACTTAAACAGCCACCAACCCTCCTTGCTTATCTACTTGGCTCCGAGTCAGGCCAAAAAGGGGCTTCATTTAGAAAGGAAATAAGAACGTACAATTCAATGTTTGCTTTCACATCTATGGGAGGTCGTATCGACTCGAAAATTAATCGCGGAAGGGGTCCGTACGTTTATAGAATAAGCGGCCAAAATTACCATCGAATTGGTTCGTTACTCCCTCAGACAGGAAAACAGCCTCAATTCGCGCAACTTTACATCTACGATACTGAGAACGAAATAGCCAACAGATTGAATGCAATGCGTCGTCAATTTGGAGGAACTGGTATTGATGCAGAAGTTACTGAGGATCTTTCAAAAATGTTAGAGGAATGTAACATATTGGTGAAGTCCTTTCGTGCAGCACGGGATAGATACGAAGCGTCTCCAAATGATTCATTTTGCATGCGTCTAATCAATACACGAAGTACGGACGGCCGACAGTATAACATGCCAATGGCTAATGAAGTTGCGGGTCTAATAGTCGGTGATTTCAATGAAAATAGTTTCGAGCGTGACGTGATAGTGGAGCACCGTGCTACTGGCCTCCAGAGGATCACTGAACTCCATCCAAGCTTCATGGCGATGACATACCCACTAATACACCCGTATGGAGAAGACGGGTTCCGTACGGACATACAATTAGACAATTTGGACGCGCAAAGCACAAAGAGGCAATTCCTCACTATGCGACAATACTTCTGTTATCGACTTTAGCAACGCTTACAGGAAGGACACACACTTCTGAGAGCTGGAAGATTGCTCCAACAGTATATCGTCGATGCGTACATGGCAATTGAAGAAGGCCGTTTCAGGTGGATCCGAAATAATCAAAAGAAGTTACGAGCAGACCTTTTTTCAGGACTAATGGATGCAGTTAACCGTGGAGACACAGACGGAAAAAAAATTGGAAAAACTATTATTTTACCATCATCACATACTGGGGGTCCACGCTATCGAGTCCAAAATTATCAAGATGCAATGGCCATTTGCAAATGGGCAGGATATCCAGATTTGTTCCTCACATTTACGTGCAACCTGAAATGGCCAGAGATTAATGACATGTTGCGGCTGATAAACCAAGAAGATGATCTAAATAGAGTTGACATTGTCTGTCGAGTTTTTGAGATTAAACTCAAACAACTTATGTCGGACTTGAAAAAAGAAAAACCATTTGGCGATGTGATTGCATGTAAGTTTTAACTATCCTTTTTACAAAAATTTAACAATCGTTTTAATGTTTTCTGTGGATAAATATAGTGAATTTTATTTGCTATTTCAGGTTTATATACGATTGAGTTCCAAAAAAGAGGATTGCCACACGCACACATGCTTCTATTTTTGGAATCGAAATTTAAAAATCCTTCACCGGAAGAAATCGATAGGATCGTTACAGCAGAAATACCAGATCCTGTTTCTGATCCTGATGGTTTTAACGCAGTGACTAAATTCATGATGCATGGACCTTGCGGAGAACTCAACCCCAATTCCCCTTGCATGGTTGGGGGGCGATGTTCAAAGCATTATCCAAAGGAATTTAGTCTCAAGACGTCAGTCGATCTTGAAGGGTTCCCGGTGTATAGAAGGAGGGATAATGGATCTCGCATTGAAAAGAACAAAAAGCCACTGGACAACAGGTTCGTTGTGCCACACAACAGGAATTTAATTGTTAAGTTTGACGCCCACATCAACATCGAGGTTTGCAATCATTCAAGAGCCGTGAAGTATTTATTCAAGTATATTCATAAAGGTTCTGATCGAGCAACCGCAAGCCTGGCACACTCTGACGCTGACTCAGAAAGGGATGAAATAAAGTCTTACTTAGACTGCAGATACATATCTGCGTCCGAATCATGCTGGCGTATTTTCCAATTTGACATACACTACAGATATCCACCAGTTGAGCGATTGCCATTCCATCTTCCTGGTGAGCACACTATCATTTTTGAGGAGAACACAAACCTGGAAGCAGTTGTCACAAATCCGGGAGCGGGAAAAACAAAATTTACAGAATGGCTGGAAGCAAATAAAAAGTACGAAGATGCTAGGACTCTAAGCTACTCAGCTTTTCCAATGCAATGGGTTTGGAATGCAAAGGAGAAAAAGTGGACAAAACGTAAGCAAAATATGTGTATAGGCCGAATCTACTTCACACATCCTTCTGCAGGCGAGCGATTCTACATGCGAATGCTTTTAAACATTGTTAAGGGGTGTACTTCGTTTGAAGATATCAGAACAGTAAATGGAATCACATACCCCACGTTTAAAGGTGCATGCTACTCCCTTGGGTTGTTAGACGACGACAAAGAATGGATAGACTGCTTAGCTGAAGCGGCGCATTGGGCAACAGGACACGAATTGAGGCACTTATTTGTAACAATCCTAATAAATTGCCAAGTCGCAGACGCATCAACATTGTGGAACGCAAATTATGAGCTTTTATCTGAAGATATATCTGTAACGCAACGCCAACGATTTTCAGGAATGAGACTCGCGCCGAGCGATGATCAAATCAAGGCGTACACATTGATGGAAGTGGAGACAATAATGTCGAAGATGGGCAAAAGCTTAAAAGATGTAGACGGAATGCCACTCCCAAATCGAGAACTGTTAAGAGAATCTCGAAACAGGTTGGTCCAGGAAGAGCTAGACTATTGCAGAGAAGAGCTAAAGGCTACTCACGAAGAATCATTGTCTTCTTTGAATCACTGTCAGAAATTAGCTTATGAAGCTATTGTCAATTCTGTAGAAAACGACAAAGGAGACTTGATTTTTATTCACGGACGTGGAGGAACGGGGAAAACATACCTTTGGAATACGGTAGTTGCACGAATAAGATCAGAAGGCAAGATTGTACTCCCAGTTGCCACTTCAGGTATAGCAGCGTTGTTACTACCGAATGGCCGAACAGCTCACTCGCGATTCAGAATACCAATTGATATAACGACAGAATCAACATGCGAAATACGCCAAGGAACACAACTAGCTCAACTACTTCAAAAAACCTCCTTAATTATTTGGGATGAGGCTCCTATGGCTCATAAGTTTTGTTTCGAGGCTTTGGATCGAACTTTAAGAGACATAATGAACACGCGATATGAAAATAGCGCCTCAAAACCATTTGGGGGATTAACTGTCGTATGCGGGGGAGATTTTCGACAGATACTGCCAGTTATTCCTAAGGGAAATCGAACAGACATTGTTGGCTCCGCATTGAATTCGTCTTATCTGTGGCCATTTTTCAAAGTTTATGAGCTTAATGAGAACATGCGTCTACAAATGGGATCTTCTATCGGAGTTGATGTTGTCGAGATTCAAGAATTCGACAATTGGATGTTGGAAATTGGGAATGGTTCGGCGTATATGGACAAGGAAAAGGAACTGTTGTACTTGCCTCCTAATATTACAACATCCCAAACAGTAGACCCTCTGAAAACCATTATCGACTCAGTTTATCCGTCGTTGTTGGAGCAATACAAAGAATCTACATACATCACCGAACGAGCAATACTGACACCCAAGAATGACAAGGTTCAAGAGTTAAATGATGCAATCATGGAAACTATACCTGGGGAAGGACGAACCTATCTTAGCTCGGACAATGTTTGCAAAGGGAGTATGCAAACAAATGAAGAAGACCTCCTTTATCCGACAGAGTTCTTAAACAGTTTACGCTTCAGTGGAATCCCAAATCACGCAATACAGCTCAAAGTTGGCACCCCAGTCATGCTCCTTAGAAATCTAAATCAGACAGAAGGCCTGTGTAATGGAACACGATTGATTATAACAGTTCTTGGGACATGGTCCGTTCGAGGCGACATTATATCGGGAACAAACAAGGGAAAAAACGTCACGATTCCGAGGATAATAATGTCACCATCAGAAACAAAGTGGCCTTTCAAACTTAATCGTCGGCAATTACCGTTGGCCCCTTGCTTCGCGATGACGATTAATAAAAGCCAAGGTCAATCACTTAAACATGTTGGTTTATACCTCCCTAAACAGGTAATATTCTTACATTAGAGTAAATACAAAATCAACAAGAGAATTAGCTTACAATAATGTAACATAAATTTTTAATAATAGGTTTTCACGCATGGTCAACTTTATGTGGCGGTTTCGAGAGTTACATCGAAGGAAGGACTTATAATAGTTAATGCAGATGAAGAGATGGAAGATCCAACACTCATAAAGAATATAGTTTACCATGAAGTCTTTCGAAACATTTCACCAACTAACAGATAAAATTGAGGTAATTATAAACATGTTCTTAAATAACCTACTTATAATGGAAACTAAGGTTTTAAAATTTAATAATGATTCTTTAATTAGGATGAAAAGTATAATATGCTATAATGGAAAACAGATTCAACAAATTGTAAGAAAATACAATGTTTTACTTTGCAGCCTACACTTCAGTTTACTCGGTCGCAAGGCTGCACCAACTACACTCTAAGATCTGTAAAACAGGGGATTAAAATGTCTTAGCTAAATCACATAATAGCAAATTAATTCCCACTTAATAAGAAAACGTTTTAATTCTACAGCTAAGGTTATGTATTTATTGCTCTGTTGTTTAACTCACAAAATTATTATCATTATTTTTCAAATAAGTTGACAAAAAGTTGATGAACGGTTGGGTGAGATTGCTAAAAATCCCCAGATAGATAACCATGTAAGTTTTTAGGATTCAAGAATGATATCCAATATGTTTTATATTCCAATACCAGGTATTCAATTTTTGTTAGTAGACTTTTTATTTACGTTTTTCTTACTGTTGAATTTATTAATTGGTCTTATAGCTAAACTTAAGGGATATTCAAAATTGCCACGAAGAAGATTGAAGAATAAAGAAAATCGGATGACAATAAAACAACTTCAAGCAGCTGAATGGAGAAACAAAACAAAAGTAAGAAGATATCTTTTAAGTTTTAACACTTGAGTTTATTTTTTTTAAATCGTGAAATTGTTTCTTACATAGTACCTATAATGTAGGGATATACCATCACCATTGTTGGGGTGATAGGTAGCATTCCACAACGGTATGGGTGGAGCTATCCTGTTTGCAAAGAATGTTTGAGAAAGCTGATACGTGTATATAAAAGTTACAAGTGTGAAGCATGCAACGAGTATACAAGCACGCCTATAATTTCGTAAGAGGAGTATTCTATATATATACGTTGTTTTAGATCATTTTCATTTGCATACTAATATGGTATTGTGGGACCTGTCGAACATAGGTTCATGATAAGCATGTTTACATATTACAAAAAAAATGTTCTAAAAATAATTTTGTATTGAGGTGGTTTTAAAAATAGTGTCGTCTTTCGTATCGAAGTGGTTTAAAAAAAAAAGTTTTAGATCATTGTCATTTGCATAGTAATTTTGTCTTGCGTCGTCTGTCAAATATGGGCATCAAGAATAAGTATATTTATTTACTTATAAGAGAAGAAAAAAAATAGGTACTTTAGAATAATTATCATATAAAACAATGTTTGTTATATAATCTGTAGGTACAAACTACATGTGAATGTTGGTGATGGAACAGGAGTAGCAAGATTTATCATCCTGCCCAAATTGGCTGACCAGCTGATTGACTCTTCACGAAAGAGTGTTTCAAATCACCCCGATAAGAAAGACAACAAAAATCCTCTAGAAGTAATGGCATTGTGTGGAAGAAAATTTATTTTTAACTTGGTGTTAACAAAATATAACATCACCGCAGAGAGGAGTGACATCTTTTATGTTACGAAAGCAATTGAAATCTTAGAGGATGCTGGCAAAAACGATGAAGCACGCAAAGGTTAAGGAATATTTATGATGCATTTATTTCCTACATGTAAAGCAATTGAGTCACCGTTTCATAATAAATTTGTGACTTTTAGCTAAATAACTAAATTGAAAATGGTCAATTGAGAAGTTAAATTCATCGAACTTTATTTGTGTACAGGATGCTGGTTACACAATTTCGACAATGAAACTTCATACCTACAATGAAGAATAAGGATAGTGGAATGGTTGTGTGAATGTACAAATTAATATTTATTGAGCTTACGTCAAACACTACATTGGTTTAATTTACTTATTTCCAAACATTTTCATGCATAAAATCAAAGTAAACTCTTTCGAATTTTCATTGGTTTCGTCATTTTCATTTCAATTTTCGGGTGACTTTAGTTTGAATATGGACATTGATAGTTGTAATAACTTAATAATTTTTTGTATTTATTGACGCTTAGTGGTAATGCTTGGAAGAACCGTACGTTTGGCCTTATCATATTCTTTCTTCTCATATCATTATTTTTATAAGAACATATATTGTTTGTATCATTCATGCTTAGATGTAATGCTTGAAAGAATCGCTTGGGCTCACCATTACTTATAAAATCCTACATCAACTTCTCCTCATAAGAAAAACGCAATGAGTTATTGAACAATATTATCTATTATGTCATTTAACAATTAAGTACAAGTTATTTATGGAGTCTTGGTACTCATTTATAGTCCCTTAAAAGAAAAAAAAAAGTATAATAAAAATAAAAATTCCGGTTACAAAACGAGAGTCTAAAGGTGGCATAAAAATTATGGACATTGGAATTGCAATGAAATAGGAGATATGGATAGTTTGCCATTTTCTTGGTCTTCTTAACGGGTCCACCTCAATTTTCATTTGGTATGTTAATTACAATAAAATATTTTTTAATCAACCAAGTACTCGATGAGTTGAGTGGGGTTCGTAAATTGTCTCCCTTTTAGTTTCTACTTCATATTTCATTCGTTATCTTTTGCTTTTCTACTATAAACCAGCTATTTTTTTTTAGAAAAAAGGTGTCTGATTTTTTAGACGAAAATTAACGATAAATATTTGTAAAGATATATTAATGTCACCCTTCTATATATTATTGCCTTCGCATTTGATTAACTCAAATGAAATCAGCATGAATCAAATTTTTAGTAGTGTATTATTATTACATTCAATTTCCGACTAACACTATATATAAAACTATTGAATTGAAAATTTTCATTTAATGATAAACATGATGAATAAGGAACTATATAAAAAGCACTAAGTTAATCGCTCATGAAAAATGTCACGATAAAAATGAGGAATACGAAATTATAAAATTGATAGATTTATAAAAAAAAATATTTTAAATTTATAATCGATAATTAATCGCCACCGCGCGAAGCGCGGTGCCGTCCACTAGTTTGCTATAAACTGAGAGAATATAATCTTAGCTCGTATAATTTTGCAAAGCAAACAAAATGTTAAGCTCGGGCATCCAAGAACCATTGACCGGCGCAATGATGAAAATTTGAATTTGGGGGAAACTCGCAAGTCTCATTTATTTATTCATTAGTCTCTCCTCCTTACATGATGCAAGTGATGCTTAGACAAACAATACTAGTAGAAATGTGATCTTTAGAAGCTGAATTTTTACGCACTGAATAATTACTTTCTAAACATCTTTGTCAAGACACTAATTTTGAAGATATATCAATTGCTAAAGAGTGGAATAGAACTATTTAGTATATGTAATTTTGGAGTGAAACATGGCATGAAAAAACATGAGCTGGCGTCTCGTCTATATGCGCTGAGGCCAAGGTTTTTTGTCGCTCCGGCTGTCAAAATAAAAATCTTGAAATGAAGATGGCTTGTAATCAAACGCCTCGGCTATTCTTTTAAACACGCAGCGGCATTTCAAAAATATTATATCTTGATAAAGCCGCGGCACATTAATTGACGCCGAAACTCCAAGCCGCCGCGACATCACATATTGAAGCGACGGCTTGGAGTTTCAACGTCAGTTATTGTGCCGCGGCTTTATTAAGAAATAATAGTTTTCAAATTTTTTAAATGCCGCCGCGTCTATATGTCATGTCGCGGCTTGTATCTAACTTATTACGTTCATCAACCATGTTTTAGAGGCATACTTTGTTGCGGCGTTATATAAGCAAGTCATGGCGTATATATGGTTTAATACGCCCATCTATGACGTTTTAGAGGCGTACACACGTTATGGCGCCGCGGCATGCTTATATGCCGCCGCAACTTGGTTTTTTTTCGACAACGTTTCAGAACTATACTTTCAACCGTGATATATCAGACTACTCGTTGATACACCACGCCTCTGATTTTTACTCTTAAGATTTTAGTTTTTAACAGTGCTTGAATTACATATGGGTACTTGTGTAACCCCATTGTAGATGCACAATATTCGTCTTTTTGGCACAAATCACTCATTATATGTTAAAATTTACAAATGACCAATCATTAATAAACTAAGAATTAGATCTACTACTATGTTGTTTTACATTTTATCATTAAAGGCCTTTAACTATGCGAAAATTGGTCCGCAAAAAATATTTTATATTACACTAATGCCAAACTTTACGTTTTGGTTGACATTTCGTATTTTATTGAAATGTTTACCAAAATGCGAAACACCAAAGTTTTAGATCTATCTCTTAGCTTTCTAACCATAGGTCATTTAAAAAATTTGGAGAAACAATGAGTTTATGACAAAACTGTTAAAGATGTGCAATTTATCACTAAATTCGTTGTTGTAAACACCGAATTCAGTGTTACTAACTCCGAAGTCGGTGATGTTAGAAACCCCTACTTTGGTGTTAGCAACTCCCCAGATCAAAATTTAACTTCGGATAGTCAGGGTCGCCAACACCGATTTTTCGGGGCTAAACGCAAACTTCAGTCGACATTTCTTATTTTTATTGAATTGTTTTGCCAAAACGCTAAACACCAAAGTTGTAGATCTATCTTTTAGGTTTCTAACTATAGGTTATTTGTAAAATTTGGATAAACAATGAGTGAGTTATGACAAAACTATTAAAGATGTGAAATTTATCACCGGATTTGATGATATTAACACCGAATTCAGTGTTACTAACTCTAAAGTAGGTGTTAAGCCCCGAAAATTGGTTTTAGAAAACCCAAATTTTGTGTTAGCAACTCACCGTGTCAAAATTTAACTTCGGGGTCGCTAACACCAAAGTCAGGGTAGTCAACACCGATTTTTCGGGGCTAAACACTGACTTCTGAGTTAGTAATGCCGAATTCGAAGATACTAATTAACCGTGTAGTAAATCTGCACAACTTTTTTATTTTTAACATAACTCACTCATGTTTTGTCGTAATAGGTTTGATCATAAAAATCTTTTACTTATATTGAAATTTAAATTGGCCCAAAAAAAATATTTTCTAGTCCACTGATGTTAAGTTTTACGTTTCGGTTGAAATTTTGTATTTGTATTGAACAGTTTTGGCAAAATGTCTTCAACAAAACTTGTAGATCTATAGCTTAGCTTTCTAACGAAAGGTCATTGATAAACTTTGGAACTGGGTGATCAGTTATGCCAAAAATATGAAAGTTGTGCAATTTATCTGCGAGATCGGTGTTTCTAACTCCGATGAAGATATGGACAGTATCGTATTTTTCCACAACTTACCTATATTTTGTCCAAATGCTACCATTTAAATCTTTCTTTGAAGGTAGGAGATGGATATACAACGTTGCAGTTTACATTTTAGCGAGAAAAAAAAACCCTTTCGAAGACGTATAGAAATTTTCCAAAGTTCCGCCTAAAAATTTTCTTCGCCGATGTGTTCGTCTTCAGATTTTCCAACAAATTTTCTGACTTCGTGCACTCTCCTCTCAATTTATTTGCGGGATGGCGAGAATGTTGCTAATTGAAGGGGAGTGCCTACAGCGGTGGCGGAGCCAACCTTTTGGTTCAGCCGAAGCACTATATGACTATTATAAATTTGCCGAGTTATGTAAAACGACATCTAACTTTTTATATTTTATTTATGTGTTTATATCTTTATAGGTGGGTCAAAATCCATAATTTTATTGAGTAGATGTGCAATCATTTTTTTTATCTCATTCAATAAAAAAATAAAATAAAGGATAATATATGTGATCAGGAGATAAATCACAATATCTCATGCATAAAAACAAACGAAATGCTTTGAACATTTCAATGTGCTCCAATATAAAATTTGCAGACTTAAACAACACAGATACAATGTAACTTCATTATTTTTATTTTCATATTTTAGCGTTAACACGTACGCTCATGCGTAGGTAGCTCCTCCTATACGTACTTGCAAATTATGTGTGCCAAGTTTGAAGTTTGGCGTGTTTGAAGCATGATGAAAGTTGAAAGCATACGTAGGGCCGGTTGTGGACTTGCCGAGTACTGATCTTGATCGTTGTTAAAAAAAGATAATGAAAAGAGAAATAGAAAAAATATTTAATAAGACTTATAAAAACTATCACCAATTATTTTATACGAAAAAAAAAAAAAGTGGTGCACTAAGAAACCTCACTTTTCTACCAGCTAGATTTCCAACAAAAAAATGTTCACATCAGGACATTAACATATGAATAAGTCCATATATAAATCCATGTGCAAGAATAATAACTTTTATTTAGTCGGAAAGTCATAATATTTGTAACTTAACTCTAAATATTTTATATGAAAATTGAATCTAGGTCTGTTCGTAGTAACACGGTTCACACCTGGATCATAATCTCACATCTCCTCCGTATTCTAACAACCAAACAATATTTGTATATATCAATTGCAGACTCTTATAATATAGTCAAGACATACACTGTTTAGATATTTCCATCACTACAAGAAATTAGGTTTTTGCCGGCGCTTTCCTTAAAACTGCGGACGAATCTTACGCTTTTGCCGGCGTTATTGTGATATGTGCCCGCAAAACCCATGTTCTTTATCGGCATCACATTTGCGCCGGTGAAAGAGTATTTTAGCGGCCTTTTTCGTAAAAACGCCGGCGAATGTTACTTTTTTTCCGGCGCTTTTATAAAATGCACCGGCAAAGGCCTAATTATTTACCGACGCAAATGAAACGCCGGTGAAAGCATCTTTTACCGGCCATCGCGCTTAAAAATGCCGGCGAATTTTTATTTTTCCCGGTGTTTTCTTAACATGTGCTGGTAAAAGCCTCATTCTTCAACGGCGCTTACTTTAGGTCAGCAAAAGCATTCGTTTACCGACTTTTTTTTTACATCAGGCGCCACTATATAGAGTGCAACGAAATTTAATAAATTAACAGAGGATTTATTCAATTCTTTATATAATTTTTCAAAAGGTTTTACCGGCGCTTACTAGTTTTGCGCCGGGAAAAACTAAAAAAAAAATGTCTATTGCGAGTTTTGTTGTTGATAGTGCCGCTTTTTTTAGACAAGCGCCGGGAAATAATAAACAAAATATATGTTTTACTGGCTCTTTTGACAAAACGCGCCGGTAAAATATAGAAATATGTTTTCTTTACTAGTCCAATAAAAAATATAGCATGTTAACTTTTCTTATAATATGGTGTAAAAGTAATTTATTTTTTAGTGTGAATTTCTAACTATCATATTAGAAATTGGTTAGTTGCATTTTAACAACTGATTGGTGTTTAAATTTATAAATGTGTAATATTGATGAACTTATAATCAATTCAATTTCATACCTAATGTTCTTAACTTCATATTGTACTATTCATTGTTAAACATACCGATCAATAGTCTAGTTTTTTTGAAGATCAACTTTTACTATAAATGACATTTCCAAAACAGATTTTCATTTTTGCCAAAATATTTAATCAAAAAAGGTGATAAAAAGGTGATTGCTTAATATTTTGATAAAATATTCTCTAAAAGCATTTTTTTATTTCTACTACTTTACATACAAAGATAAAAACAAAAAAAAGGTGTTTTCATTTTGTGTTTTTATTTTCTCTCCTTACTTTACATTTTATATACGTCATTTTATTACAAGAAAAAAAAAATTTGTGGGAGAAGTACCACAAGTGTCATTATATGCGATATATATTAAATATTTTGTTGTGGTAAAAAGTTCAAAAAACTAAAAAACTATTTTGCCATAAGAGATTTGAAAATTATTGTTGGACTTTTTTTGAAAACTTTTGCATTGATAAAAATTAAATTTAGAGCTTATATTAGGACATTTTTTGGTTTGTAAGAACTTTTGCCACAAAGAAATAAAATTGATTTGAATTCATTTCATTTAAGTATACTCTATAAAAAAAATACGCCAGACATATTTTTATTTATCTTTATAAGGATTTATTTTCTAAAAAAATTAAACCAAACACAATTTTCATTTTTCTTTTCAAAAAACAGTGCAACAAAATTTTAACCAATCACATTTTCAAAACGTAATTATAAAACAATTTAACAAAAATGAAAATACAAACACAAAACGAATAACAATCAATAGCATTAATATTATGATTTAACATTATAATTCAAAATTTGAATGTATCAAACTCGAATGAGTTGAAACTACTACTATTTCTAAAAACCTAGTTATTTGTTTTATTTTCTTAAAATTGTTAAATTTTTGGGTCTTATAAAAATTTTGGTAGTGATACATGCTATGAAATCGAACTCTATAAGGTATATCATACCCCGAAAGATAGTAAAAATTTGAAACCACGTGTTTTATGTATTTAGTAGTAAAACTTTAAATTATTAAATAATTAAATCTAAATTGAATGGTTTAAACATAAATTAAGTATTTTGTACTAGTGAAAAATTAATATAGTCCAAGATCCCAAGAGCTATTAGTATCTTTTAAGTAATTTATGTGTGTGTTAGATTATTCAACTGTTTCCCCGGTTTGAATTTTTTTTCAAATTGATCTCTTTTGTTTGGACGAGATTGGGATGGAACAACGAAATCGCGTGGTTTGTAAAGTTAGGACGTTAAAGCAGTTTTAAGTTTTAACGAACATTAAACAATATATGACTTATTAAACATCTGAATATTTAGTAAGATCTAATTTAATAATTTTTCACCCCTAATAATATTTAGTATAACATTAAATTGAATGAAGAAAGAATTATCAATGATTCTTATATTTTTATTATTTTATATTTCTATTGTATCATTTATTTACCTATTATTATTAAATGCTAATATTATATATTTAGCGTGTAAAAGTGGCGCGAGCTTTCCCCGCTCAATTCTGTTAAAGATGATAGTGGTGCGAAGATATCTCTGGTTGGTTACATATTTTTCCTTGAGATTGCCTTGCCAGCTAAGATGTCCTCTCATTCATCATCGCTGCTTGGTTCCGAACGACTCGACGCACGCGCAGTCTCTCTCGAGTTCCGACGACTCTTCCGCCAACCGCCCCTGGTTTTTGGAATTGTTGTTTCCTTCGTCACTCTGTGCCACTGCGAACCGTTCTCGGAGCTGGGTAGTTGTTTTTCCCCCTTCAGTAAAACCCTAAGTTTCGCTTAAACTGAAAGTGTAGTTACCGACTGCTCAAATATATTACTGTATGTATTATAGTGATCAGAAATTCAACACCTTCTCTGTGTTGGATCCCAATTCACGGATCTGCAAAGAACACGAATAACACCAAAAGAAATCGAACCAAAAATAAAGGACACAAACTTTTGGGAGAAGAAATTCTCTGATTAATAATCGAAGGCTAAATACAAGGAGATAAACTCGAAATTCTAATGGACTCAACACTATTACAAAGTGTACAATGCTAGGTTTATATAGCCTCTCATAGGCGAAACCCTAGCTAACCAAATCGCACAAAATCAGGAAACTACCCTAAATAATCTCGCCGAATCTTTGACTTGATTTGCTTGCTCCTCAAGTTACGCGTCTTCCTTTCTGGGTAGAGTTTCCTTTTCCTGCCCGGACAGCTTCTCTGTCCCCGAGCTGACCTGCTCGTATGCTCCGGGCTGAGCTTGCCTTCTATCCGGACACTCTGCTCGTGTTCACCCGAGCTGGGCTGAACGGCTGTCCGTCTTCTGTTCTGGTCGGTACCCAGGATGACTCCTCGCAAGTGTTTCTGCCCGTCCTGGGTTCTGGTCGTCACCCGGACTAAGTCAAGCTTAAGCTCACATTCTCCCCCGTAAGCTTGACTTGCTTCCACTCTCTTCACTCCGAGCAGCTCTCTCATCTCCTCGAACTTGACTCTCCCTAGAGCCTTAGTAAGAATGTCTGCCCGTTGCTCCCTCGTGTTGACGAACTCCACGATGATCTCTCGCTTCTCCACACACTCACGAATGTAGTGAAACTTCGTGTCAATGTGTTTGCTCCATCCATGGAACACTGGATTCTTCATCAATGCAATTGCAGACTTGTTGTCCACGTAGAGAGTAGCTGGTGTCTGCTCGGATCCGGTCATCTCTCTGAGTAGCCCCTTCAACCACATAGCTTGACATGCTGCTGCGGTTGCCGCCATGAACTCTGCTTCGCATGAGGATAGAGCTACTGTCTGCTGCTTTTGAGACTGCCAGGTGATCAGGTTTCCGTTGAGGTAGAACGCCATCCCTCCGGTACTCTTCCTGTCATCGATATCACCGGCCAGATCACTGTCCGTAAAGCCGACTAGTACTTCTGCTCCACTTCCTCTGTTGTATTGGATCCCGTAGTCCGTCGTGCCCTTCACGTAACGCAAGATGTGCTTCACCGCCTGCTGGTGTGCACTCGTGGGCTTCTCCATGTATCGACTGACTATCCCGACTGCGTGTGAAATGTCTGGTCGGGTGTGGGTGAGATACCTCAGGCACCCGATCACGCATCTGTACTCCGTGGGATCCACTCTTCTCCCTTCAGCATCCTTCCCGAGCTGCAGCTTCGCCTCCATAGGGTACTTGCTCGAGTTACAGTCCGCCATCTCGAACTGTTTAAGGATCTTCTTCGCGTAGGCCGACTGCTTCAGCGTAATGCAGTCCTTCTTCTGTTCCACCTCGAGACCAAGGTAGTACGAAAGTAATCCGAGGTCACTCATCTCGAATTCGGCCATCATCTGCTGCTTGAACCCATCTACGCCTCCTGCGCTGGATCCTGTGACGATCAGGTCGTCCACATACACTCCCACGATCAGAGTTTCCTGCCCGGTACTCCTGGTGTAGACTGCCTGCTCGCTCAAGCACTTTGTGAATCCAAGATTCTTCAAGCTCTTGTCAAGGCGGATGTTCCACGCTCTTGGTGCTTGTTTTAACCCGTAAAAGGCCTTGGATAGTTTGTACACCTTCTGCTCCTTGCCCGTGACGCCGAACCCCTCTGGTTGCTTGACGTACACTTCTTCTTTGAGGTCACCATTTAGGAATGCCGATTTGACATCCAGATGGTGAATTTCCCAACCTCGATGAGCTGCTAGGGCTAGGATGAGTCTGATCGTGTCCAGTCTGGCTACTGGAGCAAAGACTTCCTCAAAGTCTATGCCTTTCCTCTGCACGTAGCCTTTAGCTACCAGCCTTGCCTTGTGCTTAAGGACATTCCCCTCAGTGTCCCTCTTCAGCTTATACACCCACTTCAGGCCGATGGGATTATGACCTTTGGGCAGGTCGGTAAGCTCCCATGTCCTGTTCTTCTCAATGGACTCCATCTCCTTCTTCATTGCTTCCTGCCACTCCTGCTCGGCTGCTGCCTCCTGGAAGCTGGCTGGTTCTTCTGCACACAACAAAGAAAGTTCCTCCAGGCTCATCTCCACTTCTTGAGTCTGATCGTAGACGTCTGCTAGAGGTCGGAATCCTCTTGGGCCGTCTTTTATGGAGGAATCTCCCGAGCTGGACGGGCTGGTCCTGCTCGGACTTGGTGTCCTGGGTGTATCCGGGGTGCTCTCTCCCGGGCTGGGTTCCCTCGTTTCTGGCAAGACTGTTCCCGAGCTGGGTGTTCCGGGCTGCTCCTGCTCGGCAACATCCTGGTCGTCTTCGACAATGAACTCCACTGAGTTCTGCTCGGGTTCTCCATTCTCGTCGCGCCAATCCCATTTCATCTCCTCTTCGAACACAGCATCTCTGCTCACTTGGAGTCTGCCGCGTCGTGGATCGTAGAGTCTGTGTGCCTTGCTTCCTTCTTCAACGCCAAAGTACACCATCTTCTGACTCCGGTCATCCAACTTCTTGAGATGTGGCCCCGCAATCTTCACGTGTGCGGTGCATCCGAACACTTTCAAATGTTCTAAGTGGGGTTTCTTCCCTTTCCACGCCTGGTAGGGGGTACGCTCTCCTAGCGCTTTGGTCGGCAAACGATTGAGCAGGTAGACCGCATGTCTTACTGCTTCTGCCCAAAACCGGGCTGGAACTTGCATGCTCTTGAGCAAGCTCCTCGCTGTGTTCATCACAGTTCGGTTTCGTCTTTCCACTACGCCATTCTGCTGGGGTGTGTGGGGTGCGGACAGGTGACGCTGAATTCCTTCCTGGTCGCAGAACTCTCCGAACTGCTGGGAAGTGAATTCTCCTCCTCGGTCTGTACGCAAGACCTTTAACCTGTGCACCGAGCCATTCTCCACGATCTTCTTGAATTTCTTGAAGACCTCAAAGGCTCCGCTCTTTTCCTTAAGCATATAAACCCACATCCAGCGACTGTAATCATCAACAAGTAAAAGAAAGTACTTGTTACCTGCCAATGTTGCTGGGGTGACTGGACCACATAGGTCTGCATGCACCAACTGTAGGGGTCTCTCTGCTCGGAATTTGGCCTTGATCGGAAACGGTATCCTCGCCTGCTTCGCGATCATGCAGCACTCACATAGCTGGTCAGGGTTTTCTATCTTGGGAACCCCGAAGGCCATCTTCTTCTCGCCCATCATCTTGAGCGCATGAAAATTCACGTGTCCGAGCCGTGCGTGCCATAGCCAAGCCGGGTCCGCCATCGATGCCATGAGACAGACGGGCTGGCATGTCTTCAGGAGAATCTTGTAGAGTCTGTTGGGTGTTCGCTCCACCTTCATCAACAGCTCTCCTTCCTTGGTCCACATCTTCAGGTAGGACCCTTGCAGCAACACCGTGTTCCCGATCTCAGTCATCTGTCCTAGACTGATGATGTTGCTTTTCAACTTCGGGATGAAATACACCTGGGTCATCAGACGCTGGTCGCCATTCTTGCACTCGAACAGGATCGACCCTCTGCCTCTGATCTCTACGACTGATCCGTCGCCGAATTTCACGCTGCCCGTGATCTTCTCATCGAGCTCTTCAAACTTAGCTCGGTCCCCAGTCATGTGGTTGCTAGCTCCGTTGTCTAGATACCATACGTCGGTACTGACCTTCTTCTCTCCGTCTACGAGGAGGTTTGCAATAACCTTATCCTCAATGAGGAAAACCTTCTCGCTGGTCTCCTTCGGATAGGTCTGCTCGGCCTCTGGGCTGATCGGCACACTGATCACTTCTGCCCGGGCCTTGGCGTCACACCCGCCATTCTGTTCGTCCAGGTGCATTTCCTGCTCGGCAAACAACAATGCCGGCTGGTCGTCTGGGAATCTTACTAGATTCGCCTCTTCGCCCTGGTTCCTGCTTCGGCACTCAGATGCAAAGTGCCCAAGCTTCTGACAATTGTAGCACTTCACTGTGCTCTTGTCTCTCCTGGTCGTGCCTTCCTGACGGGTAGATCCACTGCCGCGACCTCGCATGTCCCGACCTCGACCTCGTCCACGACCTTGTCCGCGTCCTCGGACTTCTCCACCAAAGCTGTTCCGACCTGAGGGTCTTGTAGAAAACTCGGCTCCCCCGGTTTTCCGCTGTCTGGCCGTCCACTCTTCATGCGTGAGCAGGAGGTTCTTCTCCTCGTCTTTGTCACCGTAACCCCGAAGTCTCTCTTCGTGGGCCTTGAGACGACCAACAACCTCCTCGACCGACATGGTCTTGAGATCGCCGAACTGCTCGATCGATGTCACGATCTGCATGTACCTATGAGGCACTGCTCGGAGAAACTTCTTGACGACGGTGGTCTCCTCCACCTTGTCTCCCAGCGAGCGTATGCCGGTCACAATGGACGTGAGCCGCATAGCGAAATCATCAATTGATTCGCTCTCCCTCATCCTCATGACCTCGAACTCACTCTTCAAGGTCTGGACCTTTGCCTCCTTGACGCGATCTGCGCCCATGTGCATGGTCTGAAGAGTTTTCCATGCTTCCTTCGCGGAATCTTTCTCGGCAAGCATGAGAAGAACATCTTCCGGAACTGCTTGGTAGATAGCGGCTAGAGCCATTCTTTCCTTGCGCCCTTCGACACCGCCGTTCTCTACGGCCTCCCATACTCCCTGCGCCTGCAGATTCACCCTCATCTTCAACGCCCACACGACGTAATTGCTCTTCGTGAGCATGGGGTAATGGAGTGTAACTGTGCCTTCTCTGGTGTCTGGTTTCGGCGCGACCAGAACTCCGTCGATTGGTGACTCTGATGATGAAGACATGTTCTTCGATTGAAGCTCTGATACCACTTGTTGGATCCCAATTCACGGATCTGCAAAGAACACGAATAACACCAAAAGAAATCGAACCAAAAATAAAGGACACAAACTTTTGGGAGAAGAAATTCTCTGATTAATAATCGAAGGCTAAATACAAGGAGATAAACTCGAAATTCTAATGGACTCAACACTATTACAAAGTGTACAATGCTAGGTTTATATAGCCACTCATAGGCGAAACCCTAGCTAACCAAATCGCACAAAATCAGGAAACTACCCTAAATAATCTCGCCGAATCTTTGACTTGATTTGCTTGCTCCTCAAGTTACGCGTCTTCCTTTCTGGGTAGAGTTTCCTTTTCCTGCCCGGACAGCTTCTCTGTCCCCGAGCTGACCTGCTCGTATGCTCCGGGCTGAGCTTGCCTTCTATCCGGACACTCTGCTCGTGTTCACCCGAGCTGGGCTGAACGGCTGTCCGTCTTCTGTTCTGGTCGGTACCCGGGCTGACTCCTCGCAAGTGTTTCTGCCCGTCCTGGGTTCTGGTCGTCACCCGGACTAAGTCAAGCTTAAGCTCACACTCTGGGCATTGGTGATTTTCCTGGCCTTGCTTCGGCGTCCTGCTTACTGCTTGCGTTCTCTCGGTTGCGCTGGCTCTCCATCGCCTTCCATCAGTGTCGTTGTCTCCTCCTCGTCTTCCCTCGGCGTCGTGCTTGGCCTTCCTCATCATCCATGGGTACACTTTATTATGAATAAGTCCATATATAAATCCATGTGCCAGAATAATAACTTTTATTTAGTCGGAAAGTCATAATATTTGTAACTTAACTCTAAATATTTTATATGAAAATTGAATCTAGGTCTGTTCGTAGTAACACGGTTCACACCTGGATCATAATCTCACATCTTCTCCGTATTCTAACAACCAAACCATATTTGTATATATCAATTGCATAGACTCTTATAATATAGTCAAGACATACATTGTTTATATATTTCCATGCTATGAAGATCAGTCTTCATGTACTCTTCATCATCTTCTTCATATTCATACCCTATGTCACCTCTGAACCGCGCTACACCCTTGTAGAGAACGTCACTCTCGATTGCGGATCTCCGGGAAATCAAACGGCTGATGATGACCGGAGATGGACCGGAGAGAACACAGATGTTGATCGATTTGCTCTAATAGAGGAAGAAAGTATCGAAAGGTAAATTTCTTCGACTTTTCGCTCTCTGGCAAGCTCTATCGAGACCGTGCCGTACCTGACGACTCGTATATCTCGGTCCAAGTTCACCTACAGCTTCCGAGTCTCACTGCCAGGCCCAAAGTTTGTCCGATTCCACTTCTACCTGGCTGAATACGAGCACAGCTTGGACGTTCGCAACTCCTTCTTCACTGTCAAAATCCGGGCCATTTACACTGCTGAATAACTTCAGTGCCTCGCTCTTCGCCAACAACAGGACGCAGCCAGCTTTCAAGAGGGAATTTTGCCTGCACGCCAGAGAAAACGAAAATACGATCAACTTAACTTTCGTTCTGGCTTCTTCATCTTCTTACGCTTTGATCAACACAGTCGAATTTGTGTCAGTGCCGGAGACCTTCTACTACACGCCCGAAGACGATCCCTTGATAGTCCCTTCCTTGATTGGCCAGAAAACCCCCTTCACAACTTACTCCGACAGAGCGCTCGAGACACTTTATCGGTTGAACATCGGCGGACGCACAATCCTGCCAAAGGAAGACACAGGGATGTACAGGTAATCACGGCTCTTTATCCTTTTTCTTCTTCTTGAGTTTGATTGTTTGAATTAGGACTAAAACTCCGCTGCCTCCTAGAGAATGGTCTCGGGACTCGGATGATTATTTCATTGGTAAGGTTGTAACTTCCTTCAACGCAAGCCTGCCATTGAAGTACACCAATATAGCGAACTACACCGCGCCCGACGAAGTTTACCAGACCGCGCTCACAATGGGCAGAGACGCGGTGAGTAACCGAGCCAGAAACATGACTTGGCGCCTGCCCGTTGACAGGGGGTTCTTCTATCTTGTGAGAATCCATTTTTTCCATATTCAGGAGAATATCAAGGGCCCCTTTGATATGGTTTTCTATCTTTACATAGACAAAAAGATGGCCGAGGATACTGTTAACGTGGTATCTTGGACTGGTGGGCACGGCATTGGAATTCCTGTGTACAGAGACTACGTGGTCAACATTAGAGACAAAGATAATATCTTCATCGTTGTTCATCCCAGAGGCGACGAGTCTTACTACGACGATGCTATTGTGAATGGGATAGAGGTGTTCAAGATGAGCAATTCAGGCGACAAAAACCTCGCCGGACCCAACCCCAGCAACACTAATCAAAACCAGCCTAGTCCGACGCCTGAGGAATCTGAGCAAGACAGTGTTGATCGTTTTGCTGGGTGTTTGTTTGGGTTGTGCTCTGTTGTTTGCTGCTTTTTTCGTTTTGTTTCTACGGAAGAAAAGGCACCGCAAACGTAGATCGTCGATGAGGTCGAGCAAAGGCTGGTCGCTGCTGCCGGAGGACCTATGTCGTCATTTCTTGCTTTGGGAGATCAGGTCGGCGACAAGAGAGTTCGACAAGAAGCTCATCATTGGCCGGGGATGATTTAGTGATGTATACAAGGGGTTCTTAGATGGCGATGAGTCGAAGCCCGTGGCTGTGAAGCGGCTGAACCTGGCCTCGAATCAGGGAAATGTCGAGTTCGTTACGGAGATTAATTTGCTCTCAAAGCTCCGCCACGTCCACTTGGTGCCTCTCATCGGTTACTGCGACGAAGAGAGGGAGATGATCCTCGTCTACGAATACATTGCCAACGGAACTGTGCACGAACACCTTTATGGCCCTAACCACGAACCCCTCCCGTGGCAGACGAGCCTCAAGGTGTGTATCGGGGCGGCGCGTGGGCTTCAATACCTCCACAAGTACGCCAAAGACACCATCATCCAGCACGACGTCAAGACAGCATACATCCTCCTAGACGAGAACTGGGAGGCTAAGGTCCTCGACTTTGGAATGTCTAAGATCGGCCCGAGTGGCAGTGGCGCAGTCAGCACCATGGTGAAAGGCACGCCCGGATACCTCAACCCAGAGTACGCGCAGAGCGAGAAGCTAACGGACAAGAATGACGTGTATTCATTCAGAGTCGTTCTCTTCGAGGTTCTGTGTGCTCGGAAGCCTTTCGACTAAAAGCTCGACGATGCGATCATGGCCGCAAAGGCAGCTCGACTCTTGTTTTCTCACCGCAGTGTTGTTCGGTTCCCATCCTGAGGCTCGTGATTACTTTCGGAACCCCGTAGGACACCACCGAGATTTGGGATAACCAGTGAGTTGCTGCATTCGGATTTCTTAATCGCTCGTGATTATGATCTTGATGTTACTTGGATTTCGTGCTCACTTTGGATATATATTCTTGGTTTCTTAATAAGTAATGATAATCACGTTTTCAAACTTTAATAAGATGATTAGGATTTTGACACAATAAAATGAGTTCGAGAGCATGATACATTGTTGTTTATGATAACTATAAGCGTACTTGGTAAGATTTCTCTTATTTTTTCATAGCATTTGAAATCCATTTTTTTTTTGTTAGTGGATGATTAACTTATATGAGAGTGGATGAATAACTTTTTTTTTTTTTTGAAGTTGGATGATTAACTTATTTATTATGAAGATTGTTTATGTAATGTTGAACTATAAAAGAACACACTGCTGAAGTGCCGAAGTCACTATGCTCGCAGCCTACACAACTGAAGGTTGTGGCAGAGCCTGTACCTCACTCTTAACCTCCGCAAATAGCCATATCGACACATATCATTTCCGATGAGCCGATTTTGTATAATTGTTATATTTGATACCGAATAATATAACTCGCTATTCTAAATATATTAAATTTCTACTAGCTCAATATTGTTTCACGTGTACAGGTTTCTAAGCAAAGGTGTTACGATGATTTTAGCCATGTGGTTGAGTCAAGCCGCTATTGAAGAGCAAACCAATGTTCTTCTTATCATCTTGCAGGTAAGTTCTTAATTTTTGGTTTTTTTTTATTTTTATTTTAACGCGTTTAGAAAAAATTTGTTAACCTTACGATGGAATTTGACATATTATTTTTTTTGGGATTTCATCTGAGTGTTGTTATGGGAATCGATACAGGATCAAATTTTCACAAGCCGGCTGATGAATTGATATGGGAATTCACATCTGTGAGTGTTGTTATCTTGTCAAAGATTCAATTTGGTTAAAAATGCAGAAGAAGAAAATTGGATGAGTTTTATTATAATGTTTGCCATTTTTTTTAATCTGATTATTGGCATGAGTTCTATTATGATGTTTGTCAATTTTTGAGAATCTTATATCTTGAGAATTTGTTTGGTTACAAAATGCTGAAGCAGTTGATACAAGAATTAGATCTTTGTTTGGTTTTTTGCAAAAAAATTGGTGTATATCTTAACTTGTTTTTTTTTTCCTTTCTTTGGGCATTGATATTGAGTATTAGCATCCCGACATTGTAAAGCTTAAATCTCAGGCATTATGAGTTGAAGTTTACAATTTTTTGTCTAAAAATTTCACACAAAAAAAAAAAAGAAGAATAACGACCCCATTAGTTGACAAAGTGTGTATTTGATAATAATTGGGAAAATATTAATTCTTTTTACTAGTTGCGTTGAGATGTATTGCAATTGATCTTCATTTTTCTTTTAGTTAAGAAAATAAAATAGTTTTCATCATGTTGTTTATAGCAATATAGCTTTCAAGTGTAATAAAAACAGTGAAGCATAATTTTTTTATTTTATCATAATTGGGACATTTTGTCTTTGTAAGTGTGACAGTTAGCACATTAAGTGAGGACAATCATTGGTATAACATTTGGTAATATGAATGAGGGGAAAAACAATCTTTGATCCTATCGTTCGATATAAAAGGTTATAGAGGCTTAATGTAAAATATAAATAAATCATTTATCTATAAAAATCATGAAAGATAGAATAACATGGTTGAATATGGCCATTACAAGAACTGAACTTCAGACACTAATTTTGAGCCCCTTATTTTTCTTTAAAATGTTTGAAATTATAGGAACGTATCAGAGACTAAAAATCGGTCTTCAACGAATTCTCACACTAAATCCAATTGATACTAAATATCAGTCCCAACAGAAAAATAACGTCGTCTAGTTTTCAGTCTCTAATATGTTTCCTGGTTGAATATTCATTGTTTATTGAAGACTGAATATCACTCCTCAATTCTTTCTCTATAAAACATTTTGGAGACTAAACATCAGTTACAAATAGGGTTTAAAATGCATCATGTGGCGCCGAATTATTAGAGACTGAAAATCAGTCCTTGATCATTATCTAAACAAAATGTATTAAACACTGAAGACCAGTTCCAAAAAATTTGATATGAAACACTTTGAAAACTTAGTTTTAGTTCCGAATAAGTTTCTTGATTAGTGCCAAATAAAGTGAGACTGAAAATCAGTCCTTGATCTTTTACCCTAAAAAATTTCTATAACGACTGAATTTCAGTCCCAAATTCGATAGAGATTTGGATTATTAATGACTAATTTTTACTCCCAAATAGGTTCTTTGTTCATAGTACAAAGACTAGCAATTAGTCCCCAATAATTAGTCCCCAATTATTACTAGTACCACATAATAGAGACTGGATATCAATTCTCAATCATTTTGCGTCATTTTCAATTATAATGGAACATATGGGGGACTGAAATCCAGTTGCCATTAAGTTTGCCAGCAAAATCTTAAAGGACAAAAAATATATTTTGTCACTGAAAATCAGTAACTAACATTAATCAAATGAAAATCAGTCCCCAATAACATAAGGTAATGATAAATCAGTCCCTGTTATGGATTATTAAGGACTAATTTTTACTCTCAAATATTTCCATTCTTCTTAGTATAGAGACTGGAAATTAGTCCCCAATAATCAGTCCCCAGTTATTACTAGTACCACATAATAGAGACTGGATGTCAGTCACCAATAGTTTTGCGCCATTTTCAATAATGATGAAAGATATGGGGACTGAAATTCAGTAGCCATTAAGTTTGGCAAAAAAAATTTAAAGGAGAAAAATACATAAGCTACTGACAATCAGTCTTTAACATTAGTCGAATGAAAATCAGTCGCCAATAGCATCGGGTACTGATAAATCAGTCCCGGTTATGGATTATTAAGGACTAATTTTTACTCTCAAATATGTTTATTCTCCTTAGTATTACGAGCACCACATAATAAAGACTGAAAAATCAGTCCCCAACAATTTTGGGCCATTTTGAATAAGAGGGGAACATATATGAGACTGAAATTTAGTTGCCAATAAATTTGCATGAAAAATCTTAAAGGACAAAAATTTATTCGCAACTCAAATTTTGTCTCAGACAATGTGTCCGAATATTAACAACTAAAAATCAGTCCCTAAGTTTAGTCCCATGAAAATCAGTCCCGAATACCATCAGGTACTGATAAATCAGTCTTAGATACTTAGTATTCGAGACTGATATACTTTCGTAAAATAGTCCCAGATGCTCACTTAACGCATGACTATTTATTTATTTTTAAACTGTAACATGGTATTAATGTTATGTATGTAATAAATCCATGAAGAAAATTGATAAACACACTAAGTGGGTGATTTTTTATGACGTGTAACTATCCAAAAACCAATTAGAATATAGCTATTTACCCTTTTTACCTTTGTATTGCTATTATTAATATACCAAAAATCTGTACGTGGAACCATTTAAATTTATGTTCAAAACATGAACCATAAACCAAAAATAAGCTTATGCAGATGATTTAGATTATTTTACTTTAGAAGTTTGTTTGTTTGTTTGGTTTTTTTTTTTTATTATTGGAGAGAATTAAGCGTCTAAAGAATCTATACCGATAGAGGACATTAAATTTGTGATATCAAACTATGACATAATTAGTATGTATAAATCATATGTTAAGTGCGACATAATGTAATTTTGTTAATACTTAGTATATAAAATTAATTTAATTAAAAATAATATGGTTTTAAAAAACCCAGCTCTTAAAAGTTGAGAACCGGAAACCAAAACAGAATTTTAATTTTTTTATCTTTCATATTAGTATATCTATTTATATTCCGTGCTACCGTGTGAATTGAATCCTATAGCCATATATATATATCCGTATAAATTTTAAAAAACAACCACAAAACAAATAGAGGAATCAAAATATTTACTATCAGAATTGTTAGCTTTACAGTTGCTTTTTGCAATAGAGAAGAAGTCAAAAAATAAAGAAAAAAGAGAAGCATCTACCTGCGAAGGCATAGCCCAAAGCGGTTCTTCATGCCCAGAGTGAGTAATTTTACACTGCACAATATAATAAGAACGCATCAATTCAAAACATTTTTGACAGTTCCAATTCCAATATGACAATCAAATCTATCAAAGCGAGCGACATGAGCGATCTCCCGAGGAGAGTGACTTTTGAGAACTATGGAGACATTTAGAGCTTCAGCCTGTAAAAACCACGATACACCATTGCACAATATAAAACGTTGACAAATGTTAAATCACCGTAGAAAGTATAAAAACATGCAAGAAGTCAACAAAAATTTGGATGAAAAGGCTAAACCGGAGTTGCGGAGAGGCGACTTGCGGTTGGAAAGGCGGAGAGACACAAAAAGAACATGAAATCAGAAATTAATCATAAATGAAAATAAGAAGCCTATTTATTCAAATTTATCGTCAAACATACAAATTAGATGTCCTTTCACTTAGGTTTTAGTAACTCTTTCATTTAACTTAGGAAAATGAAAAGACTGGTAGTGTTTAAGTCTAATAGATATGAATGCATTAATCAAATTGCCTATGAGTTTCATAGTATTAAAAAAAAATTAAAAGTATTGGAAAGGTTGTATTGCATATTTTTTTTTTTTTATAAACTTTTTATATAAAAAAGTTGAATAACATAATATTTATTTTTTGGTACTTTTTTTCTTGGAACCAAATAACTGCTTGGTTAAATTTCTTCCTCATTTTTTTGAAAAGAAATTTCTTGCTTAGAGTTTTTTTTTTCTTCTAAAACATAATAAAAAGCATTTGTTGCATAAACATAGACCTAGGTTTTATCTACATGTTGTTTAACCAAATAAATGTTGTACTTTTTATCTTTTATTAAAAGTGAGAAAAATATAGGTGTGGTACGTGCATATTTAAATAATTTAAGTGTTTTTTTTTTAAAAGAAATTTCTTGCTTAGAGTTTTTTTTTTCTTCTAAAACATAATAAAAAACATTTGTTGCATAAACATAAACCTAGGTTTAGTGACTCAACTCCAATTTATCAGTGACAGTCTTATATGATAACTTCCAGAGTTTAAGTCAGGTCCAGTCCAGTAAGAAGACACTTCATACTTAATGCACTTCTAGTGAGTGTGACACACACAAAATCCAGAATAGAATTGTCACTTAGTCACTTTAATGACCTTCTACGATTAATGAGATCCCACCCAGTTAATCAGGTCACAGACATTTTAAGTTCATTTATTATGATTATTAATTCTTCCTTACATTGACTCTGTTGTGATAATAATAACATAATTGCCTCCTTTATGAACTAAGGATCAAACATTCTATTTTACTCTACCAGAAACTACAATAAGATTATCATAATAAGCATCATCTTTATTCAACGACTTGTCATAATCTTTTACAAATGGATAAAATATCTTGTTTAAGGACACACATGTCCAACAGATTGACACGTATGACGAGGGTCTTAACCGACGAGGGTAGGACTGTGTCGACTTTTGCGAATTTCCAACTAGCATGAGGAACGACTCTGAAGAGAGAGTTGAGCCTGGCGGGTCCGTTAAGAAATCCCCTTAGTGGGAAACAAAGAAACCGAGTGTTGAGAGAAGCTCAAGGAGTCTTAACATCATCCGTAACAACTTCTCCGGTGAGACTTAGACCCTTTCAACGTCTCAACTCGTATATGAGTCTTCCTTGCGAGCTTCAGGGGAGATAAGGTTCGAGCCGGAGGAGACCAGAGGAGAAGGCGAATTCTATAGAGAGAAAGAATAGAGAGAAGCTCTGGAGAAAGCTGTGTGAGAATGTATGAAAAGGGTGAACCTCTTTTCCTTGATATAGGGGAATTAATGGAGAATATTCTCCATTAATTGCAGAAGGGGGGTGGCGAAGTTTTCGTTGCCATGGGGGACTTTCCGCAGTTCTTCGTCGTGGCAAGGGGTCCGTCGGTTGCTTCGTGGCTCATCCGTAGCGTCTTCCGGCTGTCCGCGAGCTTGTACGTCGAGTTCGGGGGAATCCGGAGGACCTTCCGATGAGTAAGCTCGGGTATTCTCATCGTCTGCAATTATTGCGAGTTGTCCCTTTCAATGTTATCGACGAGGGGTATGTCTTTGCCAGGATGGTTCGTCACCGATAAGGTGGTTTGTCAGGGGACCTCGTCTAGAGGTTCGTCGGGGACCTCGTCAGGAGGCTTGTCGGGGACCTCGTTGGGTTGTCCAAATTCCCTTCTTGAAGATAGACTTCGGTCTAGGACTTTTGCAAAGAACACGAATAACAACAAAGAAATCGAACATAATAATGAAGAGAACGAACTTTTGAGAGAAGAATTTCTCTATAGATAATCGAAGGCACAAAATACAAGAAGCTAAACTCGTAAACTCTAATGTCTCAGCACTTTACAAAGTGTACAATGCTAGGTTTTTATAGCCTCACATAGGCGAAAATCCTAGCTAACAGAATCGCACAAAATCGGGAAACTCGATCTTTGCTTGCTACTCAAGCTACGCGCTTTCCTCGCTGGGTAGTTGCTGATTTTCCCTCTCCTGCTCGGACAGCTTCTCTGTCCCCGAACTGGCCTGCTCGTCTGCCCCTAACTGGGCTTGCCTTCTATCTAGACGTTCTGCTCGTGTTCACCCGAGCTGGGCTGAACTCTTGTCTATCCTTGGTTCTGGTCGGTACCCGGGCTGACCTTCTCTGTGTGACGGACTAAGTCAAGCTTAAGCTCACATTCTCCCCCGTAAGCTTGACTTACTTCTACTTTCTTCACTCCGAGTAGCTCTCTCATCTCTGCGAACTTGACTCTCGCCAGAGCCTTGGTATGTATGTCTGCCCGTTGCTCCCTTGTGTTGACGAACTCCACGATGATCTCTCGCTTCTCCACACACTCACAAATGTAGTGGAATTTCGTGTCAATGTGTTTGCTCCGTCCGTGGAACACTGGATTCTTCATAAACGCAATGGCAGATTTATTATCCACGTAGAGAGTAACTGGTCTTTGCTCGGATCCGGTCACTTCACTTAGTAGCCCCTTCAACCACATAGCTTGACATGCTGCTGCGGTTGCCGCCATGAACTCTGCTTCACATGAGGATAGAGCTACTGTCTGCTGCTTTTGAGACTGCCAGATGATCAGGCATCTGTTGAGGTAGAATGCTATCCGTCCGGTACTCTTCATGTCATCGATATCACTAGCCAGATCACTGTTTGTAAAGTCGACTAGTACTTCTGCTCCACTTCACTTGCTGTACTGGATCCCCTAGGCAGTCGTGCCCTTCATGTATCGCAAGATGTGCTTCATCGCCTGCTGGTGTGCACTTGTGGGCTTCTCCATTTATCGACTGACTATCCCAACTGTGTGTGCAATGTCTGGTCGGGTGTGAGTGAGGTATCTGAGACACCCGATCACGCGTCTGTACTCTGTGGGATCCACTCCTCTCCCTTCAGCATCCTTCCCGAGCTGCAGCTTTGCCTCCATTAGTTATTTGCTCGGGTTGCAATCCGCCATCTCGAACTGAATAATGATCTTCGTTGCGTACGCCGACTGCTTCAGCATGATGCAGACCTTCTTCTGTTCCACCTCGAGACCGAGATAGTACGAAAGTAATCCGAGGTCACTCATTTTGAATTCGGCCATCATCTGCTGCTCGAATCCATCTACACCTCCTGCGCGGGATCCGGTGACGATCAGGTCATCCACATATGCTCCCAGAATGAGGGTCTCCTGCCCGGTACTCCTGGTGTAAACTGCCTGCTCTCTCAGGCACTTTGTGAATCCAAGGTTCTTCAGCTTTTGTCAATGCAGAAATTCCACGCTCTTGGTGCTTGTCTCAACCCGTATAGGGCCTTGGAAAGTTTGTACACCTTGTGCTCCTTGCCCGTGACTCAGAACCCCTCTGGTTGCTTGACGTACACTTCTTCTTTGAGGTCACCATTTAGGAATGCTGATTTGACATCCATATGGTGAATTTCCCAACCTCGATGAGCTGCAAAGGGCTAGGATGAGTCTTATCGTGTCCAGTCTAGTTACTGGAGCAAAGACTTCCACAAAGTCTATGCCTTTCTTCTGGACGTAGCCTTTAGCTACCAGCCTTGCCTTATGCTTAAGGATGTTCCCCTCGGTGTCCTTCTTCAGCTTGTACACCCACTTAAGGCCGATGGGTTTATGACCTTTGGGCAGGTCGGTGAGCTCCCATGTCCCGTTCTTCTCAATGGACTCCATCTCCTTCTTCATTGCTTCCTGCCACTCCTACTCGGCTTCTGCCTTCTGGTAGTTAGCCGGCTCCTCTGTGTACAATAGAGAAAGTTCATCCAGGCTCATCTCCACTTCCTGAGTCTGATCGTAGACTTCTGCCAGGGGTCAGAATCCCCTTGGGCAATCTTCGATGGAGGAATCTCCCAAGCTGGATGGGCTGGTCCTGCTCGGACATGGTGTCCGTGGTGTATCCGGGCTGTTCTCTCCCAGGCTGGATTCTCTCGTGCTTCGCAAGGCTGTTCCCGAGCTGGGTATTCCGGGCTTATCCTGCTCGACAACGCCTTCTTCATCTTCGACTGTGAACTTTACTGAGTTCTGCTCGGGTTCTCCTTTGTCATTGCGCTTATCCCACCTCATCTCTTCTTCGAACACATCATCTTTGCTCACTTGGATTCTGCCGCGTCATGAATCGTAGAGTCTGTGTACCTTGCTTCCGTCTTCAACGCCAAGGTACACCATCTTCTGACTATGGTCATCCAACTTCTGGAGATGTGGCCCCGCAATCTTCACGTGTGCGGTGCACCCGGACACTATCAAATGTTCTAAGTGGCCTGGTAGGGAGTGCGTTCTCCTAGCGCCTTGGTCGGCAATCGATTAAGTAGGTAAATAGCTTGTTTTACTACTTCTGCCCAAAACCTGGCTGGAACTTGCATGCTCTTGAGCAAGCTCCTCGCTGTGTTCATCACAGTTCGGTTTCGTCTTTCCACCACGCCATTCTGTTGGGGCGTGTGGGGTGCAGACAGGTGATGCTAAATCCTTCCTGGTCGCAGAATTCTCCGAACTGCTGGGAAGTGAATTCTCCTCCTCGGTCTGTACACAAGACCTTTAACCTTTGCACTGAGCCATTCTCCACGATCTTCTTGAACTTCTTGAAGACCTCAAAGGCTCCACTATTCTCCTTAAGCATATAAACCCACTTCCAGCGACTGTAATCATCAACAAGTAAAAGGAAGTACTTGTTACTTGCCAATGTTGTTGGGGTGACTGGACCACATAGATCTACATGCACCAACTGTAGGGGTCTTTCTGCTCAGAAATTGGCCTTGATCGGAAAAGGTATCCTCGCCTACTTTGCGATCATGCAACACTCACATAGTTGGTCGGGTGTTCTATTTTTGGAACCCCGAAGGCCATCTGCTTTTCGCCTATCATCTTGAGCGCGTGAAAATTAACATGTATGAGCCATGCGTGCCATAGAAAAGCTGAGTCTACCATTGATGCCGAGACAGACGGGCTGGCACGTCTTCAGGAGAATCTTGTAGAGTCTGTTGGGTGTCTGCTCCACCTTCATCAACAACTCTCCTTCCTTGGTCCACATCTTCAGATAGGACCCTGATAGCACCACCGTGTTCCCGATCTCAGTCATGTGCCCTAGACTGATGATGTTGCTCTTCAACTTTGGGATGAAATACACCTGGGTCATCAGACGCTGGTCGCCATTATTGCACTCGAACAGGATAGACCCTCTGCCTCTGATCTCTACGACTGATCCATCACCGAATTTCACGTTGCTCGTGATCTTCTCATCGAGCTCTTCAAACTTAGCTCGGTCCCCAGTCATGTGGTTGCTAGCTCCTTTGTCTAAGTACCATACGTCGGTACTGACTTTCTTTTCTCCATCTACGAGGAGATTTTCAATAACCTTATCCTCAATAACGAAAACCTTCTCGTTGGTTTCCTCCGGACAGATCTGCTCGGCCTCTGAGCTGATCGGCACACTGATCACTTCTGCCCGGGCCTTTGCGTTACTATCGCCATTCTGTTCGTCCAGGTGCGTTTCCTGCTCGGCAAATAGCAATGTCGGCTGAGCACCAAAGAAATCGAACAGAATAATGAAGAACATGAACTTTTGGGAGAAGAATTTCTCTATTGATAATCGAAGGCAAAAAATACAAGAAGCTAAACTCGTAAACTCTAATGGACTCAGCACTTTACAAAGTGTACAATGCTAAGTTTATATAGCCTCACATAGGCGAAAACCCTAGCTAACAGAATAGCACAAAATCGGGAAACTACCCTAAATAATCTCGTCAAATCTTTGACTCGATCTTTGCTTGCTCCTCAAGCTACGTGCTTTCCTCGCTGGGTAGTTGCTGACTTTCCCTTTCCTGCTCGGACAGCTTCTCTGTCCCTGAGCTGGCCTGCTCTTCTTCCCCTAGCTGGGCTTGCCTTCTATCCGGACTTTCTGCTCGTGCTCACCCGAGCTGGGCTGAACTCTTGTCCATCCTTGGTTCTGGTCGGTACCCGGACTGACCTCCTCTGTGTGACGGACTAAGTCAAGCTTAAGCTCACATCAAGGCCTCGCCAAATGAGTTGGGTCTTGGCCTCTTGGTCTTTGACTTTGCCAACGGACTTTGACTTTCGTCAGTGAGGCTCAATTTTTATATAGCTTGAAAAATATGCATAACAACTCGCATAATACTCACATTAAAGCTTGAAAATTGCATCACTAATTGCCGGAATCCGGGTTATTTCCTTCCAAGAATTTCCAAGAATATCTGCGTAAATTTCCTTATTGGTGAGTCTGATAGGTCACTCATATCAACGTGCATCATGCCTTGTTGCTTCATCATCTGTAGATCAATATTCTTCTCATCTTTTATTTTTTTTATTTTTTTCTTCCTTCTTTTGGAAGACTGGTGATGTTTACAAATTAAAGAAGAGCCAAAGAAGCAATAACGAGGACAAAGAATAAAGGATCAGAATAAAAAAAGTTATATCCAAATCTTTGATGTGAAATTTGTCAGCATTATTATCGCTAATGCGTTCAAAAGGAAGATCTTTCCACGCACATTCACAAAAGATGTAGCATATTATCTTCGCTTTTTCTTTCTTTTTTACTGTTCTAAGCATTATTGATATAGAGAGAAATACAAGCGTAACACAAGAACGCGTTTTTGTGAGATAAAACTTGACTTCACAAGCAAAAACTCGATTTTTAATTCATCATCCACTAAGGAGTTACAAATAATGCAGCCCTTATATAGCGGATTCAAACCGATAAAGGAAATTAAACATAAAAGACAATGTCATAAATCCCGTAATCAAATAAACTAACAATGGCAACCTAATAATCAAATTAAATAGCATAATATTCTAAAATAAAGATTGGAAATCACGTCACTAAAAGTTGGAATATCGGATTATTTCTTTCCAAGAATATCCGCATCATTCTCTCGGCATTGAACAAATTCGTCCTCGAATTTCTTGGGGTGGGTTGGTAGTGGACTCGGGTGCTTCATCGGAGTTTGACGTCGCGATCTTTATGTCTGGCGGCTTGTCGGGTGGCACCTTCGCACACTTGTTTATTGGCTTCATGTGGACCTCGTCATGTTGTTCTTCCTCATTGGGCATCTCCTTGGATTTTAACCCAAAAATAATTTGGGATTTTTTCACCTCTTTCTCAAAGCAAGCCAAGAAATATTTCTTCAGGAAAAGATTGCTCGGACTCTGAAAAAAATCTATCTTCACCGTTGCGGACAAACACGTCATGTGAACAACACGAAATATAGTTGTGTCATTCTCGAATTGCTTCTCGTTATCTTCGGCCTCCTCAAGCTCGACCTCATCATACATGAACTTCTCTTGCTCGGCGCACACGTTGTCGCCGTACACCGCCTCGTCATGCACGATTTTGGCGTACTCCGCCTTGTCGTAAACGGCTTCGACGTACTCAATCGTACACGGGTTTGTCATACTCCGAGATAGCCACCTGGAACGCCGCTACCCATCGCGCATCTTTTGGGACCGCCGCACGTCCCAAATTCTGCCCGAACAGGTTAGCTCGGTCGTCCTCGGTGTCGAACTCGTCTCGGTGCCGTTGCCCCGTTTAATTCTACACCAGTACATGTTGGATCGGTATTAACTTTTTAATAAAAATAATGAACGCAACACATTGCGGCGGAAGTTCAAAATTTCGGTTTAATATGAAAACTCATTTTTGAATATTAAAATAACCATAACGATGAAAACGACATTCATAAGAACATGCAAAATAATTTCAATACGTAAACGAGCGAGAGTAAATCCGATGAATCATATAACTAATTATAAGATTAGGATACTCACAAATCCGGATTTATACACGGTTTACGTCGTCGCTCTTCACGAGTCTTCCCTCCGTCTTGAATCAAACAACCACGATAGAATCAATGTTATGGCTTTCGGGGTTTTGTGAGATTTAGAGGGTGGGCTCTATATGAACAAGAAAGAGAGGAGAACGTAGGAGCTATATCGGTTCTACAAGAGAACGTAGGAGCTATTCCGATTCTTCAACAAGAACGTAGGAGCTATACGATTCTTCAACAAGAACGTAGGAGCTATTCCGATTTCTCCTCTTTTTCTCTCTAAAACAATTTTCAAACTCTCTCCAAAGTTATGAGACTCATCTCTCCTCTCTTGGTATGTGAACACATTAATTTTAATCAATATTAAAACTAAAAACATGCATGTCTTCCAAGTGTCACTTTGGAAGGTGACATGAATTGCATGTCATGCATGTCTTCCAAGTGTCACAATATTCTCTTCCAATCACCATGCATTTAATCTATGGATGATATGATGACACATCATCAATCCTTCCATGATAAGATTAACCAATGGGAATTAAACAACAATTTTTCTCCACCTTTTATTTATTAAATTGTAATTTACATAATTATCATTATAATCATGTAACTTCTACTATTTAATAAAGGTGATCAAAATAACAATTTATTTATTTGATCATTAGAAAAATCGACTAAGAGAATATTTGTTCATACCAATTCCTTACTTAGAAATATTTCAATTCATTAATTGAACTTAATATGATTTCAATAAATCGTACCTTATATATTTCTAACACGAATTTTGTTCATCAAAATCTCTTCCGAAAGTCTAACATTGAGACCTCATGGACCCACATGAACGAAGCTTTAGAATAAAGTCCGGACAAAAAGTTCACAAACTTTTCCGAACTTTCAATTCCTAATATTAGTCGATTCCACTAAAGGACCAATATTGAAAATCTCTAAGTTCATATGCGTTTCTATTTTTGTTTGATGTGATACAATTATTCTTCACACGGTCCACGGTGCATTTTACGATATTACCCTTTGTGCGTATCAGTAACCAAGAAGAATTGTAAAATTACCGTTTTACCCCTTGGTTATTATTTCATCAACTCCTTTGTTGTTTGTGAACGAGAAAAACATAAAGTGAGATGTCACAACATGTCACATGTTTTATTTAGAGAATATGTTATTCACTAAATACCAGGCCCGGTTTATTCGCTCACACTTCAAAGAACAAAGCATGATGTGATACTAATGCCAAGGCATTCTTTCAACACAAATTCCATATCTGTGAATCACACAGTTCAACGAAACAGTATTATGACACCAACTGTCGGGCTTTAATCCTTTTCATTGGATCTTGCCCATTGACAAATCAAATGTCATAAAGTGTTACAAGAAGCTATGTATTCACTTCAGGATTTAGGTAATTACAAAAATACCCCTCGTTTGTGATTTTGAAGTTTCGAGTAATTAAACGGTTTTATCTCGAACATCAAAGTGTCACTGGTCTCATTCAATGTCTTCAATAAGACATCAAGAATAAACTACTAGAGTCACAACTCTCAATACCACAAGATCGGATATCAATAGTCTATTCAAACAATCATTGATCGGATTCGATTGCCCGAACGATCCTGAGATTGTGAACTTTTCATTTCAAACTAATCAAGAAGAGGTATCTTGTTAAGTCTGTACTTAACTCTTCTTTCGTTGATGATAATTTCAGGGCATAGACAAATGTGTATAAACACAAACTTAAATATAAGGATGAATATTTAATCTTTAATTCATTTTCAGAAAAATGACATAATCGTATTATTACAATAAGTACTTTAGCCATAAACTATTTTATTTGCTAAAAGGTCCTTCATGTCTCCTTTATGGGCATAAATCCCAACAAACTCCCACTTGACTCAAAGGAGATGTGAATGATCTTTCACTCCTATGCCTTCTAGATGTCTATCGAAAACTTTACTCGTTAAAGCCTTCGTAAACGGATCTGCAAGGTTGTCCAACGTTGAGATCTTCTTCACGTCCGCGTCTCCTCTTTTGACAATAGCTCGAATAAGGTGATATTTCCGTTCTATGTGTTTCGAGCGTTTGTGACTTCTTGGTTCCCTACAGTTACCAACGGCCCCACTGTTATTATAATAAAGTGTAATGGGCCTGCTGACATTTGGAAAAATTTCCAAGTACTTTAGGAATTTGCGAAGCCAAACAGCCTCTTTTGCGGCTTCACAAGCCGCCACATATTCGGCTTCCATGGTCGAGTCAGCAATGCAAGATTGCTTGATACTCCTCCAGACCACGGATCCACCATTCAGGATAAACACAGATCTCGAAGTGGATTTCCTGGAATCCTTATCCGCTTGAAAGTCGGAATCGGTATATCCCGTCACAGTGAGGTCATTACCTGAGTATGCAAGCATATAATTTCTCGTTCTGCGAAGATACTTGAGAATATACTTGACAGCAACCCAGTGCTCGGGTCCAGGGTTTGATTGGAATCGGCTCACCACGCCTACTGCGTAAAAAATATCCGGTCTTGTGCAAAGCATCGCATACATGAGACTTCCTACGGCTGAGGCGTAAGGAACGTGTCTCATGTCCTCTTCCTCTTGAGGAATCTTTGGAGACTGCTTTTTAGAAAGGTGCACTCCATGACGAAAAGGTAATAAACCTTTCTTGGAGTTTTGCATATTGAAGCGATCCATCACCTTATCAATATAAGATGCTTGAGAAAGCACTAATTTTCAGTTCTTCCGATCTCTAAAGATCTGAATCCCCAAAATGTAAGCAGCTTCTCCGAGATCCTTCATATCAAACTGCTTTGACAACCAGATTTTAACCTCTGATAACTTTCCTACGTCATTCCCAATGAGTAGTATGTCATCGACATAAAGAACCAGGAAAACTACTTTGCCGTCGTTTATCATTTTATAAACGCATGGTTCATCTACTGACTGCTCAAAGCCGTAGCCTTTTACAGTCTCGTCGAATCTGATATTCCACGATCTATATGCTTGCTTAAGTCCATAAATAGACTTTAGCAAGTCACAAACCTTGCCCTCTTGGCCTTTCTCCACGAACCCGTCTGGTTGAGCCATATAAATGCGCTCATCAAGGTTGCCATTCAAGAAGGCAGTCTTGACATCCATCTGCCATATTTCATAATCGAGGGCGGCAGCAATGAATAAAAGAATGCGGATGGACTTTAGCATTGCGACTGGCGAGAAGGTATCTTCATAGTCAATACCTTCTCTTTGGGTAAAACCCTTTGCCACTAGTCGCGCTTTGAGTGTCTCTACATTTCCATCAGCACCTCTTTTCTTCTTATAGATCCATTTACATCCGACAGGTCTAATACCTTCGGGTGGATCCACAAGTTTCCAGACTTCGTTGGTGTGCATCGAATGCATTTCAACGTTCATGGCTTCAAGCCATAGGTTCGCTTCGGAACAAGACATCGCTTGGGAGAATAATGCAGGATCATCTACCTCTTTGTTTGCGACAGCTATATGAGCTTCACTGAGTAGCATGTATCGGTTATGCGGTCGTACGGCCCTTTGACTGCGACGATTCACAGTCTGCTCAGTTTCCGATTGTGGTTTTTCCACTGTTGGTGTAGGACTTATCCTAATTTGTGGAGTACTTGTTACTTCACCCAACATTTCTTTAAGCACAAGTCTGCTTCTGGGTACGGCATTCTTAATAAAGTCCTCCTAAAGAAACCTAGCGTTCGTGCTGACAAACGTTTTCTGGTCGGCGGGACTATAGAATATGTACCCTTTTGTTCCCTTAGGATATCCTACGAAAAGGCACAATTCTGACCGACTAGCCAACTTACTAGTCTTTTGCCTTAGCACATGGGCTGGGCAACCCCAGATTTTGATGTGGTTTAAAACAGATTTTCTACCACACCATCTTTCATAAGGCGTACCAGGAACCGTCTTTGACGGAACTTGGTTCAGAATGTAAGCTGCCGTTTCCAAGGCATATCCCCAGAACGAATCAGGAAGTGATGAGTAACTCATCATTGACCTCACCATATCCAACAGAGTTCGATTCCTTCTCTCTGACACTCCATTTTGCTGTGGGGTGCCAGGTGCTGTAAGCTGAGAATGAATACCTTCTTCTTTGAGTAGGTCCTCAAACTCTCCAGACAAGTACTCTCCACCACGATCGGATCGTAATGTTTTGATCTGTTTCTCTCTTTGCTTTTCAACCAATGCCCGATACTGTTTGAACATTTCAAAACTATCGGATTTGTTTCGCATAAGAATGACATGACCGAAACGTGAGAAATCATCAGTGAAGGTCACGAAATATTCATAACCTCCTCTTGCCTGGATGTTGATTGGTCCACATACATCAGTATGTACGAGTTCCAATACTTGTGTGGCTCTTTCACCTTTCGATGAGAAAGGTCTCTTGGTCATTTAGCCTTCGAGACAGGATTCACATGTAGGAAGAGATCCCACATTTAGAGATTGCAAAGGACTTCTCTTGCTAATCTCTTAATCCTCTCAAGACCAATGTGTCCAAGACGTAAGTGCCACAGATATGTGTCATTAGTCTAATCAATATGAGATCTTTTGCGCTTCCTGTTTGAATCGTTATTCACTTCGGTATCGAAGATAGCCGGTTCATCCGGATATAAGTAATATATACAATTGATCCGATGAGCTTTAGTAATGAACGAATTATCAAGATAAATTTCAATACCGCTATTGAATTTTAACTTGAAAGATTGTTCTTCTAAACGACCAAAAGAAACAAGGTTCTTGCTAAAATCCGGTACATAATAAACTTCATTCAATAATAAAGTTTTATCCCCAAACTTAAGCTTTAAGGTCCCGACTGATCTTGCACCGACATTCGTTCCATTTCCCTAGTTGAACGTGAACTCCCCATCACTTAAGCGTCGGGTTTTCCTGAAACCATTCAAGTTACATACAATATGGTCTGAAGCTCCGCAATCTAGTATCCAGGGTATTTCTTTGTTTGTAATGTAACACGCGTGAGTAACGAGGCTCATACCCTTCTCTTTGACAGTCTTGAGATAGGTAGGACAATTCCTTCGCCAATGGCCGACTTCTCCACAATGGTGGCACTTGTGCTTAGACTTGTCCACTTTTGTGACACTCTTGCCCTTAGCATCCTTAGCCTTCTTATGAAGCGCTTTGGATCCTGTTAGGTTGGCGTTTTTAGGACCTTTATTTGCCTTCTTAGTCCCAGAGGTGGAGGCCTTGTGTTCAGCAACATTGGCAACTCCATTCTTCCTCTTGTTATTCGGTAGGAGTCCCTCGGCAGTCTGCAACTCTTTCATAAGCTCGGATAACGTGTATTCGAGTTTATTCATGGAGTAATTCAGACGGAAGCTATCGAAAGAGTCTGATAGAGTCTCCAAAATCATATCGATCTTAGTGACTCCATCGATTTCAGACCCAAGAATTTCCATCTCGTTCAAGTGTCCAATGATCGTTAGCATGTGGTCACGAACAGGAGTTTCTGGCTTCATTCGGCAATTCATAAAATTCCGGATAGCTTGCTGCCTCGCCTGACGCCCGTGACATCCAAACATCTCATGGAGATTAAATAGCATGTCACATGCCGTGGATATGTCCCGGTGAGATTGTTGCAACACATTGCTCATAGATGCTAGAATGTAGCACCTAGCAATTTCATCGGATCTAATCCAGGCATCATAGGCGTCCTTGTCCTCTTTGCTCGAGTCATCACTCAGAGCTTCAAGACACGGGGTAGTGAGAACATACTTGTGCTTTTCCACCGTCAGTATGATGTCGAGGTTACGTTTCCAATCAACGTAATTCTCACCCTCGAGTTTGTTAGTGCTCAAAATAGTTGCGAGCGGGTTCAAAGACATTTTGCTGAAAATAATTTAAAAGAAAAAATATATTTTAGACATTTGCTATATTCGGAATAATCATGATGCATGAACAATCCTTATTGTTATTTGTGAAAATGATATTTTGATTCCATGGTATTATGAACAAAATGATTAATTACTTTTCCTAGGGGAAACCGTAATCGCCTTTCATAGTCATGACGCATCACTATTTAATTTGAACTTTCCAAGAAGTCACAACTCCTAGTCCAAATTAATTACCATAAAAATTTGGTCACTTATTTCTAATGCATTGCCTCTAGGGAGGATTACGTTAGAATTAAGTCTAAGTGTGTAACCGACATATGGGCCTTATCCAAGTTACTTTGAGAACGGTCCACCTAGGGGAGGCCCCGCGTCATCGTTACTCTTTAAGGCTTAGTTCGTTAACGATCTAATAAGCGAAGTGATTCCGGAGTACTCCCGTTAAAGGGAGGGCCACTAGGGTGATTCTTAGTCCATCACACAATCCGGTATCAAATCTATGTCGGGGACCGTGTGTTTTTTCAACGAAAAACAACCCTCCCACTTAGTCTTTACAAAAAATGAATTTTGTTCATTGAGTTTAACTTTTATAACGACGTTTATAAACCAAACTCCAATGATGCATGAATATGACATAGTTATACAAGATGTTGGCGTCCTATCCTATATGACGTGTGACGTGAAATGCGAGAAGCATAAATAAATTTAAAGCATAAATTTAACTTCTCTAATGGCCCATTTCTAAAATTACAACCCATAGACAAAATACATAGAAAATAAACTAGCTTTATCTCCTTCATCATTTTGCCGAGATCTCGAGTTTCCGTTTTTCAACCTTAGAGATCAATATCTCTCCCACTCAAATAAATAAATGGCGCTTATAATATTTTAAAAATATGTGACAAAATGTGTTCTTTAACAGTTAAATTTAAGAACAATCAAGTCAACAGTCCCGGCTCGAGGTAACTCAGGACTTAGATCGAATATCCATTTGATCATCTAGTAGTGACTCAACTCCAAGTTGTCAGTGACGGACTTATATAACAACTTCCGGAGTTTAAGTCAGGTCTAGTCAAGTATGAAGCCGCTTCATACTTAATGCACTTAGAGTGAGTGTGACACACACACTAAATTTAGAATTGGATTATATCACTTAGTCACATTAATGAATTTATCCAATTAATGAGCTCTCACTCTGTTAATCAAGTCATGGATATTTTTAAGTTCATTTATTATGATTATTAATTCTTCCTCACATTGACTCAGTTGTGATAATAATAACATAATTGCATCCTTTATGAACTATGGAACAAATATTCGATTTTACTCTACCATAAACTATAATAAGATTGACATAATAAGTAACGTCTTTTCTTCAACTACTTTGGTCTAAATCTTTTACAATTAGGGAAAAGACAGCTTTTTTAAGGACACATGTCCAACAATCTCCCACTTGTACTTAAAGAAGATGACCCATGTCTTTCAGACCCATACTCTCCAGATGCCTCCTGATTATTTTCTCTGCCAACGTCTTGGTAAATGGATCAGCCAGATTGTCTCTCGAAGCTATTTTCACAACCCTTACGTTGCCACGACGTACTATCTATCTGATGAGATGGTATTTGCGTTCTATATATATATTTCCTTGTTATGGTATCTGGGCACTTTAGAATTTGCCATCGTACCACTGTTGTCACCATACAGCATTAGGGGCCCATCTACATCTGGAACTACTCCCAACTCTATGTAGAAATTATTTAGCGAAACTGATTCTTTGGCTGCCTCACACGGTGCCACATATTCACCTTCCATTGTGGAATCTACAATACAAGATTGTTTAACGCTTCTCCAGAAAATCGCTCCACCAGCAAGGGTGAACACTGCTCCTGACGTCGATTTTCTCGCTCTCCGAAGATACTTGGGAATGTTCTTCACTGCTGTCCAGTGAGCCATACCAGGGTTGGATTGGTACCTGCTAACAATTCCCACAGCATAACAGATGTCTGGCCTAGTACACTGTATAGCGTACATCAGACTTCCCACTGCTAAAGCATAGGGTATGCGCCTCATCGCGTCTTGCTCTTCTGGAGAAGTTGGGCACTGTTTCCTATCGAGGAATACTCCATGTCTGGTTGGTAAATTACCTCCCTTGGAGTTTTCCATTACAGAACGATCAAACACCTTATCTATGTAGGGTGCTTGTGATAAGGCCAGAAGCTTGTTGTTGCGATCCCTAAAGATGCGGATCCCAAGAACATAGTTGGATTCTCCCTTATCCTTCATTTAGAATTGCGTAGCTAACCACGCTTTCACGTCCGATAACCATTTTCACATTATTACCAATGAGAAGAATATCGTCGATGTACAGAACAAGGAAAATCTCCACGGTATTATCATTGAGCTTATAAATGCAGGCCTCGGTGATATTTTGCGCGAATCCATAGGTCTTGATGGTTTCATCAAACCTTAGATTCCAGGATATGGAAGCTTGCTTCAATCTATAAATGGACTTGAGTAATCAGCAAACTTTCCCTTCTTGACCCTTTTGCACGAACCCTTCTGGTTGGTCTGTATTGATGTTCTCGTCAATGTACCCGTTCAGGAAAGCGGTTTTGACGTCCATCAGCCAAATCTCATAATTGAGAGTACATGCTATGGCCATGAGAATCCGGATGGACTTGTACTTAGCGACTGGAGCGAAGGTCTCATCGAAATCAATACCTTCTCTCTGGGTAAAACCCTTTGCCACTAGTCTAGCCTTGAAGGTTTCAACCTTCCCAACCACTCCTCTCCTTTTCTTGTACATCCACTTACAGCCAATGGTTTTGAACACATCCGGTAAGTCTAGAAGTTCCCAGACTTGGTTCGAATCCATTGATTCTATTTTTTTGGTTCATGGCTTCCTGCCATTCCCTATTATCAGTATCAACCATAGCTTGCTTAAAGCCTATGGGATCTTCAACACTAGTGTTAGTAACAGCTAGGTGAAACTCTAACTGGGTTTGCTCGTAGCGTTCAACCGGTCTTCTGAACCTCCCACTACGTCTAAGTACCCCTGAGTTCTGATTTGGGACTGTGGTTTCCGCACTCTCTTCGACAACAAGCGCTGTTGGCGAAGCGTTGACTTTGTCACATGGCATAACTAGGAATTTAATTCAAATTGTCTTATATTTCCAGTATAGTAAATATTTTTACTATCGATAGTTTCTAAAACCGTAGACTTATATTAGCATGAAATGCATATCTAATCATCAAGGTATATCTATCATTGAATGGCTCGAATTTACTCAATATTTCATAGGATCATAGTTGTAAAATTAACAAACTTTTATTGAAGAAAAACTTAATTATTGTTATAAAAAGATTGAAGGGTTTTCAAATCGCCCTTAAAAATGATCTTTAATTAAATAACGTGAGAGTAAAAAACATAAAAGAAAATAAATTCTTCAACTTGAGCCATTCCATGTTTCGCTTCCAAATCCCTCGGACGACCATAAACAATTACTCCTTAGCTGCTGCTGAAAAACAAAGAATATCACATCTCATTTTTAGATCTTTGGAGAAAAATATCTTCTAAAACAAATATGCTTTCAAAACTTATCGGGTGAGACACTCACTAGGTTCATTCTTCTTTTCATTATGGAACTTGGGACAATCTATTTTCCAGTGTCCCTTTTCCTTGCAACTTTCTTGTCATTGGTTTACGGTTGGAAATTATTCCCCCATTTCCTCTTGGGACCATGCCTTTTCTTCATCTTGGGATTCTTGGAAGAAGACCCTTTCTTGAACGCAATGTTCAATTCGGATTTCTTCTTAACCAATCCCTAGATGTCCTCAAAGGTCTGCAACTCATTAATCATTTGTGTCAAACCATATTTCAGTTTGTTCATAGTGTAGTTGCTGGAACGGGACAAACTCAGGTGACAGCGAATTAAGGATAATGCTGATCTGAGATTTCTCGTCCATCGTGCCCCCATGCAGCACAGCCTCATTGAACCACTTAGTCATGCTCATGACATCGTCACGAACATAAGTGCCTGACTTCATTTTGGCATTCATGTAGCAACGAGTCGCTTCATGTTGAGCCTGCTCGGACTGCTTTCCATACATTTGTTAGAGAGATTCCATGATCTCAAAAGCAGTTTCCATTTCCTCTAACTTGATTCTCAGCGAATCAGACATGCTAGCCAGCATATAAGCCTTAGACCGATTGTTCGCATGAACCAAAGAATCATAGAGTTCTTTCACTCCCTTGGCACTGTTAGCGGCCGGAGAAGGGGGACATTCATCCATGAGAAAAAAACAGAATGTTCTCACTTATAAATACAATGTTGATGTTACTCTTCCATTTCGGAAAGTCACTTCCGGCCAGAGTATTGTTTGAAATAAATGATATAATGGGATTCGGCATATTGACTTGCATTGAAAAAGAAACTTATTAAACTTTATTATAGGTAGAATGTTTTAGGAAAAATATGTTTGAAATAGTTACATGATACAAATATGTTCCGGGAAAACGTTAATTAAACCCATTAACTATTTCGTGATAATTTTACTGACTAAACACGTCGTTGCCGTCCTTAAGAAATGGTCACTCTAGGGTGACTCAGCGGGATCAACCGTGTAGTTTGGTTAAACTAATTTTTAGTCATAAACTTAATTAGTAATCACAACAAGAACCACCAAAATTCCCTATGATTATTAACTATCACCATAGACATTCGGGAAGTACCAAATTCCGTGCAAGCTTAACCTATGATTTTCAGTTCTCGGATTAGTCTTACAAACATTGTCCTTAGGGAATGGTCACACTAGGGTGACTCGCAGTCCATTTCCAAGATTCCTCCATCCCCATATTCTTTTGGAACTATCACGGTGTCAAGCCTGCTGGAATCAGTATCGCTCTGACACCGATTCTGAGTCGTGCCTTTAGATCTAGACCTGAATCGGTCACCGCCGACTCCTAAGAAACTGTAATCATTGATTAAGGCACAGAGTTTGAGCTTTTAAAAAATTACTGGGTTAGAGTCCCATACCAAAAACCCTGTCAAACCGTCTTTATCAAAATCAACTTACTATTAATTTTCCCGATCGTGATGAATTAATTAAATTTAATTTATTAACATGTTTATTAGTTTTAATCAGAGCCTTGAGTAAAAGTGAATAATCTCATAATGGATAAATGCAAGAACGTGTAACTTTCACCTTCGACGATTCTGTCTTCGTTCTTTGATTTACAAGAATTCCGTATCTTCTGATCCACATGCTCTTTGCGATTTTCTGTCAGAAGATAGCTCTCAGTTGTCTTCCGATGCATGACTCTGGGATTTTGTCGCCAAGAGAGTTGGCTCTTCTAGAATAACCTCTTAACCCTAAAAGCAAAATCCCAGGAATAATTTTCCCTGTGAGATTTGTAGGATCGGTATTAACTTTTTAATACAAATAATGAACGCAACACATTGCGGCGGAAGTTCAAAATTTCGGTTTAATATGAAAACTCATTTTCGAATATTAAAATAACCATAACGATGAAAACGACATTCATAAGAACATGCAAAATAATTTCAATACGTAAACGAGCGAGAGTAAATCCGATGAATCATATAACTAATTATAAGATTAGGATACTCACAAATCCGGTTTTATACACGGTTTACGTCGTCGCTCTTCAAGAGTCTTCCCTCCGTCTTCAATCAAACAACCACGATAGAATCAATGTTATGGCTTTCGGGGTTTTGTGAGATTTAGAGGGTGGGCTCTATATGAACAAGAAAGAGAGGAGAACGTAGGAGCTATTCCGATTCTTCAACAAGAACGTAGGAGCTATACGATTCTTCAACAAGAACGTAGGAGCTATTCCAATTCTTCAACAAGAACGTAGGAGCTATTCCGATTTCTTCAACAAGAACGTAGGAGCTATACGATTCTTCAACAAGAACGTAGGAGCTATTCCGATTCTTCAACAAGAACGTAGGAGCTATTCCGATTTCTCCTCTTTTTCTCTCTAAAACGATTTTTAAGCTCTCTCCAATGTTATGAGACTCATCTCTCCTCTCTTGGTATGTGAACACATTAATTTTAATCAATATTAAAACTAAAAACATGCATGTCTTCCAAGTGTCACTTTGGAAGGTGACATGAATTGCATGTCATGCATGTCTTCCAAGTGTCACAATATTCTCTTCCAATCAGCATGCATTTAATCTATGGATGATATGATGACACACCATCAATCCTTCCATGATAAGATTAAGCAATGGGAATTAAGCAACTATTTTTCTCCACCTTTTATTTATTAAATTGTAATTTACATAATTATCATTATAATCATGTAACTTCTACTATTTAATAAAGTTGATCAAAATAACAATTTATTTATTTGATCATGAGAAAAATCGACTAAGAGAATATTTGTTCATACCAATTCCTTACTTAGAAATATTTCAATTCATTAATTAAACTTAATATGATTTCAATAAATCATACCTTATATATTTCTAACACGAATTTTGTTCATCAAAATCTCTTCCGAAAGTCTAACATTGAGACCTCATGGACCCACATGAACGAAGCTTTAGAATAAAGTCCGGACAAAAAGTTCACAAACTTTTCCGAACTTTCAATTCCTAATATTAGTCGATTCCACTAAAGGACCAATATTGAAAATCTCTAAGTTCATATGCGTTTCTATTTTGGTTTGATGTGATACAATTATTCTTCACACGGTCCACGGTGCATTTTACGATATTACCCTTTGTGTGTATCAGTAACCAAGAAGAATTGTAAAATTACCGTTTTACCCCTTGGTTATTATTTCATCAACTCCTTTGTTGTTTGTGAACGAGAAAAACATAAATTGAGATGTCACAACATGTCACATGTTTTATTTAGAGAATATGTTATTCACTAAATACCAGGCCCGGTTTATTCGTTCACACTTCAAAGAACAAAGCATGATGTGATACTAATGCCAAGGCATTCTTTCAACACAAATTCCATATCTGTGAATCACACAGTTCAACGAAACAGTATTATGACACCAACTGTCGGGCTTTAATCCTTTTCATTGGATCTTGCCCATTGACTAATCAAATGTCATAAAGTGTTACAAGAAGTTATGTATTCACTTCAGGATTTAGGTAATTATGAAAATACCCCTCGTTTGTGATTTTGAAGTTTCGAGTAATTAAACGGTTTTATCTCGAACATCAAAGTGTCACTGGTCTCGTTCAATGTCTTCAATAAGACATCAAGAATAAACTACTAGAGTCACAACTCTCAATACCACAAGATCGGATATCAATAGTCTATTCAAACAATCATTGATCGGATTCGATTGCCCGATCGATCCTGAGATTGTGAACTTTTCATTTCAAACTAATCAAGAAGAGGTATCTTGTTAAGTCTGTACTTAACTCTTCTTTCGTTGATGATAGTTTCAGGGCATAGACAAATATGTACAAACTCAAACTTAAATATAAGGATGAATATTTAATCTTTAATTAGTTTTCAGCAAAAGGACATAATCGTATTATTACAATAAGTACTTTAGCCATAAACTATTTTATTTGCAAAAAGGTCCTTCATGTCTCCTTTGTGGGCATAAATCCCAACAAGATTCGCAGGAACTGAGAGACGCTGAGAGAAAATGACTTTTCTGAAGTTTTTAGGATGTGTTGTGTGTGATTTAGGGTTCCAGGGATCCCCTGTTTATAGGCAGCTGATCCCAACCAGTTTGGAGAGATTATCTCAACCAATTTGGAGATATTCACTCAAATATTTGATTTAATGATTAAATCAAATAAAGAATAAATCCAAATCAAATCTTTTTAGAAAATACCCTAAAAGATTTAATAAATCAAATCTTTATATTTTCAAGATTTGAAATCACTATAACCATAATTCGAAAATCATTATGATTATTTTCTTAATTCTCAACTGTTTTGACCATAACTCTCAAACTGTACATCAGAATTCCATGATTCAAAATGATAAATTCACAGAATTTGATATCCCATAATCCTAGAATTATCCAAGGGTCAAATTCAATTATTAATTTTTCACATTCCCGGCCAGTACCAAAAACTTTGGTACTTTTGCCACTTTTAGGTTAATCAGAGAATTCGTGACGACAATCACGAATCACTCTTGATTGGATCTATTCAATGTTTAACTAATATAATAAACATATTTGCGGTGTCATCCTCGTGGAGCTACAAAGGGGACAAATGGACAACGCACCCGAGCTACGGTGAAAGTGTAGAACTTTCACCAACTTTGGTAACTTTCCACTATAGCGCGAAGATGAACTCTCAAGTGTGTATAATTATATCTTCCTGATCACAGGTGTCCATTGATACAATCAGATATCTCAATGGATCGGTTTTTGTATTATTATGATTCTCATCAAAAGGGTAAATATATTATTACTGTTCTGCCCTTTTGATGACACTACCTTAATCAATGATTTATTGTAAACTACTCACTTATCGGGTTATGAATCCGTAAGCTGGCCATGAGTACTTATTTGCTTCCCACAAAATCATAATAAGGAAATGATAAAGTTATTATCCATATATGTAATATGCAGTTTACTACGGCCAACCTTCCGATCCCAAAATAAAAGTGTTGGGGATACTTGATTGTAAACTGAAACGATTAAATCAAAGATCGTTTAAGTTAAACTGTATAAACCCACATTAATTAGGATATCAACCGATTTCATCTGATCATCTTAGCGACCTTATTGTACTTTCATAAGTGACAGACTTACATGATGATTTCGGATATAAGTCTGTCCCTGTCCAGTATGAAGACACTTCATACCCGATGAACTTACCAGTGCATGGACAGCACTCTGACCCGGTAATAGGTCACCACATAAATGTGATCTATTAAGTTCACCAATAGTCATTCCCGATCAGAAGTTCCCACTTCCGATCTATACTATAGACCAATTTTAAGCACTTTATTTATTTATGTTAGTCAAACCTCCTCACACAAAGACCAAGTGTGATGACTTTAACATAAATGAAAAATTTAAAGAACTAAGGATCAAACATTCAATTTGATATTATATCTATAATCCGTAAATAACTACATAAGATTAACATTAATAAGAACCTTTCATTCCTAGGTAAACGACCATAATCTTATACCAGCGGGATTAGCATATGAATAGAGGGCATATACAGAATATGTCCAACAAAACCTTCCATAAGCACACTTTCCTTGGGGAATGGACACCCTAAGGTGCCTCGAGGCGGTGTAGTCAGTAGACCGTGTGACAGTAATCATGGAGACCTTTTAAAATATTCTATACTTGCCATTGTTTTAGAAAATAACGTTTTTAATCTCCTAAGTTATTAAAACTTATTATAAACTCCATTTAATGACACACATTAAAAATGTTTATCTTAAGGCGTTATAATTACCGGGGTAATATCTAATAAGCCTAGTCATTTATTTATCATTTCGTCGGTAGTGATAGATCAAGTCGTACGCTCTCGAGGTCGATAGGATGGGTCCTAACTAGTCACCCAGAAGTGGATGGTGAACCGGCCCCACTTTTGATTCCTTCTTCCTTAGGCAAGATAGTACGTTTGAAATTTTTCTGACTAATAATAAATAAATATTTTTTACAGTTCATTATTTATATCTATCCTATACTGACATATTAATAATGACCTTAACATAGGTACTATGTTATAAGGGTTATGAAAATAGGTTTAATAAATTATATCTATGATGAATTTATGATTATATGTCAATGATACTTATTCTCTAATAATTATCATTCATATAATTGGCCCATTAATAATTATTTATTAAAATTAAAAATAAGAGAATAATATTTTCTATAAAGAATTATAATCCATATTTTTAAATTATGAATTCAAAAAATAAGACAATGTTATTTACCAAAAATAACATCCATATTTCATTTGAAACAAGACAATGTTTTTACCAAAAATAACATCCATATTTTAGTTAATTAATAAAAATAATTAATTTAATTTATAAATATTGATTCAAAAATAAAATTAATTAATCCATGGATATTTGGGTCGGGTTTAGAAATTCGACCCATTACATAAAATTAAGCACGTGGGCTAATCGGGCTTAAGTCCGGGCCTACATGCCCACGGATTCCCCACAGGCTGCCCACGGAGGGCATTGAACGCTGCCAGGCAGTGTGCCCTTGGCACGGGCCCGCAGGCCCACATCGCTGTTAGGGACCGCGCGCTAGGGTGGACCATATTGATTTAGGACAAATTCAACTCTCCAACTTGATTACCAAGTAATAGAATTCGACCTCCATCATATTAAACTCGAATTTTGCATTTCCATATATACCATTAATTAATTTCCAATCCAATGGTTAAGATTAAATCTTAAATTAATCAAATGGATATAATAAATTAAGCAATTTTGAAATCCATGCTTGGTCACCAAGTCATTTTCGAATTTATCTTTCCAAAATAATTATCATGATCCAACGGTCAAGATAAAACTTGACCGATCTAATGAACTAAATTAATTTCAAGGTATTTCATTACTACCTTAACATATGTACATATGCCGCATATTTGGAAAGTCAAATCCAAGTAAATTTATGTAAGCCCAACTCACACATTTACATGGGCCGCATTTTTTCTACACATTCATATATATACCAAATATATATTTTTATTTAAATAACATAAATCTATTAATTATTAATTAATTATTAATAAGACTATTAATAATTAAATCCAAATAATTAAATTATATTATTAACCTCTGATCTCAATATCACACATTAAATGTCGTGGTGCAACACTACCATTTAAATTCGTGACATGTGATTAAATTTCACATATTTACGAAAACGATCGTAAACTTGGAAATTCTCTAAATCACAACCATACTTTGAAACGAATTGGATCCAAAAGAAAAGTTTCTTAGAATTTAATTTCCAACAAATTTCCAGTTGATGAAGAATCGAAATTAAACTTTCTTTTATCAGTTAAATTTCTAGCACCAAACTTTGGTACTTTTGCCATGTCAAAAATAAAACTTCCAAAGTCTGACACATACTCTAGTTTTATGAATCATGAAAAATGCTAAAACATATCTAATGTTTAAATCACGTACGTATCATCAGTTCCAGAGCTATCTTGGGGACCATGGACCCGTATCACTCAAGCTCCAACAAACTGCTAGTGGTTCGTCAAACCTCGGTGTTATTCCACTATAAATCCAAGGCTGAACTCTTTATTGATATGGTATATATTATTTCTTTTATGGCAAGGTGTCCATTGATACAATAAAATTCGGGTTATTGATATTTCACTTGATGATCCACACACGAGCAGGCGGTTTTTACCGTTTTGCCTCTCATTGCATTTTCATCCTTAACTTAGTTAGCAATATTGTGAGTAACCCACTTATGGTTTCGATTCTTAAGTTGTGCACGGGTACCTATCACTTCTCACCACTAACAATCAAGGGAATCATCTTGACTCTGAGGAGAGCTATGTGATGTCTGTTTCTATAACCAAGCTACCCTCATCTGTTGACTATCATGTTCCCAAAATAGCAGCATTGGGAACGACAGTAAATGTGTTCTTTAATAGTTAAATCAAAGAACAATCAAGTCAACAGTCCAGGCTCCAGGTCACTCAAGACTTAGATAGAATATCCATTTGATCATCTACTAGTGACTAAACTCCAAGTTGTCAGTGACGGTCTTATATAACAACTTTCGAAGTTTAAGTCAGGTCTAGTCCAGTATGAAGTCGCTTCATACTTTATGCACTTCTAGTGAGTGACACACACACTTAATCCAGAATAGGATTATATCATTTAGTCACATTAATGACTTTATCCAATTAATGAGCTCCCACTCAGTTAATCAAGTTACGAACATTTTTAAGTTCATTTATTATGATTAGTAATTCTTCCTCCCATTGACTCGTTTATGATAATAATAACATAATTGCATCCTTTAGGAACTATGGAACAAACATTATATTAGTCTACCAGAAACTATAATAAGATTAACATAAAAGTAACATATTTTATTCAACGACTTTGGTCAAAATATTTTATAATTACGGAAGAGACAGCTTGTTTAAGGACACATGTCCAACAGATTCGTCTTCGATGTATTCTGGTTGTTCGTGAGTTCGTATGTTGAGTCCGGGGGAATCATGAGGATTTCCTAGGGATCTTCGTTATCTCAGATCTCCTCGTCGTGTGGAATAATTATAAGTTATGCCGTTGTTAAGCTATGATGAGGGTGCTTGTCAGACCAAGGTCTTTGTCAGGATTGTCACCTTGTCGGCCTTGTCAGCCATGTCGCCTCGTCGGCCTCATCGGCTATGTCGGCCTCGTCGGCCTTGTCGCCTTGTCGGCCTCGTCGGCCATGTCGCCTCATCGGCCATGTCGCCTCGTCAGCCTTGTCAGCCATGTCACCTTGTCGGCTTCGTCGGCTATGTCGCCTCGTCGGCCTCGTCGGCCATGTCGCCTCGTCAGCCTCGTTGGCCATGTCGCCTTGTCGGCCTCGTCGGCCATGTTGCCTCGTTGGCTTCGTCGGGCCGTGTTACCTTACCGGGCAAGGTAACTCATCGGGCCGGGATCGTTAGGCCGTATTACCTAGTCAGGCAAGGTACCTCGTCGGGCCGGGGTCGTCGGGCCATAGTACCTTGTCGGGCAAGGTACCTCGTCAGGTCGGGGTCGTCGGGCCATGGTACCTTGTCGGGCAAGGTACCTGTTCAGCCCTGGGTGCCTTTCAAGGACTTTGTCTTCTTTGTCTTTTTGACTCTGGGCCTCGCCAATGTCTTGGTTCGTCGGCGACTGGTCTTTGACTTTGATGGTGGGCCTTGATTTTTGCCAAAAGGGGCCCAATTTTTATGTATTACGAAAAATGCATATAACATTAACCCTCCAGTTTCTTGGGTAGTTGTATTGCGCGAGAAACTTTTCTTCTAAAACTTAAGATAACTTGTGTTATTTGGACAGGATCCGGGTTGTCAGAGATTTTAGTCTCCTGTCCGTCCTCCCAAGGAACTGCAAATTTCCTTTAACTATGTTATTTTTTTAAATATTTTCGAAAATATTTGCATAAATATAATTCGAATATAGTCAAAGACATAAGTGAATAAATTAAATAAGTATCAAGTCACTTTTTTATGATTTTATTCGATTTTTGAATATTTGGATGTTCATAGGTGTACTTTGTAAAATAAATGCCTTTTAAATTATTTTGAACTCCGCAAATAAATCCAAAAGTAAATAAATAAAATCAAGTGACATAAAAAATGAGAGGGTAAATAAGTAAGTCGAAAATAATAATTGCGCATTAAGCTTAAAACTTTAAAAAGTTCCTTAAAACATCATTCTTGATAACATTTGCAAATAGTTAATAATTTTAAATAAGATTTGCAAATAGCATTTTCCACTAAAAAAACGTATAAAAGTCCATTTTTGATCATTTTTGACCATTTAAGAAATCAAACATCGGCTTGTGGGGCCTAGTTTGTGCGATTTTATTAAATGTAAAGAGGAAATGTGCGATTTTAGCATGAGCTATAGAATTCGAAATTTCATAGGAAGGGGAATGAGATTAGGGGAAATATAACCTCATAAATACCCTTTAGGGTTTAAGGCAATTTTCTCTCACCTCCTCCTTCTCCAAAATCGCGATTTTGCTCTCTCCGAGAAGCTTCGACGGCTGCGTCTCCTTTTCTTGCGGTGGTGATGGCTTTCTCCAGCGAGCTTAGCGGGGAATTATCCGTTGATAACGTCCTTTTGTCCGGTATTGTTGAATTTTTTCATTGATGACGAAGTTCCGGTCACCATTGATGGTGCTCCGGCGAGCTTGGATGATTGGACATCAAGTATTAAGGGTATATTCCATGGAGGTGATGGCACGAGAATCGAGATTTCGGCAGGCCTCGTGGAGGAAGCCGAACTCAGCTTTGGTGTGGGCATGCCTTCGGCGATCAACGTGACTTCCGGCGAGGGCATGGGCTGCATGGCGGCATGTGGCAGATTGAAGGCAGCTACAGGAGTTCTCCCGGTGGCATCTGTGGCGATCGGCGTGGACGCGCGTGCGGGAGGAGGCCCGCTCGGTTTTGGCATGGGCTGCGGCGCGTTCGGGGAGGTAGGGTTCCCTGGAGTCACTCAGTCGGCGTTTCCTGTGGCAGAGGAGCACGGTGGCGTGGTGGCTGACTTCGGTGGTGGTGTGGGCGCGGGCTCGTGCGTTGTTCGTCTCGGCGTTGATTCTGCGGTCTTTGGCGTGGGCAGCGGCTTTGAAGGTGCTACGGCGAGCGATGCGGCTGCGATAGTGATGTCTGTTGGAAAAGGTGAGGTCGTATTCAACTCCGGCATTCTTGCTCCGGCGATAGGGCCGCCAAAAATGGTGGCGAAGTCCGATTTCAACGGAAACTTCGATTTTGAGGGCTTCGAGACTCTGACCGACGATCCATATTTTGCGTTGGATTCGTCGGGACCGAGGCTATCTCCTGCCAAGGAAATTATCATTTCTGGGACAAGCGTACTGGTCTTCGGGCTTTGTAAGGACCACTAGTTGTTGATTCGTCTTTTATCGTCGGCTCTGGCGGAGAGCATTTTGTCTTATGAATCTCCTGGACGTGCTGCAAACATTGTAGGTGGCTTGGCGACTTGTGGCGGATCTCCTGGCGAGCATAGCTTCGAGCCTTCGGTCCTTGATGGTGCCTCTAATATAGAATTTGCTGATGTCGATACGTCTAATGTCGTCGAGGAGCAGGGCGTTGCAGGGACGTTGTCGGTGAGGTGCCCGTTACTGAGGAGGGACCTACAGGCAAGGGTCTTGCCATCGTGGGCATTGCCGCTGGCGAGGGTCCTCTTGCTGACGAGGTGCTCAAACAGCGTCGTTACCGTGTTCCGGCTTTCTGTCCTAAGATGATTGTGCATACCCAAGTCTCTAAGTCTTCGTTGGCATCCTTCCTTGCTCTTCATAGATTGTCGTATCTTGCCGGTCTTTGGGTTCTAGCTGCAGGCGAGCTTCCTTGTGATCGTGTCCCCGGTTTTCTGCCAGTGCACTTGGAGAGTCTTCGTCAGGGGATGGGCCTTCCTCTTCGGCCGTTCGTCCGTGACATTCTGGTGTCACTGGGTGTGCCGGCCTTCCAGGTTGCGCTGGGATCCTTTCGTGCTTTGGCGATGTGCTTTTCAGCTTAGCGGGTTCACTCTCGTCGATCTATGACGGTCGAAGAGTTTCGCACCGCCTTTCACTTCTATTGTTGTGCCTCAGAGGCTGGAGAATATATGGTGTCTTTGTCGTACGTTCGTCTGGAGTTGCCTCGATGCAGGGTGGATCAGTAATGGCGTCGTCAATGGGTTTGGGCTCCGGTGTCTCTGCTTGGTTCATCTTTGCCTGACTTCAGCTCTCGACTGTTGCGTCCACCGTATGAGCATACGTCTGGCTCGGGGACTTTCGATAGCCTAATCTTGGAGTTGGTGAAGAAGGACGGTCTGCTTTCTTTCACGGAGTCTCGGCGGTTGATCTCGACGGGCTTCATTGCCATTTCGCTGGGAGGCTTTGTCGATGTTGATGAGGCAGATGTGTATGCTCCGATTCCTCTTCAAATGGTTACTCCGACTGAGGGTTACGTGCCTCGCGTCTCTTTGCGAGAAGGCGTCCGTCGTTCTTCGAGGGCGGATGTTCTTCATTCTTCGAGGGCGGATGTTCGTCGTTCTTCTTCAACGAGGGTTGATGCTCGTCGTCCTTCAAGGGAAGGTGTTCGTTGCTCTTCTCCAGCGAAGGCTTCGTTGAAGGCGAAGGCTCCAGCTCCTTAGCGGCATATTCCTTCGGTGGTCGTCCGTCCTCCAGCTGCTCTAGCTTCGTCGACTTCTGCAGGTATAATTCCTTTTGCTTGGTCTTCAGTAGTTGTATTATTCTCCATTACTTCATTCGTCGTTGCGCAGGTTCATCTGGCTTCAGGAAGTTTGTACCTCAGATGTGTCCTCGGGCTTCTGTCGTTGCTTCCGGTGCTCATGTTGCTCCAGCCTCGAATTCGTCTGGCGAGGGTTTTGATGATCGTACCTTCCGTTGCCCCCGTTCTGAAGCAACAATTATCGTTAAAGAAGGCATCTTCGTCTCGTTGTTCGCGTTCGTCGTCTCCTGGAAAAGCTGGGGATTCTTCTGGTCGGGTTCGTCAGCGTGGCGCTGGTCTTGGTGGGATGTCATCTCTAGTTGATGCTTCAGGGGGCGACTCTCATGGTGACGCGCTTGCTCCTGCTGTTATTCCTCCGTCTGGCGAGGTTCCTGAGTCTGGTGGTTCATCGAGCGTTGAGCGTGCTCTGAGCCTCAAGCGCCTTTGTGTCGGGAGCGTCTCCAATCTTCGTCCTCGGGTGGTTACGTCGGTGGTGGGTGCTCTGTACTCGGCTTTTGTAATTGATGATTCCTTCTGTCAGGCGAGGGTACGTACTTTTTGGCATTCTTTCTTACTTCGTCGTATTGTACTTCCTTATGCTCGTCGTTTGTCTTCTAGGCCTTGCTGTCGTTGGCGGAGGTCGCTCGTTGTCCTGAAGCTTCTAATACCCTGTGTACGTCTTTGAAGGGTGTCTTGAAGAAGGTCGTTGCTGAGCGTGATGCGTTGCAGGGCAAGGTTACCAAGGAGAGGCATGAGGTCAAGATCTCCCGGGCTGATTGCGTGTGCGAGGGTCGTGGCTTTGAAGGCTTCCTTGGCGAGGCGCGATTACCGGATCGAGCGTCTTCAGAATGATGTCTCCGAGGCTACTTCTTCCCATGCTAAACTGAAGGTGGAAGCTGATGCGAGTCTTACTGAAACAGAGCTGACGTGGCACGCAGCTTCTGACGAGGTGTACTAGTCGGGTTTTGAGGATTGCCAGGCGGCTCATCTTCAAGAGAATGGTCATCTTGCTCTTTTGCTTCAGGTTCCTTGACTTCCTTGGTGCTCTGGACTCCGTTCGCGATGTGGAGCCGCTCAGCTTGGTGCATCCCAAAGATTAGTTTCTCTTTTCTTTGCCTCTATGATTTATAGACATTTTCGGGCTTTATTTTAGCCTTACTCATTGCCCCGGCATGTTTGTTCGGCATGTTTTGCCTTTTCGTTACGTACCTGTTTGATGACATTTATGCATTTAGTATAACTTAAAGTTTGAGTTTTGTTCATACATTTGCTTGTCGAGTGTGCGCGTCGTGGTGTGTTGTGGCAGTCTTATGAGTGCACGTGTAGTATACGTTGTTCGTAGACGATTGTATGCCCTTGCTCACTGGGTAGCTAATCCAACGAGTTTGGGCTGCCTATTGTGACTTGGCGAAGGAGTCCGGTGTGTGTGTCGGTGCCTATTGTGACCTGGCGAAGGAGTCCAGTGTGTGTGGCGGTGCCTATTGTAACCTGGCGAAGGAGTCCGGTGTGTGTACAATTGCCTATTGTAACATGGCGAAGGAGTCCGGTGTGTGTGCCGGTGCCTATTATGTTGGACATGTGTCCTTAAACAAGCTGCCATGTCCCCAATTGTAAAAGATTTTGACCAAAGTCGTTAAATAAAAGATTTTACTTATTATGTTAATCTTATTATAGTTTCTGGTAGAGTAAAATAGAATGTTTTTTCCATAGTTCATAAGGGATTCAATTATGTTATTATTATCACAACCGAGTCAATGTGAGGAAGAATTAATAATCATAATAAATGAACTTAAAATGTCCGTCACCTGATTAACTTGGTGGGAGCCCATTAATCGTATAAGGTCATTAATGTGACTAAGTGATAATCCTATTCTGGATTAAGTGTGAGTGTCACACTCACTAGAAGTGCATTATGTATGAAGCGGCTTCATACTGGACTGGACTTGACTTAAACTGCGGAAGTTGTTACATAAGACAGTCACTGACAACTTGGAGTTGAGTCACTAGTAGATGATCAAATGGATATTCGATCTAAGTCCTGAGTTACCTCGAGTCGGGACTGTTGACTTGATTGTTCTTTAATTTAACTATTAAAGAACACATTTTACTGTCGTTCCCAATGCTGCTATTTTGGGAACATGATAGTCAACAGATAAGGATAGCTTGGTCATAGACACGGACATCACATAGCTCTCTTCAGAGCCAAGATGATTCCCTTGATTGTTAGTCGTGAGAAGTGAGAGGTACCCGTGCGCAACTTATGAATCGAAACCATAAGTGGGTTACTCACAATATTAGTAACTGAGTGGAGCATGAAAATGTAATGAGAGGCAAAACGGTAAAAACCGCCTGCTCGTGTGTGGATCATAAAGTGAAAGATAAAAAACCTAAATTTGATTGTGTCAATGGACACCTTACTATAAAGGTAATAATATATACTGTATCACTAAAGAGTGCAGCCTCGGGTTTATAGTTGAATAACACCGAGGTTTGACGAACCACTAGCACTTCGTTAGAGCTTCAGTGATACGGGTCCATGGTCCCCAGGATAACTCCGGAACGGATGATACGTACGTGATTTAAGCATTCGCTATGTTTTATCATTTTTCAGGATTCATAAAACTAGAGTCTGCGTCAGACCTTAGTACCAAAGTTTGGTGCTGGAAATTTAACGTATAAAAGAAAGTTCAGTTTAGATTTTTCATCAACTGGATAGTTGTTGGAAATTAAATTCTAAGAGACTTTGCTTTTGGAACCAAGTCGTTTCGATGTACGGTTTGTGATTTAGAGAATTTCCAAGTTTGCGATCGTTTTCGTAACTATGTGAAATTTAATCACATGTCACGAATTTAAATGGTGGTGTTGCACTACGACATTTAATGTGTGATATTGAGATCAGAGGTTAATAATATAATTTAATTATTAATATTCTTATTCGTAATTAATAGATTTATGTTATTTAAATAAAAATATATATTTGGTATATATATGAATGTGTAAAAATAATGTGGCCCACGTAAATGTGTAAGTTGGGCTTACACGAATTTGCTTGGATTTGGACTTTCCAAATATGCGGAATAAGTACCTATGTTTAGGTATTAAGGGAAAATCTTGAAATTAATTTGTTTATTAGAACGGTGAAGTTTCATCTTAACCGTTGGATCATGATAATTAATTTGGAAAGCTAAATTCGAAAAATGACTTGGTGACCAAGCATGGATTTCGAATATGGTTAATTAATTATATCCATTGGATTCGTTTAAGATTTAATCTTAACCATTGGATTGGAAATTAATTAACATGTACATATGGAATGCATAATTCGAATTTATTATAAAAGGAGGTCGAATTCTAAAGCTTGGTGATCAAGTTTGCAGAGTTGACTTTTTCCTAAATCCATATGGTCCATTAGATTGGTTATGGAATTAATTCCAACCATTGGATCAAGCTTATCGATTTTGAATTTTCCATATGGGTACATAGAGAATTTGAATTCTATTATATAAGGAAGTGATTGGATAATTGATTTATTCATGGTTTTCCTATTTTGTTAAATCCCTAATTAATTAGAACCTTTGGATCATTGGTAATTCAATCTTGGCCATTGGTTAGAGTAATTAATTATATTTACCTATCATGGAATTCGAAAGAAATCTTTAAAAGAACTACCAGTTAAAGTTTTGCGACAGAGTCCTGCCGGCGAAGCCCACGCTTCGGTACGTGGAGTCCAGAAGAATATCCCGGAAGATCACGGGAGTTTCCCTCAGCATCGGCGAAGCCTTGTCCAGTTCAGAACGCGCAGCCGGAATCGTCATCGCCTGAGGTACGGCCTTATGGATTTGGTCAATAAACGCAAACCTTTATTTACAGTTTATTTGTTATCTATAGACAAGATTATTAACAATGAATTCATGAAAAGTTAAATTGGTAACGATTTATCAGATCTTGATTTTGGTTATTATACAATGTTCAAATCGTAGAACGGGTAACAAGTTTTTCCGCTTTAAATATTTTTTTTAAATGTTACCCGGACGGCTTGACGGCATAAATCGTGATAATATTATCGGGAAACGTAATGAACTTCCCAACAATTGGTATCAGAGCCATGGTTTAAGCATAAATAATTACATAATTAGTTTAAGGTTAAAAAATGAACGAATTATTTAATGAATAAATTGATTTTAAAATTTAAATTTAATTTCTAGACATTTTAAAATTAATTTAATATTGGGTCATTACCCGACCTGAATTTTTCGGATCAGGTATTGGGCCGCGCTGCACTAGGCAGCCCAACCTGTAGGGTCACGAAGTGGGGCTGCAATGCAGCCCTTGGCACTTCAGCCAGGCCCAGGCCACGGGCAAGCCCAACCCAGGCCATTCGGCCAGCGCACGAGCGCGCGCCGAGGGCACGTTTCCAAGGCCCAGCGCACGGGCAGCCCGCATGCAGCATGGCCCATCCCAGTGCGCTGTCCCTAGCAGCGACGTGGGCCTGTAGGTCCGCGCTAAAGGCGCGCTGCCCTGGCAGCCCCGTGGGCCTTCGTGGCCCAGCCCGCAGGAAAATCTATAGGCATGTGGGCCCGGGCTTAAACCTGATTAGCCCATATACTTAATTTTATAATATTGGTCGAATTTCTAAGCCCGACCCAAATATCCATGGATTAATTAATTAATTTTATTTTTGAATTAATATTTTTGAATTAGATTAATTATGTTTGATTAATTAATTAGTAAAAATATGGATGTTATTTTTGGTAAATAACATTGTCTTATTTAAAATAAAATATGGATGTTATTTTTGGTAAATAACATTGTCTTATTTTTCGAATTCATAATCTAAAAATATGGATGATAATTCTTTGATGAAAATATCATTGTCTTATTTTTAATTTTCATAAATAATTATTAATGGGCTAATTATATGAATGATAATAATTAGAAAATAAGTATCATTGACATATAATTATAAATTCATCATAGATATAATTTGTTAAACCTATTTTCATAACCCTTGAAACATAGTGTCTATGTTAAGGTCATTATTAATATGTCGGTATAGGATAGATATAAATAATAAACCATAAATAAGATTTATTTATTATTAGTTGGAAAAATTTCAAACCTACAATCTTGCCTAAGGAAGAATGAATTAAAAGTGGGGCCGGTTCACCATCCACTTCTGGGTGATCGGTTAGGACCCCTCCTATCGAACTGGAGAGCGTACGATTTGATCTATCACTACCGATGAAGTAATAAATAAATGACTAGGCTTATTAGATATTACCTCTGTAATTATAACGCCTTAAGATAAACGTTTTTAATGTGTGTCATTAAATGGAGTTTATAATAAGTTTTTATAATTTAAGAAATTACAAACGTTATTTTCTAAAAAAATGGCAAGTATAGAATATCTTAAAAGGTCTCCATTATTATTGTCACACGGTCTGCTGACCACACCGCCTCGAGTCACCTTAGTGTGTCCATTCCCCAAGGAAGGTGTGCTTGTCGAAGGTTTGACACCGTGATAGTTCCCAAAGAATATGGGGACGGAGGAATCTTGGAAATGGGCCACGAGTCACCTTAGTGTGACCATTCCCTAAGGACGACGTTTCCAAGACTAATCCGATAACCGAAAATAATGGGTTAAGCTTGCACGGAAGTTGGTGCTTCCCGACCGTCTATGGTGATAGTTAATAATCATAGTTAATTAAGTTCTTGTTCCCGACCGTCTACACGGTTGATCCCGCTAAGTCACCCTAGCCTGACCATTACCTAAGGACCACAACGACGTGTACAGTCGGTTAAATTATCACGAAATAGTTAATGGGTTTAATTAACGTTTTCCCGGAACATATTTGCATCATGTAACTATTTCAAACCTTTTTCTTAAAACATTCTACCTATAATAAAGTTTAATAAGTTTTGTTTTTCAATGCTTTTCCAAAATGTCAATCCCAATATATACAGAATAATCTGATGTGTATTTAATGTTAAGACAATAAAAGTTCGAATAAGTGATTTTGTTCACTTATTGGTTATCTTTTGTGTCTGGCTAGTATTTCCACTCGAAATTACGAGGGAGTAATTCGAAAGTTCTTGAACTTGGGAAATGGCTGAAAGATCAACAAAGATAAGATAATCACCTAACCCAATGATTGGTTAAGGTTGGAACCTTTGACTAAATCCAGGATTCGGAAGACAATCATACGTTGACTATGTTAGTCAAAATAATGGGATAATTATTTCAGTGGGAGCAAGTCATTTATATATAATAAATAGTTGTTTTCAAGAACAATATTTATTATACTCGTGACTTACATGGAAATTCAAAAGTCCACCTATATAAACAAAGTTTTATCATTATAGATAATAATGAAATTATTATTTATGAGATGATCTAGTTGTTTGTATTAATTATCCGGGAGGTGAAATAAACGAGCTCAAAACATAATGAAGTAATTAATGAATAATATGGATATGACATCCAGAAAAAATGTTAACTATGAAAGTGATCGATCATACCTAAGGCTTCTAAAAGATAGTCATATTAATTTGGATGAGATAAACAGAATGGACCAATGTGTGGATTGTTCGTCAGTTCCTTGCCTGTTTGAGAATCTTGTCCAAAGATTAAAATGATTAAAATACCATTTTATGTGAAAAGGTCTAAAGAGCCACAGTTCCTATAAAGCTTCTACATACTTTGTGTATGTGGTCCATTATACACGCTCGAGAAAGATATGAATACTTTATCCAATGATTGGCAAGTATTCAAGGTAATGGTATGAATGCAAAGTAAATTAGAACTTTTGTGAGCTCAAGTAATTTATTGCATGAACCGAATTTTTAATTCGACAAATCACTAATGACTTTTCAGTTATACTTAAGGGGTGAGTCTGAACGTTTAATTCAGTGATCAGCTAAAAAAGAAATTAATTCTCTGTTATTCAACGGTTCCTAGCATCCCAACACAATGAGGTGTTCTAGAAAGAAGTAACAAGAACCTTTTAAGAAATGATTAAGGAGAGATAATCATTTTATTTTATTCATTTAATGGAATTTGGACAAGATATAGTTTATGATCATATACGAGCGTAATTGTTTTTCAACAATAGTAACTCTTTTGGAAAATGACTCTATGATAAACTATGAACCTCAAAGTAAAATATTACTAGAGGAATTGTTAAAGGACAAAGTAATTACACAATCAGCAATGTCTGTTGATAATCAGATAGAGGAAACCACAGGTCCCAAATCAGAACTCTGGGTACTCAGACGTAGTGGGAGGTTCAGTATTTAGATTGAACACTACGAGCACCGGGAAGAGAACAACGTTGTCGTGTCGACAGTAACGTTGATGATCCTTTGAACTTTGACGAGGTTATAAATGATACTGATCATTTGAAATGGAAGGACGTCATGAACCAAGAGAAACAGAATCTATGGATTCTAACTAAGTCTGGGAACTTGTAGATTTACTGGATGGATTCAAACCCATTGGCTGAAAGTGGATCTACAAAAAGATGAGTTGACAGGAAGGTTGGAACCTTAAGAGCTAGTTTAGTGGACAAGGGTTAAACCCAGAGAGAAAGTATTTGTTTCGAGAAAACTTTCTCTCCTGTCACTAAAGTCCATTCTACCATAGCCTAAATTCTCAACTATGAGATTTGGCAGATGGACGTCAAAACCGCTTTCCTGAACGGGTACATTGACGAGAACATCTATATAGACCAACCAGATAGGTTCGTGCAAAACTGTCAAGAAGGGAAAGTTTGGAGATTGCTCAAGTCCATTTATGGATTGAAGCAAGCTTCCAGATCTTGGAATCTAAAGTTTGATGAGACCATCAAGACCTATGGATTCGTGCAAAACATCACTGAGGCCTACATTTATAAGCTCAATGATGATACCGTGGAGATTTTCCTTGTTCTATACGTCGACGATATTCTTCTCATTGGTAATAATGTGAAAAAGTTATCGGACGTGAAAGCGTGGTTAGCTACGAAATTCCAAATGAAGGATATAGGAGAAGCCAGCTATGTTCTTGGGATCCGTATCTTTAGGGATCGTAACAACAGGCTTCTGGCCTTATCGCAAGCAGCCTACATTGATAAGGTGGTAGAACATTTTGCAATGGTAAACACCAATGGAGTAATTTACCGACTAGGCATGGAGTGTTCCTCGATAGGAAACAATACCCAACTTCTCCGGAAAAGCAAGACGCGATGAGGGACATACCCTATGCTTCAGCAGTGGGAAGTCTGATGTACACTATGCAGTGTACTAGGCCAGACATTTGTTACGCTGTGAATATTGTTAGCAGGTACCAATCCAACCTTGGTATGGCTCACTGGACAACAGTGAAGAACATTCTCAAGTACCTTAAGATAACGAGAAACTATATGTTAGTGTTTTTAGGATCAGAACTGAATCCATAAGGGTACACTATCTCGGAATTTATATCTGACAGAGGTGCGAGAAAATCCACTGGACAGCAGTGAAGAACATTCTCAAGTATCTTCGGAGAGCGAGAAAATCGACGTCAGGAGCAGTGTTCACCCTTGCTGGTGGAGCGATATTCTGGAGAAGCGTTAAGCAATCCTGTATCGCAGATTCACCAATGGAAGCTGAATATGTGGCAGCGTGTGAGCCAGCCAAAGAATCAGTTTGGCTAAAGCATTTCTACATAGAGCTGGGAGTAGTTCCAGATGTAGATGGGCCCTTAACGTTGTACTGTGACAACAGTGGCACGGTGACAAATTCTAAAGACCTAGAGACCATAACAAGGCAAAGAATATAGAACGCAAATACCATCTTATCAGAGAAATAGTGCGTCGTGGCGACGTAAGGGTTGTGAAAATAGCTTCGGGAGACAATCTGGCTGATCCATTCACCAAGACGTTGCCAGAGAAAATATTCAGGAGGCATCTGGAGAGTATGGGTCTGAAAGACATGGGTCATCTTCTTCAAGTACCAAGTGGGAGATTGTTGGACATGTGTAAAAGATTTTGACAAAAGTCGTTGAATAAAAGATGTTACTTATTATGTTAATCTTATTATAGTTTCTGGTAGAGTAAAATAGAATGTTTGTTCCGTAGTTCATAAAGGATGGAATTATGTTATTATTATCACAACCGAGTCAATGTGAGGAAGAATTAATAATCATAGTAAATGAACTAAAAATTGTTGGACATGTGTGTCCTTAAACAAGATATTTTATCCATTTGTAAAATATTATGACAAGTCGTTGAATAAAGATGATGCTTATTATGATAATCTTATTATAGTTTCTGGTAGAGTAAAATAGAATGTTTGATCCATAGTTCATAAAGGATACAATTATATTATTATTATCACAACAGAGTCAATGTGAGGAAGAATTAATAATCATAATAAATGAACTTAAAATGTTCGTGACCTGATTAACTTGGTGGCAGCCCATTCATCGTAGAAGGTCATTAATGTGACTAAGTAAAAATCCTATTCTGGATTTTGTGTGTGTCACACTCCTAGAAGTGCATTAAGTATGAATTGTCTTCATACTGGACTGGACCTGACTTAAACTCCGAAAGTTATCATATAAGACCGTCACTGATAACTTGGAGTTGAGTCACTAGCAGATGATCAAATGGATATTCGATCTAAGTCCTGAGTGATCTTGAGTCCAAGCTGCTGGGTTGATTGTTCTTTGATTTAACCGTTAGAGAATACAATATATTACCGTTGTTCCTAACACTATTATTTTGGGAACATGATAGTCAGCAGTAAGGGTAGCTTGGTCATAGACATGGGCATCACACAGCTCTCTTCAGAGTCATGATCATTCCCTTGATTGTCGGTGGTAAGAAGTGAGAGGTACCCGTGCGCAACTTATGAATCGAAACCATAAGATGGTTACTCATAATATTACTGACTGAGTCAAGGATGAAAAATGCAATGAGGGGCATAATGGTATAAACTGCCTGCTCGTGTGTGGACCATCAAGTGAAAGATCAATAACCCGAATTGGATTGTATCAATGGACACCCTACTGTAATTAAGGGAATAATATATACTGTATCGCTAAAGAGTGCAGCCTCGGGTTTATAGTGGAATAACACCAAGGTTTGACGAACACTCTAGCAGTTCGTTGGAGCTTCAGTGATACGGGTCCATGGTCCCCAGGATAGCTCCGTAACGGATGATATGTACGTGATAAAAACGTTTGAAATGTTTTTAAGATCATTTGACAAGACTCATAAAACTGAAGTCTGTGATAGACATCAAATAGTTTTATCAGTAGCGTGGCAAAAGTACCATATCTTGGTAACCGAAATAAACTGACAAAATAAAGTAGAATTTGGATTTTCTATCAACATGAAAGTTTTTGGAAATTAAATTCAGAGAAACTTTGTTTTTGCAACCGAGTAGTTTCGACGTACGGTTTGTGATTTAGAGAATTTCTAAGTTTATGATCGTTTCGGTAAACTATGAAATTAAATCACATGTCACGAATTTAAATGATGGTGTGCCACCATGACATTTGAATGTGTGATATTGAGATAAGAGAATATTAATATAATTTAATTATTCGAATTTAATTATTAATGTATTATTAATAATTAATAAATAATTAATAGATTTAATATGTAAATAATATATTTTCATATATATTATAAGTGTAGAAATCGAATTATATGCATTCGAATGGATAGACTTTGGTCTTTTCATAATTGCGGCAAAAGTACCAAATGTTTTGGTATTTGACAAAAACCTAAAATCAATTTAATCCATTGGATCGGTTATGATTTAATATCAACCGTTGGATTTATTCGAAATTAATTACTTGGTGACCAAGTTTTGATTTTCGAATTTACCTAATTAATTTTATTCGTTAGATCGGTCTAAGATTTAATCTTTACCGTCGGATTGGAAATTAATTAAATATATATAACATATATAACAAGTTTTGTTTTTATTAAATCTTTTAATATTTGATGTTATCCTAAACTAATTTGGTCCATTAGATCGGTTTAAAGATTTATCTCAACCGTTGGATCTAGATAATTAGAATTCGAAATTAAATATATATATATATATATGTAAATTCGAATTTTATAAAGATAAGAGGATAAGATTGGATTTTTGATTTTATCCAAATCTTTCTTATTTAATTAAATCCCTACTTAATTATATCCATTGGATTTAGATGAGATTGAATCTAGACCATTGGATTGAAATAATTAATTATATTTAATATATAGAATTCGAAATTACGGAGGAAATTTAACTAATTTGGTTACATTCTAAGCCTATAAATAGGAGGCTCATTCTACACATTTTACACAGCTCTCCCAGAGAAAAAATCGAACTCTCCCTCTCCTTCAGGGTCTGCGAATTTTCTCTCTGATCTCTCTTTCTGGTTCGGCTTAAGAGACTTAGTTCTCCAAAATCTTATAAAGAACCATCAGTTTAAATTTTACGACAGAGTCCTGCCAACGAAGCCCGCGCTTCAGTACGAGGAATCCAGGAGAATATCCCGTAAGATCACGGGAGTTTCCCTCAGCACCGGCGGAGCCCTACGCGATTTAGAACGCGCAACCGGAAGTCGTCAATAAAGGTACGGCCTTAGGCATTGGGTTAATAAATTCAACAATTTACTGCTTTCTATTTGTTTCCTATAATGACTAAATTATTATTAATGATTTATGAATATTAAATTACATAATATTTATCAGATCTTCTTATATGGTTATAATCCTAAATCCAGACCGTTGAACGGATAACAAGTTTTTCCGCTTTAAAATAATTTTTTTATTGTTACCCGGACGGTTCGAAGGTACAATTCTTGATAATTTACATGGAATCCGAGACGTGATTCCCAAAAAAAATGTTCGTGACCTGATTAACTAGGTAAAAGTCCATTAATCGTATAAGGTCTTTAATGTGACTAAGTGATAATCCTATTCTGGATTAAGTGTGTGTGTCGTACTCACTAGAAGTGCTTTAAGTATGAAGCGGCTTCATACTGGACTGGACCTGACTTAAACTCCGGAAGTTGTTATATAAGACCGTCACTGACAACTTGGAGTTGAGTCACTAGTAGATGATCAAATGGATATTCGATCTAAGTCCTGAATGACCTCGAGCCTGAACTATTGACTTATTTTTTCTTTGATTTAACTGTTAAAGAACACATTTTACTGTCGTTCCTAATGCTGCTATTTTGGGAACATGATAGTCAACAGATAAGGGTAGCTTGGTCATAGACACGGACATCACATAGCTCTCTTTAGAGCCAAGATGATTCCCTTGATTGTTAGTCGTGAGAAGTGAGAGGTACCCGTGAGCAACTTATGAATCGAAACCATAAGTGGGTTACTCACAATGTTACTAACTGAGTTGAGGATGAAAATGCAATGAGAGGCAAAACGGTAAAAGTCACCTGCTCGTGTGTGGATCATCAAGTGAAAGATCAATAACCCGAATTTTATTATATCAATGGACACCTTGCTATAAAGGGAGTAATATATACTGTATCACTAAAGAGTGCAGCCTCGGGTTTTTAGTGGAATAACACCGAGGTTTGACCAACCACTAGCAGTTCGTTTGAGCTTCAGTGATACGGGTCCATGGTCCCCAGGATAGCTCCGGAACGGATGATACGTACTTGATTTAAACATTCGGTATGTTTTATCATTTTTCAGGATTCATAAATTAGAGTTTGTGTCAGACCTTAAAAGTTTTTTTTTTTGACATGGCGAAAGTACCAAAGTTTGGTGTTGGAAATTTAACTGACAAAAGAAAGTTGAATTTATATTTTTTATCAAATGAAAAATTGTTGGAAATTAAATTCTAAGAGACTTTGCTTTTAGAACCAAGTCGTTTCGACGTACGGTTTGACATTTAGAGAATTTCCAAGTTTTCGATCGTTTTCGTAAATATGTAAAATTTAATCACATGTCACGAATATAAATGGTGGTGTTGCACCATGATATTTAATTTGTGATATTGAGATAAGAGGTTAAAATATAATTTAATTATTTGGATTTAATTATCAATATTCTTAATAATAATTAATTAATAATTAATAGATTTATGTTATTTAAATAAAAATATATATTTGGTATATATATATAAATGTGTAAAAATAATGCGGCCCAAGTAAATGTGTAAGTTGGACTTACACGAATTTGCTTGGATTTGGACTTTCCAAATATGCGGCATAAGTACCTATATTTAGGTTTAATGGAAAACCTTGGAATTAATTTGGTTGATTAGATCGGTGAAGTTTCATCTTAACCGTTGGATCGTGATAATTAATTTGCAAAAGCTAAATTCGAAAAATGAATTTGTTACAAAGCATGGATTTCAAATATGGTTAGTTAATTATATCCATTGAATTAGTTTAAGATTTAATCTTAACCATTGGATTGGAAATTAATTAACATGTATATATCGAATGCATAATTCGAATTTATTATAAAGGGAGGTTGAATTCTAAAGCTTGATAATCAAGTTTGGAGAGTTAACTTTTTCCGAAATCAATATGGTCTATCAGATTGGTTATGGAATTAAATCCAACCATTGGATCAAGCTTAATAATTTCGAATTTTCCATATGGATACATAGAGAATTCGAATTCTATTATATAAGGAAGTGATTGGATAATTGATTTATTCATGGTTTCCCTATTTGGTTAAATCCTTAATTAACTAGAACCTTTGGATCTTTGGTAATTCAATCTTGGCCATTGCTTTGAGTAATTAATTATATTGAGTAATTAATTATATTTACCTATCATAGATTTAGAAATTCAAGGAAGGAAACTTCCCTGATTGGTTTTTCTATGAGCCTATAAATATAAGGCTCATTCTACACATTTCACAGACCTCCCAGAGTAAGAATTCGATCTCTCTCTCTCTAGAGTTTGCGAATATCTTATCCTCCGATCTCTCTTTTCTGGTTCGGCTTAGTGAGATGTTGTTTTCTGAAAGCTTTAAAAGAACCACCAGTTAAAGTTTTGCGACAGATTCTTGCCGGCGAAGCCCACGCTTCGGTACGAGGACTCCAGAAGAATATCCCAGAAGATCATGGGAGTTTCCCTCAGCATCGGCGAAGCCCTGCCTAGTTCAAAATCGTCATCACCGGAGGTATGGCCTTATGCATTGGGTCAATAAATGCAAACCTTTATTTATAGTTTATTTATTTCCTATAGACTAAATTATTAATTATGAATTTATGAAAAGTTAAATTAGTAATAATTTATCAGATCTTGACAAGTTTTTCCGCTTTAAATATATTTTTTTTAAATGTTACCCGGTTGGCTTGACGGCATAAAGCGTGATAATATTATCGGGAAACGTAATGAACTTCCCAACATATTGTAACCTGGAGAAGGTCTTCGGCGCGTAGCCGGTTTTTTTGTTTTTTTTAGGGACCGGTATATAACGTAGTACCCCCCGAGTTTTGGCGTAATCTGCCTTGCAGTTTGGGGAAAACATTCAAAGTATTTGGTGAAAACAAATTTATACATAGATAAGGTTGGCCTACATAGTAGACTTGGCCTTGCGCATTGTGCTTTATTAAAAAGGATATGGGGCTTTTGCCTTGTCTTCAGTAGTGCGGATTTACTGGTAGGACTGGTAGCTTGCCTTCGCGTAGACAATCGACAATTGCAGTCATCCACTTGGGCTCGTCTTCGGTGTTGATGGCAAGAATTTCTTCGTAGGTGGTTGACTCCTCTTCCGCTTCTTCGTCTTGGGTCTTGCGCTGTTTGTCTTCTCCTTTTCTGCTCATTGCTCGAGCTAGTGTGGCTGCTTCGTCGTTGGCGGTTGCAGGGATCCAGGTGATCTTGTACCTCGTCAATGGCTGGAGGCGGTCCATGGCTTTTTGCATCTGTGTCAGCGTCTTCTCTTCCTGTGTCGGTAGTACGTCGTTCATCTGGCTCGCAATCTTCTGTGAACTGCAGTGTACCTGGAAATTCCTTACGTCAAGCCTTTCGGCGAGGTTCAGGCCGGCGAGTAGCGCTCCGCATTCGGCTTCGTCGCTTGAGGCCGTGAACTCGAACTTGATGGCGTACTTCGACTTCAACTTGTCTCCTTGAGGGCTGGTGATGATTATTCCTGCTCCTGCGCTGGTGTCACCGTTGATTCCAGTGATGTGCATACTCCATACCGGCCCATTAAGCGCGGTTCTTGGCGGTGTGTCCTTCGTCTTCTTTCCTTCTTCAGCCGCGGGGGTGTCGGCGCCGTGAGTTTGCTTGGCGACTATGTCAGCCTTTGCTTCTTTTTTCTTGGTGACCCCTGGCTGACACTCTTCTTCGTTTCTTCGCCAGGCGAGGCTGATCTTTCGCTTGATTTGGCGTAGGCGGTTGAAAATTTTGTCGACGAGGCGCATGTACGTCGTGTAGTCTTGAGAATCTTCTGGTGCGGCTCCGTTCATCTTCCTAGAGTGGTCCAGGATCTTGTCGTATTGTCGCATAAGGGCGAATATCTCTCTCAGTCCGATAACGGTCGTTGATTTTTCGCATCCTCTCCTGGTTCTCCTCGTCTGGCGATGCTGAGGTTGTTGACTCCTTCGCTGATGGCGGTGACTGTTGTTGTGCTCCGGCGTATTCCTTTCTCGTAGCAGGCTTGTGACTCGGCTTAACTTCCTCGCATGACTCCGACTCCGCTTGGCGTCGCAAACTTGACGAGTAGGTGATAGGTGGATGTCACGGCTTGAAGATGGTTGAGGGTGGGCCTCTCGATGATTACGTTGTATGACGAAGGCATGTCAACGATGAGAAAGCTCACCATTTCAGTCACCCTAGGTTAATCTTTGGCCCCGGAGGTCATAGGCAGCTCGATCGATCCTTCGTTCGTCACGCGTTCTCCTGCAAAACCAAATAGTAGTCCATGGACTGGGTTGGCGATGACTCAGCCTAAGTTCAACTAGTCGAAGCCAGTCTTGAAGATTACGTCGGCTGAGCTTCCGTTGTCGATGAGGATCTTCCTTACCATGCTCTTGGCGATCTATGCTTCCACGACAATAGCGTCGTTGTGCGGGTGGTGGATGGTGAGAGCTTCTTCTTCATTGAAGGTGATGGCTTCGCCAGTGCGGATTGGAGGTGTTATGCCCATCAGGTTAACCTGGTTCGGCGACCATCCTTTCTCCGTTGCGCGTGCGTAGCTCTGTCTGCTTTGGCCTGAGTCTCCAGTTCCTGGTCCTCTGATGATTGCTGATACGACGTTCAGCGGGGTTGCCACTATGGCTTTCCCTCGATTGTTGCCTTGAGTCCTCGGTTGCGCCATCGTCAATTGTGGGGTCGGCACGCCCTCGCTATTAGCTATGAGCCTCTTGACAAACTCCTTTAGCTGTCTTTCCTTGATCAGGTCTTCAATTTGATTATTCAGCTGGTATCACTGTGACGTCAGGTGACCGTAGTCAATATGGAATTGGCAGTATCGGCTCTTGTCCTTTGCAGGCTTGTTAAGTGGAGGAGGAGTCTTGAACTTGTCGCCGTGTATGGCGAAGATCTCGTCTAGAGTAGTCGTCAATGGTGTGTAGTCTCTCTTGTCAAGGCGGAATGGTTTCCTTGTCACCTAATCTCCTTGCGGTTTTGCCATTCGGTTCCGATTGTCATCCGTGCGGCCTTTCTTAATCGTCGGTTCATCGGAGGAGCGGTCGTTGCTTCGTCAGTGGCTCCCTGGCTCTGTTGACTTCCTGCTGGCGAGGTACTGTTCCACGGAGATGTGCTGGGCTGTTCTCGTCATGAGCTCCGTCATGGTCGAGGGTCTTTACTTCACGAGGGAGATCAAGAACTCCCCTGGCTGTAGTCCATAGATGAGGGTGATGACGGCATCGCTGTCGGTGTAGTCGTTTACCTTTTTGGATTCTTCGACGAAGCGGTTGATGAACTTCTGCAGGGATTAGTCGGTCTTCTGCTTGATTGACCAGAGGTACGATTTCTTCTTTCTTTGAGTCACTGTGCCGGCGAAGCGAGCGAGGAAAAGGTCTCTGAGCTGGTTGAAAGAGTAGATGCTTGCCTTGGGTAGCCGCTGGTACCATTCGTACGTCGATACCATAAGGGTTAGGCAGAATGCCCGGTATATCGTCGACGCTGAGCATTTCTTTATCTGCATGATCGTCTAGTATTGGACGAGGTGGTAGAGTGGATCTCGTTTCCCGTCATAGATGAGGTTGCTTGAAAAGCGTAGGTTGCCTACGGCTTCTCCGTCGAGCAGGTGTGCTGCGCGTGGGGACAGAGTCCTGTCGAGCACGGCACGGCCTCTCACACCACGGTCCTGGGCAGAGCGCAAGTCTTGGATTTCCTTCTCCATCCCTTGGAGGAGGTCAAATACGTTGTTGCGCTGTGGTTGGCGAGGCTCCTGGTGACCTAGGCGGCGGTCGGGCGAGGCCCGGTGGCCTCGTTGCTGGTCTTCTCTGTAGTCTTCGAGGTTGATAACTTCGGTTCGTCTTCCGACTTCACGTCTTGGTGAGGGTTGGCGACCCACCGAGCGATCCTGGTACGCTCCAGCAAGGTTGCGGTCTTCCGTATAAGCCAGGCAAGGATCTGGGGTGTTCCGCCTGTGCTCTATGTCGTTAAAGTCTTCGGCCTGGCGAACCTCCTAACGTCCCTCCGGGCTAGCCTGGCGAGGGTCCGGGTAGTTCCGGCGGTCTTCAACGTCTTCGGGATCTTCGGCCTGGCGAAGGCCTGGGTAGTTCTGGCGGTTTTCAACGTCTTCGGGATCTTCGGCCTGGCAAACCTCCTGACGACCCCCCGGGCGAGCCTGGCGAGGGCCTGGGAAGTTCTGGCGGTCGTCAACGTCTTCGGAATCTTCGGCCTGGCAAACCTCCTAACGACCCCCAGGGCGAACTTGGCGAGGGTGCGGGTGGTTCCGGCGATCTTCAGCGTCTTCTATGTCTTCGTCTTGACGAACCTCCCGACAACCCCCGGGCGAGCCTGACGAGGGTCCGGGTAATTCCGGCGGTCTCCAACGTCTTCGGGGTCTTCAGCCTGGAAAACCTCCTGAAGACCCCCCGGGCGAGCCTGGCGAGGGTCCGGGTGCTCCCGGCGGTTTTCGGCATCTTCTGGGTCATCGTCTTGGCGAACCCCCTGGCTATCCCCTGGGCGAGCCTGACGAGGGTCGGGGTGATCCTGGCGACCTCCGTTGCCGTTGCTATCTCCTGTGCTTTCCTCGCCGTAAGTGTCTATTGACCTCCGCGAAACGTCGTTGACACCGTCATCATTCCCGATCTGAGCTAGTGACACTTGGGGAGGCGACTGAGTCCGTCATCATTCCCTTGTGTTGTTCGCGATGCTGGTCGTCGGTTGCGGCGTCGCGCGTTAGGAAGAACTGGCGCGGCTCGTCATATCGAATGGCGATCGTCGTGCTCCGAGTTCTTCTGATGATTGCTAGAAGGGTCTCGAGGCTTGTTTTCGGCTACCCCTCCTTCTAGCGCCAAATTGGTAATGCGTAAAAATGGCTTTAACTTAGGATCAGATCCAAGGTTCGGGTCCCGAGATAGACCCGCTTAACACGAGGATAATTGAATACTAAGTCAACATAGGTTTACTAATGATTGTCAAAGATGGAGGCGAATCCGTCATCTTAGATGAGTCTCCGGGCTATCCTTGGCGATCATCGGTGAACTTTCCTCATGGGGGTGAAGTCCGTCTCACGGCGAAGCTCCTCGCCGAACTTTACTCGTGGTAGCGAAGTCCGTATCACGGTGAAGCTCCTCGTCCGGGCGGAGTCCTTGTCTTGGGAAAGCGCCTCGTCTAGGCGAACTCCGGTCTTGATGAGGCTCCGAGCTGATCTTGATGATTCTTCGTGATTCCCTTCCTTGGCGAGTTCCTTCGACGAGGGAAGACCTGCAAAAAAGGGTAGATTGGGCCCGTGCCCCGTCGCTTATGGTTGGGCAAGGTTGCCTACGTATCTAAGTTTAACAGAATCAGGTCCCACGTAGTTTAGGGTTAGTGATAAACGGCGGGTGATTGACGATGTGGTTTGACTCGTCGGAAGTGCCGATGTTGGTGGCGTAGGGGTGACCCTTAGCCAGGTGGCTGGGTATTACCGGCGTGAAGTGTTCTTTGTCGACCCCGTCAGTGTAGGAGAACTCGTTGTGACGAGGGCCTTATCCCAATGAGGGATGCTCCTTCTCTGTCGACCTTATCGGGGTAGACGAGGGCGCCTTAACCTGACAAGGGATGGTCCTTGTCGACCTTGTCGAGGAAGGCGAGGGCGCCTTGACCTGACAAGGGATGCTCCTTGTCGACCTTGTCGAGGCTGGCGAGGGCGCCTTGACCTGACAAGGGTGACTCCTTGACGACTCGACGAACAATTTCTCTTGTCGAGGCTGAGACTCTACTCTAGATCTCTTCTTAGACATGCCTCTGCCAGCAAGCTCTCAATTCTTACTGGGGGAGAGAGGGTGACTTTTTTGAGAGAGAAGCTCTGGAGAAAACTGTGAGTGAGTGTGGAAATGAGGAGGGGAATGCTCCTATTTATAGGAAAACCAATTCCCTGAAATTGCACCTCCAGGGGCCTGCAAATTTCTCTCCTGCCACAAGGGGGTTGCCGCGGCCCCTAGCCCTGTCGAGGGGCTTGTCGGTGCTTCTTGATTCGTCTTCGAAGTCTTTTGGTTGTCTGCAAGTTCGTATGTTGAGTCCAGGGGAATCTGGAGGATTTCCCGGGGATCTTCGTGACCTCAGATCTCCTCGTCGTGTGGAATAATTATAAGTTATGCCCTCGTCAAGCTTTGACGAGGGTGCTTGTCAGACCAAGGTCTTTGTCAGGCTTGTCACCTTGTCAGCCTCGTCAGCCATGTCGCCTCGTCGGCCTCGTTGGCCATGTCTCCTCGTCGGCCTTGTCGGCCATGTCGCCTCGTCGGCCTTGTTGGCCATGACGCCTCGTCGGCCATGTCGCCTCATCGGCTTCGTCGGGTCGTGGTACCTTGCCGAGCAAGGTACCTCGTTGGGCCGGGGTCGTCGTGCCGTGGTACCTTGTCGGGCTAGGTACCTCGTCAGGCAGGGGTCGTCGGGCCGTGGTACATTTTCGGGCAAGGTACCTCGTCGGGCCGGGGTCGTCGGGCCATGGTACCTTGTCGGGCCGGGGTGCCTTTCAAGGACTTCGTCTTCTTCGTCTTTTTTACTCCGGGCCTCGTCAATGTCTTGGTTCGTCGGTCACTGGTCTTTGACTTTGGTGGTGGGCTTTAACTTTTGCCAAAAGGGGCCTAATTTTTATATGTTACAAAAAATGCATAAAACAACTACGTTACGATTTGTGTTAATAAACCACAAAGTGAATAAGAGCCAACATGCAGTAAGAAAAAAAAAAGCAAATATAATATACGTAAAATTTCATTTGTTGATATTATTTAAGATGCCCGAATGGAGAAAAATGACCGATAAAAAGTTGTTCTTGAATTCTTATGTTGTTCTTGAATTCTTATATGTATACATATTAAAATACATAATCAATTTCAGTGTTTATCTACGATTCACTCACTAACCAATGATAAGTGTGTGAATAAATACAAATATTTATTTTTCTTTTACTACTTTCTACATTTTGTTGGTAAGGTTATTTACGTTCGGTTGTTCATAATCATAATAAGATACCATCTTTACATGTACGTTTCAGACTTTCAGCCACTGAATTTTAAGTAAGATATATAAAAAAAAAAATTAATTTCTTACCAGGATCGGGTTATGGAGAGGTTTATCTCTATGTTTATGTAGTTTTCTTTTCATTTTAAATAATTTTTTTTATTAGTTTAACTTTTTCACGTTCAATTATTTAGGTTTTTTTATTTGTTTTCTACTCTTAATATTTTACACGGTTTTAGTATTTTTTGGGTAATTTTAAAAAAATTATATCCAAGGATTACAACATTTCATTTAATTTTTATATTTATTTTTTAATGTATTTGGGTATATTTATTTATAGGTTGCAAATTATTATGGTTGGTTTCTTTTTCTTATTATATTCGCGTACATTTTATCAATATTTTAGCAGTTTAATAGCTGAATAACAGTATAAATAATCTATATATATATAAAAGCAAAATCTCACTATAATAAATTGATAGTCTAAAAACTTCAAGAACTGTGAATCCTGCCATTCTAAATTTTCTAACATTTTATATTTTTTTTTAGTAAAAAACAACGAGAAAGTGCTCTCTCATTAGTGGTCTAATTAATTAGTTTATTTTATCGCTTCATATTCAAAACTTTGTACATCTGTCACTCTTTATTAGTGTACTACTACTCTTTCAACTTCTTCAGTATTAATGGTTTAGAAAAAAAAAAAAGGTTTAAAAGAGAGAGAGATGAAAAACGATTCAGGCCCCCGAAAAACCCTCTCTTTTACCCTTGCGACGACGAGGCCACCCAGAGAGTCTCATGATCAAAAAACTTCTCTGATGTTATCTTCGCCATAGGGAATAGACCGAAGCTGCGATTATCTCCATCGACTCCGTTTGATTGTTGAACATTATTTTTTTTTATTACTCCAGCCCACAACGATCCAAAGCAAAGTGACCGTTTCTTTGCCTCGATTGTTTTGCGTTTGTCCAATTTTGGAAGCGGCATGATCAAATGGGTAAGCATATCACTCTTCTCTCTACACACATGTTGTAAATGGGGAATGATCAAAGCGCTTCGCCCATTCAGATGGCGTTCTTCAGAACATGCTCTTCCAATTGATTATTCTTCGTGGCTGGCTCCCAAATACTCTAAGGAATATTCCAGTGAATTTCTTTGAATTAAGGGCTAGAAACGTTGGATGAACCGCCATCTCTCCCAAGGTATACTCGAGGTTGGATATGTGATTTCCTTTTGTATTTTCCTCACAGGTTTTTATTGTTCTCATTTCTGTCCAGCCACTGTGCCCACCCCAGCGAGGATCTTCTGATCTCTTTTTTCTCACACTCTTCGGTTTGTGCTCTTCGTATTTTCTGGTATGTAGTTCGTTTATAAAAGGTGTCCTTTTTAGGCTTTCAATATGTTGTTATGAAATTGTATTGAACTTTCTTCTTTGTTGAATGATTTATTAATTTATGCAACTTATATTATTTAATGAAAAACGTTCCTCATGAATTAATCTAAAGCTTCTTGAGTATCCTTTGATCTCCTTCGTTCTTTTTTTTTTCAAAATTTTATTTATTTATGCAAATTATAGTATTGAATGAATGAAAAATGTCCGTCATGAATTAAAACAAAGCTCCTTCCGTACACTATGGTTTCCTTTGTTTTGAAAATTTTGTAATAATTATTACAATGGCAAGAGTCTCATTGTATTTTACGTAGGAATTGAAAAAGGCAAACTGTTATGGTATATAAGCTTTGTTCAAATAAGAATCCTATTCTGAAAATTAATATCATTTGGCCCACTTATTTAAAATTAAGTATTGTTGTTAAAATCAGTTTTAGTCTTGATTTTTGTGGCATGATATAAACTATTCATAAATAAATTTATAATCATGTCTCATTTACTCTCCAGGTTAGTTACTATTTATGTTCCTAAGTTGATCCTACATAGATTAATCACTGATTTTTTTTTATCCAAACTGACAAATGCGCATGACAACATGGAGGTATAGAAACATTGATAAATGAAACTATACTTATTTTTTTCAGGTTCCTTGATTCTTGCACGTTGGAGCTACCTTGGAGCTTCTACCAACAAATGAGAGCCGTGAGATAAGCATATGTGTACGGTCTCAGCCACGATCGAGCAGTTTTACCGGTATAAATCTTTAGCTCTAATCAATGGTTTTGTCTTAGGTTTTAGATTTTTTGTTGTTGTTGTTGTGTTATTGCTGGCCATCCACGTCTTATTACTTTTAATTTGTTGGTTCAGGGCCTTGGGATATTTAACTTGGTTATAGTCTTTGTGTTGATATATTGTCTTTGATTAGTGGCTGGTATTTGATCGGATCTTTTGTATCTTTGGGTAGTTTAATATCTTTTGTATATATTTGTTGGAGGTTTTAGGTTCAAACATGTCGTTTTAATAGACCGGTACAAGGTGCAGAGGATCTGTTATTATGAAAATTATAGTATGTTTTCATTGTTAGTTAAAACAGGTACACGATGCAGGGGATCTGTTATTATGAAAATTATTGTATGTTTTCATTGTTATATTATCGTAAAGTAAGTATCTATCTGATTTATACACTAAGTGAGTTTTTTTAATGTACTTTGAAGTTTTGATGTATATAATGGTACCTTCTTTATGATTTATGTCGTTGCATGTTATTGATGTTGTATGTTCTTTTTTAATTTATTTGTTTTAGTTCCATCCGTCCATATTGCATTGAAGGAAAAAGTTTACAAAATTATGTATTTATTTTTTAATTTAATAAAGTAGATCAGTTCATTCATCTAAAAATTGGCATAGTTGATTAATAAACATTTACACCATAAGAATTGTTAATAAAATTTCTTAGCACATTTTAATTAAAGACAACATGATTTCAAGGATTCTAATATTACCATCTAAATCATAATAGTTTTCAAATTGTATTGTTGGAAAATAAGGTACATCTTCACACTGACAATTTGTCATAGGTGGAGCATGTTATGATGCATTTGATCATATTTAATAAAAATTCAAATAGAAATTACTTATAAATATTACTCAGTTTAAATAATTAATGTTTTTTTATTATGACATTTTACATAAAAATTCAAGTTTTTTTTTTTCAATTATAGCTCTCAATTTAAATAATAAATTTTTTTCAATGTAAGTTCGTTAATATAATGCCAAGATTCACAGGGAAAGGCAGGCGTGAGAGGTTATATTGAATTTATAAATAATATTTTTAATGTGCGAAGCGCGGTGCTATTCCACTAGTTATACATTAAATGCATGTAAGTTTATATTTTTAAATATCTGATCATGGCATGTCGAAAGAAGATACTACAATTATGGGCTGGTCTTTAAGGACAAACTAAATGCCCAATTGTGAGTATTGATTTTATTTAAGGTAGCTTTGGTGAGATTGAGCTAATAGAGCAACTAAAAAAAATATGGATCCCTATTTTTCTCATATTTTTTGTTGAATTTATGATTTACGTTGCATATATTTTATTGTATAAAATCAATCCCAACAGTGAACAAGAGAGAGAGTTAATGAACATTATTTTTATGTTTCTAACATTTATCATCCCAACATTTGGAGCCTGGTTCATATCTATAATTTCAACATTTAGGATAAATATTTTTTGTTACAGTTTTTGAATTTATTCAAATTGTTTACAGTATGATCCTCGAATTAAATTTAATTATCTAATTTTAACTCAGCAGCATGTTTCATTAATAAACATTTGGGAGTTTAAAGAAAACAACTTCCAGTACTTTGATATATATATATATATTTAAAACTATATTTTTGCCAATATAATGAAATTAACACACTAAATAGTTGACTATTTAACTTTCGTGTAAATCTTTTGATTACAATACACATTCTAAACTAAAGTTTAAATATATTTCATTTCTCTTATCTAACTCTTAATACTAATATATATCGCCACCGTGGGGTTGTCCACTAGTCTCAATTAATACTAAAAGCTTCCCATATCTTCTGATCCCAAACTTATGGAACGGAACACATAGACATAAATTACTATAATACAAATTGATGCTAGAAATTCATCGGTACGACCAGTTAGCGTTGACTATATGCAAACACACATAACATTTCTGACTAGTCCCCAAAATACGACACGGTCAAAAGTACCGTGTGTGTTTTTGTTTTTTTTTTAAAACCGGGATACGGATTTGTCTGGGTCCGGGAAAAAAAAAACCCAAATACGGACTTGTCCGGATCCGGGTATTTTTTTTTAAGTTAAATTTATTTTATTTATTGTTAAATCCCTAATTTCGTTTAATTGTTCAAATATAACATTTTGGTACTTCAGTTCGGTTTTGAAAAAAATAAATGTTTAAATTCTTAAATTATTTTGTGTGTTTAAATATTTATAAATAAATATGAAATAAATAAAAGCATACAACAAAAAAAGAAAGTAAACATGCGTTTTTTATTCAACGAACTCGGAAGGTCGGATACGACCAAACGTCCAAAGGCAAAAAAGTTTCAAAGTACAACGAGAAAACGAACAATTAAAAACGAATTACATTTGAATATTCGAAAAGTAATTCACCATTTCTTTGTCAATCATATTGTTTTCTTATTGTCGCTTGTTGGCCATAATCATATCTCTCGAAAGCATAAGAATCTCGACCATCATTGACTTCGTTGACTTGCGACGAGGCTCTAACATCCTTCTGGCCATTGAGAATGCCGCCTCCGATGATACTGTTGAGACCGGGATTGTGAGAATGTCCCGAGCCAACAATGATAAAATACTCAGATCAATTTGCGTGCCACTGTTGAAGGATGTCGAGGCCTTCGTCAGGGCACGGTGTTGGAAATAGGTTGCGAAACCGGGCGTACTCGTCGACGGTGTGGCACCATCAATGTCGAACAAGAACACGAGATCCCGAATTGCCGCTTCCTTGTGAACCCGGTGAATAAGTCGTTGCAGTAACGCCGCCGCCGCGCCCAAGAGCCGTAATGTTGTAGAATAACCTGAGATTGTACATGTATGGTGAACAAAACATATTAACATTTAGAGTAACTGTACGAAATTAAAATTTAGAGTAACTTTTAGAAATTAAGTTAAAAAAAAGTAAATTTTACCTGAGTTTGTTGTTGGGAATCATTTCCTCATCTGATCTTCCAAGTCATTAAATTTTTGCTCGTACTCTCAGTAAAGGTTCTTCATCTTTTGATCCACATCGCAGTAATTGTGCGTCATGTAGGGCTCCCCCGTCTTAGCTTGCATCACATGTAAATATATTCGTAGACGAAGATCATCTCCTTGTCTTCGTCGCAGTAGCCGATGAGAGACACCAAGTGGATGTGGCGGAGCTTCGAAAGCAAATTAATCTCCTTGACGAACTCCACATTTCCCTGATTCAAGGCCAGGTTCAGCCGTTTTACAGCCACGAGCTTTGACTCATCGCAATCTATGAACCCCTTGTACACATCACCGAATCCTCCCCGGCCGTTGTCAAACTTTCTCTTTGCCGGTCTGATCTCCCAAAGTAAGAAATGACGACACGGGTCTTCTGGCAGCAATGACGAGCCTTTGGTCGACCTCATCGACGACCTTCGTTGGCGGTGCATTTTCTTCCTCGGAAACAATACGAAAATAGTAGCAAACAACACAGCACAACCCAAACAAACCCCCAGCAAAATGATCAACACTGTCCTTTTCTTCGAACCAGATTCCTCAGGCGTCGGACTAGGCGTGTTTCGAGTAGTGTTACCAGGGTTGGGTCCGGCGAGGTTTTTGTCACTTGGATTGCTCATCTTGAACACCTCTATCCCATTCACAATAGCATCGTCGTAGTAAGACTCGTCCCCTCTGGGATGTACGTCGATAAAGAGATTATCTTCGTCTCTAATGTTGACCACGTAGTCTCTGTACACTGGAATTCCATTGCCGTGCCCTCCGGTCCAAGATACCACGTTCACAGCATCCTCGGCCATGTTTTTCGTCTATGTACAGGTAGAAAACCATATCATATAGACCCTTTATATTCTCCTGAATCTGGTGAAAATGGAGTCTCGCAAGATAGAAGAACCCCTGGTCAACGGGCAGGCGCCAAGTCATGTTTCTGGCTCAGTTACTCGCCGCGTCTGTTCCCATTGTGAGCGCAGTCAGGTACACTTCATCGGGTGCGGTGTACTTCAATGGCACGCTTGTGTCGAAGGGAGTTACCGCCTTGCCGATGAAATAATTATTCGAGTCTTTATTTTGCGGGATTGTGCGTCCACCGAAGTTCAAACGATTTAGTGTCTCCAGTGCTCTGTCGGAGTAAGTGCCAAATAGGACGCTTCAGGATTTCTGGCCAATCAAGTCAGGGATATTCAAGGGATCGTCTTCTGGTGCATAGTAGAGGGTCTCCGGCATGGACACAAATTCGACCGCGTTGACGAAAGCGTTAGAAGATGAAAAAGCCGGAACGAAAGTTAAGTCTATAGTTCTTTCGTTTTCTCTGGTGTAGGCAAATTTTCTTAAAGAAAGATGACTGATCCATGTAGTTGGCGAAGAGCGAGGCGCTGAAGTTCTTCAGCAGTGTAAACGGGCCGGCTTTGACGGTGAAGAAGGAGCCGCAGTCGTCCAAGCCGTGCTCGTATTGATCCGGGTAGAAGTGGAGCCGCACAAACTTTGGGCCTGGGACTGAGACGCTGAAGCTGTAGGTGAACTTCGACCGGGGTAAATGCGTTGTCCTATAAGGCACGGTGTCTACGGAGCTTTCCTGGAGAGAGACCTTGAAGTAATTGACTTTTCGCTACTGATGGTTATTTTGTGCGGAATATGTTTATTTTGGTGGGTGGTTCCTTAAGTAGATTGTTTGTAGTAGATAGTGTATGTAGAAATGGAGTGGAGAATGTTTGGATAGAATTTTATTTATTGATTCTTGCAAATTTACAACACCACATCACCTCTTTATATAGAGGGAGTACAACATTCTAGAGTTTTCTTGTAAATCCTAAATTACAAGTCTCTAGATAATTCTTATACTTTCTAGTCTAGATAGCTTCTATATTTTTCTATACTCATATGCTTTATAATAGCATTCTAGATTACTCTATTTCTAGATTTTTCCAAACACTTTATCTCTTCATATTTTCTACATGTATCTAAACATACTAGAATATTCTATAGTGTAGAAATGTGCATCAATTTTAACACTCCTTCTTGCTGCGCATTTGGACTACTCCGATCATGTCTGGCAATGTCTCGGATTTTTCTTTTGATAGCGCTTTTGTGAAGATATCAGCTAATTTTTCTTCACTAGTGCAATGTTTGAGCTCTATCTCCTTGTTGTTCAGAGCTTCCCGAATAAAGTGATACTTGATTTTGATGTGCTTAGTTCTTCCGTGAAAAAATGGGTTTTTAGCCATCGCAATAGCAGATTTGCTATCACAATAGATCTTTGTAGCTTCTTCTTGAGGCTCCCCCATGTCTTTGAAAATTCGTTTCAGCCATGTTGTCTGACTTGTAGCCATAACAGCGGCTACGTACTCTGCTTCTGCTGAGGATTGAGCAACTGTTTCTTGCTTCTTTAACACCCAAGAAAAAATTCCCGATCCTAGTGTGAATGCATATCCTGATGTACTCTTCATGTCGTCTACTGATCCTGCCCAGTCACTATCAGTATAACCTAATAGTTCAGAGTCAGTTGTAGGTTCGTACCATATGCCATAATCCTTTGTTCCTTCAAGATATCTGAGAATTCTCTTGGCCGCTCCGTGATGAACTTGACTTGGACTCTGCACGAATCTCGATAATAGGCTTGCAGCATACATGATGTCTGGTCTTGATGTTGTTAGATAAAGAAGGCTTCTGATGAGACTTAGATAAATTGCATTATCTGCTTTTGGTGAGCCGTCATCTTTTGACAGTGCTTTGTTGTTTTGTAATGGAGTAGCAACTGTCTTGCAGCCACTCATCTTGAACTTCTTTAGAAGACTTTCAGTATAGTTCTTTTGTGAAATAAAGATTCCATTTTCTTTCTGGGTTATCTCTATTCAAAGAAAGTAGCTCACTAGACCTAAGTCCGTCATCTCAAACGTCTTCATCATGTCCTCTTTGAAGTCCTTGATCATTTTCTCATTGTTTCCCGTGTAAATAAGATCATCTACATATAAGGAGACAATGAGTGTTTCAGTTGTACCTTCTGTTTTGACGTATAAGGTTGGCTCAATTTTTCTCATCTTGAATCCACGCTCAGTGAAGTAGTTTTCAATTTGGCTATACCAGGCTCTTGGTGCTTGCTTTAACCCGTATAAGGCCTTCTTGAGCTTCAATACTTTGTCTTCTTGTCCTTGCACCACGAACCCTTCAAGTTGCTCCACGTAAATTTCTTCTTCTAGGTAGCCATTTAGGAAAGCGGACTTTACATCGAGCTGATAAATTTGCCATCTTTTCTAAGCCGAAAGTGCAATTAACGCCCTTTTGGTGTCATGGCGTGCTACTGGAGAAAATTTTTCAGTGTAGTTTACTCCAAACTGTTGTGCATATCCTTTGGCAACTAGTTACGCCTTGTGTTTTTGAATTGTAACATCGGGGTTTACCTTCGTATTGTAGACCCACTTTACTCCGATGATTTCTTTTTCTTGGGGAGAATCGAGTTGCTCTCATGTGTTGTTTTTCTCGATCATCTTAATTTCATCTTCCATAGCTTTTCTCCATTCTTCTAGCTTTGAAGCTGCTTCGTAGCTTTCTGGCTCCGAGATTGCTAAGTTACATGCCTCGTATACTTCGGCAAGAGATCGTATTCTTCTCGTTGGTAGGTCTGTTCTAGCATCTGGATCGTTTCTTGTAGGTTGAGTTGGTAGAGTAGATTGGTTTTCATCTTCTTACTGAGGCGTTGATGGCATATTAGTATTTGATTCCTATGTCTGGTTATTCTTCTCATTGTAAGCGGCATCTTCATCGAACTCCACGTCTCGACAAATAAGAAGCTTCTTTGTCTTTAAGCTATAGAGTCGATATCCTTTTGACTAAGTACGATATCCTTTTGACTAAGTACGATAGCCTAAGTCGATATCCTAACTTAGGAAATATATGAATCATCTTTACCTATCACATCAAAACCTTTTTGGCATTTGGTTAACTGGTTGGAGAAACAAGTTTTACAATTTGGTTTGAGAAATCAGTTGAGAGATTAATCTACCAAACCAGTTTGGGAATTTGATTTTTGAGACACTGTTTGGTTAGTCTTTTGTTAATCTGTGGTTGAATTTAAATAAAAAAAATGCAATAAAACACAATTTATGTTACTAAAAAGAAAGTATGTTTTATTTGAAAGTAATACATATTAATATTATGTCTAAAAAATATTTGCCACAATACAAAAATTATTCATATTTCATGACTCAAATTATGTGTTTAAATAATGTACTATAAAGTAGTAAATATTCCGTTTCAAGAGTTTATATCATTGTAATTAAGTTAGGATTTAATAATATACATAATTTAAGTATATTTGTTAAATATGATAGTAATATCATTAAAATATATAATTATATATAAAAATAATTTTAATAATTTATTATATGAGTTAATTTCCCAGTTAATATCTTATTATAATAATATAATACGATTTAAGAATGATAATATATTATTATGGTTTTATTTTGTACGATTGAGTTGAAAACCAAAGACAGAAAACAACTTGAGTTGTTTTCTGTTTTCCTTCATTAAAAGTTCAGTGGTCTGCGAGATTGGTCTCAGAAAACAGAGACAACTGGTAACCAAACATGGTCTGCGAAACCAATACGACACTCTTTGAACCAGAAACTGGTCTCGGAGACCATAACCAAATGCCACCTTTTTTTTTCCTTTATTCCTTCGAGCCAACAATAATTGATTAGCAATCAGTGAAGAAATGAAGTCGCAAAAAAAGTTCCCCTTAATCATCGTGAAGAGTAAGAATTCTGATATGATTTTCTCTAATTTCGGTTACAGGAAAAAAAAACACTAGTACAAATATGTGAATTGAAGATAGTTTAAAACATTCCTTGAAACCTTTGAGGACAGTTGTGAAACGAGGTTGATAGACTCGTGTTACTTTGTGAGCAAATATTTAAACATGGCTTTGAGACGTGGTTGGAAAACAGCTCACCCGCGGCTTGATTTCTACCTTATCGCGGCTATTATTTGTTTCAACGTCTCTGAAACGTTGTTGATCCCTGTTTTCTTTTTTTTTACCAACATATTTCCTCGGTCCTTAATTACAAAACTGAGGCTTAATTATATGGTATCCTATTAAATTTAACCGCAGCTTTGTTTTTGTGATAACAGCGGTCTTCCCCTGAACCCAACCGCCGCAGCGAAGTGATCACATCAGCCGCAGCTTTGCTGTAAGCAAATATGTGCGTTACACGAAACCAATCGCGGCTTCTGGTAAAAAAGAACTACGTAACTTTAGCCGCGGCTTTTCTGTCAGCAAATATGTGGGTTAAATGAAACCCAACCGTGGCATGTGGTTTAAAAGAACCGCGTTATGTTGTTAAAAAGTAACCGCGACATTTCTTATAAAATAAGCCGCGGCCTTTTTTAAATATATAACCGCGGTAACTCATAAAATTTGCCGTTGTAATTCTTGAACAAAGCCGCCGCTTTAGCCGCAAGTTGATTTTAAAAAAATGAGTTTATTTTTTTTTTAACAAAATCCTGCCGCGATTTGGTTTTTACATTTTCTCTCTCTTATAGAATTACAATGGAAAACGCCGAGGTGCCAACTGAAATTAGCCGTTACTAATTTTATCAACGATCGCAGCCATTTTGTATATTACGCCTGGGCTTTATTATTTGTTAGCCCGGCTCGTTTGGCATGATGGAAACCCGTGCCGCGGCCAATTTTGATTGAACTTTAGAAGCGTCCCATAAGGCCCTCGAGCACGCTTGGTAGTCCCCCACACATCCAGGAGCCCCCCCCCCCCCCCCCCCCACGTAGCCGAAAGCCCCGCAGAGCGTTCGGTTTCTCGCTCACGCACTCGGAAGGTCTCTGCAGATCCCGGAAGCCCCCGCGCGTGCACGCGGGAGTGCCCAAACTAGTTTTACACCCTGCAGTAGCTTGCCTATATATTCAAAAATTATAATAAACAAGCCAAGAACATAACACCATTATTAAATTGTATACGTACATATAACTCAGCTTTTAAAGTAACAAACAATTTACTATTCAATAAAATAAGTGCTTAAATACGCCTTCAAATTGTAACTTAAATACTCCTTCAAAAAAGTACTTAAATACATGGAAACTTTTAGAAAAGTCTAGAAAAAAATTGTACAGAACTCGCTAATTCGATTCTAAGATCATCAATATCTTTGGTTGAATAATGATGTGGGTATAATGATAGGTGTTTGCCAATACCTTTTGTAACCGTGTCTTGCATATATTTCATCACGTATTATCCGCATTCCACATTGCCGGGTTGTTTTGCGCAATCCGTAAAGAGAATCCTTGGATCTTCCGTGGGCAGGTTCTTAACCGAATGTCTTTTTTTTCAAATTTTGGTTGATCTACGATAAAAATTCGATTCGAATCATACTTGTTAGAAGTTAATAATAATAATAATAATAATAATAATAATAATAATAATAATAATAATAATAATAATAATAATAATAAGGAATCTAGTACTACTATAATAATTATTTATAACATAATTGTATTGACAAACTTATGTGCTAATTAGGTATCTCAAATGAACGCTTATCCGATCCGATTCCATTGGATTTAAGATATGTGCAATATTTTTCCAATGATCGAGTATGGCCAATATCCAATGATTGTGACTATTGTATGGCAAAATAAACACTTGTCCGTTTACACATTTCTTCATCTTTTTTTAACATCATTGAGATGTCAAGTTTCAAGCTCTCATTGCTTTTGATTCACAAAATCGCTCAATGGAGGCATAAACCCGTACTTGTAATGGTTGAATTCAGTCATTTTATCGTACAAGTAACTGCATAAAGTATGTTACAATTGCATCAAATAAATTATCATGTCATTTTAATAAAAAAAGAAAAATAATAACAATTGGAAAAAATGACATACCTTTGGTAAACATGGAACCATGATTTGTGGAATTCATGAAAATTCACAATCGTATATATCATCATGATATAAACGTACGACGTCATTAATTAAAGATTCACTACCGGGGTGTGGGACATCAATGGAGTTGTGTTTATGTTTTAGTAAATATGCGTTGGCATACATGGCCAATGTGTGAAGACCCGGTAATATCCCATCGTAGTCAATCACTCTTTCTTTGTCCCCGTGATACTTCTTAATGAATTTCTCTTTGGGATCGGAACATCGGCTACATTTGGTGGTGTCTATCTCGATTAAGTTAAGCGGCCAAGCTACATAACTACCGACTGCGTTGCCAATTGTCCGAAATGCGTCATGTGGAATCGGCAAAGGATGAGATTTGAATAAAGCCGCAACAATGTTTACCCAATGATTTTCGGACGCTAGAGGCACAAAATGAATTGCAACACACAGGGTAGAGTTCATTCTCACCCTCCCACTTGCAACATATGCTTCCATTCCGTCCACAAAAAGAAGGCACTCTTGTTAATCATCCGAAATAGGCGTTCGGGGGAAAGAGAGAGAATCTTTCTCATTCAACGAGCAACTTCCACCTAAACTATTTCCTTTTCCAAGAGATGGATTGCCGTTTTCTGAAATAACTTTTACATTTTTGGTGGGGTAACTTTGAGCGTCGAACCAATTTGGTTACACAGGGAATCATCGTCACCAAGAGGGGTTATCAAAGGGACAATTTCCTCGTCTTCGCCGCCATCGGTTGTCGAAAAGAGAACATTCGGTCGGCTAGCGGAGGTCTGCGGAGACACTTCATCGTTTACCCGGTGATTCTGCGCACTCACTTTTAAAAATTCTGAAAATTGAACCTGCATAATGTCTAATTGACTCACCTTAGCCTTCAAGACTTCCATATCGGCTACTTTGGCCTCCAAAGTGTTGATGTGTTCTCCTTGTTCTTCCTTTTTTGCCGCAAAGTTAAAACCTCCTTCTTCGAGTACTCATCAATTGGAGTGTGGAAATATTGCTCACGTGAGAAAAATTTGGATGACCCGCAGACCCGACCGGGATGTTCTTTCCTACCCAATGCTCTAGACAACACATCGTCCTCTTCATCGGACTCCCATTCGCCATTTTCCGCCGATGCGGCCAGTTGGTTCTGTGAAAGCCGTAAATTAAACAAATATATATGACTAAACATTTATTTATTTCAAAACATGCACGCACGATTGATACTTACGATTTTTTACACTACAAGTTCTAAACTAGGATCCTTTAGTTCCCCGTCTTCGGTTGTTCTCATCTCCACCCATAACTCAGACTGAGAAGCCCATTCTCCAATTTCGTCAAACTTATAATAAAAGACATGTGAAAAATCTAGTACAAAATTAAAATATAAATTTATGATGAGTAAAATTATTTTTGATGACTTACATGTTTTTGATCTAGTGCTCGGTATCCGGCTCGACCTCCTATACATGGGTATTTGACTTGTGCTCGCATATTTTTTTTTTTGCTTTAGGAGATTTCTTTCAACTCCTCACCTTTTTATTTTCTGGATGAAATCCTTCCAGTGTACGTCGGTGATGCTCGAGTAATACACCTTAACAACCTCAGGCTGCTCGAGGATGTCTTCGTCATTGATTTTTGGTTGAACGCATAATGCATTTAAATCTTGCCAAAAACCCTTTGCCGATTCACCGGAACTCTTAAGACAAGCTTTTTTGAACCCATATTGAACTTCAAATCATTGTTTTACTTCATCCCATATTAGTTTTTTCACGGGGCTGTGTACCTTATTTCTCAAATTTGGCCGGGAAATCAAAATCAAATCCCCAGCAAGCACGCCAATATAGCTCATTAGCATGCTGCCCACTTTTCCCCTTGGTTGCCACTTTCCATCACTTTATTAACTCTCAACATATTCGTGGTTTTTCTTATTCCATTTGCGACTATAAGTTTTCTTCGAGGTACATGTTTCTTAAGTAATAAGTCAGTACTTATATATATATAAATATATATATATAATAATAGTGCTATTTAACAACCATAATTAATTAAACAAATTTTAAACATAATTAATATCATATAACAATTTAATTAACGCAACGCCACTCTTTGATGTCCTCGCATTGTCGCGCGGTGACAATAGACTTTGTCGTGTGTTCGACGTTCCTAATTATATAACCACCATGCATACATAATAATTAATTAAACAAATTTTAAACAGAATTAGTATCATATAACTATATAATTAACGCACCGTCACTCTTTGAGGTCCTCGCATTGTCACGCGGTGGTGATAGACTTTGTCGTGGTTGCGACGCTCCTAATTATTTAACCACCATGCATACATAATATTAATGAAACAAATTTTGAACATAATTAATATCATATAACAATTTAATGAACGCACCGTCACTCTTTGAGGTCCTCGCATTGTCGTGGGTAGCGATAGATTTTCAAGTGGTTGTGACGCTCCTAATTATTTAACCACCATGCATACATAATATTAATTCAATAAATTTTAAACATATATTAATATCATATAACAATTGAGTTAACGCACTGCCACTCTTTGAGGTCGTCTGATTGTCGCGCTGTGGCAATTGAATTCATCGTGGTTGCGACGCTCCTAATTATTTAACAACCATGCATTAATGTAACAAATACTAAACATAATTAATATCATATAACAATTTAATTAACGAATCGGCACTCTTTAAGGTCGTCGGATTGTCGCGCTTTGGCGATAGACTTGGAGTGGTTGCGACGCTATATACTCGTCTACGTACTCATCATCGGAATCTTGCGACATATTAATTTTGTGGTACCTAAGACCATATCATAATTCATAATAAATATTTATATCTAATTAATCTTATTCCCATTATCAACTTCACAGAAGTTAAATTATTATAATTCACAAAACTTAAAATAACATTCCCAATGAATGAAACCTAACAATATTCCCAATAAACAATAAATCTCATTATCAACTTCACAAACTTAAAATAATTAATTAATTGCAAATAAATGAAATTAATTAATTTAAATTCCCAATAAACAAAACTAATTAATTAATCTCATTCTCAACTTCACAAAACTTAAAATAACATTCCAAATAAACGACATATAAATGGCATTCTAAAAAAAAAAAAAACTATATTCACCAAACCGAAACTAATCAACATTCCGAATATAGTAAGCCTAAAAGACATCCAAAATAACAAAACTTGATTCACACATTCAAACCGTCAAAGTTATTCTCAATCCTTACCTAACCACGGTGATGGTAGCAGTAGACTGCGGTTAGAATTTGCTATAGTGAGGGCCGAAGAGAGGGAAAGAGAGAGAGAGAGTGAGTGAGAGAGTGAGTGAGAGAGAGAGAGAAATATCTAGAGAGAGAGAGAGAAAGCCAGAGAGAGAGAGAAAGTGAGGGAAAAGAGGACTTTCCGATGGCGTATATGGCGACTGCGATATGGCGATGGTGGCCAACAATAGAGAGAGATAGGGAAAAGAGAGATAGATGGAAAAAAACAAATGAAGGAAAATGAGGTAAGTGAAATAAAAGCTGCTAACCTCATAAGGCCGCGGTTGAACATAAATCAACCTCGGCTAATCTGATGTGGATCTGCAAACACTCGCGCGGCGATATTACAAATCCGCAACGGCTTACTAGAGTCAGAAACTTGTGAACGAAGAAAAACACAAAGCCGCGGCGGTTCAAACTTCGCCGCAAAAGCGTGAAAATTTACAGGGAGTTCAATTTTGGTCTCGCGCTAAGCCTCGTTATTGCAATTGAGAGTCGCGGCCATCTTAAAAAAATTCCTGCTTATAGTAACTGCGCCTCGGCTTTAGAAAAATGAAAATTTTCCCGAGAGCTCGTTTTTGGTCCGGTACAAATAGCCGCGGTTTTCCCTAAAACACCACGGTAAGTGTAAAAACAAACCACGGCTTTATTTACTATATTCCAGCTTAAATAAATTCAATTATTTTCCCGATAATTTTTTTTTCTTGATACAAAGCCGCGGTTTAGCTTTACAAAACGTGGCGTAATTCCCTCAACCCAACTTACGCACCATTTACAAAATATTCTAAGTGTTGGGTTTTTTCATGACGACACTAGCCGAAGCAGATATTCTCTAAAACCGCGGGTTAAAGCCTTTCCGCTCGCTTTTTTAAATTTTTTTCTAAGTTTCTTTCTCTGATTTTTATATACGCCGCGGTTTATCTTTTTTGAACTTTTTGAACTGCGGCTAAAAAAACCAGAAGCTTCATAATAACAATATTTAAAAGCAAGCCGCGGTTAACGCTACGTACATGTCTTATATATTGCATATATACCTTGGTTTATCGTAATCGAAAGCCGCGTCACACACTGTTAGGTCAATAATTTAATTACTATAAATTTTATCGCGGCTTTCGCATACAATGGCGCATTATATGTCCCAAAACACAACGGTAATTATAAAAATAAACCTCGGCTATTATAAGATACCCCGACGTAAACAAATTTAATACTTTTACCGAGAAAACTCTTTTTTTGTCTTGATATTAAGCCGTGGTTTATGTTTACCAACGGCGACAAAATTTAATACTTTTTTCATGACGACAATTGTCGCGGCGTACAGTATCTAAAACCGTGGGTTACAGATTTCATGCGTGCTTTTTTTAAATTTTTTTGCTAACTTTCTTTTTCTGATTTGTAAACACGCCATGGTTATTTTTCTGAACATCATAATTGTTGGACATGTGTCCTTAAACAAGCTGTTTTTATCCATTTGTAAAAGATTATGAAAAATCGTTAAATAAAAGATAATGCTTATTATGTTAATATTATTATAGTTTCTGGTAGAGTAAAATAGAATGTTTGTTCCTTAGCTCATGAAGTATGTAATTATGTTATTATTATCACAACAGAGTCAATGTGAGGAAGAAATAATAATCATAATAAATGAACTTAAATTGTGCGTGACCTGATTAACTGGGTTAGAGCCCATTAATCGTATAAGGTCATTAATGTGACTAAGTGACAATCCTATTCTGGATTTTGTGTGTGTCATACTCACTAGAAGTGCATTAAGTATGAAGTGTCTTCATACTGGACTGGACCTGACTTAAACTCCGGAAGTTATCATATAAGACCGTCACTGATAACTTGGAGTTGAGTCACCAGTAGATGATCAAATGGATATTCGATCTAAGTCCTGAGTGATCTTTAGTCTGAGCTGCTGGCTTAATTGTTCTTTGATTTAACCGTTAAAGAGCGCAATATATTACTGTTGTTCCCAACACTAATATTTTGGGAACATGATAGTAAGCAGTAAGGGTAGCTTGGTCATAGACATGGGCATCACACAGCTTTCTTCAGAGTCATGATGATTCCTTTGATTGTCGATGGTGAGAAGTCAGAGGTACCCATGCACAACTTATGAATCGAAACTATAAGTGGGTTACTCATGACATTACTGGCTGAGTCAAGGATGAAAACGCAATGAGGGGCAAAACGGTAAAAACCAACTGCTGATGTGTGGATCATCAAGTGAAAGATCAATAACCCGAATTTTATTGTATCAATAGACACCCTGCTGTAATAAAGGGAATAATATATACTGTATCACTAAAGAGTGCAGCCTCGGGTTTATAGTGGAATTACACCGAGGTTTGACGAACATCCTAGCAGTTCGTTGGAGCTTAAGTGGTACGGGTCCATGGTCCCCAGGATAGCTTCGTAACGGATGATACGTACGTGATAGGAACATTTTGAGATGTTTAATCATTTGGAAAGACTTATAAAAATGAAATCTGTGACAGACATCAGATAGTTTTATCAGTAGCGTGGCAAAAGTACCATATCTTCGTAACCGAAATTAACTGACATAAGAAAGTAGAATTTGGATTTTCTGTCAACATAAAAGTTGTTAGAAATTAAATTCTAAGAAACTTTGTGATCGTTTGTGATTTAGAGAGTTTCTAAGTTTGTGATCGTTTCGGTAAATTATGAATTAAATCACATGTCACGAATTCAAATGATGGTGTGGCACCATGACCTTTGAATGTGTGATATTGAGATCAGAGGATATTAATATAATTTAATTATTAATATTTTAATAATAATTAATTAATAATTAATAGATTTATATTAATAATAAATAATATATATATTAATATGTGTAAATCGATATGCAGCCATAGAATAAGGAACTGATTCCTATTCGCATGATGAGACTTGGTCTTTTCATATTTGCGGCATAAGTACCAAATGTTTGGTATTTGAACAAAATCCTAAAATCAATTTAATCCATTGGATCGGTTAGGATTTAATATCAACTGTTGGATTAAGATAATTGATTTTGACCCTATCCATAATTTGAAATTAATAGCTTGGTGACGAAGCTTAGGTTTTTTCGAATTTGGTTAACTAATTATATCCATTGGATCGGTTTAAGATTTAATCTTTACCGTCGGATTGAAAATTAATTAATTATATATATAATATATAATTTTCGAATTCAAGTTTAGGATAAAATCGAATTAGGGATTTTACCAAGTCTTTAGGTATTTGATTTTATCCTGAATACATTTGATCTGTTGGATTGGTTTAAGATTTATCTAAACCATTGGATCTAGATAATTAAAATTCAAAATTGATTATATATATTTTTTTTGAATTATTAAATAAGTGGATAAGATTGGTTTTTTTATTTTACCAAGTCTTTCTTATTTAATTAAATCACTGAGTAATTATATCTCTTGGATTTAGATAAGATTAAATCTAGACCATTGGATTAAAATAATTAATTATATTTAATATATATATATATAATTCGAAATATAGTCTGAGCCTATAAATAGGGAGCTCATTCTACACATTTTTCTCACCTTTCCCCAGAGAAAAATTTGAATTATCCCTCTGCTTAAGGGTCTGCGAATTTTTCCTCTGACCTCTCTCTGGTTCGGCTTAAGAGACTTAGTTCTCCGGAAGCTTAAAAAGAACCATCAGTTAAAGTTTGCAACGGAGTCCTACCGGCGCAGCCCACGCTTCCGTACGAGGAATCCAGGAGAATATCACGGACGATCACGGGTGTCTCCCGCAGCAATGACAGAGCCCTGCCAAGTTCAGAGCCGAAAGTCGACAACTGAGGTACGACCTTATGCATTGGGTTAATAAATGTGACCATTTACTCCTTTCTATTTATTTCCTATAGACTAGATTATTAATATACATTAACTAGCTAGCTACGTACGATAACATAATTAATTGGTTATATCATCTGTTTCTAACACTAAATTAATAAATTGGCATGACTATATATATATATATATATATATATATATATATATACATCTACATAAAATAAGTTTAAATATATACTTTATGTACGGGACTCTCAACGATCGAAACACAAATTGCCATATATACTGTAACGGCTTATAATTTTGATATTTCTTACCAAATTAAACCGCGAATGATAATTACATACGTCCAAATAGAATTTTGTAAGTGGGAGGATGGGCACTATGTACTCATATATATTGTAATAAGCATAAAATTTCAACGAAGCCAGTAGAAACGCCGCCGTATTACCTACGTGGCAGTCATCAGGCCACGGTTTTTGTAACAAAAGTTGCGGCCGGTTGAAAATAACCGCGGCTGTTATACCTCCTCAAACCCTAAACCCTAAACACCAAGCCGCGTTATATGATGCCTCGTTTGCCAATGGACCGCGGTTTGGTTATATATACTACGGCCTAAAATTATGAAAAACCAGCTTAGCGGTTATCGTGTTAATGTATTTTTTTAATTTGACGGTTTTCCAGATTTTTTCAATTACTTAATGGATTTTTTTTTCTTCTTATATTTAATTGATATTATATATACAATTCTAGAAGTTAATTAACATATATATAAAAAAAAAAGCCGGACAATATATATACATAAAAACGAAACATGTATATATTACCATAATACGGTTCATAACACAAAAAGCCGGACATATTAATATGATAAAAACAACATAATATAGTTCATATAGTACTTAAAAAGGTAATAATAACTAATAAAACAAATGAAATTATTATCAGTCACAATATAACTACTATTATGTCTTCCAAATGTAGCGGCCATTAGTAGTAAAAGTGAGGTTATACTGCTCGTTACGCATAGGAGAAGTAGCCTTGTCATTCCACAAACATGTCTGCTCGAGGTATGTCTTCCAAATTTTCATTTGGTCCCAAAGTTTAGCGTCGGCACGCTCCTCTTCTTCCACGATTTTCAAAACTCTATGTAGTCCCATGTGCCCTCTAGGGGCTTCCATTCCCGTGGAAATACTTCCATGACTCATCCTCCACCCAGAAGTATTTGATATCTTTATATAAGAAATCTTTGAGCAAATTCCTGAGTTTTTGCTCACCCGTTAATAAACCGCACTTCTGTAGAGAGTCCTCGTCCACAAGCTCACTTAGCCCCGTGAAACAGGCGATAAGATCTATCCACGTCAAGAACCTCTTGGGCTTGTTGGGCCGGTCAAGCATTGCCCAGGTTGGAGGTTCTTTAGTAGTTATCAGCAGCCTCACCCCTGTGGTGAAAAAGAAGTGCTCAGCCCATTGGCATTGGCTTACTCCTTTCGTGTAGTCTACATAGAGAGGTTCGTCATCATCCAACAGGTTAAGAGCAAAGAATTGGAATTTCATCTTTACTAGGTCGTAGAGCTTCAAAATTTTGCGGGGAGTTGGAAGCCAGTCCTGGGAACGGAAAGAGATGATGGCTAACCCCGACAAAATTCCGTAAGACTCCGGCCCTAGTTGGTAGGACTCTAAATTGACCGCTTGGAGAAATTGTTCGAAGTATCGATGAAGGTGTAGTACCGCCCCTACAGCCATGTGCTTTGCACTTCATGGCGTGGCTCCGACTCTGTCTCCATAAACTGAAAGCACCTCATGTCGGTGCATGGTAATGGTCCCTTCCAGGTCAAGTGGGGAATGCAATTGATCACATCTTTCGAACGTTCCATTCCAATGTTAAATGTCTCATCGATGAAATGCATTTCCCAATTCGATTGAATTAGCTTGAACAACCGGCGAGATTCAAACCCTCCATTATACATGTTGTTTGTAGAAAAAAATTAACAAATAAGTACATATTCATTTCATCGAACAATTGGCATACACAAATTAAAAATAAAAATTTCTTTAACTTACTATACTCAAAACATGCCATTAACCCCGATTATGTTTCCTATGCGCTTCAACAAATCGAAGTTTTGACAAAAATTACAAATATATATATATATATTTCATTTTTTCATATATAGCACCTACAAAAACAATGAATAGCACCTACTTACGTGACAGTGACGGGAACGAGGACGGGTACGACTAAGGTGACAATGAGGGTGGAACAACAATCGCGAGGGTCAGAGGAACGGCAATGAAAGGAAAGGCGTTTGAAAATCGTGTTTAGGGTTCTGTTAAAAAAATTAAGAAAACTAATTTAACAAACACGATTAACAGAGGTCGCGGTACATTTACAAAGTAACCGCGGCTATATAGGAAAAAATGATAACCGACCAGATTTCAATTTAGCCTCGGTACTAGTGCATATTTGCCACGGTATTGTTGAGCCGGGGTGCATCGGTTGGTTTCCAACCCCATAACGAGAGGGCAGTTTCTCTTAAGCATATATTCGTTTCCCGTTTGCTTATTTACCCTCTCTCGCTTCTCTTAAAAAAATTGCAATGGAAAACACATCGATTAAAACAACAAGTGTTGAAAGTATAAAGTATAAAAAATACGTTGATTAGGCCGTGGCTTGGTGTTTAAAACTGCTGGTTTTGAATATTTTACCTCGGCACATTTTATACACACTACGAAAAAAATAAAGTGGAAAGCTAGGGCAATATTTGATCAATTTAAAATATACCGCGGTGTTTTTTTCTTAAAATATGCCCCGACAATATATAAGCCTCGACTGTGATCATAATTATCAGAAATCGATGTACTCAGCCAGGGCTACGTTCCACAGGTTAAAAGCGAAAACGCTGATCTTTTTAACTCTGCAACCGGGATTCTCAAAATCAAAACTCTACACCCACATGCAATGCGTTGGCAACCAATGATGCCTCTAGAAAAATTAAATGGGGCTAGGCTATAATGATGGGATAAAACAGGGGGAATAGTGAAAAGTTGACAACATAGCCACCACACTTTTCACATCAACAACGAAATGATGGAGTGTGGCAGTTGCGAAACACGCTAAACCCAATCACGTACTGAGACGTGTGCCATACATGCAGAGAAACTAAAACCCTACAAACTGCTCGGGTTTAAGCCGCGGCCTTATCTAATATTAACCGCGGCGCCAAGCGCCAAGCGTCTCTTAAGCTACCGAGTTCATGACGAGAGGCAGTTTCTCTTCAAGTTTCATTTCACCATCTCCCTGTTTAGTGTCTTAAGCCTATATTCTCTCTTACAAAATAACAATGGAAAACACTTCAGAGGATCTTCGTGAAGACCTCGTCTTTCACAAATCCTAGCAGAACTCCCGGCGAAACCTCTAATGCGTTTTTTGAGCGTCTCCAAAAACTGGCAGGCTCGTATCTCTTGCTATAAGTCGTTGATCGACGCTCACCGAATCTGTTGTTAGGCCAAAAACAGGCCAATCCTGATTGCCATCGGTGAGCGGGCGTTGGAAAAGTTTGTACTGATGATGATGATCAACGGCGAAAGGGTGCATATATATGACGTGGATTATCTCAACCACGACAACCAAGTCTTGCAAATCGTGGGCTCCTCCAATGGCTTGGTCTTCGTGAGACTCGGGTGGGATGAGGTGACGCGACTTGTGGTTTGGAATCCGATGAGTGGGCAGGCTAGACATCTCCCGATTCCACCACCGTATTCACCTGAGTTTGAGCAACTCCACGCGGCGTTAGGTTTTCGACTCGACATCACAACCAATGAATACAAGGTCGTCCACTTGTGCCTCGGCAAGCCGGGTCATCATTTCATATGCATGCAAGTGTTTGACAAAATCGGGATGGCCTGGCAATATGTTCCGGCGCCTTTAATGCTGCGAATGTCACTGTCACAGAAATGGTTACTGGACAAGAGCATGGTTGACGGGGTTCTCCATTGCTCATTTCTGATTCAATTTCAACCTAATAAGGTGAAAAAATTTATTTCCACTGACTTTAGGGATGAGGTACTTCGCCTGGACGAGGCGCGGACGAAGTTTCCGAGGTTACCACAGGATCCGGTGATTGTCAACAGGTGGCATAATGAATTGGTGGATCAACACGGGATATGCGTTCATCGTCACGATGAGTACGTCGAGAGCATCGCTTCTTTGTTTTGATGTTTTATGCACAATTCTTTCTCTTAGCTAGTTACGTAACAGTATTTTTCATATTTTATGCACATTTCTTCCTATGCATATATGTAATTGGACCACCGATATGTAGGTTGTTTTGAATGAACAAGCCTTTTTTTTTCCCCGGTAATGTATCCGAATTTTGTAATTTTGGCTTGTTGTTTCCAGTCTGAGACTTTGTGAATATCACCCATTTCGATCGTAAAACAAAGAGGTACGGTTTAAAATTGTTTTTCATGTTCGGTTTAAAAAAATATTGCAAAATAAACAAACAATCTTAACATAAGAGTAGCGGCTATCAATTATTAAATACATGCTTAGTGCGTGTATCGAAGTTGTAGAAGCCGCGGTTCGTTGTGAAACAAAATCCTGGATTGCTTAAATAATCAGGGCACATTATTAAATTAAGTGCGGCTTAAAGAAAGTTCTAAAAGAAACTTGAGAGTAAGACTTGATCGCTTTGAATATGCCGAGGTGTATTTTCTTAATGCCTTGGCTAGCGTGTGTGCTTCGGTTAGGAACTATACCGCGGCAACTATGTCTAAACAAGTTACTATTTTACCCTTTGTTTTGTGGCGTAATTACCATCGGCCGCGGCGGTGCTCAAAAGTTCTTTACACTGGATGAACACAACCGCGCTTCTGCACTTACAGCCACGGTTTATTTAAGAGTATAATTTTTTTTTTAAATTGTTTTCATTGATTTTTTGGACATATATAAATTTAACACGAAATAATAATTAATCATATTTTCAAAATACAAAAATCACTGTTTGATGCCCTAATCATGGACAAAAAAAAATCTCCAACCACGGGCACATATATGTAAGAAGTAGATACGATATATTGTTTTGAAAAAAAGAGCCTTCATATAAATATTAATATAATAAACTATAAACTATATATATATATGATCTTTCTACTCTTTCTTGTCTTCCTTCTCACCACCTGTGCCATTGCCCTTGTTCACAACACTACTCCCTCTTCCATTCCCGTGATGGTTGAGCACGTCAATCTCCCTCCCGATCTGATATTTGTGTCCTTTCTCTCGAGGCAGTAGCCGACAGACATGCAAAGTTGCGTGATCAATATCAGGTACGGCAACGGATGTTTCCTCCCCACATACGTGAGCATGGAATTGAAAATATATTGGCCGATATCAATTTTTTTTTCTTTGATGACCAAATACAACATCAATACCATTGGTAGCGTGACGTCCTTGTAGTGAATATTCAGAACCAAACAAACGTGGAGGAATTAAAAAAGCCCTGTGCTACCCGATTGAATTGACCTATGACGAGCCATTTTTCTCCTCTAAACATACGCCAAACATTCCCTGGAGTTGTCAGTGTTCTCATGATGTCTTCGTAATAAAAAAACCGTGGTTGTAATCGTTTTGCATGCGTCCCCGGTTTCGGTAATGTTGGCCGTGCCATAATAGTTATTGATGATTTCGGGAGAGAGCATCACCTTATTCTTTCGCACCATCACAAACCCCTCCACAATGGTGTCAGGCAAGTTCGAATAGAACTCCTTAATCATGTTCAAGTTCCCGTTTGTTTCGGATGTGAAGCAAACGTCTTCCACCCTTGAGACTCGATTATATTCATGATCTACTCCGCCTCATCGTAAACTGTAGGATCTTGCGGGAACACAAAACCTCCTTCGTCGTATACTCATGCCTCGAGTTGGTCAAACCGTTCACTCGCCCAAATACTTGTGAATATATTTTTATCGTAAGCAGGGTCATTATTCGGCTCGGATCTCTGACACTTCTTAGGAGCCATTGATATCTACAAATTAACAGAATTAATAAGAACCAATTAATAAATACGAAAACAAAATTTATCGAACATATGGCATACACAATTTGATAGGTAAGAAATTGTTAAAATTTTGAATACCACAATTGCTATAATAAATATAATAATCTTATTATCAAATCATAACAATGACTAACTACGAATAAAAATCCAGATGAAATTTTCATTCAAAATTACAAAAATCTAAACCATTTTCATAAAACCTACAACTTAACTCACACTTGTAGACGGCGAATGTAACGCTGCGATGACGGAGTCGACTGTGAAGGCAACTGCGTGCGAAACAGCGGTCAGTAGGATTCTTACAGTGGCTGTATAAAGTGAAAGAGGATGATTAAAAAGGAGGAGCAAAGACGAGAAAGATTAAAATTTAAATTACTTAAAAATAAGCCGCGACGCTCTATATGTAATGGCTGCGTAGGTTCTCCATGACAGCCTAGGCTTCTCCTAATTTTTGGGCGATTTCAGGAAACATCTTTAATACGTAGTATATGTACTATACACCGCGGTTAGTAAACTAAACTAATCGTGGTTTCTTAGGGAGATGTCAATAAAAAATCAACGTTTTGAAAAATTAACTTTTAAAGCATTCCAGCTCGCTTTTTAAATTTTTTTGCTAAGTTTCTTTTACTGATACACACGCCGCGGTTAATTTTTATGAACTTTTTATAATGCGGCTAAAAAAAAGAAGAAGCATCATAACAACAATATCTAACATACATTACTAATACAAGGCCGCGGCGAATACAATTTGGACATAAGGCACGTCTTGGATATTGGATATATACCTCGAACTATAATAATACAAAGTCGTGGTACACACCATTAGGCCGATAATTAAATTACTTAAAGCTAAGCCCCGGCTCTTTGCATATAATGGCCGCGTCGGATGTCCATAACAACCTCGGCTTATTGTAATTTTTTGGCGGGTTCACACAACGTTCTGAATAAATGCTGCAGTTATGTAACAAAACTAACCACGGTTTAATTAGTAAGATTTCAGTGAAAATTCAACGTTTTGAAGACGTTGTTGAAAATAAAAAAACCGCGGCTTTGATGTTTTAGGGCCGAGGCATGTTTTTAATATCTTCGTTCAAGAACAATTTTTGAAAGCACGCCTCGGGGATGTCGTAAAAGAAAATAAGCTGCGGTTGTCTAGCACACAAGCCGCGGTTCCGAAAAACAACAAGCACGTTTCGTGAGGTGTTGTGGAAAGCGTGTTGTGTATCAACTATTTCTACTAGTAAAATGTCGATTTCGTTTCTAATTATATATGATTTGCATTAAAAAAAATCATTATTCTTGTCCTTGAGGAACATCCGAACACTATTCTTTTTGTATTCTTGATTGATAGAGTTGTTTCTGTTGGACATATTTTATATGCCCTCTATTCAGATGCTAATCCCGCTCACATAAGATTATGGTCGTTTGCCTAGAATGAATAGTACTTATTAAAGTTATATGATATAGTTATCTTCGGATTATAAATAGATAATATTAATTGAATGTTTGATCCATAGTTCTTTAATGTTTCTATCGTGCTCAGTCATCACAAGTAGTCTTTCGTGAGGAGGTTTGACTATCACGAATAAAGAACTTAAAATGGTCCATGGTCTAGATTAGAAATGAGAATTTCTAAGGCGTGAACGACCATTGATGAACTTAATCACTATTAGATGATGATCTATTAGTGGATCATAGTGTAGGCGGTTCACGGTTAAGTTTATCAAGTACGAAGTGTCTTCATATTGGACGGACTAGACTCACATCCGAAATCATCAAATAAGTCTGTCACTGATGATAGTACGATAGGACGCTAAGATGATCAGATGGAATTAGGTTGACGTCCTGAGCATTATGGACTTGTACTGTTTAACTTATATAATATTTGATTTAATCGTCATAGAGTACAGTTAAGTACTCCTAATACTTTTATTTTGGGATTAGACGGTTGACCGGGATAAGTTGCACACTAGCAGATATGGACAATATCTTTATGATATTCTTATTGTGATTCATGGAAATAAATAAGTACTCATGATCAGCTCATTAGATTCATCATCTTATGAGTGAGTAGTTTGTTAAGAATCAGAAGAATAAGATAGTGTCATCAAAAAGGGCAGAACAGTAAATATCACCCTTTTGATGAATGTCATAATAAAACGAAGACCTAGCACACCAGATATCTGATTGAATCAATGGACACCTGTGTTCAGGAAGATAATTATCATACACACTTGAGAGTTCAGCCAAGAGTTATAGTGGAATGTAATCGAGGTTGGTAAAAGTCTACGCTTTTACCGTAGCTCGAGTGTGTACGTCCATTAGTCCCCTTTGTAGCTCCATACAGGATGACACCGCAAACATATTCAAATGTTTCATTTTTGAATAGGATACTCCAATCAGATTCGGTTCGTGATTATTACCACGAATAACTGATTACCCTAAATAGTCGCAAAAGTACTAAAGTTTTGTATGCATGTGAAACTGCAAAAAGATGATTGAATTTAATCCTAAGACATCCCTAGGGTTTTGGGAAATTAAATTCTGGTACAGTTATCTTTTTGAATTGTGTCATTCTGAAAGACGATTTGAGATTTATGATAATAACAAATTTTAGTCCTAGACTAAAAATGACACTCTTATTTAAATCAAAAATTAGAGAAATTAAATATTGGTATTTATACTTGAAATATTTAATTAGAGAAATCGAATAATAATTTTGAATTATAATTATATATTCGAAAATAAATCTTTGAAAATATAAAGATTTGATTTATTAAATCTTTTAGGGTATTTTCTGAAAAAGATTTTATTTGGATTTATTCTTTATTTGATTTAATTAAATCAAATCTTAGAGTCAATATCTCCAAGTAGTTGAGTAAATCTCTCACAGTTGGTTGAGAAATTTTCTCAAAGCGGTTGGAGTATTCCCTATATATAGAAAACACCTAAAACGAAAAACACACACTCTCACATTCTCAGATTTCGATCTCTATCTCTCTCAAGGTAGTTTCTGCGAATTACTCTAAGCTTCTCTCAGGGTTTCTCTAATTTAGGGTTAGGGTTTTATCTAGTGGGAGCCCACACCTCCTAGTGACGTTGTCCTGGAGAATACATCGGAAGACTTCTGGAAGCATCTTCTTCACAGAAATCGCAAAAGGGATTGAAGATCGGAGTCAGAAAGATTTTCAGAGAATCAAGATCCGTGTCAGAGACTACAAGAAAAAGGTACACGATTTCAAGGTTATTGATTAAGAATTATTTATTAATACTCATGGCTCATAATTAAAATAAGGAACGGATTAAATAAATTAAAATAATTAATTCATCACGATTGGGAAAATTAATTGTAAATTAATTTTGAAACAGACGGTTTGACAGGGTTATTGGTATGGGACTCTAACTCAGTAAAAAATTTAAAGGTCAAACCGTGTGACTTAATCAATGATTACAATTTCTTATAGGTCAGCGGTGACTGTTTTCAGTCTAGATCCGCAGTTACGACCAGGAATCGGTGTTAATGCGATGTCGATTCCAGCAATTGGTATCAGAGCCCTGATTTACGATGAATAATTAATTTTAATTTAGGGATAGTAATTTAGATAATGTTTTGGAGTAAACCTTATGAAAATTAATTAATTAATTTCGTTTTTTTTTAGTTAATTATATTTTATGTTATTTTTTTTTAAATTATAGATGATGGCTAAGATGTCGACCAATGTCGAAACCCTAGGCCGTCGATTAGTGTTTCAGGAAGCCCTAAGGCTTCCCGAGGAGATGCGAATCAGGCTTAAAAATCAGCGGGAGAATAAAATTAAACCAACCCGGGTTTTTGGCTAGCCGTCGGAAAAAGGGAACCCCGATTAAGGTTCCCCGAATCGGGCTGGTGGGAGGCGAGGCAATAGCTGCTGCCTCGAATTGCAGCCAAGTAGCTCACTTCGGTGAGCTGTTGCGACGGAACAGAGGGGCGAATCCCTATGGATTCGCGCCCGAACTGGAGCGGCGGACCTCTGGGTCTACTCTCCGGTCTTCGCCCCTAGCCAAGCTCGCTGCGTGCGAGCTGGTGCGCAGATTTATAATCCGGATCATCTGATTGGTCGAAAACCAATGGCTCAGATTAAATATAGATTGATCCAATGGATTGGATTGACAGAGAAATTTTCTCAACCACCAAACTTGGTCACCAAGTTAATATTTATTATTTAATTTTGAAACTCTATTTTAAATAAATAAAATATTAATTTCCAATCCAACAGTTAAGATTGAATCTTAGACCGAGCCAATAGATTAAATTAATTTAAGGGTTTTTCTCAAATACTTAAATAGTGGGTACTTCTGCCGCAAATATGCAATAGTTGCATAACCAATTCACGCATATTCTCTTGCATGCACTCCCATGCAGCATCACTTTTCTTATTTATATATATATATATATATATATATATATTATTAATACATAAAAAAATATGCGAATCTGATTAAACTTCACATATTTTTGGTCACGTACAAACGTTGCGTGCAACCTCTCAAATATATATTAATATTTAATATAAATCTATTAATTATTAATAATCCGGAATAAATCCTATTAATAATTAAATCCAAATAATTAAATTATATTATAATTTATGCTCTCTCATATCACACATTAAAATGTCGTGGGACAAACCCACCATTTTATTTGTGACGCGTGATTTAATTAATGCAACCCGAAACTTTAGGTTAAACTCATTAAATCTATAAATCACAAACCGTCAGTCGGATTGACTCGGTTCCAAAAGATAAATTGCACAGAATTAAATTTTCTACAACTTTCCAGTTGCTGACAAAATTCAATTCATTCATCTTTTGACAATTAAATTTCCGCTACCAAACTTTGGTACTTTTGCCGCGGTAAAACTATCTGAAATCTGACACAGACTTCAGTTTTATAAATCCAATCAAATGATTAAACAAACGTATATTTAATCACGTACGTATCATCCGTTCCGGAGCTATCCTGGGGACCATGGACCCATATCACTTAAGCTCCAACGAACTGCTAGAAGTTCGTTAACCTCGGTGTAATTCCATTATCAACCCGAGGCTGCACTCTTTAGTGATACAGTATATATTATTCCCTTTTATAGCAAGGTGTCCATTGATACAATCGAATTCGGGTAATTGATCTTTCACTTGATGATCCATACATGAGCATGCGGTATTAGCGTATTGCCCCTCAATGCATTTTCATCCTTAACTCAGTCGGTAATATTGTGAGAAATCCACTTATGATTACGAGTCATAAGCTGGCCATGGGTCTATCTCACTTATCACCATCGACAATTAAGGGAATCATCTTGACTCTGAAGAGAGTTGTGTGATGCACATATCTATGATCAAGCTACCTTCACTGTTGACTATCATGTTCCCAAAATAATAGTGTTGGGAACAATAGTATATTGTGTTCTTTAACGGTTAAATCAAAGAACAATCAAGTCAACAAATCAGACTCAAGATCACGCACGACTTAGATCGAATATCCATTTGATCATCTACTAGTGACTCAACTCCAAGTTATCAGTAACGGTCTTATATGATAACTTCCGGAGTTTAAGTCAGGTCCAGTCCAGTATAAAGACACTTCATACTTACTGCACTTCTACTGAGTGTGACACACACTTAATCCAGAATAGGATTATATCACTTGTCACATTAATGACCTTATCTGATTAATGGGCTCCCACCCAGTTAATCAGGAGAAACTATAATAAGATTAACATAATAAGTATCATCTTTATTCAATGACAAGTCATAATCTTTTACAAATGGATTAAAACAGCTTGTTTAAGGAGACATGTCCAACAATCTCCCACTTGTACTTAAAGAAGATGACCCATGTCTTTCTAACCCATATTCTCCAGATGCCTCCTGAATATTTTCTTTGGCAACGTCTTGGCAAATTGATCAGCCAGTTTGTCTCACAAAGCTATTTTCATAACCCTTACGTCGCATCGACGTACAGTCTCAATAATGAGATGGAATTACATTTTATATGCTACACCTTGTTATGGTCTCAGGGCTCTTTAAAATTTTCCCACTACGTAATTGTTGTCACAATACAGCGTTAGGGTCTCATCTACACCTGGAATTTCTCCCAGCTCTGTGTTGAAATTCTTAAGCCTAACTGATTTCTTAGCTGCCTGACGGCTTCTACATGCTCAGTTTCCATTGTGGAATCTGCGATACAAGATTGCTTAATGCTTCTCCATAATACCGCTCCACCAACAAGGGTGTACAGTGCTCCCGACTAGGATTATTTTTTTCCGAGTCCCGGTTAGACATAATGTCTGAGTCATTGTAGCCTAGTGGATTCAGATAATATTCTGAACACTAGCATATAGTCTCTCAATCTCCGAAGATACTTGAGAACGCTATTCACTGCTGTTTAGTGAACCATACCTGGGTTTGATTGAGATCTGCTAACAATTCCCATATTTGGAATTGACTAGCTAAACATGCTTTCACGTCCGATAACTTTTTCAATCGTTTCCGATAAAAAAGTATGTCAACGTATAACATAAGAAAAACCACCATGTTTTTCATCATTGAGTCAATAAATGCAGGACCTCAATGATATTTTGAGCGAATCTCTAAGTCTTGATGTGTCATCAAACTTTTTAGATTCCTTTATGTGGAAGCTTGCTTCAACCCATAAATGGATTTTAGTCATTTGCAAACCTCCCCTTCTTGATCTTTCTGCATGAACCTTCTGGTTGCACCATATAGATGCTCTAGTCAAAGTACCCGTTCAGGAAGCAAATTTGACTTCCATCTATTAAATCTCATATATGAGACTTTAGACTATGGACAGAATGGCCTTTAGCGACTGAAGAGAAAGTTACCTCGTAATAAATACTTTCTCTCTGGGTTCAAGCCTTGTCCACTAAACTAACTTTGAAGGTTTCAACTATCCCGTCCACTCATCTTTTTACAATTGTAGATCCATCTACAGCCAATGGGTTTGAATCCATCCAGTAAGTCTACAAGTTTCCAAACTTAGTTAGAATCCATAGATTCTATTTCTTGGTTTATGGCATCCTGCCGTTTCCCATGATCAGTATCCTTTATTGCCTTGTTAAAGGTCAAAGGATTATTACGTTACTGTCGACACGACAACGTTTATCTCTTTCTGGTGCTTGTAGCATCCAATCTAATGATTGAACCTCCCACTACGTCTGAGTACCCAGACTTCTGATTTGTGACCTGTGGTTTCCTCAATCTGATTTTCAACAGTCGTTGTTGATCATGTAATTACTATGTCTTCTGACAATTCCTCTAGTACTATTTTACTTTTGAGGTTCACAGTTTATCATATAATCATATTCCAAAAGAGCTACTATCGTTGGTAAAACGACTACTCTCTTATATGATCATAAACTATGTATTTTCTAAGTACCAACTAAATGAATATTATTAAAATGATTACCTTTAGTTTAATCATTTATAAAAGGTTCTAGTTCCCCCTTTCTGCAATACCTCATTGTGCTGGTGTGCTAGGAACCGTTTACTTCTCCTTTACGAGATTATAGAACTAAAAGTTTAGACTCATTCCTTTCAGAATAACTGAAGAGCCAATAGTCATTTACCGAGTTAAAACTCGGTTTATGCAATAAGTTTCTTGAAATCAGAAAAGTTCTAATTTACTTTGCATTCGTACCATTACCTTGAATACTTGACAATCATTAGATAAAGTAGTCATATCCTTCTCGAGCTTGTTTAATTAACCACATACACCAAGTATGAACAAGCTTTATAGGAACTGTGGCTCTTAGACCTTTTTATAGAAAAATGGAATTTTAGTCACTTTAACCTTTAGATAAGATTCTCAAACAGGCAGGGAATTGACAAACAATTCACGCATTTGTCCATCCTGTTTATCTTATCTAAATTAATATGACTATTTGTAGATATCTTAGGTATGATCAATCACTTTCAATCTTTAACCTTTTTCTGGACTTCATATCCATAATATTCATTTATTATTTCATAAGGGTTTCAGCTCGTTTATTTGTCATAACGTTCCATATAAACAATTAAATCATTTCTTAAGATAATTATTATCTAAAATGAAAGATCCTTGTTTATATACGTTGACATTTAAAGCTTGTTTATTTCATTTCACCGGACAATCAATGTAAACAACTAGATCATTTCTTAAGATAATTATTATTATCTAAAATGAAAAAACTTTGTTTACATGAGTCGACATTTGAATTTCCACGTAAGTCGCGGGTATAATAAATATTGTTCTTGAAAACAACATTTTATTATATACATATACATAAACGACTTGCTTTATTTATAAACGTCTTGCTCCCACTACCTTAATAGAAATAATCATCCCAATATGTTTTGACTAACATAGTCAAACTTACATTAATGATTGTCTTCTGAATCCTGGATTCAGTCAAAGGTTTCAACCTTAACCAATCATTGACTTAGGGTAGGGTGATTATCTTATCATTGTTTACCTTTCAGCAATTCCCAAGTTAAAAAACTTTCGAATTACTCCCTTGTAATTTCAAGTGGGAATACCGGCTAGGAACAAAAGATAATCAATAAGCGAACTAAATCACTTATTTAGACTTATATTGTCTTGACCAAATACACATCAGATTCTTAGATAGCAATGATATTTTAGAGATCGACATTTTAGACTGTCATTGCATAAGAAACTTATTAAATTTTATTATAGAAAGAATGTTTTAAATTATAGGTTTGAAATAGTTACATGATGCAAACATGTTCCGGGAAAACGTTAAATAAACCCAATAACTGTTTCGTGATAATTTAACCGACTGTACACCTCGTTGCGATCCTTAATGGTGTGGTCACTCTAAGGTGACTCGCGGTATTAACCGTGTAGTTTGGTTAAACTGAGTTTTAGTCATAAACTCAATTAATATTCAAAGAACTACCAAAGTTCCTCATGATTATTAACTATCACCATAGACGGTCGGGAAGCACCAACTTCCGTGCAAGCTTAACCCATTATTTTTGTTCTCGGGATCCTCTTGGAAACGTCAATCTTGGGGAATGGTCACACTAGGGTGACTCGCGGTCCATTTCCAAGATTCCATTGTCCCCATATTCTTTTGGAACTATCACGGTGTCAAACCTTCCACAAGCACACCTTCCTTGGGGAATGGACACACTAGGGTGACTCATGGCGATGTGGTCAGCAGACCTTTTGATTAATAAAGGTTCGGTAAAGAGAATTTGTAATAGATTCCCTACTGAGCATGTGGTGCTCACCCTTTCCATATATATCTTTTTCTTTCCAGCTTCAGGTGGTGTTCAGTGTCAGACTTCATACGAAGAGTAGTTTGATTCGATAGGTCCATGTGTTGATTTTGCCTATCCGTACTTTTAGTGTTCATCGATGTGAATTTTGTATTTTGAGTTGATCTTTTATTTCGGAAATGTAATGGATTAAATTAAGGATAACGTGATGGTGGTACTTTGTATTTGTCGTTTTTATGGTGTTGTAGCAACTGTGGTCGTTTGTGTTTGTTTTGTCGTTTTAAGTCCCATGGGTAGAAACTACGTGTTTGTTGACGTGGATGTTTAATATTCAATGGTGTTGTTTGAATGATGATGTGTTATTGACAAGTCAAAGTTTGAAAAGTCGTTGTTCTTGTCTTATTCTTCTAACGCCCATTTAGGGGCGTTACAAACTGATGGTTCTTTTTAAGCTTCCGGAGAACTAAGTCTCTTAAGTCGAACCAGAGAGAGAGGTCAGAGGTAAAATTCGCTGACCCTTAAGGAAAGGGAGAGTTCAAATTTTTCTCTGGGGAAAGGTGTGAAATATGTGTAGAATGAGCTCCCTATTTATAGGCTCAGAGTGTAACCGAATTGGAGAAATTCGCTCCCTATATTTCAAATTATATATATTAAATATAATTAATTATTTCAATCCTATGGTCTAGATTTAATCTTATCTAAATCCAAGGGTTGTTATTAATGAGGGATTTAATTAAATAAGAAAGACTCCGTAAAATCAAAAACCAGTCTTATCCACTTATTTAATAATTTGAATATATATATATATATAGATAATGAATTTCGAATTTTAATTATCTAGATCCAATGGTTCAGATAAATATTTAACCAATCCAACGGATGAAATTTATTCAGGATAAAATCAAATACCTAAAGACTTGGTATAAGCCCTAATTTGATTTTATACTAAACTTGAATTCGAAAATTATATATTATATATATAATTAATTAATTTCCAATCCGACGGTAAAGATTAAATTTTAAAGCGATCTAATGGATACAATTAATTAATCAAATTCGAAAAATCCTAAGCTTGGTCACCAAGCTATTAATTTCGAATTATGAATAGGGTCAAAATCAATAATCTTAATCCAACGGTTGATATTAAATCCTAACTGATCGAATGGATTAAATTAATTTTAGGGTTTTGCTCAAATACCAAAATATTCGGTACTTATACCGCAAATATGAAAAGACCAAGTCTCATCATGTGAATAGGAATTAGTTCCTTATTCCTTGGCTGCATATCGATTTACGCATATTAATATATATATAAATATATATTATTTATTATTAATATAAATATATTAATTATTAATTAATTATTAATAAGATATTAATAATTAAATCCAAATAATTAAATTATATTAATATCCTCTGATCTCAATATCACACATTCAAATGTCATGGTGCCATACCACCATTTAAATTCGTGACATGTGATTTAATTTCATAGTGTACCGAAACGATCACAAAGTTAGAAATTTTCTAAATCACAAACCGTACGTCGAAATGACTCAGTTCCAAAAGCAAAGTCTCTTAGAATTTAATTTCCAACAATTTTCATGTTGACAGTAAATCGAAAATATACTTTCTTTTATCAGTTAATTTCGGTTACCATGATATGGTACTTTTGCCACGCTACTGATAAAACTATCTGATGTCTGTCACAGACTTCAGTTTTATAAGTCTTGCCAAATGATTAAACATCTCAAAATGTTCCTATCACATACGTATCACCCGTTACGAAGCTATCCTGGGGACCATGGACCCGTATCACTTAAGCTCCAACGAACTGCAAGGGTGTTCGTCAAACCTCGGTGTTATTCCACTATAAACCCGAGGCTGCACTCTTTAGTGATACAGTATATATTATTCCATTTATTACAGCAGGGTGTCCATTGGTATAATCAAATTCGGGTTATTGATCTTTCACTTGATGATCCACACATGAGCAGGCGGTTTCTACAGTTATGCACCTCATTGCATTTTCATCCTTGACTCAGTCAGTAATATCATGAGTAACCCACTTATGGTTTCGATTCATAAGTTGTGCACGGGTACCTCTCACTTCTCACCACCGACAATCAAGGAAATCATTATGACTCTGAAGAGAGCTGTGTGATGCCCATGTTTATGACCAAGCTACCCTTACTGCTGACTATCATGTTCCCAAAATACTAGTGTTGGGAACAACGGTAATATATTGTGTTCTTTAACGGTTATATCAAAGAACAATCAAGTCAGCAGCTCAGACTCATATCACTCAGGACTTAGATCGAATATCCATTTGATCATCTACTAGTGACTCAACTCCAAGTTATCAGTGACGGTCTTATATGATAACTTCCGGAGTTTAATACAGGTTCAGTCCAGTATGAAGACACTTCATACTTAATGCACTTCTAGTGAGTATGACACACACAAAATCGAGAATAGGATTGTCACTTAGTCACATTAATGACCTTATACGATTAATGGGCTCCCACCCAGTTAATCAAGTCACGGACATTTTAAGTTCAATTATTATGATTATTAATTCTTCCTCACCTTGACTCTATTGTGATACTAATAACATAATTGCATCCTTTATGAACTAAGGAACAAACATTCTATTTTACTCTACCAGAAACTATAATAAGATTAACATAATAAGCACCATCTTTTATTCAACGACTTGTCATAATCTTTTACAAATGGATAAAAACAGCTTGTTTAAAGAAGATGACCCACCTTTCAAAAAAAAAAAAGAAGATGACCCATGTCTTTAAGACCCATATTCTCAAGATGCCTCCGGAATATTTTCTCTGGCATCGTCTTGGTGAATGGATCAGCCAGATTGTCTTCCAAAGCTATTTTCACAACCGTTATGTCGCCACGATGCACTATCTCTCGTATGAGATGGTATTTACGTGCTATATGTTTCGCCTTGTTATGGTCTCTAGGCTCTTTAGAATTCGCCACCGCACCACTGTTGTCACAGTATAGCGTTTGGGGCCCATCTACATCTGGAACTACTCTCAGCTCTATGTAGAAATTCTTGAGCCAAACTGACTCTTTGGCTGCCTCACATGCTGCCACGTATTCAGCTTCCATTGTGGAATCTGCGATACAGGATTGCTTTACGCTTCTCTAGAATATCGCTCCACCAGCAAGGCTAAACACTGCTCCCGACGTCGATTTTCTCGCATCTCTGTCAAACATAAAGTCTGAATCAGTGTATCCTAGTGGATTCAGTTCTGATCCTGAAAACACTAACGTATAGTCTGTCGTTCTCCGAAGATACTTGAGAATGTTCTTCACTACTGTCAAGTGAGCCATACCAGGGTTGGTTTGGTACCTGCTAACAATTCCCACATCGTAACAGATGTCTGGCCTAGTACACTGCATAGCGTACATCAGACTTCCCACTGCTGAAGCATAGGGTAATCACCTTATCGCGTCTTGCTCTTCCGTAGAAGTTGGGCACTGTTTCCTATCGAGGAATATTCCATGTCTGGTAGGTAAATTACCTCCCTTAGAGTTTGCCATTGCAAAACGATAAAGCACCTTATCTATATAGGCTGCTTGTGATAAGGCTAGAAACCTGGTCTTGCGATCCCTAAAAATACGGATCCCATAACTGGCTTCTCCGATGTCCTTCATTTGGAATTGCGTAGATAGCCACACTTTCACGTCCGATAGCCTCTTCACACTATTTCCAATGAGAAGAATATCGTCGACATAGAGAACAAGAAATATCTCCAAGGTATCATCATTAAGTTTGTAAATGCAGGCCTCAATGATGTTCTGTATAAATCCATAGGTCTTGATAGTCTCATCAAACCTTAGATTCCAGGATCTAGAAGCTTCATTCAATCCATATATGGATTTGAGTAATCTACAAACATTCCCTTCTTGACCCTCTTGCACGAACCTTTCTTGTTGTTCCATATAGATGTTTTCATCAATATACCCATTTAGAAAAAGCAGCTTTGACGTTGATCTGCTAAATCTCGTAATTGAGACTACAGGCTATGGCCATGAGAATCCGGATGGACTTATACTTAGCGACTGGAGCGAAGGTCTCATCGAAATCAATACTTTCCCTCTGGGTAAAACCCTTTGCCACTAGTCTAGCTTTGAAGGTTTCAACCTTCCCGTCCACTCCTATCTTTCTCTTGTATACCCACTTACACCCAATGGTTTTGAAGCAATCTGGTAAGTCTACAAGTTCCCAGACTTCGTTAGAATCCATTGATTCTATTTCATGGTTCATGGTTTCCTGCCATTCTCCCTTATCAGGATCCATCATGGCTTGTTTGTAGCCTATGGGATCTTCAACGCTAGTGTTTGTAACAGCTAGGTGAAATTCCAATTGGGTGTGCTCTTAGCGTTCAAGAGGTCTTTTGAACCTCTCACTACGTCTGAGTACCCCATGGTTCTGATTTGGGACCGTGGTTTCTGCATTCTTCTCAATAGGTACTGTTGGCGGTGCAGTGACTTTGTCACTTGACAGCTCCTTGAGTATAACTTTGCTTTGAGGTTTGAAGTTTTTCATATAGTCTTCTTCTAGAAAAGTAGCATTTGTTGAGACAAATACTTTCTTGTTTCTGGGCTATAAAACAAACCTCCTTTTGTCCCTTTGGAATATCCCATAAACAGACATACTTCCATTCGTGATTCCAATTTATTCTTGTTTCCTGTCCTTACATGTGAAGGACAACCCCAAATTCTATAATGTCGCAGATTTGGTATTCTGCCATTCCATAATTCAAGGGGCGTTTTTGAAACAGACTTTGATGGCACAACATTTAGAATGTTTGTTTATCAACAAAGCATATGCCCAGAATGAGTTGGGCAGCGATGAGTAGCTTAGCATTGACCTTACCATTTCTAGTAAGGTCATGTTCCTCCTTTCCGCAACACCATTTTGTTCCGGTGTGCCAGGAGCCGTCAATTGAGATATAATACCTTTTTCAATCAGGAGATAACTGAACTCATGACCAAGGTATTCTCTTCCTCGATATGATCGAAAAGATTTCAATGATAGTCCAAGTTGATTTTCAACCTCTGCTAGAAATTCTCTGAACTTACCCAAGGTTTTAGATTTATTAGCCATGAGGTAAACATAACCATACCTTGAATAGTCGTCAATGAAAGTGACGAAATATTCAATTCCTCCTTTCGCCTGTATGTTCATGGGACCACATACATCTGTATGGACGAGTTTTAATGGTTTGGTGGCTCTTTGACCTTTTGCAGAAAAAGGTCTTTTGGTCATTTTAGCCTATATGCAGGATTCACAAACAGGCAATAAACTGATTGTAAGTTCTTTAAGGGGTCCCTCCTTAACCAGCATGTTTATCCTGTCTAGATTAATATGACCCAATCTTAAATGCCACATATAGGTTTGAACATCATTTTAGATTTTGGGTCTCTTAATTGACATTGGCATAGCCAATTTGAAAATTTCAGCATTCATACAACTCCCATAATCTGGTCTCAGAATATACAATCCATTTTCTGCTTTAGCAATACAAATATATACACCATCTTTTGTGATAACCCAATGGGACCCACGAAAATTTAAGGTGTAACCTTGTTTGTACAACAGAAAAGCCGAAAGTATATTCCTGTAGACATTTGGGTAATAGTATACATTATTAACAAATAAAAACTTATTCCCAAATGTCAGTCGCAAATTTCCCATAGCTTTAGCTTGTAAGAACTCTCCGTTCCCTACTTTTAAAGCTGGACCTTCATTTATTTCTTATAATGAGTCAAGAGAGTTAAGAGAATTACATGCACGATCATTTGCTCCTGAATCCAAGATCAAGTTGAAGGAAGAGTTGTCAACGAAACATGATTCCAATGATGAACGATCAGCATTGTTTGTACTCCCATTCAGGAAGGTTTCTTCCTGGTTTCCATTAATTTTCTTCCTCTTGTTCATTGAATTTAATGCATTTTGGTCTACTATTCCGAGTTTCTTCGAAGATCCAACCATGGCCAATTTGCTTAGAGATTTCGTGACTTTTACTAGATTGCTTTGGTATTGAGACTTCAGCGTCAGAGCAGAGATTTCCATTTCTTGTTTATCGAAAGACATTTTAACTGACATTGAAAAAAAACTTATTAAACTTTATTATAGGTAGAATGTTTTAGCAAAAATTTTTGTTTGAAATAGTTACATGATACAAACATGTTCTGGGAAAACGTTAATCAAACTCTTTAACTATTTTTATGATAATTTAACCGACTGTACACGTCGTTGCCGTCCTTAGTGGCATGGTCACTCTAGGGTGACTCGCGGTATCAACCGTATAGTTTGGTTAAACTAAGTTTTAGTCATAAACTTAATTAATATTCAAAACAAGAACTACCAAAGTTCCCTATGATTATTAACTATCGCCATAGACGGTCAGGAAGCACCAACTTCCGTGCAAGCTTAACCCATTATTTTTGGTTCTCGGGATCCTCTTGGAAATGTCATCCTTAGGGAATGGTCACACTAGGGTGACTCGCGGTCCATTTCCAAGATTCCTCCGTCCCCATATTCTTTTGGAACTATCACGGTGTCAAACCTTCCACAAGCACACCTTCCTTGGGGAATGGACACACTAGGGTGACTTGAGGCGGTGTGGTCAGGAGACCTTGTGACAGTAATAATGGAGACCTTTGTTTTATTCTATACTTGCCATTGTTTTTTTTTTTTATAGAAAATAACTAAAAACTTATTATAAACTATCTATTAATGACACAATAAAAGTTTATATTATGACTTTATTCATTACTTTACGTAATCTTAAATAAGCCTAAGTTTTATGTTTATTATTTTTTCTGTAGTGATAGATCAAATCGTACGCTTTCCAGGTAGATGGGAGGGGTCCTAACCGGTCACCCAGACGTGGATGGTGAACCGGCCCCATTTTTGGCTCCTTCTTCCTTAGACAAGATTGTACATTTAAAATTTTTCCGACTAATAATAAACACTTTTACATTTACTCTTTATTATTTATATCTATCATATATCGACATATTAATAATGATCCAAACATAGACACTATGTTTATGGGTTATGAAAATAGGTTATAACAAATTATATCTGTGATGATTATTTATTATGGTATGTTAATGATACTTATTCTTTAAGAATTATCATTAAACATATAATGCCCATTAATAATTATTTATGAAATATTAAAATAAGACAATGATTTTATTCTCAAAGAATTATCATCCATATTTTAATCTTTAAATAAGACAATGTTATTTAATCATTAAATAACATCCATATTTAATTTAATGAATTTTAAAATAAGACAATGTTATTTATCCAGAAATAACATCCATATTTTAATTTTTTAAAATTAATTAAACATAATTAATTTTAAACATAATTATTAATTTCATTAATAATAATTAATATTTAATTAATCCACGGGTATTCGGGTCGGATAAAAATCCGGCACATTTATAAAAAAAACTGCATGTTGGCCATCCGGGCTTAAGCCCGGGCCCACGTGCCCACTGATTGGGCACGCACAGCCCACGGGAACGCTAGGGTAGCGCGCTTCCTTGGGCTAGGCCTGTAGGCCCATTACGCTGCCAGGCTGCAAGGCCCGCAGCCCGTGCGCGAGGCCCGCATGCTGCGCGCCATCACTAGCCGGATGGCCCTCGCGTGGGCCTGCCTGTGGGCCTGCTGGACGATTTCACTGGGCTGTTTCGACAGCCCTTATTCGAACCTACCACGGGCTGGGCTGCACCGTGCAGCCCAGCTCCATTACCCGGTCCGAATTTTTGGGTCGGGTAATTTTTCTTATTTTAAATTAATATTTAATATATCTAGAAATTCAAATTTTCAATTTAAAAAAAATAATTTATTCATCAAATAATTCGTTCTTTAAAAACGTTAAATTAAATTACGTAATTATTTATCCTTGAACCATGGCTCTGATACCAATTGTTGGGAATTAGATCTAGCTCTGATACCAATTGTTGGAAATAAGATCTCTACGATCAGTGGCGGATCCAGGATTCTTCGGTAGGGGGGGCCGAAAATAAACTTTTATCGGTAGCTGAAACTAAACTTTTACCGTAGTTTTTTTTTTCCGGTGACATATAAATACGTATTTATATGTTATTCGCTATTATACATTTACGTCCGTTATTACAATAGCTTTATAGATTATATATTTATATATATTATACATATATAGTTTGTCATTTTTATTGGAAAACTTTATTAAATAGTTTTTTTATGATATTAAATAGTTGGTGTTGTATTAGAAGGATTTTACTTTAATATATATCATCAATCTAAAAATATATATATATATATATATATATCCTCTCTGTTTCAAAAATAAACAATATGTCATCGACTCTTAATGATGTTTTTAAGTTTTATTTCTAAACCCTCTAGTCATTTTAAAAAAGAAAACCTTCAATATTTGTTTATAAAATTACACTATGTATTTTCTTAAAAGATAAAATAATACTACTCTTTTATGTGAGGAACTTAACTTTTTATGAGATTAATTTCAATCTAGACAAATATAGATACTATTATCAAAATGCAGGTGTGCCGTGTGGGGTATATTTGACAATTTTAAAAAATAGAGTATAATTTTATACAAGAACGTAAATATAGGATACAAAATAAATTGTTATGAATCTATAATAGCTGTAAACAACAATAAGTATTTAAAAATAGTAGTAAATTAATAATCACCTTTCCCAAAGCCACACACGTCCTTATAACTTATAAGTTATATAGCTAATATTAATAGGTTAAATTAAATATAAAAGTCGCATCTCTTTATGAAGTTCAACTGTTCATCTTCTTCCTCGTGAGAAAAACCCAGAAAATAAGCGCTTAAAAAACCATGGTAGTGTCGGATTTGTGTCGCTCATTTGGAGAGGGGGGGCCGGTGGGTTAAGCATGGAATAAGATAGCACCGTCGTGGTATCGAGCTCTATTAGCGCAGAAAATCCGGGGGGGGCCACGGCATCCTCACCGTTTGCCGTGGATCCGCCACTGTCTACGATACCAATTTTTTTTGGATCACATATCGGATCCCGGGAATATTGTCGCGAAATATGCCGTCGAACTGTCGAGGTAACATTTAAAAAATTATTTTAAGCAAAAAACATATTAACTGACCAACGGTCCGAACATCGGATAATAACCATATTGCAAAATCTGATAAATATTAGGTAATTTAATATTCAACAATCATTATTAATAATCTAATCTATAGGAAATAAATAGAAAGCAGTAAATGGTCACATTTATTAACCTAATGCATAAGACCGTACCTCAGTTGTCGACTTTTGGCTGTGCGTTCTAAACTTGTCAGGGCTCCGCCGAGGGAAACACCCGTGATCTTCCAGGATGCTCTCCTGGATTCCTCGTACCGAAGCGTGGTCTTCACCAGCAGGACTCCGTCGCAAACTTTAACGGATGGTTCTTTTTAAGCTTCTGGAGAACTAAGTCTCTTAAGCCGAACCAGAGAGAGGTCAGAGGAAAAATTCGCAGACCCTTAAGAAGAGGGAGAGTTCGAATTTTATCTGGGAAAAGGTGTGAAAAATGTGTAGAGTGAGCTCTATATTTATAGGCTCAGACTGTAACTGAATTGAAGAAATTCTCTCCCTATATTTCGAATTATATATATTAAATATAATTAATTATATCAATCCAATGGTCTAGATTTAATCTTATCTAAATCCAAGGGTTATAATTAATCAGGGATTTAATTAAATAAGAAAGACTTGGTAAAATCAAAAACCAATCTTACCCACTTATTCAATAATTCCAAAATATATATCATGAATTTCGAAGTTTAATTATCTAGATCCAATAGTTCAGATAAATCTTAAACCAATCCAATGGATCAAATTTATTCAGGATAAAATCAAATACCTAAAGACTTGGTATAAGCCCTAATTCGATTTTATCCTAAACTTGAATTCGAAAATATGTATTATATATAAATTTAATTAATTTTCAATCCGACGGTAAAGATTAAATCTTAAACCGATCCGACAGATACAATTAATTAATCAAATTCGAAAAACCCTAAGCTTGGTCACCAAGCTATTAATTTCGAATTATGGATGGGGTCAAAATCAATTATCTTAATCCAACGGTTGATATTAAATCCTAACCGATCCAATAGATTAAATTGATTTTAGGGTTTTATTCAAATACCAAAACATTTGGTACTTATGCCACAAATATGAAAAGACCAAATCTCATCATGCGAATAGGAATCAGTTCCTTATTCCATGGATGCATATCGATTTACACATATTAATATATATATAAATACATATTATATATTATTTATATAAATCTATTAATTATTAATTAATTATTAATAAGATATTAATAATTAAATCCAAATAATTTAATTATATTAATATCATCTGATCTCAATATCACACATTCAAATGTCATGGTGCCACAGCATCATTTAAATTCGTGACATCTAATTTAATTTCATAGTTTACCGAAACGATCACAAACTTAGAAATTTTCTAAATCATAAACCGTACGTCGAAGTGACTCGGTTCTTAAAGAAAAGTGTCTTAGAATTTAATTTCCAACAAGTTTTATGTTGAAAGAAAATTCAAATTCTACTTTGTTTTGTCAGTTAATTTCGGTTACCAAGATATGGTACTTTTTCCACGCTACTGATATAACTCTCTGATGTCTGTCATAGACTTCAAAATATTCCTATCACGTACGTATCATCCGTTACGAAGCTATCCTGGGGACCATGGACACGTACCACTTAAGCTCCAACGAACTGCAAGGCTGTTCGTCAAACCTCGGTGTAATTCAACTATAAACCCAAGGCTGCACTCTTTAGGGATACAGTATATATTATTCCCTTTATCACAGCAGGGTGTCCATTGATACAATCAAATTCGGGTTATTGATCTTTCACTTGATGATCCACACATGGCCAGGCGGTTTTTACCGTTTTGCCCCTCATTGCATTTTCATCCTTGACTCAGTCAGTAATATCATGAGTAACCCACTTATGGTTTTGATTCATAAGTAGCGCATGGGTACCTCTCACTTCTCACCACCAACAATCAAGGGAATCACCATGACTCTGAAGAGAGTTGTGTGATGCCCATGTATATGACCAAGCTACCCTTACTGCTGACTATCATGTTCCCAAAATAATAGTGTTGGGAACAACGGTAATATATTTTTCTCTTTAACGGTTAAATCAAAGAACAATCAAGCCAGCAGCTCAGACTCAAGATAACTCAGAACTTAGATCGAATATCTATTTGATCATCTACTAGTGACTTAACTCCAAGTTATCAGTGACGATCTTATATGATAACTTCCGGAGTTTAAGTCCGGTCTAGTCCAGTATGAAGACACTTCATACTTAATGCACTTCTAGTGAGTGTGACATACACAAAATCCAAAATAGGAATGTCACTTAGTCACATTAATGACCTTATACGATTAATGGGCTCCCACCCAGTTAATCAGGTCACGGACATTTTAAGTTCATTTATTATGATTATTAACTCTTCCTCACATTGACTCTGTTGTGATAATAATAACATACTTGCATCCTTTATGAACTAAGGAACAAACATTCTATTTTACTCTACCAGAAACTATAATAAGATAAACATGATAAGCACCATCTTTTATTCAACGACTTGTCATATTCTTTTACAAATGGATAAAAACAGCTTGTTGAAGGACACATGTCCAACAGGCATAGACCAAGGGCAAACGGACATACAATTTGCCGAGAACATCTGAGAGCTTAGAGAGGTTAAAACTCTTCTGATAAACCCCATTAGTTTTTTATTGGAGAGATTGTATCTCAGATCCAAAGATTAAAATAATAACGTTTGGTTACTACTTTTCCTTTCAGGTGGCAGCGGGAGCTCTATGGATGATAGCTCTGCAGAGAAGGACAATGACTAGTACTCGAGCGTCTCAAAGAATTAGAAGTTTTTATTTAGTCTGTTTTCGAATATGTTATTTTTATATATTTCTAGCTATGTAAAGACCTTAATTTATTTTTGAATAAGTTGACTGTATGGAATAAATCTTAAGTCAATAAAGTGTTATCTTTATTTTTTGAATTATGTGCAATATCCAGATAAAAGTAAAAAGTGACACGTTGTCTTTAACCCATAATCTGTACTTCCTCTAATTATTGACATGTCAAAACATCATTTTTGATCTTTTAGGATTGACAGATAATGATTTTTTTTAGAGTTCGTTATTATTTCAGAAGGAAAAAATCAGGTGAGTTCGTCACAGCTTTGCCAACAGTGCCTGTTGTCGAAGAGAGTGCGGAAACCACGATCCTAAATCAGAACTCAAGGGTACTCAGACGTAGTGTTAAAGATCCCATAGCCTTTAAGCAAGCAATGGTTGATACTGATAGAAGGGAATGGCAGGAAGCCATGAACTAAGAAATAGAATCAATGGATTCTAACCAAGTCTCTAAACTTGTAGACGTACCGGATAGGTTCAAAACCATTGGCTATAAGTGGATCTACAAGAAAAAGAGAGGAGTGGATGGGAAGGTTGAAACCTTCAAGGCTAGACTAGTGGCAAAGGATTTTACCAAGAGATAAGGTATTGATTTCGATGAGACCTTCGCTCCAGTCGCTAAGTACAAGTCCATCCGGATTCTCTTGGCCATAGCCTATACTCTCAATTATGAGATTTGGCAGATGGACGTCAAAACCGCTTTCCGGAATAGGTACATTGACGAGAACATCTATATGGACGAACAACAAGGGTTCGTGCAGAAGGGTCAAGAAGGGAAAGTTTGCAGATTACTCAAGTCCATTTATGGATTGAAGCAAGCTTCCAGATCCTGGATTCTAAATTTTAATGAGACCATCTAGACCTTTGGATTCGTGCAAAACATCAATTAGGCCTGCATCTATAAGCTCAATGATGACACCGTGGAGATATTCCTTGTTCTATACGTCGACAATATTCTTCTCATTGGTAATAGTGTGAAGAAGTTATCGTACGTGAAATCATGGTTAGCTACGCAATTCCAAATGAAGGATATGGGAGAAGCTAGCTATTTTCTTGGGATCCATATCTTTAGGGATCGCAACAACAGGCTTCTGGTCTTAACGCAAGAAGCCTACATAGATAAGGTGCTTGATCGTTTTGCAATGGAAAACTCCAAGGGAGGTAATTTACCGACCAGACATGGAGTATTCCTCGATAGGAAACAGTGCCCAACTTCTCCAGAAGAGCAAGACGCGATGAGGCGCATACCCTATGCTTCAGCAGTGGGAAGTCTGATGTACGCTATGCAGTGTACTAGGCCAGGCATCTGTTACACTGTGGGAATTGTTATCAGATACCAATCCAACCCTGGTATGTCTCACTGGACAGCAGTGAGGAACATTCCGAAGTATCTTCGGAGAACGAGAGACTATATGTTAGTGTTTTCATGATCAGAATTGAATCCACTAGGATACACTGACTCGGACTTTATGTCTGACGGAGACGCCAGAAAATCGACGTCGGGAGCAGTGTTCACCCTTGCTGGTGGAGCGATCTTCTAGGGAAGCATTAAGCAATCCTGTATCGTAGATTACTCAATGGAAGCTGAATATGTGGCAGCCTTTGAGGCAGCCAAAGAATCAGTTTGGCTTAAGAATTTCTAAATAGAGTTGGGAGTTGTTCCAGATGTAGATGGGCCCCTAACGTTGTAATGTGACAAAAGTGGCGCGATAGAAAACTCTAAAGAGCCTAGAGACCATAACAAGGCAAAACATATAAAATGCAAACACAATCTCATCAGAAAGATATTACGTCGTGGCGACGTAAGGGTTGATCCAGTCACCTTAAACAAGCTATCTTTTCCCTTATTGTAAAAGATTTTGACCAAAGTCGTTGAATAAAAGATGTTACTTATTATGTTAATCTTATTATAGTTCTGGTAGAGTAAAATAGAATGTTTGTTCCATAGTTCATAAAGGATGCAATTATGTTATTATTATCACAACCGATTGAATGCGAGGAAGAATTGATAATCATAATAAATGAACTTAAAATGTTTGTGACTTGATTAACTGAGTGGGAGCTCATTAGTCGGATAAAGTCATTAATGTGACTAAGTGATATAATCATATTCTAGATTAAGTGTGTGTCACACTCACTAGAAGTGCATTAAGTATGAAGCAACATCATACTTGATTGGACCTTACTTAAACTCCGGATGTTCTCATATAAGAACGTCACAAACAACTTGAAGTTGAGTCACTAGTAGATGATCAAATGGATATTCGATCTAAGTCCTGAGTCACCTCGATCCTGGACTTTTGACTTGATTGTTCTTTGATTTAACTATTATAGAACACTAATTACCATCGTACCCAATCCTGGTATTTTGGGAACATGATAGTCAACAAATAAGGGTAGTTTGGTCATAGAAACAGACATCACAGAGCTCTCTTTAGAGTCAAGATGATTCCCTTGATTGTAAGTGGTGGGAAGTGAGAGATACCCGTGCGCAACTTATGAATCAAAATCATTAGTGCGTTACTCACAATATTACTAACTCAGTTGAGGATGAAAATGCAGTGAGAAGCAAAATGGTAAAAACCGCCTGCTCGTGTGTGGATCATCAAGTGAAAGATCAATAACCCAAATTTGATTGTATCAATGGAAATATTGCTATAAAGGGAATAATACTGTATCACTAGGGAGTGCAGCCTCAAGTTTATGATGGAATAACACCGAGGTTTGACGAACCACTAGCAGTTCGTTGGAGCTTCAGTGATACGAGTCCATGTCCCCAGGATGCTCCGGAACGGATGAAATGTACGTGATTTAAACATTTGATATGTTTAATCATTTTTCAGGATTCATTTAACTAAAGTGTGTGTCAGATTTTGGAAGTTTTATTTTTGACGTGGCAAAAGTACCAAAGTATGGTGCTGGAAATTTAACTGATAAAATAAAGTTTAATATGATGAAAAGTTGTTGGAAATTAAATTCTATGAAACTTTGCTTTTGGAACCGAGTCGTTTCAACATACGGTTTGTGATTTAGACAATTTCTAAGTTTACGACCGTTTTCGTGAATATGTGAAATTTAATCACATGTCATGAATTTAAATGGTGGTGTTGGACCACGATATTTAATGTGTGATATTGAGATTAGTGGGTTATAATATAATTTAATTATTTGGATTTAATTACTAATATCCTTATTAAAAATTAATTAATAAATAATGGATTTATATTATTAAAATAAAATATACATTTGGTATATATATATATATATATATATATATATATATATATGAATGTGTAGAAATAATGCGGCCCCAGTAAATGTGTGAGTTGGGCTTACACCAATTTACTTGGATTTGGACTTTCCAAATTTGCGGCATAAATACTTAAGTTTAGTTATTAATGAAAAACCTTGAAATTAATTTGGTTCATTAGATCGGTCAAGACTTAATCTTAATAGTTGGATCATGATAATTAATTTGGAAACCCTAGTTTGAAAATGACTTGGTGACCAAGCATGAATTTTGAAATTGGTTGACTAATTATATCCATTGGATTGGTTTAGGATTTAATATTAACCATTGGATTGGAAATTAATTATTATGTATATAGAATGCAAAATTTGAATTTATTATAAGGGAGGTCGAATTCTATTGTTTGGTAATCAAGCTTGAAGAGTTGACTTTGTACTAAATCAATATGGTCCATTAGATTGGTTATGGAATTAATTCCAACCATTGGATCAAGCTTTTCGATTTCAAATTTTCCATTGGGTACTTAGGGAATTCGAATTCTATTATATAAGGAAGTGATTGGATGATTGATTTATTCATGGTTTCACTATTTTGTTTAATCCCTAATTAGTTAGAACCATTGGATCTTTGGTGATTTAGTCTTTGCCATTGGTTTGGAGTAATTAATTATATTGGCACATTATATAATTCGAAATCATGGAAGGAAACTTCCCTAATTGGTTTTTCCTTGAGCCTATAAATAGAGGACTCATTCTACACATTTCACACACCTCTCCCTAGAGCGAGAATTCAATCTCTCTCTCTAAGAGTCTGCGAATTCCTTAGCTACTGATTTCTCTTTTCTGGTTTGGCTTAGTGAGACGTTGTTCTTCGGAAGATTTAAAAGAACCTTCAGTTAAATTTTTTCGACGAAGTCCTACCGGCGAAGCCCACGCTTTGGTACGCGGAGTCCGAGAGAATATCCCAGAAGATCACGGGACTTTCCCTCAACATTGGCGAAGCCCTGCCCAGTTCAGAACGCACAGCCGGAATCGTCGTCAGCTGAGGTACAGACTTATGCATTGGGTCAATAAATGCAATCCTTTATTTACAGTTTATTTATTTCCTATAGACTAGATTATTAATAATTAATTTATGAAATGTTCAATTGCTAATAATTTATCAGATCCTGATTTCGGTTATTATCCGATGTTCGAACCGTTGTACGGATAACAAGTTTTCCGCTTTAAATATTTTTTAAATGTTACCCGGATGGTTCGATGGCATAAATAGTCATGATATTATCGGAAAACGTTATGAACTTCCCAACAGCTATAAATCAAGACATCGTCAAAATAAACGACGACAAATTTACTAATAAATGGACGAAGGGCTTAAGTCATAGCCCGCATAAAAGTGCTCGGTGCGTTGGAAAGAACAAACGGCATGACGAGAAGATCTTCCACTTGACGACATAGTTCGTCGTGTTCCACCGGGCTCATGCGGTAATAGGCTCGGTTCGGGAGTTAAGCGTTGGGCACCAAGTCAATTTGATATTGAATATCAGGGAGCGGGGGAAGAGAAGCCAGTGGCGTTACAGCGGGGGAAGAGAAGCCAGTAGCCACGAGCGCGGCGCCCGAAATCGATAGGTTGGTCAGGGAGGCCAGGGTGACACCTTTCTCGGCAAAAATCCACAACGTGGAGCTAGGAGAATTGCCAAAGGTCACGCTCTCGCAGTACAAAGGAACTTCGGACCCAAACACCCACGTGAAGTCATTTCGGATCGCCACGGAGCGCGTAGGCGGCGAGGAGACGAAGCTGGAGGCCATACTGTGCCACCTCTTTGTCGAGAGCTTACAGGGCCCGGCAAGCGACTGGTTCGCTAAGCTACCATCGGAATCCATAGGCGACTCCGATGAGCTCGTCGCTTGTTTCCTGCGGCACTATTCAATGTACGTCCAGAACGAGGCAACCGTTACGACCCTGTGGAACCTCTCACAAGGGCGAGAAGAAACCCTCCGACAATACGTCGGAAGGTTCAAAGACGTTATGGTCAAAGTCCAGGGGCTCGACAACGTCGTCGCTATCCAGGCGCTGAAGCATGGGCTGTGGTATTTGGCCCCTTTCCGTGAGGAGTTAATAAAAATGCGCCCACTGATGATCGAGGACGCGCTCCACAGGGCGACGCTCTTTATGGAAATAGAGGAAGAGACTTTGGCCCAAAAGAAGATCCACGAAGGTGGAAGCAAAGGAAGGCAGCATGGAAAAAGGGAAAGTGGGGACGGAGGAGACACCTCATCATCCCGAGCGAGGAAGGGAGAAGAAGACCGAAGAAATCCCGGTGAGCGACGAGGTCGGGAAGCTCCAAGGCAAGAAGTGTATCACGTTGACGAGCACAAAGATCGCGACTATGATCGAAGAGACCGCTACCAAGGAGGATCCTCGGAAGACCGAGGACGATTCTCCGATGATCGAGGGGGATCCTCGGAAAACCGAGGACGATTCTCCGATGATCGAGGGGGATCCTCGGAAAACTGAGGACGATTCTCCGATGATCGAAGAGGATTCTCGGGGGACCGAGAACGGTACCCCGATGATCGAGGAGGGTACCCGGGGAGCCAGGGAGGGTTCTCCAACGACCAAGGAAGATTTGCTGGAAACCAAGGGGGATCCTCGAGATCTGGAGGCCGAGGAGGCTATTCGGGAGCCCGAGGAGGCTTTTCGGGAGGCCGACGAGGTTTCGGGGCGATGTTTTGGCCAAAAGATATGAGTAAATTCTGCGATTACCATAACTATAATGGCCATGCCACTGAAGATTGCGCCATGCTAAAGAAGGAGCTCCAGAGAAGATATGCGACAGGGGAGATCAAGGACCTCACGTACAAACCCCCTGTGCCTTGGAATAATGGGAACAGGGCATGGCAGAGCCGACAAGAAGAACCTACAAACGACGGGAGGGACAGCCGAGACGGGGCAAAAAGGAACCTGGCGATCGGGCCGCCACCGGCGAGGCATAGCGAGGAAGACCGACCGGCCTCGAGAACAAGAATCGAGGTGATCATGGGCGGATCACGGCTCTGCGAGGATTCGGTCAACAGCATAAAAGCTTATCAGAGGAGGGGAAAGGAGCACGGCCAAGAAGACGTAAAAATGGGCGCCGCAGGCGCAAGGATAGAATTCGTGGAGAATGAGGATTGCGCTGACATGCACGACGACGCTCTGGTCCTCGAACTCAGCATCGGCGGGTGCGAGGTTTGCCGCATCCTCGTGGACAACGGAAGCTCGGTCGACGTCATTTTCTATGAATGCTTGACGAAGATGGGCATCGAGGGACTCGCGATAGGGGGACGACCCCGCAAGGTATCAAGTGTTAACGGGGACGTCGCCATCTCGATGAGAACAGTCCACCTCCCGGTCTGCGCGGGGAGCATCAACCGGATGACGGAGTTCATGGTGCGAAACGTCCCGTCACATTTTAACATCATCGTGGGGAGACCCTGGATCCACTCCATGAGGGCCGTGCCGTCAACCTACCACCAAAGCATAAAATTCCCGGGAAAGAGAGAGGGGGAAGTCGAGGAGCTCAAAGGAAGCAGGGATGCATACCGGATTTGCTACATGATGCACCACAAGTCAATGACTGCCGAGAAGGAAATCAAGCAAACAGAGAAGGGAGAATCGGCCGGATTATAGCAATTAACGACGCCCGCCCCAAGATTTCCCGGGCGGAGTAAGGGGCGAGGGAAGAGCATCAATAGGACGGCCAGGGTACTTAGCACGGAAGACATCGAGGCTCGGGGCGCCGAAGAAAGAAAAGGGGGAGCACAGATCGAGAAAGTGGAGCGAGTTTGCATCGACGAGTCCGATCCTACTCGGACCATCGGTATAGGCGCGGAGCTCGATCCGGATACCAGAGCACAACTAATCAATTTCCTAAAGAGGAACCAGGGGAGTTTCGCTTGGTCTCATGAGGACATGCCAGGGATCGACCCTTCGGTGACATCTCACCGCCTCAACGCCGACCCAAGGCACAAGCCCGTCGTACAAAAGAGGAGAAAAATGGCACCCGATAGAAACAAGATCATCAATGACGAGGTAGATAAGCTGCTCTCGATGGGAACCATCCGAGAGGTAAAATATCCCGAATGGCTGGCTAACACAGTCGTCGTAAAAAAGAAGAATGGCAAATGGCGAGTTTGTGTGGACTTCACCGACCTCAACCGAGCCTGCCCAAAGGATAGTTTCCCGATGCCGCATATAGATCGCCTCGTCGATGCCACCCACGGCTACGAGCTTCTCAGCTTCATGGATGCGTATTCCGGGTACCACCAAATAAGGATGCACCCGGAGGATGAAGAGAAGACTGCCTTCGTCAGCGAGAGGGGCACGTACTGCTACAAAGTCATGCCCTTCGGACTGAAGAACGCCGGAGCGACTTACCAGAGACTGGTGACCAAGATGTTCCACAAGCAGATCGGAAAGAGCATGGAAGTATACATCGACGACATGGTCGTCAAGTCCCTGAAGGCGGTGGCGCACGTCGAACACTTGGAGGAATGTTTCGAGATTCTAAACCTGCACGGGATGAAGCTAAATCCCACCAAGTGCACCTTCGGTATGTCCTCGGGAAAGTTCTTGGGTCACATGGTCACTCGGCGAGGGGTCGAAGCCGACCCCGAGCAAATTGAGGCCATCAAAAGCATGCCCTCGCCCCGAAATCGAAGAGAGATTCAGAGATTGACCGGGAGGATTGCTGCCCTGAACCGATTTATCTCACGATCGGCCGACAAGACCCTCCTTTTCTACGAGCTACTAAGGAAGAACAAGAAATTCGATTGGACCAAGAAATGCGAGGAAGCCTTCCAGACGCTGAAGTCCTACCTGTCATCACTACCCATTATGACGAAACCAAGGCCGGGGGAACCGTTATATTTATACATCGCCGTGTCTAACCACGCGATCAGCCAAGTGCTTGTGCGTGAGGAGGATGGGGAGCAGAGGCCAGTCTCCTACATCAGCAGAAAACTCCTCGACGCCGAGACGAGATACCCTCAACCCGAGAAACTTGCTCTGGCAGTATACGACGCATCGGAAAGACTGAAGCATCACTTCCAAGCCCACACCATCGTCGTCATGACTGACAGACCCATCCGCACTATCATCCACGGCCCGAGCCAGTCGGGAAGGATCACGAAGTGGTCTATAAAGCTGGGAGCGTACGACATTGAGTACAAGCTTCGGACGAGCCTCAAGTCTCAAGTGCTCGCAGACTTCCTCATCGAGTTGCCAAAGGATCCGGAGGACCCGAGCGACGAAGCCGGCGTCTGGAAGCTACAAGTCGATGGATCCGCGACAGCACAAGGATCTAGAGTAGGGATCAGGATCACCTCCCCTAGGGGAGACGTGATAGAGAAAGCCTGTCGTCTCGCATATCGCTCCACCAACAACGAGTCGGAGTATGAAGCGCTCATCCTCGGGATGCAATCATCCTTGGCAATCGGGGCGAAGAACTTGCACGCTTTCTCAGATTCGCAGCTGGTAGTGAAGCAAGTAAACGGGGAATACGAGAAAAACGACGAGCGAACGGAGGCTTACGCAGGAGTGGTCGAGGCTCTCTCAAGAAAACTTGACTACTTTAGCCTGACACAGGTGACGCGAGGAGACAACACCCACGCCGACGCGCTGGCCGGCCTAGGTTCTACGACGGAAATCGGAGAGCTAAGGTCTGTCACGGTAGAAATGGTGGAGAAGCCAAGTATCCGAAGAGAGGAGGGCCCAGCAAAGAAGAAAGCTAGAGGAAAAGAGGAAGCCGAGGAGGCAAATGCGGACGGGGCTAACATAAACTAGATCGAAGAGAGCGAGGACGAGGAAATGGAGCGGGGAGTTGTGAACGACGATGGAACAGAAGATTGGAGGACGCCCTTCCGAAGGTACATCCTTGAAGGAACGCTGCCCGAAGACCCGCAAGAATCCCGAAAGATCAAGTAAAAAAGTTCCAGGTACACCGTCCTCGACAACGTACTTTACCGAAGAAGCTTCGCAGGTCCCTACCTGAGATGCCTTGGCAAAAAGGAGGCCGAATACGTCATGCGGGAAATCCATAGTGGGGATTGCGGAAACCATTTTGGCGGGCGGTCCTTGCTTAGAAAGACTAAGCGGCAAGGTTTCTTTTGGGAAACCATTGTCGCTGATTGCATCAGCCGCGCCAAAAGGTGCGAAAAATGTCAGCGGCACGCTCCAGCAATCAACTGCCCGGCCGAAGAGCTCTCAGTGGTCTCGGTTCCTTATCCTTTCATGAAGTGGTCAATGGACATCGTCGCCCCTATGCCCATCGGCCCACGACAGAAGAGGTTCATGCTCGTTGTCACGGATTTCTTCACCAAATGGACGGAGGCGGAAGCATACGCCAACATCAAGGATTCCGACGTCGAGAGCTACGTTTGGAAGAACGTGATTACTCGCTTCGGATTACCCCGGGAGATAATTGCCGACAACGGGTCCCAGTTCATCTCGAAGAGGTTCGGAGATTTCTGCAAGCGATGGAGAATAAAGCTCAACACATCGACTCCGCGGTACCCCCAAGGCAACGGGAACGCTGAGGCGGTCAACCGAACCATCGTCGACAACATCATTCCGCGACGAGCTACCAGGAGTGCTATGGGCTTATCGGACCACCCCTCATTCCGCGACCGGCGAGACGCCTTTTGCCTTGGACTTTGGAGTGGAGGCTGTGATCCCAGCTGAGGTTGACATTCCGAGCCTTCGTCGAACTCTAGCCCCTAGCTGCGAAAAAAATAACGAGCAGAGCCTCCTCCATCAGCTCGACCACATCGACGAGAGGCGTGAGCGAGCAAGCACGCACGTGGCCAACTATCAAAACACGATCGCGCGTTTTTACAATAAGAAAGTGCGCCCGAGAAGGTTCAAAGTCGGGGAGATGGTCCTCCGACGAGTATTCCAGAATACCGCCGAAGCAAATGCCGGGAAGCTAGGGCAAACCTGGGAAGGCCCTTACATGGTCACCAATGTCGTCAGACCGGGAGTCTACGAGCTCAAGAACACGGACGGAGCAAAAGTAATACGGAGTTGGAACGTGAAACACCTAAAAAAGTTCTACCAGAGCCCCATCTCACTAATTCACTCTCTTCGTTATGAATATAAATCCTATCTTTTTGCCAGTTGGGGAAGTCCCGACCCTCTCTTGTTCGGGGCAATTTTTCTCTATATATCGCATGACCTCGATTTTTGTTTGAACTGATTCGAATTTTTGCTACATATGGCCCTTTCTTTTCTTATCTCAGGCTCGTCAGAAGAAGTAATTGCTACATTTCTACACGTGCACCGATGAAAGCTTCGAAAAAATTATAATGTATAACAATATACATATCTATACGGCTAAGGGTGCCGAGCAAACCCGGTCCGGCAAAACAGGCCGAGATCCTATATACGGCTAAGGGTGCCGAGCAAGCCCGGTCCGGCAAAACATGTCGAGATCATATATACAGCTAAGGGTGCCGAGCAAACCCGGTCCGGCAAAACAGGCCGAGACCCTATATACGGCTAAGGGTGTCGAGCAAGCCCGGGCCGGCTAAGAGAGCCGAGAATAGTATAAAGAGAAAACATATATATATGATCAAGCAGGCAAGCAAGCCCGAAAGGAAACAAGCGGAAGCAACCAAGGGGGACGCAAAGGGAACTTGGCGAGGAAAGGGAGCGGCTTAGCAATATGACCACGCGAGGAGCCGAAGAAGTAATCACCGACCAGGAACCAAAAGAGGCCGGCTAGAGCCAATCTCCTAAATAGTTATACTTTATTTTACCAAGTGTATACACTTGATAAAATGGGGGACTAACTGTTGAGGTCGGATTTGGTCAAATCCATCCCCAACACAACTCGTGTCGTTTTGTCCATAAACGACGTGAGGGAGGCGAGGAAGTTCACCAGCGAAGGGGGTTATCCCCGAGGAGGGCCATCCCCGAGGAAGAATACCCCCGAAGAGGTTCATCCGCGAGGGGATGCAGCCACGCGAGCAAGCAAGTTGTGATGGAGCGTCCCATCACACCCGACGAGGAACTTCGTCGTGATGATTGTGTGCAGGGTCGAATGACCCTTGACGAGACGTGCATTTAATGAAGCCGACCTACCCACTCGATGAGAGCATCAGCGACGAAGGCCTGCAGAGCCGAATGACCCTTGACGAGACGTGCATTTAATGAAGCCGACCTACCCACTCGATGAGAGCATCAGCGACGAAGGCCTGCAGAGCCGAATGACGGCTGACGAGATGCGCATTTAATGCGGCGCACCTACCCATAACGGCAGCTTGCTCGGATTTGACGTAAAGCAAGGATAAGCCCTGCCACCCTCGAATCACGTCAGAGAGTGATGATTAAAGAGAAAAAAGGCGGGAAATATGCAAGGGGAAGGCATTGTAATGTAAACTCTATAAAAGGGAAGACAAGCCTCAGTGGTAAGGGGCTGGAAAAAAGGGGAGTGGAAAACCTAGTAATAGAAAAAGGTCAAGGAAAGAGAGAAATCGGAGGCTCATGATCCTTCATCTGTCCAGCTATTCAACGGAAGAAAACCGAGCTCATTTCGGAAATTATAATAAAACAGAGATATTCATCATTTGTTGTTATTTATTTATTATTTGATGATTGTCTTTGTGACTGGAAAAGGGTGGTGAAAATCCCCCTCTACAACTATATTATTGCAATTTTAACATTTTCTATGTTAAAAAACTTCATATTTGTTGATTAAAAAAAAAAAAGTCATATACATTTTTAAATAGTTTTAATTAGAAGAACCTTTATATTTTCTGTTAAAATAACTTTTAATTAAAAAGGCCCTTCATATATTTTTTGCCCAAGGCCCCGAAAAGGTTGGGTCGGCCTTGTCTAGCTTAAATCCTGGCACATGATTGATATTTTTTACTACATATATAATATATAGTTTTATTTTTGCGTTTGTTGTCTCTTCAATTTATATGTTGGTTTTTATACTTCTTATTTTTTTTTATATATAATTTTTTTTTTCAAATATATTTAACATCCAAATCTCTAATCCATGTATTATCCTTTCCACCCTTTTTTTCTCATTAGTTTTTGCCAAACTTTGTCCCGGTGTGTATTACTATCGTCACTACACTTGAGAGAGAGTATTTTTTAACTACTTCTAAAACTAAAAGTATATAAAAAAAATTCTCAAACAATAGTTATATAAAAAATAAAGGTATACTTTAACTCCGTCACTACGTACGGGCCTGCCCGCCGCAGCCATAGGTCGGCGCGGGCCCACAAGCTGGTTTTTTTAAGTTGCTGGATCAACTGATCCTAGAGTGAGTTTCCATTTCTATTCGTTCGTTGGATCTGACACCAACAAATAAAATTGGTATGACATAATTACAAAAATCATTAATTTCTGAACTCTAACTTTTTTTAACGGCTATTTTGGCCCCAAAAAATTTTATTTTCAGAATTCATAAATACACCCCAACGTTTAAAATGGCTAAAATCTTCCAAATAATTAATAAAAAAAATTAAATTTGTTTATTTTTATATATAAATACCACACCAATCCAAATAATTAACGGCTATTTTAATATAAATACCAACTCTCCTACTATCTCAATTTGCAACCTGAAGCTCTCAATTTACAACCTGTTCAAGCTCTCAATTTCTCCATAAAAGCTTCTCCATAATTTATCTAGTTTACATTTAATTATTAATATATTGTGGCATATAGTTTACAGTGTCATTTTAATCTGTCACATTAGCATTAATTTGTCACATTAGTTACAGTTTACATTAATTTGTCACATTAGTTTTGTTACATTGTTACGTTGTCATATTAATTAGTTTATATTGAATTTAGTATTTTAGTTACAGTTTAAATTTGTTACATTATTTAGTCATAGTTTATTTAGTCATTATTTAGTCACATTAACAATTTAGGCACTAGTGTATATAATTAATTTAGTATAGTTTACAATCGTGTATTAATTTAAGCACTAGTTTACAATAGTAATTTAGACACTTTTTTTAAGTTATAATGGATAGTCAAAACGAGGGAAGTAGCCAATCAGATCCTAGATTATCTACGACGGGAATTAACGGTTACATCCCGATAATTATTGATCATGCTTCTATTTTTTAAACACCTAGGGATACCGGCGGGAAAACAGAGATGACCGCGACTTAGATGGCGACGCTTTGTAAGACGCACAACTCGCTCATACCCAAGATGCCGAACCGCCGGAATTGGATCTAAATTTCAACTACCACCTATTCCGACACAACGACACACAATCAAAGTCCTCGATGCGATAACGTAGCAAATCGCTAAACGCACGATCTGAAGCGACAACCGCACCTCCTCAATTCATTTTGGCTCCGGGGAAGGTCACATCCGAAGTATGGAAATTTTTCCACCGCATCCCAAGGCGATCTCTTACCGAATGAAAAACACGATGTTAAAGTGGTGTGCAAAGGGTGTATCGGTACGTTCGGCAGAAAATGTGGAGACCGAACGGGCCACTTCTTTCATAATCTCAAGAAATGCAACCCGGACCGGGACCCCACGGGTCTTGCCAACGTAAGTCCTATAACTCAATGTCAAAGTACGTCGTGGGTTGCAGAATGGGTAAATATGACGGGTCAACCTTAAAGCACTGAAGAATACGAAGATCAAACACTTTTTCTTCAATTAAATCCGTTATAAGTGCTCATTTCAACATTCTACGCTCACTAGGGACATAGAGAAATAATTATGTCGTAGGAAAAGTGAATTAATAGATAGTCCTAGCGCATTTTCAAATAGTATCGCTTTGACTTTTGACGTTTATGTTGGAATTTATGCCCACAAAAGAGACATGAAGGACCCTTTAGAAAATAAAATAGTTTATTAATAAACTACTCGATGTAATAATACGATTATGTTCTTTTGCTGAGAATTAAATAATGATTAAATAATCATTCTTATTTATTTAAGTTTGTGTTTATGCATATATGTCTACACCCTGAAACAATCATCAACGAAAGAAGAGTTAAGTACAGACTTAACAAGATACCTCTTCTTGATCAATTTAAAATAAACAGTTCGCAATCTTAGGATTGATGGGGTAATCCTATCCGATTAATGATTGTTTGAATAAACTACTGATATCGGATCTTGTGATATTGAGAGTTGTGACTCTAGAGTTTACTCTTGATGTCTTAATGAAGACACTGAACTAGACCTGTGACACTTTGAAGTTCGAGGTACAACCGCTTCATTACTCGAAGCTTCAAAATCACAAACATGGGGTATTTTCGTAATTATCTAAATCCTGAAGTGGGTACATAATTTCTTGTGACACTTTGTGACACTTGACTAGTCAATGGGCAAGACCCAAATGATGGATCAAAGACCCGACGGTTGGTGTCATAATACTTTCTCGTTTAACTATCTGATTCAAAGATATGAAATTTGTGTTATAAGAATGTTACGACTTTAGTATCACATCATGCTTTGTTCTTTGAAGTGTGAATGAAAAAACCGGGCCTAGCACTCATTGAATAATATATTCCCTGAATAAAATATGTAACATGCTGTGACATCTCACTTTATGCTTTTCTCATTCACATACAACAAAGGAGTTGATGAAATAATAACTGAGGGGTAAAACGGTAATTTTACATTCCTCTTAGTTACAGATACACACAAAGGGTAATATCGTAAAATACACTGTGGACCGTGTGAAGAATAGTTGTATCACATCAAACAGAAATAAGAACGCATATGAACTTAGAGATTGTCAGTATTGGTCCTTTAGTGGAATCAACCAATATTAAGAATTAAAAGTTCGGGAAAAGTTTGTGAACTTTTGTGTCCGGGCTTTATTCTAAAGCTTCGTTCATGTGGGTCCATGAGGTCTCAATGTTAGACTTTCGGACGAGATTTTGATAAACAAAATAAGTGTTAAAAATATGTAAAGTTGATTTATTGAAATCTTACTTTAAGTTCAATTATTGAATTTCAATATTTTTAAACACGAAAGTGGTTTGGTAATTTTCTCATAGGTCAAAATTGTGATTTATACCATGGTAATTATTTTCTCATAATTAAATAAATAAATTGTTATTTATTTTAATCACCTTTATTAAATATAATAAATTATATAATTATATTGATAATTGTATATTATTCAAATTTAATAATAAAAGGTGGAGAAAATTAATTCCTTAATTTTCATTGGTTAATCTAGTAAGATAGGGGTTAATGATGTGTCAATTTCTCATCCCTTGATTAATAGAATGCGAATTACAAGAGAAAAAGCAAAGAAAATATTTCAACTTAATTCATGGTGTAACATGTGAAATTAATTGAATAAATTCTTTATTTTAGTCAAACCCTATGCGCATAAGCATAAGAACAAAGGGATTACGGTTTTGGACTTAGTCATCGAACCATCTACGTGTGTTGATAGGTTATATATATATATGATATATTTTAATAAAAAAGGAGTATCAATAGTATACTCTATATATTGAAAACATAACGATCAGAGAAAGGCAAGGCAAGCGGCTCCAAAATTTGTCCTCTTCTTTTATCTCTCTTGTTCATAAAAGAGCCCACTCTCTTATTCTCAACAATACCCGAAAGCCATAGCCTTGAATCCACCGTGGTGGTTTGATCGAAGACGGAGGGAAGACTCGCGAAGATCGACGACGAAAACCGTGAATAAATTCCGGATTTGTAAGTGTTCTTAATCCTATAACTGTTATATGATTTTCTAGATCTTATCCAATCGTTGTTTACGTAATAAATTTATTTTGGATGCATGATAATTGTTTTTAACGTTATGGTTATTTTAATATGTCAAAAATCTGTTTTCATATTAAAAATAAATTTTGAAATTCCGCCGTAACTCGTTACGTTCATTATTTATATTCAAAACTTTAATATCTTTACAACAGTTTAGACCGGTCCGGCAACGGAAGATTATTCCGATGTAGTTCTTCATTACATAGATAAATGTTGGAGTGTTCAAAAACGTATAATTGGTTTTTTGTCTTTATTGGTTTGGCACACGGGGGAAAATATAGTGGATACAGCTTTAGATATTATTAATAAATGGGGATTAAGCGGTAGAATAGTTTCATATACATGGACAATGCGTCGGCTAATAATGTTGCAATTGCATATATTGGTACTCGCATACCTGTACAATATAAAGATTAATTTCATCAACGATGTGCTTGTCATATTATTGATCTTATTGTTGGATCCGGTGAAAAACTTGTTAGCGTACATAATGAAAGATCTGGGACAACATAAAGTATTTCCAAGGTAGTAATCACTGGATCCAATTCGGTGTAATTTGACGTACGAGACGAATACATCGACGATGACGATTGGACCGTGGCTAAGAAATTTTCCGACTTTCTTCATTACTTTTATATTAATATTGTATTGTTATCTACCGTAAATAGTACTACTTTATATTTATGCATTCTTACATTACATGAAATTATATCAACAATTACTAGGCCTTATTATGTTGGAAATAGATTTCTAATTCCTATTATTACTAAGATGATGGAAAAGTATATGCAATATTGGGACCCAATTCCTTTTTCTTACGCTATATCATACCATTAATCTTAGATCCAAGGACTAGATTTTTCTAGTTTAGATTATCTCTTACGTGAAATCGGGGATAGTTTAGATTATCTCTTACGTGAAATCGGGGATAAAATATCGGGTGATGATGACAGATTGTACTATGCTTCTTATTACGATGACATTAAGATTTCTTTTGGTAATATTTACAGGGAATATGAAAAATTATGTAGACGACAAATACCAAGCACGGAGATCCCGACGGAATCGACTGGAAATCCAATTTCAACGGACCCGTCCCTATTTGCGATGATCCACGAACTTGAGAGAAGATACGATTCTGCAGCTGATGGAAATCAACCAAGCACAAGGTAGATGGTGCCACCGCGACCTTCCTTTGCACTCTTAAACGTGCGGAGACAGGTCATCGACGAAGTGACCAAGTACAAAAATATGCCATGACTCGTATTTTCAATGGAAGAACGTATTTTTCACGATCATCAAATGGTGCGAGAACAATAAGATGGAATTTCCCACTTTATCACGGATGGCACGTGACTTTTTTTGCACCTTTGCATCCGACTTCGACAGTTTAATCGGAATCTGCCTTTAGTCTAAGTAAAAATCTAATCAGCGGTCGACGACACTTGCTAACGGAGGACCACGTGGATGAGCTTTTGACTTTGAAGAATTGGATTATAGGAGATCAGCCGAAGAACAAAGGAGTAGAAACCGACCAAAGCTACATTTCTCAATTCGACCAATTTTACGTTGACGGCGATACCGACAATAACGAAGAAGAATAATTGATGTAATTTTTACCGTTATTCCTTGTAATTTCCATTACCACTTCTTCAATCAATATAATTTATTTATTCATTCTCTATATTTATCTTAATTTATTATTTAAATTATATTACCAAACTTTGTAACTGGTATAGCAGCTAAATTATAATTATAGATAGATAAAGTTACCGCACTAGTACTAGTACAAATATGTGATTTGATGACAATTTAAAACAGTCATTGAAACCATTGAGGACTGTTTTGAAACGTGGTTGATAAACGCGTGGTACTTCGGCCGCGAATATATCAACACGTTTGTGAAACGTGGTCGGAAAACAGGCTTCCCGTGGCGAATATTACACTATGCCGCGTCTAATATTCATTTCAACATCTCCAAAATGTTGTGGTTACTCTTTTTTAACATAAAGATTGCTTCGGTTCTTGATAACAAAGCCGTGGCAAATTCAACGGTGACATAGTTACAATAACCGGGGCTTTGTAGTTTACCAAACAACGATGTTCGACTAAACTCAATCACGACAGATTGTTAAATATTACGCCGCGGCTTGTTTCAACGGATATTTACTAAAATAAGCAGCGATTTTCTTTTTAAGGAAACAACGATATTCCACTTAACGGAACAGCGGCAAATAGTTAAACACATAGCCATGGCTTACTTCCGAAATTCCTTATAAAAAAATGTATGCTACATAAGCTGAGGTATTGGGAAAAAAGATACCGCGGTGACTTGTCAATTGTGCCATTGTAATAATTGATCTAAGCCGTGGCTCTTTGGAAATAAAGCCTCCTGTTGATATTTAAATATAGATTTTTTTAAACCTACCGCGGCATCGCTTCATTTTTGCCTCTCAAAAATGTAAAAATGTCGAGGTGCCAATTGAAATTAGCCATTATTTTATTCTGGTATAGGCCGCGGCTATTAGAAAGTGAGTCGTGTTATGTACAAATATGTAATCATTTTTTTCCTACCGCGACGGCTTCGTGAAATATTTGCCTTTTGAAAATGTAACATGAGCCACAGTTACGATTTATTTCAGCCATTGTTTTAATTTATTAATAGCCGCGGCCTTGTTCATATTACACCTAGGCTTTTTATAAACATTAGCCCGGCTCGTTCGGCATGATGGAAAACTATGCCGCGGCTAATTTAAAAATTATATCCAGTTATTTTATAATCACGCTGCGGCTAAATTTATTACAGAAGCGCCCAGGAAGGTCCTCGAGTGCGCCTGGTAGCCTCCCGTGCACCCGGATGCCCCCCAGAGTGCTCGGTTTCCCCCTCACGCACTCGGAAGGGCTTCGCGAATCCCAGATGCCCCCGCGCGCGCACGCGAGAGCTCCTAAAATAGTTTTACACATTCAATTAAGCCAACTTGCCGATATATTCCAAAATTATAAACAAGCCCAGAACAAACGCCATTAATAAATTGTACACATAAATATAACTCAGTTCTTAAAGTAACAAACACTTCACTATTCAATACAAATAAGTAGTTAAATACGCCTTCAAAAAAGTACTTAAATACGCCTTCACAAAAAAAAAAAAAAAGGTTTGCTACATAACTCACTAATTCTATTCTAAGATCATCAATATCTTTGGTTGAATAATTATGTGCGTATGATGATAGGTTTTTTCCGATACCTTCTGTAACCGTGTCTTGCATACATTTCATCACGTAGTATCCGCATTCCACATTGCCAGGTGTTGGACATATTTTATATGCCCTCTATTCAGATGTTTATCTCACTTGTATAAGATCATGGTCGAACCTAAGAATGAACAAAGCTTATTAAAGTTATCCCATATAGTTATCTTCGGATTATAAATAGCCAATATAAAATGAATGTTTATCAATAGTTCTTTAAATTGCTATCGTGTTTAGTCATCACAAGTAGTCTATTGTGAGGAGGTTTGACTATCACTATTATGGAACTTAAACGGTGAAAATGGGAATTTTCAATGCTTGAAAGATCATTGATAAACTTAATCACATTATGTGATGATCTATTACCGGATCATAGTGTGGTCCTTGCACTGTTAAGTTTATTAAGTATGAAGTGTCTTCATATTGGACGGACAAGACTCAAATCGGAAATCATCAATTAAGACCGTCACTGATGATACTACGATAGAGTCACTTAGATGATCGGATAGGAGTAGGTTGAAGTCCTGAGCATTATGAACTTATACGGTTCGGTTTACATAATCTTTGAAATAATAGTTACAGAGTACATTTAGTACTCCCACAACCGTTATTTTGGGATTAGACGATTGACCGGGATAAGTTGCATAATGGCAGATATGGACAATATCTTTATGATATTCTTATTGTGTTTCTGGCGAAACAAACTAGCACTCATGATCAGCTCATTAGATTCATCATCTTCTGAGTGAGTCGTTTATATGAAACATAAGAATAAGATGGTGTCATCAAGAGAGCAGTACGGAAACATTGATACCCTCTTGTTGAGTATCATAATAACACGAAAACCTGTGTTCAGGAAGATAAATATCATACACACTTGAGAGTTCAGCCGAGAGCTATAGTGGAATGTAATCGAGGTTGGTAAAAGCCAACACTTTTACCGTAGTCCCCTTTGTAGCTCCATAAGGATGACATCGAAAATAATATTCAAATGTGTCATTTGAATGGATAATTTCAAATCAGGTTTAATTTGTGATAGTCTACTCACAAATTACTGATTACCCTAAATAGTGACAAAAGTACCAAAGTTTGGTATGCCAGTTAAAACTGAAAAAGATGTATGAATTTGATCCTAAGACATTCCTAGGAATGGGGGAAATTAAATTCTGATACAGATATCTTTTTGAATCGTGTCAATCGGACTTACGGTTTAAGATTTATGATAATAACAGTTTTTAGTCCTTGACTAAATTGACACTGTTATTTAAATCGAAATTAGAGAAATTAAATATAGGTATTTATACCATATGTATTTAATAGGAGAAAGTAATGAAAATCGAATTATATATATATAGTTTTCGATTTCAAAGGATTTAAGATATGTGCCTTATTTTTTCAAGGATCGAGTATGGCCAAAACCCAATGATCTTGACTATTGTACGACAAAATAAACACTTTTCCGTTCATGCATTTCTTCATCTTTTTTAACATCAATTAGATGTCAAGTTTCAAGGTCCCATCGCTTTGATTCCCAAATTCGCCCAATGGAGGCATAAACCCGTACTTGTAATGGTTGAATTCAGTCATTTTGTCATACAAGTAACTGAATAAAGAATGTTAAATATATCAAATCAATTATCATGTAATTTTAATAAAAAATAAAAATAATAACAATTGGAAAAAACGACAAACCTTTGGAAAACATGGATCCATGATATGTTCAAGTCATGAAAATTCACAAAATCGTATACATCATCATGATATAAAGATACAACGTCATCGATAGATTCACTACCGGGGCGTTAGACATCAATGGAGTTGTGTTTACATTTCAGTAAATGTACGTTGGCATACATGGCCAACATGTGAAATCCCGGTAATATCCAATCGTAGTCAATCGCTCTTTCTTCGTCCCCGTGATACTTCCTAATGAATTCCTCTTTGGGATCGGAACATTGGCTACATTTGATCGGTTCTAAACTAGGATCCTTTAGTTCCCCGTTTTTGGTTGTTCTCATCTCCACCCATAACTCAGACCGAGAAGCTCATTCTCCAGTTTTGTCAAACTAAAAGACAAGTGAAAAATATGTTACAAAATTAAAATATAAAATTATGATGACTAAAATTATTTTTGATGACTTACATGTTTTTGATCGAGTGCTCCGTATGTGGCTCGACCTCCTCTAGATGGGTATTCGACTTGTGCTCGCGTTTTTTTGTTGCGTTCGGAGATTTCATTAATGTAGCTCATGAGCGCGCAACCCACCTTTCCCCTTGGTTGCAACTCTTCATCAAATTTCACCGCTATTTTTTTTCTACCTTTATATATCTTACTTTATTAACTCTCAACATATTCGTGGTTTTTCTTTTTCCATCATTTCCCACTACAAGCTTTCTTCGAGGTACATGTTTCATTAGCAATAAGTCAACAACTAAATATATTTAATAATATTGTTATTTAACAACCATGCATACATAATATTAATGAAACAAATTTTAAACATAATTAATATTATATAACAATTTAATTAATGCGGCGGCACTCTTTGAGGTCGTCGGATTGTCGTGCGGTGGCAATAGACTTCGTCGTGGTTGCGATGCTCCTAATTATTTAACAACTATGCATACATAATATTTAATGAAACAAATTCTAAACATAATTAATATCATATAACAATTAAATAAACGCACAGGCACTCTTTGAGGTCGTCGGATTATCGCGTTTCGCCGATAGACTTGGTCGTGGTTGCGACACTGTGTACTCTTCTACGTAGTCATCATCGAAATCTTGAGACATATTGATATAGTGGTACCTAAGACCATATCATAATTCATAAATATTTATAACTAATTAACATTCTCATTATCAACTTCACAAAAGTTAAATTAACATAATTCACAAAACTTAAAATAACATTCTCAATGAATGAAATCTAATAATATTCCCAATAAACAATAATTAATCCCAATAAACAACAATTATCAACTTCACAAAACTTAAAATAATTAAAACAACATTCCCAATTAATGAAACATAATAACATTCCCAATAAACAATAATTATCAACTTCACAAAACTTAAAATAATTAATTAATCACAATAAACATTCCCAATAAATGAAACTAATCAATTAACATTCCTAATAAACAAAACTAATTAATTAATCTCATTATCAACTTCACGAAACTTAAAATAACATTCCAAATAAACGAAATCTAAATGGCATTCTAAAAAATCAAAACTTTATTCACCAAACCAAAACTAATCAACATTCCTAATAAAGTAAGCCTAAAAGATATTAAAAAAACAAAACCTTATTCACACATTCAAACCCTAAAAAATATTCTCAATCCTTGCCTAACCACGATGATGGTGGCAGTGGACTGCGGTTAGAACGTGCTATAGGGAGGGAGGGAGGGCCGGAGAGAGACAGAGAGAGAGAGTGAGAGTGAGATAGAGAAACAAGACTTTCCGACGACGGATATGGCGACGGCCACCCTCTGCAGTGGCAATGGTGGCTGTTGAAGGTGGCCAACTATAGAGAGAGAGGGAAGAGAGAGAGAGAGAGAGGAAAAAAAACAAATGAATGAAAAGGAGAGAAAAAATAAATGCTAGTAAGCTCATTCAACCGCGGCTATATAAAATATTGCCTTGGCTATTTTGACGTGGATCCGCAAAAACTCGCGACGATGTAATAATATAGCCATGGCTAATTGGTGTCGGAAACTTGTAGAGGCAGAAAAATTAAAAGCCGCGGCTACCAGCCGGTGATCGATCCGGCGTAAAAAAAATAATCATCGGCTTTAAAAAGGGGAAAAATTTGCCCGAGAGCTCGTATTTTGGTTTTGTACTAAGAGCCGCGGTAGCTTGCAGACAACCGCGATACGTTTAAATTCAACCTCGGCTCAGTTTAACTATGCCCCGGCTTAAAGAAATTGTGTTTTTTTACCCGAAAACTATGCTTTTGGTCTTGTTATTAAGCCGTGGTTCAGTTTTACCAACCGCGGTTTATTGCCCTCAACCCAACTAAAGCACCATTTGGAGATTTTTATAAGTGTTGGTTATAAGACAACAAGAATATAAGACAACAAGTCGCGGTTAATCCTACGTGGTTTCCCCTTAAGACGCGGCGGTGCATCCGTCTATAGTGGTTTCTGGCCGTTTCGGATTGGAAACCACCACATCTCTGGTTTTGTGAAATTTTTTTATTTTTCTTTAATTTAACAATAAGTTTTAGAAATAGTAATTAATATAGTTAAGTAAATATTAATTATAAAAAAAAATAAAATAGTTTTAATTTTTTATTAATTAAAGTACACTTGACTATTTAGGGTCTAGAAGTAAGACTTTATAGCTATATCGACTATATATAATATCTAGACACGGCCATATAATATATGGTTAAATAATAAATCACTCGTTGTTTCTAACACAAAATAAACTGGTGGGACTATACATAGTTGAAACGGTCAAATAACACTTTGCGTAGAGACTCTAAACGATCGAATAATATATAGTTAAGTATATATTAATTATAAATAATAAAAATGGTAATAATTTTATTATTATATATTAATGAACATCTTGATTATTTATAAGGGTTTCCTTCTCTTAATAGTAAGCTAGTTTGTATTTTCATGTTTTATGCATATTTCTTCCTATATATGTTTATATATGGAAATATTGCACCACCGATTTAGGTGGTTTTGAATTAGCTTATTAAGGCTTTTTTTGGTAATGAATATATATATATATATATATATATACAAAGATTGAAATTTTGGCGTGTTATTTAGATTTTTGGTGTATATGTCCGAACTAACGACATTTGCGCATATCACTGATTACGACCGTAATCACCGAACTGTGGTTGGAAATTGTATTATAGGGTTCAGTTTAAAAAAAAAATTGCAAAACAAACTTACACGTTTAACAAAAGAGACGCGGTAGATATTGCATACACGCTGACGTGGGTTTATCGATTTATACATTAATATGAAGAACAAAATTATTAATCACCTATAATTATATAAACATCTTTATTAACAAAAAATTATTTCGGCTTATTATATCAAGAATATTAAAGTGTATCAATTAATATTAAGAATATCAAGAGAGACTATTACGATTTAAAAAGATTTAATAAGATCAAGTGCCACTTTCATAAATATTAAAGAGCCCAATGATATTAAAGAGGTATAACAATAGCTTCTTAGAGTAGTGATAATTAAATCTACAGAATCATATTTTAAGAAGACTATATTATTAGTGATGTAATGTTATCTTTTCATTTAATTTGATTTCATAGTTATTTCTGTTATATTTTATTTACAATGATTTTATAAATATTTATGTAAAAATTATATTGAATTATTAATTTATATATCACTTGCGACCTATATACTTTCTAAAAAAAGTATTATCTTTTATATTTAGCGAATTATTACTTTAGCTAGTTAGGCCCGAGTCGGAACCAGACAAAAATATTATTTAATCGTGACTATTAATTAATCGAGTATTAATTAAGAGAGGTTCTACGTACTACTTTCGAAATAAAAAAAAAATTACTGTTTTGAAACCCTAACCACCGATACGCCGCGGCTGTGATCATATATTCTTTATAAAACGATGAACATGGCCGCGGCTTGGTAGTGAATACGCCAATTTTCTCAACTATGAAACTGCGTCGATCCTCAAAATGGCCACCAATGATGGCTATTGAGATATAAAATGGTATTAAATAACCCTAGTGATGATAAACTCTGGGAATAGTGAAAGTCTGATGACATCACAATTAAGATTGACTCAGGCGTCGACGGGATGAAGTGAAGCAGTTGCAAACCCTAAACGAAAAACCAATCACATACAGACACGTGTCCCAAGCATGGAGAAAGCTTAAAACCACACGAACTAATTCACTTAAAGCCGTGGCTCGTAACTTCATACACCGTGAGTGTATAAAGAGAGGGCAGCTATATCTCTCCGATCAACGATCAACCTCTCTTGTCTCTTAAAAAATTACAACGGAAAACACTTTGGATATTCTTTCCAAAAAGGTCGTCTTCTCCAAAATCCTAGCGGAATTGCCTGTGAAATCCATGATGAGATTCAAGAGCGTCTCCAAAACCTGGCGGGATCTCATATCTGGAGATGAGTCGTTTATTAACGCTCACTGAATCTGTCAGCATGCCAAAAACGGGCTAGACCTGATTTCCATCGGTGAACATCGGATGGAACAGTTTATAGTGATGGTGATCAACAACGAAATGGGGCAGAGAATTGAAATTGCGGATCTCAACCCCGCAAACCTCATTCTGATGATGGTTGGTTCCTCCAACGGCTTGGTCTGCCTAAGACTCGGGTGAGACAACAAGACGCGACTCGCGGTTTTCAATCCAGAGACTCGGCAGGTGAGAAATCTTGTAACTCCAACAGCCTATTCGCCCGAGTTCGAGGGCATCCCTTCGGTGTTTGGTTTCTGATTCGACATTGCGAGCTACGACTACAAGGTCGTCCGCTTTTGCCTGGGCAAGCGGGATCATCCGTTCGTATGCGTGCAAGTGTTCGACAAAAGCGGGATCACCTGCCGAATGCAAGGTCTTTGAGACTGCCAGAGAGAGTGGGGAAAGCGCATCGAGGCATGACTTACGGCCAGAGGGATGGGTATCGAACATGTTGGACAAGGTTCTCCGTGCAACTTTTCTAATCGTAAGCGTGCTTGAAAGCCTGCATAAGAATGAAACATTTGTTTCCTTCGACTTGCTGGACAAGGATAACAGAGATGTCGGAGATTGTCCACAGGTGGAAGACAGTATGGAAGCAGCGACACCAAATTCGTGTACATCGAACCCATGAGCACGTCGAGAGCATCGCTTCTGTGTTTTGATAGTTTTTCTCTTTTTTTCTTCTCTTAGTTGTGTAAATAGTATATATTTTTATGTTTAACATGCATATTTCTTCCTATGTTTAAATATGTTCAAATCACATATTTGTACTAGTATATATTACGTAACAATATATAAATATATGTTTAAAAACTGTTGGTTTCTAGATATCACCTCAGCACATTTTACACGCACCTCGACTTAAACAAAAGTGGTAAAAAAAAAAACCCGAAAGCAAGACTTGATCGCTTTGACTAATGCCTCGGCTAGTTTATTTAAGCTTAGGCTTAGTAAACATACCGTGGCACAAATGTATAACAAATTTATTCTTTTGCCCTTTGTTTGGAGGCGTAAGAACAACACGCTGCTGCGATATTCATAAAGTCACGAAGAACCCATGACCCCAGCGGCGGTTTGTTTACGAAATATTTTTTTTTATAAAAAATGTCTCGGTATGGCCGTTAGATTAAAATATCGATATTTAATAAAACGCCGCGGTGTACTACAAACACTAGTACAAATTGTTGATCCTACCACGGTGTTTCAACCACAGAATTTTTTTTCCATGGTCGAAATCCAAGTTTCTACCATGGAATTTTTTTTTCATGGTTGAAAATCGAGTCACGCCGCGGCACGACATATAACGCCGCGGCATGCTCTCATATTTACTACAGAAATATTTTCCGTTGTTGAAAATGTGTCGTAGTGATGTTGATACGCCGCGACAGATAAATGATGCCGCGGCACGGGTAGTACACAACGACACTTATTAAACCGTTGTTCATACCACGAAGTGTACGCCACGGCGTGTATTAAAATACGCCACGGCACGTCGTTTTTAAAGATAAGCCACGGCATTCTACACGACACGCCGTGGCATGGGTGGTACACGACGACTGCTTGAAAACTAAAATCCTAGTAGGCCGCGGCGTATCTTGAAATACGCCACGGCATTGGGTTTTAAGTGACACGCCCCGGCATCATTTGTAACAAGCCGCGGCATTGTTCGTACACGACGACACTTTAAAACCGTTGTTCATATCCTGCAGTAAAAAACCTAGTAGGCCGCGGCGTGGATTTAAATACGCCACGGCATTGCGTTTTAAGTGACACGCCACGGCATTATTTATAACATGCCGCGGCGTTCCTCGTATCATAACCCGCAGTAAAAAATCCTAGTATGCCGCGGCGTGTATTTAAATACGCCGCGGCATTGCGTTTTTAGTAACACGCCACGGCATCATTTATAACAAGCCGCGGCGTGTGTCGTATACTTAACCCTAAAATCTCAGTTTCTCATTACGCTGTCGAACCTCGCCTCTCCCCTTCGCCTTCGACCTCGCCCTCGACTCCTAACCCTTCGCCGTCGCTCCCGCCCTCGCCCTCGCTCTGGTCCTCGCCGTCGCTCCCGCCTTCGCCGTCACCGTCACTCTCTTTCTCGCCGTCGATTCGCCGCAACAAGCTTCTCGCCGTCGATTCGCCGCCGTCGCCTCTCAATGTTAGTATCGATTTCAAGCTTGATTTTTATAGCATTTTTTTCGTTTTTTTTATTATTATTCGAATCGATACTTGAAAATTGTTTGTATTAGGTTCATGGTATTGGTTTTGTGAGATGAAATTAGGTTTTGAAATTAGATTAGGTTTTGAAATTAGGTTTTGAAATTAGGTATTGGTTTTGTGAGATGAAATTAGGTTTTGAAATTAGATTTTGTAATTAGGTTTTGAAATTAATTGGGTATTGAATTTAGGTTTTGCGTATTGAAATTTAGTTTTGGGTATTGAAATGGCGTTTTAAAATTAGGTTTGCGTATTGAAATTACGTTTTAAAAATTTGGATTAGTTTTGAAATTGCGTATTGAAATTCGGTTTTGAAATTAGCTTTGTAATAATTAGGTGTTAGGGAATTGAAATTAGTTATATTGATTAGTTTTTTTGCTTGAAATTAATAATTTAATATGTGACGTTATCTTTTTTATAGATTTCAATGGCACCCCAAAGAAAACGAGCACGTGGATATTTAGTGGTTCGATCCGGATCTGGGAGCCGAGCCCAGGCAGAGGTCCTGGAGGATCTACCAGTTGATCCACCACCTCCCGTTGAAATACCAAACTTCAACACCGAAGCGGTGAAGAAACGATTTCTACAAATTAGCACGCGGAAAATATGCCCAGAGCGGGGATTCGCCAAATTCCTGATTTCAGATATGGGTGAACTCGGCGAAGCTCTCAATGAGAGCATCATACAGCGCGGTTGGCAGAATTTCGTACTCCAACCAAAGATCAAGGCGAGGAGTGTGTTGGTGCACGAATTCTATGCAGCTCTTCCCGATGAGTCAGCAATCGGGTATGTCAGTGTTCGGGGTACTCGATTTGAGATCAATCCTCGAATCATTAATGAGTACCTCGGAACCCGAAATTTTACGGACGAGGAAAACGAGCACAACCACTTACACGACCAAGAGTTGAATCAACCGTTCTACGACGCCATAGCGGCGGCAATTGCTACGCCCGGAGCTAATTGGCACGAGAAGGGCGGAGAGGCACGGCTGGTCAAAAGTCAGCTGAATCGGAAAGCCAAAGTGTGGATGTACTTCTTTGGGAGCAACCTATACCCGCATTTGCACTTCACGGAGCTGCAGTTCGACTTTCTCAAGTTGATCTACGCCGGAGTTACGGGATTGAATATCGACGTCGGTCGTTTCATATTCTCCTACATGCGTGGCATGGTGTACGAGTAGTCGAAGAGCTCATTGGGCTTCCCGTTCCTTATCACAGCTCTCTGCATAAACGCCGGGGTAAGTATAGCTTCATTTGTGTATAAGTTTAGTTGTGAAATTCAGTTGTATCAATATTGATTTAATCTGTCTTTGAAACTATCGTTTAGATCAAGGAGAATGAACTCGACATTCAGGTGCCGAATGGAAAGAAGATGGACGCGGCCTGGATCCGGAGTTTGAAAGAACCCGAAGATGAGGAGCCAGCGATCGTACCTGAAAATCCGGTAAAATTATAGCTTCATTTGCTTAATTATTTATAATTGATTTTATATTAATCTAATATTGCTTGAATTTCATGGTTCAGGCCGTTGAGATACCGCCTGCTGCCGCCGCCCCCCAATGCCTAAGCCTAACTACGATGCTCCGCCGATGAGAGCCTTCGTGGCTCACGGTGTTCGTAGTCTTCTGGAGTTCACTGCATATTGTAGGTCCTTCTGGCCAGGTATCTACCCAGGTTAGAATCCTATCCCTAATCAATACTACATATGTATTGAAATGTTTTTAATCAATAAATACAATCTGTAAAATTTACCCAGGATTCCAGGCGCCAAATCAGTTTCCACCAATGCCGTGGCCAGCAGCATATCCTGATCAGTATCCGGCGCCGGCATTTGTTGACAGAGGCGGGAACGGCGAGGGCCAGAACGGCGGCGAGAACGTAGGCGGCGAGAACGGCGGCAACGAGAACCCCGAGAACCCAGCCAACCCCGCCAACCCCGCCAACCCCGAGATCCCCGAGAACCCCGCCAACCCCGAGAACGCCGCCAACCCCGCCAACCCCGAGAACCCCGCCAACCCCGAGAACGCCGCCAACCCTGAGAACGCCGCCAACCCCGAGAACCCCGAGAACCCCGCCAACCCCGCCAACCCCGAGAACCCCGCCAACCCCGAGAACGCCGCCAACCCCGAGAACACCGAGATCCCCGACGAAATAGACAACGAAGGCGAGAACAACGCGCACCCGGTCGAAGATTAGTATTTGTATATTTTTATCATGTTTATTTTGTTTGAACAATTACTTACTATGTTTATTTTGTTTGAACAATTATTTAGTTAATATTACTATGTTTGTTTACTTTGAAAAATTATTTAGTTACTTTGAAAATTGCATTATTTTGAAAATAAAATTAACAACATTTTCATAGTTTATTGTACTTCGTTTTGTAAAATTAATAAGATAATTTAATTGTGTAAAATTGTGTTACAATTAATAAGATAATTAATAATTAAATTGTGTAAAATTACTTATCATGCCGCGGCCTTTAAATGAACACGCCGTGGCATGATTCAAATTTACTAATATACCCTCTGGATTATGCAACGAGCCGCGGCATCATTAAAGAAGGCCTCGGCGAGTTGCATAATCCAGAGGGTATATTGATAAACATAAAAGATAAGCCGCGGCATTAAGTTACCCATGCCTTGGCATTGGGCTATGAAGCCTTGGCGTGGGTAAACCGTGCCGCGGCATGTATGCTGTTTCAAATTATACAGAGAGCATGGTTTCTGTAAGTCTTTATATGCCGCGGCGTTACCATCTATATGCCGCGGCGTTTCTTTAAAGGCCGAGGCATAGCTGTGAACAAGCCGTGGCGTGACTTCGCCTACGGTCAAAACCGTTGTTCAATAAAACATGCCACGGCATGGTGAACATCGTGCCGCGGCCCTTTTCATACTTCATTCATTTCGAAAATTATAAAAAAATACTTTTATAATGATAATATCACTCACAACAATTCAATATTATATTTAATACTTAAGAACTACAATAATTAAAATATATAGAATTATGTAAAATATATAGAATACAAATATGTAAGAATACAACATTACATTTAATACTTTTATAACAACAAAATCACTTACAACAATTAAACATTACATTTAATACTTTTAAAACAACAAAATCACTTACAACAATTCAACATTACATTTATTACTTTTAAAACAACAAAACCACTCATAACAATTCAACATTACATTTAATACTTTTAAAACAACAAAATCACTCACAACAATTCAACATTATATTAATAAAACTACAACAATTAATATCATAATTAGTCATCAATACCTAAATCTCTACGACAACGATCGGCATGTCGACGTAAATGAGTCGTGTCTCGTTCAACGATTGCGAGAATCTCTTGTCGGCACCATTTGCATTTCGCGTACCTATCTTGAGTTTGAGTCTCAACGTTCCATTTAAGCCTCATTTGAAAATCTGATTCCCATAGTGAAGACGGTGGCCTACCACGCCCACGCCCACGCCCCCTCGTCGGTCGTGGCCCACCGACACGAGAGGTAGGCATCCGATTTAGAGTTGGATTCGGAGGCATTTCAAACTCCTCGGTGTCGTCGGAGGTATTTGGAACACTTTCAAAATCGGAGGAGATGACAATAGTATTATTGGAACTTGTTTCCATGGAAAAACTATCATCATCGGAGGAAGAGGAAGAGGAAAACACGTAAATGACCGGGTGATATTCCGATGACAAACCGAAACGAGACGGATGATCATCCATAACTAAGAAAAATGATGATATTTTTGAACCTAAGTATAAATTTGATGAAACATAGACTAAAATGTGAGCAAGTAGGTTTAAATGGAAGATTTATGTGAATTTTAACGTTTTTAACATTATTTTGACAAATATAGCCGTTTATTACCGTTGTGGGGTAATAATTTCGGGTGAAAAAAAAAACTAGCCGTTTTTGTGTCAGCAACAGTAAGCCGCGGCATGGATAAAAGAAGCTGCGGCGTGTCAAGTTTGTACAACGGTAAATTCCGATGTGTGACATAGAGCCGTGGCTTCTGAACAATAGGCCGCGGCGTGTTTAATTAATTTGTACAATTTTTCCCTAAACTTAAACCCTAAACTTTAAACCCATAAACTTAAACTGTAATTATTATGTATGAATACAAATATTTAAGAATACATATGTGATTAATTATAAAATATATAGAATTATGAATACACATGTTTATATTATAAATACATGATCATCACTTAACAATTCCACATTACAAGAACCACATATGAAAAGTACCACATTACAACACATTACAAGTACCACATAACAACACATTACAAGTACATTATGATAAGTACCACATTGCAACACATTACAAGTATCACATTACAACACATTACAAGTACATTATGATAAGTGCCACATTACAACTCCATTAAAATTTAAAGCTACATTTGTCACAAAATTTTAACAAATACAATTAAAAAACGTAAAATACAAAATATTTAAAAACCATGCCTTCTACGACAACGCACGGCATGATCATGAAGAGGATAGATGTCTCTATCTGGGTAGGGAAGAACAAACAATAGTCCGCACCATTTGCATTTAGCGTGCTTATCTAAATTTTGAGTTGAGTTATTCCACTCATGCCTTATATGGAAATCGGTATCCCACGATGAAGAAAATTGAGATCCACCACTACCTCTTGTGTGGCTTGAACCAACGGAATGAGCGGTGCGAATCTGACGTGGAGGCATTTCAGACTCTACTGTTTCTTCGGAATTTTGAACGCTTTCTTGAGAATTTGTTTCTGGGACTATAGTATCATTGGAGTTTATAATTTCTGGGACTTCCGAATCAGAGTTTGTTTCTGGGACCTCAGTATCATCGGAATTTGTTTCTAAGACTATAGTATCATCTGATAGATTTACCTGGTGATCGTTGTCATAATCGGAAGAAGACGAAGAATAGGACGAAACAATAACGACTGGGACATTACCGATAGAAGACGGATGATCATCCATATTAATTTTCAATTTTTGTAGTCAAGATATTTTGTGTGGGTTAAAATATAAGTTAACATGGTTGTATATATAGAACAAAGTTATGAATTTTAAGTTTTTTTAAACTATTTTCGCAAATATAGCCGTTTTTAACCGTTGGAGGGTAATAATTTTAACCCTAGTAGCTAGTAAAAATATAGCCGTTTTTACGTTCGCGGGTACACGCCGCGGCGTATTACTGGAAGGCCGCGGCTCTTGTCAAAATCAGGGGGTATAATTGTAAATGAAAGCAATATGCCGCGGCTTTATGTCACAAATGCCAAGGCATGAGCGAACAAAGCCTCGGCTTCCTGTACCCATGCCGCGGCGTAAACAGAGAAAAATCGAGGGCAGATCAAATTTGATCGAGTAATCTTAGTCAGGTCATGCCGTGGCGTTAGTGGGGTACGCCGCGGCTCGTTTCTAAAATTTTATCAGGCTATGCCGTGGCATATATAGGTATGCCGCGGCTTTATGACGACGACGGCATTTATCCATGGGGGATATTCAACATGCCGCGGCGTAATTTACATCACGCCGCGGCACTCGTCGCAGATCTGCCATTATTATTTTGTTTTCATATCCATTTACACTATAACTCCAAAAACCCTATTTTTTTTCTCCCTTAGGCGACTTTTCCATTGATTTTGAATTTGGGCTCGGTGCTTTGTCACGAAAGAAAAGGTATTCAATCTTCAAATTCTTTATTTGCAATATGGCATTTAGGGAATGGATGACGAAAAATAGAATGAGCGATGATTACCGACATGGTGTTCAAGAATTTATGGATTTTGTGCGTTTAAACTTTGAAGAAGGAGATTTGATTAGATGTCCTTGTCTTTTATGTGGAAATTTAATTTCGAAATCTATGAAAGTAGTCAAATCGCATTTGTTAGCAATTGGTATTATGAGTTCCTATGATCATTGGTACTTTCATGGAGAAAAAATGCGTGGTAAAAGAGTCAATGATTTAGTTGAAGAAGAAGAAGACAAAGACGAAGCCGATGATATTGGTGGTTTGATTGATGATATCGACTATAATTTTGTGGGAAGACCGCAATTATTAGAGTCGATGGTGGGGGATTTCGAAGCGCCTTTGTATGATGGGAGTAACACAACGAAAATAGGGTTTTTGGTATCATTATTCCATTTAAAGGCGGCAGGAAGTTGGACAAATTCTAGCTTTACGCAATTGTTGGAACTCCTTCGTGAAACGTTGCCGGCCGGTAATAAAGTTCCGTCAGAAATATATGCGGCAAAGAAGACATTGGGCTTGTTAGGTTTAAAGTTTGAAAAGTTTCATGCATGTCCAAAAGATTGCGTACTGTATCGGAACGAGCATACAGAATTAAGTGAATGTCCACTGTGCAATGAGTCAAGGTGGAAGACAAGAAAGGAGCCACATGACGGTATCAAAGGGGTTCCGCAGAAAGTATTATGGTACATTCCCCCATTCACCCGCCTCAAACGCATGTTTAACAATATTAATCACGCGGAGAACATGGTTTGGCACTCAAAAAATCAGAGTAATGATGGCATTTTAAGACACCCTTGTGATGGTTAACAGTGGAAAAGTTTTGATATTCGGTATCCGGAATTCAGCTCAGATCCCAGGAATTTGCGTCTCAGTTTGGCAACAGACGGGATGAATCCTTTTGGTAACATGAGTAGTCGTTATAGTGTTTGGCCGGTAATACTTTGCAACTACAATCTCCCTCCGAAGTTGTGTATGAAGCGGAAGTTCTTGATGTTGACTCTTTTAATTTCGGGACCGAGCCAACCAGGAAATGACATCGACGTCTACTTGGCACCTTTGGTCGATGATCTAAAGATGATGTGGAACGAAGGAATTGAGATCAACGATGCTTACCGACGCGAAGTGTTCAAGTTGAAAGCAATGTTAATGTGGACAATCAACGACTTCCCGGCGTACGGAAACTTGTCTGGTTACTCGGTGAAATGTTCTATTGGTTGTCCAGTCTGCATCAAAAATACATCTTCAATCCGGTTGAAACATGGGAAGAAAACAGTTTTTCTCGACCATAGGAGATTTTTACCGAGAGATCACCCGTACAGAAAGAAAGAAAAAAAGTTTAATGGGAAGCAAGAACATCGACCTCCTCCAAAAATTTTGAACGGTGAAGATGTCTATTAATTGATTTGTGAAGAGACTTATGAAGTGCTTGGAAAAAGAACGTCGAGTGGTAAGAGGAAGCAAAAGAAATTTGAAGATAGACCGTTCAAAAAAGTATCAATCTTCTACGAGCTCCCGTATTGGAAGATGCATTACGTTCGACATTGTTTGGACGTTATGCACATTGAAAAAAATGTATGTGAAGCGATTGTTGGTACATTGCTTGACGATCCAAATAAAACAAAAGACGGGAAAAATGCTCGACAAGATCTCATTGAATTGGGTATAAAACCGGATTTGCATCCTAAAATGGCTGGAAAGAAGACATTACTACCACCGGCTGTCCACACTTTATCAAGAACGGAGCGAAGGAAGCTTTGTGGATGGCTTGCGGCGATAAAAGTTCCAGAAGGTCATTCTTCGAACTACAAGAGGTTTGTATCTATGAAGGATTTGAGACTTATCGGAATGAAGACTCACGATTGTCATATGTTGCTTCAACAAATACTGCCTCTTGCATTGCGAGGGTTTTTGCCAAAGGAAGTTCGATTCGCAATTTCAAAGTTATGTGAATTTTTCAACAAAATTTGCTCCAAAACTATTAAAGTTCAAGATCTTGACGAGTTACAAGCGGACTTGGTAAAAACCCTATGTATGCTCGAGATGTTCTTTCCACCCTCATTTTTCGACATCATGATTCACTTAACCGTTCACCTAGTACGCGAAGTGAAGTTATGTGGACCTATATTTCTACGGTGGATGTATCCAATCGAACGGTATATGAAAGTCTTGAAAGGGTACGTGAAAAATTACAATCGACCAGAAGGGAGCATTGTCGAAGGATATATGGCAGAAGAGTCGGTTGAATTTTGTGTAGAGTATTTCCCGAGAACTCGGCCAATTGGTGTTCCCAAAATAGCCAAATCGGAATCCAAAGGCTTATCTGCAGGTAATTATTATAATTTTTTATAAATAAAAACGATGTTAATATTTAGATTACGTGTTGAATATAATATTTATTTTGATGTTTTTATGCACAGCAAATCCTTCAACTGTCAACCGAAAAGAATGGGAGCAAGCCGTTCTCCATGTGTTGCACAATTTAGACGTCGTGGAACCCTTTATCGATGTGCATATGAATGAGTTAAGGTCTACTTATCCGAAAAAATAAAAAAACGAAAAATGGCTAAAAGAAGAGCACAACCGTACGTTTGCAAAGTGGATCGATGAATATTGTTATGCAAGAAGAAAGAATTTAGATGAGACACTATTGAAGATATCTGGCGGGCCTTCACAAGTAGTTACCAGGTACACGTCATGGTACGTTAACGGGTACACGTTTTACACAAGGGAAAGGGACGAAAAACACCCCGTACAAAATAGTGGTGTTACATTCTTTGCGGAAGGAATCCATGTTGTGTCGGCCAAGGATAAGAATCCCAAACAAGCTTTTATGAGCTATTTTGGCTATGTAGAAGATATTTGGGAGCTTGATTATTGTGGTTTGCGAGTTGGATTGTTTAAGTGCAAATGGGCGGACAACAACCACGTCAAAGTTGACAATGACGGAGTTACAGTTGTTGACTTTAGACGGATGAGTTATGCCAATGATTCATTCATGTTGGCATCCCAAGCATCTCAAGTGTTTTATGTCTCGGACCCGGTCGATCAAGAATTATCTCTCGTCGTGCATGTGAATGCGAGAAATGTAGAAGAATCGAATGAAGAAGTTGAAGACATCACTACCATCGCACCATTCTCCAACGGGCTACCATCTTTTGAAGACGTTGATGTTGATGATGATGATGATGTTTCGTTTTTGCTACGTCGAGATATCCCGGCATTGGAAATTGATTGAATAATAATTTAATTGTAATAATGTTATATTTCGATCTTGTTTTTCATGTATGAACAATTAGTTATCATGTTTATTTAATTGGAAATTGATTGAACAATTGTTTTTCAATTAGTTATCTTTAAAAATTTTACAGTTTGGAAATTGATTGAACAATTGTTTTTATAAATAAGTTTGTCAAATACATATAAATTCCCATTTTACAGTTAAATCCGCGGCCTTTGAATAACGTGCCGCGGCGCGTTTCATACGGGATAAAAATGCCGCGGCGTTTAATATACATGCTGCGGCTAGTTGCATAGAGCAAAATGTATATTGGTAAATTCAAAGGAAAGCCGCGGCTTATGTATGCCGACGCCTTGGCATAAGTACATGAAGTCTCGGCGTTCTTCGGTAGTGCCGCGGCATATATAGCATACAAATTTTACAGAGAGCATGCATTCTGCAAGCCAAATCTTGCCGTGGCTTACTCAAGATAGGCCGTGGCATTATCGGAACGCCGAGGCGTATGTTTACCAAGCCGCGGCATATATAGGCAAAAAATCTACACAGAAACCAAACCAAAATTTAACGTGTGCGTTGTATCAGGTTATGCCGTGGCCTATCTAAGAAATGCCGCGGCGTACTCATACGAGCCTCGGCTCCTTGATTTCATGCCGTGGCGTATTTACATCCCAAAATTTTACAGAGTCTGTGTTATTTCGAAAGTAAACCGTGCTGCGGCTTATTGATGCCACGCCGTGGCGTGTTTTCGCCATGTAGGACTACGCTGCAGCGTCTGAAGTTTACGTGCCGCGGCGCGTTTCATACGGGATAAAAATGCCACAGCGAGTTGCATAGAGCAAAATGTATATAGGTAAATTCAAAAGAAAGCCGCGGCTTATGTATACCGACGCCTTGGCATAAGTACCTGAAGCCTCGGCGTTCTTCGGTAGTGCCGCGGCATAAGTTGCATACAAATTAAACACATTCTGCAAGTCAAATCTTGCCGCGGCTTACTCAAGGTAGGCCGTGGCATGACAGGAACGCCGAGGCGTATAGTTTTAAAGCCGTGGCATATATAGGCAAAAAAACTAGCGTTGTATAAGCTTATACCGCGGCCTATCTAAGAGATGCCACGGCGTACACATACGAGCCTCGGCTCTTTTATTTCGTGCCGTGGCGTATTTACATCCCAAAATTTTACAGTCTCTGTTATTTCAAACCTTAATGTGCCGCGGCTTATTTACTACACGCCGTGGCGTGTTTTATTCCACGTAGGAATACGCTGCGGCGTCTGAAGTATAGGCCGCGGCATGTATCGGGATTTTCAGACAACGGTTACGTTTTTCCATCGTCCAAAGCCATTTTTGAAATTTTTTATTCGATTTTAACCTCATTTCCCTCCATCTCTCTCATATTTCAGCCCTATTCTTTCCCTCCTTTTCCTCCTTCTCCTTCTCTTCTCTCTTCTCTCTTCCTCTCTTCTCTCTTTCTCTCTTCTATTTTCTCCCATCATATCGCCATCGCCGTGCTCCGCCGCCATCGCCGTGCTCCGCCGCCGTCGCCGTGCTCCGCCGCCGTCGCCGACGTCGCCATTGCCGTGTCTTAACTCCCGTGCCCTAACTCCGTTGAGGTGTGCTTCATTTTGTTCCTTCAACAAGCTAAGTCCTACCCCGTGCCCTAACTCCGAGTTATTGATTCTAACAAGGTTAGAATCCTATCCCTAATCAATATTACATATGTATTGCATTTTGTTAATGTTTGCCATGAAATGTTTTTATGCTTTTATTGTCTTGAATGTTTGCCATGAAGTATTTGTTGTCTTGAGTTATTTGATGTTTATGAATTTTTGGAAACGAGTCAAATATATATTTAGGAAAGCTAGCTACTACGTCAATATGTCGGAGCGAGAAGTAACTAGGCCATCAACAGATCGAGAAGAAACGTCATCATCCGATGAAGAAGAAACTACGCCCGGTTAGTAGTATTGTTATTTTGTTTAAGGTCTTGTAATTCATTGAATCTATCTAGTATTTAAAATTGATAATTTATTACTTTAATTGTTTCCGGTTCTTAACAAAGTTGATGAAGTAGCAAAATGTAGAAGAAAACTTAAAGGAGAAGGAAAAAGAAAAGTGAATCTCATGAAAAGAATCACTATCTTAAAGCATAAGGGGGAAAAAATACTTATGAGATTTGATGGGAAAAAACAACCGGATGGAAGAGATGGTGATCTTTTAGCTAGTTGGATTGGTGTTCTTGCTCGGGAATTTGTTCCAATAACTATATGTGATTGGAGAATGAAGAGTTTAAAAAAGGTGAAACAACGGATATGGAATGAAATCCAACAAGCATTTGTTATTCCGGACGAGTACAAGCGTATGTGTTTATCTAGTGCCGGGGAATCGGCAAGATACTTCCGGTATGATCTCTCTACCCTATTCAAGAAAGATCCGAATGATAAAAGAATCTTCGAGCGACCGGATAGTGTTAAGAAGTATTACACGAGCATCACGGACGAACATTGGAAGGAGTTTGTTAATATTAGATTAAGTGATGAGTTCAAAGAGGTCTCGGATCAAAACAAAGCTAATAGGGCTCTCGTTGAGTACCCATCTAGATCGGGTCGAAACGGATATCGGAAGCTCGATCAAATGCTAGTAAGAGTTTTAATTTTATATTTTAAATTTAATTTATTGTCTATAATTGAATAACATTTTCTTTTGTTTCGTAGTATGAACAAAATGGCGTATGGGCGACAAATTCGGAACTTTGGATCGAAATGAGGCATAATGAGGATGGTTCATTAAAGGATCCAAATCTAGAGCCTATTGTGAATAAAATAGTAAGTGCAATGAGTTTATGTTATATAGTTATATATAAATTATCTTGATGTTATTTGTATATTATTGACTTAAATATTTGTAATAATTCATTTTGTTATTAGATTGAATGTACCACTCAAGTGGTGGACGACGATGAGGAAGACGATATTTTTACAAGAGCTTTGGGGAAGAAAGAACATCCTGGACGAGTTCGGGGACAATCCAAATACGTCTCAAAGCGAGCATGTTACAAACAAGCCAAAGACTCAACGAATCCCCTCGTTCAAAGTCTCCTAGCCGAAATTAAAGATATGAAAGTCAAGTCGGAAGCGAGAGATGCGGCTTTCGAGGAATGGAAGGCTAAAGTGGAACAAATGATCCAAGGATCATCTTCAAGAAATCTTCAAGGTAGTAATGAACCACTTGATGCGCATAGTCCGGTAAGTCAACCTCTTGATCCTTTAGCACCGATTGAATTGAATTTTGATGACGATCGTACTCCCGCAACAAAGGCTAAGGGCAAAGATTTTATTTCGAAAAGACCGAGTCTAGGAAGTAACGAGCCTTGTGATGTGCAAACCCCGGGAAGGCCACCGTTTACTACTGTAGCGCCGGTTGATGTGCAACTTGATGAAGGTCAAATTCCCGCGAAAAAGGATAAGCGTAAAGGGTTTCTTTCGAAAGGACCGAATAAAGGGAATATCAAATCTTTTAATGTGCAAAGTCGCGCTAGTCAACCGATTGCTCCCTCACCAGCGGAGCATGCGAACGTTCAAATTCTCGCTAAAAAGGCAAAGAGCTCGCCTTTGGTTTCAAAAGGACCTATTGTAGGTATTGGCGGAACTTCCGCGATTGATCCGGCGTCGTCTATTCCAAATACGCCCATTTCATTTAATGATGGTGTTGATTGTCTCCTTTTTTCGGAGGGAATCGTTGAGCACGTCGCAACCGGGAAGGTGTTCCTAAAAAATGGAGAGGTTGGCGACAAAATTCACAACATACCGTTGGATAGAGATCATCGTCGGGTGTTAGTAGAAGTGTCGATGTCTAAAGACCCTATTCCTCTCCCGGTATCGGTTCAATGGATCGAAACCGTTGATGACGCGGTGGGGACCTTTGTGCCTTGGCCAGTGTCCCTTATTGAAGAATTAAACTCCAAAGGTAATCAAGCTCCCAAACCTAAGCCCAAAAATATAGCCAAAAGTTCGTATTACAATGAAGTGGCACAAAAGATTAACTTGAACCTTGTTCATCCCGGATTGAGAGCGTTAGCGTCTTATGCAAACGACTATATGCTTGCAAAGGGAAAGAAAATAGTAGTTGAGCTTCATAAAAGTTTGTGTGATTTCACTCCGTTGTTGAATTTCGATGATACACGTGAATTTCTCTTCTCTCAAGACTTGACCGTACTATGGATAATGATTTGTCAAAGGTATGTTTCCATTTTCATTTGCGATTTCTTAATTATTAAATATATGAATTATTGATTCATTTGTTATACATTAATTATTGTTATTTTTATTTGTAGTTATTTGCTAGAAAATCACCTTCGCAATCCGGACACTTACGGTTTTCTTCCGCCATATGAAGACATCGGGTTCAACACAAAACTAGGAGATTCTAAGAAAAATGCATTAAAACTTGATGTTGATCGCTACTACAAACTTATACAAAATTGCAAGAATGGCAAAAGATGGTTAATGCCTTACAATAGTCGTCACCATTGGATTCTTCTTGTTTTTAACCCTTGGAAGGCTACCGTAGCAAAGTTTGATTCTCTCCCCAATTCAAGCGGTTTAAATAACCACTTAGAGCAATTTTTTCAAGAGTAAGTATTCTAAAACATAATCATTTTTATGTTTATGGATGATATCTTTTTAGCTCAAGTTATTTGAATTCTTTAATTTTTTCTTTTTGTAGTATTGAAGACATATTCAAGGTTAATCACGACACTGGCCTCATGTCCCAATCGTTGATAAAATCGGTGAATTCAAAAGGATGTCCGAAACAACCTGGAAATCATGAATGCGGATACTACGTCATGAAGTTCATGCACGATGTTGTGAGAAATGGTATGAATTTTGTTGATAGCAAACTTAATTATAGTGTAAGCGAAATAGATGGATTGAATGTAGATTTAGGTATGTATGTGCTATCAAAGTTTGCTAACTATGACGATGAAGATTAGAACATATTTTGGATTTAATTGTTTATATTGTTTATATGTTTTGTATGTATCGATGATATAATCTTTAACCGATGATATTTTAGTGTATTAATATTTTGTATTAATGCTTTTAATTAAAAAATTAAATTTATATTTTATTTAATAAAATATCAATTATTAATTACAGGTTCTATCGGTAATAGAAAGAGGACACAAAGCTACCGGGCGAATTTTTTTAAAAATTGCCCGGTTTTTTATATATTTTTAGTGTCACTTTCAACAACGCTTAAAAACCGTCGCCCAAAACAAGTAAAAACCATTCCGGAATACAGTTTATGCCGCGGCTTGATGTCAACCCGCCGCGGCTTTATAATATGTACGATGGTATTATCCGTCGTTGGCAATAGCATAACGCCGCGGCTTTCATGACACAATGCCGCAGCATACATCCTAACCACGCTGCGGCATGTATTTACAAGCCGAAGCTTATTTTAGACATTTCAAAAAAACACGCCGCGGCGTGTTTAGGTCATGCCGAGGCGTTTGAAAGTGACGAAATGCCTAAAATAAGCCTCGGCTTGTAAATACATGCCGCAGCGTGGTTAGGTCATGTCGTGGCATCAATCCACAACGCCGCGGCGTGTATATGTCTTAGACATCAAAACCAACTACGGATATAAACGTTGTTCATTCGTTTCTAGCCGCGGCCTGTTTGATTTAACGCCGCGGCGTGTTTGCGTTCAAAGCCGTGGCGTCAATACACAAAGCCGCGGCGTGTTGTTGTCTCTGACATCAAAACCAACAACGGAAATATTACGTTGTTCATTCATTTCTAGCCGCGGCCTGTTTTATTTCACGCCGCGGCGTGTTAGGTTTCGAACCACGGAAAATTGCGTTGTTCATACGTTTCTAGCCGCGGCCTGTTTGATTGAACGCCGCGGCGTGTTCGCGTTCGAACCACAGAAAATTCCGTTGTAGGAACTTATTCTCAACCATGGAAATTATTCCATGGTTGGAACTTGCTACCATGCTGGATTCTACCATGGTTAGGAACCATGGTTGAAAATTTTCAACCATGGTTTTTAACCATGGTTGAAACCCGGATTTGTAGTAGTGAAATAAACCCCTTCAAGTTGACACTCGCCGCGGCTGAAGTTATTTGAGGTTATGTTTCAACAGTAATGTTTCTGTGACGTCTTAGATATTCCATATTTACCTCGGCTTGATTTCAAAAGAGCGCCGTGGTATATATCGTTATGTCGATATTGTAATTAATTAAATATAAGCCGTGACTTGAATCATTTAATGGCCGCGTCATTCACTAACGCCGCGGCTATGCTATGTTTTTGGGTGGTTTCAGAGAACGTCTCGGCTTCGTTGTTTCTGTAACTAATACCGCGGTTACGTTATTGAAATAACCGCGCAGAGTAGAAAATTGTAAATGATCAATCAACGTTTTGAAGACGTTGTGGTAAGGGAAATAAGTTGTTCATTATCACGCCTTGTGTTTTAAGGCCGAGGCTTATTTTCATTATCCTCGTTCAAGCACGGTTTTTGAAATCTCGCCTTGAGGACGTGGTAAAAGGATATAGGCCGCGGCCGTTAAAAATACAAGCCGCAGTTCCGGTAAATAACAAGCACGTTTCGTTGAGATGTTTGGAAAGCGTGTGGTGTTATCAACTATTTGTACTAGTACTGATCGTTGATTCGACATACAAATATCTGATCGAAGAACCTTCCTTTGCCTATTGATTCGCGCACGAATGCCGGCTCTCGGGAATCAAACTCGATGCTAACCCACAAGGTTCGGATTTGGAAGAAACTCGCAAGTCTCTCAATTTTCATTTCATTCAACACTACAAAATTACAAAATCATGCAACCCTTTATAAATAGGATTAAAAAAAAACATAATTAAAAAGCTTAATAATCGAAAATAAAGGGTTGATATCGTGTCTTGAATTGTCGAGATTTTGAAGATTTCTTTCATTCCGATATCATGAATAATTCGGCATCAGTAACATTATTAAAATTTCATTTACACCAAATAAATATTATAAACTTATACTTCTAACACCCCAACATACGGTCTAATCCTTCTAACACCCCAAAAACTAATTATAATTATAAACTTTGTAGTATACAATTTAATTGTAAAACACTTTGTAACCAAAAAAAAAAAAAAAAAGACTAACAGCACAACAACACAACATACATTACTCATCGCACTACCTACCAATTTATTTTGCATTCACGAGGGACTAATTTGCAATTATCAAACTTTTAAAAAAAATGGTCTTCGACTTGGGGCCGGGCAGCCCAAACTGGTCTCCAGGCTTGGCCCCTGAGGCCTGTATTGGGTTCGGGCTCGGGCGGACTCGGGCTGAGGCCCGTGGGGCCCGCCCGATGATATACGGTTTACCATACGTTTTACTTGCTCAGGTTTAATCTAAAATATTATCACATACAGGTATTCGTCTTATCACCTGTAGAGTAGTATTACTCACACCCATCGTATTCAAATCAACATTACCTTTGCTTTATCTAATTCTTTTGCGTTATGCTTTATTCTTTAAACGATGATTCGATTAGTGAGAAAGTGAAGTCGCCATGTACCCACAAAGAAGTTCCTATTAATTTTGAAAAAGAAAAAAAAAAACGAAACGTATAATATTGATGTTCTTTAGAAAAACTAATATTGGTTTTTATTTTGGACTGCTGCATGGGAGAAGGATTTTCAATCCAGTGTTCTAGAATGAGAATAAAATAAAATACAGAATTAAATAAGTTGTTCGAAATTTAATATTTCAAAGTTTATCAGGATATTACGTCAAATTGCAAACAAATTCCGGTTTGACCAGTATTGAATTCGTTAATTATTTATGTCTCATTAGATAAAAATAAAAATCTAACTAGGAGAACTTCGTTACAAAATTTAATTAGAGTAATAGAGGGGAATATTTCAACAACAAAAAAAAGGTGACCATTTGATTCGAATTATAAGAAGGAGTGGGTCATTCGAGCGTTATCTAAATAGATATTACGAGGTATGTAACCCGCGCGTTGCAACGGGTTGCGGATTTTTTTTTCTTAGAAGAGAAATTTGATAACTTTATGGTTTTTTTATGTGTATAGTTTTTAAGCTATTTGATTTTTTTATGTTGTTAGTCAATCTTTTTTAGATTCAACTCCATAGTATATAGGTGCAAGCGGACCGGGTACCCGGTTTTTTTGCCATACCCGGTACCTGGATCCGGAATCCAGGTTTTTTGAAATTGAGAACCGGATCCGGATTTTTTTGTTTAAAAAACCGGAAATCCGGATCCGGGTTAAAACCCGGTTTTGAAATAGAAACCCGTTTTTTAAAACCGGATCCGGATTTTTTGCAATTTTAGTTTTAAACTTGAATTTTATATTAAAAAAAAAAACTTGAAATAGTTATAGTAAAAGTTTCTTTTATCAATTATCTTAAAAAAAATCACATTTTGGCTAGAAAAAATAAAATAAAATGAACCAACCAAAGACACTAAATGAAAGACATATACTAAGATAAATAATAAGGTATTTTTTTGGTAAAAAATTCTATATATTATATGTATACATTTAATAAGCGGGTTTTAGTAACCTACTATCCGGGTTCCGGGTTTTTTATTCTTTAAATCCGGGACCCGGATCCGGTTTAATCCGGATGCGGTTTTTTTATTAAACCGGTTCCGGTTTAACCCGGATTAATACGGTTCCGGTTTTTTTAAAATGCGGTTACGGTCCGGATGCGGATTAAAACCCGCATTTCCGGGTTTTATTTGCACCCCTACTAAATATAATTGAACAAAAAGAGCAGTTTACATAATAAAAATATTCGTTCTTAAATAAACACATTATTTAGATCCAATAAAAGATTACTATAATATTGATTTGAAAAAGAAGTATTTATTATTTACATCCAATAAAAGATTTTTACATTATCGATTTTTTAAAAAGTATTTCTCATAAATATACATATACATACATATATATACATATATATATAAATATACATATACATACATATATATACATACATATATATATATATTTATATATACATACACATGCTTTATTCTATCAATAAGACTTGGGCATACATTTCAAAAGTGTTACAATTTGTTTAGTTGACTTCTGCTGCTGTAAAATCAAATTCAGATAAGTAAAATTCTTATAAATATCACAAATTAATCAAATTATATTTGTTACAATTCAGAGTGGTATTGTAAGTATACTTAACAAAAAGAGTTAAAGCGTATTTTTCAAAAGGTGGAAAATTTTAGCACGTTTGTGGATAAAAAACAAACATTAATTTAGGAGGCACTTTTCAAAATGTGGAGCATTTATTATAGTGTTGACTAAAATGTTCTTCTTGAGTCAAATATACACAAAGAGACACTTTTCTTTTATGCTATAACATTATGCGTGAAAATTGGGAACTGCAATTTTAATGGGGTTGAGAGAAAGAGAGAGGGGGAGACCAAAAATTGGAACTTTCACCGCTAAAAAATAATTGTTATTAATGAAAAGATGTGGTACTTTTACCGACTAAAAATTGATAGTTTTAGTATTGAAAATGATTTGGTACTTTAACGATAATATATTGCTTGTATTGATGTGAAGAGAGAAAAAAAAAAGTACTTAAGCCGCAAAAAATGAAAAGATGTGGTACTTTTACCGACCAAAAATTGATAGTTTTAGTATTGAAAATGATTTGGCACTTTAAAGTAACGATACTATATTATTGATGTGAAGAGAGAAAAAAGTACTTATGCCGCAAAAAAAGTAATATCTTAAGTATTTATGCCATCAATAAATATTGTTGAAGGGCATGAAAATAATAAGCAAAACACATGTCATTTTGTAATTGGCCAAAATTAGTACTGTAGTCTCTACAGTGAAAATGCACTCCAATTTAGTTATATAGTATAATGTTTACGTAATGGATCCTTACATGGTTACATTCTATTTAGGATTAGGAATATGCATTATCGGATCTGCTTTTTTACATATCTCTTATTATTTGAGACCCTATTCACCATTCACCTGTTTGGGCTTCTATTGAATCGATTAATTAGTTTGATTGTCAAATTAAAGCATCTGGATGTCCGACTCGGCCCTCTATGACATTACTGATCAATAGAAATACTAACACTCCCCCATTGCCATATATTCCATACATCACACTGGATAGATATCATATTCATGGAATACGATTCACTTTCAAGATGCCTTGATGGTGAAATGGTAGACACGCGAGACTCAAAATCTCGTGCTAATGAGCGTGGAGGTTCGAGTCCTCTTCAAGGCATAATATTGATTAGTGAAATAATCTTCGTTGAAACTTGAAATAATCTTCGTTGGTTTATATCAAAAGTGTCCTATTAAAAGTCCTATTTGTATTACCCAAGTTTGGTTGAGCTAGTGCTAAAACCACGACAATACTCTTTGAGAGGTACTAAGTTCAATCCCAGTTAGACGTAAAAATTACGTGTACGTATTTATGTAAAATTGATCGACTGCGTCTGCAGCAAATCGTGTCAGCTCTTCTTACATGCGAATATATCTTGTAATGCGAGTATATGTAATTTTGGGCGCCATTAAAGTCACCCTAGTTAAAAAAGAAAAATGTTTTACTTGTATTCTATTTCTCGCTCGCTATTCATAAAACTATCGCATCTCCCAACTGTCGGACTTCTATTATATTGCTTATAAACCCGATTCCAAATGGGTAAGTCTCATGTTTTGCTCATTTTTTGAATACTATAAATTAATGAAAACACAATGATTTGGAATCAGATTTGCAATTTTTGCAGAGAAAACGAAGGAGAGGTCCGAGGTTCATGCTTGAAATTGTCAAAATATTAGGATGACATGCATTGAAGGCTGAACCAAATATCGCCCTAAATATTAATAAAACGATTTTACAGTAACTTTTTTTCTTATTATTATTAGTATCAGTAAATATTATGTCTGACGAAAGTAAGAAGGTGGTACGGTATCACTATAATGTACAATATTTACATGTATAATTTAAAACTAATATTTTTAAAATGATCCTATAAATATACTTTGCACATTTGTGTAGTATCGCATTCACAGTTAATAAATATGTTATCTGTCAATAGTGCTGTATCCTGATCCCCGAAATAAAAAATAAATAAAAAATCATTAATTTTTTATTTTTTCAAAATTTTTACTATTCTAAAAATAAAAATAAAGATATACGGACCGGACTAATCCGTATCTGGGAAAAAACAGAACAGGACCAGTCCAGGTTCGGGCTGAACGTATATCTGTCATAGATATTATATATCGTTAAACGTATTTCAAGGATATTTATGGCACTATCTGTCATAGATATTATATATCATTTACCGTATTTCGATTCTGATTGTATTTACTCTGATTCTATTGATGAAATATAACAAGGAGACAATTATATTTTACACAATTCCACCATAACTATATGTTTATATAATATAATTTAACTTTTATATATTTAACAAAAAGCTTCGTACGTAGCAACACATCACAGTACTTGTATCAGTATATAATATAATTTAACTTTTATATATTTAATAAAAAGCTTCGTACGTAGCAACACCTCACAGTACTTGTATCAGAATTTCATACCTTTCATACAACTACAGTCTACAATACAAGCATACATATGCGGAATCAGGATTCGGAAAGAGGGGGGGCTTATTATTATAATTTTTATTCAACATATATAATAAATTTAATATTGAAATACAAACTTATATATATATTGTAAAAAAAATAAAAATCGATTCAAGATATATGGTCAACTCAGCGAATATAAAAGTATAAAGTTGATTCAAGATATATTGCAACGACAAAAATCAAATATCGAAAAAAGACATAAACAAAGTAGTCAATCTATACACAAATTTAAGCCTAAAACGTATATCCACCTGTATATAAAGAGTTCAAGAGAACTTGATATATATTTGGAACTATTCGAAAAACACTTGAAAGGAAGCCTACGACTTGAGTCTATAGCTAATTAGCTATACCACAAAGTGCAGTAGAGTTGTGGGCGTGTGTGAGATAGAGAGGGGGGCTGGGCTGTGTAAGGCCGGCATTGAATTTTGTCCTATCCTAATAGGATTTCTAAAATTCTTGGGTGGGCTTTAGTACACGATAGTTCCGCCTATGCAAGCATATGATATACATTTCCTTGAAAATATATTTCCATGCTATGACGATCATTCCCCATGTACTGTTCATCTTCTTTTTCATTTTCAAACCCTGTGTCACATCGGAACCGCGTTATACCCCGGTAGAGAACGTCGCTCTCGACTGCGGATCTCCGGGAAATCAAACGGCTCAAGATGACCGGCGATGGATTGGAGATAATACAACTGATGATAGTTTTGATTTAATAGAGGAAGAAAATAACAGTAAGTCAACTTCTTCAAGAGCTCTCTCTCAGGCAAGCTCCATAGACTCTGTGCCGTATATGACGGCGCGCATATCGCAGTCGAAATTTACCTACAGCTTCCGCGTCTCATTCCCTGGCCCGAAGTTTCTCCGGCTCCACTTCTACCCGGCTCAATACGAGCACGGATTGGACGTCCTTGGCTCCTACTTAACCGTAGTAGCCGGTCCGTTCACACTGCTGAAGAACTTCAGCGCCTCGCTCTTCGCCGACTACAAAAGTCAGCCTGCTTTCTTCAAGGAATTCTGCATAATCCCCGAAGAAAACAAAAGAACGATCAACGTAACATTCTTTCCAGCCTCTTCATCTTCTTACGCTTTCATTAATGCGATTGAATTAGTGTCGATGCCAGAGACTCTGTACTACGCCCCCAAAGACGATCCATCCAAGATACCTAGCTTCATCTTGAAGAATTTCGGGAACAACTTGATTTTCGGCAGTTACTCGGACAGAGCACTTGAGACGCTATACCGCTTCAATGTGGGCGGACGCACAATTTCGCCCATGCAAGACACCGGAATGTACAGGTAGGTAATTACGGCCCTGATCTTTCTTTTTTTCTTATGTTTAATATTTTGACTAAGGCTTTACTGCCTAACAGGGAATGGTCTCAGGTCTTCCCCATCTATTTCAACGGATCCAGTGCACATCCTTTCAACTTGAGTCTGCCGCTGAAGTTCACTGCAATACCAAACTACACCGCGCCTGAGGAATTGTACCTGACCTCGCTCACGATGGGCAGAGACGCGGCAAGTAACCGGGCCAGAAACATGACTTGGTGCCTGCCCGTTGACAGGGGGTTCCTTTATCTTGTGAGACTCCATTTTTGCGCGGTTCCAGATGAGATCAAGGGTCCGTATGATATGGTTTTCTACCTTTACATAGACCAAAGGATGGCCGAGAGTGCTGTGAACGTGGTATCATGGACCGGAGGGCACGGCAATGGAGTTCCAGTGTACAGAGACTACGTGGTTTATATGAGAGACGAAGATAATCTCTTCATCGCTGTACATCCCAGAGGCGACGAGTCTAACTACGATGATGCTATTGTGAATGGGATAGAGGTGTTCAAGATGAGCAATAAACACGGCAAAAACCTTGCCGGGCCCAACCCCAGTAATGCTACTCAAATCCCACCTAGACCGACACCTGAGAAATCTGGTTTGAAAAGGACAGTGTTGATTATTGCCGTGGCGGTTTGTTTAAGTTGTCTTGTGCTATTTGCAGCGCTTTTCGCGTTATTTTTTAGGAAGAGAAGGCACCGAAAACAAAGAACGCCGATGAGGTCGACGAAAGGCACGTCTTTGCTGCCGGAGAGCCTGTGCCGCCATTTCTTGCTTTGGGAGATCAGGTCGGCGACGAGAGACTTCCACAAGGAGCTGATCATCGGGCGGGGAGGATTCGGTAATGTCTACAAGGGGTTCATAGACGGCGATGAGTCACAGCCCGTGGCAGTGAAGCGGCTAAACCTGGCCTCAAACCAAGGCATGGCAGAGTTCGTCACCGAGATCAAGTTGCTCTCCAAGCTCCGCCATGTTTGCTTGGTCTCCCTCATTGGCTACTGCGACGAAGATGGCGAGATGATCCTTGTGTATGAATACGTCGCTAATGGAACTCTGCGTGACCATCTCTACGGTATCAACTACGAGCCCCTCCCCTGGCAGACGCGCCTCAAGGTGTGCATTGGGGCAGCGCGTGGGCTTCAATAACTCCACGAGTACGCCAAAGACACTATCATCCACCGTGACGTTAAGACCACAAACATCCTCCTAGACGAGAATTGGGAGGCCAAAGTTGCCGACTTTGGAATATCAAAAATTGGCCAGACTAGTGGCCCTGTCAGCACCATGGTAAAAGGCACGCCCGGATACCTCGACCCAGAGTACTTGCAGCGCCAGAAACTGTCGGACAAGAGCGATGTGTACTCGTTCGGCGTCGTTCTCTTCGAGGTGCTGTGTGCGCGGAAGCCGTTCGACTTCAAACTGAATGAGGCGCAGCAGAACTTGGCTCATTGTGTGCGGAAAAGCGCCAGAAATGGGACACTCCACGAGATCATTGACCCATTCCTGATGGGCAAGATCGCTCCAGAGTGCTTCAAGAAGTTTGTAGAGGTTGCTGAGAGCTGCCTCCGAGGCACGTGGAACCGGCGCCCAACCATGGGCGAGGTGAGGAGGCAGCTCGAAAAAGCTCTAGCGCTGCAGGAACAAGCAGACGCGGCGGAGGAAGAGAAGAACTCCGGCGCAGGCAGGATTGTTTACTACCCCGTGATTTCAATCCATCTAGCCGGTGATCATGACAGTTGTGATGAGTTTGAATTTGATAGTACTGTTGGAGTCAGCTTTGTAAGCTCGGAGACGGAGAGCAGCACCAATATGTTCTCGGAAACCGCGTGTAGCTCCAAATCCAAAGTATAAATCTCAGATTATTGCGTGTGAAAGAAGTAGGAATTTAATTCGGTATGTATAAGTGTTGAGTGTTCTATATATCATATATGCATGTTTTGAAAAACTCCACTTTATTTGGTCGTACCGCTCGCATTTTCAATGTAGACAATCATACGTCGCCACATGAAACTTACATTAGAAAGTTTATGGAAGAGTTAATTACGTTTGCCAATATTTTGAATTTCTTTGGAAATTTGTGCCACCAATAAAGAGATTGGGAAATTTAAGTTAAATTTTTTGTAACATATGGGTATAGTCGCCACAAATATCCTTAAAATCTCATTGTTGGACTCTTTTTTATAAGATAGGCCCCGTGGCTTACTTTTATCATTGTCAATTTGTTTCAAAATAGAATTAAAGAAAATTTGGCGACATGCGGAAATATGTCGGGAAACTCCCCATGTTTATCGGGTCGTTTTAATTGAAATAAGAATAATAATTAAATAGCAATCAAAATTACCCTTGAAGCTTGCACTCAATTCCATCTTTGTGCTCTTTGATTTGTTCGAATTATGTATCACCGAGCTCTGAATGTACTCAGCCTCTACTTCGCCCACCATTTGTTCTCGAAAACGTCGTTGCAGTCGAACAATTATTTTACCATATCAACACCGCATACAAAGAGTGATAACCGTACACGTGGTAATTAACGAGTATGGGGCCAGGGAAGGGAAGCCATCGCGCCGATCCTAAGGGAGGGGGAGGCGGAGAAAGGGAGCTAGGGTTGTCTTAATTGTCATAAGATGGATCATGGCACCATACAGAGCAATTCTTGCAAAAATGGTATTAGCAATGATTCTTAATTACATGAAACTCGTATAATTTCGTCTAACAATCACTAACACGAAATGATCAAATATATTTATGTATTTCCAAAAGTACTACTAAAAACACATTAACATATAAATACTAGAAACACATTAACAAGTATTCCAACGGTAATTTTATAAGTCAATCGGAGTTTTAAATTGAAGTTATGAAGTTTTAAAATTTTGTATGGATCAAAATAAAAATTATATAAATAAATATAATAAAAATAGAATAAAAGGGATAATATGTAGAGTACAAAGAGAAAGATAGAGAGTTGAGGTTAATTTTGTCTTAAAAATTGTTGAAATAGATATTTTGTTAAATAGTTTGAGTTGATGTGTATTTTAATAAATAAAAAATTGTCTAATAATGAGGTTTACGAGCTGGACTCAGGCGACAAGCTTGCCAATTTGGGAGTGGATACCTTTGGTTGCCGGGCGAACGTTCAGGGCATCGGCCATCGGGTGTTCTAGGTCTAAGTTAATCTAGTCATTTAATAGTTTCTTTGAGCACTAATTAAAATAGAAGTTTCAACAAAAAATAGTGTTGTAAATTATATGTACTTATGGATTTGATATGGAATAAAGAGCGTCAAACTAAAAACAGGTAAAGAAAAGTCACGAAAACTTGACTGGAAAAAATTGCAATGGGAATCAGAGTTGGCAAAGTTGAGAAATTAAAAATAAAAAGCAATTATAACGACAAAGAATAAAGGAGAAAGAATCTTCTGTATATATATAAAACGAGAGTTTGTGGTTGATGACATGACACCATCACAAACAAAAACAAAAGATACAAGGTTCTAAATTTTTACTACTTTTCTATTTATTTTTTTTAATAGAAATCTATATATTATAAAATGAAGAAACAACAAATGATGTGTCAAAGTAACATTAAAACATTCTCCTTTTCTTTTTTCTAAGAGTTTCAAAGTGATATAGTGAACTAGAATCAAATGATTCATATTTCTCTTTTTTAATACATTTTTGAATTTTTAATGAAAATATATTCTTCATAAATTACAATTATTGAGGACTTTTTGTTTTCTAGGCTTTTGGTGTTCATTCAAGCTTTTGATTTACTCTCTTTATTGCATTAATAATCATATTAATATGTATTAAAATCATATATTTATATGCATGGCCCTTTTAAATAGATTTTTCTCTCACCTACAAATGGAGTTTGGTATGAAATGGAGATATTTTGCTCTCATGTACATTTTATTCTCTCTTTCTAATTCTCTCTATAATACATAACACTAACATGCTATTCTAATGTATGTATGTTATTGCAGTACATGTTTTTAGCTAAAGAAAGCAAGAGAGACTATGGGATTATTAGTTGAGGAGACTACAAACTTTTGGCTTTGCCGACTATGCGTGGGGAGTTTTCGGTGAGAGATTGCCACTCAAAATCTCATATATCATCGGTTGTTCTAGAGGTATTTTTGTTCTTTAATTATGTTTCTTTTCAATTTAATAACTATTAGTTTTTTCATCCCTAAACTCTATTTATTACTCTTTAGATGAATTTTTTGTAGAATATATATATATATATATATATATATATATATATATATATAAAAAGAGACCTTGGGTTGTTTTTCGTGTTAGTTGGTTTATGTTTGTAAGTTATATGATATGTTGAATTCGGAATTCGCTCAATATGTTGACTTTATGTTGTATTGTAATAAGTTTTCTTTGTATTTATAACATTTAATTATATATAATATACAAATATATGTATTTTCTGAAGTTTGGTTTATTTGCAGGTAATTTAATAAATATGGCCGGAAGCAAAATTTTGGTTTTGCTTGATCCAACCTATTTGTATGATATAGGAGAGATGTTAATGGCATTTAAATAAACCATTAAACCAAAAATTGTCTTTTTTTTTTTTTTTTGGTTACGTTTGTCTTTTCAATTGCCTCATCCTTGAATTATCTTTCTTAGATATCAAAATCCTAATAGTATATATACTATATACAGTTTGCAATATAATAGAAAAAATAAATATAAAAGACGATAATGAGTGTCTTACAGTTCTACATCACTACTACATGTGGAAATTGTTTTAGGAAAAGCTGGCGTGGAGTTGGTCGGAAAATGTCATAAATCGATTTCATTTCTCAAGTAGAGGTATTAAAATTTATTATATATGATTTCATTTTCATATATATAGCAATACGTATCAAGATTAGTGTAAATATTATTAGTTAAATGCCTCATTTTGGCTTCCATGTCTGTATCAAGGTTAGTGTAAATATTATATTTAAATATATTTATTTTTTATTTTTTGTTCTGACCACTGTGTATTTTTTGTGCACGAATATGATATACCAAGGTGCATATAGAGTTCGATCTACTTGCTAGATTTTTCTTTGAATAAATGCATAAATTGTAGATATGTTTATTACTCTTTTTTTATTACTCTGAATTTTGCAGTAAAGCTTCGTGAAATTGTAATTCAACAATGAGATGATGAAGTCTAAACTATTGGCTTGAAATTACACAGTGAAAGCACATTTTCATAATGAATTTTAGACACAAATTAAGAAAGAAACAAATAAACCTTTTTTTTTTATTTAAAATGGTTTTAAATAACTGCAATAATGTATTATTAGATATTTTTTATTAACATGCTTTTCTGATTAATAATTTAATATGAATAGATCTCATTCTTATAGCAGTAAATTCATTACATTTCATTACTATATATTTTGCATTGCAGTAAATTCATTTCTCTATCTAATTAATGCTTATTGATTTATTTCATGTAGTTATACTGCTACAGGAACACGTTTCACAAATACAAAGATAAATGGAAAGACAAAATCATTTATTCTAGGATGTTAATGTTTAATACATTTAGTACACGATTCATATTTAAAAGATTTTGAGAAGAAGAAAAAATAAACATTTAAATAAGTTTATGTAACTAAAGGTATTGTATTTTTTTATTGTTAAATATTTCAATTTGTATTTATTTAGACCTTTCTAATTCCACCCATCCACTTTAAAAGCAAACAATTAAAATGATTATTTCTTCTTGATTACACACCAATTATTTGAGCTCTTACAGTTTTGTTCTGTTAATTTTAAGATTTTTGAAGAAAAATTGGCTAAAATTTTAAAGTTCACGAATTGAACAATACAATCATATATAGCGTTGGTGCCTTTTTTTTAGCGACGACAATTGCTAAATAGTCGTTGAAAAAATGTGTTTGGTCTGTAAATTTTTTTTTTTTTTTTTTATAAAAGAGTGAGCCATTTCAATTAATCAGAGTCGACCAAATCGGTCGCTATTACATGTTCAATACAAGGCGGACACTCTAAAACCCAACAAACATCGTTCTGTAAATTAAAAGATTCGTGGGCAAGGGTATGAGTCGCTCTATTACTCTCCCGGTGACCAACATAACAACGAGCACCTCCACAATCAATTAGCAGTTTGTGGATGTCCCGAACAATTGTAGCCACTTTACGTGGTGGACAGCGATTCTCAATGGCCTTGACAGCCAAACGACAATCACTTTCAACCACTTCGAGCGTCAATCCGTGAATCTTGGTGAAGCACAGGCCCTCCCGAATAGACAATAAGTCGGCAAGAAGAAGCTCGTAAACTTGGTTTACCTTGTTGGAGAAAGCAGCTACCACCAATCCGTTGCTTTCTCGAACCAGCCCTCCAAAACCAGTAGAAGTTCTATTATTCGGGAGCGAGGCGTTTACGTTAAGTTTGAATTTATCCTCACTCGGCGGGCACCACTTTTCTACAACACGAGTTTTTCGGATCGCTGCGCCTTTTCCCACTTTCTTAGTTGCTTGAAAATCTTCAAGCCACGTCCCCGCCCTGTCCGGGATCAAGTCTGCCTTCGTTCCTTCACCGCCGTGGTGCTGATCGTTACGAGATTTCCACACCAAGAAACATATAATGCTGAAGAGATCTCGTTCCGTACGTGACAATTGAAACCATACCCGCTGAATAATCGCCTCAAGAGGAGCCCTTTGATCTAGGCGAACACGAGACCTGAAAACTGTATTTGCCCACATCTTCCCAATGCGCGAGCAATAAAAGAAAGTGTGAGCTGTGTCTTCTTGACCACCACAAAAACAGCATGCACTCGGGCAATTGATTCCTCTCTGAATCAGTGATAACGCCGAAGGTAGGGTGTCGCTCATTAGTCTCCACATGAAGATGCGGATTTTCGGTGGAGTATTTAAACCCCATATTGTCTTCCATATATTGTCGACGTATGACGATCCCTCTGTCGGGTAGGTGATCTCCGAGGCTACTCGATACCCTGATTTGACCGTGTAACAACCGGACTCCTCAGCATGCCAGAGTATGGAGTCGGCCGACCGTTCGAAGCTAAGGGGAATGCCCATGATCATGTGTACATCGACAGGCCAGCACGCTCTTTTAACTTTTTCTAAATCCCAAGATCTCGTGTCCTCGTTGATTAGATCTACGACCGTGATATCTCGCTGCTCATCACTGGGAATGGTCATAACCTTGAAAGACGGAGGTTGTAGAAGCCAACTATCATTGTAAACGTTCAGCGTCTGTCCATCCCCGACTGACCATCGGCACCCTTTTTCTAAGATACATCGGCCCCACGTGAAAGCTTTCCACATCGCTGAAGCCGGAGTAGGAGTTGGAGCTGTAAGGAAAGAGCAACGGGGAAAGTATTTTGCTTTTAAAAGACGAGCTGCAAGCGAGTGAGGGTTAGAGAGAAGCCTCCAACCTTGTTTTGCCAACAAAGCTTGGTTGAAGATCGATAAATCTTTGAAACCCAGGCCTCCAATCGCTTTCGGCCTGCATAGTTTCTTCCAAGTTGTCCAGTGCATTTTACGCTCAGAGATGTCACCGCCCCACCAAAATCTTGCCATAATGCTCTCCATATTCTTGCAAAGGCCCACTGGAAGTCGAAATACGCTCATTGTGTACGTTGGGAGAGCAAGAGCCACTGCTTTAATCAACGTTTCACGCCCAGCTTGCGAAAATAAGCGTCCTTTCCACTGTGAGAGTCTCGACCGGACTTTGTCGTAGACTAAGCGGAAAGTACGCGTTCGATGACGACCGACAAAGAGTGGTAGGCCGAGATATTTGTCGTGCACCCTATCCATCGGAATACCCATTATGGCAGCGAGATCAGATTTAGTGTCGGCCTTGACATTTGGACTAAAGTTTATAGCCGACTTCTGAAAATTGATCGTTTGACCCGACGCTGCCTCGTACAAATCGAGTACTCCCTTGAAAGCTCTAATGTCGTCTCGCCTCGCTCTACAAAAAATCAGAGAATCGTCCGCAAAGAATAAATGATTTATGCGCGGTCCCCCTTTGTTGCACGCAAAGCCCATCAAGTCATTGTTCCTTTCAGCCTTCCGCATAAGAGATGACAGTCCCTCAGTACACAAGAGGAATATGTAAGGCGAAAGGGGGCATCCCTGACGTAGACCCCTTTTTGGAGTGATATTGCCATCAATTACCCCGTTTATGTTGACAGAGTACGAGGGTGATGATATACAGTCCATGACAACTCTCCTTCATCTGTCCGGGAAGTCCATAGTCTTCATCACCATATTAATAAATCCCCATTCCACCCTGTCATATGCCTTGCTCATGTCGAGCTTAAGGCTCACCCATCCATTTTTACCTCGTTTTTTCTTGGCCAAAGAATGCATAAGTTCGAAAGCAACAATGATGTTGTCTGAAATCAGCCTTCCTGGTACAAACGCGCTCTGAGTTTGTGAGATAATAGTGTCGAGGACAATCTTCATCCGGTACGCGAGGGTTTTTGTGACGATCTTATACAAAACATTGCAGAGGCTGATCGGCCTGTAGTCCCCCATTTTCTTAGGCTTCTTAATCTTTTGTATAAGGATAATGGTTGTGTGGTTAATCTCCCGGGCTGAAACCCCGTCGTTGAGAATCGAGAGACAAACAGTGGCTATTTGAGGGCCAATAACATGCCACATATGCTGGAAGAAGGCGCAATAAATTATTAAACATGTAATAGATATAAATATGTTGAATATCAATATTCATTACCATTTATAACACAATAATCATTAGTCAACTTTATATTTCCGTTACAAAAGCGACGTTGAGAAATATTTAACCATGAATGACACCTCATTACCATGAATTGTTATATAATTATTTAACCCGCAAACATATAATAATACATTTACATGTAGGATTAACTATTAAGAATAAACATATAATAACCATGAATGACAATTTTGTGAACGTAAGCAATGATGTTTAATAAATACTTGCCTAGCAAGTTTCGTTTGCTGAGTTGTCTTTACAACGTGTTACAGAAGTGGGGATAGTTTAGAAATTTTGTAATGATTCTCTAACTCTACCTACCTATGTAAACCCCCAGTGAGCCATGTATTTTACTCACTCCTATTGTATTAAGAGTCTCAATCTCTCCTCTCCACTATTTTTCTTCCTGATTGTAGTATAAACATATCGTATCATATATATACAAATAGTGAGAGTGTGTATCGTGGAGAGTGTGTTCACTGTGCAAAGGTTGTGTGCGTTTCCTACTGATTGTCGTTTGTATAATCGTTGTGCTTTCGGCAGCGATCCGTTTCAGGAACCAACAAATTTTCCTTACAATATGGACATACATACTGCAGTCTATTTTGAAAGAAATTTTATATTACAAATTATTTTGTAAGATTTTTAAATATATGTTTCGACATTTTAAATAAAATAAAAAAGAAAAAGAATAACATTATCAAAATTTAAACAATAAATAAAATTATTTAATTAAGTGATTGACGAATTCGATGTAGATATAAGTCTTCAATTACGATTGACGAGTTAGAATTTTTATATGATTTTATCGCCACCGCGCAAGCGCGGTGCAGTCCACTACTATATATAAAAGGACAGTTTTTTAGTAGTGATGTGTACCTAGAGCTGCACACAAGGAAGCGCCACTGGCGATGCGACGCGTCACGACGCGAGTCTTGGGATCGCGATGCATCGCGATTTTGCGGCAAAAGTCGCGATTCGTCGCGATTCTGGGCATGCGTCGCGACGCGTGGGGAGTGTGATCCGAGATTCTCATCCAACGGCCAGGATGATGCCACGTCATCGATCCGTGTGGTGTGTTTGTTTGTGGCAATAATAACACGTTTTTCACCCGAAATTTATTACCCAACCACAAATTCAACCATAAAATTTCAAATTTTTATATTTTTTTTACCCACTATCTCCTCATAATTATTCACCCACCACAATAATTATTCACCCACCCAACTCTCTCCTCAAACCCTATAAATACCACCCCTTCCTCCCTCATTTCCTCACAACAATCTTCCATCTCTCTCTCAAATTCTCTCAATTCTCTAAGTTTTTTCCCTCTAAAGCTCTCAAGTTCTCAAGTTCCATTATGTCTCGAAGAAGCGGTGGTAGTTCCGGGGGTCGAAGGACGGCTAGGAATTTGCAACCCCAATTTCAAATCTGGGATCAATCGCAACCTACGCCCGACGGCTACATTCCCGTTATGCTACCGCAAGAAATATTTCCCTCCCCACCAAATCCAAATTATCCCGATGATACCCAAAGGTCTCTAAGACCTAGTCTAGTCCGGGCGATGGGCCAGCACGACCCCAATCTGACGCGTGTGCCCCGAGAATTGGTCAACGCGGTACATGAAGTTAATAGAACGTGAACCAACGATCCATTTTTCAAAGTCATGTTTCAAGAGCAACCCGCCGCCGCCGCCGACGACGACGAAACTCAACGCGACGATGATCCCGACGTTCGGACGCCGCATTCAGTCCATAGTTCCGTTGTCGGCTCGTACCACCGCGGTTCTCCTCTACGTCCCTTCAAGAACCCGGTGAAGGCTCCGTTGGCGGTTCTCGACGTGGACAATCGTCAACAGGGTAATCATTTAGTTTAATTAATTATTTTAGTTTAATTATTTTAGTTTAATTAATTAATTTGTCACGTCTCTTGAAAGTCTTAGTATGCTCTGTGGTTGCGGTTCCGACTGATCTTCCACATCAGAAACGAATTTCTTGAGATTTAATAATCATTTAATCATATTAGTTTAATTAATTAATTTAGTCTAATTAATTTTGTTTAATTATTTTAGTTTAATTATTTTAGTTTAATTAATTAATTTGTCACGTCTCCTTAAAGTCTTAGTATGCTCTGTGATTGCGGTTCCGACTTATCTTCCACATCAGAAACGAATTTCTTGAGATTTAATAATCATGTAATCATATTAGTTTAATTAATTATTAAATGGTTACTTAAATAAGTTAAATGAAATTAAAAAAGGTAATTTGTATGTGTGGTGATAATTATAAAGTTCTTATTGGATTATGGTGTCTTAGAAAGATTGGTTTTTAAATAAGGTTTGCTTTGCACTCTCCTCCAAGCTAGCCTGGGAACCTCGGGGAGTTCTGTCTAGAAAAGCTTGGGCCTAAAGTGAGATCATAGCATCCTTTCCAGTCGATCTGGCCTTGGAACCTCAGGGAGTTCCGTCTAAAAGAGCTTGATAATTATTTTCACACATAAAAAATACCATTTTTAATTTTGTTAACTTTTTTAATTAACTATATGAAATTTAATTTAATTAATATGATTAATATTAATATTTAATCCATGTAAAATTAATACCGGATTTTATTTTGTTAATCATTTTTCTCCCTTATATTTTTAATAGGGCAATTCCTACGGCCTTGTTGTGGGGACGACGGAACAGAGCGAAAGTGTGGGAATATTTTCACGAAGAACGACGGATGGAGAACGGTGTTCGAGTCATGATCGCCACGTGCAAGAAGTGCAATACAACCCTAGATGGGTTGGGGGAAAAAGGAACCGGCTACTTGACGCGACATAAAAAAAGTGCTACGGAGACGGTAACGAGGTAAACATAGCACAGGTAAGTGCTCTTAGCACGGAAAATTTACGGAAATGGACCCTCGAGTGGTTACTGTCTACGGGTGCACCGATGAGTTTGATGGAAAATCCTGCGCATACACAATACATGCAAAGGATTAATCCGTCTTACCAACAGTTTTCTCGTACGACGTATACCAGGGACATGGAAAAGGCTTATAAAATGCAAAACAATTATTTGGTCGAGTTTTTTAAAATGTCAAACATAAACGTTGCTTTTACCACCGACTTGTGGAGGGGTCCGAGTCTAAACGATTATTTGAGTCTGACCGCCCATTACGTCGACGATGATTGGGTTCCATGTCAAAAACTTTTAAATATGTCACCATTCGAGTGTCGCCATACCGGCACAAGCATTTCCGAAAAATTAATAGAATTATTCAATGATTGGGGTTTGCAAAATCGTATTATTTCTATTACTTTAGACAATGCCGCAAACAATAACGCCGCTGTTACTATCTTAGAAAATAGTTTGCCCGGTTCTCCTTTTCGTAATATTTTACATCAAAAGTGTGGTTGTCACATTATTAATTTAATTGCTAGAACGGGCGAACGAAATATTTCAAACCACGTAGAAAAAATACGCGGCGTTATCGATTGGATCCGGCATTCTCAAACCACCACTAGGTGAAGACGATTTTGTAAAGAGCATAATCATCAAGCTAATAAGTTTGGTTTAGACAACAATACACGATGGAACTCTACGTATCTAATGCTTTCAGTTGTGTGTAGACAGAGGGTACCGTTAAGCGCTTTCCTCCACTTGGAACTAGAGGCCTCGGAGCGGATCACGGAGGGAGAATGGGAAACGGCCGAGAAATTCACCCAATTCCTCAAACCCTTTTACGCTATTACTTTAAATTTTTCTAACCAAAGACAACCTTCTTTGAATCATGGTCTTTCGGGTCTATATGAAATTACAAACACTTTTTCTGAATTCGAAAATGACCCTGTTATTTCTCCCATGATTCCGGGAATGGTTGAAAAATTCAAAAGTTATTGGGATCCACCCCCTTTTTCAAATTGTTTCGGTGCTATCTTAGATCCCCGTATTATGTTTACTTTCGGGCCGCTGATGTTAGCAATCGGGATAAACTTAGGGGTGGATTACACTAATTATATAAAGGTTGTTAATGAAGCTTTTTATGAACGGTACAGTGAATACGACAAGCGGTTCCCAGAGTTCAACGTGGAGGCGGAGCGAAGGGCAGTGATGGAAAGACCAACCAAGACCGGCCTAGCATTTGTCCGGAGACTGAAGCAAAGACTGGATCGCGGAGAATCATCGGGATCCGGTACGCCACCGGCACGAGCGGAGGACACGGAAGGCGCACCGCAAGAATTGAAGCGGTACTACGGCCTGTGGATCGATGAGGAATCCCTCGAGTTCGATGTGATTGATGGTGGAAGAATCAACGGGAAAGATTCCCGATATTGGCGAGAATGGCGAGGGATATACTGTCCATCCCCATTTCAAGCGTTGCTTCGGAGAGCGCATTCAGTTCGGCTCAGCATATAGTCGACGACCGGAGGGCGTCAACAACTCCTACACACCTCGAGCAATCAGTGGTGTTGAACGATTGGATGTTCCGCAACCCCACCATCGCCCAACGGTCCGAACCAACCGACCTGGAGCTTATGACTCAAAAGTTTAACGACTGGTTCCCCAAGTGACGCAATGTAAACGCCAATATGATGTGCTCTTTCCTCTCTTGGTTTTATGTCCCTAAGGAGGGTTTTTCAAGAGAGGTTTTAGTGAGGCATCTTGTAATATTTACACTGAATATTTACAACTTCTTCCACCTTATTGTAATATTCACAATGAATAATACAACTTTTTTTTTAATATCTTGTTTTATCATATTTATTTGTTTGTTTTATCATATTTATTAATTTTAAAATAAATAACATACTTAAATAATAAATATTGATAGTTAAATTCGGATAAAAACTAACAAAATTAAACTTTGGAAACAAATAGAAACTTTTGCCTAAAAAATGAGTCTTCTTTCCTCGCTGAATCGCGACTTGATCGCGACTTGCTGCGACCAAGCCCATCGCGATGCATCGCGACGAGACACTTCACGATTTTTGCGATTTTCATCGCGATGCATCGCGATGGGAGCATGTGCAGCTCTATGTGTACCTAAAACCAAGATTTTGAGCATCCTCATTGTTACGGGTATTTTACGCAATTGATTTAATATTAATTAACAAAAGAAAAATTATTAAAATTAATTTTTCTTATATTAATTAATTAATTTATAATCAATTTTGCCCCATATTATTCACCGGAAGCCCTTTTTCGAAAAATAAAGGGTCCAGATGATCCCAAAAATATCTAAATACCCAAAATCGATATAAAATTTGTAAAAAACGGCCTCGGGAAATGCCTGAGGCCCCCGGAGACCCCCCGGACCTCCGGGTGGGCCCCACGACCCCCAAGGATCACCACCACCCGACCAGGTGGGCCCCACGAGGGCCAGAGGCCACTGCCACGCGCGTCAGACGGCCCAGCCGACCCTCCAAGGATCAAATTGACCCTTCCACATGGCGGCCAGCCATTGGCCGCGAGGATGCCCTGTAGGCCACAGGAAAGTGACACGCGTCCCGCTGACGCAAGCCATGACGCAGCTGCTGGCGTCAGCCCTAGCTGCCATGAAGCTTCGCGTCACCGCCACTGTTGCCGCGCGTGAGGGCGCGTCGCTGCTCCGATCGGCCTGAAAATTACGGCGTTGGATCGGCCACGTCTGAGGGACCCGAAAAACTATATAATTTTACCCCGGGGGCTTCCCGGAGTAATAATTATTTACGTTTTATCCCCCGGACCCTCCTATAAATAGAAACTCGGTTTCAGTTAAACGGGAACTCATTCTCTCTCAACGGAACTCGACCAAAACTCTCTCGAGCACCCTCTAAACATCTCCTCCTCGAATATTATACTAATGTTGAGCGTCGGAGGTGAATTCGGGGGCGTCCCCCCCGGTTCTCCCTGATCTCGGGTTTTTGTTGTGTTCGGGTTCCGAGATAGAAAAAACACATTTGAGCGGAAGTTCTGGAGAAGATTTTGGCACGATCTAAGACCCTCCTTGCCAAGGTTCTAGGTCCATGAGGTGCTCGTTCTATCTAGTATTCTTGTATCTCCGACAGATATATAGATTACGCGGATAGCCCGAGGACCCGGACCTGTCCCCGTGACGCCGGTCGAGGGTCTAATCTGTCAAGGTCCGCTTGAAAGTCAATATTGTGACCCCCCCTACACGGTGGTCAAGAATCCGTTTTTGGTATCCCGAACCTGTAATCCGGGCCAGGCCAAGTCCTGGCCCTATTAGCAACAGGTGGTGGAGTTTACCACGGATTTTTGATTACCGAGTCAGCGGAGGATCCGATTGACTCGAAAGTCCAGGAGCCCAAGTCCAAAGTCCACAAAAGTCAACAAGATGACATTGGGCCCGGCCCAACACAAGAAATTGGGCCGCTAAATGTTTGAAGCATTTTTCTGCATCAACACTCATTATCTAGAGTCATGTTTTCTTTCTCACATTCTTTCCAGTTCCACTCTTAGGATTCTTATACACCACGTTAAAGTTTCAATTAATATAAAACTCACCAAATATTTATTGTCAACCCATTTGAGTTTGCCAATGCATTTACAACATGAAACGTAGAAACTAGAAACCCATTTAGTTCTATCTTCTATGTATCTGTCCTTTTCTCTTCCACGGGAGTTTCTCTCTCTCCGTTTCTTCCCATTTTTTCAGGCGTCGCCTTTTTCCCACCAATCCGACAACTCCTCCATCCTCTCAGGTTACTTTGTTTCATCCTTCTCATTGCTTTTACGAAGATTCATCAAAGCATGGTGGGCGTGACTTCGGGTACTCCGACGACACTCAAAGTTCCCTTTTTGTGTTGTTTCACCCGTCTTCAACCTCAGCTAATTTCTTTTATGAGATTTTTAATTATATTAAATTTTAGTGCTCTGTTAGTTTCTGGGTTTCCCGTGATGCCTTTGTTTACCGGATTTTCATCTCTCCAGCAGGTACGGTTGCTCTTCCATCTGCATGTAGTTGAGACTTAGACGTGATGGAAAAGGCTCGGAGGAAGTATTTTTACGCTGCTGGCCATCTTCTTCATGGTATATCTCCTCACAAGATATCAAATTTACTTATTTTAATCCTTAAATAACAAACCACTATCTCGTAGTTTCTATATCAAGCTGTTAACGGGTTAAAATCATTACCGAAAAAGCGTTAAAAATTGATTTTCTTACGAGAGCAAATACGATGCGTTCTTGATGAAATTTGAGTTTCTAGACCTTCATTACGGTGGTATTATTATAAATTGGGTTAGTTTTGTCATTAAAAGTTTTTGGAGCTCTCTTAAAACTCAGTTTCAACAATTAATGCGTGCTAAAAAAAACTGAGTCTTTTTTCCATTTTACGCGGAAGAACCCTAATTAAAGAATATTCTATACAAAACTGAAATTCAAAATGCTTAATACTCCGATTACTAATCGGAGGTCATCGGTAAGCTATTGCCCAAGGGTGAAATTATTGCGTTTAGTCTCGCTATGGAGAAAAGACTTGAGTTTAAGGCTCCTCGAAAAGTAATATAAAATGTCTGTTTTCAAGATTCTAATTAAATCCAAGAATCTTTCTACATTTATTATTGGTCATATCGACCATGACCTTGCGCATGTATTTACCATTCTAATAGTAATAATTATAGTTGTATTTCCAACTGTTATAAGTTATAACAATGTCATTTAAATCATTGATTCTCTAAACACAATAAAGCCACTTCAATACTATTTCATTTCTTACCGATTCATGCACTTTGTTTTTAATACACATCACAAATAACTTTTTTTTTTCATTTCAAAATTTATAAATTCTAAAAAAGATAAGAATTCAACATTCTCTTCAATCTAGAGTGCCATGTCTATCTTGGTAAGTAAAATTACTGTAAATTATATATGCTCTATTCAAAATAAAAGACCAAAGTTATTTTCATTTATCTTTATAAGATCAATTTTCTAAATATATAAATAAAAAAACACAATTATTCCTCTTCTTTTCAAAAAACAATGCAACTAAATTTTTACCAATCACCTTTGCAAAATGTAATTATATAACAATTTGACAAAAATAAAAATAAAAATACAAACACAAAACGAAAATGAGATGTGTTATATTGTCCAAAAGGGTTTAAAGCCAAAGTAGACAGACGGTAATTTATTAAAAATATCGGAAAAAATCGAAGTAAGAAGCTAAATTTTTTTTGGGGAGAATCGTTTCGTGTCAATAATTTTTTTTAAAAACAATCAATAGGAAGTAGAAAGTAAATTACATGTACATTACATTATTGTTCATTTTTTTCGTTTTCTGTTTCTATAGACTTTATTCCTTACATATTTTCTTTTTATATTTCTTTGTCCATTGTTTTACACGTATTTAATCCATTTTCCCTTTTAACACATTTAAATAAAAAATAAAGGAAAAAAACCTATACAACTTAATCGTGAAAATATTATTGATGTGCTATATGTTCTTGGAAATGGACCGTATTGTCTTATAAATATATACCTAAAACAAAAATTTTAAAGCAAAGCTATCATTAATATATTATTTACTATCAATGAGGGGCTTTTGACAATTTTTCTTATCAAATTTTTTGCGGACTCTTCTATTTTTACATTATTTGATGTTTGTTCACCTCACAAATAATTTTAAAATCCTTTATATCTCTAAATTAATCGTCAATATCATTAACCAAAAATTAACAATTGTTGAATTTAATGTGGTTGTTGACCTTTTAATTAAAATTTAACATATAAGTAATAAAATTATTAAATTCTTTAACTAAATTTTACGAACATATTTTATCATTTACGATGACTATTGAATTTAAAATATTCAAGTACAATAAACGATAGATTCAACAGATTTAAAGAAGTTCAAGTTTATTATCGATAGTTGATCGCCACCGCGCAAAGCGCGGTGCCGTCCACTAGTAAAGGTATAAAGATGGGGCATTATATATTTTGTTAATTTAGTTCTTTTCAAGCAAGTACTATGATGGACACGTACGTTTTAAATTTTTATGATGGTATAATTTTATTTTATTTTTATGATGGGGCATTATACATGTCATATATAATATGTATAACATATATCATAAATGACAAGATATGCATATATAATAAATGGTATATATGACATATATGATAAATGACACGATATATATATATATATATATGCATATCTTGTCATTTTAGTTTTTACTTTGAATGTAGCCAGATTCTTTCTGTTCCAATGTACCACTTCTATTTTCACTCTAAAATTATTTTATACTTGCATAGTTGATAGTTGTTCTCTATGTTGATAAATCTTTCTATTTGAACTAGAGTTGTAATGAAGTAATCAAGGTATGCAATTTTTATGTACATTATATATCGTTAAAGAAATGCCTATTTATGTTCTTGTTCTCAAAGAAACTCTTGAACAGATCCGTGGCAAAAATTTTTGCAAAACAAAGATTAGAGCAAAAACTCCTGAGGCGCGTACGGCGACACTTTTCTTATAGCATATTCGTCCCCACTACCGGCTCGGTGTCGCTTCCCAGGATACAATAGAATAACCGTGGACCAAGTCTTCCGGCGAACTGAACTTTCACAAAACCTCTATTACCCAGACTCGATCAGAAAAAACAAAAACAAAGAAACCTTGAAAAATTCAAGCAAGTCTGAAAAAACATTGTAAATCACTGTCTTTCGAATGAGTGTCAAAAAATGAATTTATAGGGATATTACATTGATTAGAACATTGATTGCCTAATCAATTTTCCTTAATAGGTTTTCTGGACAAGCTCTTAAACACTATCAAACATTTTTTCTTCAGCTTTTACATATAGTCATTTATTGACTATAAACCCTCGTACATTTTGGGGTTTTCAATTTCATTTATAACACTTTTTTTCCAGCCTTTATTTTCAAATATTATGGTATTTAGTTTTCATTATTATGTTGCTATTGTTAGTTTGTTTGATTTTGGGATTTATCGCTTGTGTTGCCTTATGTGTTTAGATTCCTTTATCGTTTTGAATCCTCATATAAGGGACTACACTATTTGTAATCCATTAGTTTATGATGATAAAAAAATCGAGCTTTTGCCTTTGAAGTCGAGTTTTATCTCGCCGCAAAGATGTATTCATCGTGTTCTTCATATTTCTTCCTACATAAGTTGGTATAAGAGAAACTTGTTTCTTTCTGTGCAAGGGCACTAAAGAAGCGAGTCTTTGACGACGTTTTCGTAGAGGATATGGTGAGATGAGAAGAGGCCGATGGATTTCTTGCTTAGGTGGAATTGTTTATCCATCAGATGGCTGCAATAATGCAAAATCAAACGGAGGAACGATGCCAAGACGATCGTCCGACACCGAAGATGATCGAGCGAACGTGTTCGGCCAGAATTTTGGCGGCTAGGGTCATCCGATACGTCGACGTGAGGCGGTCCCAAAATATTCGCGATGGTTTAGCAGCGTTCCAGGTGGCTGTTGGTTGCAAAACGTATATGCAAATTTTACGCAAGTGCACGTGTCGACAAGTAATACAGTGTGCAAAGCACAAAGATCGATCCCACGGAGACTAAGTCAAGTTACGTATTTAATTACGAGTTATAAAAAAATATGAGACATCATGGAAAAATTCATTCAAAGCAATAATCATTCAATTTGTAAACTAAAAATAGTGTCCAAACTGTTGATTAACAATAAAAAGGACAGAGAGACAAGAAATTTGATGATCAATAAGAGAAATCGGTTGGGCTTATGAATTACTTCGGGTTTGGTAAAATCAGCGATTGCTACAGAAATGCTATAGCATTTCCCAAGTAATTCGAAAACGACAATTTCGTAGGTTCTTCCGAACTTCCGATTGAAAACCAAATGTAAGTTAATCCTTCATATTCCTATGCAAGGATTAATTATGGGTTAAAATTGAATTCCAATTTCATGATCTACACGGAGAGTTATATATTCCTATATCCCTCTCAATCCTATGAACAAAATCCAAAGAATTAAACATGCATCAAGGTTGTATTTCCAATCCAATTCATATTTTCCAATAGAGATTAGATCTTAAACGCTATTAAGTCGAAACGAGAAATAGAGTTATATCAATTAAAACTCAACCATGAACAAGGAAAATACTAAATTCTATAGAAATCATTAATCAACCAAACCCTTAGTTCATCATTCACCCAACGCTAGAAAATTAGTTCATACTTGAATAACAAAAATTAGAAGAGAAAAGTGGTTCAAGATACAACATCAAACCGACAATATGTTGAACAAAATAAACCCGAGTTGATGTGTTGATGTGCCTTGCTTCTTCCTTGATGATCCTCTTGCTTGCTACCTTCTTTCTTCTTTTTTTTTCCTTCTTCTCCAAGGCTGCACAATAGCTTCTTGATATCCCCCTTTGCAGCTCGTTTTTTTTCTCCTTTGCTTGGTGGCTGATGATGCTTTTTTTCTCTGCTTTCTTCTTAGCCTTTGATCATGTTATTCTCTTGATCCAATGGTTGATTCCATGTTGCCAAAAAGGGACAAAAATTAATTAGGGCAACTTTCTTAATTTGGCTCATTCTCTTGGTAATTGGGCCTAATTTATTAAGCCCAATCTTATCATGTTATTAATTAGTACTCAAGTGAGATAACATGAAATAAACACACATAAACTTGGTTCTTTTTGTCAATGTAAATCAATTTATGTGTTTATTTCAATGTTACACAATTATGTTCAAGCATTTATAATTTTAGCCTAATTTGGACAATAATCTCGTGAAAACCGTGTAATAACTCTATTATCATAGAGTTATCACCCCCCCAAACTTAAGATTTTGATTGTCCTCAAGCAAAGAAAGAATACAAAGAACACGCCAAACTCGGAAAAGTTGTTGTACCTTGACCACAAAATGTTACCTTAATGCTCGAACCTCAAAAGATCACTAGTTGTTGATTACAACTCGAATTGAATGAATTCATTTACCTTTTCTTCATTTATTTTCGATCTCATGTGTGTGCGCTTGAAAATCCAATATGCTATGAAAGTTCGTTGCCCTTAATCTACCTTCGGTTGACCTCGCATCTAGTTCCCCAAGATGAATGTGGAAATACCCCATAGGCCTACGCTTACTCGCTCTCTCCACTAATCAAGATAGACTAAGACATTTGAGGATTAAAAGACATTTTTCACGCTGATTTCGACCCCCAAACTTTGATTAAGCTGCTGGTTTTTTTTTTTTTTTTCGAAGATAACAATGTATTGTACCACTCAAACTCGGTGCTTGGCTGCAACATGGGTGAGAATACAGCCGAGCCCTCCTAGGAGTAATTCAACACACAATTATCTTCTTTTGAACCCAATATTAGCACTCTTTTTAAAGGGATAAAGGTTCGATGAATGTCGGTCAAATTCGGTACTTGACCGTCAACATGTGTGGGAAGACGGCCAAGTCCTCCTAAGACCAAGCAACAACGAGATCCTTTACCCGATTTGAGTCACTTACATTGGTTTCAAATTTTTTATTTTTTTTTATTTTTTATTTTTATTTTTTTGGCAGCTTAACTTTAAGCATACTCCCCCCCCCCCAAACTTAAAATGAGCATTGTCCTCAATGTGTTCTACGGAGGGAGAGATCCGGAAGGTTCAAGAAAAGCAACGAGAAGCTTTTATCGGGTCCCCATCTATCATCTATCTTTTTATTTCGCCTCGAGAGTGAGCAATCGTAGGTTTTAGGGTGGTGAAATGGGAGGGACTAGAGCTAAGCGACCTATGGTTTCAAAAGGGCTCCGAAACAAACATATGGATATCTTCTCGCATTCTAGTCACTTCATGAAGAGCAATTTCTTTGATAAATGAAATTCAAACAACGAGCATAATCAACACATCGTATCCTTATTCGGCATCAGGCACTAAGCAACAACAAAATCCTAGGTCGAACGATAAGTGATGACAAATAAAAACTAACATAACGAAACACACACAAAACATAATAAAATCCGAATTGAGTTCAAGGAAGGGATTGGAAAAACTTCCCTGAAATGGTTGTGCGACGATCACCGGCGACGTTGAATCTTCCGGCGGCTGGGCCGTGTGGGCTCGGAGGGTGTCGTCGGGCTCCTTTCTTGTGCGGCAGTTTGCTGCCCGGGCATCGCGTTAGTGGTCGCTGCTTCTTGGAACTCAGCTTCTACCTCCATTTCGGTGCAGATTTCTGTCGGGAACGGAGGAAACGGATGCTGAAAACCGCCGAGTGCTTGGAGATTGTGCTCAAGTGCGTTGTTGTAATCCCGCGTATATCGGAAAAAATTTCGCTGGTCCTCCGCAGCATTGTATTGTGAGATTTCCACGCCGGAAAGTCTCTCCTCCATTCTGCCCGTTTGCGCACGAATCCCCGCCACTTCGTTTTGAATTATCGTGCAAGTTGCCATCAACCTCTCAAGAACTTCTGTTTCCGCTGTTGCAGCCCGAGCTCTTGGTCGGCGAGGATTGTTCGGGGTGACTCGGTTGATGGTTGATGGAGTGATTTTGACTCCGGAGTCCCAGGTCGGTTCGTGGGTGTCTATCGTGACACCGGCAGCAACACAAAGCCTAGAAATCAATGACGGGAACCATATTTGACTCGAATCACGCTTGGCGCACAGCTTCATTTGCTCCATAAGAAGCTACCCAACATTGAACCCACCATTTTGAATGCTATATAGCAGCACGATGCGGACACTTGAGATAGTCGTGGCATTTGATGACGGCATTAGCCTATTTTCAGCGAAGGCTAACCAGATTTTATATTCGTCTCGAATAGTGTGAGGTGAGACCGTCAGTGCGCCAAGTTGAGAAATGTCCCACTCTGTTCCCTCCACGCACACTGTTTCCAATATGTCATCCAAATCTTCCGCTGGTAAGCCGTGGTAGAATTCCATGAAGTCAATTGCGTTGTTTGGCAAGTTGTAGGTACTGTTGATGAGTTCGACGGATATCGGGACGTCGACACGTCGGACGAATACTGAGTGCGGGTTTCTTGCGTTGAAGTTTGCATAAAACTCGAGGGCCATGTTCTTGTATGCCTGCGGTTGCTCTCGGGCAAAGTCTTGCCACTTGTTGGCTTCGATGGCATCCTTCACGTATTCCGGGTAATCTCCGAACCCGTTAACGTGGCAAACAAATCCCCGTTCAAGCATTGGCTTCCGGTGGCGTGTCCTTGCGTAGAATTTCTTCGACGCTTTGAGATTCGGGAACTTGGAGTCCTCGTAATCGATGGCTTGGGATCTCCGGTAGTTGCTTGATTCCGGCTCTCCTTGTTGATTCTCAGTTGCGTCCTCTTCCTCGGATATTTCTTCCCCTGATCGCTCTTCCACAACCTCATTATCCACGGCTTCTTTTCCACGTCCCTTTTGTGCACTGCTCTTGAAACCCATTTCGCCCAGACCAAATCTGCCTTTTTGAACCGAACTGCTCTTCTCGAATTCACAAATTTGACTGATTCAACTCTGTTTAATAACCGAATCAATCTATTCTTTCAAGCTCGACTCTGCACACATAGAAAACACATTCTATTGCAGCCTATGCTTCTCAAATATCCCAGACAGATTTCCGAGCAAACTTTCTATCGATCAATTCGCGGTTTAACAGCTTCTCCGATCATGGAGCATAGATTAATCGACGAGAATGAGCAGCGAAATACAAACCCGAATCCGTGTCGAAGAGCAGTGAGCGAGCAAACTCAACAAGAAAATTTTTGATGAACCTGAACAGCGAGCCAAGAGCAACACATCTAGATGTCGATGGAAAAGGTTGCATGCAGTGAAAAGCTCAGGACGATGAAGAACCCATCACTCGATGAAGAAACCCAGAAATCGACGAACATAAATCAACGAACAGAGACCCAGATCTTGAGCGATGAACAGCTAGCACGGCCAGAAATCGACGAGCAACCCAGAAATCTCTTGACCCAAAATCTCGCAAACCCAGAAGATGACAAACACTGAGTCGCACCTGATGAAGTGAGCTGGAATCCTTTGAATGGCAAAGCCCAGAAGGTGATGAAGAAGGCGAACAACTCCTCGATTCGCGAGCACGACCAGGTTCCCCGATTGTGGTGGTCGTTGGCGGCGGTCGGAGCTGCGCGGTGGTCTGCGAGTTTGGAGGTTGGTGCGGGAGTTGGCGACGGCTAGGGCTTGGAGAAGAAAATGTCGGGGTGTGTTTGAGAGGAGAATATGTCGAATGGCGTTTTGGCTCACACAAAATGACAAGAAGCTCAAAACGACATTCCAATATGCGCAGAAACGACACAAATCTTGCAAACGACATGGGTTCTTCTCCCTTTAATAAAACGCACGTGTTGATTTTTCTGATTTTTCTCTCTCCTGAAGCCCGATATCAGTGCAAAATGCAGTAGCATTTCTGTCGCATTTTGGTCGTCACACTGCACCTTAAATAAATAATAAAACTAGAACTGTCACTTTTATTTAATTGGGCTGCCTCCCAAATAGCGCTTGATTTAGAGTCTTCAGCCTGACTTTCCCGTCTTCATGGATCTTGGAGCGTGATGGAAGTCTTGGTTCGATCAATCGGACCTCCCAAATACTCTTTGATTCGTTGACCGTTCACTTTGAATTTTCTTCCCGAAGCAATGTCTTGTAACTCTACCGCACCATGAGGAAAAACCATAGAAACGAGGAACGGTCCCGACCAACGGGATTTCAATTTTCCGGGAAACAATTTCAATCTTGAATTAAACAAGAGCACTTGTTGTCCTTCTACAAACTCTCTCCTTTGAATCTTTTTATCATGCCATCGTTTCACTTTTTCCTTGTATAACTTGGCATTTTCGTATGATTTGAGACGGAGTTCATCGAGCTCGTTGAGTTGCATCAAACGCTTTTCGCCTACCGCCTCGATATCAAAATTCAACTTGTGGAGTGCCCAATAAGCCTTGTGCTCCCATTCCAAAGGCAAATGACATGCTTTTCCAAAGACGAGTTGATACGGTGACATCCCGAGAGGTGTTTTATACGCTGTCCGGTAAGCCCACAAGGCATCGTCAAGTCGCTTTGACCAGTCCTTCCGTGTTGGAGAAACGGTCTTCTCCAAAATGGACTTGATTTGTCGGTTAGATACCTCCGCTTGCCCATTAGTTTAAGGATGATATCCGGTTGCGATCTTGTGCCGAACATAATACTTGGATAACACGGCATCGACATACTTGTTGCAAAAATGACTCCCCTCGTCACTAATTATAGCTCTTGGTGTTCCGAAACTAGTGAAGATTTGCTTCTTAAGAAAGACCAAGACCACCCGGGAGTCATTGGTCGGGAATGCGGCGGCTTCCACCCATTTTGAGACGTAATCCACCGCCACAAGTATATATAAATTACCGAAGGACGGGACGAACGGCCCCATGAAATCTATTCCCCAAACATCGAATAATTCGACCTCCAAAATGTTCGTGAGAGGCATTTCGTTACGCCTTGAAATGTTTCCTACCCTTTGGCATCGATCACACTGGAGCACAAAATTTCGGGCATCCTTGAATAATGTCGGCCAATAGAATCCCGATTGCAAGACCTTTGCTGCTGTCCGGTCTCCTTGGAAATGTCCTCCGTAAGGTGAGTCGTGACACTTCGCGAGAATATCTTCCATTTCCTCTTCCGGGACACATCTCCGTAACATGTGATCGGCACATTCTTTAAAAAGATGAGGTTCATCCCAATAATATCGCCTAACGTCATGAAGAAATTTCTTTCGTTGTTGCGAGTTTGAGTCCGGTGGAAGAATGTTGCTAACCAAGTAATTAGCAAAATCGGCGTACCACGGAGTTGTCGTGCTCACGACAAAGAGCTGCTCGTCTGGAAATGCCTCCTTAATATCTTCACAATCAGCCCCTTTTTCCATATTTTCAAGCCTCGATAGATGATCGGCCACTTGATTTTCAGTTCCGGGGCAATCTCGAATTTCCAAGTCAAATTCTTGAAGTAAAAGAACCCAACGAATCAGCCGCGGTTTTGAATCCTTCTTGGTTACGAGATATTTGATCGCCGAATGATCCGTGTAAACGATGACTTTTGTGCCGACGAGATAAGATCGGAATTTGTCGAAAGCGAAGACTACGGCCAATAACTCTTTCTCCGTGACGGTGTAGTTCATTTGAGCTTCGATGAGCGTCTTACTTGCATAATAAATGGAGTGGAAAACTCGATCTTTTCGCTGCCCCAACACAGCGCCAATTGCGAAATCGCTCGCATCGCATATGACTTCGAACGGTTGAGACCAATCCGGGGCTGCTATAATAGGGGCTGTCGTAAGCTTGGTTCTTAACTCCTCAAATGATAAGCGGCAAGCTTCATCAAAAGAAAACACCTTGTTTTGTTCCAATAATGAGCAAAGAGGTTTTGAGATTTTTGAAAAATCCTTGATGAACCGTCTATAAAAACCGCAATGACCCAAGAAACTTCGAATCCCTTTTACATTTGTTGGTGGTGGTAGCTTGGAGATTACTTCAACCTTTGCACGGTCCACTTCGAGGCCCTTGCTAGATACTTTGTGGCCGAGAACAATGCCTTCACGAACCATGAAATGACATTTTTCCCAATTAAGAACCAAATTCGTCTCTTCACATGGACTCAACACTTTCTCCAAATTTAACAAGCAACTCGAGAAGTCATCACCGAAAACCGAGAAATCATCCATAAATATTTCAATTGAATTTTCAACCATGTCTGAGAATATAGCCATCATGCAACGTTCAAAGGTTGCGGGTGCATTACATAAGCCGAATGGCATCCGTCGGAATGCAAAAGTTCCAAAAGGACACGTGAAAGTGGTCTTGTGTTGGTCGTCGGGGGCGATGGCGATTTGATTATAACCGGAATAACCGTCGAGGAAGCAATAAAACTCCTTTCCGGCCAACCGATCAAGCATTTGATCGATAAAAGGGAGAGGAAAATGGTCCTTTCTCGTGGCCTTGTTTAGTCGCCGATAATCCATACAAATCCTCCATCCCGTTACCGTTCTTGTAGAAATGAGCTCGTCTTTCTCGTTCTTCATCACCGTTATTCCTCCTTTTTTAGGCACGCATTGCACGGGGCTAACCCATGCACTATCGGAAATTGGGTAGATAATACCGGCATCGAGCCACTTAATTATTTCCTTTTTCACCACTTCCTTCATGATCGGATTGAGTCGCCGCTGCCCCTCAATAGAATTCCCACTGTTTTCTTCCAAAAGAATCTTGTGCATACAAAGTGTCGGGCTAATTCCGTTAATATCCGCAATACTCCACCCGATGGCCTTTTTGAACCTTTTTAGAACTTCCAAGAGCTCTCTTTCTTGATCATTAGTGAGTTCCGAGGAGACAATAACCGGAAGGCTATCATTTTCTCCCAAATAAGCATAATGGAGATGAGGCGGCAACGGTTTTAACTCCAATTGTGGTGCTTCCTCAATGGATGGTTTAGGTGCTTTGAAATCTCGCTCTCCAAGTTCCAACGACTCGAATTGGCGTCCGATTCTTGCTTGGTTCGGTTTGGAATCCACCCATGCAACTTAGGCTCCATCATCGTCACTTGTATCGTCGAGCTCGTTTCGGCTAAATTGCTTTTGAACGACTTCGGTCACCAATTCGTCCACGATATCAATGGAAGAACATTCTTCAACTTCATCCGGATATTTGAGAGCATTTAAGACATTAAATGTGATTTTCTCGTCATCTAACCTCATGGTTAATTCGCCTTTTTGCACATCAATGAGCGTTCGGCCGGTAGCGAGGAATGGTCTCCCAAGAATAATCGGAACTTCTTGATCGGCTTCGAAATCCAAGACAATAAAGTCGGCCGGAAATATGAATTTGTCGACTTTTACCAAGACATCTTCTATCTTCCCTTCCGGATATGCTATAGACCGATCGGCGAGTTGTAATGTGACGGTGGTAGGTCGGGCTTTTCCAATGCCCAACTTCTTGAAAACCGAGGCGGGCATGAGATTGATACTTGCACCGAGATCACAAAGAGCTCGCCCAAAATAAGAATTCCCGATGGCACACGGAATAGTGAAACTGCCTGGGTCCTTTAACTTGGGTGGAAGCTTGTTTAGATACAAGGCACTACAATCTTCCGTTAATGCCACGGTTTCGAACTCGCCAAGACGCCTTTTCTTAGATAAAATGTCCTTCAATAATTTTGCATAACTCGGCATTTGCTCCAAAGCTTCCACTAACGGGATGTTAATATGGAGCTGCTTGAGAACGTTCAGGAATTTACCGAATTGTTGCTCGTTTCTCTGTTTTTGGAGTCTTTGTGGAAAAGGCGGAGGCTGATTTAGCATTTTGCTCATACCAGGGTCGTCAACAGAAGGAAATGCTGCAGGATTGCTGTTGCATTTTGTTCCCAGAACTGGAGCTGAATTTTTTCGAATTTCACTCCTTTCGTTAGTTTGACTTGGCGTTTCTTCCTCTTCACCTTGGATTGAAGTGGGCTCTGCCTGTTTCTTAGCGTCTTGGGCTTTCGGGTCAAGCTCGACCTCCTTTCCATTCCGTAAGGTGAAAATAATGTTGCATTGTTCTTTTCCGTCTCTCCTCGGATCGTTGGTTTGAGACGGAAGAGAACCTTGCGGTCTATTAGAGAGAGCGCTTGCAATCTGCCCCATTTGAGTTTCGAGCGTTCTTAGAGCCGCATCTTGGCTTTGTTGCTTGGCCTTGGTTTCCGCTATGAATTCCTTCATCAAGGTTTCTAAGGAACTTGTTGGAGCGTTTTGTTGCGGTTGAAAACCCGGAGGAACCATTTGATTAGGGCGTTGAAACTGATTTGCTCCACTAGACGAAGCTCCTCCTTGTTGATTCCATTGTTGGTTACCAAATTGTCTTCCTCCTTGGTTGTAAGAACCTTGTTGGAAGTGTTGATTTCTTCCCGCTTGGTGAAAATTACCAACATAGCAAGCCGAAGCGGGATTGGATGGGCATTCTTCGTAAACATGAGGCTCTCCGCAATAGACACAAGATACATTGACATTTGGTTCAACGGAAACTGCATTAACACTTGGTTCCGGATTATTCATCTTGGTCAATTGATGAAGAATGGTGGACATTTGAGCTTGAAGCGTTGTAATGGCGTCAAGCTCTAATTTCCCGCCAACCTTCGGAGTGCTAAGTCTCGTAGTTGGCCATTGGCTATGATTTCTAGCCATTTTCTCCAGAATTTCCAGCCCTTCGTTGTAAGACTTCGTCATGAAGGCGCCTCCGGCCGTTGCATCCAAATTGGATCTCGTTGGAGCATTCAAACCATTGTAGAAAGTTTGCATTTGGATCCAATGTGGCAGCCCGTGATGAGGACATTGCCTAAGAAGCTCTTTAAACCTTTCCCACATTTCATAAATGGACTCGCTATCTTCTTGGTGAAACGAGATGATGTCATTCCTCAACTTGGACACTTTCGTTGGTGGAAAATACTTCATGAGAAATTTCTCCGCCAATTCATTCCATGTTCGTACCGATCCCGGTTGCAAAGAGTTTAGCCATGCTCTTGCACTATCTCGTAGAGAATATGGAAAAAGCTTGATTCGCAAAGCTTCTTCGGACACGCCTTGAATTCGGAAATTGTCGCTCACATCCATGAAAACCCGGAGATGAAGATGAGGATCCTCGGTTGCTAATCCGCTAAATTGCCCCGCGGATTGCAACATTTGGAACATCACCGGCTTGAGCTCAAAGTGAGCGGCATGGATGGTAGGCCGAATAATGCCCGGATTTAAACCTTGATGAACCGGAACCGCATAATCTTGCATTGGAAGGTCCAACTCATTAATGATAGGGGGCTGATGTACAGCCCCATTCCCACCAGCTCTTTCCTCGGCCATAGCTAAGTTTGGCTCGCTCTTTGAGGCTCGGATTTTAGCCAAGAGTGTTCGTTCTATCTCCGGATCAATAGGAAGCAATGTAGCTTTGTTTTTCTCCCGCATACAATTAGATTAATCCGCCTAAGAATAGAATCAAAAGAACACTTGTTAAGCACACAATTATCTAAATGAAAACTAAAAAAAAAAAATAACTCGTAAAAAAAATGCGTAAATTGAATTTTAGTCCCCGGCAACGGCGCCAAAAACTTGTTGGTTGCAAAACGTATATGCAAATTTTACGCAAGTGCACGTGTCGACAAGTAATACAGTGTGCAAAGCACAAAGATCGATCCCACGGAGACTAAGTCAAGTTACGTATTTAATTACGAGTTATAAAAAAATATGAGACATCATGGAAAAATTCATTCAAAGCAATAATCATTCAATTTGTAAATTAAAAATAGTGTCCAAACTGTTGATTAACAATAAAAAGGACAGAGAGACAAGAAATTTGATGATCAATAAGAGAAATCGGTTGGGCTTATGAATTACTTCGGGTTTGGTAAAATCAGCGATTGCTACAGAAATGCTATAGCATTTCCCAAGTAATCCGAAAACGACAATTTCGTAGGTTCTTCCGAACTTCCGATTGAAAACCAAATGTAAGTTAATCCTTCATATTCCTATGCAAGGATTAATTACGGGTTAAAATTGAATTCCAATTTCATGATCTACACGGAGAGTTATATATTCCTATATCCCTCTCAATCCTATGAACAAAATCCAAAGAATTAAACATGCATCAAGGTTGTATTTCCAATCCAATTCATATTTTCCAATAGAGATTAGATCTTAAACGCTATTAAGTCGAAACGAGAAATAGAGTTATATCAATTAAAACTCAACCATGAACAAGAAAAATACTAAATTCTATAGAAATCATTAATCAACCAAACCCTTAGTTCATCATTCACCCAACGCTAGAAAATTAGTTCATACTTGAATAACAAAAATTAGAAGAGAAAAGTGGTTCAAGATACAACATCAAACCGACAATATGTTGAACAAAATAAACCCGAGTTGATGTGTTGATGTGCCTTGCTTCTTCCTTGATGATCCTCTTGCTTGCTACCTTCTTTCTTCTTTTTTTTCCTTCTTCTCCAAGGCTGCGCAATAGCTTCTTGATATCCCCCTTTGCAGCTCGTTTTTTTTCTCCTTTGCTTGGTGGCTGATGATGCTTTTTTTCTCTGCTTTCTTCTTAGCCTTTGATCATGTTATTCTCTTGATCCAATGGCTGATTCCATGTTGCCAAAAAGGGACAAAAATTAATTAGGGCAACTTTCTTAATTTGGCTCATTCTCTTGGTAATTGGGCCTAATTTATTAAGCCCAATCTTATCAAGTTATTAATTAGTACTCAAGTGAGATAACATGAAATAAACACACATAAACTTGGTTCTTTTTGTCAATGTAAATCAATTTATGTGTTTATTTCAATGTTACACAATTATGTTCAAGCATTTATAATTTTAGCCTAATTTGGACAATAATGTCAATTTTATATCTACCTTTCGTTCGGGTTTTAATTATTAATCCCGTGAAAACCGTGTAATAACTCTATTATCATAGAGTTATCAGTGGCTTTCCCAGAGTATGATGAAATTGTGAACTATGAGGCGGAGCACGGCGAAGCCGTGTACGACGAATCAATTTACTATGAGACGAAGTATGATGAATCTATGCACGATGAGTACGAAAAACCTGTGTAAAACGAGGCGGAGTATGCCGAAGTGTACGACGAGACTGTGTACGTCGACAACATGTGCGCCGAGCATGAGGAGGCAGTGTATGATGAGGTCGGGCTTAATGAGGCCAAAGATAACAAAAAACAATTCGAGAGTGGAACAACCATATTTCTTGTTGTTTACAAGTCGTGTTTGACCAAAACAGTGAAGGTCGATGTTTTGTGGCGTCCGAGCAACCTTTTCCCAAAGAAAATTTCTTGGCTCGCTTTGAGAAAGAGGTGAACGAATCCAAAATTATTTTTGGATTAAACAAGTGTATAAAGAAGCCACCCGACAAGTCGCCCGACGTAACGATCACGACGCCCAACTCCGATGAGCCACCCGTTTTTACTACCGACTTGCCCTAAGAAATTCGAGGATGAATTTTCTCACGCCGAAAGAATGATGCGGATATTATTGGAAGGAAATAACCGAGATTCTAGCATTTAGTGACGCAATGTCCAGTCTTTATTTTCAAATATTATGGTATTTAATTTTGATCATTATCATGTTATTGTAAGTTTATTTGATTACATGATTTATGGCTTTTGTTGCCTTATGTGTTTATTTTCCTAAACTCATTTTTGGCGGCGAAAGTCACTATCGTCATACTTATATTGCAAATACATCCTTACAATATTAAATTTCACATTTTTTTTCATAATGTTAGACGGGCCACATCACTTGATCGTCCTCCTGACCGCAGCTTACTATTGGAAATATTCTGTATATGCCCTCTATTCAGATGCTAATCCCATTGTATAAGATTATGGTCGTTTTCCTAGGAATGAATGGTTCTTATTAATGTTAATCTTATGTAGTTATCTGCGGATTATAGATATACATATCAAATTGAAAGTTTGATCCTTAGTTCTTTAACTTCGCATTTATGTTAAGTCATCACACTGGGTCTATGTGAGGAGCTTTGACTAACATAAATAAAGAACTTAAAATTGGTCCATAGTCTAGATCGGAAGTGGGAACTTCTGATAGAGAATGACTTTTGGTGAACTTAATAGATCACATACATGTAGTGACGTATTACCCGGTGATACTGATGTCCGTACACTGTTAAGTTCATCATGTATGAAGTGTCTTCATATTGGATAGGGAGAGACTTATATCCGAAATCATCATTTAAGTCCGTCACTGAAGAAAGTACGATAAGGTCGCTGTGATGATCAGATGAAATTGGTTGATGTCCTGAGGTAATATGAGTTTGTGCGGTTTAACTTAAATGATCTTTGATTTAATCGTTTCAGTTTACAATCGAGAATTCCTAACACTTTTATTTTAGGATCGGAAGGTTGACCGTGACAAACAACATGATTACAGATATGGATAATAACTTAATGATTTCCTTATTATGATTTGTGGGAAGAAAATAAGTACTCATGCGCAGCTTACGGATTCATAACCCGGTAACTGAGTAGTTCGCAATACTCATAGATTAAGGTAGTGTCGTCAAAAGGGAGGAACGATAATAATATATTTACCCTTTTGATGAGAATCATATAATACGAAAACCGATCTTCACATATTTGATTGTATCAATGGACACCTGTGTTCATGAAGATATAATATAAACACACTTGAGAGTTCAGCTTCACGCTATAGTGGAATGTTACCGAAGTTGGTGAAAGTTTTACAATTTCACTAGTAGCTCATGTGTGTTGTCCATTTGTTTCCTTTGTAGCTCCACAAGGATGACACCGCAATTATGTTTAATTATACTAATTAAACATTGAATAGATCCAATCAAGAGCGATTCGTGATAGTTGTCACGAATTCATTTATTACCCTAAAAGTGACAAAAGTACCAAAGTTTTTAGTACTGGCCGGGAATGTGAAAATTGATAATTGAATTTGATCCCTGAAAAATTCTAGGATTATGAAAAATCAAATTCTGTAAATTAATCATTTTGAATCGTGGCATTTTGATGTACAGCTTGAGAGGTATGGTCAAAACAGTTTTTCGGCTAAGGCCGAAATAGTCACTCTTTTTACCTGCGAATTTAAGAGAGAATTAAATATTGGAATTAATTCATGTAATATTTAATAAAGAAAATAATCATAATGATTTTTGAATTATGGTTATGCGATTTTAGTGTTTTAATCTTGAAAATAATATAAGATTTGATTTATTAAATCTTATGTGATATTTTCCGAAAGATTTGTTTTTTGATTTATTCTTTATTTGATTTAATCATTAAATCAAATCTTCGAGTGAATGTCTCCAAAATTGGGTGAGAGAATCTCTCCAAAGTGGTTGGGCCAGTTTCCTATAAATAGAGGAGCCCTGGAACCATAAAACACAATCCATTAATTAGACTTCAGAAAAATCGTTTTCTCTCTCCCTCTCTCAATTCCTACGAATTCTCAGGGAAAATTCTTCCCGGGATTTTGGTTTTAGGCTTTAGTGGTTATTCTAGGAGAGCCTACGCTCTCAGCGACGTAATCCCGGAGAATACATCGGAAGACAACTGGGAGTTATCTTCTCACAGAAAATCGCAAAGAGCATGTGGACCGGAGACACGGAGTTCTTGAAGATCAGAGAACGCAAACAGAATTGTCGAAGGTGTCAGGTACGCGTTTATGTGTTTATCGATTATGATATTATTTACTGTTACTCGTGGCTCAATTAAATCATATAATAATGGGTTAAGAAAATTATTTTATTACGATCGGGCAAATTAATTTTTGTTTTATGTATAACCGGATGCGGTAATAGGGATTATTGGTATGGGACTCTAATCCTCGTTAAAATATTTTAAAAGGTTACCCCACGCGTCGTACATAATGAGCAAAAATTTCTTATGGGAATTCTTTGAGAATCAAATCCCAGGGAATCGGCATCATAGCGATATCGATCTCAGCAATCGGTATCAAAGCTAGATGTCAATCCCAACACCTACTACCTATAGTAGCTCTCATCGCCTGAATACACCTGAATACGGGCACTAGAACGCGGTCGAGAGGACGATCAAGAAAGGCTCACATATGGCATGTAAGTATATGTAGTGATGTGGCGCGTCTATTATGAAGAAAAGAAATGTGGCATTTAACGTTGTAAAAATGTACTGGCAATAAAAGTGTGATGTTAGCGATTTTCGCAAAAAAAAAAAAAAAATATGAGTTTAGTGACTTATTTGTAAGAAATTGATGAGTTCAATAACTTTCTTCGCTAAAATATGAGTTTATTGATTTATTTGTAAAAAAAAATAATGAGTTCGATGACTTTTGTTGCAAAATTCCCTTTAAAAAATTTCAAACATTACCTTTTATTCTTTTTTATATTGAGTATTGACAAGACTTAAACAACAAGTGGAATAAATTTTAGAATGAAGTAATAAAAATAGTGAAAATTTAAAACTTTGATCATGTAATAAAAATCAGTTTAAGCAACGTACTATATATTGTAAAAATCATGTAACGGACGTACTGTTGTAAAAATCAAATATTAAGGACTATATAGTGTCAACGTACTGTTGTCTGATTAATCACCAAATAATGGACGTAGGCAGATATGTCTGATATCAATCCTTTGCATGTAAGCGAAATGGGCAATTAGATGTTCACTTGTAGTCTTGTACATAATGTAATTATCATCAATGATATGAATTATTGAATTTTTGGTCAAACTAAATTTCTCGTTTTTTTTTCTTGTGTTTCAAATTCATGAAGATAATTTTATTTTATTTTTTCTTTCATAATTTTAGCTGAATTGAATTGCAAATATATACCGAGAGAGAGAGAGGCAAGCGGAGAATCTTCATCGCTCAATCCTTATTGTTTAACACTACTGATGATACTATATACTCTGAGAAATTGGAAGATTTGATTTTTTTTTTATTATTAAATCCGGATTTCGACTACAGGTGTATGTAATGACGATAACTAGAATTCGAGGTTTCATGAATTTGATATTGCTCTAAATCATGGATTATCATGATTTATTAGCCACAATTAAATTTAAATAATTTGAATTTCAGTAACTCGAAGAAAGAAAGAAAAAAACTAGAATTCTGACTTTGTATTTTTCCAGTACTGGAATTTCAAAATACATTCTTACTTATTAAAACTGGATTTTATATAATCTTTAATTTACCACTATTTGATTTTTTATCCCCAAAATTTTAAAACGAATTTTTCGATACCTTTTAGGTCAAAATTACCCTTAAGTTTATGACAGTTTATAAAATCGTTTTTGACTGTTCAAGATAATTTTTGACAATTTTTTAAGGGTAATTTTAATTCTAAGAACATCGAACGAGTAAATCTACAACTTTAAAAACTTGAGGATTAAAAAACTAGTAAATGGAGGATCAAAAATCAAATTTTCCTTCCTTCTTTATCAAACCCTCACTCATACACACACACTACTAAAAGAACACATGAATCTACCTTTAACAAACATTACGAGCGAGGATTGGAGGAAGATGAAATCATAAATATAAAGACATGATCATATGCTACTGAGAGCAGCTGCGGCTAAATGGACTGCCACAGTTTTTCTGGCTACTATTCTTCTCGGGGCTGCAGTTTTTTGGCTGCCCCCGCTTGCCGCTGCAAGCCCCCTTATTCCGCTTCCCCGTTCCTCCCGTCCCGGTACCTTTCCCCGTGGCCAGCATTCGCCCGGCGTGGGCGCTGCCGTAGTAGACGTTCTCCTCCACCAGCAGCAACTCCAGCTCCAAGTCCTCCGCGATCCGGCAATCCGTGCAGCCCCCGCAAGTGCCGTTATTGTTAATCTTTGCAAGCATGGTGCCCTCCCCCGTCGCCCGCAAGCTCGTGCAGACGAGGAAAAGTGCCACCGCGACCGCGGTGGTTGACGGTCTCGGAGGGCGAGCACGGCGCCTCCTCGATTGCTCGGTCGCGATATCCAGCGCCACCATGGATGGTGCTGTTTTCGTGAGTACTTAGCTTTGCAAGCCGGAACAAGTTATAGTGGGAGAAGGAAAATTCATGCGTTTCATATTGATTATGTTATGGGTGATTTTTCCCCAAATCAATTCCGGCCCAAAAAGCCCCAAAAAAGCTCGTATCTTAAAAACCGAGAAGCCCAAAAAACGCGGACACAATTTTTATTATTAAAATTATAACTAAACGGTGAAGCGCGCCGCCCCCGCTCCGTGACGGGACGGGACGTCAGGACGCATTTTCACGCCTAGTATGGTTATTCCGCAGCGCGGCGGAGCGAACCCCGCGCCGCCGCGGTGCGGAGGACTAAAGTGACAATATTTTACTGCTCGCAAGTCCCCGACCCCTCCTATAAATAGAAGCTCATTCTGAACAAACGGTAACTCCGATTCAAACGCTCTAGATAGCGATAAACACCATTTTCTCTCTTCTATATATATATTCTGGTAGGAATACCCGACGACCTGCCCTACGGAGGTTCCGGTTCTCAGTGGTCGCCGACCTATATCCCGAGTCCTAGGACTTTGCGGTAACGCGTCGGAGGACTCGGTTCCGGTCCGACGGTTAGTGGAGGGTCCGATCTGCCAGAGGAGCTAGCTAGAGCGGAAGCGCTGGAGGAATCCCCGGCCTACCGGAGTAGCTAGAGCGGAAGCGCTGGAGGAATCCCTGGCCTACCGGAGGAATCGCCAACTCCCCAGAAGAAGGTCCGAGTGCCGTCCTACTCCCACCAGCTAGAGCAGAAGCGCTGGAGGAATCCCCGGCCTACCAGAGGAATCGCCAACTCCCCAGAGGAAGGTCCGAGCGCTGTCCTACCGGAGGAATCGCCAACTCCCCAGAGAAAGGTCCGAGCGCCGTCCTACTCCCACCAGCTAGAGTGGAAGTGCTGGAGGAATCCCCGGCCTACCGGAGGAATCGCCGACTCCTATAGAGAAGGCGCCGAAGGAATCCACGTCTCCACGACCATTAACTCCAGGCTCGTCCAGGCCAGCTAGGAACGGCTCTATCAACGCCTGCTTTGAACTACGAGATGACCTGATCCCACTTAGATACAAGTGGGTACGTAGGCAGCCTCACCACACTCAACGAGGCGCGGCATCACATCATCATCACCCCCGGCTCTCCCAGTCATCGACTGCTCCAGCTACGATCGTCGACCTGCCCTACGGAGGGTCCGATCCGCCTTACCCTTCAGGAACAGTGAGTCAAGCATCTAGCCCAGAAAAGTCAACAAACGGCGATAGGCCCGGCCCAATATCCAGCTTTGGGCCGCTACAGTGTTTGATCCATTTTTCGGCATCAACATTTTGGCGCTAGAAGGAGGGGTGCAACATCGAGATCAAACCTCTGAGTACCCCCCAGCAACCGGTTTTTCAACCTTTTTTTTCCACCTTCCGGGATGTCTACCAAGTCAACAGAGCGTACGTCATCCCGCCCAGCGGCAAGCATTGCCCAGAACACACGAACTCAGGTCCACGCACGCCAGAATCGAGCTCAAAATCAACCAGAGACAAGCGTCCGCCAAGATCCAATAAGCAACGAAACCAATGAGCGAATAACACGGATAGAAGACAACATCTTCCGGCTGACCGGGCTAGTCTCCAAACGCCTAGAACACGACACTACCATTCAAGAAGTCATCGGTGAAGAAGGAAGCCCAACGGAGGAAGCGCTAGAGCCGACACAGAGACTTCGTCCCGAGACTCGGCAACAGCTAGACCCCGAAGACATCCAGAGACCGGCGCAATCACAAGCAACGCGAAGATCGGCATTCGACCGACTTGGGAGAGAAGAAGACGTGGCAGATAGCGGAGAAGCACAAAGACTTAACCCGCCACAACGTACGAACATCAGAATACGAGCGGAAAACGAGGATGACCTCAGAGCCCGCATCAACTTCCACGGTCAAGATGAAGATCTGCGACAGCACATCAACCGTCGACGAGGAACTTCTCATAACCAGAGCTCGCAAGAGTACGAAGACGACGATGAAACATGGATGTCTGAGAGACCTCGTCACCCGCAAAGCATCCCGGCACGCCTAGCAATGGGGAACGAGATTTCCATAACGATACCATCCCGAGGGACAGCCCCGGCAAGCGACACCAGATTAAGAGATGTCGTTCAGGCACTAGAGAGAAAAGTTCAAGAGCTCATTGCGGCCAAAGATGCGAGCCCAGCCATCCGAAGCGTAGTTGAAGGAACCGTCTCCCCTCTCGCCGATCGCATACTCGCGGACGATATTGTCGGAGACCTCCGCTTCCCACCGAATCTCGTCTACGACGGTACCACCGACCCCACATACCACCTTGTCCAATACCAGTGGTCGATGCGAGTAAAAAAATGTTCTGCTTCCACGATGTGCCAAGCGTTTTGCCTCACCCTCGCCGGTCCCGCTTTTGAATGGTACCAACGACTCCCGAAGGGCTCCATCGGATCTTTTGAAGAGTTGAAAGAGCGTTTCATCTCTCGTTTTGCAAGTTCGGTGATACAGCGAAAAGAAAAGTCTTACCTATGGTCCCTCAAGCGGCACGAAGATGAATCCCTCGAAGACTACCTGAATAGGTTCATAGAAGAGGCCAACAAGGTCGCCGACTACACCGACAACGACGCCATCATCGCTGTGATCGACGGCCTCCCGAAGGGCGACTTTGCTCGATCGTTCGTCGCGAAAAGGCCGATCTCTATGGCAGAGTTGATGGCGAGAGCGGCACAACACATCTCAGTCGAAGAATACTTCAACAACCGAAGCAAGATTAACCAAGGAAGCCGGCGCCGAGACAATAGCAAGATCAGCGACGAGAAATCCCCGGCCTACCGGAGGAATCGCCAACTCCCCAGAAGAAGGTCCGAGCGCCGTCCTACTCCTACCAACTAGAGCGGAAGCGCTGGAGGAATCCCCGGCCTACCGGAGGAATCGCCAACTCCCCAGAGGAAGGTCCGAGCGCCGTCCTACCGGAGGAATCGCCAACTCCCTAGAGGAAGGTCCGAGCGCCATCCTACTCCCACCAGCTAGAGTGGAAGTGCTGGAGGAATCCCCGGCCTACCGGAGGAATTGCCGACTCCTATAGAGAAGGCGCCGAAGGAATCCACGCCTCCACGACCATTAACTCCAGGCTCGTCCAGGCCAGCTAGGAACGGCTCCATCAATGCCTGCTTTGAACTACGAGATGACCTGATCCCACTTAGCTGCAAGTGGGTACGTAGGCAGCCTCACCACACTCAACAAGGCGCGGCATCACATCATCATCACCCCCGGCTCTCCCAGTCATCGACTGCTCCAGCTACGATCGTCGACCTGCCCTACGGAGGGTCCGATCCGCCTTACCCTTCGCTAATCCGAAAGCATAGCTTGCTTGTTGAACTAAGAGTTGATGTACCTGGACTTGATTTTGTTCCAGAACCCTATGCCACTGATAGTTCTTTTTTTGATGTGTGGGAAAGAACCAAAGCTGGTGAATATACAAGCTATGAACTGGTGCAAGGGTTCTTGTTCAAAAAGAATCAATTGTGTATCCTAGATTGTAGATTGCGCTTGAAGATTATACAAGAACTGCACGGTGAAGGACATATGGGTCGTGAAGGAACGCTCAAGTTGATTGAAGCTTCATACTATTGGCGTACAATGCGTAAGGAAGTTGAACGGTTTGTCCATCGGTGTCGTTTTTGTCAAACCTTTAAAGGAACAGCGTCGAATGCCAGACTTTACGTGCCTCTGCCTATTCCTAAAAAACCATGGGTAGACTTGAGCATGGACTTTGTATTAGGACTTCCTTGTAAAGAAAAGGGTAACGATTCGATCTTTGTAGTGGTTGGCCGTTTCTCTAAAATGGCGCATTTTATTCCTTGCAAATGAACGGCTGATGCGGTTAATGTGGCGCAACTCTTTTTTTGTGAAGTTTACAAAACTACATGGCTTTCTTAATTCTATTGTGTCAGATCATGATACAAAATTTCTTAGCCACTTTTGGAGAAGCTTATGGAAATTGGTCAACACAAGTTTGAAGTTTAGCAACGCTTATCACCCTCAGCCGGATGGACAGACCGAAGTTGTCAATCAGTCGTTGGGTAACATGCTTCGATGCTTGGTTGGTGAAAACATTAAAAGCTAGGATCTCAAACTTTGTCAAGCTGAATTCACATACAATCACGCCATCAACGGGAGTACGGGTTATAGTCATTTCCAGGTGGTGTACAGTAGTCTTCCATGAGGTCCCCTAGACCTTATGCCATTGCCAAAAAATGCCATTATTCATACCAAAGCCAAAGATTTTGTCTCGTCAAGTTGTTCGTCAAAACTTGGAGGTTGCGACAACTAAATATAAAGCAGCTACAGACAAGAAGAAACGATCTCTCGAATTTAAGAGACAAAGTGTGGGCTGTTCTCACAAAAGATCGGTTCAATGCCTTGGATTACAAAAAACTTGCTGCACGTAAGATTGGTCCAGTGGAAATTGTGGAAAAGATTATAATCCCAATGCTTATCGTCTTAAACTCCCTCCGCACATCCGTACTGCAAGCGTCTTCAACATTAAACATTTGGTTCCTTATGCCGATGATGATGAAAATTCGGGGAAGAATTTTTTCTTACCCGTGGAGAATGATGGAGCCTCGGAAACAGAGCTGGTACAACACGGTGAAAACATCGATGAAAATTTCTCTAGTGATCAAACCGGAAACGGCGCGACGAAAACACCGCGTTGCGGAGCGCTCAAATAAGTGGTTGGAACTGGAGAACCATGGAAGTCGGGGTGGAGAAGACACGACGTTTGTAATATGCTTTTTCACACGTGTGGATAATTACATGGAGAAGATCATGCAATTTTCTTCCACCTATTATTCACACGTTCTCTGACTTAGTTTTTTTAATTCCCTTGTATTTAGAGATAGTTGCACTTATTTAGGGAGAATAATTCAATTTTTTCTTTTCTTTATTATAAGGTACGAACCTTTGTATTTTTTATTTTATTTTTTTGGCAGTTTTTGAAATTTGAATGAAAACACCAGAAAACGAGCGTCCATTTGCTCACCAAAATTCGCTCTTGTTCTAGTTGATCTTGAGTGTCTCTGATTGTTTACGTGGAGGACGTGAATTTTTAGAGTTTTGATTGTGTTCGTGGATGCGAGCACGGTCGCTTGTTCTTCGTTTTGTGTTCTTGGATGCGGACACGAAACTATTAAGTTCCACTGCATCAGAGTTCTTCTCATTATATTTGGCCTTTAAATGAGAGACTAGGCGACAATAAATTTTAAAACTTTCTAGCAATACAATTTGATGTATCACAAATATTGTTAAACATGTACTGCATATACTAAATAATTTCGAATAACAAAAATAAATTTAAAAGTTCTTTAACTATAATTCACATAAATCCGTTGTTAATATTTATTACTCCTAAAAATCAATAAAAAGTACAATAACTTTTTTTTTAAAATAGTATAAAATGTGTTTTTTTTTTAATCAAAATTGCATGAATTCAGGAGTTGGCTAGAATGGAAATAACAACTTTCCATCTCTAAAAAAAACTCAAGAGTTAAAAAAACGGAGAGAATATAAAATTTAAACTAATTTAAGATATAAAAAAAAAGTTGAAAATGATTAGCAAAAACTTTACAAAACCGGTTTAAAGAGTTGGATTCGCCTCTAAAAATTTAGCTAGCGATGTAGTCAACATGACAAGACAATAATGGGCACAACAAGGCATCACTATTTTTTATTTTCAATTTCAACACTAACAACATGGTTTTCAAACCGAAGAATCTTTTTCATCCTCATAAATTTCTTTATTTAACATTTATTTGGGAATTCGATGTGTCGCTTATTTCAAAGAAAAAAGTTACACATGTAAAGATACCTTAAAGAACTAGGAAGCACATGCACTAAGTACAAAAAAAAATGTGGAAAAATATAAAGTTGTGATTTTTTAAAGAAAAATAAGTCCCGACTTGAATTTTGAGGGGGCGAACTCGATATTTCGGCTTCAGGGGACAAGTTTGGACCGGCAAGGGGGGGTGGTTTCCCCCGCTACTCACCAAGTGGCGAGTCGAGTGAGTGCTCAATAGAAATGTATTTGGTTGTAATCACGGGAAGTTATACTTAAATTATATTGAATTAGGACAATATAGATCCAAATCTTTTTCTCAAATAGCATGTGTATTCGAGTTTTCTTTCATTACATTCAAGGTGCAGTCAAGTGGAACTTAGATACATTCAAATCACATTAATGAAGGATAACTGATGAAGATAGAATTACAGATTGTCATGAACAATACGTCTTTGCGAGATAAAACTCTACTTTCTCAAGCAAAAGCTCATTTTTTTATAATCATTATCAACTAAGCTCATGCATACATTTGCTCTTATTTTATTATAAAGGAAAATTATAATAAAAATCATAAAGCCAAGATCTAATATTCCTAATTAAGTTAAAAAGACAAGTCAATATGAGGAAAATATTTCAAAATAATATCATAATAAAAGAGAATAAATCTCATGTATGAATTGAGTAGATTCACTTCTCAATGAAGGTAAACTTGTATTGCATAATTCTCCTCAGCTTGGACAAAATTCGTCCTCAAATTTGGACCGTCTGTCCATGTCGGGCCTCCACCGCCATTGTCGCGCTTGTGCCTGGTTATGAACGGTGATGATCTACGTTTCACACAGCGCACGATTCCATGGGCCAAAGCCGTCTTCGTAAAACGACTTAATTCACTGGATCTACATTTCACTCGCACTTGCACAATGTCTTTGACGCTTCTCTTTTGTCTGTCACGGTTATGTGTGCGCCTCTTTGGATCATTACTCTTGAAATACCTCCGTTGTTGACATCGATGGTCGTGCTCGACTTGATTTTCGAAGTCTCGCTCGCTGTCATCACAATTGTCATTACAATTGAATCGCTCGAAACCAAAACAATCTCATTGTATGCGGCTTCCGCTTGCTCAGCACACATGTTGTCGTCGTATACGACCTCGTCATACACGTTTTGGCGTACTCCACCTCATCGTACACGGGTTTATTGTTTTAAGCCCCTAAAAATATGTAAATGACCAAAACTAAAAACTTAGGGTTTCAAATGCTTATAATGGCGACGGAAGAAGGGTATTGTCGTGATTTTTTACGACGGCAACGAGAGGAGGGGCACAAACGCCTGGCCCACCTGAGGACTTTCATGGGCTCACCGTAAAAGAAATTCTCGAATACAAACAAATAAATTTTTTTTGGAGAAGTGGTCCCGAAGCGAGAATGTCAGCGAAGGAAGAGAGAGAAATGATTAAAAAAAATTGTGATCTAGAATTAGGATTTTTTTTTTTCTTTTTATATGAAATTTCAAAGAAAAAATAAAAGACAAACAATAAATATTACTAGTTCTTAATTTAAAAATTAATTACCACAATTTAATTTTATCAAATTTCTTCTATTCGTGTTACTAATTAATAAATTTTCCATTTTTATTTGTCTGGGTTGAAACTCAACTACATATCATACAGCTATTCATCTGAACTCTACGTCACCTTTAGTAATGAATAACGACTCATCACCCATTAGCTGGGAATGGCGACTTCGCGACCCGTCGCGACGTAATCGCCGGAAATCGCCACCAGCCCCGTCGCGATGCGTTGTGGTGGTTCAGCTCGCGATGCATCGCGATGGAGAGAGAGAGAGAGAGAGAGAGAGAGAGAGAGAGAGAGAGAGAGAGAGAGGGAGGCCGAATCGCGACGTTTTCTCTCCTCGCGATTGTTCGCGATTTTGGAGGCCGAATCGCGAACCTCCGGTGGCCGTCGCGACGGTCGCGAACGCCCATCCCCCATCGCGAGCCCCAACTCTACGGCCATTATATTCAACAAAACTTGTGCTCTATTTCTTTTTGCTTTTAGCTTTTTCCTCTATTCTTTAATTTCTTTCCAAGAGCTAACAGTGATTTGATTATTGAGAAAGTGAAGTCACCATGTAGCGACAAAGAAGTACCCATTGAGCTTAATCATTTAGCCATGTCCACAAAGAATTTCCTTTTCAACTTTATCACCCCCTAATCATGATACTATAATCATAAGCGGAATCACGATTCAAATTTCTAATGTAAACAAAAGGAATCATTGGTAATGTTAAAAATATTAATATTAAAAAATTAAAAAAAAAAAAAAAAGAGGTTGGAACTTGAAACCCTACTACCTTTAAAGATTAATACTGCCCTATAATGTTCTTCCGTATAGAATATTCCTGGCTTTGTATTTTTTCGGAGATACTATCTGTTACGGGTATTTTACGCAATTGATTTAATATTAATTAACAAAAGAAAAATTATTAAAAATTAATTTTTCTTTTATTAATTGATTAATTTATAATCAATTTTGCCCGTTTTCAAAAAATAAAGGGTCCAGATAATCCCAAAAATATCGAAATACCCAAAATCGATATAAAATTTGTAAAAAACGGCCTCGGGTAACACCCGGGGCCCCCAAAGACCCCCCGGGCCTCCGGGTGGGCCCCACGACCCCCAAGGGTCACCACCACACGACCAGGTGGGCCCCACGAGGGCCAGAGGCCACTGCCACGCGCGTCAGACGATGCTACAGGCCCCCAAGGGTCAAAATGACCCCGCCACGTGGCGCCACCCCGATGGACGCGAGGAAAGACGCGTAGCCACAGGGGACTGACGCGTGTCCGCTGACGCAGGGCATGACGCAGGCTACTGGCGTCAGCCCTGGTTGCCACGCGCGTGGTCTCGCGCCATGGCCACTGTTCCCGCGCGTGAGGGCGCGACCGACGTCGGAATGAGGCGCCGATTGCGGCGTTGGATCGGCCACGTCCGGGGGACCCAAAAAACTATATAATTTTACCCCGGGGGCCTCCCGGAGTAATAATTATTCACGTTTTAACCCTCGGACCCTCCTATAAATAGAAGCTCGGTTTTCACTTAACGGTAACTCGATTCTCACCCGGAGAACTCGCCCTAAACTCTCTCTACTCCCTCTAGAACTCGCCTCCGCTCAAATATCACTCTAATGTTGAGCGTCGGAGGTGAAACAGGGGGTACCCCCCCCCCCCCCGGTTCTCCCTGATCTCGGGTGTTGTTTTGTTCAGGTTCTGAGAGAGGGAAAACACATTTGAGCGGAAGCTCTGGAGAAGATTATGGCACGATCTAAGACCCTCCTTGCCAAGGTTCTAGATCCGTGAGGTGCTCGTTCTATCCACTAGTCTTGTATCTCCGGCAGATATACAGATTACGCGGATAGCCTGAGGACCCGGATCTGTCCCCGTGACGCCGGTTGAGGGTTTGATCTACCAGGGTTCACTGGAAAGTCGATACTGTGATCCCCCCTACACGGTGGTCAGGAATCCGCTTTTGGTGTCCCGAACCTGTAATCCGGGCCAGGCCAAGTCCTGACCCTATTAGCGACAGGTAGTGGAGTTTACCACGGGTTTCTGATCATCGAGTCAGAGGAGGGTCCGTTTGACTCGAAAGTCCAGGAGCCCAAGCCCTAAAGTCAAAAAAGTCTACAAGACGACACTGGGCCCGGCCCAACACGAGCTATTGGGCCGCTGAATGTTTGAAGCATTTTTCGGCATCAACACTATCCAACCACTTAAAAAAAAAATCAAGTAAAGCTCGATGTAGTGTAGTTCGTAGACTCTGCAATTATTTAATTTGTGGGATTAGTTGGTAACAAATAGGAGAAGAAATTGTAGCTATGAATCAGTTTCCCAAGGGATAAGTGATTATATCCTAATTTATAAAGGGTTTATCAGTACCTCACCAGTTTAAGCCTATTCTTTAGGCTTTTATTTTTGAAAGTGAGTAAAATGTTCTTTGTTTTTTAAGGCTAATTAGCGGCATAAGCATAAGTGGTCCAAGGTTTTCACTTTTCCATAAACATGGTGTCATTCCAAAAAAAAATAAAACAAAACAAAAATGGCCAAAAAGCACTAATCACGCTAATCAGAAAATTCTGTCTAATTAAGTGGATGGCCGTTTGTTACCTGCCACATGGCCCCCTGATTGTGTCTTCGACCAAACTCAGGTGGAGTTTTTGAATTGCCACGTATATTAACATTACAGCTGAATTGTCGCCCTCATTTACTTAACAAAAAAAATTAAATATAAATACATAAATAAGAGAATTTTAATCAATAAAATTATTCGAAAGGGTATGAAACCTAACTCTTAGTCTCTCTTCGACTACCTTATTCTTCTTCTTTTTCTCTCTCTCTGTCTACGAAAAAAAAAACCATAAATGTTACTCGACTTCTCCGACCAAGAAATGGTTGACAACGACGGTGGTAACCCGGATCCTGAGTGGCAAAACCCAATATTCGAAACGTAGCCTGCTTACAGTTAGTTTTTGTTTGAAAAGCTTTATCCTTTTTCGAAAGCTTCAACCATTTTCTGTAAAGCTTGCATTTTCTTTTAAAAAAGCTTGTATCTTTTGTGAAAACTGTTATGGGGTATTTTTATATAGGTTATTTAATAAAGGAAAATTATTTAATTAATTATTTCTTTATTAAATAAATCGATTTTGACCCCAAAACGCCCTCCGGAGGCCTGTTTTTCGTAAAAACAAGGTGTCTAAAAACTCCTAAAAAATATCAAAATACTCAAAAATGCCGTAAAAAGTCAACAACAAAAAAACAGCCTCGGAATGCCCTGGCACCCTAAAAAGGGGTCGGGAGCTCCCCACAAGCCCCCACGCGCGCCACAGGGCCTCCCCACGCGCCTGCGTGTGGGCGCGAGTCATCCGTAGTAAACGCGCGCAGGTAGGCGCGTGGAGCCTCAGTTGGCCACGTAGCTTGCCGCAGTTGGTCGACGACGCAGGGACTCAGAAAAACATATAATTTTACCCCGGGGGCTTCTCGGAGTAATTATTAATTGCATATAGAGGCTCGATTCATTCAACGGTAACTCACTCGAACTTATTCAAAACTACTCCCTACTACTCCAAAACTCCCGCTCTCTCAAATACTCTACTAATGTTGAGTGTAGGAGGTGAATACGGGGGTAACCCCCCCCCCCCCCCCCCCTCTCTCTAATATTCGGAGAGGGAGGACCCAGTTAGAGCGAAAACTCTTCGAGAAGATCCTGGCCTTATTTGTGACCTTCGGTGCCAAGGTTCTGGATCCTGGAGGTCATCGGCCTATCCTCAAGTCTTATCCGACGGATACAGACGCTGTGGTGATAGGCCGGGGGACCCTGACCGGGGCAGGTGAAGCGGGTAGAGGGTCTAATCTATCAGGATCCACCGAAGGCTAGTCTGTGACCTTCCCTACATGGAGACCAGGTCTGAGTGGCGTCCCAAGCCTGTAACCCGGCCTTCTCCATTCAAGGCCCAGCGGTGTCAAGTAGCGGGAGGACCCGGAACGCGGTCCACACTCAATGGAGGGGTCGTCTGGCCCAAGGTGCAAGAGATCCATTCCCAAGAGCCAACAGAAGTCAAAATGAGTAAATAATGAACAAAATGAACAAAAACCATGGAAAGATTTTTTACTTTCTTGAGCTTGTAATATATAGTGTAGTGTTGAGTTTAGTGAAGAAAAAAAAAATACATTGGAAGCATGCATTTCCTGTTGTAAAATTTGCCCCTACTCCCAATGGATGAAGAACCTTGACTCGTCATTAACGAACACAAGTTGTCGATTAAATAGAATTTGAATGAGAAGAAGCTGACGGCAGAGGGGAAAAAAGAAGAGTGAATCTCTAATGAGAGAGGAGGTTTTAAATAAGGGAGAGAATAAATAAAACATGGTTTATTTATTTTATTTTGTTTTGTTTAATGAGTAAATGAGGGTATTTTTCTAACCCTAATATTAATACCCGTGGCAAAATAATAACGCACCTGGGTTTAGTCGGTGCACAAGCATGGGACCACGTGGCAGGTAACAAACGGCCATCCACATAATTGGACGAATTTTTTTTATTAGCCTGATTAGTGCATTTTGTTCACTTTTGCCATCGTCTTTTGGGAATGGCATCATGCTTATGGGAAAGTGAAAACCTTGACCACCTATATTGCTAATTACTTTTTTTTTTTTAACTTTGTCGGTACAATAATGAAATAATATCATTTTTTAATCTATCAATTCGTCCTTTTTTTTTTTTCCTCCCAAATTAATTGACAAGCGAGAAAATGGTAGCAGACTTGTGCGAGTTGGATCAATGGGCCAAGCCCAAAATTTAACAAAGTCCTTTAGCCGAACTTTGCCTTTCCTAATCGTTAGAATAATGGCCCAATAATATTGAAAGATTATACAATCTCGTACAGTCTAGGGTTGTAACCGGAGCGGATATTTGGTTTTTTGAACTATCTGTATCCGTATCCGAAAATTCGAATATCCAAAAATCACTATCCGTATCCAGATCCAAAATCCGGATATCCAGAATCCGGATACCTATTTTTCAAAACCCGGTATTATTATCCGAATCTGGTTTTGAAATCCGGATCCGAGTTTTTTTTAAAGAAAAATGTATGTTGTCTCAAGTCTCAACCACCAAAAAAAACCGTTACAAATCTAGTACATATTTTGCCATTGTCTCAACCACCAAAAAACCTAGAAATGAAAATGAAAATGAAGAAACGAAGAAGAAGAGTAACCCTAGAAAAATAAATTTAAAAAAATTAAAAATTAAAATAAACCGGGTTTTAAACCGGATACCGGATGTCCGGATTTTAAAATAACAAAACCCGTATCTGAATCCGGCTTTTAATCCGGCTTCGGATTTTAAAATCGGATACAGATTTTATCCGGTTTCTGGGTTTTAGTTACAGCTTTACTAATGATATCGCAGCGATGTTTAAAAGTTTGCAAACCGCAAACCCACGGAAAATTCAATTTAAAGGTTTAAAGGATGCATCATGTATAGAATAAGGATGTTTTTGGAAGAGTTTTAAAAACCGGTAGGTCTGCATAAAAAAATAATGATTAAGACCATGCACGAAATTGGCACTAAACACGAATTGTCACTCTAACGTAGGAACTAGCTGGTCTGTAAAAAGTGAATAAAGTATGGAGTTTTCTGGATTAAAGATTAAAAAGTATTAAAATATGTTTATAAAAAACGGTAAAAAGACCGCACTCATTAAAGCCGTTGGTATACTGAGGTTTTTAAAACCTTGATCCGAACCGAAGCATCTAACGGGTTTTATTTTTTTGTTTTTAAATTTTAAATTTTCGGGACTTTAACAAGGACATTAGCCGAAACAAATAAATTGGAGACTTTATTTATTTTATATATCTAAAAATAATGCGAGACGTACTGAATATTTTTGGAATCGTAAAAAGAAAATTGGTGACTTACAAATTTACAATACAGCTAAAATTCAAAAGGAATGGGAAACTTGGCACCTGATTTGGTGATACATTAATGGCGACATATGGTTTAAAACTTGTATATTCCATAAACATAAGCGTATTATTTTAGAGATAATGGCGACATATGGTCTAAAAAATTCTCATTTTGATGCAGTATAAGTCCAAACTTTTTTCAAAGGCATTGTTGATGTAGAAAAATGCCTCAAACATTCAGCGGCCCAATTACACGAGCCGGGCCCAATGTCGTCTTGTTGACTTTTATGACTTTCGGGCTTGGGCTCCTGGGCTTTCGAGTCAAACAGACCCTCCTCTGACTCGATGATCAGAAACCCGTGGTAAACTCTACTACCTGTCGCTAATAGGGCCAGGACTTGGCCTGGCCCGGATTACAGGTTCGGGACACCAAAAACGGACTCCTGACCACCGTGTAGGGGGGATCACAGTATCGACTTTCCAGTGAACCCTGGTGGACCAGACCCTCAACCGGCGTCACGGGGACAGATCCGGGTCCTCGGCCTATCCGCGTAGTCAGTATATCTGCTGGAGATACAAGACCAGTGGATAGAACGAGCACCTCATGGATCTAGAACCTTGGCAAGGAGGGTCCTAGGTCGTGCCAGAATTTTCTCCAGAGCTTCCGCTCAAATGTGTTTTCTCTCTCTTCAGAACCTGGACAAAACAACACCCGAGATCAGGGAGAACTGGGGGGGGGGGGGGGGGGGGGTACCCCCTGATTCACCTCCGACGCTCAACATTAGAGTGATATTTGAGGGGAGGAGAGTTTTAGAGGGAGCAGAGAGAGTTTAGGGCGAGTTCTCGGACTGAGAATCGAGTTACCGTTAAGTGAAAACCGAGCTTCTATTTATTGGAGGGTCCGGGGGTTAAAACGTGAATAAATATTACTCCGGGAAGCCCCCGGGGTAATATTATATGTTTTTTCGGGTCCCCCGGACGTGGCCAATCCAACGCCGCAATCGGCTCAGCGATCTAACGTCGGACGCGCCCTCACGCGCTGCTACAGTGCCAGTGATGCAGGACCACGCGCGAGAGGACCAGCGCTGACGTCAGCGCACGCGTGGCGCGTTTTGGTTGGCTGCAGGCATCCCTCGCGACCAATGAGCTGTCGACACGTGGCGGGGTCAAATGTGACCCTTGGTGGGCCTGCTGGGTCGCCTGGCGCGTGTCAAGTGGCTCATGTGTGCTGTGGGGCCCACTCGGGTGACCCTTAGGGCCTGTGGGGCCCGCCCGGGTGTTTCCCGGCATGCCCCGGGTGTTTCCCGAGTCCATTTTTTACAAACTTTATATCGATTTTGGGTATTTCGATATTTTTGGGATCATCTGGACCCTTGATTTTTTGAAAACGGACTTCCGGTGAATAATTTGGGAAAAAATTGATTATAATTAATTAATTAATAAAAGAAAAATTAATTTAAATAATTTTTCTTTTGTTAATATATATTAAACCAATTGCGTAAAATATCCGTAACATTAACCCCCCAGTTTTTCGGGAATTTTTAATTTCCGAGAAACTTTATAAATTGGAGGCAGGACGGCTCATTCGGATTCCCGAGCTTGTTTTCTTCCGGTGAATAGTAAAAGGTACGTTTTTTCTTCGTAACTTTTTTACCGGGTAGCATTTTTGAATTCCGATTTTTGCATCGTGTCCGTCCATTCGTCATCTAGTTTTCCCATTTCACGAGCCTCGTCATAATTTTCGAGCGACTTTCTCTCTCTTGATCCCGTGAGCCCATATGGAGAAATCAGTCGCCAATTCTTCGCTGGAGCTTGCCGCTGCCGGAGAAGACCACCACCGTGACCGGCTCGGAGTGGCGAGCTCGGGGATGTTAGTGGCGGCCGTCGGCGAGGTGGAGGAGCTCAGAGGTCGGCGTTTGGGTCAGGCAGACTCGAGCTCGTCGATGGCTACGCCGTGGGCTCCGTCGCAGGCGGGTCGTGGCTTGAGGTCGACCAGGTCTGGACCGGGGGAGCACGCCGGCGGTGGCGGAGGAGCTCGGCTAAGCCCAAACTCGCGTGGGTTTGGCTCGCGAGTCCTCGGAGGTGACTCGATCTCCACGATCGGGGCTATGGGGGTAGCCGGCGAAGGCGGGCGGCGCGACGGCATGACTCGGGCGAGTGGGCTTGGGCCGGTGGCCGACGTCGATGAAGACGGGAGAGCCCGATCCTCATCGGGTGAGCGGGATCCAAGCTCCGGTGAGATCGGGTCCTTTGTGGCCCGATCTGTAGGCTCGGTTGCCGGCGACGGAGGGCGGCGTCATGTCAGAGGGGTCCGGGCGAGCGGGTCTGCGCCGGAGTCGGGTGATGCCGGTAATGAGGGAGATCGGCCGGGCTGCTCTCCTTCATCCACTTTGGTGGGTTCCTCGGCCGGCGGGAATCCGTCTCGTTTTATTGGCGGGGTTCCCGTGGCGGCAAGGGTGGCTCCGGCGAGTCCGACCTTGCTCCGAATTGGCGGGGGTAGCTCCGGCCGGGACCATCAATATCCCGAGGTCCGTGGGGCCCGTAGTGGCCGGGGTCGGCCGGTCACCATGTCGATGACGTTAACGGCCAATGCTGGTTGCCGGTGATATCGGGCCGATTTTCCGGGAACCCCGGAGTTTCAACGGGTTTTCCGTGCAATGCCCCGGTCGATATTCGGGTCGTCGAGGTCTTCGTTGGTTGAGGCGGGTCACCCCGTGACGGGTCCCGCACATAATTTTTCTGTTGTTTCAAGAGCGGGTCTGAGATCCCCCGGCGTAGATGTAGATAGTGTTAGGGTTGCCGCAGGTGCTGCTTACGGAGCTCATGGCGTGGAAGGACCACGTTATGGTGCCGGCATAGTAGGTGGGTCATGCCCAAATTTTGATAGGATAGTTAGGAGGAGAGCCAGGGCCTCTTCAGGTGAGGGTGGCCTTTACCAGTTGCGTTCTCCCTCACTTTTCCCGGACGTTAATATTCCGAGCTCTGTCACTCCGGCGGAGCTTGGAGCCTTTTTTAGGGCCGAACGTCTTGTCTTTCTGGGGGTATGTGCCCCATCGGAGGGGGAACTCCCCGGATATCCTCGCGACGGGATGGTCACGGTTCCTTTGGAGAGTCTTCGGCTAGGTTTTTCCTTGCCGATCTTTTTTCTGTTAGAGCGGCTTCTAGTGTCGCTGGATCTGCATCCGCTTCAAGTCCGCCCGGATACTTGGTGGTTTGCCGCCGGGATTTTCTCAATGTGGCGGGAAGGACGAGGCCGAGATGTCACTTCTACCAAGCTCCGGAGACTCCTGCCCGTCATCGTTTCCCAGGATGACCAACGGGTCAACAATTGGGTTTTTTCCCGACCCGTCTGGGGCTTCCGGGTCAGAGATCTGGGTCCGGTCCTAGATCCGGACTGGCACAGTCGGTGGGTTTAGGTCCTAAGTGCTTATCTGGGATCCGTTCCTCAAGGGTTCGGGATCCCTCAGTTGTTCATGAGCACCGGTGTCGAGGATCGGGGCTTCGTCAGTTTTTTCTTGACGGGGTCCGCCATTCTTGGACGTTTCGCTTCTTTTTTAACGAGGGAAGCCTGGATTCGGTCGGGGTGGATGTCTCCTGGGACCGTGGTTGATCCAATGCCGGGCCTTGAAGAGAGGTCCATCGCTATACGTAGCTTTTTCTGCTTCTTTGCCTGTACTGATTATTTTGTCGTACTCCGTGGCTGACCTGGTTGTTTTTTCTTTTGCAGATATGGATCGCAGTGACGAGTGGCCATGGTTCTTTAGGAGTAGCCACTTGTGAAGTAATCGTAACGTTGACCCATGAATGTCAAACTTTTACTTTTATCTTGTATGTTGGCTCTTTGCTCGTCTCTTATTTGATTGCTTCGGGATAAGATTTGTCTTCTGGCCATGTATCGAGCTTTCCGAGCTTTTGGCCGATGCCCTGGTCTTATCGCGTGTTACGCGTCATTAAGCGCTCGGTTTTGGGCCGAGAACTACTTTTGAGGCGTCTTTGTAGACTTGGAGCCGGGTCGCGCTGTATATAGCGCTATAAGTCCCGGACTTATGGCAAGTTGCGCGTCAACAAGCGCTCAGTTCTGAGCCGAGGACTACTTGCGAGGAATCTTTGTAGACTTGGAGCTGGGTTGCGCTGTATATAGCGCTATAAGTCCCGGACTTATGGCAAGTTGCGCGTCAACAAGCGCTCGGTTCTGAGTCGAGGACTACTTGCGAGGCGTCTTTGTAGACTTGGAGCTGGGTCGCGCTGTATATAGCGCTATAAGTCCCGGACATATGGCAAGTTGCGCGTCGTCAAGCGCTCGGTTTTGAGCCGAGGACTACTTGCGAGGCGTCTTTGTATCCTGAGTTGGCGGGATCAAGATTCGGGCCTTTCTCGGTCTTCTTTTTTTTTTTTTGTATTTTCCTTTCTTTTTCCTATATCAACCCCCCAGTTTCCAAGTAAACTTGTAAAGGTTGTGAGGAAACTTTAAGAGGCATTTATTCGCGGAAAAAAAAAGGAAGACTTTATATATACCATTTGGCGCTTCTTGTGGCGCTCTTCTTTTACATATGTCGGCTATCGGAGCTATTTCCGAGCCGGTGGTACATCATCTCGGGGTTTTCCTTCGGGTTGGATTTTAGCTTCAGCTTCCGGTTGAATCTTAGCTTCGGCTATTTCCATCTTATTTTCACCCCTAGCCTTGTCGGGCTCACTGGTGGTACTGCTTCAGGTGTTCGACGTTCCAGGGGCGGGGGATTTCGCAACCCCCCATTTCATGTAGCCAGTATGTTCCGTCTCGGATCACCTTAGAGATGCGGTATAGGCCTTCCCAAGTTGGCCCGAGGGTTCCGGCGCCGAGGACTTGGGTGTTTTGGCCTGCTTTTCTCAGGACCAGGCTTCCTTCCAAGAAACGTCTCGCCTTGTAGTAGCGTTCTACAACTCGCTTCTGGGCGACCAGTCTGGTGTACGCTTCACTTCGGTTTTCTTCGAGAAGATCAAGCTCTTGTCGTAGCACCTCGTCATTGCGTTCTTCGTCGAAGAACTCGACTCGCGGCGAGGGGACGCTTATATCAGCGGGGATGACTGCCTCGACTCCGTAAGTTAGAGCGAACGGGGTTTCACCAGTGGCATTCTGCGTGGTAGTCCGATAGGCCCAGAGTACGGAGGGCAACTCTTCCGCCCATTTGCCCTTATTTTCATCGTGATTCCTTTTCAGGATGGTCTTGATGTCTTTGTTGACTGACTCTACTTGACCATTCGCCTGGGGGTAGACGGGTGACGAGTAAGTGTTGTTGATTCCGAGATCTTGGCAGAAAGCTCGGAGGTCGACATTGTCGAACTGCTTCCCATTGTCAGTTATCAGCGAGGCGGGGATCCCGTGTCGACAGATGATGTTGCGCCATATGAAGTTCGTCGTGTTTTTCTCTGTGATTTTCGCTATTGGTTCCGCCTCGACCCACTTGGTAAAGTAGTCGATGGCCACTATCGCGTACTCGACGCCCCCCGGGGCTTTTGGAAGTTTCCCGATCAGGTCGATTCCCCACTTGGCGAACGGTCGAGGGACCATTACCGGACACAATGGGACTGTGGGTAGGTAAGGCACCTTGGCGAACCGTTGGCATTTGTCACATCTGCGGGAGATCTCATTCGCGTAGTGTGTTCGAATGCCTTCGAGTGTGTTCGAACGCCTTTGAGTGTGTTCGAATGCCTTCGAGTTTCTTCGAACGCCTTTGAGTGTGTTCGAATGCCTTCGAGTTTCTTCGAACGCCTTCGAGTGTGTTTGAACGCCTTTGAGTGTGTTCGAATGCCTTCGAGTTTCTTCGAACGCCTTCGAGTGTGTTTGAACGCCTTTGAGTGTGTTTGAACGCCTTCGAGTGTGTTCGAATGCGTTCGAATGTACTCGAATATCTTCGAATGCGGACGGATGTCTTCGAATGTGGCTGGATGTCTTCGAACGCCTTCGAGTGTGTTCGGGTGCGTTCGAATGTACTCGAATATCTTCGAATGTGGTCGGATGTGCTGGTAGGGACTCGAGGTTTTAAACTCTTGGACCCCCTCCTTCTAGCACCAAAATGCTGATGCAGAAAAATGCCTTAAACATTCAGCGGCCCAATTGCTCGTGTTGGGCAGGGCCCAATGTCGTCTTGTTGACTTTTATGACTTTCGGGCTTGAGCTCCTGGACTTTCGAGTCAAACAGACCCTCCTCTGACTCGATGATCAGAAACCCATGGTAAACTCCACTACATGTCGCTAATAAGGCCAGGACTTGGCCTGGCCCGGATTACAGGTTAGGGACACCAAAAACGGATTCCTGACCACCGTGTAGGGGGGTCACAGTATCGACTTTCCAGTGAACCCTAGTGGACCAGACCCTCAACCGGCGTCGCGGGGACAGATCCGGGTCCTCGGCCTATCCGCGTAGCCAGTATATCTGCCGGAGATACAAGACCAGTGGATAGAACGAGCACCTCACGGATCTAGAACCTTGGCAAGGAGGGTCCTAGGTCGTGCCAGAATTGTCTCCAGAACTTCCGCTCAAATGTGTTTTCTCTCTCTCAGAACCTGGACAAAACAACACCCGAGATCATAGGGAACCGGGGGGGTACCCCCTGATTCACCTCTGACGCTCAACATTAGAGTGATATTTGAGGGGAGGCGAATTTTAGAGGGAGTAGAGAGAGTTTAGGGCGAGTTCTTGGGGTGAGAATCGGGTTACCGTTAAGTGAAAACCGAGCTTCTATTTATAGGAGGGTCCGGGGGTTAAAACGTGAATAAATATTACTCCGCAAAGCCCCAAGGGTAATATTATATGTTTTTTCGGGTCCCCTGGACGTGGCCGATCCAACGCCGCAATCGGCTCGGCGATATGACGTCAGACGTGCCCTCACGCGCGGCTACAGTGCCGGTGACGCATGACCATGCACGAGAGGACCAGGGCTGACGTCAGCGCACGCGTGGCGCGTTTTGGTTGGCTGCAGGCATCCCTCGCGACCAATGAGCTGTCGACACGTGGCGGGGTCAAATGTGACCCTTGGTGGGCCTGCTAGGTCGCCTAGCGCGTGTCAGGTGGCTCTTGGGTGCTGTGGGGCCCACTCGAGTGACCCTTGGGGCCTGTGGGGCCCGCCCGGGTGTTTCTCGGCGTGTCCCGGAGGCCCCGGGTGTTTCCCGAGGCCGTTTTTTACAAATTTTATATCGATTTTGGATATTTAGACATTTTTGGGATCATCTGGACCCTTTATTTTTTGAAAACGGGCTTCCGGTGAATAATTTGGGGGAAAATTGATTATAATTAATTAATTAATTAAAGAAAAATTAATTTAAATAATTTTTCTTTTGTTAATTAATATTAAATCAATTGCGTAAAATACCCGTAACAGGCATATTCTAAAAGTCAAAAATAGTATTTTTATATATATATTCTCCTTTTTATACGTTAGTAACTTACTGTTAGTGGACACGTATCAACACCTGAGAGGGTCACGACAATGCCTCTTTTATTCATTTTTCATTTTTCATTATACACATTTATCGCAGCAAAAGTATCATATTTTATTTAAATAAAGGCATTGACATGATAAAGGTCTAGCAACTAAAATTATATTAAAAAAAACTCATCGTATTTTCACTCATAAAAAATCTGATTTATAAAACTTTTTGATTATGCTTTTAACGCGTTTAAAAGTTGTTAATGAAACTAAGAGATGCTTCTTCACTATTAAGGGATCAAAATAAGTAAAAGTGATACAATTACACATTATTAAGTTGTTTAAAGATAATTTTTTGTTAAAAATATAGTTTAATTAGAGTCTTTCGCGTAAATGGGGAAAAAGACTCACGTTTTTTTTTTTTTTTTACGAGCACGCATTAACTGTTGGAACTATCTTTCAAGAGAATTGCAAAAACCTTTCATGAAAAAAATACCCAAATTTGAATAATACCACTCTAATGAAGGTCTAGCACCTAAATTGCATTAAAAAAAAAAAACGCAGTCACGACCTGTTATTGGAAGTAAGAGATACTTCGTCACTATTTAGATATTAAAATAAGTAAAATTTATACAACTATACATTACTAATCTGTTTAATGTTCAATTTTTGTTAAAAATATCGTTTGATTATGGTTCTTTCGAGTAAGGGAAAAAGACTCAGTTTCTTTTGCGAGCACGCATTAATTGTTGGAACTAGCTTTCAGTAGAATTGCAAATAAAATTCAAGCAAAAACATACCCAAATTTGAATAATACCACCCTAATGAAGGTCAAGCAACTAAAATTGCATAATAAACGCATCGTATTTTCATTTGTAAGAATTTCGATTTATAAAAAAATTCGGTTATGCTTTTACGCGTTTACAAACTGTTATTGAAACTAAGACATACTTATTCACTATTAAAGGATTAAAATATGTAAAAGTGATACAATTACACATTAATAAACTATTTCATATTCAATTTTTGTTAAAAAAAATAATCGTTTAATTTGGATTCTTTCGCGTGTAAAAAGGGGAACACTTGGGTTTTTTTTTTTTTTTTTTGCGAGCACGCACTAATTGTTGGAACTAGCTTTCAAGAGAATTGCGAAAACTTTTCATGCAAAAACATACCCAAATTTGAATAATACCACCCTAATTAAGGTCAAGCAATCAAAAGTGCATAAAAACGCATCGTATTTTCACTCGTATTAAATCTGATTTAAAAAACTTTTCGGTTATGCTTTTAACGCGTTCCTATTATTGAAACTAAGAGGAACTTATTAAGTATTTAGGGACTAAAATAAATAAAAGTGATACAATTACATATCATTAAGCTGTTTAAAGTTCATTTTTTGTTAAAAATATCGTTTAATTAGGGTTCTTTCGCGTAAAAGGGAAAAAGACTGATTTTTTTTCGAGCACGCATTAATTGTTGGAACTAGCTTTCAAGAGAATTGCAAAAACTTTTCATGCAAAAACATACCCATATTTGAATAATATCACCCTAATGAAGGTCAAGCAACTAAAAGTGCATAAAAATGCATTGTATTTTCACTCGTAAGAAATTCGATTTATAAAACTTTTCGGTTATGCTTTTAACGCGTTCACAACCTGTGTTAGAAACTAAGAGATACTTCTTCAATATTAACGGATTACAATAAGTAAAAGTGATACAAAGACAAATTATTGAGCTGTTCAAAGATAAATCTTTTTAAAAAATATCGTTTAATTAAGGTTCTTTCGCGTAAAATGGGAAAGACTCAGTTTTTTTTTTTTTGTGAGAACGCATTTATTGTTGGAACTAGCTTTCAGGAGAACTGCAAAAGCTTTTCATACAAAAACTAACCCAAATTTGAATAATATCACCCTAATGAAGGTATAACAACTAAAATTGCATAAAAAAGCGCATCGTATTTTCACTTGTAAGAAATTCGATTTATAAAACATTTCGGTTATACTATTAACACGTTCACAACCTATTATAAAAATTAAGAGATACTTATTCACTCTTTTAAGGATTAAAATAAGTAAAAGTAATACAATTACACATTGTTAAGTTGTCTAAAGTTCAACTTTTCTTAATAATATCGTTTAGTTAGGGTTTTTTCATGCAAAAAGGAAAAAATACTCAAGTGTTTTTTTTTTTTTTTTTTTGCGAGCATGCAGTAATTGTTGGAACTAGATTTCAAGAGAATTTCAAAAACTTTTCATCTAAAAAATATACCAAATTTATATAATACCACCCTAATGAGTCTAGCAACTGAAATTGCATAAAAAAAAAACGCATTGTATTTTCACTCGTATGAAATCCGATTTATAAAACTTTCAGGTTATGCTTTTAACACGTTCACAACCTGTTATTGTAACTAAGAGTAACTTCTTCACAATTAAGGGATTAAAATAAGTAAAAGTGATAGAATTACGCATTATTAAGTTGTTTAAAGTTAATTTTTTTAAAAAAAAATATCGTTAAATTAGGGTTTTTTCGCGTAAAAAGGAAAAAAAAAACTCAATTTTTTTAAAGCACGCATTAATTGTTGGAACTAGCTTTCAAGAAAATTTCAAAAAAAATTTGTGCAAAAACATACCTAAATTTGAATGATACCACCCTAATGAAGGTCTAGCAACTAAAATTGCATAAAAAAAAACGCATTGTATTTTCACTCGTATGAAATCCGATTTATAAAAAATTTTGTTATGTTTTTAACGCGTTCACAACTTGTTAATGTTACAGCTACACATTATTAAATGTTTAAAATCATATTTTTTTTAATATCGTTTAGTTATGCTTCTTTCGCGTAGAAAGAGAAAAAGATCAAGTTTCTTTTGCGAGCACGTTTTAATTGTTGGAACTAGCTTTCAAGAGAAAATAAATTCTCATTTTTACTCATCATTATATTTATTAGCTTCAAAATATAAGAACATTATTTAGCTATTTGTTTTTTGTCATTTTGTGTAAACACATGTTGTTTGAAGACTTGTCAGAACAATAGCGGAATCAACTAGTGTGTTGAAGATCTTCGCATTTACATAATAATTTTTTATGGGAGTCAATTTTTAGTGTTATTGCCACAATATTTCGGCTCATGCTCTATCAAGTCTGATTACAGTTGGATCTCTTTGAATCGTTTTGATAGCCTTATTTGAATGTCAAGAAGACTAGCGTATATAGCCTTCACTGGATGTGGATGAACATCGAGAACTTTGAACGTAAACATACATTCGCTTGATTCAGAGCTGGGGGATCTTGAGATATCATTCCTGGAGTGATAACTGGTTGTCCGACAGTTGAAGCATCGCAAGATCATTCCGAAGAGAAGCTTCACTTTTTCCCTGGAGTTGGATCACTAGTTGTGCTTGGTCTAGAAGGGAAGTTGTCTATTCTCTTGTGAAACTTAATTAATTATCATGTATAACCGTGTAACATTTTTGAATTTTTTTCACTAGAATAAAGTATCTGGGTCGGTGCTCCGCAGAGTAGGTTCTCATCGAAGGGATCGCAAATTGCGTTACCAAATATCACATGTTCACTTGTATTTTACTTCATACGCATATTTGGTAATTTAGGCGATTTTACTATATGTTGATATACTTGTCGTGACAACATCTCCAGCATCGTTAGTATCCGATTTCACATAATAATACTTAGCCACCCTCGAAATTCGTTTATTAGATTCGTTATTGGGTTGGCCCATCTTCTCTCTCCATATATTATATATATATATATATATATATATATATATGAAAATGCCTGAATCGGGATTTGAGTCCATTGAGCTCTCCGGGTCCGACCCGACTACAATAAATGATGACGGGTCCACTCGGGCCCATGAAATAATTATGAGTGGATTAATTAATTGTTTGAATTAATTAATAATGACCGAATGGGCTTAGGCACAATTACTGGGTCCAAAAACTCATTAGGTCATTAACCCATGTGAGCTATTTAAGTCTACCTGCACCTCATAATTCGACACCAATCATTCCCAGAGCCTGAATATTCGATGCCTCCCTCTAGAAACCATAAACGCAATTTCTCCAATCATAATTGTTCACGTTCGGTTCATCGTCCAATCACCGTGAAGGACCTAATAGTCTGAATCTGTGATTTCCGGTCACACTGATGTTCCTGCAGCGAGGGTGGACAATCTAGAGGCTCGACATTTGTGGAGCCACGATCCAAACCCCACACAGGAAATCGTGCACGTAAACCGATGAGAAATCGACAAAAAGTACCAAAAATTTAGTAATGTGTCGAAACCTTAAACTTTGATTTCGAATATAGTCTAGCTCAATAATATAATATTACACACATATATATTTAAAGGTTGAAGTGACAAAATATTCACTGCATCCTAATTAAGTGTATATATATATATATATATTTAAAATTATTTTACATAAAATTCATCTGGGTCAGCACTTCTCACGATCACGAATAAGTACCTATAGCCATCGACAAATAGCGATAAGCGGTACAATAAAATTTAATCAATTAATTTTTGATAAACCAGATACCGAACGATAAATCAGCGATAACCGATTACCGATAAACCGGCAAAAAGGTAACGTGAACCACTATTAGCCAACTAGACTTAGAAGAAAGTATATTTTGTTATAAAAATAAAAGATACTCAAACAAATTTGCAATAACTAATTAATAACACAAATGGGTAGGTAAGTAAATAATACCGATTCAGATTTTGGAGGTTAGCGGGGAAGGAAGCACCATAACAAGTACTTGGTGGAGAATTTAGCAGTCAACCCCTGATGGGCATTTCTTCTTAAACCAGAAGAAGTGGGTCAAATTCACTTCTCATTCTGATGGGGAAGAATCAGCACTTGGATTGGACTTCCAAGTCCGTATCTTCTTCCGGCAGTGAGAGAGTCTCTCTTCTCAGCAAACAGGTTTCTTGCTTACTCTCTATGTGTACTGTACACAAATAATCTCACGTGTAGGGCCGGCCTACAGACGAACAAGGCCGGTGTCTCTGGCCCTCGAATTTTAAGGGACTCAATTTTGTACATATTTTATTGTATAATTAATTAAATAAAAATTTTAATTTTAAATACTTTAAGAGTCCCAAAAATTTATTTAGCTTAGGACTTGACTAAACACGACAAACTCAGAGTCGGGAGTCTTACGACATATAAAAAAATTTGAAAAAACGCGCATGTTATAGTTTTATTTTATTTTTTGAATTTCCTCTTATTTTTATGTTGGACATTAAGATACTCGACTGACACGGAATGGCATGTAATAGGAGTATTATTGGTACTATATGAGGGAATATGATGTGTCTGTGTAGGCAAAGAGGAGCTCTGGTGAGGACCCGCCGGAAAATGGGGCCGTCACGGACCTTGAGCACGGCGACGCGGTGGAGGTGATTCAACTCTTGCCATGTCATTTCATGTTTAAGTGTCATTTTGTTCATCAGGGGATTTTGCTTCTTGCTTATTCAATATTCAGGCTGCGAATGTCGGGTATTTTCGAGTTCTTTCACTTGTAAGTGGATGCTCCCTTAAACTTTGTTTTTGGAATTATAAGGTTATGACAATGAGAGAGTATTGACCGGTTGGCTTTTGTTCCTGTCGCTGCAGGCGAAACCCGATGCTGGCAAGATAGTCGTGGCAACCATCGCTCTGCTCATCGCTTCTACTTCGAGCATTTTGATTGTATGTTGCGCTATGAGATCCCCTACATCTTTTCTTTTCCGTAGCATGAGCGTTTTTCAATATTTTGTATGTTGTGGAGCTCGAATCATGTATCTCAATAAATACAAGTTCTTATTGAAACTTACCTTCATCGGTTGATATCGAAGTTCTTCGAAAATTGAGTTCTCCGCTCTCTCGCAGCCGAAGTACGGTGGAACCATAATTGACATTGTGTCGAGAGAAACCAGAACTCCGGAAGAGCAAGCCGCTGCAATGGATGCCGTGAAGAACACTATCTTGGAAATACTCTTAATAGTCGGAATCGGGTATGGTTTGTTTCTCGAAAAATGTTTAGTGTTTAAGCATTTCAATTGAATAATTCAGGGTTTTTCCGTTTTCCGAAGCTCTGTATGCACGGCTTTGCGAGCGTGGCTGTTCTCCTCTGCAAGTGAAAGGGTCGTGGCTCGCCTTAGAAAGAGCTTGTTCAGTCACCTCATCAACCAGGTAACACAAATTTGCCCTCAAAACCCTTTTAGTTTGAATATGATTGAGCTTTGCGGCAATTTCCTTAATTAGGAAATAGCATTCTTCGATGTCACTCGGACCGGGGAGCTTCTGAGCAGGCTATCGGAGGACACGCAGATCATAAAAAACGCTGCAACGACCAATCTCTCTGAGGCGCTTAGAAACGTGACAACCGCGTTTATAGGTGTCGGCTTCATGTTCACGTCGTCTTGGAAGTTAACATGTAGGTTCCAATATTGACTTCAAATTGTTTAACCCTTTTCACCTAGAAAACTATGCTTATGTTTTTTCTTTCATTCCGAAGTGTTGGCATTGGTCGTTGTTCCGATTATTTCGGTGGCTGTGAAAAAGTTTGGACGCTATCTCCGAGATCTTTCGCACACAACTCAAGCTGCAGCTGCAGTGGCCGCCTCAATCGCCGAGGTTTGTGTGGACGAACATTTAGAGAGCAGTTAGAAGTTCTGTATGTTAATGATTAATTTGTGATGTTATCCTTAAGGAATCTTTCGGGGCGATTCGAACTGTTCGATCTTTTGCGCAAGAAAACCATGCCATTTCAAGCTACTCGGAAAAAGTTGACGAAACGCTGAAGCTCGGACTCAGACAAGCTGTGAGTTTCTATATCTAGGCGAGAATTTAACTCAACGTGGTCCCTAAGCTAGAATTTGACTCTTATTTCCTTCTCAGAGACTGATTGGTCTGTTCTTCGGTGGGCTAAACGCCGCGTCCACATTGTCTGTGATCGTTGTAGTTATTTACGGCGCTTACTTGACGATCCAAGGTGCCATGACAGCAGGGGCTCTTACGTCTTTCATTCTGTATAGCCTTACAGGTACTCTTTTGTATCATTGTGTCTGTCGGTCTCGCTACAGCAGAAGAAGATTGCCATGACTCGGTTATAACTAAGCTTCGTCTATCTATATGAGAATATCTAGTTGGCTCGTCGGTTTCGTCTCTGTCGGGGCTCTATACGACTGCAATGAAAGCTGCGGGAGCGAGTAGGAGAGTTTTTCAGCTTCTGGATCGTGTCTCGACGATGCCGAACGCGGGAGAGAAATGCCCGGAGGGGTTAGTATTTTGTTATATTGATTTGTTCTACAACACTTCCCACTAATCCCATCAAAGGCTAGACTAAGAATTCCAATCAGTTGAGAATAATTCAAGTTCTTACCTGAAATGTTTTGGCTTTAATGGCAGCAATCCAGACGGGGATGTGGAGTTGGACGATGTCTGGTTTGCTTATCCGTCTCGCCCGAGTCATATGATTCTAAAGGTACTAATCTTCTTCATCCTGAGTTCCCACGGCTCTTTTTTTCTGTTTCTTTTTCTTCTAAAAAGCCAAACATGGGATTTTGAGGGCTTTACAATTCGGTCTATGTCATAAACCGGCGCATTACAGATTTCAAACTAATACCCTCGAACAGACACCGGACCGGTAAAATTGCCGGTTTGAACCAATAAATAATGCCTATATATGATTCAAAACATATTTATTTTAAGAAATTAGTATTGATGAGTACATTTCGGTCCCCTCTTATGGCTGAGGAATACCGTAGTAATAGAGACACTTAATCCGTTGCATCAAACCACCCAATCAAAATAAGACACATTGAACCTAGGATAAATAATAGCCAAAGCGTGTCTAATATAAGCAGTACGGCCAGGACAATAATTTGAGTGTGTGAGTTCTTATGTTTCTGATGAACTTAAAGGTACACGAGTTATTTGAGTTAAGCGAGAATTTAGCGACCGGATCATAGGATTATTACGAGACGGTGCTCAAGAATTACCCCATATCTTTTTCTTTGGCTCAAATTGCTTGGCTTTTACAATCAAAACTTGCTTCAAGCCACATTAGTTTGCTGGCAAAGCGAGTATAAGTAACGAGTTTTGAAATTTCCCAAGACGATCTAACATATGCCTGTCATTGAAATATAGGGTATATCCTTGAAGTTGAGGCCCGGCTCAAAGATCGCTCTCGTCGGTCCCAGTGGTGGCGGCAAGGTAACATCTCATCTAGATCTTCTCTCATCTTTTAGTGAGCTAAATATACACTCTGATTCCGGACCTGATCTCTTTGTCTTCGCAGACAACGATTGCGAATCTAATCGAGAGGTTTTATGACCCTATCAAGGGTAGAATTCTGCTGAATGGAGTTCCGCTAGTGCAAATCTCCCATCAATATCTTCATAAGAAGGTGATTTCAGGCACATCAAAGCTCTTATGTTGCTTCATGTAAGTTCTTGTAGTAATATTTTCCGCTTTGTTTACGGAAACGACAGATTAGTATAGTGAGCCAAGAACCGGTTCTTTTCAACTGCTCTGTGGAAGAGAACATCGCCTATGGCTGTGACAGCAAAGCAAGCCTTTCGGACATAGAAACCGTGGCCGTGAGTATCAGTTGCGTCTTCGTTGCTTCTACGCATGTTCAAGATTAGCAATCATAATACGAACAATTTGTTAATGCAGAAAATGGCCAATGCGCACGATTTCATCGACAACTTTCCCGACAAATATCAAACTGTAGTCGGAGAGCGAGGACTGAGGCTGTCGGGCGGCCAAAAGCAAAGAATAGCCATCGCGAGGGCACTGCTGATGGACCCGAGAGTTCTGCTGCTAGACGAAGCCACGAGCGCTCTCGACGCCGAGAGCGAGTTCCTCGTTCAAGTAAACTCTTGTCAACCGAAAAGCACCATGTAAGGATGCGGTTTTCACCACTGAATACTAAGTCGTGCCTCGTTTTTATCGCAGGACGCCATGGATTCTCTGATGAAAGGAAGAACTGTTCTTGTAATAGCACACAGGCTTTCGACGGTCCAAACGGCGGACAGTGTGGCCGTCGTTTCGGACGGGCAGATAGCGGAGATGGGCACACACGACGATCTCCTGAGTCAAGACGGAATTTACACAGCACTTGTCCGAAGGCAGTTACAAGGATACAAAACAGCATAGACTAGAAATACTTCGTTGCTAAAAGAGAGAAAATCGTCTCCTCTCATATACCAAGCAATATCACTTCACTTCAATAATTTTGTTTTCTCATCATTACTATATTGAGCGACTTAAATCTTACCTACTTTAGAGATATAAAGTAGTACGTTAGTTTTGTTATTTTTATTGTTAAATATGTTGAGTGTGAATAATTATGTTTATAGGGTTTGAGAATTAGGTCATAGTTTAATACTTCGGACCCATCCGACCCATTAGATTGCAATCATTTGTCTACGAATTCCCCGCTTGTTTCATAGGAATTTCAATCAAAGTTAGAAGCTTTTATGGCAATTGAGTCCGACAACCTAGCTCTGAAAGGTGACGACGGCAGTCGCAGAAGCCAAAGTTTCTCGCAACCAAAATCCAGCGCAAGAAGATATCGATGGATTACCATCATTAATTAGTTTTAGTATTCAACTTCATAATATCAACGGTTATATATCACATTATACATACAGTAGGGCATTCTTTTCTTCATTTCAGCCTTGAATTGTTTATCTGAGTTAATAGGATTCAACTTTCTCACTCGTCCATTTAGAACGCAAGACAATTTGTTTTGGCACAACGCAAATCGGGTCTCAAAATCAAGAGGAAAATTTGTCCGGATAAACAAAAAATGCCAGCAGAAACAAGAACCCTGTCAAAATTGCCAAATACATTGATCGCGATTTCAAGCCGAAACACATTCGAGTGATTAAATAGGAGCTCAGCTTCCCCTCAGTCTTGACCTATCTCTAGAAACGACACCATTAAACACTGTGGGCTCTAAATAAATATATAAAAAAATCTTAACGAATCGTCAAGCCTTGCATTGCCTGCGTGCCATCTTCGGTGACCTTGTTCGCCTGAATTGTACTGATAACACCCGCGACATTACCCTGGAAACCGCAACTAAGTCAACGAACTTGGACATAGCCTAAAATGCATTATGAATGGAAGATAATGATGCCATTGAAAAGTGAAAAGCTCATAAGAAAGAAGCCAATTTACCCTCCAAGCTGCTAGCTTTGTTCTAAGAGATTGCCACTGACGAATACCGAAAATTCGATCCGTGCAACGACTGCCCATCAAAACTCGCAAAATTTAGAATATGCGCGACATTATAATTAAGAAAAAATATTCAATACTCAATATTACATCCACGTTTTCGAAGAGCTCATTCAAAGGGGGATGATAAATTACCTCACAATCACTACTTGATTCATCTGGTCCATTTTACAGTTCATTAACTTGGCTGTTATTGCCTTGACCACCCATAATTCCACTTCATCGTCATTGATCTGAATATAAATAATACAATATCATATTATAACCATTTCAGTGCAATAACAGAAAAGCAGAAAGCTAAAAGGTGAACCGACCTGAAGGGTATCTTTAATGAGACTGTATGGGACTCGGCCACTTTCATCAGAGCCAAGGTCCACCAATGATATCAACCTCATCTTTGCTACAGAGTCCTCATGGACAAGTCCTACAGAAAATCGGAGCAAGTGTAATCAACGATTGACCAGAGATAACTTCATACCATGAAAAAGTCGATCTGATCTTGAGATTTTACCATAGCCCTTCAGAAAAGCCGAATTAGCAGCCTGAAATTCCAAGTATGCATCGAGCCTCTGAGTGAGGAAAATCTTTAGAAGCTGATATGCCAATGCATATTGAGCATCCTTCTCCAACTGTCCAATGGCAGGCATGTCTAGCAAACCACACTGAAATACAATAAAACATATCATAATCCGAAATCTTTATCGTCGGACACACAAGTAAACCGACGTAATTTGAAATAACGACATCAGCATCATTATGCAAAATAAATAAATAAATACCTGGAACAGATCGGGTGCCTTAACAAAATCGATAATTGTGTTAACAGCTTCCTCCTTGGCTTCATTCAAAGTAAATGTGTCTTCACCCGAAAAGGTTTCCAAATACTTAGTCTGGAATTTAAAATATTCATTTGCCGGGCTGAAAGTAGAAACAAAGCATAAGTTCGTAAAAAAAAGCATGGTTGAGAAAAGAAACACATACATAACCAAAGAAAGATGCATTTACAAGCGATACCTTTTATTTTCCTTCAAAACATTCGCGATGGTGAGAAATAGCTTCCTCTGATCCTCGGACCCGATGTTCCATTCTTTTAAGAAGCTATCAATCTTTTTGAACGAAGGTACGACAAGCTCGGTGACCTTTCCATCAATAGATAGGCTCAGGGCCCTCATGTAAACATAGAACCGGCAGTACGGATGCTCAAGCAGATTGTACAGATTGAACAAACTGCGTAAGGAAAAGGTAAAAAGTCTGAGAAAGCATCTTAAAGAAAAAGACCTAAGACAACACGCGATTAGTACATTACATCTTTATACGCGAGGCAGGCTTGTCATTCGGCTGTTGCGTAATCTTGGCAGATATGTGTTTAGCCATCTCAAGCGCAACATCGGGACTTTCAGCCTTCGTAACGAGATTGCAAATGAAAGTGAATATGCACTCGAGATCTGAAGCAGATACAGAGAAAGAAAACACTCAATTACGACTAACACCGAATCCGATTCCCTTACTTATACTTCAATTCAGCTTTTCGGCTTTCGAGAGTTTGGAGGGTTCCGTACCTTTCTCGGATACTTTCGAGAACACCACTTCCGCAGAAGTGAGCATTAGAGAGACCAAATCCAACCACCTGTTCATCCCCATGCATTCTTGGGCTTCAACACACAGTCTCGAGACATGTGGCTCGGCAACCTGAGAGTGTGGACAGCAAATTAGCTAGTTTCACTAAACACAACACCAAAATTCATTATTTATACATATATATATATATTGACGGAAACTCCAACGCCATAGCTCCGAACAATACTAACTTTGCAAATCCATATACCCTCTGGGAAATTAAAGAAGAAAAAAAAATCGTAAAAGCTGAATCTTTCCGCATTGAATAGTTGCGAATTGCACATCTATTCGTTCAGGCACACGAAACGAAGGTCACATCGCAAAAAAAAAAAAAAGGTGAATGAGAAGAGAGCGGACCTCGGGACCAGCATCGGCCCAAGCGAGCTCGGAGACGAAGCGGACAATGGTTAGCGCGGGGTGTTCTTCGACGGTCTGGATGATGGTCGTCATGGTCGGAGCTCTGGGCTTCGGATGGGGATCGGAGAGGCAGCGAGAAGAAGAGAGGGAAACCCTAGAATGCTCCAATTGAGAAGTGTACTCTGTGAACGCCAAAGGATTTTGCGACTCACTCTTCTAACTTCTTCTATTTTTGTTTTTTTACCCTATACTTTGTAATTTTTCTCTTTAGACCCTTCATTCGTAAATTTATACACTTGGGATTAAAATCCGGCTCGAAAAATTTGGGCACTTTTAAATCAAGTTTACTTCCTTACTGGTAACTCCATTATATATCTCTTCAAATGGTTCCCTCTTTATATACATAAACTTGACCAGTACTGTCGCTTGTTCGTACACTGAATATATCTAATAATGCATTGTAATCCTAGCTAACAGTGTCACCTCCTTTTTAAAAATAAAAAAAAAATTGAGCAATTTGCATAGCTAATTCAAAAAAAATTGATTTTTTTTATACTTGTATGTAATAAATTACTACAATTGTTTTCAAATAATTATTTGGTACATGTTTTTGTTTTTTTATTTGAATTATTAAGAAATAGAAAACTAGTTTGGTACATTCTTTTCTGTTTTTAGAACAAATATATTTTTAAAATTCATAATATAAAGAATAATTGCATACATAATAAATACTGCAAATCACATACAGTAATAAATGTACATAATAACCGTATGGATAATAACTTCACGTATCATCAATAAAAAGAGAGAGAAGAGATAAAATGAGATGAATTATTGCAAAAACACCTTAAACCCACTTTTCCAATTTGTTCATTAACTTTCATAATTATTGAAGATATTTTGTTGAAATCTTTCTTGAATAATTTATTAAACAACAAAGTCTTTTTTTTTTTTTTTTTTTACAGACAACAAAGTCCATTTATCTCCATTGTTTCCGCTTGAAAAGTGAAAATCAAATTTGCCATGAACTACCAAACAAAGCCCTAGTTTCTAAATTTTTCTACTCTAAATCCAATTTTGTTTTGTATTTTCTTAAATTTTTATTTGATTTAAATAGGACCTTTAGATCTTGCGATTCAACAACCCTAATTTAAAAAAAAAAAAAAAAAAACCTATAAAATGCCCAAAAACCACCTAAGGTTTAAGGAAATTGCCCATACTTTCAAACAATTCATTTATACTCATTTTAAAAATATATTGGACCATATTAACCTTGATTTTAATTATATTTTTGTATTTTCGTTTATTAATTAATTATTAAATATTTTAATTTTGATTTTATATTTTCCTAAAATTATGGTTGAATTCTTCCCCTATTTATCAGATTTTCATTTAATTTATTACTTTGACCTAAAATTTCAAAATCTCCTCTTCCTCCTTCTCGTCTCCTCTCTCTCTCTCCTTCTCACTGATTCCTTCTCTCTCTCTCTCTCGACCACCATCGCCGGATTCGGGCGGAGAGCGCGGCGACCGTGGGCGCGGCGGCCGAGGAGGTTGGACGACAACAACCGACAAGAGTCGCGGCCCAAATCCACCGAAGACCCCACATCTCAACTCATAGATCTGCGATTTAGGAATCACTGGCGGTGGCGAGGTCGCCGGCTACGGCGGAGGAGGGCGATGGACGCCCGTCGGCAGGTTTAGTGTTAAGATATTTGAATTTTAATATCGTTTGTGTTACGTGTTGAATACGTAAATGGAATTACATATTCAGGTCTTCAATATTCGTAATTAAATTTACAGATTTTTCGGTAATTTAATTTACAGTTTGAAATTGGTTTATATATTCACAAGATTCGTAAATATTTCGTAAACATATTTACGTTATTCGTAAATAAAATTACAATTTTTCAAAGCTGTTCATATATTTACAGTTTTATGACTACATCTTTCTTATACTTTCGTAAATATGTTTACAGTTTAATTTCGTAAATATTTCTATAGTTTAATGCACGTAATATTGTTGTTGAAAATCATACGGAAGCTCATAAACAAGCACAGTGTCCAGATGTTCATCACGTTATTGAATTTTCGTAAATATAATTACAGTTTCATAATCACGTAACTCGTTAGAATTTTGAATAATGGGGAGAAGATATTTGAAAATTATTAAGGGAGGATTTTTTTTTTCGAAATTTTGTTTTTAAAATTAAAATCGTAAAAATACTTATTAATAGGGAGAAAAAATTCGAGAATAAAAAAGGAAAGATAAAGATCAATCAGTTATTTACTTTGCTATATTTAAGGAAAAATTATTTTTATTTTAATTTAATAAAAATTCGTTGGTGATTTTGATTTTGATTAGTTGGTCCATATTTCAATTAGTTGGTGATTTTGATTACCATAAATAGGTTTGGGCATTTTTTTTAAACCTATAGTCACAAATGGGCATTTGGCTCATTTACCCATTTTAAAATCATGTTTTAGAGCTATTGCAATATATATAAATCGTATATACCGAATATCAAATTTAAATGACTAAAACCAAATATGCCGAAGAAACCAAAGACCTATGTATATTCGGTTGATGTATTCGATTATAATAAAATAAACCAGATCGAAAACCGAATCTACCGCACATTACTAGAGTTTAGTATATAATTTTATATTTTATATTGCATAATGTATTAATTTGTACTTATATAATACTTGTCGTGTTTTTAGTTTCAAGTCTATATTATTTAGAGTTTTATAAGATATATTGTTTAATATTTATAATCAATTTTTATCACAACCAAATACCAAATATATTTCGTAAATGTGATTTCTATCTTTGCACATAGAGTATTGATTTTCTTTAAGAAACTTAAGCTAAATAGTCAACTTGATAGTTTAAAATTGACAAAATAGTCAATGTTTAGTTAATATTTGTAAATAACCAATTAATTATTATAAAAATAACCATATTAACCAATGACAAAATAGCCAATGTTTGGCTATTTTATAAATAAAAACATTAAATTTACTAAAATGCAATGTAAACATATGAATGTGACTATTCATTATAATTTCTCTTTTCTTTATAAAAAAAAATACCCGAATACAAAATTCAATCTATTATCTATAAAAAAATAAAAATAAAAATACACCAAATACTTGATCAAAACTCCTATCATCAATTTAGACTGGCAATTGTAGAGGTTAGAGCTGCATCTGGCGACGTCGCGACGGGTCGCGACCCAATCGCCAAAAGTCGCGACTGTTCCCGTCGCGACGCATCGCGACGCGTGCACTCGCGACGGCTCGCGATTTTGTCGCGACTCGCTGGCCGTTGTTTGCGGCAAATGTACCTGTTTTCTTGAAATGTTTATTTTTAGTACTTTTTACCCGAATTTAATTATCAAACTTTATTAATTATTTCAAAATATTATTTAAGTATGTTAATTATTTAAAATTATTATCTCTAAGTTATTTTTTTCAAAATTAATATTTAAGTATGTTATAATTTATTATTTTGTAACATAATAATAATCTTGTTTTTTATTGTTAATTTTTAATTTGTAACATATGTTAATAAATATTAGTTTGTAACATATTAATAATTTTAACAAATTTCATTAACATATAAATAAATATGATAAGACGAGATATTAAAAAAAAAAAGTTGTATTATTCATTGTGAATATTACAATAAGGTGGAAGAAAGCTGTAAATATTCAGTGTAAATATTACAAGATGCCTCACTAAAACCTCTCTTGTAAAACCCTCCTTAGGGACATAAAACCAAGAGAGGAAAGAGCACATCAGTGGCGGTTACATTGCGTCACTCGGGATACAAGGCGTTAAACCTTTCAGTCATTAGCTCCAGTTCGGTTTGGTCGGACCGTTCGGCAATCACCGGGTTGTGGTACAACAAATCATTCAACACCACTATTTGCTCGACGTGTGTGTTGGTGGTTGTCGCCCTCCGGTCGTTTATGACGTACTGAGCCGTACTGAATGCGCTCTCCGAAGCAACGCTTGAAATGGGGATGGACAGTATATCCCTCGCCATTCTCGCCAATATCGGGAATCTGTCCCGTTGATTCTTCCACCACTTTATGACATCGAACTCGCCTGAATCGTCCTCGAACCGTAGGCCGTAGTATCGCTTAACTTCTGCCGGTGCGCCCTCCGGTATGTCCGCCCGTGGCGGTCCCGTGCTGGATTCCCCTGCTTCCCCGCGATCTATCCGTTGCCTGAGTCTCCGGCTAAACGCTAGTCCCGTCTTCGTTGGGCTCTCCATCACTGTCCTTTGCTCTTCCTGTGCGTTGAACTGTGGGAACCGGGCGTCGTATTCACTGTACAATGCAAAAAAGGCTTCGTTAACAACGTTAATATAATTCTGGTAATCCACCCCGATGTTTTCCCCGCAGGCTAACATCATTGCCCCCCAAGTAAACGAAAAACGGGGATCAAGTATAGCACCGAAGCAAAACGAAAACGGGGTGGATCCCAGTAAGTTTGGTATTTTGTAATCATCCCCGGAATAATGGGAGAAATAATAGGGTCATTTTCAAATTCTTTGAAAGCACACGTAATTTGGTAAAGACCCGAAAGACCGTGGTTTAAAGAGGGCCTTTTTTGGTTTGAAAAATTTAGCGTAATAGCGTAAAATGGTTTAAGAAATTGGGTAAATTTTTGGGCCGTTTCCCAATCCGCCTCCGTGATCCGGTTCTGTGGCTCGAGTTCCATCCCGAGGAAGTGGTCTAACGGCAGCCGCTGTCTACAAACAACTGAAACCATTAAATATGTAGAGTTCCAACGTGTATTATTATCTAAACCAAACTTGTTAGCGCGGTGATTGTGGTCTTTACAAAACTTTCTCCACCTACCGGTGGTTTGAGGATGCCGGATCCAATCAACAATGCCGCGTATTTTATCAAGATGGTTAGCAATTTGATGTTCGCCGGTTCGTGCAATTAAATTTATTATGTGACAAGCACAACGTTGATGTAAAATATTTTTAAATGGCGAACCGGGCAAACTAGATTCCAAGATTAAAATCGCGGCGTTGTTGTTTGCGGCATTGTCTAAGGTAATGGAAATTACCCGGTTTTGTAAACCCCAATCATTAAATAATGCAATTAATTTTTCGGCAATGTTTTGCCCAGTATGACGACCCTCGAATGGCGATAGGTTTAAAAGCCTTTGACATGGATTCCACTCGTCGTCTACGTAATGGGCGGTCAGACTCATATAGTCGTTTAAACTTGGACCGCTCCACAGGTCGGTGGTAAAAGCGACGTTTATGCTAGACATTTTAAAAAAATCGACCAAAAGGTTTTTTTGCATAGCATATGCGGTTTCCATGTCTTGGGTATAAGTTGTACGGGAAAACTGCTGGTACGTCGGATTAATCCTTTGCATATATCGGGTATGGTTGGGATTTTCGACAAAACTCAGCGGCACGCCCGTAGAAATTATCCATTCGAGGGTCCATTTCCGTAAATTAACTGCAGAAAGGGCACTTACCTGTGCTGTGTTTACCTCTTCGAGCTGCCCGGTCGGGAAGCATGCTCTTGCGTGTCTTTTCAAGTATCCGGTTCCGAGGTCACCCATCGCGTCTAGTACTTTGCCGCATTTTTTGCACGTGGCGAGTTTGATGCGTTCGCCATTCTCCAACCGCCGATCTTCGTGGAAAAATTCCCACACTGGGGCCGTGTTTGGTCGTCCCCACGCCAGGGCCGAAGGAGTTGCGCTGTTAAAACAAAGGAATATTACATCGGATTAATAATAAATTAAGTATTACAAAAAATATTACATTTATTAGATCTTAACATTAATCATATTAATTAAATTAAATTTCATATAGTTAATTAAAAGAGTTAACGAAATTAAAAATGGTATTTTCTATGTGTGGAAATCATTATCAAGCTCTTTTTGACGGAACTCCCCGAGGTTCCACGACCAGATCGACTGGAAAGGATGCTATGATCTCGCTTTAGGCCCAAGCTTTTCTAGACAGAACTCCCCGAGGTTCCCAGGCTAGCTTGGAGGAGATTGCAAAGCAAACCTTATTTAAAAACCAATCTTTCTAAGACACCGTATTCCATTAAGAACTTTATAATAATCACCACACATACAAATTACCATTTTTAATCCCGTTAACTTATTAAATCTCAAGAAAATCGTTTCTGATGTGGAAGATCAGTCGAAACCGCAACCACAGAGCATACTAAGACTTTCAAGAGACGTGACAAATTAATTAATTAAACTAAAATAATTAAACTATAATATTTAAGGTTAAAAAATTAAACGAAATTAAATAATTAAGATAATATGATTAAATGATTATTAAATCTCAAGAAAATCGTTTCTGATGTGGAAGATCAGTCGGAACCGCAACCACAGAGCATACTAAGACTTTCAAGTGATTATTATTGAATAATTATTAATAATTAAAAACGGATTAATATTTATTAATTATTATTTATTAATTATTAATAATTAATTATTTCTAAGTACTAACTTATTAATTAATAAATATTAATAATTAATGAAATAAACAAATGAATAAAGGTTATTACCCGGTTGAAGGACGTCGAGCACGTCGAGGACGGGCAACGGAGGCTTCACCGCTATCTTGATTGGAAGAACCGCGGTTGTAAACCCCAACATTTGATCCATGGATCGAGGGCGGCGTTTGAAAGTCGTCGGGATCGGCATCGTGGGGGCGTTGAGTTTGGTCGGGATCGGCATCTTCGGGACCTTGAGCTCTGTAATCGGCACCTTCCCGAAACATGAGATCGAAAAAAGGATCGTTATTTCCCCCCCTAGATTGAGCCACCGCGTCGACCAACTCTTGGGGCACACGGTCGGGATTGGCGTGGTGCTGGGCCACCGCCCGGACTAGACTAGGTCTTAGAGACCGTACTGTATCGTCGGGATAATCTGGATTGTGAGGGGAAGGGAATAGTTCTGCCGGTAGCCTAACGGGAATGTAGTCGTCGGGACAAGTATCCGATGTTCCCCCTTGTAGAAATTGGGGTTGCGAATTCCTGGCCGCCCTTCGACCCCCGGAACTACCGCCGCTTCTTCGAGACATATTAATGAGAGAACTTTAGAAATTGAGAAATTTAGAACTTTGGAACTTTAGAGCTTGAGAGTGGAAAAAACTTAGAGAATTGAGAGAATTTGAGAGAGAGTTGAGAGATTGTTGGTGAAGAAATGAGGGAGGAAGAGGTGGTATTTATAGGGTTTGAGGAGAGAGTGGGGTGGGTGAATAATTATTGTGGTGGGTGAAGTGGGTGAATAATTGTGAGGGGAAAGTGGGTGAAAAAATAATTAAATTTGAAATTTTTGGGTTGAAATTCGAGTAAAGTGGGTAGGAATTGTGAAATTCGGGTAAATTTTTTGGGATTTACGCCCAAAACAAACACAATTTTTCCACCCCCTCGGATCAGTGACGTGTCAGCTTGTGATTGGCCGAGAGCTTTTCACGCGGATCACGCCCACCTCGTCGCGATTCACGCCCCACGTCGCGACTGGTCGCGGTGATGACCCTTGGATCGCGACACATCGCGATTCACGCCCTACTCGTCGCGACGATCGCGACGTCCACAGTACGATCGCGAGTTTCAGCTCTAGTAGAGGTCTCGATGTATAGCAAAATCAAAAGTTGATTAGTCCTTTTCAGTTTGTTGATTTGTTTGAAAGTAACAATCAATTCAATTCTTATTTCCTGCTTTGCCTTTGCCTCGAGTAGTTACTTCCAAACCTACCTTTATTTATTATATCTTTTCCATGAAATGTTACTTTCAAATTCACCTATATTTTCTCTCCATTTCCTCTTTTCCAGATTCTGAAAATTCCATTGCAAATATGCGAACCACTTTTTGGGTTTTGCAAAGAAAAAAAACCCGCAAACACGGAGATGCGATCTGCAAAGAGATACATAAGCACCGCATGCAGACCTCAAATACCTATGCGCATTTACAAGTTGGCATACAAATGCCTGTCAGTGTGGCCTGACTCACTAGCTTCAAGCCGAGCCGATCATGGAGATCTCAACGAGCATCTTGTGCAGAGCCTGCGGCTTCGAGAAGAATGGAGAGTGATCGGCGCCTTTCAGCCGGAAGACTCGTTCCGGCGGGCTTGCATTTATCATTCTCTCCTGAAGCGCGATCGGTATTGCATTATCCTCTGCCGTCTGTACGTAAAACCGCCTCACCGACCCGTAATTTGTGTCTGAAAGTGAGAGCTTCTCCAATACAGGCATGAATGGTATCGGCCTCATTGATACCGATGCCAGTGCGATGTCCTTGAGCAACAAGATAATAAGAAAAATGAGGATGGTTATAATCGGTTCTTTCGAGTACTGTTATGAGATGTGAAATTATCAGCAAAATCATACCTTAGATGGGCTTTGGTTGAATAGAAGATCCTTGAGCATCGACTTATCGAGATCAATGGCGGTTGGAGGGTGATCATTTCCATTTGCATACAAAAAGATCTGAGCCCGTCGCATTAGATCGTCCGAGCCAGCCTGCAATCTCCAGATAGAATCAACAAAAATAAGAAGAAACCCTTAACGAAGTATCGTATGAGATCACTGAAAATGGATATGGGAAGGGGACAACCTGTTGGGAGAACATATCGAGCGTGCTTTGTCCGCTTCTCAACATCGCCGCTGCAAGGAAAACCGCTTTGGAAACTTTGCTCGGGAATAGCTCCATAGCATGTGACACACATGAACCGCCAAAATCATGCCCCACTAAGATCACCTGCGCGACAAGACCGATAAGAATCACATAGGTTTCTCAATATTTTGATGTCGGATCTAAACATAATAAGAGTATTCGCGTGTTCCCTCGTTAAGTTTAAAATTGATTGCACTCTGCCCCCTTAAGTTTCTTTTGTTTCATTTTCCCCCTTCACGTTATATCTGTTGCAGAAAGCCCTTTTTATACTATCAATTTATAAGCCGGTATGAAAGCAAAATCATCAATAATAATTTCAAACTTAACAATTCGAAAATGTTCATTTCCCCATACATTATTGACATTTTTCTCATCATAGCAACTAATAAGAATTTAATATCTCAATAGAAAATGAGTTTTCTACAACAAAGTAAAACGTGACGGGGGATAAACTCAACAAAACAAATGTAAGTGGGCAAAGTGCAACCGATGCCCAACCTGAGATGGAACGATGCCAATTACTCAAATAATAATCCTAAGGAAAACCCAGTTGCCAAAAGATGAATTATATAAATAAATTAGCTTGGACCATCACAAATATGACAGATTATCCTGATTCCTTGTAACCCAATATGGCAATAAAAAGACTGAAATTCAAAGGCAGCGAGCAAAGACCTTTTCTCCATCGGCAAGACTTGCAAGAAACTCAGTGAGTGGCTTTGCGTATTGTGAGAGGCTGGTGATCCTATTCGAATCCGACGAATGAATTCCAGAGCCCGTCAAGTCGACGGCAGTAACTTTGAAACCACCTTCTTCCAGAAGCGCTATAGTTTTGTACCAACACCACGCACCAAATCCGCCTCCGTGAACAAGGACAAAATGCCTGCTTTCTAGATCATCCAGCTTTATATCCTGCCGAAAGAATGAACCAACTCACGAAGTCAACGTTTAGAGAAACAGTAGTTACATTGCAAACTACTTTGCGCATCTCAAAGAGACGAAACTCGCAGCTTAATCGCTTACTCTCAGCTGCAATTGAGCTGAATACTAAACTCAAACAACCCTCTGCGTTTGACCGGAATCTACATCGAACCGAGAATTCACGTTTTTGCATTACCCAGAGCAGACATTTTAATAATCCTTAAGTAGATGCCTTCACAGTGGAGCTAACCCAGTAAAACACACCCAAATCTCATTAATTGTGGGAACCCACCAAATGGATCGACATTGAAAGCACCCTCACAAAGTGCCCATGTCGCCTAACTAAGCCACTCGCTTTGTGTTGATCGAAATCAGAAACCAGATGGTGAAGAAGAAGGGACCTGACCTGGTGGAGGAGCTGGTGGGGGTGGAGGAGGGGGTCGGTGAGGGAGCGCGCGCGGGAGCTGGAGCTGCGCGGCAGGGAGTTGGGGTTTGAGGAGCCCTTCTTGCCGGCGCCGGGGTACCGGAGGGACGCCGACCGGTCGAAGGGGCCGTTCTGCTGCCGGAAGAGGATCGCGGAGGCCACGGCGTCCTCCACCTTCTCCTTCCGCGCCGACCGGATCCGCGACCACCGGCTGCTCCCGGGCTCTGGCGCCGCCTGCGCCAGCCGCTTCGCCCCGGCGGCGGCGCCCTTCCTCTTCACCGGCCTCGGCGCGAGGCAGGCGCACAGGTTGCCCATTCACAGCTGCGCATGCATATACACATACATATGCATAAATGGTGTATGTATGTATGTGTGGAGAGAGAGAGAGAGAGAGAGTTGGTCTGAAGTCTGAACTACTCTGAAGCGTTGAGGAGAGGAGAGGACGGTTCACGCGAAGATTGAGAGAGAATGGGGTTTATATAATATATATATATATATATATATATCTCAGTATATGTATATGTGATTAGGAGTGCAGTATAACTGTATAACTATAACGTCTGAGAGAGAGAAAAAGATGGTAGTGCATCCATTTTTGTGAATTTCTTACACAAAGATATTTAATGAATTTTATAAAGTAATCTTATCAGCTTATGGTATAAGTATCTAATTTATTTTTTTATCAACTCTGTATATGTTATCTATGCTATTATCGCGGTGTAAGTACCACTAGTTTTTCAAATGAGCCTAAATAAGTTTATTTTCCTTTTTTAGCTGAAAAAATACCAATACTTTGAAATTTCAAGTCAAATGCCATGTGGCATCCAATTGAGTGTCACATGACTTGCCATTTTATTTAACTGCCACATGGATTGCCATTTGGCATTTTCTTTTTTAATTTAAAAAAATTAAAAGTTTTTAAATAAAAATAAAAAATTTATTTATATTTTCTTGTTTTTTTAAAGCCCAAAATTGGCATTTTTAATCTTAGAAATTAAAAATACCTGGATTGAAATACTAAAAATTCAAACTAACCATTCTTTTACCCAAATTAAAATATTCAGAATCTAAAAATACCAAAACTAAATACCTAAAGTAAAATACCTAGATTAAAATACCCTAGTATTTTTTATTTTTTATTTTTGAATCTAAAATACCCAAATTAAAATAATCGGAATATATATGTGGGTATTTCAGATTCCGAAATATGGATTAAAACACGTATTTTTAAGCAAAATCCAAAAAATACAAAATATGTGGATATTTCAAGTTTCCGGAATATGGATTAAAACACGTATTTATTTTTACATGGAATCTTAAAATACCCGAATTAAATTATAAAAAATCTAAAAGTTCCCCGATTCTAGGTAAAAAAAAATGTGGTTATTTTAATTCATATTTTAAAATTATGCGGATTATTTTTTTATTCCTTTTAGTTGCCCCTAAAATGAGAAAAATTAGTTACACTTTTTTTCTATAAATAAAACTTCATTCTTCACTTTTTCACACAACTTTCTCCACGGCTTAAAATTCGCCCCCTCCTCCGGCCACCTTCGGCTCACACCACGTCGCCACCGAAGCTCGCCAGGAAGGCTCGAATTCGACCCAAGACTTGTCGAGAGGGACTAAGTCTCACCAGAAAGGTTGTCCTCGCCACGAAAGCTTGCCAGTAAGGGCCAATTCAGCCCCGAAATTTGCCCAGTGCGCCGCCATCACCCCAGAGCTTGCCAGAAAGCACAACATCGCCCCGGAGATCGCCAGAAAGCACAGTTTCGCATTGGAGCTTGTTGCAAGCTTTACTCTTGACGACCACCTCCATCAGAACTCTCCAGATCATCAAGATCACTCTCGCCTTCGATATTATCAAGTGACGCCATCCGCTGACGATCTCACCCACGAGGAATCATACCCTCGCCAAGGACCCTAATCCTCGGATTTCATTAACCCCTTAACTATGTGATGACATGATCCTTCTTGATTACAAGTTGGTACGCAGTCAGCCTTGCTATAGTGACGTAGTGCGACATCAATCTTTTTTTTTTTTTTTGCAGGCCCTTCCCCGCCGCCGAGACGTCACCAAGGAAGAGAACACATCGGCAGGACAGCTCGTGCCTCGCTAGAGACGACGATTCGCCTTCAGCAAAGTCGTCAACCCTCGTTGACTCCACCTTTGACTGCCTATGCGACCACATGGTCCAGCTCTGAACTCGAACCGTGGACCAGGTTCTACGTTAATTAAACTTTCCGCAATAATAATAATAATAATAGAAGTTAAGGTTGGACCACTTCTTATTACTTATCCAATTATTTATTTCTGCAGTTTGACAGGGAAATGATCTACACACTATTTTTGTATGAGTAAATTGTTATTTCTAGCAAAAGAAAATATAATCATAAATAAGGAAAATTATTCTAAGTTGTTATTTCTAGCAAAAGAAAAAATGGTTATAAATGAGGCAAATTTTACAAGGCATATGAGGATCGGAGATGTTAATAATAGTATCTGTGATAGCAAAATGGTGAAAGCTAAACATTACTTAAAATGAGTCTTTGGACTTGTTGTAGTTGTAGCTAAGGGTGTGTAAAAAAAAATCAATCCAACCGTTTAACCTAACTCAATTAAACACAACCCCAATCTAACCCAACTTAACAGTTTAACCCAATAATTATCGAGTTGGGCCGGCCGGATGCATTGGGTTGGGCCGGCCCATTGACCCAATCAAGTTTCTTTTTTAATAATTAATTACTTATTTTTTTAATATATTTAAATAAGTAAAACATAGAAGTAAAAAATAAAATACATCTAAAGTTTCATCTTTATATGTAGTCATTATTTAATGTCTATGACTATGTTTCTAATTTATGTTTACGACAACATTTCTACTTTTGTTTACGACTATGTTCCCTACTTCTGTTATTGAATGTTTAAGACTATAATAACATTTAATTTTTTAATTGGATGTTTAAAAACATTATATTAAACTTATGTTTATTGATTGACGGTTTAAATTTCAGTGCTATCCGGTAGTTTTTTATTTTTTATTTTAGTTCAGTCTAATAACCCAACCCAACCTAACCCAGAGTTTTTCGGGTTGGGTTGGATTGAGCCTTCAAAAAATTTGGGTCAGATTAGGTCGCTTTTCTAAAACCCAGTAAGATCGAGTCGGGTTCAACTTTTACCTCGAGTCGACCCAATCCAACTCATGCACACCTCTACTTGTAACAATAAAATAACAATAAAAAAAATTCTCTTCTTTGGATATTCAAGGCTTATTTCTTATTTAGCTACACGTGAAATAATAGCCTAGTCCATAATCAATATATAAAACCGATATCGTCAATAATCACCTGTAGGTTTGATGTAGAGCAAACTACGGGAAGAACGAAGAGCACGTCTTTGCGAGATAAAACTCGACTTTACAAGCTAAAGCTCGTCTTTTCATATCATTATCAAAACTAAAGAATTACACATTTTGTTCTTCATAATATACTAGAAGAACCAAATAAAAGCCATAAATGATTGATACCTTATTCAATTATAACTAAATCAAAGTAAATAAAATAAAATAAATGAAGATAATCTCATAATAAAAGAGAATAATCCTAAGCATGAATCAAAAGAATTTAATAGCCAATTATACTCATTATATCCTGCATCATTCTTCCCGGCTAGAAAAAATTCGTCCTCGAATTTCGAACGTTGATCGATGTCGCAACTCCACCTCCATCGCCGCGCTTGTGTCGGCGCCAAAGTCGCCGTCGTAAAATGACTTCCTTGTATTTCCATTCCCTCCGACACCACATGACATCTCCAAACTTGCCTTTTTGTGTACTGCACTCGTGCCATTTCTCCGGGTGTCGTTGTGTATAGCCATTGCACGTGTGCGTCGTTCGTAAACCCGCTCTAGAGATTCTAGAATAAATCGGTGTCTCTAGATCGGTAATGAAACCGCTACCGCTTGTCAGGTTTGACCCGATTGCCACTGTCATCACGGCCTTCATGCAAATAGACTCGCTCGGTGCGACCGCTTTAGTGGTCTTGCTTGACACCAAAATAATCTCCTCGTACGCGGCTTCCTCCTGCTCGGCGCACATGTTGTCGTCGTATACGACCTCACCATACACGGTTTTGGCGTACTCCGCCACGTCGTACACGGGATCGCCATACTCATCGTACACGGGTTCGTCATACTCCGCCTCGTTGTACACGGCATCGCCATGTTCCACCTCATCGTACGTCATTTCGTCGTACTCCGGGATAGCCACCTGGAACGCCGCTACCCACCGCGCATATTATGGGACCGCCTCACGTCGACGCATCGCGTGACCGTAGCCGCCAAAATTCTGCCCGAACAGGTTCGCTCGGTCGTCCTCGGTGTCGGAGTCGTCTCAGCGTCGTTGCTCCGTTTGATTCTGCACCATTACAGCCATCTGACGGATCAACAATTCCACCTGAGCACGGAATCCGTCGACCTCTTCTCGTCTTTCCATATCGTCCGCGGAAGCGTCAGGAACGACCCGTTTCTTTGGCGCCATCGGCGCAGAAACGTTCGGCTCTGATACCAACTGATGTAGAGCAAACTACGGGAAGAACGAAGAACACGTCTTTGCGAGATAAAACTCGACTTTACAAGCTAAAGCTCGTTTTTTCATATCATTATCAAAACTAAAGAATTACACATTTTGTTCTTCATAATATACTAGAAGAACCAAATAAAAGCCATAAATGATTGATACCTTATTCAATTATAACTAAATCAAAGTAAATAAAATAAAACAAATGAAGATAATCTCATAATAAAAGAGAATAATCCTAAGCATGAATCAAAAGAATTTAATAGCCAATTATACTCATTATATCCTGCATCAAGGTTCCACAGTGAGTGGGTCAAATAATGAAAAAATAAAATAACGATAGATGAATGATTTTTCTAATTAACAAACATCACTATTTTGTTTAATGGAGTGACACTATTAGCTAAGATTACATGTACTCATATTACAAGATATATTATTACGGTAAGAACAACCGGCACTATTGGCCGCAGGCATTATCGGCCAAGATTACAAATGTACGCAATTTCTACGTCTTAAGGGATATAACCCAAGACCTCATGAATAGTCTTATTGTAGTGGATTTACCACTAGGCCAAGCAAGCTTGGTTAACAATGATCAATCAATAAAGTTGTCGTATCTGTGCTGTTGATGCTGAAATTTGCACCGAACTTTCGAGCGGCCCAACGCCGTTGTATGGGCTGGGCCCAACGTCGTGTGTTGACTGTGAGTGGGCTGTAGGGCGTTGACTCATTCGCACTTCGGGTCAGACGGACCCTCCACTGTCGGTGGATCAAGGGTCCGGGCTCTGTCCGTTGCTTGTGACCTCGTCGCCACTGGCGAACCGGGCTAGGTCACAGGCAGGGGATGACACTAGGGACGTGGTCTCCACGTAGGGAGGGTCTCGGTGAGATCCCAATGTGAGCCGTGACAGACGAGACCCCTCCGCCTGAGTCGCTAACGGCGATATGGGTCCACGACCGGTCCACAAAGTAGTACAGAAAGAGGGACGGTAACACGTGTCCCGTAGATCGGAATCTAGACAGGCAGGATCGTACAGTCGTGTCAGGACCTGGTCCAGAGATTCCGCCCTAGTCGTTTTCTCTGTGGTCCGGATCTCCAGAAAATTTTCGGAGGTTTTAGACCTCTCAACCCGTATTGTGGGTTCTGATACGGGGTCCTCGGTCTATCCGCGAAGTCGGTATATCTGCTAGAGATAATGGACTTGGGGATAGCACGAACACCACGTAGCACAGAACCTAGCGGGGAAGGTCGTAAACCGTGCCACAAATTTCTTCAGAGCTTCCGCTCTAGCCGTATTCCTGGCGCTCAGAACCTGGGCAAAAACGCACCCAAGGTCAGGGAGAATCGGGGGGGGGGGGGGGGGGCTAGCCCCTGATTCACCTCCAACCTTCAACATTAGGCAAGTACCCGAGGGGGGAGGTGTTTAGAGGTAGGAGGAGAGCTCTGGGGCGAGCTTTAGAGAGAGGAAGCCAAGTTGTAGTGGGTTTTTGAGTTGTATTGAAATGAGGAAACCGAAGCTCCTTTTATAGGAGGAGCCAGGGATTCAAACGCGATTATATATTACTCCGGGAAGCCTCCGGAGTAAAATTATTTAGTTTTTTTTACTCCCTGACACGTGGCAAAACCGATGGCGCAAGTTTTGCGCCCATCCGACCTCTCACGCGCCCGCACGCGCGGCTTACTTGTGGCTTACTCCGGCCGAACCTTGGTCAACAAGTTGATGACGTCATGGTGCTGATGTCAGCCGCCAAGTGGGCGCGTGGGAGCACGTGCGGCACGTGGGAGGACGTGTGGAGCCTACTGCTGTCACGTGGCAGCGTGGGGCCCTGCGGGGCCCGCTCGGGGTGCTTCTGGGGCCTTTTTTGGTCCCGGAAGTCCCGGAAGTGTTCCGAAGCCAAATTTTACAAACTTTATGTCCTCTTTTAGTATCCTGATATTTTTAAGAACGTTTGGATACTTCGTTTCGCAAAAACGGATCCCCGGTGAATATTTTGCTTGAAATTGAATATAAATTAAATAAAAGAAAACATTAATTAAATAACTTTTCTTTTATTAATTTACAAAAATCAATTCGGTAAAACACCCATAACAGGGGTGGCAATTCGGGTTGTGTGTCGTGTTCGTGCCGGGTCTTAATCGTTTTTTACTTATTTTATATAGACCCAGACCCGCCCAATTTAAATAGCGTGTTTATCGTGTCCGCCCGTTTAACCCATTAAACAGATTCACATATTTTAAAATTATAAATTAATTTAATTTACACTCATTTTACTTAATTTATTAAATTATATGATCTAAAATTTCAAAATTTACTAACAATTTTGTATGTTTATCAGTTGTACAATGTAATTTATAAATTAAAAAAATATAAATGTCATATATAATGAGTAGTAAAACACTTTATAACGTATATAAATGCATAAAAGGCAACTTTTTGTTTCTTAATTGTGTCTAATTGGGACCCATCGTGCTATCGTATTCGTGTCGTGTTTACCCGTTATTTAATCGTGCTAATCGTGTTCGACACGGATGGACCCAAATCCATTTATGGTAGACCCAAACCCATTTAAATCATGTCGTAACCGTTTCGTGTTTCGTGTCGGGCCCCAAATTGCCACCCCCTAACCCATAACATATGCATAAATAATTATATAAGTACTTAAGTAAAATAGTAAATGAGATTGATTTAACATTCACAATAAAAAGTGCATAAATCATAAATCCAAATATAAAAAGGTTGATAAAATGTAGTACCCGAATATATAACTTTGTTCGATAAAATGTTCGGCACATGTTTGTATTAGCGAAAATAACCAAGAGTAGAGAAAGAAAATTAAACAGAGAGATTTATCTTGTTAGAGAAGCAAAGGCGAGCAACGTCTGTGAAGGCGCTCTCTTCACATTTTCAAGAGGAACTTCAGAAAACGTCTTCGAAGAAGCTTAGATTTGCAAAATAGTGAACAGTAAGTTTAATCTACGCCGAGGCACGAACCAGCGTTTTTCTTAAAGCAATTTTTTCCCGCTCCGCTATTAGAGGATTCACAGACGTAGCCTCCCAAGAGCAATAACAACATGACGGTTCTGAGCACTGCAGAAACGCCGACAAAAAAAATCCGTAAAATCTACTACCAAGGTATTTCGAAAGGGAGAATTTTGAATTTGTATTGGAATGAAACTAAAGAACAAGCTCGATCAAAAGTGGGGGCGTTTTGTAAATGATTTTCAGCGTGTGAAAATAAAGCCGAGCTTGCTGAGCATTTATAGGGAGATATGGGTCTTCGTATTGATTATCAATCAATATTAACATTCGAATGTGTTTATCATTTCTTTGAACGTTTTTGGGCTGGTCAGTAAAGCTCCATCGAACGTTTTCATGAGCTTGCACATTAAAGCCAGTAGAACGTTTTCTATAGGCTGTTAATTTCGTTTAATTCCATTTATTTCCAACAGTTTGTGCCGAATGGTGAGGCCGGGCTAACAAATTTTAGATTTTCTTAAGTAAAATTGTTTAGACATGTTTAATTACCACGCAACTTTTTTATCCTTATGACATACTATAATATAAATACTAGACATGTTCAATTATTAGGAAGTTTTCTTATTTCATCATCATATATATCCTTAGAAACATTAATTTATCGAGTAAACGTCTTTATCTAAGTCGGTCAATTAACAATGAAGAGGATAATAATGAAGACATTGAATCGGTCTTAGACCTAGAACTGGAGGCTATCTAAAGACATTAACTCGATTAACGTCTTCAACCATATATTTGATAATGAAATAAAAACTCGAAGGTATGTGCCGCAAAAAACAAACAAAACAAAAAATCATAAGAGTATAATTACACCACCTTTCCTCAAGCTTGCCTGCTGTATACCGCGAGCCAGAATCTGTGGAAGAAGATTGCACTTGTGATTGCTATCATTTGGAGAAGATCAAAGACCGAACGCGGATATGACGACAATTAAGGAATGCATTTTCATCGGTCCTGTATGACAAAGCCGGCAAGGTCTAATTCAATAGCACTTGTATTAGTATTATCAAAACCTTCAAGAGAAGACAACCGGCTATATTCATAGATGTTCAAAAAAATAAACGAGACGTTGTTGCTCATAGGTGCAAGTAAATCTTGCGGTCATCAAAGATTCAAGTCTTTACACTGAAACTGATAACATTATTAATTGTTATGTGCATTTTTCGTAACATATAAAAATTGGGCCCCTTTTGGCAAAAGTCAAAGCCCATCATTAAAGCCAACGACCGGAGGCCGACGAACCAAGACATTGGCGAGGTCCGGAGTCAAAAAGGCAAATAGGACAAGGCCGACAAGGCGACGAGGCGACGAGGCCGATGAGGCGACAAGGTGACAAGCCTGACAAGCACCCTCATCATAGCTTGACGAGGGCATAACTCATAATTATTCCACACGACGAGGAGATCCGAGATCACGAAGACCCCCAGGAAATCCTCCAGATTCCCCCGGACTCAACATACAGATTCGCGGACAACCAGAAGACATCAAAAACGAACCAAGAAGCATCGACGAGCCCCTCGACAGGGCTAGGGGCCGCGGCAACCCCCCTGCAGCAGGAGAGAAATTCGCAGGCGAGGTGCAATTTCAGGGAATTGGTTTTCCTATAAATAGGAGCCCCCCCCCCTCACTTCCACACTCACTCACAACTATCTCCATAGCTTCTCTCTATAGCTTTCTCCCTCTAAAAATTCGTCCACTCCTATGGGAGGAAGGACTTGAATAAGAGCTGAGATCGTTCTAGAAGAAGAGTCTCAGTCTCGACTGGGGAAGTTGTTCGACGAGTCAACGAAGGAGTCCCTCGCCAGCTTGTCAAGCTTGCCAACACCCGCGAGGTTGACGACCAAGGAGCATCCCTCGTAAGGTGAGGCGCCCTCGCCAACCTCGACAAGGAGCATCCCTTGTCAGGTTAAGGCGCCCTCGCCAACCTCGACAAGGAGCATCCCTTGACAAGGTCGACAAAGAAGGAGCACCCCTCGTCGGGATAAGGCCCCTCGTCACAACGATCTCGCCTACACCGATAGGGTCAACGAAGAACACTTCACGCCGGTAATACCCAGCCACCTGGCCAAGGGTCACCCCCGCGCCGCCAACATCGGCACTTCCGACGAGTCAAACCACATTGTCATTCACCCGCCGTTTATCACTAACCCCGAACTACGTGGGACCTGATTCTCTTAAACTGAGATACGTAGGCAGCCTCGCCCAACCATAAGCGACCGGGCACGGGCCTAATCTACTCTTTTTTGCAGGTCCTCCCTCGCCGTAGGAGCTTGCCAAGGAAGGAGAATCACGAAGAATCATTAAGACCAGCTCGAAGCTTCATCAAGACCGGAGTTCGCCTAGACGAGGATATCGCCAAGACAAGGACTCTGCTCAGACGAGGAGCTTCGCCAAGACAAGGACCCCGCCCGGACTTTGCCACCACGAGGAAAGTTCGCCGAGGATCGCCAAGGACAGCCCGGAGACTCATCCAAGATGACGGATTCGCCTCCAGCTTTGACGATCATTAGTCAACCCGCGTTGACTCAACATTCAATTATCCTTGTGTTCAACGGATCAATCTCGGGACCCGAACCTTGGATCCGACCCTAAGTTAAAGCTATTTTTACGCATTAACATTAATAATAAACATCTTTTATAATAAACATCTTTTGTATTTATTAATAATTAACATCTTTTGTAATCTTTTAGTTGACTACTCGGGGTGAGCGCCCTACAAAAATACGTTATCCAAAAAAAAAAGCAGCCCAAACTGCGTTATAAAAAAATTGGCGTCATTATCTTTAGTTCATGCCTTTTAGTTTCCCGTTTCGCTTAGCATTTAAATATATAACTCTTGCTTAACGTTGAGATATGATTTAATAATATTGATTGTGAACTCTTATATTAAAAGAGGGCATCATTTCGCTTATGTTAATGGAATTCTCTTGGATTTCTTTGCAGAATAAGTGGATACTATTTAAAAGAAAGCTATTTGTTAAAATACTTACTTAAAGGCAAGAGACCCTGATTTGATATTTCCGAATGGGAAATATAAATTAAAGAAATGAAGGGCAGGTGGGATGTATATGCACGACTTTAGAACTTTCTCAGACTTTTGGTCAGAAAGTCATGAAGTTCATGAGAAATATAACCGAAATTAGGTGGGGAGAAAGAATAATACCATTATTTCTAGGCCAATTTTTAAGAAAAGATAAAGATAAAAAATATAGTGTTGGAAATTGATATTCTAACAGAAGTCATTTATTACAACATGGTTTGGCACAAGCAATTATCTAATTTCCTTTTGGAATCTGAATCCTTATTGGGAAATTGAGAAGAAAAATGACCAAAACGAAAAAAAAGAAAAAAAAACCCAACGTATTTAGAGCAAGGTTCAAAATGCCGTTTATGCCGATAAATCGGTTGCCGTTTTCAAAGATTTCCGATGGATTTTTTAGGATTATCGATGAAAAACCAATAAACCCGTAGCTTATCGTTACCGACACTTATCGAGGATTATCGATGAAAAACCACTAAAATAGTTTTAATAATATATTTACTAAGTTTACATATGTAAATAAAATATAGTCTTACTCTCACATATATGAATACTCAAATAAAATCATGTCATATAGTCAAATAAATGTAAATAAAATCATGTCGTTGAAGGTACTTTCGCCGAAAATTGTTGAAAAGTGCAATTTTTTTTCGAAAAGTACCCAATTTTTTTTATACTATTTTTACGGATAATAGATTGGTATGGAATATTTGCCGATAACTACCGACAAGACGGATAATCGACGATTATCGAGGATAATCGTGAAAAATTCGAACATTGATTTAGAGACCTTTTAGCACATAATATATATAAATATTTTCTTCTATCTGAGATTACTATGAGTAATATAAAATTACAAAAATCACTTAACAATAATAAAAAAAAGAAAAGATGAAAAATATGAGGTGTTGAGGTCTGGTGCCATTCCATGCCCACTTTTTTAATAACGGAATATTGTCCTGTTTATAATATTTAGGGTTAATGACGGCAAAAATATTCAAAATTTGGTCAAAGAACCCCTCGTGTACTCAAAGTTTAAAAGTGGTGGCAAAAGTACCCAAAAACACATTTGGGGCGTTGACCACTCCATTCTCGTAACGCAATTAACTTACATGTTAACTCTGGCCACGTGGACAAACGTAGGTTGCTGACATAGCAATTTTTTGCCACGTGGATGAGCCCACATTAGCCTCGTTTATGACAAAACAACGAATTAAACCCTTAATTGGGCTCGTCCACGTGGCAAAAAATTGCCATGTCAGCAACCCACGTTTGTCCATGTGGCCAGAGTTAACGGGTAAGTTAACTGCATTAAGAGAATGGAGTGGTCAACTCCTCAAATGCGACTTTGGGTACTTTTGCCACCACTTTTAAACTTTGGGTACACAAGGGGTTCTTTGACCAAACTTTGAGTATTTTTTCCGTCATTAACCCTAATATTTTATTAATTTTAGGGACTATTGATGCATATTTTATTTTCTCCATAAAATGAAGAGCGTAAAACGACATCGATATTGGCATTTAGAATCTTAATTAGGGGATTATTGTCATAAATTTTTAGACTAGAGATTAAAGTGCGATAAGTACATATAAACTCAAGTATTTTTGCCACAATTTTCGTTTAATAAATTAAAGTTAGCAGATAAAAAGAAACGAATTAAAAACTTGAGAAATATGTTTTTATAATGTAGATAGGTAAATGAGTTGCATGATTGTTTGTGATCCTTGGTTCTGATAAAGGTCCTATAAAGCTAATTGGATTATATTTTATCAATAAATCTCAAAGAAGGATATGGGGTGGTAAAAGATATAAGATTTTAGCTTCCTATACAACAACAACCATTCAACTTAGTGTTATATTATACATGGATTTTAATCATCTCTATTAATGATTAATTTTTCACTTTTGTTCCACTTGCTGTGGATTTTTCTTCAAAACCATAGTTTGAAACTGAGTTTCAAAACTCTGGTGTACCGAGGGTAACCCGATGATAACTTTTTTTTTTTTTTGTTATTTTTTTTTTAAGCACATTGGTTTTTTTTTTTTAAACACTCGTGCGATAATTGATAACTTGTGATGCTGAAAAGAGACTATATGATAGAGACGTATTGTTAAACTTATGAACAAGTGAATGTGTATAAATTATTAAATATGTCATGTAAATTTATTTAGTTTAATTAATTATATTTGAAGTTTAACGTATTCAGGCTCAATCTGTCCAATTAGTTTTTATTTTAAAGAACACTTGTTAATGAAAAAGCAACCAATAAACCTTTCATAACTTTAATCTATCTCAATAGAGAGATGGTTAAATTAATAAAGTTGGCCGAAATTATCGTTTCGAGTTCATCTATTTTGAGTCATACACAAAATTATGTCGTAATACTTATGTCGCAAATAAATAAAAAAGTTTATGTTATCGTATAAGTACAGTCTGCTTCACTGAGTCAGAAATATAAGTTTAGACACTGTAGAAACTGAAGATAGTGAACCGATAACCAAATTTGTTTCTCATAGTGGTAATTCAAATACAAAACTCTTTGAGGTCTCATCAAGATGCAAAAACTACGTATATACGTAATCTTGATCGATAATACTTACTTGCGGTCGATAATGTCAATCATTCTTACAATGCAAATATATCTTACAATGTGAGTATATATAATTTTAAAAAATAAAGCACCTTGTAAAAAAATAGCGAATTAGTTTTGTGATCACAAAAGCAATTAATCTATTCATGTGAGAGGAGAATGATGAGATGCATGATAATGAAATGAAGCACATGATCCCAATTCAGTTGATCCCTCTGCAAAGCAACACGTTGCCAAGTACTACCTTTGAGCATGCCTATTTTCCTTTTTCAGATATATATATATATATATATATATATATATATGCCATGCTATTTTGCAAATGGCTTCGACCCGAACAAATAAAATAAAAAATCAAGCTCAATTCACAAAAATATTCGTCTGGAACTGAAAAATAAATTACTTTTAAAAAATATTTATATATATGTATTAAGTGTTAATAATAATATAAGTAATGCAAGTATCTAATATTTTGATCTTTCTATTTGTATAAACTTTTTTTTTTCACAACTAAAGTTGTCATTATTTATTATTCTGCTATTTTTGTTTAATTTCAGTTTATTTTTTCAATTGATTTAACAAAAAAATAGATGGGCTGTTATGTCTTGGATACACGTCACTTTTATAAATTTGCAAATATTTTTATTTTCTCTTTTTTAGTATTGGCTGGACATTAACAATAAGCGGTGAAATTAGGTTTATATAAAAAAGATTAATATATTATTAACACTAAATATATTATATATAAACATTATGAAACAATTATTGGTGTATTTCGTTGTTGTTAAAGAAATGAACGTGTAGCTCATCAAAACATGATAAGAAGTGATATCGAGTTGACTCTTGGTCCAACCACTTTCAAATATTCTAAGATTTGATCTTCATTCTCATTGTCTTTTCAGAAATTTGAAGAGTTAATTCCTTCGTTCATGAATCTCGTGTAGGAAGTGGGCAAGCAGTGGAATGCGCTTTGCGATTATAATATTTATTTATTTATTTATTTTGGCAGAGTTTGCCTTTTAATCTACTCGAGTGAAGTCAGTTTAATTATTAATTAAGAATGATTGAGTAGTTAAGATTTATAATTCTTTTTAACTCAGTTCAGTTAATAGTAATACTTAATATTGTATTTCGATGATATTTGTAGTTGCTGATTAAGAATATTTAAGGTTTTAGATATGAGCAAAAATAGAAAATAAAAAAAAAAATGATTAGGAAGGGGGTCGGAATGCATTCCGTGGCCCACGAAAGATGAACTCAAGGTAGCACTCACCGAGGAAATCCAGAGATAGGCTGCAGCAAATAAACCTCACTGCCATCTGCTAACTAATATCTCAAGGTGGGAATTCTGAGTGTAGGTAGAGATTAAGATAAATAAGTGATGAACGCTGTTTTTCATTACATCGGACTGTTGATGCTGAAAATTGCACCCAAACTCTCAAGCGGCTCAATGCCGTTGTATGCACAAGCGTAGCTAGTATGCTAGTAGCATATTCACGTGCATATGCTCATTAATCTTCAAAAAAAATACCACTATATAGTATATATATTAAGTATAGTTTATGTAGTTGTTACATATATGTTTATTTTGTATTGTTTATAAGTCTTTATATCTATATACATGTATATTGATTGGGCCATAATTAATTATTTATTATCGAAATACACTCGGCGGAAGGCAGTGCCGGCAACACTCGTTATTTTCGACGGTGTCGGTGACGTACTCAACGATATCAACGATGCATTCGGCATTTTTTGACGTAATCGCGGTGTTGGCGACCCACTTGGCATTGTCGACAGTGTCGACAATGCATACTCACGACCAAGTGCGTTGCCGACGCTGCGAAGTACGTCACCGACACCGCCGAGTATGTCGCATAAACTTATCCTTAACTTTGGTTTAGTGACCGAGCTCAAAGTTATATTGAAACTAAAACATTGGGTATTTATGACGGCAAAAATAAGTATTGAAATATACTCTCTACGAAGTGTAAAAATGAGGTATTTATGTCGCATTTATCTCTATTTTTAAAAGTAGTTAAATAATTTTTTTCTCCAATCATATATTTACTTCTTAGATAATTAATTAATAAACTACAAAGAATAATAACTAAATTTTATTACTTTTATTATTAAAATAATTTTTATTTCACTAAATTTTTAAAATAATTTTTCTTAAATCTCGATTTATTATAAAAGTGCATCGCCTGAAATACAAAGCTGGCTCCGCCACTGATTGTATGGGCCGGGCCCAACATCGTGCGTTGACTGTAAGTGGGCTGTAGGGCGTTGACCCATTCGCACTTCATGTCAGACGGACCCTCCACTGTCAGTCGACTAGGGGTCCGGGCTCTGTCCGTTGCCTGTAACCTCGTCGCCGGCAGCATCGTGTGTTGACTGCGAGTGGACTATAGGGCGTTGACCCCTTCGCACTTCAGGTCAGACGAACCCTCTACTGTCAGTCGACCAGGAGTCCGGGCTCTGTCCGTTGCCTGTAACCTCGTCGCCGGCAGCGAACTGGGCTGGGTTACAGGCAGGGGATGGCACTAGGGACGTGGTCTCCACGTAGGGAGGGTCTCGGTGAGATCCTCATGTGAACCCTGACAGACGAGACCCTTCCCCTTAGGTTCCTAACGTCGATATGGGTCCACGACCGGTCCACAAAGTAGTACAGAAAGAGGGACGGTAACACGTGTCCCGTAGATCGGAATCTAGACAGGCAGGATCGTACACTCGTGTCGGGACTTTGTCCAGAGCTTCCGCCTTAGTCATTTCCTCTGTGGTCCGGATCTCCAGATAATCCCCGGCGGTCGGACCCCTCGGTCTGCATTATGGGTCCTGATACGGGGTCCTCGGTCTATCCGCGAAGTCGGTAGGTAATCATTGTGGGTACGTAATTATTTATCCTTGAACCATGGCTCTGATACCAATTGTTGGGAAGTTAATTACGTTTCCCGATAATATTATCACAATTTATGCCGTCAAGCCGTCCGGGTAACATTTAAAAAAATATTTAAAGAGGAAAAACTTGTTACCCGTATAACGATTTGAACATCAGATAATAACCAAAATCAAGATATGATAAATTATTACTAATTTAACTTTTCATGAATTCATTATTAATAATCTAGTCTATAGGAAATAAATAAACTGTAAATAAAGGTTTGCATTTATTGACCCAATGCATAAGGCCGTACCTCAGGTGATGACGATTCCGGCTGCGCGTTCTGAACTGGGCAGGGCTTCGCCGATGCTGAGGGAAACTCCCGTGATCTTCTGGGATATTCTCCTGGACTCCTCATATCGAAGTGTGGGCTTCGCCGGCAGGACTCCGTCGCAAAAACTTTAACTGATGGTTCTTTTAAAGCTTTCGGAGAACAACGTCTCACTAAGCCGAACCAGAATAGAGAGATCAGAGGCTAAGAAATTCGCAGACTCTAGAGAGAGAGAGATCGAATTCTTGCTTTGGGGAAGGTGTGTAAAATGTGTAGAATGAGCCTTGTATTTATAGGCTCATGGAAAAGCCAATAAGGGAAGTTCCCTTCCTTGAATTTCGAATTCTATGATTGGTAAATATAATTAATTACTCAAACCAATGGCTAAGATTGAATCATCAAAGATCCAATGGTTCTAATTAATTAGGGATTTAACCAAATAGAGAAACCATGAATAAATCAATTATCCAATCACTTCCCTATATAAGAGAATTCGAATTCCCTATGAATGCATATGGAAATTTCGAAATCAATAGTCTAGACCCAATGGTTGGAATTAAATCCATAACCAATCTAATGGACCATGTTGATTTAGCATAAAGTCAAATCTCATTACTTGCTCACCAAGCAAAAATTCGACCTCCATTATAAAGAATTCGAATTTTGCATTTCCATATATACATGTTAATTAATTTCCATCCAATGGTTAAGAATAAAGCTTAAACTAATCCAATGGATATAATTAATTAACCATTTTCGAATTTAGCTTTCCCAATAAATTATCTTGATCCAACTGTTAAGATCAAAGCTTGACCGATCTAATGAACCAAATTAATTTCAAGGTTTTCCATTAATACCTAAACATAGGTACTTATGCCGCATATTTGGTAAGTCCAAATCCAAGCAAATTCGTGTAAGCCCAACTCACACATTTACTTGGGCCGCATTATTTCTACACATTCATATATATACCAAATATATATTAATATAAATAACAGAAATCTATTAATTATTAATTAATTATCAATAAGAATATTAATAATTACATCCAAATAATTATATTATATTATTAACCTCTGATCTCAATATCACACATTAAATGCCGTGGTGCAACACCACCATTTAAATTCGTGACATGTGATTAAATTTCACATATTTACGAAAACAGTCGTAGACTTGGAAATTCTCTAAATCACAAACCGTACGTCGAAACGACTCGGTTCCAAAAGCAAAGTCTCTTAGAATTTAATTTTCAACAACTTTTCAGTTGATAAAAATCTCAACTCAACTTTCTTTTATCAGTTAAATTTCCAGAATTTAATTTCCTTGTATTTCAAAGTCTGACACAGACTCTAATTTTATGAATCCTGACAAATGATAAAACATATCGAATTTTAAATCACGTACGTATCATCCGTTCCAGAGCTATCCTGGGGACCATGGACCCGTATCACTGAAGCTCCAACGAACTGCTAGTGGTTCGTCAAACCTCGGTGTTATTCCACTATAAACCCGAGGCTGCACTATCTAGTGATACAATATATATTATTCCCTTTTTAGCAAGGTGTCCATTTATACAATCAAATTCGGGTTATTGATCTTTCACTTGATGATCCACACACGAGCAGTCGGTTTTTACCGTTTTGCCTCTCATTGCATTTTCATCCTCAACTAAGTTAGTAATATTGTGAGTAACCCACTTATGGTTTCGATTCATAAGTTGCGCACGGGTACCTCTCACTTCTCACCACTAACAATCAAGGGAATCATCTTGACTCTGAAGAGAGCTATGTGATGTCTGTGTCTATGACCAAGCTACCCTTATCTGTTGACTATCATGTTCCCAAAATAACAGCATTGGGAACAACAGTAAATGTGTTCTTTAATAGTTAAATCAAAGAACAATCAAGTCAACAGTCCAGGCTCGAGGTCACTCAAGACTTAGATCGAATATTCATTTGATCATCTACTAGTGACTCAATTCCAAGTTGTCAGTGACGGGTCTTATATAACAACTTCCGGAGTTTAAGTCAGGTCCAGTCCAGTATGAAGCCGCTTCATACTTAATGCACTTCTAGTCAGTGTAACACACACACTTAATCCAGAATAGGATTATCACATAGTCATATTAATGACCTTATACGATTAATGAGCTCCTACCCAGTTAATCAGGTCACAAACATTTTAAGTTCATTTATTATGATTATTAATTCATCATCACATTGACTCGGTTGTGATAGTAATAACGTAATTGCATCCTTTATGAACTATGGAACAAACATTCTATTTTACTCTACCAGAAACTATAATAAGATTAACATAATTCACCTCCGACGCTCAACATTAGGCAAGTACCCGAGGGAGGAGGTGTTTAGAGGAAGTAGGAGAGCTCTAGGGGCTAGCTGTAGAGAGAGGAAGTCGATTTGAGAGACTCGAAATGAGATGGTTGAAATGAGAAAACCGGAGCTCTATTTATAGGAGAGGCCAGGGATTCAAACACGATTATATGTCACGCGCCCTCACGTGTGGCTTCCTTGCGCCATACTCCGGGGAAACTTGCTCCCCACTCTGCTGACGTCAGCCACCTGGAGGGCGCGTGGGAGCGCGTACGGCACGTGGGAGGGCATGTGGAGGCTGCTGGTGCCACGTGGCAGTGTGTGGGGCCCGCTCGAGGTGCTTCTGGGGCCGTTTTTTGGTCCCGGAAGAGTCCCGAAGCCTAATTTTATAAAATTTATGTCCTTTTTGAGTATCTCGATAGTTTTAGGAACATCTGGATACTTTGTTTTGCAAAAATGGATCTTCGGTGAATATTTTGCTTGAAATTGAATATAAATTAATAAAAGAAAACGTTAATTAAATAACTTTTCTTTTATTAATTCACAAATATCAATTCCGTAAAACACCCATGACATGAACCTTAAATATGACATCTGCTGTAATGACATCAAGCACGAAACGTCGGTCAATTGATGACTATAAGTCGGGAGGTACCCGAGATTGCAACGGTCGCCACTGTATCCACATGATTTAAAGATCCACTGCCAAGAGGATCAGGGGACTGATGCATTCTACTGCGACGTGGCTCCATACGGAGAATTGGGTAATTGAGATTAAGTCATTCCTTCTGCTTTGTTCACTTTCTTAGAATGGGTCATTGATTTTGTGTAACAACCCTTCCTATCTGATAGAAAATGATCCCATAATCCTGAATCGATCTTACCTGAGATCGCAAATCCCAAGTTTATCTATGAAGAGCAGATCTAATTAGATTAGTGTCTATAATTGATTTCTTCTGTGTAATACTAATCGATAGGGCCTCATTGGTAAGTGCTACAAGATCTCGTACATTGGAACCCATGGCTATATTTATGAATTTCTTAGTAATAGAAATGCATGTCCTACCGAGACAAAATTTGTAACCTGCTATCTTCTTGCTTAGCTGGCAAAGATTTCCCTCCGTGGAAAGGATGATTCATTCGTATCGATATGAGAGTCCAACTATATTGCATTCTGATAATTATTCAAGAACAATATTTATTTAGATGGGCGACACAGTAAACCCATCGATAACGTGTCGGGATCCAAATTTACACGGACCGAAAGCCAACACAAGACCTTTAATCAAAGGAACCATGTGGCAGAGGCATCAAGGGAAAATCTTGTTATGTCCCTCCTTTGCCATGTGGATGACGATTCCGAATCGGATATCTTGAGAAGGGCCCTAGCCGATGAAGAATCCTACTCGACTCGAACTTACCCAATCAAGTGGAAAATGCGTCTAGGCAGAACCACGACATCGGATGAGGATAAGCGAAACCTGCCCGACTCAACACTCGAAGAATCACCCAAGGGCATCCGCTAAATACGTCCAAAAGTGAAGATCCTAGCCACATGAAATATGTCCCCCAACGGCCCGACAAGATCGGCAGCTCAGCGAACACACGCAGAGCTTTGGGACCATAAGGATCATGAGATTAGAGTTTTCAGCATTGTAATAAGAGCCCATTAGAAGCTCAAATACTTGCCTATAAATAATATAAGACATCCTTTATTAAGGACAAGCCCTAGCCAATCCCTCACCTGGATACTCTCAAAAGAAAGCACAAATCCTTAGAAACATTCTCCTCCTTTATGATTCTTGTACTAGAGAATCCAAACTTATAGTTGAGGTTCTCCACAAACTTTGTACGAGATCATAAAGGAAATCAATGGATAAGAATGACTATGAACTATCATTTACTCTTGCATTTCTTATCGTCTATTTTCTAGATTGATTGTTAATTTGCAAACGATATTTAACGGAAGCACACAACCCTAGTTTTCCACCAGATAACACTCTTTAAAAACGTCATTATAACGTGTTCCATGGTGATTGGTTGAGCTTATTTTCACCCAAACATAACGGTAGTCAATTTTATTGGCAAGAAATATAATTTAATCCTCGCTTCAAAGAAAGATACACACTACTAAATTCATTGTGCAAACTAGAAACAGTCATGGAATGGAACACATAAACAATGGATTTGGGCCTTGGTGTAGGCCCAAATTGATTAGGTTCCGCTAAACGGCGTCGTAAGATGATTCCGTTTGAGAGAGAGAGAAAGAAAGGCAAAAAAATCTGTCGGGTCTTTCATTCAGTTGATGGCTTAGCTTCCGATAAAACTCTTCCAATCTCTTCTCGTGAAACTCAAACCTCCATTACATTACATTCACTCTCTCTCTTTCGAAGGTGAAAGCTCGCACCCTTTCTCTCCTCAGGAATTTCATTGTTTTCCCATTTTCGGATGAAATGTATGTATGTATGTCTCGTTTCGTTTAATTTCTTTCGATTTTCAGTATGTTTCTTGTAGGATTCTATACAAGCTTCTGTCTTTTTTTCTGGGATTGTTTCGTGGAGAAAAAGAAATGTGTTGGGAAAGAATCCGAATTTAGTTTTCACATGCACCGGGTTCATCGTCAAGGCTCTCTCTCTTTCTTGCTTTAATTTTTTTTATTATTCGATTGAATAAATGTTTGAATTCAATCTGGTAAAATGTACGTGTTTTTTGTTGTTGCTGATTAAATGTGAATACATTAGGTTAGTAGAGATATATATGATTTGATTGCTTGTTTTCTGGTATACGATGCAAAGCAATGTTTTTTCATGAGTGCACTATTTCTATTTTGGCACAAGAACCGTTTTGACCCGCGAATTCGACATTTGACCAAGAAAACTTCGTGCTTTTTATTTTTCCCGATCTTGAGGTAAGAAATTTGACTTGAAATATATGATATTATTTGTAAATTTTGAGTATTTTTTTTTTTTTATTGGTATACCCATCGGTTTCTTTGGTTCTGGTTTTTGAAACTCTTACGGAAACTCTATTGGTATACCCGTAAATTGGAATCACGGTCGGTTGCGGCTTGCAGACTTTTAAACACTTTGCATTCAAAGTTTAATGCAGGTGATGAGCTGGGCTACAGTGAGCTTTAAATGATGTCTTAGGGGCGTAAACTAGGAGGGTAGATTGGGGATTTCTCTTGGTGTTTGGTCATTAGCTTTTCTTAGTGATTTACTGATTTTAATTTTAATTTTGGTCTACGAGATTGATTCTGGAATGCTCATGTAGATGAATAATTTTTGTGTTCTTATGTCACGTGTGGTTTGGTATAATTTAGATTCGAAAAACATAATAGTACAAGAAATTTTGGTGACTCCGAAATCTAGTTATTATGATTAGCGCATTTTGCGTAGCTATACCCTCTATTTTCAATTTTCGCAAAAATATACCGTGTATGTTCGGAAATAGAAAAAATATTCATTCAAAGTGTACTTCAGTTTTCTTTTTATGCCCTCTATTCATAGAGGATATAAAAAGCAAGTTTCCATTCTGATTAAGTTTTTTGATTCTGAGAACACATTGAATAACCTGATTTGCGTATCAACCCTCATAATAATTTTCTTATAACTTTTATTTTGGCGTTTTATGCTTATGAGCGAAATAGGTCTTCATTCATGTTTGGTCAGTTGAGTTTCCTATTGAACATGATTAGGAGAGTTTTCGGTCTAGCTCTCTAACTATAGACCGAATCTTTGGTTGCTCGTTTACATTTATCAATAATATCTCCGGAAGTTCATCTCCTTGGTGAGATTCTTGAAAATTCGATAGGGGCTGAATTTTCGGAAGTTCATCCCCTATAAATGAACAAGTTCGCAAGTTTTTTAATGTTTTTTTTTTTCCTTTCTATTTCTTATTGACTGCAGGGTAAATAGGCAACAGGGATGATCAAGAGCACCATAACATGTATTGATGTCACGCTAATAGCGATCAGCGGTACTCGAAAACACGCGATGGAAAATAAATATGTTGGCAAGAGCACAAACAATCTGCCAGTGACAAAGAGTGAAGTCAAAGTCAACGCATCACAAGGAAATTTGACGCTCCAGTCACCATTTATGAAGTCTCTTTCTCTTGAGATGGAGGTGGGAAAACCCCTGAATCCCGAGCAAGTGACGCTTGTTCGGAGACAAAGAACACGACGGAGAAATAGGAAGAAGAGCCCAGCTTTAGATCAAAACGGCACTAAGACTAAAGAGCTGCCCAAGACAGATGCGATGACCGGTGATATCCATATGACTATGAGTAGCATTACGACTATAAATCTGCCCAGTGAAAAAAATGGTCAGCAAGTAATTACTTCACCGAGAGCTACTAGCGACGATGTGAATAGAGTGAAGGGTGAAGCAGGTTTTTCTGATGCGTCATTCCGGACATTGCCTCTGAGTTGTCCAAGGAAAAAGCTTCTTATTCTTGATATTAATGGATTACTAGCCGATATCGTTTCTCCGCCTCCGAAGGAACATAAGGCAGACACTACAATCGCAAGACGAGCAGGTTGAGATTTTCCTGCTTTTTTCTCTTTTCATTTATAAGAGTTAATTTATAATATGTTTGGACCCGAGTCGGTCCAGACACTAAATTTATTAAAAATCCGGACAAACGGAATTAACCAATGCGAAAAATCCCAGTTTGTATTTTATTCAGCGAACCACAAATTAATAACAAGGAGATTGTTCCTTCGAGAACACGGTCAAAGCTCTCCAACGGTGTCTTTGAGTCGAGTTGACACTAAACAGAACATAAAAGATTCCTAGGCCTCCAACGGACGCCTAATCCAAAGAATGAAATAACTAATAGAATCAAGCTTAAAATACGTTGTAATTTGCCTAAATGCCAGTATTGTTGTTTCTCCTTCGGTGCATAATTATAACGGATCTATCATAATCATAATCGTAATATTATTTTTATTATTTTTTCCAGTTTTCAGGAGACCTGCTTGCAGAGATTTCCTGAAGTTCTGCTTCGAGCATTTTGAAGTTGGAGTTTGGTCTTCGAGATCGGAGTAAGATTTCAACCTTCGAACCATTGCCCGTGATGTTGTTTTTTTACTGCTAACAAGAGATTGTCTTACCCTGTAAATTCATTTTGTACCCTTTGAGTTAGTTCTTCAGAAAATCGACAAGAAATAGTACTAATCCGTTGACGTCTTTTAATAACATTTTTAAAGGAAAATCGCGTCAAGAGTACTTGATTATCTTTTAGGAGACATGAAGCACCAGCTACTCTTTTGCTGGGTAAGAAACTTCAGTTCCATATATCAACTGCAATACCGTGATTTCGTAAAGCTATCTATTTTTATGAACAAGTGGCTCATGTGCGGTAATTGGTTTTCCAGGATCTATCTCGTTGCACTGCTACGGGGTTCAGAACGCTCGAGAATCGACATAAAACCCTGGTTTTCAAAGAGTTGAGGAGGATTTGGGAAAAGCAAGACCCTGATCTTCCATGGGAAAAGGGTGAATATAACCAATCGAACACGTTACTCTTGGATGATTCCCCGTATAAAGCCTTGCTTAATCCTGTAAGCTCATTCTCTTTCGGGTCTATTTTCTGTATTGGAAACCTCTGTGCCTGAATCGGTTCCCTTCCGACGCAGGCATACACTTCCGTCTTCCCTCATTCATACAAGTTCGGGGATATCGGGAATGACAGTTCACTAGGTAATTTGGTTTTGCATTCAAATCTTATATCGACGCGTGTACGTTAACATCACAAAACACGACTTGATACATGTTTGTCTAGGTGCCGGAGGCGATCTTCGAGTGTATCTGGAAAAGTTAGCTGTGGCGAAAGATGTCCCGAAATTTGTAGAGCAAAACCCGTTCGGTCAGAGGCCGATAAACCAGAGCAGTTCATCTTGGGACTTTTACCTCAAAGTCATTACCGCAATGTATTCCTTGCCAAACTCAGTACAACCTCACTCATGATTTGACATTTCTCAAAGAAAATATACTTTTTTCTTTTTTGTCCAAACTTTGAAACTCAGGGTCGATCAGTCAGTGAATTGCAAACAAAGACTTGAGAGCCGAATGCTTTGAAAAAAGGATCCTTAGGTTATTACAAAATTATATATATACATAATATATATCAACTGAACTTAAATGGGTCAAGTACATCTTTTGAGTTTGCTTTGCAATTGAGTCTTCCATACATCATATTATTATCAGTTGATGATAGAACTAATATATATATATATATATATATATTTTGGTTAAGGTTGAATAAATAACATAATGTGTAAGGTGATTTTTTAGGCCCAGGTGATTTTTTAGGCCCCTAATGTCCTATTTTGGTATGAAAATCACATATTTTCGTTAAAATGGAGAACCAAGACCCGGATGAAGCTTTCAAAAAACCAGGTTGGTCCATTTTTGGTCCGGTCCTGTCCAGTCTGGATTTATTTATTTTATTTCTGATAGTGTAAGTTATTATAAACTTAGTTTTCATGCATTATTTAAAATTTATATTATGTATCCTATGTTATATAAAGGCATATTTTTTTACTTATAAGCAAAATTAAGTATGGACCGCTAGTCTGCCGGCTCGGTTTCTTAAAATGTACCTTCTTGAAACCGAGACTTGAACTGGGACCAGTTTCGAGAGGGGCCTGTCTTTTTCTGAACCGGGCCGAAAAGGGCCAAAAAAAAGTCCGATTCCCGATCCCGCTACCACCCGTACTAAAGTAGGGTCTCTCTTTAATTTCATCCAAGAAGGGTCATGATCAAGAGCACACATTTGTTCATTAAATGAATTGTCCGAACGTTTTTCTTGTATAATGTCAGCTTGTACTGAAAACACGACTTTTCTCACATCTTTGATGATAATCTTTGCCTTGTCTTTCTCATCATTTTCCTCTGCAAAGGGGATTTTGGTGTTGACACTTTAACCCTAGGTGAGGTGGCCCAGTTGCCCATCCTTGTTGAATTCAACCTTCTCTACCACTCATAATTCTCTTCCACTGAGATGATAGAATATCACATCTATAACCAAAGAGTTCTATCATGCACTGTTTTACCTTCTTTCATCACACTTACATGATTCAAACAAGAGTTATTAGTGAAAAAAAAAACACCAAGTTTCTTTAAAAAACAATAGATATAGTCAGTGACGGAGCCAGCCTTTTAATATAGAAGGGGCACTGAGTAAATTTTTTAAAAAACAAATAACTTTAAAATAATGCAAATTTTTTTAATACACGCTCAAGAACACTCACGCACTCACAAATCGAAATAATATTTTCACATATAGACACAATATAATTTGTGAGAGAAATACTTGTTCTGGTGTTGCGTTATTAAGGTGTTCTTTTCTAAAATAAAAGAGATAAATAAATCCAGACTAATCATGAGTATTTACATGTTAAAAACATTAACACGGAGGAGAAATATTAAAGTTAGTTACTACCATGCGAAAAAATAAGAATTTATTTTCTTCCAATTAGAATACACGTATAAAAAAATATTTTAGAAAAACAATAAGATAATGTTGGTTCCAAAATTATCCATCTCTGCCAAAACACGAAAACACGCTCGGGAAGATGAATATAATAAAACAAACGACAACAGTGAAACGATCTATGAACGCACGCCACTCTCCTCTATATGAACACACACGTCTCTGCACATCAAATACACAATCTCACAACATTGTGTTTATATATATATATATATATTACGATGTGCAAACTGACAAACAAACAAGGAAGTGCAAGATCACAGTATAAATGGAGAAGGCTTCTCTGATTAATTGAAATTATTGTAGACGAATGAAAAACAAAGTGGAGTTGAAGAAATATACAATTGGAGTTGAAGAAATAGATACGCATTACTGCATCTAGTCAGGAAAACAAACATGAATAAACCCTAAGCAACTAATTTGTTGTATGCATGTAACAGAAAGCTAAATTATTGGTTAACAACTACTTATTGACTAACCCTAGCTAACTGAGACTAATTCCAATACGACCTTGCCGACTCATACGTATAATTTTATTTTTCACGAGAATGAGGGAGGGCAGGGGCCCATTGTGGGTCCCCCCTCCCTCCGTCGCTGGCTATAATTAGTAATACGTTGGACAGAGTTGTCAAACTCTATAACACAAGTTCCAAAATGGCTGGAAAAAAGTATATGGCATGTTACTATTAGTGTTTGATAGCTTTATCCGGTTAAAAGAAAAATACGAACAAATATTTATCCTTACGTATTGGAGGAGAATTGATATTTTTTGCCGCTAATATCCATTCAAACAACGACATGTAATCAAGATTATTTTTAAATTTTTTTTTTATTAAAAATGAACTCCATGATATATATAGAGGTGTCAATTGGGCCGGGCAAGCCCAGGCCCACTAGCCCCGACTCGTAAAAAATAAAAACGGGTTTGTCCCTCCCCGCCCCGTTTTTTTTGTGAAAAGTGGTCACGCAGGGTTATGTTTTCCAAGGCCCGCCCGCCCCGAAGCCCACATAAACCTACCCCGTGGCCGACCCGCCCCACCCCGTTTAAAAGCCCACATAAACTATATTTTTATATTAAAAAGCCTATTAAGTTGTAATATTAATACTAATGAAATATATATATAAAAAAAACTCTAAATAGTTTATTGTTATAGTATTTTAAAATTATCTTTATATTACATAATTTATTACTTTATTTGCAGTATATATTTTATATAGTTCCTTAATTTTCAATTATAAAATTTAACTTCATTAATCAATCTCAAAATTCGCTAATCGATTTGAATATTCTCTTATTTTAATTTTAGTTTCATAATGAAGTAATCACTTGCAACATTTAGTGATTTCAAGTTTACTTACATAATTTCTTAATGAATTTCTTAATTTAATAGTTTCAACTTTACAATTTATAATTACTGGTCACTTTTATAATTCATTATTCTAATTTTATTATTCGTTGATTAATTTCAAAATTATTTATTCTCATTTTATTATTCACATATTACTTTTATATCACTATTCAACCTCTAAATTTTGAAATTCACGAATTAATTTCAACATTTATTAATTTTAAATTTTCAAGTTATAATTCGCTAATTAACTTCATAACTTAGAAATCAATTTCATTATTCACTAGTTTCGGTTTGATGATTCATTTCTCTCTTCCATATCTAATTAATCAATTTTATCTAATCAATGGTAATTCTTATCAAGTGATTTATTTTTATATTCAATGATTTCGATTTCATAGTTCACTTACAAGATTTTAATTTTCAAGTCAATATTTTCAATTTTTACTAATTCATTTTGGAATTAATAATGAATATACTATAGTCTATATATAATATAAAATTATATACTATTACTATGCATGCTATATAATAGTATATTTTAACGTAACGTAGTAGCTTGATAATATAAATGTATAATAATATAATTAGATTTTTGTTATACTATATTATATATAATTTATAAGAATGTGTATGTGACTGAATGTTATTTGCATTGCATTACTTGACTTTCAAAACAAGTATTCAAGCAAACACAAAAAAAAATAAAAGGTATTTTATTGTTCGTTACGCTATTCATTATTTTCTGTGTTTGTATTAATTTTAATTTGTTTTGAATTTCATTTATATGTTCCACTAAAAGATGTAAATGATCCTTGCTTATCAACCCGTAAAAATCTAGCCCGTTTTGGTTTGTGAAAAGCCCACTAAACTCGACTCGTAAAAGCACGCCCCGCGACATTGTGGGTTCGGGTTCATGAGCCGGAGTGGGCCTTAATGGCTCTTCCAAAAACCGCCCCGCACATTGGACCGAGCAGGCCTGACCCGCCCCTTTTAATATGCGGGTTTAAAGGGTTGTGGGTCGGGTCGGCCCACCCCGACCCACTTAACACCTCTATAATAATGATACAATACGAGCTGCTTAATTAGATCGAGAGAATCAAAATTATTTCACGAAGTATGGTTCCTAGTAGTAGAACTAAGTACCCAGATTTATAGAACTTTAACATAATAACAAATAATCTAAACCACAAAAATAGGACTGCTACTACAAATAGTTGTATGCCCTTGATCGTGAAATATCGATTGCTTGAACCCTGTAAATGTGAATTGCGTGAAATTAGGATATGTTGGGAATCACGTCTCGGATTCCTTGAAAATTATCACGAATTGTACCTCCGGACCATCCGGGTAACATTTAAAAAATTATTTTAAAGCGGAAAACTTGTTATCCGTACAACGGTCCGAATATCGGATAATATCCATATCCCAAGATCTGATAAATATTATGTAATTTAATATTCATAAATCATTATTAATAATCTAGTCATAATAGGAAACAAATAGAAAGCAGTAAATGGTTGCATTTATTAACCCAATGCATAAGGCCGTACCTCAATTGACGACTTCCGGCTGCGCGTTCTGAATCGGGCAGGGCTCCGCCAGTGCTGAGGGAAACTCCCGTGATCTTCCGGGATATTCTCCTGAAATCCTCGTACCGAAGCGTGGGCTTCGCCGGCAGGACTCCGTCGCAAAATTTTAACTGATGGTTCTTTTTAAGTTTCCGGAGAAATAGACTCCTAAACCGAACCAGAAAAGAGAGATCAGAGAGAAAATTCGCAGACCCTGAGGAAGAGGGAGAGTTCGAATTTTTCTCTGGGGAAAGGTGTGCAAAATGTGTAGAATGAGCCTCCTATTTATAGGCTCAAACCGTAACCGAATTGGAGAAATTCCCTCCCTAAAATTCGAATTCTATATATTAAATATAATTAATTATCTTAATCCAATGGTCCAGATTTAATCTCATCTAAATCCAATGGATATAATTAATTAGGGATTTAATTAAATAAGAAAGATTTGGATAAATCAAAAATCCAATCTTATCTTCTTATCTTTATTAAATTCGAATTATCATATATATTTATATTAAAATTCGAATTATCATTATCTAGATCCAACGGTTGAGATAAATCTTTAAACCGATCTAATGGATCAAATTAGATTAGGATAAAATCAAATATAAAAAGATTTATTAAAAACAATTTCGATTTTATCCTTAATCTTTAATTCGAAAATTATATAAATATATATAATTAATTAATTTCCAATCCGACGGTAAAGATTAAATCTTAGACCGATCTAACGGATATAATTAATTAACCAAATTCAAAAATTTAAACTTGGTCACCAAGTTATCAAATTCGAATTTATCAATATCCTAATCCAACGGTTGATATTAAATCATAACCGATCCAATGGATAATATTGATTTTAGGGATTTGCTAAAATACCAAAACATTTGGTACTTATGCCGCAAATATGGAAAGACCAAATCATGTTATTCGAATTGGCTAGGGTTTCATAGTATGAAACCCTAATTCGAATTTACACATATAAATATATATATAAATATATATTTTTATTTATTAATATAAATCTATTAATTATTAATTAATTATTAATAACATAGTAATAATTAAATTCAAATAATTAAATTATATTAATATTTCCTGATCTCAATATCACACATTAAAATGTCATGGTGCCACACCATCATTTAAATTCGTGACATGTGATTTAATTTCAAAGTTTATCGAACCGATCATAAACTTAGAAAATCCATAAATCACTAACCGTAAGTCGAAATGACTTGGTTCAAAAAGCAAAGTTGCTTAGAATTTAATTTACAACAACATGGTGCTGATAGAAAATCTAAATTCTAACTTTCTTTTATCAGTTAATTTCGTGTACCAAAATATGGTACTTTTGCCACGCTAACGATAAAACTATCTGACGTCTGCCACAGACCTTTCAGTTTTATAAGTCAAGCCAAATGATTAAACATTATCCAGAATGTATTTTAATCACGTACGTATCATCCGTTACGGAGCTATCCTGGGGACCATGGACCCGTATCACTTAAGCTCCAACGAACTGCTAGTTGTTCGTCAAACCTCGAAGTGATTCCACTATAGACCCGAGGCTGCACTCTTTAGTGATACGGTATATATTATTCCCTTTATATCAGCAGGGTGTCCATTGATACAATCAAATTCGGGTTATTGATCTTTCACTTGATGATCCACACACGAGCAGGCGGTTTCTACCGTTATGCCCCTCATTGCATTTTCATCCTTGACTCAGTCAGTAATATTATGAGTGACCCACTTATGGTTTCGATTCATAAGTTGCGCACGGATACCTCTCACTTCTCACCACCGACAATCAAGGGAATCATCATCACTCTGAAGAGAGCTGTGTGATGCCCATGTCTATGACCAAGTTACCCTTACTGCTGACTATCATGTTCCCAAAATAATAGTGTTGGGAACAGCGGTAATATTTCGTGTTCTTTAACGGTTAAATCAAAGAACAATCAAGCCAGCAGCTTAGACTCAAGATCACTCAGGACTTAGATCGAATATCCATTTGATCATCTACTAGTGACTCAACACCAAGTTATCAGTGACGGTCTTATATGATAACTTTCGGAGTTTAAGTCAGGTCCAGTCCAGTATGAAGACACTTCATACTTAATGCACTTCTAGTGAGTGTGACACACACAAAATCCAGAATAGGATTATCACTTAGTCACATTAATGACCTTATACGATTAATGGGCTCCCACCCAGTTGATCAGGTCACGGACATTTTAAGTTCATTTATTATGATTATTAATTCTTCCTCACATTGACTCTGTTGTGATAATAATAACATAATTGCATCCTTTATGAACTAAGGAATCAAACATTCTATTTTACTCTACCAGAAACTATAATAAGATTATCATAATAAGCATCATCTTTATTCAACGACTTGTCATAATCTTTTACAAATGGATAAACTATCTTGTTTAAGGACACATATGTCCAACAATCTCCCACTTGTACTTAAAGAAGATGACCCATGTCTTTCAGACCCATACTTTCCAGATGCCTCCTGAATATTTTCTCTGGCAACGTCTTGGTGAATGGATCAGCCAGATTGTCTTCCGAAGCTATTTTCACAACCCTCACGTCGCCACGACGCACTATTTCTCTTATGAGATGGTATTTACGTTCTATATGTTTTGCCTTGTTGTGGTCTCTGGGCTCTTTAGAATTCGCCACCGCACCACTGTTGTCACAGCATAGTGTTTGGGGCCCATCTACATCTGGAACAACTCCCAGTTCTATGTAGAAATTCTTGAGCCAAACTGATTCTTTGGCTGCCTCGCAAGCTGCCACGTATTCAGCTTCCATTGTGGAATCTGCGATACAGGATTGCTTTACGCTTCTCCAGAATATCGCTCCACCAGCAAGGGTGTACACCGCTCCTGACGTCGATTTTCTCGCGTCTCTATCAGACATAAAGTCTGAATCAGTGTATCCTAGTGGATTCAGTTCTGATCCTGAAAACACTAACATATAGTCTCTCGTTCTCCGAAGATACTTGAGAATGTTCTTCACTGCTGTCCAGTGAGCCATACCAGGGTTGGATTGATATCTGCTAACAATTCCCACAGCGTAACAGATGTCTGGCCTAGTACACTGCATAGCGTACATCACACTTCCCACTGCTGAAGCATAGGGTATTCGCCTCATCACATCTTGCTCTTCCGGAGAAGTTGGGCATTGTTTCCTGCTGAGGAACACTCCATGTCTGGTCGGTAAATTACCTCCCTTGGAGTTTGCCATTGCAAAACGTTCAAGCACCTTATCAATGTAAGCTGCTTGAGATAAGGCCAGAAGCCTGTTGTTGCGATCCCTGAAAATACGGATCCCAAGAACATAACTGGCTTCTCCCATGTCCTTCATTTGGAATTGCGTAGATAGCCACGCCTTTACGTCCGATAATTTCTTCACACTGTTTCCAATGAGAAGAATATCGTCGACGTACAGAACAAGAAAAACTTCCACGGTTTCGTCATTGAGTTTATAGATGCAGGCCTCAGTGACGTTTTGAATGAATCCATAGGTTTTGATGGTTTCATCGAACCTTAGATTCCAGGATCTAGAGGCTTGCTTCAATCCATAAATGGATTTAAGTAATCTGCAAACCTTCCCTTCTTGACCCTGTTGCACGAACCCTTCTGGTTGGTCCATATAGATGTTTTCGTCAATGTACCCGTTCAGGAAGGCGGTTTTGACGTCCATCTGCCAAATCTCGTAATTGAGACTACAGGCTATGGCCATGAGAATCCAGATGGACTTGTACTTTGCGACTGGAGCGAAGGTCTCATCGAAATCAATACCTTCCCTCTGGGTAAAACCCTTTGCCACTAGTCTAGCCTTGAAGGTTTCAACCTTCCCGTCCACTCCTCTCTTTCGCTTGTATACCCACTTACAGCCAATGGTTTTGAAGCCATCCGGTAAGTCTACAAGTTCCCAGACTTCATTAGAATCCATTGATTTCTATTTCTTGGTTCATGGCTTCCTGCCATTCTCCCTTATCAGGATCAACCATAGCTTGCTTGTAGCCTATGGGATCTTCAACGCTAGTGTCTGTGACAGCTAGGTGAAATTCCAACTGGGTGTGCTCGTAGCGTTCAACTGGTCTTTTGAACCTCCCACTACGTCTGAGTACCCCTTGGTTCTGATTTGGGACCGTGGTTTCTGCTATATCTTCGACAACAGGCACTGTCGGAGATATTGTGACTTTGTCACCTGACAGCTCCTCGAGTACAACTTTACTTCGAGGTTTGAAGTTTTTCATATAATCTTGCTCTAGAAAAGTAGCATTTGTAGAGACAAATACTTTCTTACTTTCTGGACTATAAAACAAACCTCCCTTAGTCTCTTTGGAATATCCTACAAACAGACAAACTTCCGTTCGTGATTCCAATTTATTCTTGTTTCCAGTCCGCACATGTGCAGGACATCCCCAAATTCTGTAATGTCGCAGATTTGGTATTCTGCCATTCCATAATTCGACGGGCGTTTTAGAAACAGATTTTGACGGCACAACATTTAGAATGTTCGTTGCCGTCAACAAAGCATATCCCCAGAAAGAATTGGGTAGTGATGAATAACTTAACATTGACCTTACCATTTCCAGTAGGGTCCTATTTCTCCTTTCTGCAACACCATTTTGTTCTGGTGTGCCAGGAGCAGTTAGTTGAGATGTTATACCTTTCTCGATCAAGAGGTCGCAAAACTCGTGATCTAGGTATTCTCCTCCTCGATCAGATCGAAGAGACTTCAATGATAGTCCTAGTTGATTCTCAGCCTCTGCCAGAAATTCTCTGAACTTACCTAAGGTTTCAGATTTCTTAGCAATGAGATAAACGTAACCATATCTTGAATAATCGTCAATGAAAGTGACAAAGTATTCAATTCCTCCTCTTCCTTGTATGTTCATGGGACCACATACATCAGAATGGACGAGTTCTAATGGTTTAGTGGCTCTTTGACCTTTTACCGAAAAAGGCCTTTTAGTCATTTTAGCCTCTATACAGGATTCGCAAACAGGCAAAGAACCGATTGTTAGTTCTTTAAGGGGTCCATCCTCTTTACCAGCCTGTTTATCCTGTCTAGATTAATATGACCCAATCTTAAATGCCACAGGTACGTTTGAACATCATTGTCAATCTTGGGTTTCTTGACTGACTTTGGCATTGCCAATTTAAACATCTCAGTATTCATGCAGCTACCATAATCTGGTCTTAGGATGTATAATCCATTTTCTGCTTTAGCAGTACAAATATATACTCCATCCTTTGTGATGACCCAATGGGATCCACGAAAGTTTAGAGTATATCCTTGTTTGTACAACAGATAAGCAGAAAGTATATTTCTGCAGACATTTGGATAATAGTACACATTATCAACAAATAAATACTTATTTCCAAATGTCAGTCGCAAATTTCCTACTGCTTTTGCTTGCAGGAATTCCCCGTTTCCTACTTTTAAAGTTGGTCCTTCATTTATCTCTTCCAATTTGTCAAGAGACTGAAGAGAATTGCATGCATGATCGTTTGCTCCTGAATCCAAGATCCAGTTGAAGGATGAGTTGTCCACGAAACATGATTCTAATGTTGAACGATCAATATTACTTGTACTCCCAATCTGGAAGAATTCTTCCTGGTTTCCATCAATTCTCTTCCTCTTGTTTAGAGAGTTTATAGCATTCTGATCTGCCATTCCAAGTTTTTCCGAAGATCCACTCATGGCCAGCTTGCTTAGGGATTTTGTGACTTTTACCAGATTGCTTTGATTTTGAGACCTCAGCGTCAGAGCAGACTTTTCCATTTCTTGTTTGTCGAAGGACATTTTAACTGGCATTGAAAAAGAAACTTATTAAACTTTATTATAGGTAGAATGTTTAGAAAAAATATTTTATTTGAAATAGTTACATGATGCAAACATGTTCTGGGAAAAACGTTAAATAAACCCTTTAACTATTTCGTGATAATTTAACCGACTGTACACGTCGTTGCCGTCCTTACTGGCATGGTCACTCCAGGGTGACTCGCGGTATCAACCGTGTAGTTTGGTTAAACTAAGTTTTAGTCATAAACTTAATTAATATTCATAACAAGAACTACAAAAGTCCTCTATGATTATTAACTATCACCATAGACGGTCGGGAAGCACCAACTTCCGTGCAAGCTTAACCCATTATTTTCGGTTCTCGGGATCCTCTTGGAAATGTCGTCCTTTGGGAATGGTCACTCTAGGGTGACTCGCGGTCCATTTCCAAGATTCCTCCGTCCCCATATTCTTTTGGAACTATCACGGTGTCAAACCTCCCACAAGCACACCTTCCTTAGAGAATGGACACACTAGGGTGACTCGAGGCGGTGTGGTTAGCAGACCTTGTGACAGTAATAATGGAGACCTTTGTTTTATTCTATACTTGCCATTGTTTTTAGGAAATAACGTTTTTAATTTCTAAGTTATAAAAACTTATTATATAAACTGTCTATTAATGACACATTAAAAGTTTATATTTTGGCTTCATTTATTACGTCACGTAATTTTAAAATAAGCCCTAAAAAATGTGTTTATTATTTCGTCGGTAGTGATAGATCAAAACGTACGCTCTCCAGGTCGATGGGAGGGGTCCTAACCGGTCACCCAAAAGTGGATGGTGAACCGGCCCCACTTTTGATTCCCTCTTCCTTAGGCAAGATTGTACGTTTGAAATATTTCCGACTAATAATTAACACTTTTACATTTACTCTTTATTATTTATATCTATCCTATATAGACATATTAATAATGATCTAAACATAGACACTATGTTTGAGGGTTATGAAAATAGGTTATATCAAATTATATCTATGATGAATATTCATAATTAATGATACTTATTCTCTAAGAATTATCATTAAACATTTTAATGCCCTTTAATAATTATTTATGAAATATTAAAATAAGACAATGATATTATTCTTCGAATATTATCATCCATATTTTAATTTATTAAATAAGACAATGTTATTTAATTATTAAATAAAATCCATATTTAAATTTATGAATGAATTAAAATAAGACAATGTTATTTATCCAGAAATAACATCCATATTTTAATTCATATTAATTAATCATAATTAATTTTAATTCATAAATATTAATTTCATTAATAATAATTAATAATTAATCCACGGGATCGGGGTCGGAATAAAAATCCGACCCATATAAAAAAAAATTGCACGTGGGCCCTCCGGGCTTAAGCCCGGGCCCACGTGCCCGTGGAATGGGCAGGGACATCCCACGGGTAGGCCAGGGCATTGCCCTGGCACTTCGGGCTGGGCCTGCAGGCCCATTCCGCTGCCAGGCAGCGTGGCCTGCGGCCAGCCCGCCAGGCCCACACGGGTGCCCTTCCCCTGGCCGAATGGCCTTGGCGAGGGCCCTGCCCGTGGGCCTGGCCCGTGGGCTTTGCCCCTGGCGAACAACCTGGGGCTGCAGCGGCAGCCCCTGTTCGCGTCATTCTCGGGCTGGGCTGCCAAGGGCAGCCCGGTCCAACTACCCGGTCCGATATTTCGGGTCGGGTAATTTTCTTATTTTAAATTAATATTTAAAATATCTAGAAATTCAAAATTTCAATTTTAAATAATTAATTTTATTCATCAAATAATTCGTTCTTAAACCCATTAATTAAATTACGTAATTATTTATCCTTGAACCATGGCTCTGATACCAATTGTTGGGAATCACGTCTCGGATTCCTTGAAAATTATCACGAATTGTACCTCCGGACCATCCGGGTAACATTTAAAAAATTATTTTAAAGCGGAAAACTTGTTATCCGTACAACGGTCCGAATATCGGATAATATCCATATCCCAAGATCTGATAAATATTTTGTAATTTAATATTCATAAATCATTATTAATAATCTAGTCATAATAGGAAATAAATAGAAAGCAGTAAATGGTTGCATTTATTAACCCAATGCATAAGGCCGTACCTCAATTGACGACTTCCGGCTGCGCGTTCTGAATCGGGCAGGGCTCCGCCAGTGCTGAGGGAAACTCCCGTGATCTTCCGAGATATTCTCCTGGAATCCTCGTACCGAAGGGTGGGCTTCGCCGGCAGGACTCCGTCGCAAAATTTTAACTGATGGTTCTTTTTAAGTTTCCGGAGAAATAGTCTCCTAAACCGAACCAGAAAAGAGAGATCAGAGAGAAAATTCGCAGACCCTGAGGAAGAGGGAGAGTTCGAATTTTTCTCTGGGGAAAGGTGTGAAAAATGTGTAGAATGAGCCTCCTATTTATAGGCTCAAACCGTAACCGAATTGGAGAAATTCCCTCCCTAAAATTCGAATTCTATATATTAAATATAATTAATTATCTTAATCCAATGGTCCAGATTTAATCTCATCTAAATCCAATGGATATAATTAATTAGGGATTTAATTAAATAAGAAAGATTTGGATAAATAAAAAATCCAATCTTATCTTCTTATCTTTATTAAATTCGAATTATCATATATATTTATATTAAAATTCGAATTATCATTATCTAGATCCAACGGTTGAGATAAATCTTTAAACCGATCTAATGGATCAAATTAGATTAGGATAAAATCAAATATAAAAAGATTTATTAAAAACAATTTCGATTTTATCCTTAATCTTTAATTCGAAAATTATATAAATATATATAATTAATTAATTTCCAATCCGACGGTAAAGATTAAATCTTAGACCGATCTAACGGATATAATTAATTAACCAAATTCGAAAATTTAAACTTGGTCACCAAGTTATCAAATTCGAATTTATCAATATCCTAATCCAACGGTTGATATTAAATCATAACCGATCCAATGGATAATATTGATTTTAGGGATTTGCTAAAATACCAAAACATTTGGTACTTATGCCGCAAATATGGAAAGACCAAATCATGTTATTCGAATTGGCTAGGGTTTCATACTATGAAACCCTAATTCGAATTTACACATATAAATATATATATAAATATATATTTTTATTTATTAATATAAATCTATTAATTATTAATTAATTATTAATAACATATTAATAATTAAATTCAAATAATTAAATTATATTAATATTTCCTGATCTCAATATCACACATTAAAATGTCATGGTGCCACACCATCATTTAAATTCGTGACATGTGATTTAATTTCAAAGTTTATCGAACCGATCATAAACTTAGAAAATCCATAAATCACTAACCGTAAGTCGAAATGACTTGGTTCAAAAAGCAAAGTTGCTTAGAATTTAATTTCCAACAACATGGTGCTGATAGAAAATCTAAATTCTAACTTTCTTTTATCAGTTAATTTCGTGTACCAAAATATGGTACTTTTGCCACGCTAACGATAAAACTATCTGACGTCTGCCACAGACCTTTCAGTTTTATAAGTCAAGCCAAATGATTAAACATTATCCAGAATGTATTTTAATCACGTACGTATCATCCGTTACGGAGCTATCCTGGGGACCATGGACCCGTATCACTTAAGCTCCAACGAACTGCTAGTTGTTCGTCAAACCTCGAAGTGATTCCACTATAGACCCGAGGCTGCACTCTTTAGTGATACGGTATATATTATTCCCTTTATATCAGCAGGGTGTCCATTGATACAATCAAATTCGGGTTATTGATCTTTCACTTGATGATCCACACACGAGCAGGCGGTTTCTACCGTTATGCCCCTCATTGCATTTTCATCCTTGACTCAGTCAGTAATATTATGAGTGACCCACTTATGGTTTCGATTCATAAGTTGCGCACGGATACCTCTCACTTCTCACCACCGACAATCAAGGGAATCATCATCACTCTGAAGAGAGCTGTGTGATGCCCATGTCTATGACCAAGCTACCCTTACTGCTGACTATCATGTTCCCAAAATAATAGTGTTGGGAACAGCGGTAATATTTCGTGTTCTTTAACGGTTAAATCAAAGAACAATCAAGCCAGCAGCTTGGACTCAAGATCACTCAGGACTTAGATCGAATATCCATTTGATCATCTACTAGTGACTCAACTCCAAGTTATCAGTGACGGTCTTATATGATAACTTCCGGAGTTTAAGTCAGGTCCAGTCCAGTATGAAGACACTTCATACTTAATGCACTTCTAGTGAGTGTGACACACACAAAATCCAGAATAGGATTATCACTTAGTCACATTAATGACCTTATACGATTAATGGGCTCCCACCCAGTTGATAAGGTCACGGACATTTTAAGTTCATTTATTATGATTATTAATTCTTCCTCACATTGACTCTGTTGTGATAATAATAACATAATTGCATCCTTTATGAACTAAGGAATCAAACATTCTATTTTACTCTACCAGAAACTATAATAAGATTATCATAATAAGCATCATCTTTATTCAACGACTTGTCATAATCTTTTACAAATGGATAAACTATCTTGTTTAAGGACACATATGTCCAACACTTCATAGATCTGGATCTTCATTACTTGCTTCAGTTCTCCTTTTATTGCTTCCACCATCTCGTCGAGATCACGTTTAGTGACAACTTCAAGTTCCTCTTTTTGAGACATAGTAAGATCATAATACATATGGAACTCAAATATGGGCTTTTCTTTTTTTTTTTTCTTTTTTTCTATTTAATTTTTTTTCTTTTTTTTTCTTTTTTGCCTTTTTTCTTGATACACAATACAGATTTGTAACAAATAAAGAAAAAAATTACAACGAAATAAAGATAGAAATCTGACCGAATTAGAACCTTAGCTCTGATACCAAATGATACGAACCCCATTAAGAATTACGAGACCCGAAGACAAAATGGTTCCGGATGACATTACTTCGATCAGATTGTGTGGAGAATCTGGAATTTCTTGAACCCGAACAAGCAAGAACCGAAGGAGTTGTTATACAACCTTCCACCCAATACTTTGATGAACTCAATAATAAAACTCAGATTATGAAGACGCCACAAACGAAGATGGAAATTCGCTTGATAAGTCGAAGAACGCCACGGAAAGATTCCGATAAGTTCGTAAAGCTCCTAAGAACTATAGAGAGAGTTTCTAACTCACAAGATATATCTGAAAACTTGATTCTCAGTTCGTTGGTCCTCTTGGTGGCCTTTAAATAGGCATTACAAAGTGGTGGGAATTGATGACAACCACTCATAAAACCCCAAGAAAAGACCAGCTTTCAAACTACCCTATTAACTACTACTAATCCCAACAACAACCATTAATTGAAACCCCAATACAACAACATGACTAGGTTCAACGTTTTTAACTAAAGGAAATAACCACACACTTAATCAAATTTGACCAAACTAATCCAAAGCTTGAATAATGTTCATCATCTTGGGATGAAGATCAGAATCATAATGAACGGTCTTCCTTGAATCAGCTTGAGCCCAAATCTTTTGAATAAGCCCATTCAGCATGCTCTTGAATTTCTTCCATTCTTCTTCGCTTAAGCCATGTAACTCTTCATTGAAGTCTTGGTTACTCCTCCGAATTGGCTCTTTGAAGCGCCTTTGTTTCTTTGCTCGTAGAATCACATCATTCTCTCTCTCTTGAAGAAGATTTTTCCTCAAATCTTGGACGTAGTAGAATTTATCGATGGCCGGAGACATGTTGAGCTGCTCGTCGTGACTCGAGTTTGTCTTTGATTCCCTTGGAAGTTTTGTTGGCTGGGAAGCTTCCTCGACAAGTGTACTCACCACGTGATCTTTTATCGGTAGAACATCATCTCCTACAGTAACCTCATCGACAACCACTTTCAATTGTTGTTTTTTCTCTTCTTGTGTGTGAGTCGTTTGTTCAGCCCTGCCAAAGATCTTTTCCATAATTGTATCACATGATATTTCAAAAGACGTTGGTTGGTTTCTTCGCATTCTTTCCCGCTGTACAGCTTGTGAATGTCCTCCGTGAGTATTTTCAGAACTTCGTGAGTGCAAGCCCCGTTTACGTTCTATTCGGTTAACTCTAGCGTGAACTTTATAGATCTGGATCTTCATTACTTGCTTCAGTTCTCCTTTTATTGCTTCCACCATCTCGTCAAGATCACGTTTAGTGACAACTTCAAGTTCCTCTTTTTGAGACATAGTAAGATCATAATACATATGGAACTCAAATATGGGCTTTTCTTTTTTTTTTTTCTTTTTTTCTATTTAATTTTTTTTCTTTTTTGCCTTTTTTCTTGATACACAATACAGATTTGTAACAAATAAAGAAAAAAATTACAACGAAATAAAGATAGAAATCTGACCGAATTAGAACCTTAGCTCTGATACCAAATGATACGAACCCCATTAAGAATTACGAGACCCGAAGACAAAATGGTTTCGGATGACTTTACTTCGATCAGATTGTGTGGAGAATCTGGAATTTCTTGAACCCGAACAAGCAAGAACCGAAGGAGTTGTTATACAACCTTCAAGCCAATACTTTGATGAACTCGATAATAAACTCGTATTATGAAGACGCCACAAACGAAGATGGAAATTCACTTGATAAGTCGAAGAACGCCACGGAAAGATTCCGATAAGTTCGTAAAGCTCCTAAGAACTATAAAGAGAGTTTTAACTCACAAGATATATCTGAAAACTTGATTCTCAGTTCGTTGGTCCTCTTTGTGGCCTTTAAATAGGCATTACAAAGTGGTTGGAATTGATGACAACCACTCATAAAACCCCAAGAAAAGACCAGCTTTCGAACTACCCTATTAACTACTACTAATCCCAACAACAACCATTAATTGAAACCCCAATACAGCAACATGACTAGGTTCAACGTTTTTAACTAAAGGAAATAACCACACACTTAATCAAATTTGACCAAACTAATCCAAAGCTTGAATAATGTTCATCATCTTGGGATGAAGATCAGAATCATAATGAACGGTCTTCCTTGAATCAGCTTGAGCCCAAATCTTTTGAATAAGCCCATTCAGCATGCTCTTGAATTTCTTCCATTCTTCTTCGCTTAAGCCATGTAACTCTTCATTGAAGTCTTGGTTACTCCTCCGAATTGGCTCTTTGAAGCGCCTTTGTTTCTTTGCTCGTAGAATCACATCACCTATGACGCTTCAGTAGGTCAAAGTTTGGATACTTATGCCGGTAATATTTCTTAGAAAAATAGCATATCGCCTCTTGTATACATATCAATATGACCAGTAATGGAATTAGAAATTATGTTCGGAGAGGGATAGATTTAAATTTTTAGTGAAATAAAAAGAATGTGTTTATATTGATTTTTTCAACAATAACCGACTACTTTGTCTGTAATTACGAAACCTTTGATTCCATCCATAAATTATCTTCCTTATGAATTCTAGTCTTAATAAGACTGTTAGGTCTTACTGTTCATTTGTTATGATATGAATATACCACATCAATTCCTTATGTATGGGTGATGATATTTCATTGATAAAAGCCAATTCCAATATACTTATTGGAGGGTCCCATTGGCGTGCATCCAGTAAGAATTGATCCTACGAATTCACCTACTATGAGTTGGGTGCTTTAACCATTCAGCCATGGATGCTTAGTGGGGATCCTTGTACATGGTGAATAATGAAATTCCAATTGAAATAAAATCTTTAGGGTAAATTAATGCAATTTAGGAGGACTTGATCTTAATGAAAGGACGTCAATTCAAATCCTGGATTTTCGAATTGAGAGAGAGCAAGAATTCTCACTATCTCTTAGATTCATGGACCCAATTGAATTCAATGGTATCTTTCATTCACATTTTTTTTCAATCACAAAACGTTTTATAAAACTCTTGGACTTCTGAATTTGGAGTATCCTGTTGGACATATGTGTCCTTAAACAAGATAGTTTATCCATTTGTAAAAGATTATGACAAGTCGTTGAATAAAGATGATGCTTATTATGATAATCTTATTATAGTTTCTGGTAGAGTAAAATAGAATGTTTGATTCCTTAGTTCATAAAGGATGCAATTATGTTATTATTATCACAACAGAGTCAATGTGAGGAAGAATTAATAATCATAATAAATGAACTTAAAATGTCCGTGACCTGATCAACTGGGTGGGAGCCCATTAATCGTATAAGGTCATTAATGTGACTAAGTGATAATCCTATTCTGGATTTTGTGTGTGTCACACTCACTAGAAGTGCATTAAGTATGAAGTGTCTTCATACTGGACTGGACCTGACTTAAACTCCGGAAGTTATCATATAAGACCGTCACTGATAACTTGGAGTTGAGTCACTAGTAGATGATCAAATGGATATTCGATCTAAGTCCTGAGTGATCTTGAGTCCAAGCTGCTGGCTTGATTGTTCTTTGATTTAACCGTTAAAGAACACGAAATATTACCGCTGTTCCCAACACTATTATTTTGGGAACATGATAGTCAGCAGTAAGGGTAGCTTGGTCATAGACATGGGCATCACACAGCTCTCTTCAGAGTGATGATGATTCCCTTGATTGTCGGTGGTGAGAAGTGAGAGGTATCCGTGCGCAACTTATGAATCGAAACCATAAGTGGGTCACTCATAATATTACTGACTGAGTCAAGGATGAAAATGCAATGAGGGGCATAACGGTAGAAACCGCCTGCTCGTGTGTGGATCATCAAGTGAAAGATCAATAACCCGAATTTGATTGTATCAATGGACACCCTGCTGATATAAAGGGAATAATATATACCGTATCACTAAAGAGTGCAGCCTCGGGTCTATAGTGGAATCACTTCGAGGTTTGACGAACAACTAGCAGTTCGTTGGAGCTTAAGTGATACGGGTCCATGGTCCCCAGGATAGCTCCGTAACGGATGATACGTACGTGATTAAAATACATTCTGGATAATGTTTAATCATTTGGCTTGACTTATAAAACTGAAAGGTCTGTGGCAGACGTCAGATAGTTTTATCGTTAGCGTGGCAAAAGTACCATATTTTGGTACACGAAATTAACTGATAAAAGAAAGTTAGAATTTAGATTTTCTATCAGCACCATGTTGTTGGAAATTAAATTCTAAGCAACTTTGCTTTTTGAACCAAGTCATTTCGACTTACGGTTAGTGATTTATGGATTTTCTAAGTTTATGATCGGTTCGATAAACTTTGAAATTAAATCACATGTCACGAATTTAAATGATGGTGTGGCACCATGACATTTTAATGTGTGATATTGAGATCAGGAAATATTAATATAATTTAATTATTTGAATTTAATTATTACTATGTTATTAATAATTAATTAATAATTAATAGATTTATATTAATAAATAAAAATATATATTTATATGTGTAAATTCGAATTAGGGTTTCATAGTATGAAACCCTAGCCAATTCGAATAACATGATTTGGTCTTTCCATATTTGCGGCATAAGTACCAAATGTTTTGGTATTTTAGCAAATCCCTAAAATCAATATTATCCATTGGATCGGTTATGATTTAATATCAACCGTTGGATTAGGATATTGATAAATTCGAATTTGATAACTTGGTGACCAAGTTTAAATTTTCGAATTTGGTTAATTAATTATATCCGTTAGATCGGTATAAGATTTAATCTTTACCGTCGGATTGGAAATTAATTAATTATATATATTTATATAATTTTCGAATTAAAGATTAAGGATAAAATCGAAATTGTTTTTAATAAATCTTTTTATATTTGATTTTATCCTAATCTAATTTGATCCATTAGATCGGTTTAAAGATTTATCTCAACCGTTGGATCTAGATAATGATAATTCGAATTTTAATATAAATATATATGATAATTCGAATTTAATAAAGATAAGAAGATAAGATTGGATTTTAAATTTATCCAAATCTTTCTTATTTAATTAAATCCCTAATTAATTATATCCATTGGATTTAGATGAGATTAAATCTGGACCATTGGATTAAGATAATTAATTATATTTAATATATAGAATTCGAATTTTAGGGAGGGAATTTCTCCAATTCGGTTACGGTTTGAGCCTATAAATAAGAGGCTCATTCTACACATTTTACACACCTTTCCCCAGAGAAAAATTCGAACTCTCCCTCTTCCTCAGGGTCTGCGAATTTTCTCTCTGATCTCTCTTTTCTGGTTCGGTTTAGGAGACTATTTCTCCGGAAACTTAAAAAGAACCATCAGTTAAAATTTTGCGACGGAGTCCTGCCGGCGAAGCCCACGCTTCGGTACGAGGATTCCAGGAGAATATCCCGGAAGATCACGGGAGTTTCCCTCAGCACTGGCGGAGCCCTGCCCGATTCAGAACGCGCAGCCGGAAGTCGTCAATTGAGGTACGGCCTTATGCATTGGGTTAATAAATGCAACCATTTACTGGTTTCTATTTATTTCCTATTATGACTAGATTATTAATAATGATTTATGAATATTAAATTACATAATATTTATCAGATCTTGGGATATGGATATTATCCGATATTCGGACCGTTGTACATATAACAAGTTTTCCGCTTTAAAATAATTTTTTAAATGTTACCCGGATGGTCCGGAGGTACAATTCGTGATAATTTTCAAGGAATCCGATACGTGATTCCCAACAAATTGTATCAGAGCCATGGTTCAAGGATAAATAATTACGTAATTTAATTAATGGGTTTAAGAACGAATTATTTGATGAATAAAATTAATTATTTAAAATTGAAATTTTGAATTTCTAGATATTTTAAATATTAATTTAAAATAAGAAAAATTACCCGACCCGAAATATCGGACCGGGTAGTTGGACCGGGCTGCCCTTGGCAGCCCAGCCCGAGAATGACGCGAACAGGGGCTGCCGCTGCAGCCCCAGGTTGTTCGCCAGGGGCAAAGCCCACGGGCCAGGCCCACGGGCAGGGCCCTCGCCAAGGCCATTCGGCCAGGGGAAGGGCACCCGTGTGGGCCTGGCGGGCTGGCCGCAGGCCACGCTGCCTGGCAGCGGAATGGGCCTGCAGGCCCAGCCCGAAGTGCCAGGGCAATGCCCTGGCCTACCCGTGGGATGTCCCTGCCCATTCCACGGGCACGTGGGCCCGGGCTTAAGCCCGGAGGGCCCACGTGCAATTTTTTTTATATGGGTCGGATTTTTATTCCGACCCCGATCCCGTGGATTAATTATTAATTATTATTAATGAAATTAATATTTATGAATTAAAATTAATTATGATTAATTAATATGAATTAAAATATGGATGTTATTTCTGGATAAATAACATTGTCTTATTTTAATTCATTCATAAATTTAAATATGGATTTTATTTAATAATTAAATAACATTGTCTTATTTAATAAATTAAAATATGGATGATAATATTCGAAGAATAATATCATTGTCTTATTTTAATATTTCATAAATAATTATTAAAGGGCATTAAAATGTTTAATGATAATTCTTAGAGAATAAGTATCATTAATTATGAATATTCATCATAGATATAATTTGATATAACCTATTTTCATAACCCTCAAACATAGTGTCTATGTTTAGATCATTATTAATATGTCTATATAGGATAGATATAAATAATAAAGAGTAAATGTAAAAGTGTTAATTATTAGTCGGAAAAATTTCAAACGTACAATCTTGCCTAAGGAAGAGGGAATCAAAAGTGGGGCCGGTTCACCATCCACTTCTGGGTGACCGGTTAGGACCCCTCCCATCGACCTGGAGAGCGTACGTTTTGATCTATCACTACCGACGAAATAATAAACACATTTTTTTTAGGGCTTATTTTAAAATTACGTGACGTAATAAATGAAGCCAAAATATAAACTTTTAATGTGTCATTAATAGACAGTTTATATAATAAGTTTTTATAACTTAGAAATTAAAAACGTTATTTCCTAAAAACAATGGCAAGTATAGAATAAAACAAAGGTCTCCATTATTACTGTCACAAGGTCTGCTAACCACACCGCCTCGAGTCACCCTAGTGTGTCCATTCTCTAAGGAAGGTGTGCTTGTGGGAGGTTTGACACCGTGATAGTTCCAAAAGAATATGGGGACGGAGGAATCTTGGAAATGGACCGCGAGTCACCCTAGAGTGACCATTCCCAAAGGACGACATTTCCAAGAGGATCCCGAGAACCGAAAATAATGGGTTAAGCTTGCACGGAAGTTGGTGCTTCCCGACCGTCTATGGTGATAGTTAATAATCATAGAGGACTTTTGTAGTTCTTGTTATGAATATTAATTAAGTTTATGACTAAAACTTAGTTTAACCAAACTACACGGTTGATACCGCGAGTCACCCTGGAGTGACCATGCCACTAAGGACGGCAACGACGTGTACAGTCGGTTAAATTATCACGAAATAGTTAAAGGGTTTATTTAACGTTTTTCCCAGAACATGTTTGCATCATGTAACTATTTCAAATAAAATATTTTTCTAAACATTCTACCTATAATAAAGTTTAATAAGTTTCTTTTTCAATGCCAGTCTAAAAATGTCGAATCCAATCATGTCACTGCTATCGAACAACACTCTCGCCGGAAGTAACTTTCCAAAATGGAAGAGCAACATAAATATTGTCTTGATCAGTGAAAACATACGTTTTGTTCTCACCGATGAATGTCCCCCTGCACCGGCTGCTAACAGCGCCAGAGGTGTAAAGGAACTCTATGACTCTTGGATTCATGCAAACAATCGTGCTAAGGCATATATGCTGGCTAGCATGTCTGATTCACTAAGAGTCAAGCTAGAGGGAAAGGACGCTGCTTATGATATCATGGAATCTCTCCAAGGTATGTATGGAAAGCAGTCTGAGCAAGCTCAACATGAAGCGACTCGTCGCTACATGAATGCCAAAATGAAACCAGGGACATATGTTCGTGACCATGTCATGAGTATGACCAATTGGTTTAATGAGGCTGAGCTGCATGGGGCCGTGGTGGATGAGAGATCTCAGATCAGCATCATTCTTAACTCGCTGTCACCTGAGTTCGTTCCATTCACCAGCAACTACATTATGAACAAACTGAAATATGGTTTGACACAGTTAATTAATGAGTTGCAAACCTTTGAGGACATCTCGGGTTTGATCAAGAAGAAATCTGAATTGAACGTGATGTTCAAGAAAGGATCTTCTTCCAAAAACTCGAAGATGAAGAAAAGGCCCGGTCCTAAGAAGAAATGGGGGAAGAATTTCCAGCCAAAGACAGAAAGCAAGAAAACTGCTGAGAAAGGAAGATGCTTCCTTTGCAAGGAAAAGGGACATTGGAAAAGAGATTGTCCCAAATTCCATAATGAAAAGAAGAATGAAACCGGTGAGTGTCTCACCTGATAAGTTACTTATCACACATTTGTTTTAGAAAGTCTTTTCTCCAAAGATCTAAAACTGAAACATGTGACATTCTTTGTTTTTCAGCAGCAGCTAAGGAGTGATTGCCGGAAGTCGTCCGAGAGTCTAGGAGATACATAATGGCGAAATAAAGAGGCTCAATTTTTTTTTATTTACTCATTTATTTAATGTAAGGATCTCATGAAAGGCGATTTGAAAAACTTTCAATTTTTATCTTCATTATTCTTAAATAAAATTTATTTTTGATCCTATGCAATATTGAGTAAATATCTGAGTTCTTTAAACCTTTTATCAAAAGGGTTGATCATAGTGATGATAACACTATGATGGAAATTAAAGACAATACTTAAGTAATTGCTGAACCAAGTGACAAGATGTCACAAGTATTTGTCAACAGTGTCTGTTGATGAAGAGAGTGCAGAAACCACGGTCCCAAATCAGAACCAAGGGGTACTCAGACGTAGTGGGAGGTTCAAAAGACCAGTTGAACGCTACGAGCACACCCAGTTGGAATTTCACCTAGCTGTCACAGACACTAGCGTTGAAGATCCCATAGGCTACAAGCAAGCTATGGTTGATCCTGATAAGGGAGAATGGCAGGAAGCCATGAACCAAGAAATAGAATCAATGGATTCTAAGAAGTCTGGGAACTTGTAGACTTACCGGATGGCTTCAAAACCATTGGCTGTAAGTGGGTATACAAGCGAAAGAGAGGAGTGGACGGGAAGGTTGAAACCTTCAAGGCTAGACTAGTGGCAAAGGGTTTTACCCAGAGGGAAGGTATTGATTTCGATGAGACCTTCGCTCCAGTCGCTAAGTACAAGTCCATCCGGATTCTCATGGCCATAGCCTGTAGTCTCAATTACGAGATTTGGCAGATGGACGTCAAAACCGCCTTCCTGAACGGGTACATTGACGAAAACATCTATATGGACCAACCAGAAGGGTTCGTGCAACAGGGTCAAGAAGGGAAGGTTTGCAGATTACTTAAATCCATTTATGGATTGAAGCAAGCCTCTAGATCCTGGAATCTAAGGTTCGATGAAACCATCAAAACCTATGGATTCATTCAAAACGTCACTGAGGCCTGCATCTATAAACTCAATGACGAAACCGTGGAAGTTTTTCTTGTTCTGTACGTCGACGATATTCTTCTCATTGGAAACAGTGTGAAGAAATTATCGGACGTAAAGGCGTGGCTATCTACGCAATTCCAAATGAAGGACATGGGAGAAGCCAGTTATGTTCTTGGGATCCGTATTTTCAGGGATCGCAACAACAGGCTTCTGGCCTTATCTCAAGCAGCTTACATTGATAAGGTGCTTGAACGTTTTGCAATGGCAAACTCCAAGGGAGGTAATTTACCGACCAGACATGGAGTGTTCCTCAGCAGGAAACAATGCCCAACTTCTCCGGAAGAGCAAGATGTGATGAGGCGAATACCCTATGCTTCAGCAGTGGGAAGTCTGATGTACGCTATGCAGTGTACTAGGCCAGACATCTGTTACGCTGTGGGAATTGTTAGCAGATATCAATCCAACCCTGGTATGGCTCACTGGACAGCAGTGAAGAACATTCTCAAGTATCTTCGGAGAACGAGAGACTATATGTTAGTGTTTTCAGGATCAGAACTGAATCCACTAGGATACACTGATTCAGACTTTATGTCTGATAGAGACGCGAGAAAATCGACGTCAGGAGCGGTGTACACCCTTGCTGGTGGAGCGATATTCTGGAGAAGCGTAAAGCAATCCTGTATCGCAGATTCCACAATGGAAGCTGAATACGTGGCAGCTTGTGAGGCAGCCAAAGAATCAGTTTGGCTCAAGAATTTCTACATAGAACTGGGAGTTGTTCCAGATGTAGATGGGCCCCAAACACTATGCTATGACAACAGTGGTGCGGTGGCAAATTCTAAAGAGCCCAGAGACCACAACAAGGCAAAACATATAGAACGTAAATACCATCTCATAAGAGAAATAGTGCGTCGTGGCGACGTGAGGGTTGTGAAAATAGCTTCGGAAGACAATCTGGCTGATCCATTCACCAAGACGTTGCCAGAGAAAATAATCAGGAGGCATCTGGAAAGTATGGGTCTGAAAGACATGGGTCATCTTCTTTAAGTACAAGTGGGAGATTGTTGGACATATGTGTCCTTAAACAAGATAGTTTATCCATTTGTAAAAGATTATGACAAGTCGTTGAATAAAGATGATGCTTATTATGATAATCTTATTATAGTTTCTGGTAGAGTAAAATAGAATGTTTGATTCCTTAGTTCATAAAGGATGCAATTATGTTATTATTATCACAACAGAGTCAATGTGAGGAAGAATTAATAATCATAATAAATGAACTTAAAATGTCCGTGACCTTATCAACTGGGTGGGAGCCCATTAATCGTATAAGGTCATTAATGTGACTAAGTGATAATCCTATTCTGGATTTTGTGTGTGTCACACTCACTAGAAGTGCATTAAGTATGAAGTGTCTTCATACTGGACTGGACCTGACTTAAACTCCGGAAGTTATCATATAAGACCGTCACTGATAACTTGGAGTTGAGTCACTAGTAGATGATCAAATGGATATTCGATCTAAGTCCTGAGTGATCTTGAGTCCAAGCTGCTGGCTTGATTGTTCTTTGATTTAACCGTTAAAGAACACGAAATATTACCGCTGTTCCCAACACTATTATTTTGGGAACATGATAGTCAGCAGTAAGGGTAGCTTGGTCATAGACATGGGCATCACACAGCTCTCTTCAGAGTGATGATGATTCCCTTGATTGTCGGTGGTGAGAAGTGAGAGGTATCCGTGCGCAACTTATGAATCGAAACCATAAGTGGGTCACTCATAATATTACTGACTGAGTCAAGGATGAAAATGCAATGAGGGGCATAACGGTAGAAACCGCCTGCTCGTGTGTGGATCATCAAGTGAAAGATCAATAACCCGAATTTGATTGTATCAATGGACACCCTGCTGATATAAAGGGAATAATATATACCGTATCACTAAAGAGTGCAGCCTCGGGTCTATAGTGGAATCACTTCGAGGTTTGACGAACAACTAGCAGTTCGTTGGAGCTTAAGTGATACGGGTCCATGGTCCCCAGGATAGCTCCGTAACGGATGATACGTACGTGATTAAAATACATTCTGGATAATGTTTAATCATTTGGCTTGACTTATAAAACTGAAAGGTCTGTGGCAGACGTCAGATAGTTTTATCGTTAGCGTGGCAAAAGTACCATATTTTGGTACACGAAATTAACTGATAAAAGAAAGTTAGAATTTAGATTTTCTATCAGCACCATGTTGTTGGAAATTAAATTCTAAGCAACTTTGCTTTTTGAACCAAGTCATTTCGACTTACGGTTAGTGATTTATGGATTTTCTAAGTTTATGATCGGTTCGATAAACTTTGAAATTAAATCACATGTCAAGAATTTAAATGATGGTGTGGCACCATGACATTTTAATGTGTGATATTGAGATCAGGAAATATTAATATAATTTAATTATTTGAATTTAATTATTAATATGTTATTAATAATTAATTAATAATTAATAGATTTATATTAATAAATAAAAATATATATTTATATATATATTTATATGTGTAAATTCGAATTAGGGTTTCATAGTATGAAACCCTAGCCAATTCGAATAACATGATTTGGTCTTTCCATATTTGCGGCATAAGTACCAAATGTTTTGGTATTTTAGCAAATCCCTAAAATCAATATTATCCATTGGATCGGTTATGATTTAATATCAACCGTTGGATTAGGATATTGATAAATTCGAATTTGATAACTTGGTGACCAAGTTTAAATTTTCGAATTTGGTTAATTAATTATATCCGTTAGATCGGTCTAAGATTTAATCTATACCGTCGGATTGGAAATTAATTAATTATATATATTTATATAATTTTCGAATTAAAGATTAAGGATAAAATCGAAATTGTTTTTAATAAATCTTTTTATATTTGATTTTATCCTAATCTAATTTGATCCATTAGATCGGTTTAAAGATTTATCTCAACCGTTGGATCTAGATAATGATAATTCAAATTTTAATATAAATATATATGATAATTCAAATTTAATAAAGATAAGAAGATAAGATTGGATTTTTGATTTATCCAAATATTTCTTATTTAATTAAATCCCTAATTAATTATATCCATTGGATTTAGATGAGATTAAATCTGGACCATTGGATTAAGATAATTAATTATATTTAATATATAGAATTCGAATTTTAGGGAGGGAATTTCTCCAATTCGGTTACGGTTTGAGCCTATAAATAGGAGGCTCATTCTACACATTTTTCACACCTTTCCCCAGAGAAAAATTCGAACTCTCCCTCTTCCTCAGGGTCTGCGAATTTTCTCTCTGATCTCTCTTTTCTGGTTCGGTTTAGGAGACTATTTCTCCGGAAACTTAAAAAGAACCATCAGTTAAAATTTTGCGACGGAGTCCTGCCGGCGAAGCCCACCCTTCGGTACGAGGATTCCAGGAGAATATCCCGGAAGATCACGGGAGTTTCCCTCAGCACTGGCGGAGCCCTGCCCGATTCAGAACGCGCAGCCGGAAGTCGTCAATTGAGGTACGGCCTTATGCATTGGGTTAATAAATGCAACCATTTACTGCTTTCTATTTATTTCCTATTATGACTAGATTATTAATAATGATTTATGAATATTAAATTACAAAATATTTATCAGATCTTGGGATATGGATATTATCCGATATTCGGACCGTTGTACGGATAACAAGTTTTCCGCTTTAAAATAATTTTTTAAATGTTACCCGGATGGTCCGGAGGTACAATTCGTGATAATTTTCAAGGAATCCGAGACGTGATTCCCAACATGAAGTTCACGCTAGACTTAACCGAATAGAACGTAAACGGGGCTTGCACTCACGAAGTTCTGAAAATACTCACGGAGGACATTCACAAGCTGTACAGCGGGAAAGAATGCGAAGAAACCAACCAACGTCTTTTGAAATATCATGTGATGCAATTATGGAAAAGATCTTTGGCAGGGCTGAACAAACGACTCACACACAAGAAGAGAAAAAACAACAATTGAAAGTGGTTGTCGATGAGGTTACTGTAGGAGATGATGTTCTACCGATAAAAGATCACGTGGTGAGTACACTTGTCGAGGAAGCTTCCCAGCCAACAAAACTTCCAAGGGAATCAAAGACAAACTCGAGTCACGACGAGCAGCTCAACATGTCTCCGACCATCGATAAATTCTACTACGTCCAAGATTTGAGGAAAAATCTTCTTCAAGAGAGAGAGAATGATGTGATTCTACGAGCAAAGAAACAAAGGCGCTTCAAAGAGCCAATTCGGAGGAGTAACCAAGACTTCAATGAAGAGTTACATGGCTTAAGCGAAGAAGAATGGAAGAAATTCAAGAGCATGCTGAATGGGCTTATTCAAAAGATTTGGGCTCAAGCTGATTCAAGGAAGACCGTTCATTATGATTCTGATCTTCATCCCAAGATGATGAACATTATTCAAGCTTTGGATTAGTTTGGTCAAATTTGATTAAGTGTGTGGTTATTTCCTTTAGTTAAAAACGTTGAACCTAGTCATGTTGCTGTATTGGGGTTTCAATTAATGGTTGTTGTTGGGATTAGTAGTAGTTAATAGGGTAGTTTGAAAGCTGGTCTTTTCTTGGGGTTTTATGAGTGGTTGTCATCAATTCCCACCACTTTGTAATGCCTATTTAAAGGCCACCAAGAGGACCAACGAACTGAGAATCAAGTTTTCAGATATATCTTGTGAGTTAAAACTCTCTCTATAGTTCTTAGGAGCTTTACGAACTTATCGGAATCTTTCCGTGGCGTTCTTCGACTTATCAAGCGAATTTCCATCTTTGTTTGTGGCGTCTTCATAATCTGAGTTTTATTATTGAGTTCATCAAAGTATTGGGTTGAAGGTTGTATAACAACTCCTTCGGTTCTTGCTTGTTCGGGTTCAAGAAATTCCAGATTCTCCACACAATCTGATCGAAGTAAAGTCATCCGGAACCAATTTTTTTCGGGTCTCGTTATTCTTAACGGGGTTCGTATCAATAGGTCTAAAGTAAAAAATAGTGGCAAAAATATCGTAAGTCAACAAAACTAAAGCAACACATATCTCCGTCCTTTCTATTTTTATTTTTATGGATGTTGGTTCAATGTCACGTGACGTCGAGTTGACTGAAATATGCGTCTTAGTCAGGGACGGAACCAAGAAAAAAACTAAGGGGTGACGAAAAAAAAAAAGACATAAATACTACAATTAATAGTTAAATATATTTCAAAGGATATGATTACATCAAAATAGACAATTTTTAGTTGACAGGTGACATTCTATATTACCCGAGTCACATTCTAGTTTGTCGATATTAAAATCAAAATCAATTTAAACTCTTCGTAATTTTGAAGTATGATTGTCTTCAATTTTAGGCCTTTTATTCACATATTAAAATTTAAAAAAAAAAACTGAACTGGAATAATAGACAAAATTAACCCAATTTAATTTTTACATTCTATAGTTAATTTATCACATCTAACTAAATCATTTTCTAAACCAAATTAATAAAAAGACATACAATTTATCATACCTGACCAATGACCATATCAATTTTTATATAAAAAAACTAATAAAAGCTATTGTCTAATGAGTCTAATCAATTCTTTCAAAAAAAAAAAAAAAGTCTAATAAAGTAATATAAAAGTATATTGCAGGTTTATTTTGACAACTATCCAATTATTTGCCTCCTCGTGTGTTGTGTATTGGTATCACTATCACATACTTACATTAATATTTTTATTACTATTAATTAAAAAATAATTTTAAACATAGTAAAAAAATATTTTCTAAAAAAAATGTCACCCCCACCAACACATCGTTCCGTCCCTGGTCTTAGTTGATCAATATTAGATACTTATGCAGCTAATAACTTTTTTTTTAAGTAGACGGGGGCATAGTTGTCATAAATTGAAGTTCAAGAAGCAGATACACGACCACCATCCAAAGTTGAGGAGCATTATACGTAGTACTATACTATAATTGATACGTGAAATCGGAGTTGCATGTGATGTAAATGAGTTTTAAGATTCCGATTACCTGGCAATCGAATTACATTACATGATTTCTACACACCTTGATGAATAATGAATCCCTTTGAATTGTCAAATCTTTTTTGTTTGTTTAATTTTTCATGTGACGTGTATATCGGTCATATTATTATTCTTAGGACACGTGACAGGGCTATTAATTTTTACGTAAATAATCATGCACACAGATTTGCATATGCAAGCCCTTCAATTGGCTAACCAGAATGCTAATTTTATCTTGTTGAGATACTTTTGGATTGCTTTGGTTCCAGATATTGATACCATGTTCTTTCTTGAATTGCCAAATATAAAACCTAATCTTGTGGACACACTTGCCCTTTTCCTCGGAATTAATATAAGAATCGTATAATAACCAAGGTTTTAAATGTCGTTTTGACGGAATTTTGCGAAATTTAAAACCATAATAATAACAAGGGTAATTCGTTGAATCAATGACATGAAGTTTATGTATTGGTGCATTTTCTTTTGTAACATATTGCTTCTTTCGCATGAAAATATAATTTTTATATTAACTTATACACGGTATCAAGGTTCTAAGTGCCATTAATGTTAACGGGCATGCCGCAAATACCGCACAAATTTCACGGGCATGCCGCATGCCGACGGAAATATCGACGGGAAAGTCGAAAAAAATGGCATGCCGCAAATGCCGCATAAATTTCACGGGCATGCCGACAGAAATATTGTTTGAAAAGTCGGAAAATAATTTAGAATATTTCGACTATTTTTTTATATAGGTTCAAAATTACTTATTTATCACCATAAGACATAAATAAATTGCTAAAAAATCACACTAATAATAAGACATTATATTGATAGGTTATAGTTGTTTTTATATAAAAATAAAAATTATCCTTATAACTTAGAGAAAATATAAATATATGATTATAATTAAAATAAAACATCATATTGACAGATTATAGTTCTTCACAGACATGCTACATGCCGGCTGCCGCAACGCAACTCTAAAAAAAAAGGCATGCCTGGGAATTCAAAGTCATGGGTAGGTAAGAGTTATATGATATATTTAAGAATATTTTTTTTAATCTAGACAATGCTGTCTTTTGAAAATTAAATGAAAGAAAATAATTTTGATAAAAATCAACTCGTATGGGAAGTGGGAACTATGTAATATGTTATCTTTTGAAAGCTTAAAAATTAGAGCTTATTACTCTTAATATTTAAGAGCAATTTTCGAATTCCAATACTCCAATTGATGATCACGATGAGTTTCCTTATTAGCAAAGCACAGATCTAACTTTGCCTAGAAATTTAAGGGATAAATTGGAATCTTGACTTGACTCAATTATTTTATTAATTAGTCCCAAGTCTCACGCTTATGAGTCCTTAATTTAATTCCTTAAGAATATGAACAAAGGAAGGTCTCTTTTTCTACAATTTCTCTCCGACCATTTACTCATCATTATAAAGACAGCCTTTTCTTGACTTGGAAAATATCCCATTTTGTTTATTTATTTATTTATTTTTAAAATTCATTGACGAAAAGTAGGCGAAATCCACATGGTGTGTGTTTCGGAGAATGTCATGTTTGTTTGTACTATAGGCTATATGGAATAATAATCAATAATAATATGTGTGTGTATTTAGTTGCTCTATGCATAAAGCTAAGCCATCCTTCACGTGACACCACCACTTATTTGCATGTGCATCATCCCCTTTTTCTTTTCTTTTTTTATTTTGATTTTTTTTAATATAATCGTGATATTCGAGTACACCCGATTAGTAACCGCGAGGCGCTGGTATTATCAAACGGTAGATTACCTTGAGATATGGAAAATCTCAACTATCGCCTTACTACTAGACCAATCCTTTTGGATGTGTTTTTTCTTCTTCCTCTTTGATAATAAGACTTTCTCTATAACATTTAAACTTATTACTTTATATCAAATAGTTTTTTTAATGTTTTATAAATCATTTTTCTCTATAAAGTTTTTTACATTACCTTGCTTTACAAACTTATCGTTTTGTATCAATTTGCTCTTAATTTTTTCTTTCTCTATGATTTTTTAATATATATCAAATCTATCTTTTTGTTAAATATTAATAATTTTCCGATCACTTTTAAAGTAAACATAATTATTTTTAATAATATAATAGAAATGACAAGCTTTAGGCTAGCTTGTGGATAAAATCTGGGAAACCAAAAAAGGAAATACGTAAAAGAGAATGTCGAGAAAGAAATTCCGAGAGAGATTTTACAAAATTGGTTAATATATTAAGTGTAAAATCTATATAATTATAATATAAATACTATTAATTTGTCTTTTTGGCAGAAGTGGTCAACAACGGACGAGAACTGCCATTGGTTCCCCAAACGACGGTTAAAACTGTGGTTTGAACTTAATTTTGCACTAGTGAGAGAGGGGCCATTTTGATACAAATTCAATATCATTGAGCGATAAATTGACACAAAATTATTAGTTTAAAAGAGTAAACTAATACAAAGAAAATTTAAAGAATAAACGTGATATGCCACATGAGAATCGAATGATGTGGATCAAGGTTCAACTTATCGAACTTATCGATAAATCGCTTGCCGTTATCGACGGATTAATTGATAACTTACCAGATTATCGATGGAAAACTAATAATACTGTAGCTTACCGATTACCGATACTTTTCGATGATTATCGACGGATTATCGACACTTATCGAGGATTATCGATGAAAAATCACTAAAATATTTTTAAGAATATATTCACTAAGTTTATAATGTTGATAAAACATTAAAAATGCCAAAAATAAAATCATTTCATACTCAAACATAGGTAAATAAAATATACTCTCACTCTCACATATGTAAATACTTGAATAAAATCATCGAAAAGTGCAAAATTTCTTGAAAAGTACCATATTTTTGTTATTTTTCAAGATATTTGCCGATTTTCGGCAAAAATCATGGAAAAGTACTGGCATAGCCGTCTTACCGATAACTACCGGCAAGACGGATAATCGAAGATTATCAAAGATAATCGTGGAAAAGTCGAACCTTGATGTGGATAATAAAATAGGGTAAACTGCGGCTTATGTACCTGATGTAGATAATTATAGAGAGAGATCGATGGTTCAAGCAAAAGCTTGAAAATTTTATTAACTTCAAAAAAACTGAATAAAACAATCGTACTGTGTTGAATATATATCCTCAAACACCTAAGAATAAAATCTAAACTTAATCGCCTATAAAAGTGCAAAACAAATCAACAAAATAAATAACCCTAAATAATAAATACGTAGTAGAAAAATAAAAGAAATAAATATTATGCATGGAACTCAAATTATGTTTGAGTTAGTCGGCATCATTCTCCCGGGGGTCAAGAAAATTCGCCCTCGAATTTGCTGGTGCGTCATCGTTAGAGTTGTCTCCGGTGTAGAGGCGGAGGTGTTTCACGTTAAATACGTCGGCAGTGCGAATATGACTCGGGAGTTTTAGACGGTATGCATTGGAGTTGAGCTTCTCAATAATCTTGATGGGACCGATCGTTTTCGCCTTTAGCTTATTGTACTCGTGGGTGGGAATGCGCTCTTTGGTGAGAACGGCCCAAACAAAATCTCCAACTTTGAACTCCACGTTGCGACGTTTGTTGTCCGCTGCCCTCTTGTAACGAGTTGTGGCGTCTTCAAGGTGAACAACTGTAGCGCGGTGTGTTTCTTGGAGATGTTCGATAAAAGCCGTTGCATCTCCATGCGTTCGAGTTTGGTCGGGCAATGGTGCAAGGTTCAGTGGGCAGCGTGGGACGACACCGTAGACGATTTGGAACGGGCTGAATCCGGTGCTGCGATTTGTAGCGTGATTATGCGCAAACTCGGCTTGACAGAGCTTCAAATCCCAGCTTTTAATTGTTTCTTTGACAAGGCATCGGAGAAGATTACCAAGCGCACGATTCACGACTTCAGTTTGCCCATCGGTTTAGGGATGATACGCGCTACTGAAATCGAGGCGAGTATCCACCAAGCGCCAAAGGGAGCGCCAAAAGTGGCTCAGGAAGCGGGTGTCGCGGTCTGAAACGATCGACGACGGAAGTCCATGGAGACGATAAATTTCACGGAAAAAAAGAGAGGTGACATTTACCGCGTCCGTCGTTTTCCGGCACGGGATGAAGTGAGCCATCTTCGAGAACCTATCGACAACCACAAAAATTGAATCATGACCTCGTTGAGTACGCGGAAGTCCAAGAATAAAATCCATGCTAATGTCAATCCACGGTTGTGTCGGAATCGGGAGTGGCATATAAAGGCCTGCAATCGTGGCTTTATCTTTGGCGATGTGGCAGGTCCGACAACGCTCCACGAAACGTGTAACGTCTCTCCGTAATGTAGGCCAAAAATAAGAAGTCGTAACAAGTCCGTAAGTACGATCCCGTCCCACATGACCCTCGTTGTGGAGATCACGAATAATCATAAGTCGAAGACTACTCTCGGGAATGCACAGGCGCGTGTCATGGAAAAGGAATCCATCTGACCATGAGTAATCGAGACGTTCACCCGCGTGAAGGCGCTGCACAATCCGCGAAAAGAACGGATCCACTGCGTAAAGTTCGGTTATGGTGTCAAAACCAGGAACTTCGACGCGCATCTTGGTGAGCAAGGAATGGCGGTGGCTGAGTGCATCAGCAACACGGTTCAAAACACCGGCCTTATGCTTGATCGAGAACGTGAATTGTTGAAGAAAAGCAATCCATGAGGCATGGCGTGAGGAGACTTTGTCTTGAGTGCCGAGATGTTTTAAGGCGTCGTGATCGGTGTAAAGAACGAATTCCTTTTGAAAAAGATAATGCCGCCAATGATGGATGGCACGTACAATCGCGTAAAACTCCACGTCATATGTATTATAACGAGACTTTGGGCCGGTGAGTTTCTCGCTAAAATAGGCGACGGGTCGGCTACCTTGGCTTAGTACAGCCCCAATACCCACTTTAGACGCGTCGCAGTGGAGCAAAAAAAGTTGGCCAAAATCGGGGAGAACGAGGATCGGTGCGGTTGTTAGCTTCGCTTTTATTGTTTCAAAGGACTCTGATGCTTGTTGTGTCCAATGAAAATGACCCAACTTAATACACTCGGTGATCGGTGCCATGATCGAGCTAAAATGAGGGATAAATCGACGGTAAAAAGAAGCGAGACTGTGAAAACTTCGAACCTCGGTAACAGTACGCGGCGGTGGCCAAGAGGCGACGGCTTGGACTTTGGACTCGTCCACGCTCAAGCCCTCGGCAGATATAACATAGCCCAAAAAAACAACTCGGTCCGTGAGAAAAACGCATTTTGGCTCCGCGGCGTAGAAGGCGTTACTGCGAAACACATGAAGAACTTCCCGAAGATGTCGCAAATGGTCTTCGGGGTTAGCACTATAAATCAATATATCGTCAAAATAAACCACCACAAATTTACCGATGAATGGACGGAGAGTTTGGTTCATGACGTGCATAAAGGTGCTAGGCGCATTAGAGAGGCCAAATGGCATAACAAGCCACTCGTAAAGGCCCTCACGTGTTTTGAAGGCCGTCTTCCACTCGTCGCCGGGTCGGATGCGGATTTGGTGGTACCCGCTCTTCAAGTCCAATTTACTAAATATACGGGCACCGCTTAATTGGTCGAGGAGATCATCGAGTCGTGGAATTGGAAAACGGTAGCGCACCGTAATCTTGTTGATCGCACGACTATCGACGCACATATGCCAAGTGCCATCTTTTTTTGGCGTGAGGAGTGCGGGGACGGCACAAGGGCTGAGGCTCTCCCGGATATGCCCTTTTTGTAGAAGGTGCTCGACTTGACGGCGGAGCTCTTCGTGTTCGGAAGGACTCATCCGGTAATGGGCGCGGTTTGGTAGCACCGCATCAGGCACAAAATTGATCCTATGTTGGATGTCACGAAGTGGTGGGAGCTCGGCCGGAAGCTCACGGGGAAACACATCGCGGAACTCCTCAAGAAGCGGCTGCACTGTACCAGAGATCGGTTGGGCAGCAATGACGGGTTTGCTGAAGAGCGCGTAGACAACGCCCGACTCCGTTATTGCGTCCTCAAACTCAGCCCGAGACAAGAGCGTGGTCGCTGGCCGTCGTATCGAAGCTTTTTCTGGATTAGAGGGCAGAAGCACAATTTTTTTCCACCAAAATAGAAGCTGTATGTGTTTGTGAGGCCATCATGAATCGAGTGTCGATCAAATTGCCATGGTCGGCCCAATAGCAAATGGAAAGCGTCCATAGCGACAACATCGCACATAATTTTCTCTCGATAAGTCGTGCCGATCGATAAATTCACTAAGGCCCTTTTAGAGACGGTGACATCGGTACCGGTTTGGAGCCACGCTAATTTGTACGGCTTGGGATGTTTCTCCGCTTCTATTCCTAACTTCTTGATGACGTCTTCGGCGATAATGTTTTCACAACTACCCGAATCAATGACAAAGCGACACACCTTGTCGCCGATAGTGCAAGATGATTGGAATATATTATTGCGAAGCCAACCATCGTCGTTGCTCGGGGGAGAGAGGAGACTTCGCCGTACCACGAGAGCATGACCCACATCGCCCGTAACTTCTTCAATGTCATCACTGGCCTCGATATCATCATCATAAATTGGGTCACCTAGAAATTCATGGGTGTCATCGGCAAGTAACCCAGGTCGGGTGTTCTTCAGACAAGCATTGCGGCGATGCCCCGATTCACCACAACCAAAACAACGAATTCCACCTCCGATATAAGGGGGAGTCGTCGCTGTAGCAACGGGCAAGGCAGTAGGCGGGGCTGGATTCATACGAGGAGCCGGAGGTGCAGTAGCGGGGCCACGATTAGGTGGGGCTGTTGTGGACGGATTATAAGTGCGCCTCGATTGTTGACGCTCAATAGCAAGGGCCCGTTGATGAGCTTCGGCGACCGTGAGCGGGTCAAACGTATTCAAGACGTCGGAGATCGCAGCACGTAATCCCCCGATGTAGCGGGAAACCGTTTGCTCTTCGGTTTCTGCGATATCATTCCGAGAAAGAAGCATAAAAAATTCGGTGGAATAATCAGACACGGATTTCGTACCTTGCCGTAGATTCTGCAAACTCTGGTAAAGGGTACGAGCGTAATTATACGGGAGGAATGCAAGTTTCATATGCTTCTGCAATTTAACCCAAGACGCGATCTTTGACTTTCCGCTTCGGGCTCGGTGTGCTTTCGTTTGAGTCCACCACGCCGCTGCGCGACCGCGAAAGCGGGTAGCTACGAGGGAGGCTCGTCGATCTCCAGGTACAGCTTTAAAATCCAAAACTTCTTCGACCGCGACAAGCCAGTTTAGAAATTCGTCTGCGTTTACGTTTCCATAGAACTCGGGAATTTCCATCTTGAATGCCAATTCCCAACGCGTGTCGGTCTCCACTCTGTCTACATGCGGGTATGCTTGGGGCTGAACGGCGGGGTTCGGCGCGAATGGGTTGTCGTCGTCAATATTGGATCCGTCAAGTGTGGCGGGCGCTGCGGGTCGCTGTTGAAGAAGCGCTGCAACGGAGCGTGTTAAATCCTCCACTTGTTGACGTAATCCGGCGAGATCTTCACGTCTATACACGTTATCTAGGTCAGCTTCACGATCTTGGGCACCTCCACGTCGTCCTCGGCGTGCCATGGCGGAGATCGGAATAGCTCTGATACCAACTGATGTAGATAATTATAGAGAGAGAGATCGATGGTTCAAGCAAAAGCTTGAGAATTTTATTAACTTCAAAAAAACTGAATAAAACAATCGTACTGTGTTGAATATATATCCTCAAACACCTAAGAATAAAATCTAAACTTAATCGCCTATAAAAGTGCAAAACAAATCAACAAAATAAATAACCCTAAATAATAAATACGTAGTAGAAAAATAAAAGAAATAAATATTATGCATGGAACTCAAATTATGTTTGAGTTAGTCGGCATCAGTACCCAATGTTTGATCGGTTGCGGATTATATACTCAATGTTTATTTTCGACGGCTAATGTACTCAAACTTGATTCCGTTAGATTTTTAGTGTTTTCCGTCACTTGACCATCAACGGGTGATATGTACATTTTTCGTATTTTTGACATAACTCACTCATTTTTTGTCCAAATTTTATGCACGACCTACTATTGGAAAGATAAGAGATAGATCTACAAATTTAGTGTTTCAAATTTTGTAAAAAAAGTTTTTAAAAATTACGAAATTTCAATTACAACGTAAAACTAGACATTAGTTTAATACAAAATATTTGTTTCGAGTAAATTTTAATATACTTAATGACTTTTTATGATGAAATGTAAAACTACAAAGTTGTAGATAAATATTTTATCTTTCCAACGGTAGTTTATTTATAAATTTTGGACAAAAAAAGAGTGAGTTATGCCAAAAATATGAAAGATATGATGTGAAAAAAACTTTCTTATTTTTGGCATAACTTACTCATTTTTTGTCCAAAATTTATAAATAAACTACCATTGGAAAAATAAAATATTTATCTACAACGTTTTAGTTTTACGTTTTATCAGAAAAAGGCATTATGTATATTAACATTTGTTCGAAACAAATATTTTGTATTAAATTAATGTTCAGTTCTACGTTGTAATTAAAATACCGTATTTTTTAAAAACTTTTTTTACAAAACTTAAAACACCAAAGTTGTAGGATCTATCTCTTATCTTTCCAACCGTAGGTCGTGCATAAAATTTGGACTAGAAAAGAGTGAGTTATGTCAAAAATACGAAAAGTGTACATATCACTCGCTGACGGTCAAGTGACGGAAAACACGAAAAAATCTAACGGAATCAAATTTGGGTACATTAGCCGTCGAAAATAAACAATGGGTACATAATCTGCAGCCAATCAAACATTGGGTACATTAACTGCAGTTTACCCAATAAAATATTATGTGGCAGTCGACTGGAGATGGGCTAACATTTGACTAAGGGTAGATGGATTGAAAACGACATCATATTATTGAAGTTTGGCTATTTTTTCCGGTTAAAAAAATTGATATTCACTGTTACTTTCCGGACAAGAGTTAATACTTTTGTTGCAGAAATCCCATAAGATATATAATTAATCCAAAAAACTAGGGGTGAAACCGGTACCGATAATCGGTAAATTAGTTTTTTTTGGTATTGGTATTGAAAAATCGAGAAATTTTTTTTTGGTATTGGTATTGGTATCGGTTCTAAAAATTTCTAGGTTTTTTATCAAACCGAGACTGAGACCGAAACGGAGTAAAAAGAAAAGAAAATCGATAAATAAACCGAGACATGAACCGGGAATAACCCGGGAAAAATCCAAAAATAATACAAAATACCATGTCCGAAATATAAAATACATGTCTAATACATAAAAACATCAAACATAATTAAACCATGTCATTTCTTTTTCTTTGATTTTTATTTCACCTTCTCCTTTTTCTTTGATTTTGATTTCGCTTTCCTTTTTCTTGGCCATGTTACTAGTTACTAACTTACTACTACAACCGGTAAGAGCGGAGGGAACAGAAGTTGAAACGGGAGCTTCAGAGCTTTCTTCTACAATAAACAATTTAAAGAAATTTGCGTTTAAAAAATATAAAAGCATAATTATTATATACAACGTTACAATTACGTTAAAATTGACATAGATATAAAATTATATAATAAAAAATAGTTGTATACAGTATACACTATTTTATAAGTCTACACTGTTTTATAATCACAACATGTAGTCGGTTTTTGTTTCAAATTGTCTTCATTAAATTTTAAATGCTATTGTTTTTCTCTCATACTATTGGTGTGGTATACACTGTTTTATTCAGCATATTCAACAAACCTATTTACAAAACTATTAGAAACGACATGTAGTTTACAACCGAAACCGATACTATCAGTATCGGTTCTCGGTATCGGTATCGGAAAACGATAACCGATAAGTATCGGTTCTTGGTTTTAAACTAAATTTATCAGATTTTTTTGAAAACCGATCCGAGATCGATACCGAAACCGAGACGATACCGAGAAACGGTTACAAAATTTTCACCCCTACAAAAAACCGTAGAATAGTAGTTACATTGGAGTGTTAAATATTTTTCAAATACTTTTTGAAAATAGCTTTAATTATATACACTGGTGAAAGTAAAGCCAATGAGAGTGGAGTTCAAACTCTTCAATTTTTGTTTTTGTATTTATGATCTATTTTTTTTTTTTTTAGTGTTAAATTAAAATAAATTTTTATCTCAACTCCTTTCAATTTTAATGAAAGTTATATATAACCTCCTCAATATTTCTTTATAATAAATTAAATCTATCTCTAAAATATATAAATTTTGGTTTCGGCAATGATTGATCGATTATATACATATGTAGGTACATATATATGTAAATGCAAAAGGTGTTGACGATGGAAATATGATTAAAATTCGAGCGTTCTTTGCTGAATTAAATGGAATAAATAAATATATTGCAAAAATCAGTTGCCGTGTATATTACTTCCCAAGGCAATTTTTAAAAGCTTCCATTAATGTTAAGATTAAATTCCATGCACAATCATATTCGTATTAATATATAGAAAATGGTCAATGCTTTAATATATATATATATATATATATATATATATATATATATATATATATATATATATATATATACACTGATATTGGCCTTTATGCTTCTAGCTTTTTGTGTCTAGGGTTCTAACTTTTGAATGATAAAAACGCTATAGTCTATGAATAATTTATGTTAGAAATAGATCATTAAGCAACATTTACGTACGTACCTTCCTTTTCTTTTACTCAATTGTATCATTGCTTGAATGCTTGAAATTTGTCAAGGCTAGATCACCAGGCCCGGGCTCGATCTGTAGGACGGAGCGGTTGCCCGCATTCGTCATAGTGGTCCGAAGAATTTGCCGTGCCCGACCAAAATAAAAAATAATTAAAAATAGTAGAAAAATAAAATAGTTAAAATTAAAGAATTAGAAAAGTAGCAGTTCTTATTCTCTCTATAATTCTTGCGAATGAAGCGAAGTAGCGAACTATTTATTTATATATTTATATTTCACGGATACCAACAACAAATATTATTTATTTTATCCCGCGTGACTTAATTAAAAATATTTATTTTATGAATTTACAAAGAGATACAATGAGTTATGGCTGTCATTTTGTTGGATATCGTCTAATCACGTTGTAGTGTTTATGTAATATATATAGAGAGAGAGAGTATCAATCATGAAGCATTAATAACTTGACAAAAGGAAATTGGTACCTAAACCAATATCAGTATGTGATCACCTACTTAAACCGTGTTCAAAATGAATAGTATAATTTATAATCAACATTGATATGAAATGGTGACATGTAGTATGCAATAATTTCTCAGAAGATAGGCAAAGAGCTTTCTGAATCGTGTTCAAAATGAAATATATATGATTGACTGTCTGGCATTGGCATGAAATGGCCAATCCTTGTATAGATAAGTATGCAATAATTTCTGAGAGGATAAGAAGAGAAGCTCTCTATATTTCTGATAGATTTGACATCATATATATACCTTGAATATTTACCAGTTTTGCTCATACAAAGCTTTTTTGTTTGATTTGATGAAATGAATGAGGAGTATTTGAGATCAACTCTCCCTGACAGGAAGCACATTGTCAGAAAGGAAGAAGGTCCATGGGTCCACTCCAGACCCACCCACCCACCACTAACCCACATTGTCTTTGTTAGCACATGCAAAGTGGAGAAACACAACACACCAGATCTGACCCACTTCTCTCTCTCTCAATTCTATCCAACTTACTCTTATAATATATGATACAGAGTTACAGACCATCGTGGCAAAAAATATTTAAATTTTAATCGACTGATGTTATATGGACCAAAACTGAAAACTGAAAAAATAACTTGTAGTCAACAAATATGAAAGCGCCATATTTTTTGTCTAATTTTTTTGAAAGACGATCAATTTAATAACGTAGTGCTATATATTAAATATATACATATGATACACATTATATGCTTGTTCAACTATTTAGGATTTTCGTGTCTAATTGTTTTTACAGACGTTTGGTCAATTTTGTAACATAATACTATTTAGGGTTAATCTCGGTAAAAGTTTCAACACTTTCAAAAAATAGACCAGTAGGTTCTATTTTTTTTTTTTGGGACAAAGTTCCAATTTTTTGGTTTTGAATCCGTCAAAATTTTTGTCCTCCACCGTTACTCATGCCACGTCAAAATTTTGGTTTTGTATTCTAATTCTTTTTTTTACCCGGACAAAGTTCCAATTCTCTGATTTTGTCTCTTCATTTCACTTCCGTGAAAATTCCAAACCATGAATTATAAATTTGTTGGGGCTTGAAAAAGCAATAATTGTGCTCCCGTTTAAGTACATATCCCACTATTGTTTTTGATCGTCCAACTTTCTGATGGTTAATTTTCCCCGGAAATGAGGATAAAAATTTGTAACGGTGGCATGAGTAACGGTGGAGGATGAAAATCTTTACGAGGGTACCAATAGGGATACAAAACCAAAGAATTGGAACTTTGTCCGGGCAAAAAAAAAATTGGAACTTACTAGTCTATTTTTTGAAAGTATCAAAACTTTTGCCGGGATTAACCCTACTTTAATATATATATATATATATATATATATATATATATATATATATATATACACACACACACACACATTTATATGCTCATTAAGCTATTTAGGATTTTCTCTCATTTGAATTCAACGAAAAATTGGATGGAAAATTGTGTCGCTTCACTTTGGTTGATGTTGAATATTTTTGTCGCTATTTTATTTTTTACTTAGACCCTTGCCGCATCAATTAATCAGAATTTGGATACTTATCCAAATATAGAATAAATAGCAACATAAAAATCCAACTTTTTTATCCTCAAATCTTAAACCCAATATTTACTATTTTTCATGTTTTATATTCAAAATTCGTCCATTTTTTCTATTAATTTGATAGAATTTTGAATGTGCTGCTAAGTCATGAACACATGTCCCTTTCGAGATGCATAAAATTTTATTAACGACGCATCTAAACTTTTTAAATCAATTATAAATAAGAAAGAATTTTAATGAAAAATTGACCCTAAACTTTGACAAAGAATATACTATACCACCACAAAAATAAAAACATTAGATATTTATACCGCATATATATACATATCTCATCTCTCTCCTCCACTCCTTGGGATTTGTCCCACATCTCTCATCACTCTCACATCACATGTACTATAATTGCGAACTAATATAATAACTAACACTCAAAAAGCGCGTGTCATTCTTCTCTTTCTCAGCCAAAGAGCCAACCAAGACACAAACTTGAGCTTCAGTTTCTCTGCCACACACTCAGTTTTCATTGTTTTGCTTTTCTCTTCTCCAAAAGGAAGACAACACAGCATCAACATGGACATGCCATGAAATGAACTGAACTAGAAGAAGAGATCCAGTGGATAAGCTTCAAGATGTCTGCCAAATTGATTTACTCTTTGACAGACAATGAGAACCCAGATCTCCATAAGCACATTGGCTGTATGAACGCCTTCTTCCACCTCTTCGACCGCCACCGCCGCATTGCCGGCCACGCCCACCGCCAGAAGCGACTGCCTCCTCCTCCGCCAGGTTTCAGTTCTGTTGAGAGCCAAGAACTGAAAGAGAAGCAATGGAGCTCCATGGAATCATCAAGGCCTTCGTTTTCTACTTCTTCTTGTTCATCAAGCTTCTCATCGCTTGAGTACAACAAAGCGGTGAACGCAGAGCCGTCTCCGACCACGACCTGCTGTTCCGAAACACCCTCCCGGGACTTCCCTCGGAAACCGAGCGATCTCCGGGAGGCCGTCAAAGACTCTATGCACAGAGAGGCCCGTGGCTTATCGGTCAAAACGACGGCGGTTCGCACGCTGAGACACATTGACTCCCCAAGGCCCTTGGAACCACCTGACTCGTCGTTAAGAGTTTTCCTCCCGAAGTTCCGCGAAAGTGGGTACTCGAAGTCGTTTGATGAGAAGGATGGCCGGAGCGTTTGCTTGCCGAGGGATTTAAGGAGGCTTTCTTACGACGGCAGGGAGTCGCAGGAGAATCTCAAGGCCGCCATTAAGCTCAAGGAGCTTCCGAGGCTGTCGCTGGACAGCCGACAAGGATGCATAAGGAGTAATTCGGCCAATCTGCCGCAAGAGCCGGGGAGTTCTAAGCGAGCATCGAGCGTTGTAGCGAAGCTGATGGGGTTGGTCGACCCGATCCCTGTTGCGGACGATGTGAAGAGACCAGAAATCGCCGGAAAAGACGATCCCTTGTCAAAATCGCTGAAAGCGGTCAACAAAAACAAGAAGGATCATTTTTCTAGATCCCCGAGGAATTCCCGGACGGAACTCAACCAAGCTCGGCCGAGAAATGCTGAACCGGCAAAGAAAACAAATTCGAATCATCAGAAGTTTCCGATAGAAATGGCTCCGTGGAGGCAACAGCCTGCGAGCAGAAACAGAGGTCCTCTGGCACCGACTTTCAGGTCTCAAGAAGCGCTGGCCAAAACCGCAACCACACCGTTGACGGTTTACGGTGAAATTGAGAAAAGGCTTGCGGATCTTGAATTCAAGAAATCCGGGAAGGATCTCAGAGCGCTGAAGCAGATACTTGCAGCAATGCAGAAGGCAAAAGACACAACGGATGATGCGAAAGACGAGAAGCTTGCTTCTCAAGCAACCGGCCTCGATTATGGCTCAAATTTGGGAAACCAAAGAAACGTCCGAAACGACATCCCTTCGGTTAGTACTAAATCCCCAATCGTTATCATGAAACCGGCTAAACTTGTTCGAAGAAGCACCGGCGCCGCCTCGAACCTGCGTGCACACCCGCGAAAGCAGGAACCCGCCGAAACCGGAAAGGCACCGATGGCAAAGCAAACGACAAAGTTTATGACTGAAAGAAACAACCAAGATAGAAGTCCCAAAACTAGGAACACAAAGCTCTTTAACATGACTGAGAGTGAAGAAAACAGTGGAAGCTCGGGTAGAATCTCGGCATCCACGAGCCCGAGATTGCAGCAGAGGAGGCTAGTGTCGGAGAAACAATCCACTCCAACCAGCTCATCGGATTCGAGCAGCCAGAGAAGGCATAGCAGCAGGACACAACTGAAGTGCAGCAGTCCGGGCCGAAAATACAAGCCGGGATCTTCCATCACGCAGCGAACTAGCGAGGGCGAAACTTACTCCCTTCAATCCGAAAGCAACATCAGTCTGGTCTCAGAAGATATCGACGGCGAAGTGACAAGCATAATCCGACTTGACCAGATAGGCAGCGTCTACTTTGAGCAGAAGAACGGATACCAGAAGGTGCGCGTTTTTGCTTTTCTCCGTCGGTCTTTCTCTGTTTCGAAATGAGGTTTAATTGCATTATATGTATTGACAATTTTCACTTCGATTCAGAGCCCGAGTTCAGGATTCGGCGTAAACAAGACTGTGCCGGGACCTGCGAGTGCTACATCAGAACAACCGAGTCCTATCTCCGTTCTTGACGACGCCTTTTACAGAGACGACTCTCCTTCTCCGGTGAAGAAGAAGACTTCAACCACTTTCAAAGGTAATCTCAAGCGCCTTAAAGTCTGAGTTTTTCAAGATCAATTCCAAATCATTAACGAAATTTCTTGTTGCAGATGATGAGATACCTTATCCTGATGAAGCCGAGTGGGAGCTGATGGATTTAGATCAATTCCCAAATGGCAGAACCGACGTTGATCAGAACGCCCGGGAGACGTTCATCTCTAGCGCAGAATCATTTGTCTACGACAGCACAAACCCCGATCATATCTACATTTCAGACATACTGAAGGCGTCAGATCTTCCCAGCAAACTTGAGCACAGTTGGCCGAACATTCGACTCCGCTCGTCCCCGCACCTGATCAATCCCAAATTGTTCCACGTGCTCGAGCAGCAGGACACAACACCACGATTTTTACACGAGAGGATCCACCGGAAACTAGTGTTCGACGTCATGAATGAAATACTAGTTCGGAGGCTGCTGGTGACAGATTCCTTCACACAGTGGCCGGAAAAACTGGCGACAAAACCACCAAGAGGGCGTCGATTATTCACCGAGCTGTGCTCAGAAGTCGACCGGCTTCGAGGCAACAACTCAGGCAACGGGGAAGACGACGAGGACAGCTTGCAAGGCATCATAAGCGACGGTATGCCTAATTGGGCAGAGTTCGGTAGAGAAATTCCGGCAGTGGTATTGGACGTCGAAAGGCTGATCTTCAAGGACTTGATCACGGAATTCGTCAATGGCTGTGGCGTTTCCGGTGGCCGCTTACGGAAGCTCTTTCTCAACTAGCATTTTGCTGAACCAAATGAATATAGCTAAGTGTTTTTTTTTTCTTTCTTTTTTGGTGTGATTACTGATGTTAAGTGATAAAAATTAATAATAATCCTTACAGAAATTCTCTGGCTTGGCATGTAATTTGTAAATCCTAACTTGAGTATAATGATATAGAGGTGTAAGGTGTTACTCATACTCAATATGTTTTAACATATTTAACACTCGTGTACGGATATAAGTATTCAGTATATATAATATGTAACATAACATGGATCGTGCCTGAACTCATGAGTCTAAATCATTTTGTCAAATATTCCTGGTTTATTTTTCTCCTTGATTTGTCTTAATTGATTAGGGATTAGAGGGACCCGAAACGGAATTTAGTCCCGAAAAATTAAATATATTGTTATAAAATACACTAGGAGTTTATTTCATCTTTTGTTAATGAAAGTATTTGAATCAAGAGAACTTTAGATTTTGCTAATTTTGTTCGAATTTGGATGTTCTTTGGTAGATAGAAATTTTAAGTTTTGTTAATTCTCGTCTCTTTTGATCTTGTTCATAAACTTAATTCGATATTATTCATTTATCTTCTTTAGAGCTATGTTTCTTAGTTTGTGTTTTTTGGGTGCCAACTTAGATGGAATTGATCACATTGCGAGATGTCAGATGTCGCGCCTCCATATGCTCATATGCTCACACGAGCAAGAAAATGATTTTTCTAAGAAACTTCTTCATATGCTCTCACGATAACATTTTGATTTTCACTCAATAGTCTGACCTAAAAAAAACTCTTCCATTGAACAAAACATACATTTTTGTCTTAGAAATGATATATCAAAGTTTACTGACGTACAATGAAGACCTATACCATATTTTAAATAAAGGTGAATTTGCTTCTGAGCTATGGAAGAAGATGTCGGTTGAGGTGGGAGTCCCATTCATTGTTCAAGCGAGTTGGATGGAACGGGTCCAACTTTGGTTTAATAGAGCGAGGTCTCAATTAGGAATTTAATTTGGTATAATTCCTTGCATTACTATTTGGAGATTATAGAGACGCCGATGCCTCTCAAGAATAGAGGAAAAAACAGAGAGTGTTCTCGAAGTTTGGACTTCAATCAAACATTGGGTACATATTTTGGGTGCTAACATCCCTAAGGTTCATTGTTGGAATGAAAGTGACGACCGAATTTTAAGAAACTTGGCGTGCCTATAACAGTCTACAAAAAGAAAAAAAAAGTGCATGTTGTGAGATGGTCGAAACCGATAGAAGGTCAATATAAACTTAACCTTGACGGAAGCAGTCACGGTAATCCTGGTCTTGCTGGAGGAGGAGGCATCTTACGCTATTATAGAGGTATTCTTATCTTTGCATTCTATGAAAGTTTTGGAATATGTTCGAATAATGAAGCTGAACTCAGAGCTGTTTTAGAAGGTTTAAATATTTGTAAACAAATGGGTTACAATAGTATCAATGTAGAATGCGAGTCAAAAGTTGATGTCGACTGGATTCGTTCTCGTAAATGCAATATATATGGTACCTTTGGGACTTCTGGGAAGAACTTTTACAGGTATTAGCAACCATGAATGTTTCCATTCAACACATCTATAGAGAAGGTAACAAAGTGGCAAATGCATTGGCGAATGGAGGTGCTGAAGGTAGATATACATTGTTTACGAGCTCTAGCTATCTTTCAGATTGTATAAAAGGTTTATTCTGATTAGATAGATTGAGCACGGCATATACGAGCTCTAGCTATTTATTTAGCGTTTTGCATTTTGAGTTTGTTTTGTTTGATGTATGAGACATTGTTCTGATTATATTTTAAGTCTCGTACGGTTTTATGTTACCAAGGTATTCATCCGCTATAAGTGAGAATCTATCTAATATATTTTGATCTCAACTCTTCTTTAAAAAAAAATTGTGGGCAAGTTCCCGATAACGATTTTCAACAGAGTCGTCATGATAAGCCTGCTAATCGCATTTTTCTTCTTTCTTCATTCTTCTGTATCTTTTAAAAGTTACTAAATATGAAGGAGGCAACATGAATAATCGATTCATGTGTTAAATCTAACTAAAAGATTGTTGGGCTTCCAAATAAAAATGATACAATAAATCAATAAACGAAGAAACCACATTGTTGGGCCTCCGACAGGGCCATCTCCACCATAGAGCAACTAACAAGAGATTCAACTCTCAATATCCTCGTACATTTGCAAGGTTGTTAAATTGGTTTTTATTTTATTTTATTTTATATATAATAGAAATATTAGCGGATATTTAAAAAAATACCAATGTCTTATTTTTCTTCTTATTATTCTTTTACTAATAGTATACTGTTTCCAATGTCTCGTTCAAAATTATAAAATACCAATTTGTCGTCTTCATATTTCATGGAATGTTTGCAATTTTTTTGGAGGAGACTTCGGCTGTGTTTGGTACATAACTTGAAAACAGTTTTTGGTACGTAACTTGAAAACAGTTTTTTAGTTTTCTAACTTGTACAGTCACACTGGAAAAAATAAATGACTGTTTGGTGTGTAACTCATCAAATTGAACTCCAAAACATTTCAGGTTCTATTCTGTTTTTCTTAAGGATTTTCAAATACAGATTTTTGTTGTTTTCTGTTTTTTTCACTCAATTTTTTCTTTCATCACTCCTTATTTCTATCGACTTCATTAAGAGTAAAATCTGAACTGGGAACCGGGAAATAACTTCTTCTTTTTTTTCCGTCTATGTTCCAAAAAAATTGGGATTTTTTTTTACCGATTTCGGTTTTAAAAGTGCTTGACTTAAAAACCACATGTATTTTTGAAAACCAAAAATTAAAAACTACAAATAGTATAAAAACGACAATAAAAGTTTAAAATACACTAAAAATGACATACTAAAAACTAAAAAAATGACATGTAGTTTAAAATCAGAACCGGTAACAAAAACCGGGGAATATTTGTTTAGGGCATCGTTTTCGGTTCTCAATTCTAAAAATGGGTACCGAGAAGTACCAGTTCTTGGGTTTAAATTAAATTTCTTGGATTTTTTTTATAATCGATCCGGGACCGGTACCGGAACAGAGACAAAACCGGAAAACGGATACCAAATTTCCACCTTTAAACTTCACCATTGAACCTTCAAAGTCTCGATGCATGTTAAAACTGATTATTTAGACTATATAATATAGCTTTGATATGTTAAACATGATTGTATCTAATTTACACCGTAATATAATATTTATGTTATTGTATTATTAATGTAATAATATTTTTAAATTTTATTAATGTATTAAATATTTGATTTTTTAAGAAAAAATCGAATCGTATTCCAAACAGTTATTCTGTTGTTTTATTTCTAAAAAATAAAAACAGAAATGTGTACCAAACAGTTATTTAAAAACAACTGCAAGAGTTTTTTACACTACAACTATAAAATTCTGAATAGAGAAAACAAAAACAGTTCGAGTTGTCTACCAAACGGCACCTTCATCTCCTTCTTCTTTCCAAAAATAAAATTTTCAGCTATTAAAATTCTTCAAGGCCTTCAATTCATGAATCAATAGTAACTAGTATTATGTATTGTAAGCAAGGATAAAAATGCCGTTTTGGCCGATAAATCGTTTGCCGTTATCGATGGATTAATCGTTTGCCGATGGATTTATCGACGGAAAACCTATAAAAATTATCGTTTGCCGTTATCGAAACTTATCGAACTTATCGATGGATTAATCGTTTGCCGATGGATTTATCGATGGAAAACCTATAAAAAAATTTCACACATATTTTACACTAAAAGCATAACATAAAATACTAATGTCACAAAATATAAACATAAAAGTCTCATACAAAATATAATATATAAGCCACAAACCAAGTCTCATACAAATGTAGCCAAACATAAACTAAGTCTCATACAAAATATAAATAAACCAAGTCTCATTAACACAAACATAAATGCAAACAAAGAGTACTCGAAAATCTAGATAACTTCAGTTGAACGTGTATTGGCGGACCGCTTCCCAACTCCCTTGGCTTATGAGATAGGTCTCCCACCCTAGTCCTTGCTCCCTACAGTTGTTGATATAGTTCTTCAAGTGGTAGTCATATGTGCTCTGATCATGAAATGCTCCACGAGAAAGATATAGAGGATGGGTCCAAAACCCGCCTTCCCAACACGGCGAACAATCATGCTCAGCACAAAGTGCCATCATCTCAATCGAAGGTGGAGATGGAGCGGGGAAGCTAGGTTGGTAACTACTACCAACTGACTGTTGGACATATGTGTCCTTAAACAAGATAGTTTATCCATTTGTAAAAGATTATGACAAGTCGTTGAATAAAGATGATGCTTATTATGATAATCTTATTATAGTTTCTGGTAGAGTAAAATAGAATGTTTGATTCCTTAGTTCATAAAGGATGCAATTATGTTATTATTATCACAACAGAGTCAATGTGAGGAAGAATTAATAATCATAATAAATGAACTTAAAATGTCCGTGACCTGATCAACTGGGTGGGAGCCCATTAATCGTATAAGGTCATTAATGTGACTAAGTGATAATCCTATTCTGGATTTTGTGTGTGTCACACTCACTAGAAGTGCATTAAGTATGAAATGTCTTCATACTGGACTGGACCTGACTTAAACTCCGGAAGTTATCATATAAGACCGTCACTGATAACTTGGAGTTGAGTCACTAATAGATGATCAAATGGATATTCGATCTAAGTCCTGAGTGATCTTGAGTCCAAGCTGCTGGCTTGATTGTTCTTTGATTTAACCGTTAAAGAACACGAAATATTACCGCTGTTCCCAACACTATTATTTTGGGAACATGATAGTCAGCAGTAAGGGTAGCTTGGTCATAGACATGGGCATCACACAGCTCTCTTCAGAGTGATGATGATTCCCTTGATTGTCGGTAGTGAGAAGTGAGAGGTATCCGTGCGCAACTTATGAATCAAAACCATAAGTGGGTCACTCATAATATTACTGACTGAGTCAAGGATGAAAATGCAATGAGGGGCATAACGGTAGAAACCGCCTGCTCGTGTGTGGATCATCAAGTGAAAGATCAATAACCCAAATTTGATTGTATCAATGGACACCCTGCTGTTATAAAGGGAATAATATATACCGTATCACTAAAGAGTGCAGCCTCGGGTCTATAGTGGAATCACTTCGAGGTTTGACGAACAACTAGCAGTTCGTTGGAGCTTAAGTGATACGGGTCCATGGTCCCCAGGATAGCTCCGTAACGGATGATACGTACGTGATTAAAATACATTCTGGATAATGTTTAATCATTTGGCTTGACTTATAAAACTGAAAGGTCTGTGGCAGACGTCAGATAGTTTTATCGTTAGCGTGGTAAAAGTACCATATTTTGGTACACGAAATTAACTGATAAAAGAAAGTTAGAATATAGATTTTCTATCAGCACCATGTTGTTGGAAATTAAATTCTAAGCAACTTTGCTTTTTGAACCAAGTCATTTCGACTTACGGTTAGTGATTTATGGATTTTCTAAGTTTATGATCAGTTCGATAAACTTTGAAATTAAATCACATGTCACGAATTTAAATGATGGTGTGGCACCATGACATTTTAATGTGTGATATTGAGATCAGGAAATATTAATATAATTTAATTATTTGAATTTAATTATTAATATGTTATTAATAATTAATTAATAATTAATAGATTTATATTAATAAATAAAAATATATATTTATATATATATATGTGTAAATTCGAATTAGGGTTTAATATATGAAACCCTAGCCAATTCGAATAACATGATTTGGTCTTTCCATATTTGCGGCATAAGTACCAAATGTTTTGGTATTTTAGCAAATCCCTAAAATCAATATTATCCATTGGATCGGTTATGATTTAATATCAACCGTTGGATTAGGATATTGATAAATTCGAATTTGATAACTTGGTGACCAAGTTTGAATTTTCGAATTTGGTTAATTAATTATATCCGTTAGATCGGTCTAAGATTTAATCTTTACCGTCGGATTGGAAATTAATTAATTATATATATTTATATAATTTTCGAATTATAGATTAAGGATAAAATCGAAATTGTTTTTAATAAATCTTTTTATATTTGATTTTATCCTAAACTAATTTGATCCATTAGATCGGTTTAAAGATTTATCTCAACCGTTGGATCTAGATAATGATAATTCGAATTTTAATATAAATATATATGATAATTCAAATTTAATAAAGATAAGAAGATAAGATTGGATTTTTGATTTATCCAAATCTTTCTTATTTAATTAAATCCCTAATTAATTATATCCATTGGATTTAGATGAGATTAAATCTGGACCATTGGATTAAGATAATTAATTATATTTAATATATAGAATTCGAATTTTAGGGAGGGAATTTCTCCAATTCGGTTACGGTTTGAGCCTATAAATAGGAGGCTCATTCTACACATTTTTCACACCTTTCCCCAGAGAAAAATTCAAACTCTCCCTCAGGGTCTGCGAATTTTCTCTCTGATCTCTTTTTTTCTGGTTCGGTTTAGGAGACTATTTCTCCGGAAACTTAAAAAGAACCATCAGTTAAAATTTTGCGACGGAGTCCTGCCGGCGAAGCCCACGCTTCGGTACGAGGATTCCAGGAGAATATCCCGGAAGATCACGGGAGTTTCCCTCAGCACTGGCGGAGCCCTGCCCAATTCAGAACGCGCAGCCGAAAGTCGTCAATTGAGGTACGGCCTTATGCATTGGGTTAATAAATGCAACCATTTACTGCTTTCTATTTATTTCCTATTATGACTAGATTATTAATAATGATTTATGAATATTAAATTACATAATATTTATCAGATCTTGGGATATGGACATTATCCGATATTCGGACCGTTGTACGGATAACAAGTTTTCCGCTTTAAAATAATTTTTTAAAAGTTACCCGGACGGTCCGGAAGTACAATTCGTGATAATTTTAAAGGAATCCGAGACGTGATCCCCGACAATTGGTATCAGAGCCATGGTTCAAGGATAAATAATTACGTAATTTAATTAATGGGTTTAAGAACGAATTATTTGATGAATAAAATTAATTATTTAAAATTGAAATTTTGAATTTCTAGATATTTTAAATATTAATTTAAAATAAGAAAATTACCCGACCTGAAAAATCGGACCGGGTGGTTGGACCGGGCTGCCCTTGGCAGCCCAGCCCGAGAATGACGCGAACAGGGGATGCCGCTGCAGCCCCAGGTTGTTCGCCAGGGGCAAAGCCCACGGGCCAGGCCCACGGGCAGGGCCCTCGCCAAGGCCATTCGGCCAGGGCAAGGGCACCCGTGTGGGCCTGGCGGGCTAGCCGCAGGCCACACTGCCTGGCAGCGGAATGGGCCTGCAGGCCCAGCCCGAAGTGCCAGGGCAATGCCCTGGCCTTCCCGAGGGCTGTCCCTGCCCTTTCCACGGGCACGTGGGCCCGGGCTTAAGCCCGGAGGGCCCACGTACAAATTTTTATATGGGTCGGATTTTTATTCCGACCCGGATCCCGTGGATTAATTATTAATTATTATTAATGAAATTAATATTTATGAATTAAAATTAATTATGATTAATTAATATGAATTAAAATATGGATGTTATTTCTGGATAAATAACATTGTCTTATTTTAATTAATTCATAAATTTAAATATGGATGTTATTTAATAATTATATAACATTGTCTTATTTAATAAATTAAAATATGGATGATAATATTCGAAGAATAATATCATTGTCTTATTTTAATATTTCATAAATAATTATTAAAGGGCATTAAAATGTTTAATGATAATTCTTAGAGAATAAGTATCATTAATTATGAATATTCATCATAGATATAATTTGATATAACCTATTTTCATAACCCTCAAACATAGTGTCTATGTTTAGATCATTATTAATATGTCTATATATAGGATAGATATAAATAATAAAGAGTAAATGTAAAAGTGTTAATTATTAGTCGGAAAAATTTCAAACGTACAATCTTGCCTAAGGAAGAGGGAATCAAAAGTGGGGCCGGTTCACCATCCACTTCTGGGTGACCGGTTAGGACCCCTCCCATCGACCTGGAGAGCGTACGTTTTGATCTATCACTACCGACGAAATAATAAACACATTTTTTAGGGCTTATTTTAAAATTACGAGTCGTAATAAATAAAGCCAAAATATAAACTTTTAATGTGTCATTAATGGATAGTTTATATAATGAGTTTTTACAACTTAGTAATTAAAAACGTTATTTCCTAAAAACAATGGCAAGTATAGAATAAAACAAAGGTCTCCATTATTACTGTCACAAGGTCTGCTAACCACACCGCCTCGAGTCACCCTAGTGTGTCCATTCTCTAAGGAAGGTGTGCTTGTGGAAAGTTTGACACCGTGATAGTTCCAAAAGAATATGGGGACGGAGGAATCTTGGAAATGGACCGCGAGTCACCCTAGAGTGACCATTCCCTAAGGACGACATTTCCAAGAGGATCCCGAGAACCGAAAATAATGGGTTAAGCTTGCACGGAAGTTGGTGCTTCCCGACCGTCTATGGTGATAGTTAATAATCATAGAGGACTTTTGTAGTTCTTGTTATGAATATTAATTAAGTTTATGACTAAAACTTAGTTTAACCAAACTACACGGTTGATACCGCGAGTCACCCAAGAGTGACCATGCCACTAAGGACGGCAACGACGTGTACAGTCGGTTAAATTATCACGAAATAGTTAAAGGGTTTATTTAACGTTTTTCCCAGAACATGTTTGCATCATGTAACTATTTCAAATAAAATATTTTTCTAAACATTCTACCTATAATAAAGTTTAATAAGTTTCTTTTTCAATGCCAGTCTAAAAAATGTCGAATCCAATCATGTCACTGCTATCGAACAACACTCTCGCCGGAAGTAACTTTCCAAAATGGAAGAGCAACATAAAAATTGTCTTGATCAGTGAAAACATACGTTTTGTTCTCACCGATGAATGTCCCCCTGCACCGGCTGCTAACAGCGCCAGAGGTGTAAAGGAACTTTATGACTCTTGGATTCATGCAAACAATCGTGCTAAGGCATATATGCTGGCTAGCATGTCTGATTCACTAAGAGTCAAGCTAGAGGGAAAGGACGCTGCTTATGATATCATGGAATCTCTCCAAGGTATGTATGGAAAGCAGTCTGAGCAAGCTCAACATGAAGCGACTCGTCGCTACATGAATGCCAAAATGAAACCAGGGACATATGTTCGTGACCATGTCATGAGTATGACCAATTGGTTTAATGAGGCTGAGCTGCATGGGGCTGTGGTGGATGAGAAATCTCAGATCAGCATCATTCTTAACTCGCTGTCACTTGAGTTCGTTCCATTCACCAGCAACTACATTATGAACAAACTGAAATATGGTTTGACACAGTTAATTAATGAGTTGCAAACCTTTGAGGACATCTCGGGTTTGGTCAAGAAGAAACCTGAATTGAACGTGATGTTCAAGAAAGGATCTTCTTCCAAAAACTCGAAGATGAAGAAAAGGCCCGGTCCTAAGAAGAAATGGGGGAAGAATTTCCAGCCAAAGACAGAAAGCAAGAAAACTGCTGAGAAAGGAAGATGCTTCCTTTGCAAGGAAAAGGGACATTGGAAAAGAGATTGTCCCAAATTCCATAATGAAAAGAAGAATGAAACCGGTGAGTGTCTCACCTGATAAGTTACTTATCACACATTTGTTTTAGAAAGTCTTTTCTCCAAAGATCTAAAACTGTAACATGTGACATTCTTTGTTTTTCAGCAGCAGCTAAGGAGTGATTGCCGGAAGTCGTCCGAGAGTCTCGGAGATACATAATGGCGAAATAAAGAGGCTCAATTTTTTTATTTACTCATTTATTTAATGTAAGGATCTCATGAAAGGCGATTTGAAAACCTTTCAATTTTTATCTTCATTATTCTTAAATAAAATTTATTTTTGATCCTATGCAATATTGAGTAAATATCTGAGTTCTTTAAACCTTTTATCAAAAAGGGTTGATCATAGTGATGATAACACTAAGATGGAAATTAAAGACAATACTTAAGTAATTGCTGAACCAAGTGACAAGATATCACAAGTATTTGTCAACAGTGTCTGTTGATGAAGAGAGTGCAGAAACCACGGTCCCAAATCAGAACCAAGGGGTACTCAGACGTAGTGGGAGGTTCAAAAGACCAGTTGAACGCTACGAGCACACCCAGTTGGAATTTCACCTAGCTGTCACAGACATTAGCGTTGAAGATCCCATAGGCTACAAGCAAGCTATGGTTGATCCTGATAAGGGAGAATGGCAGGAAGCCATGAACCAAGAAATAGAATCAATGGATTCTAATGAAGTCTGGGAACTTGTAGACTTACCGGATGGCTTCAAAACCATTGGCTGTAAGTGGGTATACAAGCGAAAGAGAGGAGTGGACGGGAAGGTTGAAACCTTCAAGGCTAGACTAGTGGCAAAGGGTTTTACCCAGAGGGAAGGTATTGATTTCGATGAGACCTTCGCTCCAGTCGCTAAGTACAAGTCCATCCGGATTCTCATGGCCATAGCCTGTAGTCTCAATTACGAGATTTGGCAGATGGACGTCAAAACCGCCTTCCTGAACGGGTACATTGACGAAAACATCTATATGGACCAACCAGAAGGGTTCGTGCAACAGGGTCAAGAAGGGAAGGTTTGCAGATTACTTAAATCCATTTATGGATTGAAGCAAGCCTCTAGATCTTGGAATCTAAAGTTCGATGAAACCATCAAAACCTATGGATTCATTCAAAACGTCACTGAGGCCTGCATCTATAAACTCAATGACGAAACCGTGGAAGTTTTTCTTGTTCTGTACGTCGACGATATTCTTCTCATTGGAAACAGTGTGAAGAAATTATCGGAAGTAAAGACGTGGCTATCTACGCAATTCAAAATGAAGGACATGGGAGAAGCCAGTTATGTTCTTGGGATCCGTATTTTCAGGGATCGCAACAACAGGATTCTGGCCTTATCTCAAGCAGCTTACATTGATAAGGTGCTTGAACGTTTTGCAATGGCAAACTCCAAGGGAGGTAATTTACCGACCAGACATGGAGTGTTCCTCAGCAGGAAACAATGCCCAACTTCTCCGGAAGAGCAAGATGTGATGAGGCGAATACCCTATGCTTCAGCAGTGGGAAGTGTGATGTACGCTATGCAGTGTACTAGGCCAGACATCTGTTACGCTGTGGGAATTGTTAGCAGATATCAATCCAACCCTGGTATGGCTCACTGGACAGCAGTGAAGAACATTCTCAAGTATCTTCGGAGAACGAGAGACTATATGTTAGTGTTTTCAGGATCAGAACTGAATCCACTAGGATACACTGATTCAGACTTTATGTCTGATAGAGACGCGAGAAAATCGACGTCAGGAGCGGTGTACACCCTTGCTGGTGGAGCGATATTCTGGAGAAGCGTAAAGCAATCCTGTATCGCAGATTCCACAATGGAAGCTGAATACGTGGCAGCTTGTGAGGCAGCCAAAGAATCAGTTTGGCTCAAGAATTTCTACATAGAACTGGGAGTTGTTCCAGATGTAGATGGGCCCCGAACACTATACTGTGACAACAGTGGTGCGGTGGCAAATTCTAAAGAGCCCAGAGACCACAACAAGGCAAAACATATAGAACGTAAATACCATCTCATAAGAGAAATAGTGCGTCGTGGCGACGTGAGGGTTGTGAAAATAGCTTCGGAAGACAATCTGGCTGATCCATTCACCAAGACGTTGCCAGAGAAAATATTCAGGAGGCATCTGGAAAGTATGGGTCTGAAAGACATGGGTCATCTTCTTTAAGTACAAGTGGGAGATTGTTGGACATATGTGTCCTTAAACAAGATAGTTTATCCATTTGTAAAAGATTATGACAAGTCGTTGAATAAAGATGATGCTTATTATGATAATCTTATTATAGTTTCTGGTAGAGTAAAATAGAATGTTTGATTCCTTAGTTCATAAAGGATGCAATTATGTTATTATTATCACAACAGAGTCAATGTGAGGAAGAATTAATAATCATAATAAATGAACTTAAAATGTCCGTGACCTGATCAACTGGGTGGGAGCCCATTAATCGTATAAGGTCATTAATGTGACTAAGTGATAATCCTATTCTGGATTTTGTGTGTGTCACACTCACTAGAAGTGCATTAAGTATGAAGTGTCTTCATACTGGACTGGACCTGACTTAAACTCCGGAAGTTATCATATAAGACCGTCACTGATAACTTGGGGTTGAGTCACTAATAGATGATCAAATGGATATTCGATCTAAGTCCTGAGTGATCTTGAGTCCAAGCTGCTGGCTTGATTGTTCTTTGATTTAACCGTTAAAGAACACGAAATATTACCGCTGTTCCCAACACTATTATTTTGGGAACATGATAGTCAGCAGTAAGGGTAGCTTGGTCATAGACATGGGCATCACACAGCTCTCTTCAGAGTGATGATGATTCCCTTGATTGTCGGTGGTGAGAAGTGAGAGGTACCCGTGCGCAACTTATGAATAGAAACCATAAGTGGGTTGCTCATAATATTACTGACTGAGTCGAGGATGAAAATGCAATGAGGGGCATAACGGTAGAAACCGCCTGCTCGTGTGTGGATCATCAAGTGAAAGATCAATAACCCGAATTTGATTGTATCAATGGACACCCTGCTGTTATAAAGGGAATAATATATACCGTATCACTAAAGAGTGCAGCCTCGGGTCTATAGTGGAATCACTTCGAGGTTTGACGAACAACTAGCAGTTCGTTGGAGCTTAAGTGATACGGGTCCATGGTCCCCAGGATAGCTCCATAACGGATGATACGTACGTGATTAAAATACATTCTGGATAATGTTTAATCATTTGGCTTGACTTATAAAACTGAAAGGTCTGTGGCAGACGTCAGATAGTTTTATCGTTAGCGTGGCAACAGTACCATATTTTGGTACATGAAATTAACTGATAAAATAAAGTTAGAATTTAGATTTTCTATCAGCACCATGTTGTTGGAAATTAAATTCTAAGCAACTTTGCTTTTTGAACCAAGTCATTTCGACTTACGGTTATTGATTTATGGATTTTTTAAGTTTATGATCGGTTCGATAAACTTTGAAATTAAATCACATGTCACGAATTTAAATGATGGTGTGGCACCATGGCATTTTAATGTGTGATATTGAGATCAGGAAATATTAATATAATTTAATTATTTGGATTTAATTATTAATGTCTTATTAATTAATAATTAATAGATTTATATTAATAAATAAAAATATATATTTATATATATATATGTGTAAATTCGAATTAGGGTTTAATATATGAAACCCTAGCCAATTCGAATAACATGATTTGGTCTTTCCATATTTGCGGCATAAGTACCAAATGTTTTGGTATTTTAGCAAATCCCTAAAATCAATATTATCCATTGGATCGGTTATGATTTAATATCAACCGTTGGATTAGGATATTGATAAATTCGAATTTGATAACTTGGTGACCAAGTTTGAATTTTCGAATTTGGTTAATTAATTATATCCGTTAGATCGGTCTAAGATTTAATCTTTACCGTCGGATTGGAAATTAATTAATTATATATATTTATATAATTTTCGAATTATAGATTAAGGATAAAATCGAAATTGTTTTTAATAAATCTTTTTATATTTGATTTTATCCTAAACTAATTTGATCCATTAGATCGGTTTAAAGATTTATCTCAACCGTTGGATCTAGATAATGATAATTCGAATTTTAATATAAATATATATGATAATTCGAATTTAATAAAGATAAGAAGATAAGATTGGATTTTTGATTTATCCAAATCTTTCTTATTTAATTAAATCCCTAATTAATTATATCCATTGGATTTAGATGAGATTAAATCTGGACCATTGGATTAAGATAATTAATTATATTTAATATATAGAATTCGAATTTTAGGGAGGGAATTTCTCCAATTCGGTTACGGTTTGAGCCTATAAATAGGAGGCTCATTCTACACATTTTTCACACCTTTCCCCAGAGAAAAATTCGAACTCTCCCTCTTCCTCAGGGTCTGCGAATTTTCTCTTTGATCTCTTTTTTTCTGGTTCGGTTTAGGAGACTATTTCTCCGGAAACTTAAAAAGAACCATCAGTTAAAATTTTGCGACGGAGTCCTGCCGGCGAAGCCCACGCTTCGGTACGAGGATTCCAGGAGAATATCCCGGAAGATCACGGGAGTTTCCCTCAGCACCGGCGGAGCCCTGCCCAATTCAGAACGCGCAGCCGGAAGTCGTCAATTGAGGTACGGCCTTATGCATTGGGTTAATAAATGCAACCATTTACTGCTTTCTATTTATTTCCTATTATGACTAGATTATTAATAATGATTTATGAATATTAAATTACATAATATTTATCAGATCTTGGGATATGGACATTATCCGATATTCGGACCGTTGTACGGATAACAAGTTTTCCGCTTTAAAATAATTTTTTAAATGTTACCCGGACGGTCCGGAAGTACAATTCGTGATAATTTTAAAGGAATCCGAGACGTGATCCCCGACACTGACATTGTCTCAAACTGTGACGACAAGTCATCAACATTGTTGTTTTCACATGAGTATCCATATTCATGTGAATTGGATCCATAGTAGTTGTTTGAAGCCCATCCCTCGTTGTCTACATTGCCGCCGGGAGCTGGGGTATCCCCATAGCGAGAATCCGGAATGTATCCCCCGCTAGGAGGGTCTTGATAATAGGTTGGACGGTAGACATCATCCGCCTGGGAAGCAAATCCATGCTCGGTCGTACCACCTACTCCGCCACCCCACCCTCCAAACTCAGAATCACCACTTCCTCCCCCACCCCAACCACCAAACGCAGAAGTCCCACCTCCTCCACCACCGTGCGGAGGGCTACGTGGAGGAGACGATCGATGAGAAATTCAAGAACCACCACTGGTCCTAGAGACAGCATCAGAACGATCGAGCGGAGGACCTAAGCCATGCTCTCCTAGAACAAAACTGATAACCATTCCGTAGTGTTCAGCCTCCCTAGCAACTCTAGCATCAGGATTACCATCATCGTCGTCAAGGTGAATTGGTCGAATCCACTCGACTATTGCATCCTCTACATCGCACCCAGCTGCAGCCATCTCCATTGAGCGTTGAAGGAATTCGTACGGATCAGTCTTTGTGTCTTTGTCCTCGTACTCAGCTATTTTGTCCCGTAAAGCTAGCTTCTGATTATAGCTGACGAAGACAAGTTTCTCCAACGTGCTATAAGCGAGACGATTTCGTAAATTTGTGTGGACCAAAGCAAATGTACTCCAATTCCTCTCGCATGCAGAGGCAGAAGCGGGTTGCGACAAGATCCTCATCGCCAATTTTTGCAATGTGGGGCATTCCTTGCCAAATATATTCCACCACTCAGCTACAAATTCAAACACATTAGAATAAAATAATGTAACCAATTTTCGTGTTCATGGTTATTATCTATACTTACCGGGCGCCAAACTTTTTCTTGCGGCTATTACAGCTCGCCGGCTCAACGGACCTTGAGCATCACGAAAACGCACGGCCTATAATAAACAAAGAAATAGTTGAGTTATTGTATTGTTTAATAACAAAAAGATTTCAATTCAATATGTAGTGCGGAACTTACTTCGTCGGCGAGATGTTCGACATTTCCATGAGGGAAGAGGCGATCATATACCTCTGTTAGTTTGACGATCGCGTCTACGGGCATCTCGATCTCATGATCGTACGCTAGTCTCGGATTCAAGAAATGTGCGGCCGTATACAATGGATGGTCTAGGTTTCTATTCCATCCGGCATCAATGATATCGATCACCCATTGTTTCCCTTGCAACTGGCCTATCTCTTGCTCCATCTGCGTCCACGTAGCGTAAAGCAATGTACATCAGACTGAAAATCGATATGGCTAGGTCTACCGCCTCCCAAAATTTGTGGTCTAGAATCAATCTCTCTACTGCTCGACCTTCTTTTAGCCTTCGACACGGGGAAGTTTCCCACCACTCAGATGTGAACATAGCTCGGAGTGAGGTCTTCTTAGCCCTTAAGCTCTTCAACGAAAGGTAGTTCGTTGCGAACCTCGTAGCCCCTGGTCGGATGATATCACCGTTGCAAAATGTGTTCTTCATGGCGTCCAACACGACGCCATGGTTGTAAATGAATTTCGTGATGAGCCTGCACGCCGTTACTGGCTCAGCAATGACTTTCCTCTTGCCCACATCCTCGAAAATCAAATCAATACAGTGAGCAGCGCAAGGCGTCCAGTACAGGTTGTACTTTCGCATGAGATCTCTACCCGCTTTAACATAATTGGCGGCGTTATCCGTCACGACTTGGACCACGTTGTGTGGTCCGATCTCCTCAATGACTTCTCCCAGCACCTTGCAGAGGTAATCTGAATTCTTAACTTTCCCGCTCGCGTTGACCGACTTAATGGAAATTGTCTTTCCGCAAGAGTACGCCAGGATGTTGAGGATCGACATATTTGTCGGCCCTGTCCAACCATCGGACATGATTGTGACCCCGAATTCACGCCACATTTTCTTCATACTATCCTTATACTCAACCCACTCTGCCACTTCCATATCCAAATACTTGGTCGAAAGTTGATATGCTGAAGGTGTCGGGACTCCGGGACCTATGAAGAAGAATAAAATATTATTAAGTCATAATAAAAAATTATATTATCAAAGTTTAAAGAAAATGAAGTTATGAATGATGAATTAAATCGTACCTAGGGTCTGGGCAACGTGCATCATGTTTTTATAATGATGGTCATCGGCATGAGCGAACGGAACGTTTTTGTTGTAAAAGTACTTCCCCGCTGCTTTGGCCATCGCTTCCTCCTTCTCCGGTGCTAACAACGCATCAATTTTTTTTTGCTCGCAGATTCGGAACGTTAGTGCGAGGGAGTTGCACCACCACTAGAACCGATGGTTCTTCGACCTGCTAATTGATCCTCCGTCCATTGCTCGGAGTGTGCTTGTCTACGAACGACCTCTGTTTTTCTTGCAATTTCTCTTTCGAGTTCTTCCATATCTTCCTCGGTCGAAGGCGGTAAAATAGTAGACCTCAAGTGTTCGGCCACATCCCGTTCAAGATTGATCCTCTTCTCTTTCCTTTTCTGCGAGCTCTCGAGGGATCCTCGAACTTCGGGCGGAATCTTTTCACATACCCTTGTATTTTTTTTCGGATCGTACCCCGATAGGTGGGCCTTCATCCGGGTGATTCCGCCACCCCTTATCTCATGCCCGCAATAGTTGCACTTGAACCCCGAGTTGTTCGCTTCTCCTAAAGGAGAACAATGTTTCCTCGCGTCGTCTCTAGTACTCATTTTCCTAGAAAGTAGTGAAGTACAATATCAAATTAACAATTAATTTATAATAAAACAAATTAAAAAATATACAGATTAGTAACTTATTAACATATAATAAAACTAAGATTAACAATTGTAACATATTAATAAAATTTATAATTTATAAGTTACAAATTGTTATTTACAAATTAAAATTATTCTATACAAAATTACAAATACTTTACAAAATATGTAAAATAAATTATTATTTACTTACCAAAATAAATATTTACAAATCACCAATTATTCTTATATAAATTATGCACTGGACAGTTGATTTCATTTAAAACAAGATTGAACAACTAGCTCAATTTAACAAATTAGCTAAAAATTGTACTTTTGCCGCAATATTTTAGAAAACTTCAAATTAAAAAAAAATTATGCCAACCGATTGTTTTTTAAATTATATACAGTTTTATAAAACAAAATTACACCAAAATATTCGAGTAACTAGCTCAAATCAACAATTTCCGAAACATATGTACTTTTGCCACAATGATATCACAATTCATAAAAACTTCAAATTAAAAAAAAATTATGCAAACCGATTAGTTTTAAAATTATATACAATTTTATAAAACGAAATTACACCAAAATATTCGAGTAACTAACTCAAATCAACAATTTCCGAAACATATGTACTTTTGCCACAATGATATCAAAATTCAGAAAAACTTCAAATTAAAAAAAAAAAATTATGCCAACCGATTAGTTTTAAAATTATATACAATTTTATAAAACGAAATTACACCAAAATATTCGAGTAACTAACTCAAATCAACAATTTCCGAAACATATGTACTTTTGCCACAAAGATATCACAATTCAGAAAAACTTCAAATTAAAAAAAAAAATTATGCCAACCACTCAGTTTTCTAATTACACATGATGTTAATAAATGAAATTACATCAAAAATGTTCAAAATATAGCTCAAGTTTAATAATTTCCAAAACATAAGTACATTTGCCGCTATTATACAAAATTCGGACAAAGCCTAAAATCACCCCAAAATCTGCAAAAAAATTAACAAAAAGCACACCATCCATCATAATTCGAACATAACCTAAGAAAAATAAATTTCAAGAACAATATTTGATTCAAAATTACAAATTGTACAATCAAAGTTATATGAAACTTCATGTTGAACTTTCATTTCAACTTAAAACATTTATAAGTAAGTACTAAAAATATAGAACATTTTTGTGAAAAATTTACATAAATCATGCTTATACAACTTGTAATCTATAAAACACAAAAAATTTACTTAATACCCTAAAAATACCTTTATATTCCGATTGTACACGAACTTGGAACTTCTGCCGTGAGGAAACTAGGGCTTCGGCAAGCCTTAACCACGACGAGAAGATGACCTCTTCTCCAGTCGATAATCGCGGCAAGGCATAAAATTTGTTCAGCAAGAGGCGATTTTCGAGGGGTGAGGTCGAAAGGGAGGAGGAAATTTCGGGAAAAAGGATAAGGGTGGGCTTTTATATTAGGGTTTCGAACTTACCCAAATTTACACGAAAAGTCCTCCGAAAACTTGCAGCGATTTTTGCTATTTTGCTCTTGAAAACTTGCAGCGATAAGTACCAAACTTTCCGGTTCGAAAAATTTCGAAAAGTATAAAACGGCAGCGATTACTAGAGATAAGTTACCGAGAACACCATTTCTTCGATTAATCGAACGATAGTCGCTCGATTTTCGCGATTTTCGGAACCTTGATTGTAAGAGACCTCAAGTTCCACAACTTTGAAATGCTGTATACTTTGTAGCTAAAAAGAGAATTCAACCTCAGACTTTTTTTTTTTCTTTTTTTTTTTTCTTTAAAGAATCCGGATCACTTTATCGTGACTTATATTCCAAATAGAGTGAATTGATCCTTGCTTATGGTAAGATGGTACTAGAAATTTGACCGATAAGTTTTGTTTTTTCTCGGTAATTTAACAATAAGTTGTTCCATATATCAAAATGATATGAGCCTGTAAGCTCCTAACCGAGGAGCTGTGTTGCAGGAAAACAAGGAAACAACCTTGCAGTAAAAGTTCGAGCGCCGTGGTAAAAGTATCAAAAGTTAAAAAAAGTGTCAACGTGAGGCGGTCCCGGAATATGCGCGATGGGTAGCGGTGTTCCAGGTGGCTATCCTGGAGTACAACTAAATGACGTACGATGAGGCGGAGCACGGCGAGGTCATGTACGACGAATCAATTAACGGCGAGGCGGAGTATGACGAACCCGTGTACGATGAGTACGACGAGCCGGAGTACGCCAAAACCGTGTATGAAGAGGTCGTATACGACGACAAAATGTGCGCCGAGCAGGAGGAAGTCGCGTACAATGATATTGTTTTGGTGTCGAGCAAGACCGTCGAAGCGGCCGCACTATGCAAATCCATTGGCGTAAAGGCCACGATGACCGTGGCAAATATGTCAAACCCGACCAAAAAAAAAATTGCAGAGAAGATTTTATTGTTAATTAATGGGCACCGATCCATTCTGGGATTTGTAGAACAAGTTCAGGAACAATGCTCAAGTTCGGAGACTACACACAACGACACCCTGAAAAATGGCACGAGCATATACAGACAAAAAAATAAGTCTTAGCGATGTCACACGGTGGGGGAGGGGCTGCAAATCCAAGGCAATTGTTTTACGACGGTGGCTTTGGCGCCGACACAAGCGCGGTGATGGAGGCGGAGTTGCAACACCGACTGGTGTTCCAAATTCGAGGACGGATTTTTTCAAGCCGAGGAGAATGATGCAGGATATAATGAGTATAATTGGCTATTAAATTCCTTTGATTCATGCTTACTATTATTCTCTTTTATTATGAGATTATCTTCATTTATTTACTTTAATTTAGTTATAATCATATTAGAAATAAGGTATCAATCATTTATGACTTTTATTTGGTTCTTCTAGTATATTATGAAGAGCAAAACGATGTAATTCCTTAGTCATGATAATATAAAAAATTGAGATTTTGCTTGAGAAATTCGAGTGTTATCTCGCAAAGACGTGTTCTTCGTGTTCATTGTATCCCACTCTACATCATGTACTAAAGGGATGAGTGGGGTTTAAACCACCCCCGACCAAAAAAATAATTAGTATAGTAATACACCTTTTTTTGGACTTAATTCGTACGTATAAAATATTCGTTTAACCCCCATTGATTTTAGGGTAAATGAGGACATATATTCCCATTCTTATTCAAAGTAGTTATGTTCTAAAATATATATATATATATATATATATATATATATATATATATATTATCGGCACATATTTTCCTAAAGTCCTAAAATGTTAGTCTCGTACCTCTGTCAACCTTTCCTTCAATTTTTTTTATTAAATTTACTTGGGTAAATGACAGTATATGTTCCCATGATCTTATTCAAACATCGTCATTAGGTTCCCAATCCTTTTTTTCCCGGCACATATTTCTAAAGTCTTAAAATGTTAGTCTCGGTTAACTTCCGTCAATTTTTCATTAAATTTATGGGAACATATGTTGCCATTTACCCTTGATTTTAACTAAATATATATATTTATATAGTTTGTGACTTTGTGTGACAGTTAGTTATTGCAGTGTTAAGTGTTAGGTTAAAAATAACTTGAATTACCCACAAGTTAAAACCTGTGGTTTCCTTTTGTTGGATCTCGTGCAAGGTCTACTACTAGAGCTTGTCAGGTTTGGCTGAAAATCAGTATAAGTATTCTCTCATGTGTCTCACTCCAAAAAGCCCTTTTATAGCTTCTCTTCTCGATACCTGTCTGCATGAATAATTTCTTTCTCCGCAGAGACTGAGGAGATGATCATCATTATTATTTTGTCTAATTTCTGATGTCCAGTGACTAAAAGAGAAGTGAGACATGCCAACAGTTTATCTGATGAGTCACGACTAAATGGATTGGCCATTCAAGTTCTATTTATTATTTTTCTTTACCTATATGTTAATTACAGAACTCAGCTTGTTAATAATATATGAATTTATGAACTGTGAAAAGTATCCAAAAAAGAAAATGTTAGAACGGAGATCTAGTTATAACATTCTATATAATTATTAACTTTTCCGTTGATTATGTAGTACTCAAGCTTTAATAGTTTCTATATATCCCATTACATTTCCCATGCTGAAAGAGTTTTCTAGTTTTAGAGAGAGCTGCTTGATGAGGTCAGACCTCCATACAAGCAATCCGTAACATCTGTTCTGCGTCGAGCTTGAACATCATATATATCTAATAATCGAAGTTGGGGACGGCCATTAATCCCGATTTTGACTTTTGAGGCGTCATACCGTTGGTTCAACGTGTTTCGATTCTTTTAGTTTTTATGTTGCTCTTCTACTTTGTTGTTTTTTCTGTTTTGTTGTCGTTTTGATCTTACGGGGTTTGCTTTGGCTGGACTATAATAGACTTCTATTGGGTGATGAGTAGATTTGGATAAAAGAAAACTTAATTTTTACCAAATTTGTGTTTCGCGAGATAATTTGACTTTGTTGCCCGGTGTTCGAAGCTTCGATTGGCATTCGTGTGAGAATCAACAACCGAACTTGTTCTTAATTTCCCTGGTGCATCGGCTCGAGCATACGAGAGTATTATAAATAATTTAATTGTATCCGAAAGAGATTTCATGTAGGAAACTGAAATTATAACGTTTTGAAAGTTTTTATATTTTCTTGAACTTTTGGGAAGACAAATACTACACATATATCTTATTAAAACTCCTCATGTGCAAATTTGATTGAAAATTAACGTTTGAATGGTTCAGTATATAATTAGACCTCCTCACATATATATGACACTATTATTTGATTTTCTCAATATAAAACCAACACATATATATATATATATATATATATATAATTATATATATTGAATACTAGCATACAATCAACATATATTCATCAAATTCTCATTAATCCAAAACTAGGGCACTCAAAATGAATATTACAAAAAGAAATACCGTTCGAAAATATTGAAATAACCCCATAAATAAATAAACCAAAAACCAAGAACACAATCTCCACTGTAGAGAATATTTGTCTTCATGCACACCGGTCTTATTAATTAGCAGAAACAAGACTCTTCTTCTCTTCTTCCCATTACATATCTGCTTTCTTGTCTTCTTTCTCCTCTGCTCATAAAGATCTGAAGACTCGCGCTTTATTAATTCATCATAAGATATAGAGGACCTTCTTTTCCTCGTCAAATCCTTTCTCTTAAGTTCTATTCTCACTCTCGCTCTTTCCGTTGCTCGTTTGGCGATCCAATATTGTTGTCGTTTGTGGAGTTACTTGCGCCAAAGTGGAAGAGCGACCTCATTGGGTTCGAGCTTAGCATGTGAAAATGGTTCACTCCTTGCCTTGGCTCCTGACTCTCCGCGCCACGTGAGAGATTCGGAAACTGAGCGTGCCCGGAGCCAACGCTAGCTGTCGCGCTCGTATTAGGGCCGAACAGAAACTGCGATCCAGTTGATAGAGACAGTGTAGATGGTTGGAGAGACATGACGTTTAAGCCGTGATTATGGTCCGTCAATCCGCCTCCGTACCCTCCGCTTAAGTGCGACATTAGTAGTGGATAGTTCGGCGGCTCCCAACGGTAAGTATTCGACATGTTATACGCGATGTTGTTTATCATGCCTGGAAAGAATGGATGGTTCATGTTGCTCCTTTGATATACAGTATTGTCATTCCTTTCTTCTCTCTCGGTGATCGTTAGCTCATTGACATTATTTCTTGCACCTCTCAAAGTTTCTTTCCCGTCGTCGGCGGTTTGATGATCTCTCACGAGCATTACCTCTTTCGATCTTGAATTCCAGGGATCGGTGTCAGATGACGCGTTCTGGCTAGGGCTACAGAAGCTCGACGACTGTCCGGCGAGTCTGCTACTTGATGAATTGCCTGATTCCCACTCCATGGTATTACTGTTGTTCTTGTGAATTACTCCTTGATTCTGATCAATATTGGATGGGCTGGCTTCACCGGCTTCGGCGGTACTGCGTGGCGGGGGTAGCAGCGCGAAGGTCCCCGGCATCGGCATGGGAAGCGGAGGGAGTTCGTCAATTTCTTCCTTCGCGGCGTTGAGCAGCCAATCGACGACTTTGCTCGGCTGGTTGAGGCCGAGCCTGTCTTGAAGGTCGTACAGTTGAATGGCGGTGGGCACCGAGAGCCTGACCCTTCGGTCTCTCAGCCCTCGGATGGTGCACACTTTGCTGTGCCGGTCCTTGCCTCCGAAGACGCGAGACACGCGAACGATCCTCGGGTCCTTCAACCTCAACCACGGGCTTGAAGTCGCGTTGTTGATCATCATACTCGACGAAGCCTTGGTAGTCTTAGAAACCACTTTTCCGGTTTCGGTCGGATCATTGTTTTCTTCCTCTCCTTGGGGGAAACCTATTCCCTTGGAATTTTTTATCATAATTCGTGCCGCGTTCTCACCATTACTGCATCGTGATCGTAACAAACCGATGAATCGTGTATGTAGTCTTGTCCTTACTGATTTAATTGTACCAGTTCGATCTATCTTCTCATAATACCCCCTTCAATCTCCTTTTCAACAACTGATTTACAGGAATTCATGAAGAAAAAAAAAATCAAAATCAAAATTAGGAACAACAACTGTCACTTAAACAATTCAAGACTGTTGAATTTGAGGAGAGATTCAAAAAGTATGAGCTACAAAAACCCTAGTTTGATGCTTGATTATGCACTGAAGTTCACCTTAAGAATAGACGAAATTGTTTATACATGAGATATTGCAGATCAATTCAATGTTCAACGACGAAAAAGACGATTCAATTAGTGAGTTTGAGTAAGCAAATAGTTGATTATACAACAATAAACTGAAAGCAGACAAAGCTTACATGAAACTAAGACGCAACGTTAATTGTGTTGGTGTTTCGAGGAAGAAAGCTTCGTTGGATGAGCTGAGAAAATCTAGGGTTCCAAGGACTGAGCTTCGATTATTCTCCTTTTAGGTTTCACCTAACTTCTCAGAATATATATATATATATATATATATATATATATATTAAAATACAGTTGAAGAAGAAGAAGAATTGGAAACGAGCATGGTTCAAAAAAAGAAGATGCCGGAATTCAACCGACCACGCTCACCATGGAAAGATAAAGCAATGGTGTACACGCTGCCACGTGGCACATCCACATCGTGTGCAATGATGCCATATATATATGTTAATTATATCTTTATTAGTATAATTTGTTGACCTAAGTTCCTAGCTCTTTTATCTCCGGACATAAAAAGTAACATCAACTACTGGAAGAACCTTTAGCTAGTCCACGAGATCTCTTGTAACGCTCTTATTAGATTGACGACTATCTATTCTAACCTATTAACACTAAATTTCTTGTAACTTATTTTTAAATTGGTCCATTCGCCAAACACTTTCAAAAAGACTCGTGTTGGTTTATGAGAATAGTCATCCACTCAGTAGAGCATTTGGGACATTGCATCACTCAACACGCTTAAAGATTAGTGTTGGCTTAGAAATAGTCGTCAACTCGATAAATCGACGAGATGTTACAGTATATCTCTTATCTGGTTTCAAAAGTAATTTCATCTAGTTATTAATTTTGTATGACAAAATATGTTCAATAATTTCAATCGGGGAATAGTGTATATATATATATGTGTGTGTATAACCATTTTTAAAGGCGAAGCATGCTTTATCGACGATTACAAAAAGTTTTGCAGATTGAATACTTTGTCACATGGGTCTTTCAATGTTGCACGCCTAAAACCAAAGACGAGTTCACGCACATGTGAACAAAGCTTATATATATATATATATATATATATATAATACATATATACATATTTTGCTAGTTGTATGTATACTTAATGTTTTCTTTAAGTTTAATGTATGGACATTCATAATTTTGTCAGAAAAAAAAGGTTCACTTCTATATAAGAGTAAATTTTAAAGCACTACGGATTACGGTGAATATTGTTACCACGAATTAATATCATGCCCATTCTCAATATAATTACGTAAGTAATGGTTTCTATAGAGTCTAAAGACAGATATTTGCACCAAATAATTAACTATTTAATGGTGGCATAAGTACTTTTTTTTCATTTCTATGGTGCTACCAATTCTTTTTTTTTTTCATGGCCCAAGTTTTCATTGTTTAATATAACGTTCTTCTCAATTTTTTTCACTTTTTTAATTGATTTAGATAGAATTTTGGAAGCGTCGTTAATATAAAATAGTTATAATACCGTATTAACCCTATATGTATATACTATTATATTATAAACCACGGTTAATGAGATATATAATAATACACCTGCATAAGCGAAGTCGATAAGAGAGACGAGAAATAATCCACTGAGAGATAAGTCCATTTCATAGGTTAGAAAAAGTTGTGGTCTATACTTAAGAGCGTTGTCATCTTGATGTGTCTGATAGCTACTTCATATAATGAAAAGCTTTTTATATATATATATATATATCCCTATAACTGAGGGTGAGGGACCAATAAGTGTATATATATATATATATATATATATATATATATATATATATATATATGACGTTTTTGCTCATTAACGTACCTACTGGAGAAAAAAATGAGGACCACTCAGCTTTTCTCTGAATGCATGCAGCTGTTTTGGACTTGATAAAAAAAAAAACCTAATTAATATAGTCGAAGAGTCGTGATGAAATTTAATTTAAATGTGTGTGTGTGTATATATATATATATATATATATAAATAAAGTAGAGGATGTACATTTAAACATTTATTGGAGAGCCGTAGATATGTTGGAATATCGTTCTCATCATTGACGAAAAAAAAAAGGAAAGCTGCCTAACATTATGAAACACATGTTCGTACTATTGTTTTAACATAAGTTGATGCAAGTAATATTGTTAGATTTTGATAACTTGTACGTAGCATCTAAACCCTAGCAGAGCTAGGTTATATCTTATAATGTGGGAATATAAATGCTATGGCTGAAGCTGCTTTCCTAATTTGCTTCCGCAAAAAGCTGCTTCCCTTGTGTTATATATCATATATGTATATATATATATCATATATGTGTATATATTGTTGCCCTTAGTAGGGTTTATCGTCTTGATAAAGTAAGGAAAGGAAAGTGCAAATAAACTATGGGACAAGGGAAAGAGTTATCATGCTAGGCCAAGAATCTGACGATGGAGATACTAGTTGTAGAGGGCGATTTTCACCGCCCTTTTCCAGTCACAAGAGTAATCGAATGAATACAATAGTAATATGAACACGAATACTCCTGATTTATTATATTCCCAAAAGGATTCGGTTTCTCCCGTTTATTAGCTGGACATTCGAAGTATGATGAACAAATATACGACGACGCTCTCTAATCTCAATATAATCAGATTATAATAGATCGGTACTCAAAAATACAAAGGACTCCTTAAGATTGGCGTTTCTTTCTCTCAGAACTCGTTTTCCTTCTCACTCCCTTTTTTTCTTCTCCCCCTTTCTATAAGGCTTCCCTTGCCTTTTATAGAGTTGCCTTCAGCTCTCTTCTTGGCTTTCTCCTTTCATCATTCGTTGCTCCCGTCATCCCCCCGGGAAAGCAGGGCAGATTTCTGCTTTATATCTCATCCGAGCAGACTGTCATTTTGGGTAGTTGGGCTGCATTAAATGCGCATCTCTTCAGCCGTCATTGGGCCCTGCGCCTCGTCGCTGACGCTCTTTATCGGGTAGGTGAGTTTCATTAAATGCACATCTACTCAGCCGTCATTGGGCCCTGCGCCTCGTCGCTGACGCTCTTTATCGGGTAGGTGAGTTTCATTAAATGCACATCTACTCAACCGTCATTGGGCCCTGCGCTGATCATCATGACGAAGTTCCTCGAGGCGAGCTTGATGGGACGCTTCATCGCAACTTGCTTCTGTATGGCCGGGCTTTCTCGCGGTTCAACTTCCTCGGGGATCATCCTCGTCGGGGATGATCCCCTCGAGCGATGAACTTCCTCGGGGAAGCTCATCATCGGGGATAATCTCCTCGAGTGATGAACTTTCCTCTGGGATCATCCTCGTCGGGGATAATCCCCTCGAGCGATGAACTTCCTCGGGGATCCTCCTCGTCGGGGATAATCTCCTCGAGTGATGAACTTCCTCGCTGCTTTTCATGTCGTTTGTGGGCAGAACGACACGAAAAGTGTTGAGGGGGATTTGACCAGATCCGACCTCAACAGTTAGTCCCCCATTTTGTCAAGTGTAGGCACTTGGTAAAATAAGCTTAACCGTGATTGGTCAACGGTGTTCGCGAAACTCCGTCGACCACTTTAGTTGACACGGTGGCCCCGATGCACGTGGTCAGAGAACCTGCGATGGGCTATTCTCTTAGTGACTTTTGACATTCCCGACAGTTCCTGTCCCTGGGCCCCACAGCGATTCAGTTCCCCAACACGTCAGTCTCGATTTTTACGCAAATCTTTTCAGCATTAAATGCTGACGCTTCGCACTCGAGTATTTTGGGATATACAACGGCTCAATCTGTCTCCACCGTTGATGTCTTTCGTATGCTTCGAATCTGGACCGTAGGATTGAAAACGCGTTGGTTCGCCTCCCTTCATTGCTTTCCTTATATATTCGAGGTCCCGCCTTCTTCGGATATCTTTCGACCCCATTTTTTCTGAGTCTCCTTGTGATTTTATCCCAGCAATTCTCTCTCTCACCCATCTTTCGGACTTCTTCCTTCTGTGTTCCCAAATATTTTGATGGCTTCTTCTGAAGTTGGTCCGATTTTCAAGACGCGGAGCCCCGTCTCCATTATGACTGAGGAGACGTTAGCAGTTATCAAGGAACAGTGCGTCGATTCCGAGCTTTTCCCGGCACGCCTCCCCTATGAAGGTGAACTGGCCGACACCCCCAGGAACGAATATGTCTGTGTGTACGAATCGTTTTTCAGGACCGCCGGTCTCCATTTCCCAGTGCCGAACTTGATCGTGGCGTTCCTCTATGCCTTCAGGGTTCCTATCGCTCAGGTGAGCCCTAACACTATCCGCTTCTTAATGTGTACGCTCGCCATCGCCTGCGAGCAAAAAATCGAGCTTACCCTCGAAGACTTGATGCGTCTCTTCAAGTTGTCAAGAAATCCGAAGAATCTGGGCCGGTTTTCCCTCTCCCATCGCGTCTCCCTCTCCCATCGCGTTCGGGGCCATATCCTCGAGAATACTCCCTCGAATGAATCCGGCTTCGAGAATAGCTATTTCTTCGTGAAGGTAGATCGCACTACTTTCGGCCCCAACCACAAGTTTCTGCCGAGGCAGTGGGTCCCCGAGGGGATAGATCTCCCCCGGTATAGACCTGAGGAAGATGGGGAAGCCGAGGCTCGCTTTAACAAGATCCACCAGGCCCTCCTCGCCAACCCTCGTCGGGACTGGAGCAAGGATTTTGGGGGTCAGCGCCTCGTGAAATCTGGGGTTCATCAGTTGGTTCGGGTTCACGGGCCTTCCCCAGACACTCTTCTTCCGGTGGGCTTTTATCGAACGCCCGAGTCGGAAGGGTCTCCTGCGGGGCGGAGGAAAACTGCTCCAAAAACGAAGAAAAGATCCAAGCTGGATCTTGTTGAGAAGAAAGGAAGAAAATCCGTCGGGGATGAAAAACCCGTCCAGGAATCGCCAGATTCCCAGGCGCGATCAGACGTTCCTCGCCCCATGGACCTTACCCCTCGAGGGGGTGATTCATCGGGCAAGAGGCCTCTCGAGGATACCTGCGACGGGCAGCGCTCGAAGCTAAAAACGGCCCCCACGCCCCCACGTTCTTTGGATATTCATCATCCCCCGACGAGGTCTCCTCGAGGAGAAAAGGGCTCGTCTGCTCCTCGTCCCTCGAAGGAGTCTGTTCAAGCTGATACTTCTCGGGGCAGACGGCCAGCCGGAGAGACACCCGATGCCCCTTCAGCGAAGAGGGTTAAGGTTTCCGCTCCGACCACCGAGCGCCGAACCGCTACCCCTGCTCGAGAGGTTTCGACGGAAAACTCAGGCCTTGAGCCGCCGAGTAGGAACGAGGCGACGGAGAATGCGCCGAGCAGGGGGGAATCGTCTTTGGGGGTGAGGATGGTTTCGACGAACATTTTGACGATCTCGCCATAGTGTCACCTGCCTCTCCTCGGGAAATGCAGCGAATTTCTCCTCGCTTTGAGGAAGGTTCAGACCCCCTGCAGGCCTCTTCTCACTGTGAGGAATATCGTGTCCCCTGCCAAGAGCTTCCTCCTCCGCCATCTGGGGAGATTCCTGCCGGAGCTGTGCGGGAATCCGCCGTCGACCTTGCCCCTTCAAAACCAACATCTGCCGAGGAACGGGGACGTGTTACCTCTGTCGGGCAAGAAGGAAAACAAGGAGAGGCTTCTGGGCTTGTCGAGCCGTCGAAAGGTGCAGGTGAAGCCTCCGAGCTTTCCGAGCAAGGAGCGGGGCGAGGAGAATTTATCGAGCCTATTCGGCAAGAAGGGGACCATGATGGGACCTCCGAGCTTGCCGACCAAAGGTCCGTTCAGGAGGGAGCTCCTGTCCGACTCGAGGGGCAGCAAACAGGCCTGCTTCTTGAGTTTTCTCCTTCTGAGCCATCCGAGCCGGTGGCTTCTTCCGGCGCTCCTATCGCTGCTATTTCGGGAGATTTGGCTTCTGAGCCGGTCAGCGAAGCCAACCTTCAAGTTTCTCCTGCTCCTCCTTCCGACACTCTCGCGGCGCCTTCGGGGAGTGCTGGTTCTCCGCGTCAGGGCACATCCTCTCTTCCGGACGTCCCGGTGCAATTTTCCCCGTCGCGGTTCTCCGGTAAGGCGTTTTCCTCGAGATCGTTGCTTCAAGATCGTTTCCCGTCCACGCCATCTCCGAGTGGGCCTTCCGAGGAATGGGGGGTTTACTCTTCTGCGGCGTGCAGGGGTTTGACCCTGGGAGCTATGGGCGATCAAGAGCTCTACGAACCTCTCGACGAGACTAAGGGGTATCGAGAGGCTACCGCACTCTTCTTCCGAGCTTTAGCGCAATTTAATGACATGATCGTCTGCGAGAAGCAGTCTGTCATCAAGGCCGAGATGGAGGCCTCGGCGGTTAATGAGCAGCTCGCGGTTCTCCGAGGTCGGCTCGAGATTTCTCATCGCGACGAGCGGGAATTCCGAGAACGGGCCGCGGAACTCTCATCGGACCTCGATGAAGCCAGAGCCGCGATGGAGCTGGAAGTCTCGCTGCGTCGGGTTGCTGAAGCTGAGCTCGCAGAATACAAGAATTCCTTGGTTTCCAGGGAGGAGTTCCTCAGGGCAGAGCAAGAGCGTTTTCGCCAGAGGGAGGCGGAGCTCTCTGAGGAGCTGGAGCGTTCTCGCCGACGCGAGGCAGAGCTTTCCGAGGAACTTCGAATAAAGGCTCACTGTCTTGCTCGGATTGGTGCGGCTATCGATATGCCTTCCGATGAAGAGGATCGTCTGGTTCCTCGCGTTAGAGCCGTACTTAAGGAGCTCGTCGCGAGCAAAGAGGAGGCGAAGAGTGAGGCAGCCGAGGAGCGTCACAGCCGGGAGCGCTTATTTGAAAGTGCCCAAGCCAAGCTGCAACGCGCCTCGGAGAGGTTTGGATTTCTCAACCAGGCCGTTAATGCCAACCGCCGGGCCGCCGCTTATCAAGCCAACGTCCGTCTGGCGGAGAGGATTCCTCTCACCGCGACTATCGAGGGTCTTAAGACCCGTTTGCCGAAATGGCGTGAGCTTTACGCCGCGCACCAGGGCGAGGCGAGCGAACTGGAGAAAAAGGCTGCCGGAGATCCTAATTCTCCGCCGCTATCCCCCTGCAGGCCGCCAGTTATTGACAGGCGTCGAGTAGAGGACCTTCTTCCGGAGGGTAACCCCCTCGAGCCCTCATCGTGCGGTGAATATGGCTCGAACGTCGAGTCCTTGCCCCCTTCGGAGCCCGTGGTATAAGACGGCCTTTTTGTAAACATCTCGTTTGTTTTCAATACCTTTTGTTTTCAATGTTAAGGCTTCCTTTCGGATATTTGTAACCCCCCCCCCCCCCCCCCCCCCTCTTTTTTTTTATGATGAATGAACTCCTTTTGTAATTTCCTGTCGTGGTCCCTTTTTGCTTCCTCGTATTTTATTATATCTTTTGCACATGCACATCCGTACCTTAAGTTCTTCTTCTCAGGCCGAGGTTAATCCTGCGAGGGGATCCTTTGAGGAAGAAATTTCCCTTCGCAAGGATGCAGTGATGAAGCTTGAGGAGCGTACTGCCGAGCGTGATGAGAGCAGACGTCTTCTTGCTATTGCCGAGGAGTCCCTCATCGAAGAGCGGGGACGTTATCGTCGATGCGAGGAGGATCTCATGGAACGACTTCGGCAGTTGGATGGGCGTCTTACTCGGATTGCCGAGGCTATCGACTTGCCTCCCGGTCAAGAAGAGCACATCTCTTTCCGGGTTCGGGATGCGATGAAGAAATTGACCGACGACCGTGATGCGGTGAGGGGTGAGGCAATCGAAGAGCAATTTGCTCGGATTCGCGTTTTTACCGCTGCGACGGACAAGCTGGCACGCGCCTTCGGGAGACTAGACGCTCTCGAGGCGTCTGTCAGACTTAATCACGCATTGGGCGGTGTTCTCGCGAATATTCGTCTTATCGAGAAGAATCCCCGTAGCTCGACCCTTGGCGAGATCCGGCAGAAGGAGCTGCCCACGTGGCGAAAACTAGAGAAGGAGTACCGGGCCGAGCTGGCTGAGTTAGAGAAGAAAGCAGCGAGCGATCCTGCCTCTCCTCCACTCTCCCCGTGCGTCCCTGGCGATCGTGTAACTCCTTTTTCCCTCTCTTTTCTTGAGCTTGCTCATCTTTTGGCTGTATGTTGGGTTTATATTTCCTCTTTTCAGGCTCGTCAGGAATCTGAGCTCCTCGGCTTTGCAGGGCCTTCTCTGAGCTTTCGTGAGCGGTTTCCCGACGAAGATCCTGCGCGCTTAGCCGTTATGGAGGAGATAGCGGAGGATGTTCTTCGTCAAAGCCGCGAGACTCTCCTAGGAGAAATTGCCGATACCGTGCTTGATCAATATCCGACTGACGGCGACGTAGCTTGATGCCAGACTTAAAGATTGTAGATAATTCTTTTGTAAAGATAACTCTTATTGTATTCTTTTGTAGACTATGCTTCGTATTGACTGAATAAACGATTTTTGCTTGGTACTTTAGCCGATGGGCACTCTCGCCTCTTAATTTTGTTGCTTGGCACTCTCGCCGATGGGCACTCTCGCCTCTTAATTTCATGTTTGGCACTTTCGCCGATGGGCACTCTCGCCTCTTAATTTTGTTGCTTGGCACTCTCGCCGATGGGCACTCTCGCCTCTTAATTTCATGCTTGGCACTTTCGCCGATGGGCACTCTCGCCTCTTAATTTTGTTCCTTGGCACTCTCGCCGATGGGCATTCTCGCCTCTTAATTTCATGCTTGGCACTTTAGCCGATGGGCACTCTCGCCTCTTAATTTTGTTGCTTGGCACTCTCGCCGATGGGCACTCTCGCCGCTTAATTTCATGCTTGGCACTTTCGCCGATGGGCACTCTCGCCTCTTAATTTTGTTCCTTGGCACTCTCGCCGATGGGCACTCTCGCCTCTTAATTTCATGCTTGGCACTTTCGCCGATGGGCACTCTCGCCTCTTAATTTTGTTCCTTGGCACTCTCGCCGATGGGCACTCTCGCCTCTTAATTTTTTTTTTTTTTTTTTTTTGGCATTCTCGCCGATGGGCTTTTTCGAAGGCCTTCTAGCCGGTAGTGTTGGACTCGTTCTTATCTTTTCTCGTTTTGCTGACTTAAGAAGAAAACAATTTTTATACCGGGATTGTCAGTCCGTCTGAAATGACGAGCCTCATTAAACCCCTTCGAGCCCCCATTCTGGTGCGGCTCTAGAGGGAAGAGTACTCCATATCGATTTGATAAAGGTATAATCCCAAACAAGAAAGGGTTGGGATTCCCCTAGATAACCAAACAGATATTTAAAGTAAGAATGTAAATTCGAATATGGAAATGGTAACGAATGGGCTCACGGGGCTACTGGTAGAATTTTTTCAAATGCTTTATATTCCAACTCCGTATTACCTTCGCGCCCTCGGTATTCTTCAGCTCGTAGACTCCCGGTCTGACGATGTTCGTGACGATGTACGGGCCTTCCCAACTTTGCCCTAATTTCCCCGAATTCAATTCGACGGTGTTCTGGAAAACTCGTCGGAGGACCATCTGTCCTACATTAAATCTCCTAGATCGAACCTTTTTGTTGTAGTGGCGAGCGATCATGTTCTGGTAGTTGGCTATGTGTGTGCTGGCTTGCTCGCGCCTTTCGCCGACGTGGTCAAGCTGATGGAGGAGATTTTCTTCGTTGGCCTCCTCGTCGCCGGGAGCCATGATTCGTCGAAGGCTAGGGATTCCGACTTCTGCGGGAACGACGGCTTCCACTCCGAAGGCAAGGGCAAAGGGAGTCTCGCCGGTCGCTGAGTGGGGTGTGGTGCGATAAGCCCAAAGTACTCCAGGTAACTCGTCCGCCCAAAATCCCTTCTTCTCGTCTAGACGTCTCTTGATGTTGTCCACAATAGTCCGGTTGACCGCCTCGGCGTTCCCATTTCCCTGGGGGTACCGTGGCGTTGACGTGTTGAGTTTTATCCTCCACTGTTTGCAAAAACCTCTGAACCTCCTCGAGATGAATTGGGATCCATTGTCGGCTATTATCTCTCTGGGCAATCCGAAGCGAGTGACTATGTTCTTCCAAACATAGCTCTCAACGTCGGAGTCTTTAATATTGGCGTAAGATTCGGCCTCTGTCCATTTGGTGAAGAAATCTGTGACGACGAGCATGAACCTTTTCTGCCTCGCGCCGATGGGCATAGGACCGACGATGTCCATCGACCACTTCATGAATGGATAGGGCACTGACACCACCGAGAGCTCTTCCGCCGGGCAGTTGATTGCCGGGGCGTGTCGCTGACATTTTTCGCACCTTCTGGCGTGGCTGGCACAATCGGCGACCATGGTTTCCCAAAAGAAACCTTGTCGCTTAGTTTTTCTCAGCAAGGAGCGCCCGCCGGCGTGGTTCCCGCATTCCCCGCTGTGGATTTCGCGCATTACGTACCCGGCCTCTCGCTCGCCGAGGCACCTTAGGTAAGGTCCCACGAAGCTCCTCAGGTAGAGCTTGTCATCGAGAATGGTATATCTCGAGCTCTTGGCTTTGACCTTTCTTGCTTCCTGCGAGCTTTCGGGCAACGTTCCTTCGAGGATATAATCCCTAGGGGGCGTTCGCCAATCATCCGCTCCGTCGTCCTCCACAACCCCTCGCTCCTCGTCTTCATCTCCATCGTCTTCGATCTCGTTGATATTGGGCTCGGCAGTCACCGTCTCTTTGTTTGTTTTGGCTTTATTTTTCACCGGACCTTCTTCCCTCCCGATGCTCGACTTTTCCACTGTCTCGACCGTGACTGCCCTTAACTCCCCGACCTCGGTTGTGGACCCCAAGCTTGCCAGGGCGTCGGCGTGCGAGTTGTCTCCTCGAGTTACCTGCGTCAGGCTGAAAAAATCGAACTTTCTCGATAGAGCCCCAACGACCCCCGCATAGGCTTCCATGCGCTCGTCGTTCTTCTCATATTCCCCATTAACCTGCTTTACAATCAACTGGGAATCCGAAAAGGCGTGCAGGTTCCTGGCACCAATGGCTAATGATGACTGCATGCCGATGATGAGGGCCTCGTATTCCGCTTCATTGTTGGTTGATCGGTAGGCCAGTCGGCAAGCTTTTTCCACCACTTCCTCCATTGGAGAGGTGATCCTGATCCCTACCCCGGACCCTTGTGCCGTTGCTGACCCATCCACTTGCAACTTCCAAATGCCAGCTTCGTTGCTGGTGGCTATTGGTTCTTTTGGCAACTCGATGAGAAAATCGGCCAATACTTGCGATCTGAGGCTCGTCCGAAGCTTGTACTCGACGTCATATGCGCCAAGCTTGATCGACCACTTCGTGATCCTCCCTGACTGGTTTGGGTTGTGAATGATGGAGCGGATCGGCCTGTCTGTCATAACTACGATCGTATGGCTCTGGAAGTGATACTTTAATTTCTCCGAAGCGTCGTAAACTGCCAACGCGAGTTTCTCGATCTGTGGATATCTTGTCTCCGCATCGAGGAGCTTTCTGCTAATGTACGAGACTGGTTTCTGCTCTCCGCTTTCTTCCCGCACGAGTACTTGGCTAATTGCATGATCGGAGACGGCAATGTACAAGTACAAAGGTTCCCCAAATTTTGGTTTTGTCATGACGGGTGGCGATGATAAATAAGCCTTTAGTGCCTGGAAAGCTTCCTCGCATTTCTCGGTCCACTCGAACTTCTTGTTCTTCTTGAGCAAATCGTAGAAAAGGAGAGTTTTGTCGGCCGATCGCGAGATGAAACGGTTAAGAGCCGCTATCCTTCCGGTCAACCTTTGAATTTCCCGCCGATTTCGGGGCGAGGGCATGCCCTTGATTGCCTCAGTCTGCTCGGGATCAGCCTCAATTCCTCTCCGGGTAACCATATGACCCAAGAACTTCCCCGATGACATGCCGAAGGTGCACTTCTCGGGGTTGAGCTTCATCTTGTGTGCGTTCAGGATCTCGAAGCACTCTTCTAGGTGCTCAATATGAGCTGTCATTTTCAGGGACTTGACAACCATGTCATCGATGTATACTTCCATGCTCTTCCCGATCTGCTTGTGGAACATCTTGGTTACCAGTCTCTGGTAGGTTGCCCCGGCGTTTTTCAGTCCGAAGGGCATGACCTTATAACAGTACGTCCCCCTTTCGCTGATGAAGGCGGTCTTCTCTTCGTCGTCTGGGTCCATTTTTATCTGATGGTACCCCGAGTAGGCGTCCATGAAACTGAGGAGCTCGTAACCGTGCGTAGCCTCGACTAGGCGATCCATGTGCGGCATCGAGAAGCTGTCCTTGGGGCACGCTCGATTTAAGTCTGTGAAATCGACGCAGACCCGCCATTTACCATTCTTTTTTTTTACGACGACGGTGTTTGCCAACCACTCGGGATACTTTACTTCCCGGATGGTACCCATAGAGAGTAGCTTGTCCACCTCATCGTTGATGATCTTGTTCCTGTCGGGGGCCATCTTTCTTCTCTTCTGTATGACGGGTTTATGACCTGGGTCGGTGTGGAGACGATGCGCCACCACGGACGGGTCAATCCCCGGCATATCCTCATGAGACCAAGCGAAGCTCCTTCTGTTTCTTCTCAGAAATTCGACAAGCTGAGTCTTGATTTCTGGGTTGAGTTCTACGCCTATACCGACAGTCCGAGAAGGATCAGACTCGTCGATACAAACCTGCTCCACCGCTTCTAGCTGTGGCCCTCCGTTTCTCTCTCCGGCTGCGTGCGCTTCGACATCCTCCGTGTTAAGGATCCTGGGAGCCTCTTTACCCCTTTTCTTCCGCTTCTCCGTCCGACTTGAAGCTTCGGGAGTGGCCGTAGCTAATTGCTATAAGCTCGAGGGTTCTCCCCTCTCCGTGATTTCGGCGGCCTTCTCCTCGATCATTGATCTGTGGTGCATCATGTAGCAGATCCGGTAGGCGTCTCTGCTTCCTTTGAGCTCTTCGATCTCTCCGTGTTTACCCGGGAACTTGATGCACTGATGGTATGTTGATGGGATGGCCCTCATCGAATGGATCCATGGCCTTCCTAAGATGACGTTAAAATGTGACGGGACGTTCAGCACCATGAACTCTGTCATCCTATTGATGCTCTTTGCACAGACCGGGAGGTGGACCGTTCCCATTGAGATAGCGACGTCCCCATTGAAACCGGACACCTTGCGAGGACGTCCCCCGATGATGAGCCCCTCGATGCCCATCTTTATGAGACACTCGTAAAAAATGACGTCAACCGAACTCCCGTTATCGACGAGGATTCGGCAAACTTCGCATCCGCCGATGTTGAGCTCTAGGACCAACGCATCGTCGTGCGGCTCGGCGCAGTCCTCGTTTTCCACGAACTCTATTCTCGCACATGTGCCGCTCATCATTGCATCTTCCTGGTCATGCTTTTTGCCTCTCCGTTGGTAGGCTTTGATGCTATTGACTGAGTCTTCACATAGTCGCGATCCGCCCATTATCATCTCGATTCTAGTCCTCGAAACCGGTCGCATATCCTCAACGTGTTCTGCGGGTGCTGGCTCTATTGCTAAATTTCTCTTGGCTCCGCCTTGAGTTCCTCCTCCGCCCCGCGCTGGTCCTGGTGACCGGTCTTGCCACGTCCGATTGCCATTGTTCCAAGGCTCGGGAGGGTAATAGGCGAGGTCCTTGACTTCCCCCTGCGCGTATCTTCTTTGGAGCTCTCTTTTGAGCATGGCGCAGTCCTCTGTGGCGTGGCCGCGGTAGTTATGGTAAGTATAGAACTTACTCATATCCTTCGGCCAAGTTTTCCTCTCGAAATTTCCCTGTCCTCCGGAGAATCCTCCTCGTCCTCTTCCTTGGTCTCCGGAGAATCCTCCTCGTCCTCTTCCTTGGTCTCCAGAGAATCCTCCTCGTCCTCTTCCTCGGTCTCCGGAGAATCCTCCTCGCTGTTGAATGTCGGAAAAATCTCTTCGTGGCTGATTTCCGCCGGAGAATCCCCTTTGGTTATCGGGGTATTCTCCTCGCTGCTGATCGTCAGAGAAATCTCTTCGCGGCTGATTTCTGCCGGAGAATCCCCTTTGGTTATCGGGGTATTCTCCTCGCTGCTGATCGTCAGAGAAATCTCTTCGCGGCTGATTTCTTGGACGGTCGTCGCCGTTCTCCCTCTCGTCGCCGCTTTCTTTCTCGTCTACTTGGTAGACTCCTCGTCTCGGGGCTTCGCGAGCGCGCCGTTCGTCAGAATTTCCTCGTTCTTCATCCTCTCCTCTTTTCTGCCGCGGGACATCTCTGCCGTCTTGGTTATCCTTTTTCTCGGACTTCCCTTTGCTTCTACTTTCGTGGGTCTTCTTCTGGGCTAACACTTCTTCTTCTATTTCCATAAAAAGCGTCGCTCTATGGAGGGCGTCTTCGATCCTTGTCGGTCGCATCTTGATCAGCTCCTCGTGGAAAGAAGCTGAATACCACAATCCGTGTCGAAGGGCCTGAATTGCGACGACATCGTCGAGTCCCGGAACTCTGACCATCACGTCCTTGAATCTTCCGATGTACGCCCGGAGGGGCTCGTTTTCCCCTTGGGAGAGTTTCCACAAGGTTGTGACCGTTGCCTCGTTTTGCACATACATCGAATAATGCCGTAGGAAACATGCGACGAGCTCGTCCGAATCGTTGATGGTCCCTGGTGGTAACTTCCCAAACCAATCGCTGGCGGGACCCTGCAGACTTTCGACGAAGAGGCGGCAAAGAATTGCTTCCAGCTTCGTCTCCTCGCCCCAGAGGCACTCCGTCGCGATCCGGAAACTTCTAACATGAGTGTTTGGATCTGACGTACCCTTGTAATGCGAGATCCTGACCTTTGGCAGCTCGCCCAGCTCTACGCCACGGATTCTCGGCGAGAATGGGGTGATCCTGGCCTCTTTGACCAGCCTGTCGATCTCGGGCGCTGCACTTGTTGCTCTATGCACCTGGGAGGTCACGTCTCCCATTCTGGCCTCCATGCTTGAGGACATTTCTCTCATTGCCTTCCGAACTTCCTCCTGGATCGTTGCCGCTACATTGATTGCTGCGGAAGAGCTCATCGTAGCCGGCGGAGTGGCATTGACGGCACCGAACAGGTCTCTGATGATCGGCTGCGCTTGCGGCGTCGGGGTTCCCTGCTCCGCGTCAAGCACGGCTGAGCCACCTCCTGAAGGTCCGGCAATCGCGTTCTCCAGGTTCTCCCTTCTTTGGTTTGCGGTGGTGCTTTCTAGGAGATCCGTGAGTTGCCTGTTTCTCGCCGCCTGTTCGTCGGCCTTTCTGACTGCTTCTTCAGCCCTCCATGTTGCCTCCTCTATCCTTCTCAAGGCTTCGGCTAATTGTTGCTGGAGCCCCTCCGTGGTGAGGGCTTGGGTGTCGCCCTCTATGCCGCTGATTGTGGCGTCGTTCGATGACATGCTTTCCTTCGGATTCCTGGCTGTGAGTTAGAAAGAAAACCTAGGCCCCACGGTGGGCGCCAAACTGTAGAGGGCGATTTTCACCGCCCTTTTCCAGTCACAAGAGTAATCGAATGAATACAATAGTAATATGAACACGAATACTCCTGATTTATTATATTCCCAAAAGGATTCGGTTTCTCCCGTTTATTAGCTGGACATTCGAAGTATGATGAACAAATATACGACGACGCTCTCTAATCTCAATATAATCAGATTATAATAGATCGATACTCAAAAATACAAAGGACTCCTTAAGATTGGCGTTTCTTTCTCTCAGAACTCGTTTTCCTTCTCACTCCCTTTTTTTCTTCTCCCCCTTTCTATAAGGCTTCCCTTGCCTTTTATAGAGTTGCCTTCAGCTCTCTTCTTGGCTTTCTCCTTTCATCATTCGTTGCTCCCGTCATCCCCCCGGGAAAGCAGGGCAGATTTCTGCTTTATATCTCATCCGAGCAGACTGTCATTTTGGGTAGTTGGGCTGCATTAAATGCGCATCTCTTCAGCCGTCATTGGGCCCTGCGCCTCGTCGCTGACGCTCTTTATCGGGTAGGTGAGTTTCATTAAATGCACATCTACTCAGCCGTCATTGGGCCCTGCGCCTCGTCGCTGACGCTCTTTATCGGGTAGGTGAGTTTCATTAAATGCACATCTACTCAGCCGTCATTGGGCCCTGCGCTGATCATCATGACGAAGTTCCTCAAGGCGAGCTTGATGGGACGCTTCATCGCAACTTGCTTCTGTATGGCCGGGCTTTCTCGCGGTTCAACTTCCTCGGGGATCATCCTCGTCGGGGATGATCCCCTCGAGCGATGAACTTCCTCGGGGAAGCTCATCATCGGGGATAATCTCCTCGAGTGATGAACTTTCCTCTGGGATCATCCTCGTCGGGGATAATCCCCTCGAGCGATGAACTTCCTCGGGGATCCTCCTCGTCGGGGATAATCTCCTCGAGTGATGAACTTCCTCGCTGCTTTTCATGTCGTTTGTGGGCAGAACGACACGAAAAGTGTTGAGGGGGATTTGACCAGATCCGACCTCAACACTAGTATCTCTAAGCATTAATTAATTTAGTTTATTTAAAGTTGGGATTAATTTAAGGCTGCAACCGATCGGTTAACCTGTTTATGTTTTACTGTTTGGTATCCTTAACCTAATTCAGGTTAGTCATATTTTAATAACCTTAACCTGTTGTTAAAATCGATTAACCGCAAACCGATAGACCTAGTTTCCGGGTATCAAAATCTGATTAACCTGTTTAATAACCTTAACCTATTTTTTTAATATAGCATTTAACAGAGTTTATCTCAATGATAAAACATATCGGTTCAAAAATAAATCGCAATAAAACAACCGAGTCCAAAAAGAAATATACCGGTCAAAAACATAAATCCAAAAAGTACAACAATTATAAATAAAAAAAATATCTAGTTCAGCAACTCGAAGAGGCTTTGACTGAAAGAGAGAAAACCATACTTGATTTAATTTTAAAATATTAAATAAATAAATATTAAAACCGGTTATAAAAACCGATTACAAAAATAAACAGTTTTGAAAAATAAATAACCTGTAACCTTATCCTGTTTGAAATCGGATACGATTAACCTTAACTTGTTTTCAAAAGAATTCGGTTACGGTTATTTTAAACCGGATAATTTTTTGTTACGGTTTTAAAATACGGTTACCGGTTATTTTGCACACCCCTCATTAATCAATACGTAACATTAAAATGTATTAATGTGTATATATATGGATAAATTACAGTTTATTTGTCATGATATATAATTTGTCATAAGCTTGTATAGGCAGCAGAACTTCCCATTCCCATCCCTTATTATTGAACAGACTAGGGTATTAATTGGAGAGTCTATAATCTGTCATAGCAAGTGTATTAAAGTTGAAACAGTCTGGAAAAAGCTGTAAGAACATCATCTACAAATATATAGAAATATATATTATTCTGAGGGGCAAGTAATTAATTAGATTGATTTTGCCAAGCATAGCATTTATCATTCGTAAATGTCTAAAACATATTAGAGCTAATTACCTAGAGTTTAGCGCATGCTATTAGGTTTAATAAAACCTTATTATTCTCAAATTATTAAATAGTATTGTGATGTAGATCCGATGTCAAGAACACGTACTTGCTCTTGCTCAAGCTATGGTGCTTGAAATTTCTATTATTAAACCAACTAAAGAGTTATGAAACCATGCAGCCCAGTAATGAAGAATGGTAAAAAAATGACAATGGAAACTAAACGAAATAAGGTAACAAATACCTAGGGTCGGACCTCAGTTCATTGGGGCCCTAGGCGAAGACCGATTTTCGATCCCCTATCGTAATTGTAAAATTAACTTTCAATGCAAAAAGTATATAAAAAATATTTGTAGAATAAATTACTCACTTAACACATCTAGCATTTTTAGAGGTAAAAGTAAAAATTAAATCAGTATAGTCGAGTTTTTAAACCATATCTTTTTTGATAGAGAGTGTAGCTAAACCGCTTGTGAGTTTAAGCCTGACTTGACTCAACCCCTAGCAGAAATCTCGCGGGCAAAAGTACCCCCGGGCAGAAATCTCCCTAGCAGGAATTTCCCCACCAGAAAGCTCCCCACCAGAGATGGGTCCGATCAGAGATTTTCCCTAGCAGAAAGGGACTCGACCAGGAATGCTCCTACCAGAGATGCCCCTAGCAGAGATGAGGGGGAGCAGAAATGTTCCCTAGCAGAAGAGAAGGTACCAAACTTGAGGAGCAAGTTTGGAGATACGATATTTTGGCTTCCTGATTTGATATGATTTGGTTTCCCATTCTGTTAGGAAACATGTAAATTGTAAAGATTTGATTAAGTTTATTTTAGGAAGTTTAGCTAGGGTTTAGCTTTCTAGTTTCTCTATAAATACAAGTCTTATGACTTTGGTTTGTAACTTTTTGCTCTCTTTGTATTCGACATTAATCTGAGAAAATTCTCCCAACTTTCTATGTCCTTTGTTTCTTGTTCTTTGTTTCTTTTGGCAGATTCATTCCCATTGGGAACCAACAATTGGTATCAGAGCGAAGGTGCCAAAGAAGATGTGGTCACCAAGCGAGTCCACAGGAGGAGAGTTGATGACGGCGACGAAGATAGAATCAAAGGAAGGAAACGTGACACTCCATTACCCGATGCTCACGAAGAGCAATTACTCGATGTAGGCGTTGAAGATGCGGGTAAATTTGCAGGCCCAATGAGTATGGGAGGTTGTAGAAGACAGCGATGTCGAAGGGCGCAAGGAGAGGATGGCACTCGCCGCCATCTACCAAGGAGTTCCGGAAGATGTCCTTCTCATGATCGCCGAGAAGGATTCCACAAAGGAGGCGTGGGCGTCGCTAAAGACCATGCAGATGGGTGCGGATCGCGTCCGAGACGCAAAAGTCCAAACCTTAGAGAGTGAATTCGAGGTTCTTCAGAGTCAAGATGATTCCCTTAATTATTAGTGGTGAGAAGTGAGAGGTACCCGCGCGCAACTTATGAATCGAAACCATAAGTGGGTTACTCACAATATTACTAACTAAGTTGAGGATGAAAACGCAATGAGAGACAAAACGGTAAAAATTGCCTGGAGATAGGCCAGCCCTTCTGCTTAATGGCGTCCCTAGCAGACCCGGCCTGGTTGTGGCATGAGATACTTGGGCACGTAAACTTTTACGCGCTCAAGATGATGGGAGAAAAGGATATGGCCTTTGGGGTTACCAAGATTGAACACCCCAACCAGCTATGTGAATGGTGCATGATCGCGAAAAAGGCTAGGGTGCCATTTCCGAGCAAGGCCAAGTTCCGAGCAGAACGACCTCTCCAACTGGTGCATGCGGACCTCTGTGGTCCAATCACCCCAGCAACTCTAGCCGGAAGCAAGTATTTCCTATTACTTTTTGACGACTACAGTCGCTGGATGTGGATCTACGCGCTCAAGGAGAATAGTAGAGCCTTTGAAGTCTTCAAGAAGTTCAAGAGGCTTGTAAAGAATGGGTCAGAACACAAGATGAAGGTCTTGAGAACAGACCGAGGTGGAGAGTTCACATCCCAGCAGTTCAGAGAGTTCTGCGATGAGGAAGGAGTTGATGTTGGGAATCGGGGTTTGAATTCCGACTCCATTACCACGAAATATGCCTCCGAGCCGTCCCGGTAACATTTAAAAAATTATTTTAAAGCGGAAAACTTGTTATCGGAATAACGGCATGGATATCGGGTAATAACCATTTCAATAAGATCCGATAAATATTACATATTTAATATTCATAACTTATTATTAATATCATAGTCGAAATATAAGAAATAAATACAAAGCAGTAAATGTTTTTGCATTTATTAACCCAATGCATAAGGCCGTACCTCGGTTGACGTTTCTGATTGCGGACTCTGAAGTTCGGCAGGGCTCCGCCGGTGCTGAGGGAAACACCCGTGATCTTCCGGGATATTCTCCTGGACTCCTCGTACCGAAGCGTGGGCTTCGCCGGCAGGACTCCGTCGCAAAATTTTAACTGAGGTTCTTTTTAAGCTTCCGGAGAAATAGTCTCCTAAGCCGAACCAGAAAAGAGATCAGAAGCAGAAAACTCGCAGACCCTAGAGAGAGAGGGAGAGCTCGAGTTTTTGCTCTGGGGAGAGGTGTGTTGAATATTGTAAATGAGCTCCCTATTTATAGACTTGGCCCGTAACCGAATTAGAGATTTTCTCTCCTAAATTCGAATTATATATATATATAAATACTTTAATTATTTCAATCCAATGGTTGAGATTTAATCTCATCTAAATCCAATGGTTATAATTAAACTTGTATTTAATTAAATAATAAAGACTTGATAAATACAAAAATCAATCTTATCTTCTTATTTAAATATAATTCGAATATATATATATATATATATCTAATTTCGAAAATCATTATTAAATATAATTAATTATCCTAATCCAAAGGCTTGGATTCAATCTTATCTAAATCCAATGGATATAATTAATTAGGGATTTAATTAAATAAGAAAGACTTGGTAAATCAAAAAACCAATCTTATCTACTTATTTAAATATTCGAAATATATATATATATATATATATATTAATGATAATTTCGAAATTAATTATCTAGATCCAACGGCTTAGATTAATCTTAAGACCGATCTAATGGATCAAATTAATTTGGGATAAATATCAAATATTCTAAGACTTGGTAAAAGCCAAATTCGATTTTATCTTATCATTATATTCGAAAATTATATATTACATATATAAATAATTAATTTCCAATCCGACGGTAAAGATTAAATCTTAAACCGATCTAACGGATACAATTAATTAGATCAAATTCGAAAACCCTAAGCTTGGTCACCAAGCTACTATTTTCGAATTAGGGTTAGGTCAAAAATCAATCATCTTAATCCTACGGTTGATATTAAATCATCTCCGATCTAAAGGATAAGATTGATTTTAGGGTTTTTGCCAAAGTACCAAACTTTAGGTACTTATGCCGCAAATATAAAACCCTATCTAGGTCAAACTCGAGTGGACTATATCATGTAGGCCCAATACGATTTACAATGTAACATGTATAATGAAATATACATTATTATTATTAATATAAATCTATTAATTATTAATTAATTATTAATAAGATATTAATAATTAAATCCAAATAATTAAATTATATTAATAATTCCTGATCTCAATATCACACATTAAAATGTCATGGTGCCACACCATCATTTAAATTCGTGACATGTGATTTAATTTCATAGTTTCTCGAACCGAGCACAAACTTAGAAAATCCATAAATCACTAACCGTAAGTCGAAATGACTTGGTTCAAAAAGCAAAGTTGCTTAGAATTTAATTTCCAACAACATGGTGCTGATAGAAAATCTAAATTCTAACTTTCTTTTATCAGTTAATTTCGTGTACCAAGATATGGTACTTTTGCCACGCTGACGATAAAACTATCTGACGTCTGCCACAGACCTTTCAGTTTTATAAGTCAAGCCAAATGATTAGACATTATCCAGAATGTATTTTAATCACGTACGTATCATCCGTTACGGAGCTATCCTGGGGACCATGGACCCGTATCACTTAAGCTCCAACGAACTGCTAGTTGTTCGTCAAACCTCGAAGTGATTCCACTATAGACCCGAGGCTGCACTCTTTAGTGATACGGTATATATTATTCCCTTTATAACAGCAGGGTGTCCATTGATATAATCAAATTCGGGTTATTGATCTTTCACTTGATGATCCACACACGAGCAGGCGGTTTCTACCGTTATGCCCCTCATTGCATTTTCATCCTTGACTCAGTCAGTAATATTATGAGTAACCCACTTATAGTTTCGATTCATAAGTTGCGCACGGGTACCTCTCACTTCTCACCACCGACAATCAAGGGAATCATCATCACTCTGAAGAGAGCTGTGTGATGCCCATGTCTATGACCAGGCTACCCTTACTGCTGACTATCATGTTCCCAAAATAATAGTGTTGGGAACAGCGGTAATATTTCGTGTTCTTTAACGGTTAAATCAAAGAACAATCAAGCCAGCAGTTCGGACTCAAGATCACTCAGGACTTAGATCGAATATCCATTTGATCATCTACTAGTGACTCAACTCCAAGTTATCAGTGACGGTCTTATATGATAACTTCCGGAGTTTAAGTCAGGTCCAGTCCAGTATGAAGACACTTCATACTTAATGCACTTCTAGTGAGTGTGACACACACAAAATCCAGAATAGGATTGTCACTTAGTCACATTAATGACCTTATACGATTAATGGGCTCCCACCCAGTTAATCAGGTCACGGACATTTTAAGTTCATTTATTATGATTATTAATTCTTCCTCACATTGACTCTGTTGTGATAATAATAACATAATTGCATTCTTTATGAACTAAGGAAACAAACATTCTATTTTACTCTACCAGAAACTATAATAAGATTAACATAATAAGCATTATCTTTATTCAATGACATATCATAATCTTTTACAAATGGATTATCTTGTTTAAGGACACATATGTCCAACAATCTCCCACTTGTACTTAAAGAAGATGACCCATGTCTTTCAGACCCATATTCTCCAAATGCCTCCTGAATATTTTCTCTGGCAATGTCTTGGTAAATGGATCAGCCAGATTGTCTTCCGAAGCTATTTTCACAACCCGTACGTCGCCACGACGTACTATCTCTCTAATGAGATGGTATTTTCTCTCTATATGTTTCGCCTTGTTATGGTCTCTGGGCTCTTTAGAATTTGCCACCGCTCCACTGTTGTCACAGTATAGCGTTTGTGGCCCATCCACATCTGGGACTACGCCCAATTCCATGTAGAAATTCTTTAGCCAAACTGATTCTTTGGCTGCCTCACAAGCTGCCACATATTCAGCTTCCATTGTGGAATCTGCGATACAGGATTGCTTTACGCTTCTCCAGAATATCGCTCCACCAGCAAGGGTGTACACTGCTCCCGACGTCGATTTTCTCGCGTCCTTATCAGACATAAAGTCTGAATCAGTGTATCCTAGTGGATTCAGTTCTGACCCTGAAAACACTAACATATAGTCTCTCGTTCTCCGAAGATACTTGAGAATGTTTTTCACTGCACTCCAGTGAGCCATACCTGGGTTGGATTGATATCTACTTACTATTCCCACAGCGTAACAGATGTCTGGTCTAGTACACTGCATAGGATACATCAGACTTCCGACTGCTGAAGCATAGGGTATACGCCTCATCTCGTCTTGCTCTTCCGGAGAAGTTGGGCACTGTTTCCTGCTAAGGAACACTCCATGTCTGGTTGGTAAATTACCTCCCTTGGAGTTTGCCATTGCAAAACGTTCAAGCACCTTATCAATGTAAGCTGCTTGAGATAAGGCCAGAAGCCTGTTGTTGCGATCCCTAAAAATACGGATCCCAAGAACATAACTGGCTTCTCCCATGTCCTTCATTTGGAATTGTGTAGATAGCCACGCCTTCACGTCCGATAATTTCTTCACACTGTTTCCAATGAGAAGAATATCGTCGACGTACAGAACAAGAAAAATTTCCACGGTTTTGTCATTGAGCTTATAGATGCAGGCCTCAGTGACGTTTTGAATGAATCCATAGGTTTTGATGGTCTCATCAAATCTTAGATTCCAGGATCTGGAAGCTTGCTTCAATCCATAAATGGATTTGAGAAGTCTGCAAACTTTCCCTTCTTGACCCTTCTGCACGAACCCTTCTGGTTGGTCCATATAGATGTTTTCGTCAATGTACCCGTTCAGGAAGGCGGTTTTGACGTCCATCTGCCAAATCTCGTAATTGAGACTACAGGCTATGGCCATGAGAATCCGGATGGACTTATACTTAACGACTGGAACGAAGGTCTCATCGAAATCAATACCTTCCCTCTGGGTAAAACCCTTTGCCACTAGTCTAGCCTTGAAGGTTTCAACCTTCCCGTCCACTCCTCTCTTTCGCTTGTATACCCACTTACAGCCAATGGTTTTGAAGCCATCCGGTAAGTCTACAAGTTCCCAGACTTCATTAGAATCCATTGATTCTATTTCTTGGTTCATGGCTTCCTGCCATTCTCCCTTATCAGGATCAACCATAGCTTGCTTGTAGCCTATGGGATCTTCAACACTAGTGTTTGTGACAGCTAGATGAAATTCCAACTGGGTGTGCTCGTAGCGTTCAACTGGTCTTTTGAACCTCCCACTACGTCTGAGCACTCCCTGGTTCTGATTTGGGACCGTGGTTTCCGCACTCTCTTCGACAACAGGCACTGTTGTCGGCGTTGTGACATCATGTCACATGGTTTAGCAATTACTTAAGCATTGTCATTTATTTCCATCATAATGATATTATCACTATGATTAGATATCAACCTTTGATAAAAGGTTTATCTAACAATGAATAACTCAAATATTTACTCAATATTGCATAGGATCTAAAAAGCAAATTTTATTTAATAATAATTAAAATTGTCAAAAATAAAATTGAAAGGTTTTCAAATCGCCTTTTAACAAAAGATCCTTACATAAATGAGTAAAAATAAAAATGAGTCTCTTTATTGTGCCGACATATATCTTCGAGGCTCTCGAATGACTTCCGGCAATTACTCCTTAGCTGCTGTTAAAAAACAAAGAATGTCACATGTTACAGTTTTAGATCTTTGGAGAAAAGACTTTCTAAAACAAATGTGTGATAAGCAACTTATCAGGTGAGACACTCACCGGTTTCATTCTTCTTTTCACCTTGGAACTTGGGACAATCTCTTTTCCAATGTCCCTTTTCCTTGCAAAGGAAGCATCTTCCTTTCTCAGCAGCTTTCTTGCCTCCTGTCTTTGGCTGGAAATTCTTTCCCCACTTTTTCTTAGGACCGGGCCTTTTCTTCATCTTCGAGTTTCTGGAAGAAGATCCTTTCTTGAACATTATGTTCAATTCAGATTTCTTCTTAACCAAACTCGAGATGTCCTCAAAGGTTTGCAACTCATTAATCAACTGTGTCAAACCATATTTCAGTTTGTTCATAATGTAGTTGCTGGTGAATGGAACAAACTCAGGTGACAGCGAGTTAAGAATGATGCTGATCTGAGATTTCTCATCCACCACGGCCCCATGCAGCTCAGCCTCATTGAACCAATTGGTCATGCTCATAACATGGTCACGAACATATGTTCCTGGTTTCATTTTGGCATTCATGTAGCGACGAGTCGCTTCATGTTGAGCTTGCTCAGACTGCTTTCCATACATACCTTGGAGAGATTCCATGATATCATAAGCAGCGTCCTTTCCCTCTAGCTTGACTCTCAGTGAATCAGACATGCTAGCCAGCATATATGCCTTAGCATGATTATTTGCATGAACCCAAGAGTCATAGAGTTCCTTTACACCTCTGGCGCTATTAGCAGCCGGTGCAGGGGGACATTCATCAGTGAGAACAAAGCGTATGTTTTCACTGATTAAGACAATATTTATGTTGCTCTTCCATTTTGGAAAGTTACTTCCGGCGAGAGTGTTGTTCGAAAGCAGTGACATGATAGGATTCGACATTTTAGACTGGCATTGAAAAAGAAACTTATTAAACTTTATTATAGGTAGAATGTTTTAGGTAAAAAGGTTCGAAATAGTTACATGATGCAAACATGCTCTGGGAAAAACGTTAACAAAAACCCTTTAACTATTTCGTGATAATTTAACCGACTGTACACGTCGTTGCCGTCCTTAAGGCATGGTCATACGAAGATGACTCGCGGTATCAACCGTGAAGTTTGGTTAAACTGAGCTTTAGTCATAAACTCAATTAATATTCAAAGAACTACCAAAGTTCCTCATGATTATTAACTATCACCATAGACGGTCGGGAAGCACCAACTTCCGTGCAAGCTTAACCCATTATTTTCGGTTCTCGGGATCCTCTTGGAAACGTCGTCCTTAAGGAATGGTCATACGAAGATGACTCGCGGTCCATTTCCAAGATTTCTCCGTCCCCATATTTTTTTGGAACTATCACGGTGTCAAACCTTCCACAAGCACACCTTTCCTGAGGAGTGGTCACACGAAGGTGACTCGAGGCGGTGTGGTCAGCAGACCTTGTGACAGTAATAATGGAGACCTTTAATTTATTCTATACTTGCCATGGTTTTATAAAATAACGTTTTAAATACTAAGTTATTAAAAACTTATTATAAACTCTCTATTAATGAAACATTAAAAGTTTATATTTCGGCTTAATAAAGCCCTTATTTATAGTGTTTATTATTTCGTCGGTAGTGATAGGTCAATTCATACTTTCTCCAGGTAGATGGGAGGGGTCCTAACCGGTCACCCAGAAGTGGATGGTGAACCGGCCCCACTTTTGATTCCCTCTTCCTTAGACAAGATCATATGATTGAGATTTTTCCGACTAGTAATAAGCACTTTTACATTTACTCTTTTTTATTTATGTCTATCTTAATTTCGACATATAAATAATTATCAAAACATAGACACTATGTTCACGGGTTATGAAAGTAGGTTATAACAAATTATATCTATGATGAACATTTATAATATGATATTAATGATACTTATTCTCAAAGAATTATCATTAAATCGATTTTAGGCCATATTAATAATTATTTATGAAATATAAAAATATGTCAATGATATCATTCCATAGAATTATCATTCATATTTTAATATTAAATAAGACAATATTATTTAAGTATTAAATAATATCCATATTTAATTTTATGAATTTTATAAAATAAGACAATGTTATTCATCCAAAAATAACATCCATATTTTATTTCTAATTAATTAAAGATAATTAATTAAATTCATAATTTATTAATTTCAAAAAATAATAATTAATATTAAATTTATTTAATCCACGGGTACCGGGTCGGATTAAAAATCCGGCCCATTTTTAAAAAAATATTGCACGTGGGACTTCCGGGCTTAAGGCCGGGCCCACGTGTCGTGGACTTGCCTTGGCCTAGGGCTCGGGAAGGGTAAGGCAGAACGCTGCCAGCCCTATGGGCCTACAGGCCCATTACGCTGCCAGGCAGCGTGCTACCCGAACCCAGTTCCGAGGCCCTTGGCGCTGCCAGGCAGCGCCCTTGCGCTGGGCTTGGGCCTGGCCAGGGACATGGCCCATGGGTTGCAGCGAGCAGCCCTTGCTCGCTCCCTGTGGGCTTGACCCGAGCCCCTCGGGCTGAAAACCAGCCCGGTCTCCCACTGGGATCGCTGCCAGCGAACCCTTGCCCACGGGTTGGGCTACTTCGGTAGCCCGGCCCATTACCCGGTCCGGTTATGGGTCGGGTAATATTCTAATTTTAAATTAATATTTAAAATATCTAGAAATTCAAAAATTTCAATTTTAAAAATATTAATTTATTCATCAAATAATTCGTTCTTTAAACCGTTAAATTAAATTACGTAATTATTTATCCTTGAACCATGGCTCTGATACCAATTGTTGGGAATCGGGGTTTGAATTCCGACTCCATTACCACGAAATATGCCTCCGAGCCGTCCCGGTAACATTTTAAAAATTATTTTAAAGCGGAAAACTTGTTATCGGAATAACGGCATGGATATCGGGTAATAACCATTTCAACAAGATCCGATAAATATTACATATTTAATATTCATAACTTATTATTAATATCATAGTCGAAATATAAGAAATAAATACAAAGTAGTAAATGTTTTTGCATTTATTAACCCAATGCATAAGGCCGTACCTCGGTTGACGTTTCTGATTGCGGACTCTGAAGTTCGGCAGGGCTCCGCCGGTGCTGAGGGAAACACCCGTGATCTTCCGGGATATTCTCTTGGACTCCTCGTACCGAAGCGTGGGCTTCGCCGGCAGGACTCCGTCGCAAAATTTTAACTGAGGTTCTTTTTAAGCTTCCGGAGAAATAGTCTCCTAAGCCGAACCAGAAAAGAGATCAGAAGCAGAAAACTCGCAGACCCTAGAGAGAGAGGGAGAGCTCGAGTTTTTGCTCTGGGGAGAGGTGTGTTGAATATTGTAAATGAGCTCCCTATTTATAGACTTGGCCCGTAACCGAATTAGAGATTTTCTCTCCTAAATTCGAATTATATATATATATAAATACTTTAATTATTTCAATCCAATGGTTGAGATTTAATCTCATCTAAATCCAATGGTTATAATTAAACTTGTATTTAATTAAATAAGAAAGACTTGATAAATACAAAAATCAATCTTATCTTCTTATTTAAATATAATTCGAATATATATATATATATATATATCTAATTTCGAAAATCATTATTAAATATAATTAATTATCCTAATCCAAAGGCTTAGATTCAATCTTATCTAAATCCAATGGATATAATTAATTAGGGATTTAATTAAATAAGAAAGACTTGGTAAATCAAAAAACCAATCTTATCTACTTATTTAAATATTCGAAATATATATATATATATTAATGATAATTTCGAAATTAATTATCTAGATCCAACGGCTTAGATTAATCTTAGACCGATCTAATGGATCAAATTAATTTGGGATAAATATCAAATATTCTAAGACTTGGTAAAAGCCAAATTCGATTTTATCTTATCATTATATTCGAAAATTATATATTACATATATAAATAATTAATTTCCAATCCGACGGTAAAGATTAAATCTTAAACCGATCTAACGGATACAATTAATTAGATCAAATTCGAAAACCCTAAGCTTGGTCACCAAGCTACTATTTTCGAATTAGGGTTAGGTCAAAAATCAATCATCTTAATCCTACGGTTGATATTAAATCATCTCCGATCTAAAGGATAAGATTGATTTTAGGGTTTTTGCCAAAGTACCAAACTTTAGGTACTTATGCCGCAAATATAAAACCCTATCTAGGTCAAACTCGAGTGGACTATATCATGTAGGCCCAATACGATTTACAATGTAACATGTATAATTAAATATACATTATTATTATTAATATAAATCTATTAATTATTAATTAATTATTAATAAGATATTAATAATTAAATCCAAATAATTAAATTATATTAATAATTCCTGATCTCAATATCACACATTAAAATGTCATGGTGCCACACCATCATTTAAATTCGTGACATGTGATTTAATTTCATAGTTTCTCGAACCGAGCACAAACTTAGAAAATCCATAAATCACTAACCGTAAGTCGAAATGACTTGGTTCAAAAAGCAAAGTTGCTTAGAATTTAATTTCCAACAACATGGTGCTGATAGAAAATCTAAATTCTAACTTTATTTTATCAGTTAATTTCGTGTACCAAGATATGGTACTTTTGCCACGCTGACGATAAAACTATCTGACGTCTGCCACAGACCTTTCAGTTTTATAAGTCAAGCCAAATGATTAGACATTATCCAGAATGTATTTTAATCACGTACATATCATCCGTTACGGAGCTATCCTGGGGACCATGGACCCGTATCACTTAAGCTCCAACGAACTGCTAGTTGTTCGTCAAACCTCGAAGTGATTCCACTATAGACCCGAGGCTGCACTCTTTAGTGATACGGTATATATTATTCCCTTTATAACAGCAGGGTGTCCATTGATACAATCAAATTCGGGTTATTGATCTTTCACTTGATGATCCACACACGAGCAGGCGGTTTCTACCGTTATGCCCCTCATTGCATTTTCATCCTTGACTCAGTCAGTAATATTATGAGTAACCCACTTATAGTTTCGATTCATAAGTTGCGCACGGGTACCTCTCACTTCTCACCACCGACAATCAAGGGAATCATCATCACTCTGAAGAGAGCTGTGTGATGCCCATGTCTATGACCAGGCTACCCTTACTGCTGACTATCATGTTCCCAAAATAATAGTGTTGGGAACAGCGGTAATATTTTGTGTTCTTTAACGGTTAAATCAAAGAACAATCAAGCCAGCAGTTCGGACTCAAGATCACTCAGGACTTAGATCGAATATCCATTTGATCATCTACTAGTGACTCAACTCCAAGTTATCAGTGACGGTCTTATATGATAACTTCCGGAGTTTAAGTCAGGTCTAGTCCAGTATGAAGACACTTCATACTTAATGCACTTCTAGTGAGTGTGACACACACAAAATCCAGAATAGGATTGTCACTTAGTCACATTAATGACCTTATACGATTAATGGGCTCCCACCCAGTTAATCAGGTCACGGACATTTTAAGTTCATTTATTATGATTATTAATTCTTCATCACATTGACTCTGTTGTGATAATAATAACATAATTGCATTCTTTATGAACTAAGGAAACAAACATTCTATTTTACTCTACCAGAAACTATAATAAGATTAACATAATAAGCATTATCTTTATTCAATGACATATCATAATCTTTTACAAATGGATTATCTTGTTTAAGGACACATATGTCCAACAGTTGAGCGCCACCTGACTGCACCATACACTCCCCAGCAGAACAGTGTGGTGGAGAGACGAAACCGGACAGTGATGGACACAGCAAGGAGTTTGTTGAAAAGCATGCAAGTCCCGACGAGGTTTTGGGGAGAAGCAGTTAGACACGCGGTCTATTTGCTTAACCGTTTGCCAACGAAGGCGCTAGGAGAGCGTACTCCCTACCAGGCGTGGTTTGGGAAGAAGCCCCACTTAGAGCACTTTAGGGTGTTTGGGTGTACCGCGGCAAGATCCAGGTGAGCAGAGATGTTGTGTTAGAAGAACAGAAGAAGTGGGATTGGCGCGATGAGAACGGTGAGCCTGAGCAGAACTCATTTGAGTTTGAAGTAGATGAAAACATTGCCGACCAGGAAGGGCCAGCAACATCCAGCTCGGGTACCCCCACCAGCTCGAGTATCTCTACCAGCTCGGGTACCCCTACCAGCTATGGTGCCCCCAGTAGAGATTCCTGCCCGGGTACACCAAGGACACCCAGCCTGAGCAGAACCAACTCGTCCACCTCGGGAGATTCCTCGATCAAGGATGGCCCAAGGGGATTTCGTCCCTTAGCAGAAGTCTATGAAGAGTCTCAGGAAGTGGAGATGAACCTAGAACAGTTGTCCTTGTTGTGCGCCGAGGAGCCGACCAACTACCGAGCAGGAATGGCAGGAAGCAATGGAGAAAGAGCTGGAGTCCATAGAGAAGAACAGGACGTGGGAGCTCACCGACCTGCCCAACGATCAGAAACCCATAGGCTCTAAATGGGTCTACCAGCTAAAGAAGGACACTGATGGGAATGTCCTAAAGCACAAGGAAAGGCTAGTAGCCAAAGACCACATGCAGAGGTAAAGAGTTGACTTCGAGGAAGTCTTTGCTCTCGTGGTGAGACAAGACACGATCAGACTCATCCTAGCCCTAGCAACTCATTGAGGTTGGGAGATTCACCACATGGATGTCAAATCGGCATTCTTAAATGGTGACCTCGAGGAAGAAGTCTACGTCAGTCAACCAGAAGGTTTTGGCGTGAAGGGCAAGGAGCAGAAGGTTTACAAGCTCTCCAAGGCTCTATACGGGCTACTTCAAGCTCCAAGGGCATGGAACATACGCCTCGACAATAGCTTGAAGAGTATTGGATTCACAAAGTGCTCCAGGAAGCAGCCAGTGTACACCAGGAGAAACAAAGAAGAAGTTCTGGTCGTCGGAGTGTATGTGGACGACCTGATAGTCACTGGATCCAGCGCAGGAGGCGTGGAAGGATTCAAGAAGCAGATGATGGCCGAATTCGAGATGAGTAACCTCGGATTACTTTCCTACTACCTCGGCATCGAGGTGGACCAGAAGAAAGACTGCACCACGCTAAAGCAGTCGGCCTACGCGAGAAAGATCATCAAGCAATTCGAGATGGCGGATTGCAACCCGAGCAAATACCCAATGGAGGCGAAGCTGCAACTCGGGAAGGATGCTGAAGGAAGGGAAGTGGATCCCACTGAGTACAGACGCGTGATCGGGTGCCTGAGGTATCTTACTCACACCCGACCAAACAATTCTCATGCAGTTGGGATAGTCAGTCGTTATATGGAGAAGCCCACGAGCGCACACCAGCAGGCCGTTAAGCACATCTTGCGCTACGTGAAAGGAACGACGGACTACGGGATCCAATATGGAAGAGGTAGGGGAGCAGAAGAGCTAGTCGGCTTCACTGACAGTGATCTAGCCGGTGACATTGATGATAGGAAGAGTACCGGAGGGATGGTGTTCTACCTCAATGGGAACCTGATCACCTGACAATCTCAAAAGCACAAGACTGTAGCTCTATCCTCATGTGAAGCGGAGTTCATGGTAGGAACCGCAGCAGGGTGTCAAGCTATGTGGTTGAAGGGGATACTAAGTGAAGTGACTGGAGCCGAGCAGAAGCCAGTAACACTCTACGTGGACAACAAGTCTGCAATAGCACTAATGAAGAACCCAGTGTTTCATGGTCGGAGCAAACACATAGACACTCTGTTGGACATGTGTGTCCTTAAACAAGATATTTTTTTATCCATTTGTAAAATATTATGACAAGTCATTGAATAAAGATGATGCTTATTATGATAATCTTATTATAGTTTCTGGTAGAGTAAAATAGAATGTTTGATCCTTAGTTCATAAAGGATGCAATTATGTTATTATTATCACAACAGAGTCAATGTGAGGAAGAATTAATAATCATAATAAATGAACTTAAAATGTCCGTGACCTGATTAACTGGGTCGGAGCCCATTAATCGTAGAAGGTCATTAATGTGACTAAGTGACAATCCTATTCTGGATTTTGTGTGTGTCACACTCAGTAGAAGTGCACCATTAAGTATGAAGCGTCTTCATACTGGACTAGACCTGACTTAAACTCCGGAAGTTATCATATAAGACCGTCACTGATAACTTGGAGTTGAGTCACTAGTAGATGATCAAATGGATATTCGATCTAAGTAATGAGCGATCTTGAGTCCGAGCTGCTGGCTTGATTGTTCTTTGATTTAACCGTTAAAGAACACAATATATTACCGTTGTTCCCAACACTATTATTTTGGGAACATGATAGTCAGCCATAAGGGTAGCTTGGTCATAGACATGGGCATCACACAGCTCTCTTTAGAGTCATGGTGATTCCCTTGATTGTCGGTGGTTAGAAGTGAGAGGTACCCGTGCGCAACTTATGAATCGAAACCATAACTGGGTTACTCATGATATTACTGACTGAGTCAAGGATGAAAATGCAATGAGGGGCATAACGGTAGAAACCGCCTGCTCGTGTGTAGATCAATAAGTGAAAGATCAATAACCCGAATTTGATTGTATCAATGGACACCCTACTGTAATTAAGGGAATAATATATATTGTATCACTAAAGAGTGCTGCCTCGGGTTTATAGGGGAATAACACCGAGGTTTGACGAACACCCTAGCAGTTCGTTGGAGCTTACGTGATACGGGTCCATGGTCCCCAGGATAGCTCCGTAACGGATGATACGTACGTGATAAAAACATTTTGAAATGTTTTTAAGATCATTTGGCAAGACTCATAAAACTGAAGTCTGTGACAGACATCAGATAGTTTTATCAGTAGCGTGGCAAAAGTACCATATCTTGGTAACCGAAATTAACTGATAAAATAAAGTAGAATTTGGATTTTCTGTCAACATGAAAGTTGTTGGAAATTAAATTCTAAGAAACTTTGCTTTAAGAACCGAGTCGTTTCGACGTACGGTTTGTGATTTAGAGAATTTCTAAGTTTGTGATCGTTTCGGTAAACTATGAAATTAAATCACATGTCACGAATTTAAATGATGGTGTGACACCATGGCATTTGAATGTGTGATATTGAGATCAGAGGATCTTAATATAATTTAATTGTTCGAAATTAATTATTAATATCTTATTAATAATTAATTAATAATTAATAGATTTATATTAATATAAATAATGTGTAAATCGAAAATTGGCTAAGGAAAGTAGAACAATTCCACGCGTTTTACCTTAGGAAGAAATTTTCATATTTACGGCAAAAGTACCAAATGTTTTGGTATTTTAGCAAAATCCTGAAATCAGTTTAATCCATTGGATCGGTTGAGAATTAATGTCAACCGTTGGATTAAGATAATTGATTTAGACCCTATCCATAGTTCGAAATTAGTAGCTTGGTGACCAAGCTTGGATTTTTCGACTTTGGTTAATTAATTGTATCCGTTAGATCGGTTTGAGATTTAATCTTCACCGTCGGATTGGAAATTAATTAATTATATATTATATATTTTGTTAATGCATAAAAATGGCTTTAACTTAGAGTCGGATCCAAGGTTCGGGTCCCGAGATTAACTCGCTGAACACAAGGATGATTGAATGCTGAGTCAACGCGGGTTGACTGTTGATCATCAAAGCTGGAGGCGATTCCGTCGTCTTGGATGAGTCTCCGGGCTGTCGTTGACGATCCTCGGCGAACTTCTTTGGTGGTGGCGAAGTCCGGTTCACGGCGAAGCTCCTTGTTCGGGCGGAGTCCTTGTCTTGGCGATGTCCTCTTCTGGGCAAACTCCGGTCTTGATGAAGCTCCGTGCTGGTCTTGATGATTCTTCGTGATTCTTCTTCCTTTGCGAGCTCCTACGTCGAGGGAGGACCTGCAAGAAAGGGTAGATTGGGCCTGTGCCCCGTCGCTTATGGTTGGGCGAGGCTGCCTACGTATCTCAGTTTAAGATAATCAGGTCCCACGTAGTTCGGGGTTAGTGATAAACGGCGGGTGAATGACGATGTGGTTTGGCTCGTCGGAAGTGTCGTTGTAGGCGGTGCGGGGGTGACCCTTGGCCCGATGGCTGGGTATTACCGGCGTGATGTGTTCTTCGTTGACCTCGTTGGTGTTGGCGAACTCACTGTAGAACTTCCCTCGTGTTGGCGAAGTACAGCTAGAGCCTTGACCTGACGAGGTGTGCTCCTCTGTCGACCTTGCCGGGGTAGGTGGCCTCGTATGACGAGGGGCCTTATCCTGACGAAAGGACGCTCCTTACTCTGTCGACCTCGCAGGTGGTGGCGTGGTTACCCACCCGGCGCCTTGGCTGACTCGTCGAACAACCTTTCTTCTCAGGCCTAACACTCTGCTTCTAGATCGATCTCAACTCTTAACTCAAGCCCTTTCCTCCTTAAGAGTAGGCGAGTTTTCTAGAGAGAGAAAGCTAGAGAGAGAAGCTCTGGAGAAAGTTGTGAGTGAGTGTGGAAATGAGGTGGAGAAGGCTCCTATTTATAGGAAAACCAACTCCCTGAAATTGCACCTCCTAGGGGCCTGCGAATTCCCTGATAACTGCACCTTCAGGGGTCTGCGAATTCCCTGAATATTGCACCTCCAGGGGCTTGCGAGTTTCTCCTTTGTGAAAAGGGTCGTCGGTGCTTCTTGATTCGTCTTCGATGTCTTCGGGTTGTCCTCGTCGTGTAGAATGATTACAAGTTACGCCCTCGTCAAGTTATGACGAGGGGGCTTGTCGCCTCGTCGGCTTGTCGCCTTGCTGGCTTCGTCGCCTCGTCGCCTTGCTGGCTTCGTCGCCTCGTCGGCTTGTCGGCTTCGTCGCCTCGTCGCCTCGTCGGCTTGTCACCTTGTCGACTTCGTCACCTCGCCGGCTTGTCGGCTTGTTGCCTCGTCGCCTTGTCGGCTTCGTCGCCTCGTCGGCTTCGTCGCCTCGTCGGCTTGTCGGCTCGTCGCCTCGTCGTCTTTTGGACCCCGGGCCTCGCCAATGTCTTAGTTTTTCGGTCCCGGGCTTTTGGTGTTGGTGATGGGCCTTGACTTACCATGACAGGCTTTGACTTTTCTTAACGGGCTTTGACCTTTGCCAAAGGTGGCCCAATTTTTATATATTACAAAAAATGCACATAACATTAACCCCCCAATTTCTTGGGTAATTGTATTGTGCGAGAAACTTTTCTTTTAAAACTTAAGGCAACTTGTGTTATTTGGCGAGGATCCGGGTTTTGAGAGATTTTTGTCTCCTCTCCGTCCTCCCAAGGAACTGCAAATTTCCTTTAACTGGGTGTTTGTAATATATTTTCGAAAATATTCGCATAATAAGCGTAAAAAATAATTCGAGCGTAGTCAATGACATAAGCGAACTGATTAAATAAATCACAAGTCACTTTTTATGATTTTATTCGATTTTTGGATTTTTGGAGGTTCGTAGGCACACTTTGTAAAATAAAGGCGTTTTAAATTAATTTTGAACTCCGAAAATAAATCCAAAAATAAATAAATAAAATCAAGTGACATAATAAATGTGAAATTAACTAAATAATTTGAAAATAATAATTGCGCATTAAACTTGAAACTTTTAAAAGTTCCTTAATTCATGAAAACCCGGGAAAATAATTTTAATTTGGTTTTCATGTTTGAAAATTAAAAATGAAACTTTATAAAGCTCCAAAGTTTAATTTCCAAGGCTTTTTGAATAACCTTTGAAAATAGCCTTTTTCATTTAAAAACGTATAAAAGATCATTTTTGATCGTTTTTGACCATTTAAAAATTAGACTTCAGCTTTGTGGGCCTAGTTTATGCGATTTTTTTGGGCTGCATAGGCTATAGAATTCGAGTTTAATTAAAAGAGGAAACAAGGTTAGGGTAAAATATTACCTCATTAATCCTTTAGGGTTTAAGGCATTTCCTCTTCCTTCCTCCACTCCCAAAATCGCGATTTGCTCTCTCCAAGAGGCTTTGACGGCTGCATTTTTATTGTTCGTGATGGTGATGGCTTTCTCCGGCGAGCTTGGTGGGGAATTCTCCGTTGACGACGTCCTTTTATCCGGTACATTCTCTTTGTCGAGTCTTTTTGTTGATGTCGATATTCCGGTCACCATTGATGGTGTTCCGGTGAACTTGGATGATTGGACATCGTCTCTTGAAGATCTATTCCGTGTAGGTGATGGTGCGGGAATCGAAATTCCGGCGGGTGTCGTGGAGGAGACCGAACTCGGTCTAGGCGATCTCGGCATTGACTCGGTCTTCGGCGAGGTGCATGGCGATGATGGCGGCTGCATGGGCAGTTTTGGCACGTCGGGGATGATCGGTGGAGGTCCGGCGGCGGCGTCTGTGGCAGTTTCCGGCGGTGGTGCGGTGGCCGAAGCAGCAGGCGGCGAGCTTGGCGACGGTGCTCGTGTGAACTTCGCGGCGATCGTCCCGGCGGTTCCTTCGGCGGGCAGCGGCTTGGCGTGTACTCCGACGAGTTTTCCAGCGGCAATGGTGATGTCCGTTGGGGGCGGTGAGGTTGTCTTCAACTCCGGCGACCTTGCTCCGGTGAAAGGGTCGCCAAAATTGGTGGCGGAGTCCGATTTTGACGGAAACTTCGATTTTGAGGGCTTCGAGACTCCGATCGACGATCCGATTTTTGTGTTGGGTTCCTCGGGACTGGGGCTATCTCCTGCCAAGGAAATTATCATTCCTAGGCTAAGCGTGCCAGTCTCCGGGCTCGGTAAGGACCTCTCGTTGTTGATTCGTCTTTTGTCGCCGGCTCCGGCGGAGAGCGTTTTGTCTTCTGAGTCTTCTGGACGTGCTATGGACTTTGCAGGTGGCTTGGCGAATGGAGGCGGATCTCCCGGCGAGCACAGCTCTGAGCCTTCGGTCCTTGATGGTGCCTCTGACGTAGAGTTTGCTGATGTCGATACGTCTGATGTCGTTGAGGAACAGGGCATTGGCGGGGACTGTGTCTGTGAGGCGCCCGTTGCTGAGGAAGGACCTACAAGCGAGGGTATTGCCATCGTGGGCTTTGCCGCTGGCGAGGGTCCTCCTGCTGACGAGACGCCCAGACAGCGTCTTTACCGCATTTCAGTCATCTGTCCTAAGCTGATTGTACGTAGCCACGTCACTGAGTCTTTGTTGACGTCGTTCCTTGCTCTTCATAGGTTGTCGCATATCGCTGGTCTTCTAGTTCCTGCTGCTGGTGAGCTCCCTTGCGATCGTGTCCCCGGTTTTCTTCCGGTGCACTTGGAGAGTCTTCGTCATGGGTTGGGCCTTCCTCTTCGGCCGTTCATCCGTGATCTTCTGATGTCGCTGGGCGTGCCGGCCTTCCAGGTTATGCCGGGATCTTTTCATGCCTTGGCGACGTGCTTCTCAGCTTGGCGGGTTCTCTCTCGTCGATCTTTGACGGTTGAAGAGTTCCGCACTGCTTTCCGCTTCTACTGTCGCACTTCGGAGGCTGGAGAGTACATGGTGTCTTCGTCGTATATTCGTCTGGAGCTGCCTCGATGCAGGTTGGATCCTCTCTGGCGTCGTCAATGGGTTTGGGCTCCGATGACCTTGCTTGGCTCGTCTCTGCCAGACTTCAGCTCTCGGGTGTTGCGTCTGCCGTATGAGCACACGTGTTGCTCGGGGGCTTTTGGCAGTCTGATCTCGGGGTTGGTGAAGGAAGGTCGTCTACTTCCCTTTACGTAGCCTAAGCGGTGGATCTCGGCAGGCTTCCTTACTTATTCACTCGGAGGCTTTGTTGACGTTGATGAGGCAGATGCGCATGCTCCGGTTCCTCTTCAAGCGTTTCCTCCAACTGAGGATGATGCACCTCGGGCTTCTTCGCATCGTTCTTCTAAGGAGGGTGTTCACCGTTCTTCGAAGGAGGGTGTTCGTCGTTCTTCGAAGAAGGGTGTTCGCCGTTCTTCGAAGGAGGGTGTTCGTCGTTCTTCGGCTGCTCCAGCTTTGTCGACTCCTGCAGGTATAATTTCCTTTGCTTGGTCTTCAGTAGTTGTGCTGTTCTCCATTGCCTTGTTTGCTGTTTGTGCAGGTTCGTCTGGCTTCAAGAAGTTTGTTCCTCAGATGCGTCCTCGAGCCTCTGTCGTTGCTTCCGGTGCTCATGCTGCTCCGGCCTCGAAGTCATCTGGCGAGGGCCTTGACGATCGTTCCTTCCGTCGTCTGAAGCGGCGATTATCGTCGGAGAGGGTGTCTTCGTCTCGTCGTTCGCGCTCGCCATCTCCTGCCAAGGCTGGGGATTCTTCTCGTCGTGTTCGTCAGCGTGGCGCTGGTCTTGGTGGGACGTCATATCCAGTTGTGGCTTCAGGGGGCGACTCTCGTGGTGACGTGCCTGCTCCTGTTGTCATTCCTCCGTCAGGTGAGGTTCCTAAGTCTGGCGGTTTGTCGAGCGTCGAGCGTGCGGTGAGTCTCAAGCGTCTTTGCATCAAGAGCGTCTCCGATCTTCGTCCTCGGGTGATCGCGTCGGTGGTGGATGCTCCGGACTCGGCTTTGGTTGTTGATGACTCCTCCTGTCACATGAAGGTACGTACTTTTCAGCATTCTTGCTTACTTTGTCGTATTGCTTTTCTTCATGCTCGTTGTTTGTCTTCTAGGCCTTGTTGATGTCGGCGGAGGTGGCTCGTCGTCTTGAAGCTTCCAGTACCCTGTGCATGTCTTTGAAGGGTGTCTTGAAGAACGTTGTTGCCGAGCGTGATGCATTGCAGGGCATGGTGACCAAGGCGAAGCTCGAGGTCAAGATCTCCCGGGCTGAAGGCGTGCGCGAGGGTCGTCGAGCCGTTGAAGATGAGCTTCGTATGGCGAAGGACCATATCGCGGCTTTGAAGGCTTCTTTGGCGAGGTGTGAATCTCGGATTGAGCATTTTCAGCGTGATGTCTCCGAGGCTGCCTCCTCCCATGCTAAGTTGAAGGCGGATGCTGACGCGAGTCTCACTGAGACAGAAGCGACATGGCATGCAGCTTCCGACGAGGTGTACTGGTCGGGATTTGCGGATTGCCAGGCGGCTCATCTTCAAGAGAATGGTCATCTTGCTCTTTCCTTCAGGTTCCTTGACGTCCTTCGTGCTCCAGACTCCGTTTGTGACACGGAGCCTCTCAGCTTGACGCTTCCCAGAGATTAGTTTCTCCTTTCTTTGCCATTATGATTTGTAGACATTTTCGGGCTTTGCTTTAGCCGTACTCCTTGCCCTGGCACGTTCGTTTGGCGTATTTTGCCGTTTTACTTCGTACATGTTTCATGACATTTGTGCATTTTAGTATAATTTGAACTTTGGTCTTTGTTCATACCTTTGCTTTGTCGAGTGTGTGAGTCGTGTCGCGTTGTAGCAATCTTGCGAGTGCACTCTGCTGCGATTGTAGGGTCGTCACCCTTTTATAACCTGCAAGTAATACAGTTTTTTCCGTAGACGATGTTATGCCTTTGCTCGCCGGGTAGCTAATCCGACGAGTTTAGGCTGCCTATTATAACCTGGCGGAGGATTTATCCGGATCGTAATCGCCGGTGCCTATTATAGCCTGGCGAAGGAGTTATCCGGATCGTAATTGCCGGTGCCTATTATAGCCTGGCGAAGGAGTATCCAGATCGTGCCGGTGCCTATTGTTGCCTGGCGAAGGAGTATCCGGATCGTGCCGGTGCCTATTGTTACCTGGCGAAGGTCTTCGACGCGTAGTTTATTTTTTTTAGAGCCGGTATATACCGTAGTACCCCCCGAGTTTTGGCGTAATCTGCCTTGCAGTTTTGGGAAAACTTTCAGAGTATTTCTTAAATAACGAATTTATTTAAAAATAAGGCTGGTCTGTCGTAGTAGACTTTACCTTGCGCATTGCGCTTTATTCAAAAGGATATGGGGTTTTTCGCCTTGCCTTTAGTAGTGCGGGTTGACTGGTAGGACTGGTAGCTCGCCTTGGCGTAGACAGTCGACTATCGCAGTCATCCACTTGGGCTCGTCTTCGGCGTTGATGGCGAGAATTTCTTCATAGGCGGTTGACTCTTCCTCCGTCTCTTCGTCGGGGGTCTTGCGCCATTCGTCTTCTCCTTTTCCGCTCATTGCTCGAGCTAGCGTGGCTGCTTCGTTGTTGGCGGTTGCAGGGACCCAAGTGATCTCGTGCCATGTCAATGGCTGGAGGCGCTCCATGGCTTCTTGCAGTTGAGTCAGCGTCTTATCCTCCTGTGTCGGTAGTCCGTCGTTCATCTGGCTCGCGATCTTCTGTGAGCTGCAGTGTATCTGTAAATTCTTCACGTCGAGCCTTTCGGTGAGGTTTAGGCCGGTGAGTAGCGCTCTGCATTCGGCTTCGTCGCTCGAGGCTTTGAACTCGAACTTGATGGCGTACTTTGACTTTTCTCCTTGAGGGCTGATGAAGATGATTCCTGTTCCTGCGCTGGTGTCGTCGTTGCTTCTGCTGATGTGCATACTCCATACCGGCCCGTTGGGCGCGGTTCTTCTGCTTGGCGGTGCGTCCTTCATCTCCTTTCTTCCTTCAGCTGCGGGGGTGTCGGCGCCGTGAGTTTGCTTGGCGACTAAGTCAGCCTTCGCTTCTCTTTTCTTGGCGACCCCTGGATGGCGTTTTTCTTCGCTCCTTCGCTTGGCGTGGTTGATCTTCCGCTTGATAAAGCGTAGGCGGTTGAACATCTTGTCGACGAGGCGCCTGTACGTCGCGTAGTCTGGAGAGTCTTCTGGCGCAGCTCCGCTCGTCTTCCTGGATTGGTCCAGGGTCTTCTCGTATTGTCGCAGGAGGGCGAATATTTCTCTCAGTCCGATAACGGCTGTTGGATTTTTTGTATCCTCTCCTCGTTCTCCTCGTCTAGCGATGCTGAGGTTGTTGACTCCTTTACTGATGGCGGCGACTGTGGTTGTGCTTCGGCGTACTCCCTTCTCGTAGCAGGCTCGTGACTCAGCTTGGCTTCCTTGCATGATTCTGACTGCGCTCGGCGTTGGGAACTTGATGAGTAGGTGATAGGTGGATGTCACGGCCTGGAGTTGGTTGAGCGTGGGCCTTCCGATGATGACGTTGTATGACGAAGGCATGTCGACGATGAGATAGCTCACCATTCGAGTCACCCTAGGTCCGTCTTTGGCCCCGAAGGTCGTTGGCAGCTCGATGGATCCTTCGGTCGTCACGCGTTCTCCTGCAAAACCGAGCAGTGTACGAACTAGGTTTGCGATGATTCGACCCAAGCTCATCTTGTCGAAGGCCGTCTTGAAGATTACGTCGGCTAAGCTTCCGTTGTCGATGAGGATCCTCCTGACCATGCTGTTGGTGATTTGCGCTTCCACGACGATGGCGTCGTTGTGCGGGTGGAAAATGGTCAGGGCTTCGTCTTCTGTGAAGGTGATGGCTTCGCCTGTGCGGATTGGAGGTGTCGCGCCCATCAGGTTAACCTGGTTTGGCGACCATCCTTTCTCCGTTGCGCGTGCATAGCTCCGTCTGCTTTGGCCTGAGTCTCCAGTTCCTGGTCCTCCGATGATTGTTGATACAACATTCAGCGGGGTTACCGCTATGGCTTTCCCTCGGTCGTCGCCTTGAGTCGTCGGTTGTGCCATTGTTAAGAGTGGGGTCGGCATCCCCCCGTCATTCAACGTGAGCCTCTTGACGAACTCCTTTAGCTGTCCTTCCTTGATCAGATCTTCAATTTGGTTCTTCAGCTGGTAGCACTGCGACGTCATGTGACCATAGTCACGATGGAATTGGCAGTATCGACTTTTATCCTTCCCCGGCTTGCTAAGCGGAGAGGGTTTCTTGAACTTGTTGTCGTGCATCGCGTAGATCTCGTCTGGCGTTGTCGTCAGCGGCGTGTAGTCTCTGTAGCGGAATGGCTTCCTCATCGCCTGACTCCCTTGCGGTTTCGTCATTCGGTTCCTACTGTTGTCTGGGCGACTTTTCTTCATCTTTGGCCCGTCGGGGGAGCGATCGTGGCTTCGTTGACGGCTCCCTGGCTCCGTTGACGGCTCCCTGGCAAGGTATTCCTCCACGGAGATGTGCTGGGCTGCTCTTGTCATGAGCTCCGTCATGGTCGACGGTCTTTTCCTCACGAGGGAGATCAAGAACTCCCCGGTTTGTAGTCCGTCGATGAGGGCGATGACGGCATCACTGTCAGTGTAGTCGTTTACCTTGATGGATTCTTCGACGAAGCGGTTGATGAACTTCTGCAGGGATTCGTCTGTCTTCTGCTTGATGGACCAGAGGTAGGATTTCTCCTTTCTTTGAGTTACTGCGCCGGCGAAGCGGGCGAGGAAAAGGTCCTTGAGCTGGTTGAAAGAGTAGATGCTTGCCTTGGGTAGTCTCTGGTACCATTCGAACGCCGTTCCCATTAGGGTTAGTCAGAATGCCTGGCATATCGTCGAGGCTGAGCACTTCTTCATCTGCATGATCGTCTGGTATTGGACGAGGTGGTAGACTGAATCTCCCTTTCCGTCGTAGATGAGGTTGCTTGCGAAGCGTAAGTCGCCTACGGCTTCTTCGTCGAGCTGGTGTGGTGCGAGTGGGGATAGAGTCCCGTCGAGCACGGCACGGGCTCTCACGCCACGGTCCTGGGCAAAGCACAAGTCTTGGATTTCCTTCTGCATCCCTTAGAGGAGGTCGAATACGTCGTCGCGCTGCGGTTGGCGAAGCTCCTGGTGACCTAAGCGGCGGTCGGGCGAAGCCCGGCGGTCGCGTTGCTGGTCTTCTCAGTAGTCTTCGAGGTAGATAACTCCAGCTCGTCTTCCGTCTTCGCGTCTTGGTTAGGGTTGGCGATCCCCCGGGCGGTCTCGGTACGCCCTGGCAAGGTTGTGGTCTTCGTCACGACGGTTCCCTTGGCGGCATCCTTGGCGATCCTGGCGAGGGTCTGGGATGTTCCATTGGTGTTCCATGTTGTTAAAGTCTTCGGCCTGGCGAACCTCCTGACGACCCCCCGGGCGAGCCTGGCGAGGGTCCGGGTGGTTCCGGCGGTCTCCAACTTCTTCGGGATCTTCGGCCTGGCGAACTTCCTGACAACCCCCCGGGCGAACCTGACGAGGGTCCGGGTAGTTCCGGCGGTCTTCAACGTCTTCGGGATCTTCGGCCTGGCGAACCTCCTGGCGACCCCCCGGGCGAGCCTGACGAGGGTCCGGGTAGTTCTGGCGGTCTTCAACATCTTCGGGATCTTCTTTGTCTTCGGCCTGGCGAACCTCCTGGCGACCCCCCGGGCGAGCCTGACGAGGGTCGGGGTGGTCCTGGCGACCATCGGCATCTTCTTGGTTTTCAGCCTGGCCAACCTCCTGGCGACCCCCCGGCCAAGCCTGAAGAGGGTCGGGGTGGTCCTGGTGACCTTCGGCATCTTCTGGGTCTTCGGCCTGGCGAACCTCCTGGCGACCCCCCGGGCGAGCCTGACGAGGGTCGGGGTGGTCCTGGCGACCTTCGGCATCTTCTGGGTCTTCGGCCTGGCGAACCTCCTGGCGACCCCCCGGGCGAGCCTGACGAGGGTCGGGGTGGTCCTGGCGACCTCCGTTGCTGTTGCTTTCTCCTGTGCTCTCCCTGTCGTGAGCGTCGATTGACCTCTGCGAAGCGTTGTTGACACCGTCTTCATTCCCGATCTGAGCTGGTGAAACTTGGCGAGGCGGCTGAGTCCGCCTGGCGAGGGTTTGGGCCCTCGTGTTGAGCGCGATGCTGGTCGTTGGTTGCGGCTTCGCGCGTTGTGAAGCACTGGCGCGGCTAGTCATGTCGAATGGCGATCGTTGTGCTCCGTTCTTCCGATGATTGCTGGAAGGGTCTCGAGGCGTGTTCTTGGGCTACCCCTCCTTCTAGCGCCAAACTGTTAATGCGTAAAAATGGCTTTAACTTAGAGTCGGATCCAAGGTTCGAGTCCCGAGATTGACCCACTGAACACAAGGATGATTGAATGCTGAGTCAACGTGGGTTGACTGTTGATCGTCAAAGCTGGAGGCGATTCCGTCATCTTGGATGAGTCTCTGGGCTGTCGTTGACGATCCTCGGCGAACTTCCTTGGTGGTGGCGAAGTCTGGTTCACGGCGAAGCTCCTTGTCCGGGCGGAGTCCTTGTCTTGGCGATGTCCTCTTCTGGGCAAACTCCTGTCTTGATGAAGCTCCGTGCTGGTCTTGATGATTCTTCGTGATTCTCCTTCCTTGGCGAGCTCCTACATCGAGGGAGGACCTGCAAAAAAGGGTAGATTGGGCCCGTGCCCCGTCGCTTATGGTTGGGCGAGGCTGCCTACGTATCTCAGTTTAAGAGAATCAGGTCCCACGTAGTTCGGGGTTAGTGATAAACGGCGGGTGAATGACGATGTGGTTTGACTCATCGGAAGTGCCGTTGTAGGCGGTGCGGGGGTGACCCTTGGCCCGATGGCTGGGTATTACCGGCGTGATGTTTTCTTCGTTGACCTCGTTGGTGTTGGCGAACTCACTGTAGAACTTCCCTCGTGTTGGCGAAGTACAGCGAGAGCCTTGACCTGACGAGGTGTGCTCCTCTGTCGACCTTGCCGGGGTAGGTGGCCTTGTATGACGAGGGGCTTTATCCTGACGAAGGGACGCTCCTTCCTCTGTCGACTTCGCAGGTGGTGGCGTGGTTACCCACCCGGCGAGGGACGCCTTGGCTGACTCATCGAACAACCTTTCTTCTCAGGCCTAACACTCTGCTTCTAGATCGATCTCAGTTCTTAACTCAAGCCCTTTCCTCCTTAAGAGTATGCGAGTTTTCTAGAGAGAGAAAGCTAGAGAGAGAAGCTCTGGAGAAAGTTGTGAGTGAGTGTGGAAATGAGGAGGAGAAGGCTCCTATTTATAGGAAAACCAACTCCCTGAAATTGCACCTCCTAGGGGCCTGTGAATTCCCTGATAACTGCACTTTCAGGGGTCTGCGAATTCCCTGAATATTGCACCTCCAAGGGCTTGCGAGTTTCTCCTTTGTGAAAAGGGTCGTCGGTGCTTCTTGATTCGTCTTCGATGTGTTCGGGTTGTCCGCGAGTCCGCTTGTTGTGTTCGGGGAAATCCTGAGGATTTCTCGGAGATCTTCGTGGCCTCGGATCTCCTCGTCGTGTAGAATGATTACAAGTTACGCCCTCGTCAAGTTATGACGAGGGGGCTTGTCGCCTCGTCGCCTTGCCGGCTTCGTCGCCTTGTCGCCTCGTCGCCTTCGTCGCCTCGTCGCCTTGTCGGCTTCGTCGCCTCGTCGGCTTGCCGGCTTGTCGCCTTGTCGACTTCGTCACCTCGTCGGCTTGTCGCCTCGTCAGCTTGTCGGCTTGTCGCCTCGTCGCCTCGTTGGCTTCATCGCCTCGTCGTCTCGTCGGCTTCTCGGCTCGTCGCCTCGTCGGCTTGTCGCCTCGTCGCCTTGCTGGCTTCGTCGCCTCGTCGACTTGTCGGCTTCGTCGCCTCGTCGGCTTGTCGCCTTGTCGACTTCGTCACCTCGTCGGCTTGTCGGCTTGTCGCCTCGTCGCCTTGTCGGCTTCGTCGCCTCGTCGGCTTGTCGGCTCGTCGCCTCGTCGCCTTTTGAATCCCGGGCCTCGCCAATGTCTTAGTTCTTCGGTCCCGGGCTTTTGGTGTTGGTGATGGGCCTTGACTTACCATGACAGGCTTTGACTTTTCTTAACGGGCTTTGACCTTTGCCAAAGGGGGCCCAATTTTTATATGTTACGAAAAATGCACATAACATATATATTTCGAATTATATATTTGGATAAAATCGAATTTTAATTCTATTAAATCTTTTTATATTTGATTTTATCCTAAACTAATTCGATCCATTATATCGTTTTAAAGATTTATCTCAACCGTTGGATCTAGATAATTAGAATTTGAATTTTAATATATATATATATATATATATATATATATTCGAATTTTATGAGACAAGAAGATAAGATTGGATTTTTGATTTTATCCAAATCTTTCTTATTTAATTAAATCTCTAATTAATTATATCCCTTGGATTTAGATAAGATTGAAACTAGGAGGCTCATTCTACACATTTTTCACACCTTTCCCCAGAAAAAAATTCGAACTCTCTCTCTCCCTAAGGGTCTGCGAATTTTCTCTCTGATCTCTGTTTCTGGTTCGGCTTAAGAGACTTAGTTCTCCGGAAGCTTAAAAAGAACCATCAGTTTAAATTTTGCGACGGAGTCCTGCCGGCGAAGCCCACGCTTCGGTACGAGGAATCCAGAAGAATATCCCGGAAGACTATGGGAGTTTCCCTCAGCACCGGCAGAGCCCTGCCCCATTCAGAACGCGAGCCGGAAGTCGTCAATAAAGGTACGACCTTATGCATTTGGTTTATAAATGCAACCATTTACTGCTTTCTATTTATTTCCTATAATGACTAGATTATTAATAATGATTTATGAATATTAAATTACATAATATTTATCAGATCTTGTGATACGGTTATTAACCGATATCCGGACCGTTGTACGATAACAAGTTTTTCGTTTTAAAATAATTTTTTAAATGTTACCCGGACGGTTCGGAGGTACATTTCGTGATAATTTACACAGAATCCGAGACTTGATTCCCAACACACTCGGTATCATTATATTCGCGAGTGTGTGGAGAAGCGGAAGATCATTGTGGAGTTTGTCAGCACGAAGGAGCAGCGGACAGACATACTCACCAAGGCTCTAGCAAGAGTTAAGTTCGCGGAGATGAGAGAGCTGCTCGGGGTGAAGAACCTCGACCCAAGTCAAGCTTACGGGGGAGAATGTGAGTTTAAGCCTGACTTGACTCAACCCCTAGCAGAAATCTCGCGGGTAGAAGTGCCCCCGGGCAGAAATCTCCCTAGTAGGAATTCCCCCACCAGAAAGCTCCCCACCAGAGATGGGTCCGACCAGAGATTTCCCCTAGCAAAAAGGGACCCGACCAGGAATTCTCCTATCAGAGATGCCCCTAGCAGAGATGAGGGGGAGCAGAAATGTTCCCTAGCAGAAGAGGACCCTAGCAGGATTCCCCCAAGCAGAAACGAGAAACGCCAGAAGTCAAGAAGAGCTATTCCAGGAAGGTACCAAACTTGAGGAGCAAGTTTGGAGATACGATTTGGCTTCCTAATTTGATATGATTTGGTTTCCCATTCTGTTAGGATACGTGTAAATTGTAAAGATTTGATTGAGTTTATTTTAGGAAGTTTAACTAGGGTTTAGCTTTCTAGTTTCTCTATAAATACAAGTCTTATGACTTTAGTTTGTAACTTTTTGCTCTCTTTGCATTCGACATTAATCTGAGAAAATTCTCCCAACTTTCTTTGTTCTTTGTTTCTTTTGGCAGATCCATTCCCATTGGGAACCAACACCGCTTAACCTATCTTGTGACATTGTTGATCGAAGATACGACTTGATCAATTTCAACTTTGAGAAATTTCTTTTGGCATGCGCAAGAGTGACTGATATATGATTAGAAGTATTGTGTCAGTTACTGAAACTTTTCTCTGCTAATTGGCCCACGACTTGGTGGTTTGCAAATAGCTTACAATATAAACAAAATATTTTATCCAATGAAGTTGAATAAACCAACCACTTTTGGTCTTTTTTTCATGGTTAGGAAATGTTATATTTGTGTCTCATTTAGGACCTCTTTCAATCCAAAAGTCTTCGATTTTTTATTCATAGGAGTCCATTCGTCTGATCATCTATCTATAAAAACTTACTTGCTTAACTATCTTCATCATTATTCTTCTCCTCATTCTTCTATTTTTTTTCACAGCTTCATTGACTTCATCAATATTCACATCCTCATTTTTTGCTTGACCAATATGACCCAGCCACGAGATAAAGTGTACGATTTTGCTCTATGAGATAAAGTGTACGATTTCACTCTATGCGGCCCTCCTTGTGAAGGTCGGAGAGGACTACTCTCAGAAATGCACAATTTGCATTGACAAAAAAAGTCGGACCACGTGTAGGCTGGGTATGTGTATGTTTCGAGGGCTGCACAAATTGGTAGAAGAACGGTTCAATGACATGAAAATCGAGCAACGTCTGGTAACTCGGGACCGACACAGGAAGTGCGTCAAGAGGGCGTGGCGACGGTTGAGCGCGTCAGCCACTCGGTTGACCACTACAATCTCGTTCTTGATTATAAGGCTTAACTATCGGAGAAAGTCAATCCACAACACGTGACAGATCGAGACTTTATCTAGACCGAGACTATATCTTGCGTACCGATGTTTTTGAGAGCGTTGTAGTATGTGAAGAGGAAAAACTCCTTGTGGAACAAACAATGTCGCCTATGGTGGATAAAACAGACGATGATGTAAAACTCCACGTCATAAGTGTTGTACCGGGGCTTCGGGCCAGTGAGCGTTTTGCTAAAATACGTGACTGTTCAACCTTCGTTGGCTTACTACGGTACCGATTTCAACTTTCGAAGCGTTGCCGTGAAGAATGAACGGATACTAAACCTCCATCACAGTGGAGGCTTGTGGCCATGATGAGTAAGCGTGGACTTTGGACGGGTCAAGGGTGAGGCCCGTGGCGGACAAGCTTAACCCAAGCAACCACATAGTCAGTAACAAAAGATCACTTGTGTAAGGCGGCGTAGAAAGAGTTATGAAAAATAAGCCAAATCTTTCCTAAAATGTTGCAAGTGATCTTCACGGTCGGTGATAAATCAAGACATCATCAAATAAACAACCCAAATTTACCGATAAATCGCCAACGAGCTTGATTAATCATTCACATAAACGCGCTCAGCATTCGGCAAGTTGGGAAGTTCGAAAGGGAGGACAAAGTACCTAAAATAGGGGAAAAAAAAGGGTTTGACCGTGATTTCATCAAATGGACGCTTCACGGTTGTCATTTGTTTCAAATGTGTCGTTTCACAAAAGTTCTGTTGTTTCATCCAATGTTGTCGTTTCCAGCAGCCAGAAAGCCCTATATAAACTGTCTAGTCTTATTGCCTTCGTCTTCCTCTGCAGTCTCCCTCGCGGCGTCTAGGGTTTGTACCTCTTTCTCTTTGGCTTTTCGATTTCCGCAGTCTCTGTCTGATTGGGTTTTCCTTGCTCTTCTTCCAGATCTCGCCGCGTCTCCTTCCCTTCGCAGCGCCATTTCGCCATGGTAATCTCCCTCTCTCTCTCACTCACATTTCGATTTCCATGAATCCGTCGATGTTTGAAGCTTACGAGCTGGTTGATTTATGGCGTGACAGACGAAGAGAACCAAGAAGGCCGGTATCGTCGGGAAATACGGCAAGTGCCTAACAATTTAGCTTCACTTGTTGAGAAATGCGTACCGTTGATCTGCAAATACCTAGGTTTAGGGCTTTTGATATTATACAGAGCGTAGGTGTATATTCAATCTGTTGAATTCAATGGTTTGCAGGTACCCGATATGGTGCTAGTCTGCGGAAGCAGATCAAGAAAATGGAAGTCAGTCAACACAGCAAGTACTTCTGCGAATTTTGCGGAAAGGTAATATCTTTTGAGTTTCTAGCTTCGGGCTTGGATGAATGAATGAATCTTCTTGCATCGAAGCTTATGCGTATGATTTCGCCTTGCTTTGTTTGCAGTATGCCGTGAAGAGGAAGGCTGTTGGAATCTGGGGCTGCAAGGACTGTGGAAAAGTTAAGGCCGGTGGTGCCTACACCTTGAAGTAATATACTCGATCGTAATCGTTTTCTTTAGCCAATTTCTTTTTGTTAAAAGAATTTTGTTCTAATTATTGTGTTCATTATCTGTTACAGCACGGCGAGCGCTGTGACGGTGAGAAGCACGATCAGGAGGCTGAGGGAACAGACCGAGAGTTAAGCTCCGCTACTATCATTTTTTAGTACTTCGTTTTAAGGTTTAGTGATTACTTGCAACGCAGATGAATTTGTTTTCATTTTATTTTCTGTTCGAAAGTTGTTCGACGAACCTTAGTGTCTTTGAATTGGAAGAGTTTATCTGCAATGTTAGAAATCCATTGGTAGCAATTCTCTATTTTTGGTTACGTTGCTTTGGAAATTTGAAGTTATTTCTTTTGAAGAAGTGAATTACGTGTGACCTTTATTGGTTTCGTTTCAGTTGATCCAAGTTTGTGTTATAACCTAAATCTTTCGTACAACGCACACCATCGATTAAAATGAGTTTTTGGTTCTAGGTTTTTGAGTAATTGTCTCAAGATAGGATGTGAATTATATGATTGGTTTCTCAATTACAAATTCAATTGAGTTACTTGATGAAATATTATTGTTTAATTTTGAGCATTTTCAATTAATACCTTTTGACATACAATGTGTTAATTGGGTTGATAGTGGTTTTTGTATCTAACATTTTAGTTGCGGTAGTAAAATTTTAAAATTTTCCAATAAATTCTCAATGTTTCTTATTTTACTTATGCAAGTAAAAGGAAACACAAAGCTAGAAAGTGAACGAATGCATCTTTAGTTTTGAATTTCAATGGCCGTTTTCTGTATTGTGCAATCGACAATGCAATGCAAATGAACAGAGCAAGATATATTATTGGAAGAAAAAACTATGACGATGTTTTGACTTTGGCAAGAATTAATCAGTCTCGGTTCCGCAAATGTACATGCGATACGTTTCTATTTCTAGTTGATTCAACCGAGGCAAGCGACTTGCGTAGTGGTTGCAGACCATGCTGCTGCGCATCGAAAATACATTGCCCTTGCTCAGTACTTTTCTCCATGACTGGTCCACTGACGGAGGGACGAACATGATTGAGTCCATTTCTCTTTCATAGTTCCTTGTTGCTTCTTGTCAAATTCCTTCAGCCAGTAACATATTAGCTTGAGTTGTAGATGATTCGGGCATTGCTATGTATAAATCTTTTGTTTTTACCTTTTGGATAGTGTCGGTAGTTGAGGGCGTTCCCATCTTCGGAAGATAAAAATTAGAGAAATGACTCTTAATAGCCAAATTGAAACGTTTGATTAGCCAAATAGCAAATCTTTCCTTTTTCTTTGCAAAATAGCCAAATTGATGAGGTGACTATTTAATAACATATTTTATACCTATAATACCCTTTTAACATATTAACATGTATTAAACATAAGAACTTTTACTTGTGTTTACAGAAAATCTATATTAACGTGTATTAACTGAGTTAATTTGTTTACAAATAAAAAATCGTGATTAAAATTTGAACAAAAAATTAATTTATTTTTAAACAAATTAACTTAGTTACACGTTAATATAGTTAATACACGTTAATACAAGGGTAATACGGTCTTTCGTGATTTATTAACGTGGTTGATTGTCTATTTGACAATATTAATAAAAAAATTGGCTATTTTGCAAAATAGTTTTTCTAATTTGGTTATATGGCTATAGAGCCCTAAAAATTATAGTAATCAGTAAAAATAGTTTCGGAGAGACGTGGTGTTTGCAAGAACTTGCGATGAAGAGAAGCTGCGAGGGTAAGTAACTTCTCAACATGCTCAAAAACACCGCAGGGTCGCCTAAGGTCTTCGAGCCATTCACCCTCGCTGAAGACATTTAAGTTCTAAATTTAGACCTACTTCAAGTTTATCTTAGTCAAAGAGAAAGGCCAAATATACCTTGTAAAAATTTCAATGAAGATGCCAAAGTAAGGTAAAGTTGATCCATTTTGGGTCGAAATCTGCTTCAAGCCTCTGCAACAGCCAACGAGTGTGGTTAAGAGTGTGTCGATGCTCGGAAGGCGGTACAAACCTTATGCTCAAGCAACTGGCATGGCCGTACTGTTTCCAGCTAATGAAGAAACCGTGGAGCGCACACACGTTTCAAGTGGCATGATTAGACAGGATCCTAAACTTAAATCCGCGATTTTGGGTTAAGCAATAGAAGAATGTTAGAACTGCTAATTTAGAATAAATTCTTAATATGAAAGTTTTTTAATTATCTATTTCCATGACGGGTATTTTACGTATTTTACATTTTGCGTTTATTAAAGTGTGTCTAAGCCTATATAAGACGTTCACCAATAGGTTAGCCATCATCGGATTGGTGAAAAATTCTTACCGAACATTACTAGGAGATTGTATAAATTGTAGGTATTTATGTTGCTATTAACCCTTAATTCAATAGATTAAGCCTGTCATTTCAGAGTGATGTGCTCTTTTTCAACAAACAAACCATCATAGCTACATGCCAAGAATAATGGAAAAGACGGCCATTAAGGTCCAAAAATCTTAATGTATTTATCTTTTTAGTTTGAACTTTCAAGGCATGATATTATTCAAAACCATTGTGGTCCAAACTAGCTTTGGATTTTTCATCCCCATTTTCAAAATGATCGCGTATATTATATATTTAAGTACTGATGACGGTAAACTAACTATTTTAATTAGTGATTAATAATTCATTATTATATATATATATATATATATATATATATATATATATAATGGTATGAGATGTACACAAACTTATTTCAGCCCTTCCATTAAAAATAAATAGAAAATTAATCCCAAATCTTCTAGAGGCATGCCCATATCCATCCTACAAAATTATATATTATATACCAAAAAAGTACTCAAATGATGATCAACTGAGGCGACAAGGGTCTAAAGTAAAAAAATTAAACAAAAAAATAGCAGCAAATAAATTTACTTTAAGTCAACAAATTTAAGGCGATACATTTTTCCGTTATTTTTATTTTTTTATTTACGGACGTTGGTCAATTGTTTAGCATGTTGCCATTAAATCTTACTTATGATATTTATGTGTTATGCAACTATTTAGCATATATTTTTTCATTTGAATTACATGAAAAGACGTATCGCCTCACTTTTTTTTTTACTTTCATTACTTTTGTCGCTATTTTTTCACTTTAAAGTCCATCCGCTTCTGTTGGTCAAAGTCTTGATACTTTTGCCGCGATTATCCCTCGTATATTATAAACACTTGCAGCAGATTATATTAGCAAGTAACTTGCCCAACAAGCTATCAGAATGAGTGAAAGAAGAATCTCTAAAATGGCTTCACCGCAAAGCTCAGTAAAAGTAGTCGAGGTCTGCCGTGTGTCACCACCGCCGAACCGACCGACCTCGGCCTCCCCGAGCTTTCTCCCGCTCACTTTCTTTGACATCCTTTGGCTCCGGTTTCCACCGGTCCAACGCCTATTCTTCTACGAAACCGAAGATGCATCTTTGTTCTTTTATGATTCCGTCATTCCAAAACTCAAGCACTCACTATCTCTCACCCTCCATCACTACATCCCTCTAGCCGGAAACCTTATTTGGCCGGAGGATTCCCGGAAACCTATGATTACCTACTGCCCAGGCGACGCAATATCGTTTACGGTTGCCGAAGCCGAGGGTGTTGACTTCCACCGGCTCGCTGACACAGAAACCTTCCTTGAGGTTGGGGAATGCGATCCGTTGATCTCGAAGTTACCGTCTTTATGCGAACGAGCCGAGGTAGTCGCCCTGCAAGTTACTCTTTTTCGAGGCTCTGGATTATCCATTGGAATCTCGTCGCATCATGCAATTCTAGATGGAAAAACCTCGACGTCGTTCGTTAAATCATGGGCTCGATTATGCAGATCCCTCGAAGAATCCCTTCCTGATCTTTATCAGCCGTTTTATAACCGGACCGTTATTGAAGACCGTGATGGGCTCGAAGAAATATATGCAGACGCATGGCTAAACGAAGACGGACCTCAGAACCGAAGCGTCAAGACATGGGAGTTCAATCTTCCGCAGGATTCGGTGCGAGGCACGTTCGAGCTGTCCCGGGCGGAGATTGACAAGCTTAGAAAAGCGTTGAAGCTGAATCCGGAGGCCTCCGCACCTTATCACGCATCAGCCTTTTCGCTCACCTGTAGCTACACGTCGGTCTGCGTAGCGAAGGCGTTGGGGCCAACAAAAGGAGATGATATCAAGATGACATGCATAGCTCTCGCAGCCGACTTCAGGGCTCGGCTGAAACCGGCGGTTCCAGCGGCGTATTTTGGGAACTGCGTGGGTGGCAGAGCTGCTGTCATTGAGACAGAAGCTCTGCTTGGAGAGGACGGAGTCAACAGAGCTCTGGAGGCGATCAAGAGAGCCGTGAGGAGCCTCGAAGATGACGATATTCTCAAAGGATCGGAGAATTTGGCCTCGATTATCATCAAAGGGGCTCGATCAGGCGTGATCAAAGAAGGTTATGATGACAGTGACCTCAAGAAGATGGAAATAAAGAATAATAAGTCAGCAGTACTAACGATTAGTTTTTCTGGATCCCCGAGGTTCGAAGTGTATAGCACCGATTTCGGATTCGGAAGGCCGAAAAAAGTGGAGATGAGTTCGATAGATCGGACTGGAGCGGTTTGTCTTTCGGATAGTAAGAATGGCAACGGGAGTATCGAGATCGGACTGGTTTTGGAACGAAAAGAAATGGAGAATTTCGCTTCGGAGTTTGCAAAAGGTCTTGAAAACCTTTGATCAACCAAGCTGTGCTAAATAAATTGGTTTGCATCTGTTCGAAAAAAATTTACATTGTTATGTTTGTTTGTTTGGGTTCATGATTTTGTGTCTTAAGGGTGTAAATGTAATCGGTACATTTCGTATGAATTGCATTGAAGTCTTCTTTGTAGTTTGAAAAAAATTTAAACCCATAATCAATACTTATATGTAATTAATATACTGTCATGTTTACACATTCGATTAGCAGTCTTCGGTTCAAAGTAAAAAGCACATGCTGAAAATCACATCTCATTCACAAAATTCGGTATTAATTGTCTTGAACAACCGGGTATTCGGTGCGGTTTACTCAAAATAATAGACCGAATATCGCATTTTGGTGTTTTTATAAAGAAAACCAAAAACTTTATTTAAAAAGATAAAAACCGCATTTACGACATATTCGGAATTCGGTATCGATTGTGGTAAAATCGTTATTTTAACCACATTTACCACTTCGAAAAGTGTTATGTGCATTTTTCGTAACATATAAAAATTGGGCCCATTTGGGCAAAAGTCAAAGCCCATTAAGCCCATCACCAAAGCCAAAGACCGGAGGCCGACGAACCAAGACATTGGTGAGGCCCAGAGTAAAAAAGGCGAAAAGGACAAGGCCAACGAGGCGACGACCTTGACAAGCACCCTCGTCATAGCTTGACGAGGGCATAACTTGTAATTATTCCACACGAAGAGGATATCCGAGACCACGAAGATCTCCGGGAAATCCTCCGGATTCCCCCGAACTCAACATACGGACTCGCGGACAACCGGAAGACATCAAAGACGAATCAAAAAGCACCGACGACCTCTTTTGCTGGGCTAGGGGCCTCGACAACCCCCCTGTAGCATGGGAGAAATTCGCAGGCCCCTGGAGGTACAATTTCAGGGAATTGGTTTTTCTATAAATAGGAGCCTTCCCCCCCTCATTTCCACACTCACTCACAACTTTCTCCAGAGCTTCTCTCTCTAGCTTTCTCTCTCTAGAAAGTCGCCCCTCTCTCCTCCCAGCACAAGAATTGAGAGCTTGCTGGCTGAGGCCCGACTAAGAGGAGACCTAGAATAGAGTCTCAGTCTCGACAAGGGAAGTTGTTCGACGAGTAACCGAAGGAGTCCCTCGCCAGGTGGTCAAGCTTGCCAACACCCATGAGGTCGACAAGTAGCATCCCTTAACAGGTTAGGCGCCCTCGCCAACCTCGCCAAGGTCGACAAGGAGCACCCCTTGTCAGGTGAGGCGTCCTCGCCAACCTCGACAAGGTCGACAAGGAGCATCCTTCGTCAGGTTAAGGCCCTCGCCACAGCGAGCTCGCCAACACCAACGAGGTCGACGAAGAACACATCACGCCGGTAATACCCAGCCGCCTGGCCAAGGGTCACCCCCGCGCCGTCAACATCGGAACTTCCGACGAGTTAAACCACATCGTCATTCACCCACCGTTTATCACTAACCCCGAACTACGTGGGGCCTGATTATCTTAAACTGAGATACGTAGGCAACCTCGCCCAATCATAAGCGACGGGGCACGGGCCCAATCTACCCTTTTTTTTGTAGGTCCTCCCTCGCCGTAGGAGCTCGCCAAGGAAGGAGAATCACGAAGAATCATCAAGACCAGCTCGGAGCTTCATCAACACCGGATATCGCCAAGACGAGGACTCTGCTCAGACGAGAAGCTTCGCCAAGAAAAGGACCTCGCCCGGACTTCGCCACCACGAGGGAAGTCCGACGAGGAGCATCGCCGTGATACGGACTTTGCCCCCACGAGGGAAGTTCGCAGAGGATCGCCAAGGACAGCCTGGAGACTCATCCAAAATGACGGATTCGCCTCCAGCTTTGACGATCATTAGTCCACCCGCGTTGACTCAACATTTAATTATCCTTGTGTTCAGCGGGTATCTCTCGGGACCCGAACCTTAGATCCGATTCTAAGTTAAAGCCATTTTTACGCATTAACAAAAAGTATGATAAAAATTGAATAAAAATATAAATCAATATATATTAACAACTTCAATAACATATTCATTAAGTAAGAAAATGATGTGAAGTAAAGATGTGAAACTAATAAACTCTAAGTATTATATAAGTAGTGATTATGTAGAATAATATTGTATTTGTTAAGATCGGATACGGTCGGATCCACTTAATGAAGTGACAGGCGACGCTTGTTGATAATTGGCGAGGCGACGGCGCGAAGGCGATGAGAGAGGGGGAAGTCTGGACATCGCAGGGCGTAAGTACCAAAGGCCGGCGGGAGAAACCGAGGGCGACGACATGCTGGAAGGTCGACGAGAGGAGTGCCAGGCCTCGCGAGGAGAAGGATGGATGCCAGGAGCCGCCAGAGGCGTCGACAACAGCCCTGTGGCGTGGGTTGACAGCCGATGTGACGAGCATTTAATGAGCTCCATACCTACCCCAACCACCCACATGATCGGTAACCCCCGCTGGCCCAAGTTACGAGGCTGACCATGCCCTTGTCAACCACCCTGAAGGAAAGGACGATGGGACGTGAAGAATGGCGGGAAGCGAGCTATTAGTTAGGGCCATAAAAGGCAAGAAAAGCCTCATTTGTGAGGGGGCTGAAAAAACGAGAGAAAGAGAGAAATAGAGAGAAAGGAAGAGAGCTTGTATTCACCACAGCAAGAGAAAAATAAACATCATTCTATATCGTAATCTTTGAAGTCATCTAGCTAATCAACGGGAGAAACCGAATCAAATGGAGAAAGACCTCCCCAGCGCAGCGGCAACCCGAGAATGCCGTCGATGCAAGCTTCTCACCAAACCGCGGTGACGACGATAACAGAGCCGAACCACCTAATCCAACCACACCACCAGGTACAGACGCATCATCAGCAGACGACGGTGACCACCGCAGCCGAGGCAAGGATCCTAGAGCGCGTCGACCGAGCACTCCAGGAATTAACCTCGAGGATGGGGTACGTGACCTCACAGATGCACAAAGCGACGAGCGCAGCACCGGAAATTGACAGGCTGGTCGAAGAATCCAGGCATACGCCCTTCTCACCACACATTAGTAGCGTCAGGATCGACGAAATGCCAAAGATCAGACCAATGACGTACAAGGGGATGACGCATCCCAACGCGCACGTAAAGGCATTCAGAATCGCGACGGGATGGATAAACATGCACGGGCAAGAGCGAGCGGCCATCATGTGCCATCTGTTCGTCGACAGCTTGCAAGGGCTGGCTCTGGAATGGTTTGCCAGGGTCCCCTCCAACTCAGTCAGCTGCTTCCACCACCTCGTCTCCCATTTCCTGCGACATTACTCGATGTATGTGCAAAACGAAGTAAACATAACTGACCTGTGGCTACTGGAGCAGGAAGGAGAAGCCCTCTGGAAGTTCATCGAAAGGTTCAAAGATGTCATGGCTCGGGTCTCCGGGTTGGACGACAACGTCGCCATCTAAGCCTTGAAGCACAACTTGTGGTTCGACACACCCTTCAGAGAAAAGCTGATAATGACGCACCCATCGACGATCGAGGACACCCTCAACAAAGCATCCATGTTCATGCAAATGGAGGAAGAAAAGGTAGCATTAGCCAAGAAGCACGGGTCGAGGAGCAGAGGGAAGTAGCAGGAGAAGAGAGAAGGCAAGGACTACAAGGACAACCCTTCGACGAGATCGAGGGGAGGAGAAGAAGACATGAGAATCTCAGACCAACATCGAGGAAAGGCGAGAGCCGGAGGAAGAAAGAGGAGAGCTAGGACGAAAGATATGGCCCAAGGACCAAGGCAAGTTGATGCTGACATAACCGCGCTCGGTTTCTTGGAGGATCGGGGCCGAAAAGGAAATAAAGATAATCGAGTGGCAATGTAGTCAAGCTCGCTGCCCAGCTTTCTTATCGCTTATTCATGCCTTTTTTTAGTTTATTTGGTGTCTTTTTTAGTATTATTTGATGACCAATAATTGTGGACTTGTTTCCTTAGTTGTCGTTTTTTTCCTTCAATAGTTTTAGTCATCTTCCTCTTGTTGTAAGGGAGAGAACGATCTCCATTTTCCTGTAGACTAAGTTTGAATAAAAAAATTAAGCTTTACAGTTTTGTTACAGAAATTTCATCGTCCTCGTTATTTTTCGGTTCTACATCAGTTGGTATCAGTGCCACTCGATTCTTGCGCAGAGGGCGCCGAAGAAACGAGCCGTTCTTGACGATTCCATAGACGGCACAGTGAGACGTAAAGATTTCGACGGGTTGTACGCTCAGATGGAGTTGGTGACTCGCCAATTACAAACGTTAATGCAAGACCGCGCAGCGCATTAACATCATAGAGGCGGATCCGACACAGAGAGCGATCGCGAGAATCCATTCGGGTGACATAATGGCGGCTACGGTCACTAGACGCATCGACGTGAGGCAGCCCCAAAATTCGCAAGGTGGGAAGCATCGTTCAAAGTGGAAATACCCGAGTGTCTCGGAGGTTTGCAAGCCGATGAGTTTCTCGATTGGCTTGTCGCAACCGAAGAGATTCTCGAGTTTAAAGAGGTTCCAGAGGCGAGGCTAGCATCTCTCGTCGCCACTCAGTTCCGTGGCCGCGCCGCAGCGTGGTGGACATAAATCAAGACCCAAAGAGCCCAAACCGGCAAATCCAAAATCGACTCTTGGGTTAAATTAAAGAAGCATATGCGTGCGGCGTTCCTCCCATTTAATTATACACACACCCTTTATCACGACCTCCAAAATCACCACCAAGGTTCCAAGACCATGGCTGACTATACCGTTGCATTTCGCTTGCTCATCACGCGAAATGACAACACTAAGATGGAGGAGCAACTCATATCGCGCTACATCGGAGGTTTGGGTACATAAATTCAAGATGTTTTTAACTTGTTCGATCCCGTAACCGTCGCAGAAGCTCATCAACAAGCCTCCACAATCGAGCTCCAACAAACTCGTCGTCCATCCCGCTACAGCCCCGGATCTTCCAGCTCAGCCACCGCCCCTCCTCACGTCCCTACAGTCCAGCGAATAACAGTCCAACACCCTCCAAAAATTCGTGCTTCAGGTCCTGCGAGAATTCAGCCAACAACCCCAAATCCAGCAGTCCCTGCTCCCGCAGGATTTCAGCCAGCCCCACGCGTTCAAAATGCCACTGGTTTGAGATGTTTTGGGTGCGGCGAACTGGGCCATCGCCGTGGAAATTTTCCAGTTACTTGACCGAGTTTATTCCTCGACGAGCCCACCACCGATATTTACGGAGACCCGATCTACGACGACGAACACGAGGACATAGAAGAAGTCGAAGAAGTGACCGACGATGTTGGTCACGCCTTTGTTATTCGGCGTAGCTTTCTTTCTCCACCAAGCAATGACTATAGATGGTTACGTACCAACATCTTTCAGTCCACGTGCACCATCGCCGATAAAGTTTGTCGCTTCGTCATCGATTCGGGAAGTTGTGAGAACGTTATTGCGGAAGAAGTTGTCAACAAGCTTGGGCTCCCAACCGAACGCCATCCTCGTCCATACAAACTTGTGTGGCTACAAAGTGGAACCGATGTAGCCGTCTCTAAACGACCACGAGTAAGATTTTCTATTGGTGCAACCTATAAAGATAAAGTTTTGTGTGATGTCGTCGTCATGGACGCATGCCATCTCTTACTTGGACGACCGTGGTAATTTGACCGCCACGCCACACATGACGGGATCACCAATACATATATGTTTTTTATTCGGCGGGAAAAAGATTGTCTTGGTTCCATCCAATCCAGCGGCTCTTCTTGCAAAGCGCCCATCCACGAGTCTCCTCAACCGCACCGGTTTTGAAGCAGCCGCGACCGAATCGGGCGTCATTTATTCCTCATTGGTCATCAACAAAACAGCTTGGGAAAACTTGAAATTCCAGCCACTGTTCAGCGGGTAGTCGACGAATTCCCCGATGTCTTTTGCGATACTCCACCCTCGTCGCTCCCCTCTCTTCGTGATATCCAACACCACATCGATTTTGTACCGAACGAGCAACTACCAAACCGTGCTCATTACCGGATGAGCCCGATCGAACACGAAGAGCTTCGCCTACAAGTTGAGGAGCTTCTTGAGAAAGGTCACATTAGAGAAAGCTTGTGCCCATGCACGGTGCCGGCCTTGCTTACGCCAAAAAAAGACGGGACGTGGCACATGTGCGTGGATAGTCGTGCTATCAACAAGATCACCGTTTGTTACCGTTTCCCAATTCCATGCCTCAACGATCTCCTCGACCAACTAAGTGGCGCTAGAGTGTTTAGTAAACTCGACCTCAAAAGCGGCTATCACCAAATTCGAATCCGACTCGGTGACGAATGGAAAATGGCCTTCAAGACTCGCGAGGGGCTTTACAAATGGCTCGTCATGCCTTTCGGCCTTTCCAATGCGCCGAGCACTTTCATGCGCGTGATGAACCAAGCATTATGACCATTTATCGGTATATTTGTTGTTGTTTATTTTGATGACATCTTAATTTATAGCGCTAACCCCGAAGACCACTTGCATCATCTTCGGGAGGTTTTGCTTGTTTTTCGTAGTCACTCATTCTATGCCGCCGTCACCCAGTGCGTCTTCGCCACCGATAGAGTTTTTTTTTTCTTGGGCTACATTATCTCCGCGGAAGGCCTCAAGGTCGATCAATCCAAAATTGAGGGTGGTTTTTCATGGCCGACTCCCAAGACGGTTACGGAGATCCGAAGTTTTCACGGGCTTGCCTCTTTTTATCGACGGTTTATACCAGACTTTAGCTCAATCATGGCACCAATTACGGAGTGCATTAAAATGGGATGGTTCCATTGGAGTCCGGAAGCCGATAGCGCGTTCGCTCTCGTATAGGAAAAGTTGACCGCCGCGCCGATTCTTGTTCTCCCGGACTTTGAGCAACAATTTCTCCTCCATTGTGACGCGTCCAAGGTACGAATATGGGCTGTTTTAAGTCAACATAACAGGCCCGTTGCTTATTTTAGTGAAAAATTGATTGGGCCCAAGTGTCGCTACAACACGTACGATGTCTAGTTCTACGCCATCGTTCGCGCCATCCACCATTGGCGACATTATCTTTTTTCCAAGGAGTTTGTGCTTTACGCCGACCACAATGCGCTCCAACATCTCGGGTCTCAAGATAAAGTCTCGGCTCGCCATGCCGCTTGGATTGATTTTCTCCAACAATTCACTTTCACGATACAAAGCCGGGGTGCTTAACCGGGAGACCGACGCTTTGAGCCGCTGCCATTCCCTCTTGACGCAACTTCGGGTATCGGTTTCGGGGTTTGATTCTCTCCCGCCACTCTATGCGACGGATCCGTTTTCACCCGCATCGTCAACTCCACGACCAACGCCGATAATGTGAATTTGTTCTCATGGTTTGAAGGCTTTTTATTCCACAATGGTCGTTTCTGCATTCCCGACGGGAGTCTTCGTCTTATGATTATCCGAGATCTCCACAATGAGGGTCACGTTGGCCATGACCGGACTTTTCAACCCATTGCCACCTCTTACTTTTGGCCATCAATGCGCCGGGACGTTGCTCGCTTCGTGGATCGGTGCCGCACGTGTCACATGGCTAAAGGGAAAGCAACTAATGCCGGGCTTTATCTCCCGCTTCCCGTCCCGTCCAAACCATGGAGTGACGTGAGCATGGATTCTGTTCTCGGTTACCACGGACTCAACGGGGCAGCGACTCGATTTTCCTGGTCGTCGATCGCTTTTCCAAAATGGCGCATTTCATACCGTTTAGGTAGACTTCCGATGCTAGCAATATCACATATTTATATTTCCGGGAGGTTTATCGTTTGCATGGTCTTCCGACGTCTATCGTCTCCGACCATGACACACGCTTTTTTGAGTCATTTTGGCAAAGTCTTTGGCGCCTCGCGAACACCCGGCTTGACTTTAGTAGCGCCTACCACCCTCAAACGGACGGTCAAATGGAGTTGGTTAACCATTCTCTAAGAGACTTGCTTCGCTGCCTTATCGAGGATAATATCAAGTCATGGGACCCTAAGCTTTGTCACGCGGAGTTCACACACAATCATGCCGTGAATCGGAGCACTGGTCTTAGCCCATTTTATGTTGTTTATGGCCTCCATACACGCTGCCCTTTGGACCTCGCACCTGTTTGGAATACTAACCACGTGCATGTCAACTCTTTGGTGTTCATTTTCAAGCTCCACTGCGTTCATCGCGCCACCACTGCCAAGCTCAAAGATGCAACGCAGCGGTAAAAACTTGCGGCGGATCAGAAGCGCCGTTCTGTGGAGTTTTAAGTTGGGGACTTCGTGTGGGCTGTTTTGTCACAAGAACGTGTTCCCTCTCATGAGTATAATAAGCTCAAACCGAAGACGATCGGGCCATTGGAAATCGTGGAAAAGGTCAACCCTAACGCCTACCGTCTTCGGCTACCGAGGAACATCCGTACACATGACATTTTCAATGTCAAACACCTCTGCCTCTTCACCGGAGACAACTCAGACGACGATGCACTGCCGAATTCGAGGACGAATTCTTTCCACCCAGGGGAGAATGATGCCGACATAACCGCGCTCACTTTCTTGGAGGACCGGGACCAAAAAGGAAAGAAAGATAATCGAGTGGCAATGTAGTCAAGCTCGCTGCCCAGCTTTCATATCGTTTATTCATGCCTTTTTTAGTATATTTGGTGTCTTTATTAGTATTATTTGATGACCAATAATTGTGGGCTTGTTTCCTTAGTTGTCGTTTTTTTTTTTCCTTCAATAGTTTTAGTCATCTTCCTCTTGTTGTAAGGGAGAGAACAATCTCCATTTTCCTGCAGACTAAGTTTGAATAAAAAAATTAAGCTTTACAGCTTTGTTCCAGAAATTTAATCGTCCTCGTTATTGTTCGGTTCTACATCACAAGTATTGCAGCTTTCACAAATCCAGAGGGCACTCCACCGAGGAGTGCGCCACCCTTAAAAGGAGGCTCATGGAGAAATGGGCGAAGGGAGTGATGCGAGGATTGGACTTAGGAGATCCCTACCAGCCAAGATCGGACGATCAATGGCAGCCCCGACGGTAGGATCTGTCGCAAAGGAACGGAGGTGGCAACACCTGGAAAAGGAAGAAGCTTCCCGCCGAGCAGGCGGTGGTCCAGCACGTGGGTCGAGAATCAGGTAACGACGAACCCCCGAGGATGAGAAAGAGGATCGAGATGATCATGGGAGGGTCGTACTTATGTGACAATTCCGTCAATAGCATTAAGGCCTACCAGAGAAGAGCGAAGGACCACAACCAAAGAGGCACAACAATGAGCGGCGTCGGCACAGAGATAGCTTTCATCGAGGATGACGCGTGCGCCGACCCTCATGACGACGCGTTGGTACTCTCGCTAGGTGTCCGGAATCGCGACGTCGGCCGAATATTGGTCGACAACGGAAGTTTGGTGGACGTCATCTTCCACGAGGCCCTGAGAAAGATGGACATCGAGGGGATAGAGATCCAGGGCAAACCCCGTCTCGGGATTCAACGGAGACGTAGAAACTTCGATGGGGACAGTCAAACTGCCATTATGCACGGGAAGCATCAACAAAATGACAATGTTGATGGTGCTGGACTGCCCGTCGATCTTCAACATGATCCTCAGGAGACCGTGGATCCACTCCATGAGAGCCATCCCGTCGACGTACAACCAGAGCATCAATTTCCCCGACAAAGGAGGGAAAGTGGAGGAAGTAAGAGGAAACAAGGACGCTTATCGAACCTGCCACATGATGAGTTACATGACGACGACATAAGAAGAGGAGCGGATGAAGAAAGACCAATTATAACAATTATCGCCACTGACCCCCGAGGCCTCGACGCATGAGAAAGGTGGCGACGAAGACACAAAGCCAGGCGGGGCAGGAGAACAGGAACAGCAGGAGCATGACCCGCGAGGAGGGAAGGAAAGACAATGCTTGGAGGCGGTGGAGCAAGTTTGCGTCGACAAGATGAACCTGACTCGAACCATCGGCATAGGCGCGCATTTCGACCCGGGGGTCAGGCGACAGCTGATTGAGTTCCTGAAGAAGAACCAAAGCAACTTTGCATGGTCCCGTGAGGATATGCCAGGGATCGACCCGTCGATCATGGCGGATCGACCCGTCGATCATGGCGGATCGACTCAACGCCGATCCGAGCCATTGACCGGTCAAGCAAAAGAGAAGAAAGCTAGCGTCTGATAGAAACAAAATAATCAACGACGAGGCGGACAACCTATTGTCGATAGGAGCAATCAGGGAGGTCAAGTACCCCGAATGGCTGGCTAATATCGTCGTCGTAAAGAAGAAGAACAACAAATGGCGAGTATGCATGGACTTCACGGACTTGAACAAGGCGTGCCCAAGGACAGCTTCCTAATGCCACATATAGACCGCCTCGTCGAAGCCATCCACGGATACGAGTTGCTGAGCTTTATGGATGCCTACTCAGGATACAACCAGATCAGGACGCACCGGAAGACGAGGAGAAGACCGCCTTCATTAGCGAGAGAGGGACGTACTGCTACAAGGTTGGTGATCACCTTTCGGGCTAAAGAACGCGGGGGCAACCTACCAAAGGTTGGTGACCAGAATGTTCGGTAAACAAATCGGGGAGACGATGGAGGTCTACGTCGATGACATGTGGGTGAATTCCCTAAAGGCGACGGCGCACATCGAAGACCTAATGCTCTGAGATCCTCAACCGGCACGGGATGAAGCATAACCCCGCCAAGTGCACCTTCAGAGTGGCCTCCAAAAAATTCCTCGGCTACATGGTCACGCGACGAGGAATATAAGCCGATCCCGACCAAATCGACGCCATCAAGAGCATGCCCTCACCTCAAAACAGGCAAGAAGTTCAAAAGCTGACCGGGACGCTAAACAGGTTACATCTCACGCTCGACCGATAAATGTATCCTCTTCTACCAACTACTGCGGAAGAATAAGAAGTTCGAATGGAACGAGAGCTGCGAGAAGGCGTTTCACGAGCTAAAAGAATACCTCTCGTCACCGCCAGTAATGACTAAACTAGCACCATGGAAGCCTTTGCATTTGTACTTGGCAATATCGGATGAGGCGCTCAGCGGAGTGCTGATCAAGGAAGAAAAAAGGGAACAGAAGCCCGTCTCTTACATCAGCCGCAAACTCCTCGCAAGTGTAAAAGCTGGCTTTGGCCGTGTTCGAGGCGTCGACGAAACTGCGCCACCACTTTCAAGCCCACACCATCATCGTCATGACCGAGAGGCCAATACAGTCCATCATCCATAGCCCCAACCAGTATGGAAGAATGACAAAGTGGTCAATCCGGCTAGGGGCGTACGACGTGGAGTACCAAATACGGACCAACTTGAAGTCCCAAGTGTTAGCGGACTTCTTGATCGAGCTTCCGACGGAGGTGGCAGAGCTGAGCGACGAAGCCGGAACTTGGAAGCTGAAAGTCAATGGGTCGGCCACATCGCAGAGGTCAGGCATCGGGATCAGACTGGTTTTCCCGATGGGAGAGGTCATGGAGAAAGCATGCAGACTCAACTACCGCGCCACAAACAACAAAGTAGAGTATGAAGCACTCATCATCGTGATGCAGTCCGCCCTCGCGATCGGAGTCAAGTGCCTGGAAGTCTTCTCAGACTTCCAGCTAATAGTCAACCAGGTCAACGGAGAATACGAGTGGCACAACGAGAGGATGAAGGCATATACTCGAGTCGTGGAGGCCCTCTCCAAGAAGTTCACGTGCTTCAGCCTCGCCCAGGTGAGGAGGGGAGACAACACTTACGCGGATGCACTGGCAAGACTGGGATCAACCACCGAAGCTGGTGCGCAACGAAAAATCACAGTAGAAACGGCCGAGAAGCCCAGCATCCCAAGAGAGGAAGGACATGAAAAGAAGAAAGTAAGAGTCGATGACGGCAGCAAGGACGGCTCGACGGGCGACGAGAGGATCAACGACATCGAAGAAGTCGCCGAAGAACAAGAGGAGGATCGATGCGTAATCTGTGACAATGGGAGCGACGACTAGCGAACCCCTCTCCGAAGGTACATCCTCGACGGCATCCTCTCCGAAGATCGACAAGAGGCAAGAAAGATCAAAACAAAGAGTTCGAGGTACACTATCCTGCAACAAAAAATGTACAAGAGGAGTTTTGCCGGCCCGTATTTGAGGTGCCTGGGAGAAAAGGAGGCCGATTAAGTGCTACGAGAGATCCACGGCGGAGAATGTGGAAATCATTCCGGCGGCCGATCAGTGCTGCGAAAGGCCAAAAGGCAGGACTTCTTCTGAGAGACCATAGTCGCCGACTGCATCGACCACGCCAAGAGATGCGAAAAGTGCTAACGCCATGCCCCTTCTATCAATTGTCCGGCGGAAGAGCTCTCGACGGTCACCGTACCGTACCCATTCATGAAATGGTCAATGGACATTGTCGGGCCCATGCCTATCGGCAGGAAGCAGAAGAGGTTCATGCTCGTAATAACAGACTTCTTCACAAAGTGGACGGAAGCCAAGTCCTACGCTAGTATCAAAGACTCCGACCTCGAGAGCTATGTCTGGAAGAACATCTTCACTCGCTTCGGCCTATCTCGAGAGATAATTGCCGACAACGGGTCCCAATTCATCTCAAGGTGCTTCCAGGACTTCTGCAAGCGCAGGAGAGTCAAGCTAAACACCTCGACGCCCCGATATCCGCAAGGCAACAAAAACGCCGAGGCGGTCAACAGAACCATAACCGATACCATCAAGAAGAGGCTCGATGAGAAGAAAGGGCTTTGGGCGGAGGAACTGCCAAGCGTGCTATGGTCTTACCGAACAACACCACACTCGGCCACCGGAGAGTCCCATTTCACCTTGGGCTGTGGGGTCGAGGCGATGATCCCAGCGGAGGTGGGAATCCTGAGCCTTAGGCGGACGATGGCCCTGCACAACGAAGAAGCCAATAACCAGAACTTGCGGCACCAACTTGACCACATAGATGAAAGGCGGAAATAGTCGAGCGTACATATCGCAAACTACCAGAACACGATAGCTCGCAACTACAACAAGAAGGTGCAGCCAAGATGGTCTAGGGTAGGAGAATTGGTCCTCAGGCGATTCGTCCAAAACACAGCGAAAATCAACGCCGGCAAGCTCGGTCAAAGCTGGGAAGGACCATACCTTGTGGCGGGAATCATCAAGCCAGGCGTCTATGAGCTCTAAAATTCCGAAGGCGTAAAGGTAATACGTAGCTAGAACGTGAAGCACCTGAAGAAATACTACCAATAAAGCGCCAAGCATCGATGACACAGGCGACGGTGAAACTCCGACGAACCCAACTCCCACGAGCATGGCTACTGTTCTTCTCCCTAGCCTAATTTACTTGTAGTTTAAAGGTTTTGTTTTGTCAAAATGTGATATCCACTATCTTCGAATTAAGACTGCCTCCAAGCCCAAAATTAATGACCAATTTCATTTTATAAAAATCCTTAGCTTGCAAGAGAAAACATAACGGTCGACGGCGCAGCAATGCCGAGGACCGAAACTACCGGGGAGCTCCTGGAAACTACCACATCGTCGGCAAGACCAGCGAAGCCTACAGAAAAAAAGTAGCACGGCAAGGTATGGCCTAGGATCGACTGCGCAACGACGCCTAGACCAAAACTACCGGGCGGCTCCTGGAAACTACCGCTTCGTCGGCAAGACCAGCGACACCAAAAAAGAAAAAGAAAAGGTGCAACGACGGCTCAGATCGACGGTGCATTGATGCCTAGACCGAAACTACCTGAGGCTCCTGGAAACTACCGCAAAGCCGAAAAGACCAGCGACGCCTACCGCAGACCCTAGAACTGCGAACAACGATTCCTTTCTTAGGGAGGGACGAACCTCTCCCAAACAAAGCAACAGGGACGCCAAGCCCAGCCTTGGAAGTCACCCTAAGCACCAAAAAAACGACCACGTCGCAAGTGCGCCCAACGCGGCTGCTTAGTGATCCTCCATCACGCCCAACGTGCCGTCGATAGGGGACGCCTTATCGACGCGCTCGGATGCCTTAAAAAAGGTGGATATATATATATATACACATATATACACAAACCAAATACCATCGTTGAAACAAACGAAACCTTTCATATTCATATCTCAAGCAATTACAAATTACAAGGACAAAAAAAAAAGGCAATAACAACAAAATTCACTCGACGGGACGGCTCAGTCCAACGTGGGCGCTCCACTGAGTGAGACATTAACAACAAACTGAGTAGCAGGCTTGGGCGCTCAAAAGGCCCCAACTGCAACTCAGTTTGTTGTTAAATATCTCAATCTGCGAGACACGCACAAAACTGACAAGCGGAAGCTCTATGCCGAGAAGTCAATGGCATCCTCGATGTTATCCTCGAGGGCCTGGGCGAGGACCGACACTTCGTGCTCCGGGGCCGACGTAGACAAAGCGGCAACGTTGGACCCATACTCAACTTGCGACGACGAGGGATCAAGAGGAGCCTGGCCTGCGCCTAGGGCCGCCAGCCAAGACTCGTCGACGGAAGGAGGGCCGTACGGAGACAAGGGAGGGGAATCAGGATTTTAGACATCTTTTTGCTCCCATTCCGCCACTACGCGAGTATACTCCTCGCGAAGAGCATACCACCTCTCAACACGAGACCAAAGACCTTCAATCGTCGCGTCAGCAGGAAGGCCCTTGACCAAGAGAATATTGGCCCGACACCCGGCTAGACGACAGTAAGAGTCAATGGACTCCTCGAGCACCTGGTATATCTCCAGTAGCCGGTCGAGTTTGTCTTGGGCTGCTTGGAACAACCCTAGACGCGCCGCCTTCTCCTCGGTGGCCTTTGTTTATGCCGCCTCCAACTCCGAGACGAGATTGTTGAGCGCAGACCGGGCCTGGTCCAACTGAGCGGACAACTCTCTAATCCGATGAATGAGCTCATCCTCCTCGGCAGCAGGCGACCTCACGATCCTGCTAATTTGAGTAAGCCTCGCCTCAAGTACCTCCTCGGCGACGCGATGACGCTCTCGCTCTTTCGCCAACTGAGCCTCAGCCGACCGACGAAGCTTCTCCTCTGCTTCAAAGTTGAAGTTCTTCTGTCCCAGCGAAGCGGTCGCCACAACAAGCTTCGAGGCAGAATCTTCCACCTCTCAACGGGCCCTCCGCTCATTAGAAACTGCCCTCTCAAGCTGAATCTTGAGATCGGCAAGATGCGAGGCGAGCTCGCGCCTTCGAGCCTCCGACTCCACAACGGCCTCCCGCTCAGAAAGAAACAAATAGTTTGCCTGCGCCATGCCCCGAAAAATGTCGGTGACGAATCCAGTATACCCGACATTGTCATCAAAAGGCAGAAAAGAGGAGGTCGGCGAATGGTCAATGGTGAGCAAGGTTAAATCCTTGCAGGCGGCGACCAAATAAGCCGACCATTCCTCGAGAGGCGAGTCAGCGGTAGGAACGAGGGGGAAGCGGATAGTAGCACTTGAGGAAGGCACTGATGGGCCAAGTCCTGGTGACGAGTGAATAGAGCAAACAAGAGAAAAATCGGGGGTAGGAGACCGATCACCCCGAGAAGGAGAAACGAAGGAAGCAACCGGCGGCGAAACAACGTCGGCAGGAACCGTCGAAGACGACGGGCCTTGCGTCGCCAAAACAGCCTCCGGCTTTTGAACCGCATCGACGCGAGCTGCCGACGACGATGGATCTTGCGTTGCCAAGGCAGCCCCCGCGACAGCAGCCGGTAGCGCCGAAGGATCCGCGGCCTGGATGACGGATGCACCAACGGGAGAACCGGCCGAAGGAGAGATTACCTTTGCAGCACCAGCCGGAGCTTCGGGAGTGGCAATGATCGGGCTCCCACCGGTAAGCCGAGCGGCGTGGCTCTGGGGAGAGGTCGCCTTACATCGGGGACAGAGCCCAACGTTCCCCCCGGAAGGACGAAGACCAAATCGGCCCTAGCTGTATCCGCCCCAGAAGGGTCATTGACTCTCTCGTCGCCCTGACCAATGGGGTGCGGGAAAACAAGACCTTATGCCCCCTTCGAAAGAAGAGAGCTTGCAGCGACGGTGACGTCAGGTGCCTTGACAGAGGGAGGAAGGTTGGAGACTTTCTCCGTATTCCTGTCGACCGAGGACGGAGCGGAGATCGATAAAGTTGTTGACGGAGAGTCCAGGTTAACAAAATCAACCCTCGCCTTCTTTAGGACGGGGGTATCATGCACACTCTCTCCCTGACGATCGCGTGATGGAGCGACCGCCAGAGATGACTTGGCTCGGGGAGAAATATCGAACGGGACAAAGTCGGCCCTCAGTCTTTTCTCCTTCTTTTTCGCCGACCCTCCTCCCCCTTGAGAGGAAGCAGCCTTGATCTCGCGAGAGAAGCCTTTCGAGAGCATCGACCTGGGGGGGGGCGACCATGGATCATTGCCTCATGCCACACGCCCGACTCGTGAATTCGTCGAAGGGTAAAATCACCCCAATCCGGGCGAAGATTGGCAAGAAGAGCCCGGTGCAACCTATGAAGACGCTCCGATTCGGCGGCAGGCTTGAACTTCGGGACATCCGACACCAGGGCAGTAGGGAGGTCGGCATGGTTAGAACCGAACTGTCGAACATGAAACCGCACAAAGAAGTACATGTTGAACCAATCTGCCTCCTTCATCGGAGTATTCTGCAGAAGATGGTCCCGATGGTGATGCGACAGTAGGAACCACCCCAAGTTCCGAGAATTCCACGAGAGGAAAAAAAGACGCATGAGATCCTCCAGCGAGACCTCTTGCAATGACCAAAGTACAGAGGAGAGAGCGGAGGACGTTAGGCCCTACCTGAGTGATCGGGAGCCAGAACGCGTATAAAAAAGGCCAACATCAAGTTGGGCATGGGGAGACAGAGACCAACATCGGTGAAGAAGGCCTCGCACATCCAACCTCAGCCCGCCGGAGCATTCTCGGCCCATTCATCTTTGATGGGGTGATGTGCCGCCACATTCTCTATCAGAAAATACTTTTGGACCAGTTTCTCCAAGTCAGCCTGAGACATGACGGAAGGCGGGGAATGGGTCTGGAACACGGAGGAGGAGGAGGAAGAAGCCATGAAGTTGGAGAAAGAGGAAGAAAGAGTACACTAGACGTCGGAACAATAAAAAAGAGCTCTGAGAAAAAAAAGAGAGTTGTAGAGGAGAAATGAAGAAGGAAGGAAGAAGAAGGAGAGGAAAGTTTGAAAAGAGAGCGCGTGAGTTGATCCAACGGCCTAGAAGCAAGGGAACCGAGCGAGGAAACGGTCGAGCTGAAGCGACATTACGGTTACCCAGGCGCACTCAAGTGCAATGGGACGTGTTAGGATAGCGTGTAGGAGACGTTCCACCTGCCTGAGGCCTAGCAACCTACGAAGCAACGCATGGTGAGCCCAGATGCCAGAAAGTGTCGGGAATATGAAAAGCCCTCGCCAAAAGTGCCGCCGTCCGGAATGCCCTCGCCAGGAGTGCCCTTGCCCTGAGTGCCCTCGCCAAGAGTGCCCTCGCCAGAAGAGCCCTTGCCAGAGTGCCCTCGTCAGAAGTGCCCTCGCATGGAGTGCCCTCGTACGGAGTGCCCTCGTCAGCAGATCCTAACTAGGAGTGCCCTCGCCAAAATGCTCTCGCACGGAATAACCTTACCAGGGACACCCTTGCCAATTTGAGTCCCCTCGAGAGCCTCTAGCTGGTTCGAGTCACGCTGTTCATTTTACTAAGTGTCTAACACTCGATAAAATGGGGGGCTAACTATTAAGGTCGGATCCAGTTAACGAAGAAATAGGCGACGCCTGTTGACAATCGGCGAGGCGACGACGCGAAGGCAACGAGAGAGGGGGGAAGTCTGGACATTGCACCGCGTAAGTATAGAAAGTCGGCGGGAGAAACTGAGGGCGACGACATGCTGGAAGGTCGACGAGAGGAGTGCCAGGCCTCGCGAGGAGAAGGATGGATTCCAGAAGCCGCCAGAGGCGTCGACAGCAGCCCTGCGGCATGAGTTGACAGCCGATGTGACGAGCATTTAATGAGCTCCATACCTACCCCAGCCACCAACATAATCGGTAACCTGTGCTGGCACAAGTTACGAGACTGACCATGCCTTTTTCAACCACCCCGAAGGAAAGGACAATGGGACGTGAAGAATGGCAGGAAATCGAGCTATTATTTAGGGCCATAAAAGGCAAGAAAAGTCTCATTTGTAAGGGGGCTGAAAAAACGAGAGAAAGAGAGAAAGAGAGAGAAAGAGAGCTTGTATTCACCAAAGCAAGAGAAAAATAAACATCATTCTATATCGTAATCTTCAAAGTCTTCTAGCTAATCAATGAGAGAAACCGAATCCTTTTCTTTAAAAATAAGGGTCGAACCTTGTGATTGTTGAGAGCCCAAAACACCTTCAACAGTATAGTTTAGTAGTTTGTTCTTTTCGGTACTTTTACCGTTAGTTACTTTATTTTCTTGTATGATGTAAATACCAAATTCATGAATGGAAATGATAACTTTCCCACATTAATTTTCATGGTATCAGAGCTAGAAAGAAGGAAAGTTCAAAAACCCTAGCTTCTCAATCCTCCGCCGCCGCCGCTCCTCCGTCAGACGTCCATCTCCGGCAACTTCTTTCGGCGTGTGAGCGATCCTCACGAAGCATCCTCTTCCCGCGAGTTTTCCTGCTCTGCAATATTTCAACGTCACCCGTCACTCCGCTGCACTCTCTCCGGCGACGAGCATATCCAAGTGCGACCTCAAGCCGACACGCCTCTTCTAGATGTAAAGATCTCCGGCGTTCAAGTTCGAGTTGTTTGGAAATCTATCTCAGTTTGCAGCTCCTCACTGGAGTTCCTTCGGCGACCCGCATCTCTCTATCTCCGGCGATATCCTCAGGTGTGTGGGGTTTCTCGAAGCTGCAAGCTTCCTCCAACTCACAATCTCCGGCTAGCCTCCTCGAAATCGCGATTTCAAATCTGTTTGTGTTTTGTGATACGAAAGTTGCCCACCAGATGCTTGATATATTGCCAAATTCAAGTTCATGCGCCCAAATGTGAATTTTCAACGTCTTTGCACTATTTTGGAGTTCATCAGAGTTGCACGGCTCAACATTGCGCTTAAGCATTTATCCAAGAAAGCCTCCTCTCCGGCGTTCCTTCTTACTCCCGACGTCAGTCAAAGTCAGAGCCACTGCGATTCTCTCTCCTTTGCTTCCTCCATTGGACGTCAATCTTTGGTATATCAAACATATCCAACGAGTCTCGATTGTACTTGTCTCCCCTCCGCTCCACTCCACCATTGTCACTTTGTCGACGAAAATTTGGTCGTTCCTCAACTTTTTCTTGGTTTTTGTGGTTTCAACATTATTATGCCTACAGAGAAGAAAATGTTGCAGCATTGTCTATTTCGTTGCTGCCTGGATTAGAATGGTTAATTGCTGCAATGCTGAAATAGTTGTAGCTTCCTCAGTTTTGTTGTTGTCTGAATTTTTTACTATAGCAAATTTTTCTACAAGTATGTCCACTCCACCCGCACTCTTCTCATCCGCACCACGTAGACGACGTCCTTGGTATGATCACTATAATGTTCTTGGTCATTGAAGACCTCAATGTTAGAAATTGCACGGCAAACCAATAAATTTTATGGATACATCCAAGCCGTATACGAGTCCTAATGATACTCTTACTGAATTCAATCATCTTGTAGATGAGTTAAAAGATCTCGTGAAATTGGTCATCGCCCGATCAAAGTCTGAGAAAGTACCAAATCCAAGCGCCGATTCTCATGCTCATACTAGCTTAACATCCGAACGGCTTGTCCAAAATAGACCATGAAAGACCAGGATCACCAATTCAAGAGCTTCAGACCAAATGACAGGAGATCGAAGCTATTTCCTCACATTCGGAAAAATCACAAGTCACTTAAGACTGCTGACAGGACACTTATACCGGTTGAAGGAATCGGATCGGTTTGAATATCAGAAGCCTGTTGATTGGATCGACATCGCTTGATATTAATTGTTGGATATCTCGGTATCAATCTGACACCGATCCTTGGGGTTAAGTCATAAAAAAATTCTGCGGAATAATTAATGTTTGTCTGATTAGGTAAACGCGTAGAATAAACTTTGTTCATTATGGGATAAACTTGAAATCGTGTCCCATACCACGATTCCCATTATTCTATCCGGTTTTACGAAATCCAAAAATTAATTAACTGGTCCTGATCATTCTTACTCGATTTTATCATAAAAAAATAATTCATTATCTAACATGATTTCGATTTACGGTTTGAGAAATTAGACAATTATCTAAACAATAAATAACACTAACCTGATTCGCTTTGTTCCGGCTGCGTTCTCTGATTTGTGTCTGTCGATTTCTCCCAAAAGCCTTCCGATGTATACTCCGGAGTTAGACCGCCAGGATGTGTGTCTCCAAGGATGACCACGAAACCTTCAAGCACAAACCGGGATCAGAATTCTGACTTTCGCTGAATTCAAAATTCCCAGAGAGAGAAGGAGAGAGAGAGAAAACTCGAATTTCTGAATTCTTGTGACTTATGAACTTATGATTTCTGATTTCAGATTTAGCCTATTTATAGAAAAAACCAAATCGTAACCACCTGGAGATATTCTCTCATTATCTTTATTTAAATAAATAAGATAATGAATAATATCATATCTTATTAAATCCTTATCTAGAATGATATGATTCAAATTGCTAACTTCCAATTATCAATTTTTCACTTTCCCGGGCTGTACAAAAACTTTGGTACTTTTTGCCACTGAAGGTAAATAGACATTTCGTGACATGGTCTCGAATATAGTCTAATTGGATCTATCCTATATTCGACAAATGAATATTTAATGCGGTGTCACTCTTGTTAAGCTACAAAGGGGACTAATGGACATATTACTCAAGCTCAGGTGAAATGAAGAAATTTCACCAACTTCGATTACATTCCACTATAGCTCGAAGTTGAACACAGTCTTGAGTAATAACAATATAATCATGACACAGGAGTCCATTGATACAATCAGATTCTGGTAATCATGGTTTTCGTATTTATTATGATTCTCATCAAAGGGTACTAGCTATCGTAATGCCCTTTGATGACACTCTCTTTATTCTATGAATCTTACAAAATACTCACTCATTGGGTTATTAAATCAATGAGTTGTACATGAGTACTTATTTGTTTCCCACGAGTCATAATAAAGAAATCATAATCTTGATATTCATATCTGCATCCCAAAATGAAAGTGATTACGAAAAACAATGTAGTCTGTAACAATAAAATCAAAGATCATGTGAGTTGAACCGTACGAGTCCATGACGCTCAGGACTTCAACCGATTCCACCTGATCATCTTTGTGACTTAATCTTACTTTCATCAGTGACGATCTTACTTGATGATTTCAGGTGTTAAGTCTGTCCGTTCGGTATATAGACACTCCAATACTTAGTATTCTCAAAGTGCGGGACCAGCACCAGATCCGGTAATAGATCATCACTTATGGTGTTTTGAGTTCACTATTGGTTTTTACCAATTAGAAGCTCCCACTTTCTAATCTAACCATGAGCATTACTTTAAGTTCTCAATTTATGCAGGTCAAACCTCCTCAGACATAGACTCTGTGTGATGACGTAGCATAATTGTAAGTTGTATATAGAAATTTGGGACGAAACATTTAATTTTATAATATCTAAGATATACATATATAAGATTATCATTAATAAGTTATATTATCTTTAAAAGGAAAGACAACCATAATCTCAGTGAAGCGGGATTAGCATCTGAATAGAGGGCATATTATAAAACGTGTCCAACAATCTCCCACTTGCACTCTTAAGAAGATGCTTCATCTTATTTCCTTAAGTTCCTATTTCCCAAAATTACCTTCAGATTTTATTCTCTCATTTTCTATGGGTAGGACCGACCTACATTCTCTCACGAGAACATTAATAACTTTTTACCTTGCCTATATTCATTATCACAAAAAGTTGAGATAATATTTAATATTCCCACTTTCATAATGGCAACGGGCTCCCACTGAAGTAGTGACTTCACCACTGTTGTAACAGTCTAGTGTAGTTAATTTTCTGTATTCGAAATTAATCATATAGATATTTTTGAGCCAGACTTCATATGTGTAGAACCTGAATAGTTCCTAAGTGTATAAACATTTCGGAATATAGTCTCCATTCATGGAATCTGTGATTAGGGTTGCTTATAAGCAAACCTACTAGTCAATCCATTCAAAAAGTGTGTAAACATTCTGGAATATTTCAGGAAGAAGTTCCACGCTTTCTGCTACGTAACCTTAAGCTGGAACTTCGGAGTCTGCGTCCTTATTAAAATTCGCACTCCGAATTCTTAACTCCTAAGATAGCTTTTAAGTATTCTTATCAAAAGATTCTTATTTATTAAGCGAGACCATAAATGTTATTATCTCGAATATATAATATTCTAAGAACATTTATTCCTTTTCCATATTGGAATTCATTTATCTTATCTTACATAACATTTGTTAATTATTGGTCGCAAACGATCCATAACATCTCCGACTATTAAAGTTTCCACAATTCTCATGTCAACGAGTTAATGCATGACTCAGGGACATGGTTATGAAATACTTAAGTTTCCGATGAACATCATCAAACTTATTTCATGTTTAAGACTTAAATATTTGTTTTAATATCTTGAATACATCAATCTACAAATCATTGTTCCGTCTTGTTAATTCATATAGGAATTATTCATCGAACTCGACCTTTTGATTAAGAACTTTAGCTTGTTTTATTATTTCTACTGAATTAGTGTCATTAAATGTACAAATAATTTATTAGATTCTTTTTTAGTATATTTAATCTGATTTAGAATAATAATTTAATCATCTAAACACATTCAAATATTTAATTATTAATTCATAGATTTCACTAAATTAATTTGTTCTTAATAACTTTAAGTTATAATCTAATTTTATTTTATCTAGTATTATCCAACAACTCTGTAACTAGAAACACAAACTTTCATTTATAATTTCAAAAAGTTGTAAATTCAGATCCAAAATAAAATAATATAAACTTAAAATTAAATAAACTTATAACAATCCTAAGCTAGATTTAGTCTTCACGATCCATCTTCGAGACACTCAAAAAAATGTGTAGAGTGCTACCTGCAAGATCACAAACAACGTTCTAGTTAGATTTTAATCTATGGACTTAGATTGTTAAATCCCTCCAATAAAATTAACTCGAAGAAAAGTGATCAACACCTTTTCTTCCATTTATTTGCGGATCAACAATGGACAGTTCCTCTTTCTATGTCCCCGCGTTGAACAACAAAAACAACGAGGTACATTCACTTTGATCTTCTTGCGTGTTTCTCTCGGATTATCTTCATTCGTAACTTGAATGATCAAGTTTTCCATCGTGACAACCCTCTTGATTATCTTATCAAGTTCATCTCGGGTTATGTTAATGAGATCCCATTTGAACTTGTTATCCGTGTTATGATAATGACTAAACATCCTGCGGATGTATGAACAATCATCATCATAAGCAAGATACCGAGCATCGGGAACCTCCCCAGTACATCTGACTTGCTCATCTAGGGGAAGTTCGAAGTTCTCTCGAGGTTTGTCATGCTGATATGCATATCTGACCTGCTCGTCTAGGGGAACGTTAAGTTCTCCAGAGTTGTGTTATGTTGTCCGTCATCTCTGATTCGCTCGTTTAGGAGAACATCAAGGTTCTCCAGAAGTGTGTCATGACGAACGTAATTTGAGTCACTGGAATTGTCTGAAGAGCTGGAGTCTAAGTTCATTTGGTTCGTACTCGAAATTCCAAATACACTTTTGAAGTATGAATCAAAGTATGAAACAAGACTTCTTTCAAGACCTTCATCGTCGGACGATATGTAAATAGGCTCTGTCATTCTAATTAGGTATTCATAAAGAAAACTTATTAGTATCCTATATAGATGAAATGTTTCCTAAGATTTTGGAATAGAAAACTTTACAATGTTCTAATAAGGTAAACATAGTAAAACTTTACATCTCTATTCATGAGGTAATTTAGCAACTGATACGTGGTTGCAGCTTCACCAGCATACTAACCACGCACTAGCTAAACTGAGTTAGTCTAAACTCAATTAATTCACTGAAATAAAAAATGAGTTCCTTGTGAATTAACTACCTGACTTTAGAACGGCCATGCAACGATGTAAAGTCGCCACATGCAAGAGTAACCCACCGGTTTTTGGTTTACAAACTTAACTCAATCAGTCACTGCCCTTAGGAGGCCAGATCTAGCCGACACACGGCCGTTAAAATACATCTGCTCACCTTATCTATAATCAGACCAGTACGGTGACTTATCAGTTGCATAACTGAAAGCTTTCAATATGCAACCCGTCGTTGTACCGACAACTAGTGGAGATCTTCTTACGCTAAATCTTGCTATTTTTCACTAAAAATGTTTTTCTGGTTTCTAAGATAATGATCGTTATCTAACCGAGCTCTAAACTAGGAACTTACGTTTTAATTATCCATAATTAAAAGGAAATCCTATCGTTTTATTATGCTCATCATAAGCTTCCCATTAATTTCTTAATAAACTTAAATCCTAGGTTGTTATCATATACCAAGTATACTAAGAACCTAGAATAAAATCACAAGATAATTACGGTAGTGATAGATCGAGTTGTGTTCTCCACTCAAATGAGAAGGGTCCCTACCCAGTCACCCAAAAGTGGATAGTGAACAAGCCCCACTTTCGATTCCGTCTTTCTAAGACAAGAACACAAACTCGAGAATTTTTCCGTAATTAACAGGTGAAGTTATTTATTGATTAATTATCTATTACTATTTCTCAACTAAAAATTACCCAATAAATCCCAATTGTACATAGCCATTATGTACAATTAATCATATTATGAATTAATTTAATTGGTGATAATACAATGGATAAACAAATAAATTAATATCTTTGAAAAATACAAATTAAAATAGACAATAATTAAATTCAAAACAAGAAATTAATTATCCAATTTTAATTATTAACCTTGATTTTATTTTTCTCAAATTAGGATTTAAAATAAAAAATGAAATTAATAATAAATTAAACCAAAATTAATTTCAAAATCTTTATTTTCATATTCGGGTTAATTTAAAATAAAATAATTCAACCCTGAACTATATTAAATAATAAAAATTAGATTCGAAATTAAATCAATTTAATTTAAAACAAAAATCAATTTGAATTGGGCTCGGGGCTTCCTAGTCTGTCCATAAAAAATTTTCAACTCGGCCCATTCATCGTCAAAAACACTGTTGGGCCAAAATGAAAGTGATTAGAAATACCAATGTATTCTGTAACAATCAAATCAAAGATCATGTGAGTTGAACCGTACGAGTCAATGACGCTCAGGACTTCAACCGATTCCATCTGATCATCTTTGTGACTTAATCTTACTTTCATTAGTGACGGTCTTACTTGATGATTTCAGGTATTAAGTCTGTCCGTTCGGTATGGAGACACTCCAATACCTAGTGTTCCTAAAGTGCAGGACCAGCACCTGATCTGGTAATAGATCAGCACCTATGGTGTTTTGAGATCACTAATGGTTCTTAACAATTAGAAGCTCCCACTTTCTAATCTAACCATGAACATTACTTTAAGTTCTCAATTTATACAGGTCAAATCTCCTCACACATAGACTCTGTGTGATGAAGTAGCATAATTGTAAATGGTATATAGAACTTTGGGACGAAACATTTAATTTTATAATATCTAAGATATAACTATATAAGATTATCATTAATAAGTTATATTATCTTTAAAGGGAAAGACAACCATAATCTCAGTGAAGCGGGATTAGCATCTGAATAGAGGTCATATTATAAAGCATGTCCAACAAAGGCATCGTACTTCAAAATATTCTTTTTATTCCGAAGATCAAGTGCAGCCTTATTTTGGTCAGTAAACTTACTCGTGACTCTAATTGCATGACCCGTTTCTTTGCCAATTTTTGTGATTTTCAGGTACTGGGTTCCGAGAAAGAAATTGGTCGAGGTGAGATGAGCGATGGCCTCTACATGTCTAGAGATACAAATTTTCTAAAAAAACAAGTTCACGATTCTGACCAAGGTCATGTGCCATCAAACACTATTAACTCTTTCAAATTATGTGTCTGTCAAAGACCAACTTATGTTATGGCACTATCGTCTTGGTCATCCCAGCTTTCCATATCTTGAAAAAGCGTTTCCAAACTTGTTTACCAAAATAAAGGCTTCACATTATAAATGTAAAGTGTTTCAATTTGCAAAACATACTCGATATTCCTTCTGTGACATCTACTATAAATCGTCCAAACCATTCTTAGTGATTCATAGTGACATTTGGGGGCCCTCACGGATACATCATATAAGTGGTGCTCGATGATTCATCACATTCATTGACGACCACTCTCGAATGATGTGGACATTTCTCATGAAAGATAAAATGGAAACTGTTCCCATCTTTCAAAATTTCTAGTATAGAATTGAGTCTCAATTCTATACTCGTATTCAAGTCATTCACACGGATAACGCACGGGATTATTTCAATCAAACTCTCACTCCATTCTTGTTTGAGAAAGGAATCGTTCACATAAGCTCATGTGTGGACACCCCACAACAAAATGGTATAGCCGAGCGGAAAAATAGACACATTCTTGAAGTATCTACATCTATAATGTTTTCCAAAATCCGTTCCAAAATATTTTCGGGGATATGCTATTCTCACGACAACATATTTCATTAATCGTATGCCGAGTCGTATCTTAAATTTCCAATCTCCTCGTCAAGTCCCCACTCAAATTCACCCACATCTCTTGAAATTCTCTTCCGACCTACAAAAGAAGGTCTTCTTAGAGTGTTCCGCATCTCTTGATATTCCACATCTCTTGATAGCGAGTCTTTCTTCCCCAAATCCGACATTCAGGGGGAGAATTCTTGGGAATCTTAAATTTGAGAAGTCAATTATAATGCCCAATAATATCATGAGCAAGTTTACACCTAAAATATATAATTTTATTTATTCTAGTTATATGTTTATATATCTTATGGATATCATTTAAATAGTATATATGCAATGTTTAGCAAATGGTGTGCTAAAAATAACTCTTGATATTAATCATCCATATCTTTATTTTAAATAAATTTATTGTAAAATTCTAATGTTAATTTTGAGCTTTGGTGCACTGTGGAACAAGTGGAGCCTTATGTCGAGATCGGTGTGCTAAGAAAATGAACACATATATTAACAAGTAATTTAATAATATCATTTTATCTTATTAATATTGGTGTGGAATTGTGTTTACTTATATCGTATGTTAATTTTGTATGGTTGGAAATATAGACATGCTGAACTAAAATATATTAGTGAGTAATTTTTTAAAATACAAAAATGAGGGGCTTAGCTAAATTTTCAACTCTCTTTCTTAGTAAGGTGTACAAAGTAAGCTTATTCAGAGTGATGAGTCATCAAGAACAAGACTCTGCCTTGGTAGTATTCATCCATGTTATTAGCTAATAGTAATAATAAAAATATATTTATATATATATATATATATATAAGTTGATATATGAAGAAAAAAAAAAAGAGATCTCGAACTTTCCTCCTCAACATTTTCTCGAGAAATACTCCTCGACCTTTCCTTCTTCTTCGATCGTCTCGGTTTCTTATTCCGTTATGTTGGCTAGCAATCCTCTTTCGGTGATTTGAGTTTTGTAGTCCAGTTTAGCGTTTACTGAATCTTTAATTCTTCCTTTACATGATTACATCTTCTATATGGAATCCAAAAAGTAAACTTTGAGTACTATTGATGCAGTTTTGATGGGTAACACTAAGATTTATATTGCTTGTTTTGATCTTCGATTAATTTTATAAGAAATAAATAACAAAAATAAAATAAAAATCATCTCTGTACTTACAATATTTAGATGATTGTTGCTATTTAATTAGACTAATGAAGTAATATGTCTTGAAATGTCCAAATAAGGACAAAATTTATCACCACGCGTGTATAGAAAAAAATTTGTATCTATGTTTTTTGCTCATAGGCTTGAACTAATCAAGAATATCACTTGAGCATGTGTGAAGCCATTTTAATTAGTTTATTTTATTGGGTTTCATGGCATGGCATGAATATATTTTATTGTTACATAACACTGAATGTTGGAACACGTTTTAGAGTTGACATGCTTAACAATTTTCAAAATCCAATTAAATAGAATCGGCCATGATTCTCTTAAAAATTGTTAAGTTATTTTAGGAAGTATAAAGAAAATAATTAGGTGCTCATGAGTAGTGTTGAATACAAGTTTAGTTTATGTTTAGAGTTACTAATATAATTTTGGTGTAAGTAGCAAGGTTTAACATCCATCGTATGTTAGCTTCACATGTTATTAACTTTACAATATGGTAATCGGATTATCGAAGGGTTAAGGACGAATAATACTAAAATTATAAGTTCATATATCAGAGCTTACGCACACCGAGTCTTGAGTGAGGTAGACGCTTTCCACACCGTCAAAGTAACCAAGACTTCGAAGTAAGTAAAGACTTCTTTTACTAGCATTACAAGAACGAAATTGAATGGTGATTTACATGTATATATATGCATAAAATTGCACGTTCTTTTGATGTTTGCTATAAAAGGTGTATATGTTAAAAGATTAAATGACAGTGTATCTCAGTTGCTAAGTTTGGGTAGGCGGCGTGCCTGTTGCGATGTCTTGTTAAAAGAGACTATGATATGTTAATGGCGCGGTGTGGGAAGCCCGACTGATCACCGGGAATGTAATTGAGAATTTTTCCCACACGTCTGCGTGTAATGTTACGACCGATCACATGTTAAAAGAATTGAAACGTTACGACCGACCGGTCGAAGTTAAAAGAAATGACCATAGGGTCACATGTTAAAAGAGGTTAAAAGAAATGACCAGAGGGTCACATGTTAAAAGAAATGACCGGAGGATCACATGTTAAAAGAATTATGGGGAATTGTGCAACAGGAGCGTCCAGAACAACATCTACAAGCCTTAGCATTTGAGATACACACTATGAAAGATAATTGGATAATGCATATTAAATGTGCAATATGATTATGATATGAATGAAGTTATATGATATATTAATTGTCTTTACTTACTGAGCTTTTGCTCATTAGAATTCTTGTAATGCAGACATTGCAGGTAATTCAAATGATGTTTAATGTTGTTTGTTGAAGACTCCGAGCTAGAGATCTGATGCATATGAGATATTAACGATCGTGGGATAACTCGTTTTGTACTTGGGATATTTTTTAGCGTCTTTACATTAGGTAGAAGAAAAAAAAAACATAAGAAAGGAGAGAGTAGTTTATGCCTCCTCGTTTTGGATAAATAGTGACAGTGGTTAGACATGGGAGTCTAACTTAGTTACATGTAATATATCATTTTGATATGTAGATATATAAAATAGGTATATATATCTATATATATAAAAGAAAAAAAATGAAGCGTTTTTCATTGGCTCACTTATATGATTTTAAAGGAAAGCTAGCTTTATAGGCCGTACGGGGCGTTACAGATTTGGTATCAAAGCAACAGGTTTAGTCGTTCCTGTAGACCGTCTCATATGCAAATGATCAAGCTCGAGTCGGCCAATCAATAGGTTTGATTTGTCTTTCCTTATGATATAATTTTAGTTGTTTTAAGTAGTGTAGTTAGAACAGCTCATGCATAAATATCATTTAGTAAAGTTGCTCATGTAAGATTTTAGGGCATTTTGAGGATGTCTCAGCGAAGAAAGCTGAGGGAGCTCAAAAGAAAAAAAATTATTGGGTACACCTTTGAATCATTACCAAATATTTATTGTGTTAATATTCCATTGGGGAATTTCTATGTTCAAAAGAAGCATTGCGAGCGACAAAAATAATAATTGACGGAAGGGAGTTACATGCTCATCTCGTAGTGCTCGATATAAAAACTTTGATATTATTACGGGAATGGATTGGATAGAAAAGTATCCACTATAGTTGATTGTAGCAAGAATATTGCGAAGTTTCAACCACCGGGAGAAGATGAGTTTACCTTTGTGGGGATAAGCAAGAATAAACTATTTGTTATTATTTCAATGATGAAAGCATGGAAATAGTTTATTCTGGCTGTGGCGGCTATTTAGAACATGTTGTTGATGTCAAAGTTGAACATAAGACGAGACCATATGAAGTACATGTTGTGAATGAGTTCTTGGAAGTGTTTCTTGAGGATTTGCCGGGTTTACCGCCAGACATGGAAAATTGATTTTTCCATTGAAGTCTTTCCTGGAACTGCACTTGTATCTAAGGCACATATCGCTTGGCTCCAACCGAGTTAAAGGAATGAAAGACCCAATTAGAAGAGTTATTAGTTAAAAGATTTATCCGTCCTAGCTTTTCGCCTTGGGGTGCACCAGTGTTATTTGTCAAATAGAAAGATGGCAGTTTTAGACTGTGTATTGACTTTAGAGAGCTCAACAAAATAACGGTAAAGAATAAGTACCTATTCCCAAGGATCGACGACTTGTTTGATTAACTATAGGGTGCTTCTGTGTTTTCGAAGATTGATTTGAGATTTGGTTACCATCAGCTCAAGGTTAAGTATGAGGATGTTCTTAAGACAACTTTTCGTACAAGATATGGTCATTAGTTCTTGGTTATGCCATTTGGATTAACGAACGCTCCAGTCCCTTTCATGGATTTGATGAATAGAGTCCTCAAGGATTATTTGGATAAGTTTCTCATTGTGTTCATCAATGACATATTGATTTACTCTCGATCTAATGCTGAACATGCTGATCATTTAAGGATAGTGTTGGACATCTTGAAGAAAAATCAGCTTTACGCAAAGTTCAAAAAGTGTGATTTCTGGCTGGATAAAGTTGCATTTCTTGGGTCATGACAAGCGAAGAAATTTATGTAGATCCCGCGAAGATTGAAGCCGTAAGTAACTGATCCAGACCTAAGGATGTGTCTCCAAAGTAAGAAGTTTTATTGGGCTAGTATGGTATTATAGACGCTTTTTGAAAGGATTTTTAAAAATAGCGTTATCAGTTACTCAATTGATGGGAAAAAGGTGTAAAGTTTTAAGTGGTGGTATTCACATGAAGAAAGCTTCCAAGTGTTGGAGTGACGTTTAACATCAACCTATGTACTAAGTATTCATGGCGAAAGTGCCGGATTGGTTGTGTACATTGATATATTAAAGAAGGGGCTAGGATGTGTGTTGATGAAATGGGAAAGTCTGTCGCTTATGCTTCTAGGAAAATGAAGGACTATGAGATGAATTATCCCACTCATGATTTGGAATTAGCAGCGGCTGTGTTTGCGTTGAAAATTTGGAGATATCATTTGTACGGTGAAAGATGTGAAATATTCACAGATCATAAAAGCCAAAAGTATTTCTTCACACATAAGGAATTAAATGTGAGGCAAATTATATATTTTGATCTAGTGAATGACTATTATTGCGTGATTAATAATCATCTGGGAAGAGAGAATATTGTTGTTGATGCGTTAAGCAGGAAGTCAACTGGAAAAATGGTCTACAATAACGAGTATTCAGAAGCATATATTCGCTGATCTTGAAAAGCTTAATATTGAGATTAAGCCTACAAGTTTAATGAAGATACTATCAGCAACGACGCTTCAACCAACCCCGTTATAATTGATCGAAAATTGATCAAAGAAGGCCAGGTGACCGATGCATATGTGAGTAAGTTGAGATCGGAGATTTCATCAGGGAAAAGAACGGAATTTCAACTGTCGCAAGAGGAGTAATAATGTATTAATAACGATGTTGCCAAGTTTGTAGAGCAGTGCCTTACTTGTCAACAAATTAAACCTGAACATCAAAGACCAACAGGCTTACTCCAGCCTTTGGCAGTACGCTAGTGGAAATGGGAAGAGATCATGATGGACTTTGTCGTCGGGCTAACTTGGTCTAATGATGAACGTGATGCAATTTGGGTTATCGTTAATAGACTCACGAAGTCGGCTCATTTTCTTCCTGTTCGCATGACCTACTCAATAGATCAGCTCGCTCAACTTTACGTCAAGGAGATTGTTAGATTGCATGGGGTACCATTATCTATTGTTTCTGATAGAGACGCGAGATTCACATCGGCATTTTGGAAAATCTTATACAAGGCGATGGATCAAAATTAGCACTAGGTACAATTTTTCATCCACAACCAGATGGACAATTAGAGAGGACTATACAAACTTTGGAAGATATATTGAAGGTGTGCGTTTTGGATTTTCATGGATCATGGAGTAAATATCTACCTTTGGTCGAGTTCTCTTACAAGAATAGTCATCATTCTACAATAGAAATGGCACCTTATGAAGCTTTATATGGAAAAAAATGTCGATCCCCTGTTCATTGGGACGAAGTAGGCAAAAGGAAGTACGTCGGCCTAGAGCTTTTGCAGGATATTGTTGGACAAATTGAGAAAATTCGAAAAAGAATGTTGACTGCTCAAAGTCGACAAAAGAGCTATGCAGATCTAACGCGTCGGATGATAGAATTTGAAATCGGAGATAAAGTTTTTGCCAAAGTCTCTCCGCTCAAGGGTGTTATGAGGTTTGGAAAGAAAGGAAAACTGAGCCCTAGATTTGTCGGGCCATTTGAAGTGTTAGAAAGAATTGGACCGGTGGCGTATAAGCTAGCTCTCCCTCCAGCAATGTCAATGGTGCACAAAACTTTTAACGTCTCTATGCTGAGAAAGTATATCTTAGACCCTTCTCACATTTTAAATTATGAGCCTCTACAACTGAATGAAGATTTCACTTACGAGGAGAAGCCCATCAAAGTAATTGACACAAAAGAAAAAGAACTGAGAAATAAGAAGATTTTGTTAGTTAAAGTTTTGTTGAAGAGTCACTCAGTAGAAGAAGCTACATGGGAAAGAGAAGATGAAATGACAAGCAAATACCCGGAGTTGTTCTGGTAAGCAAATTTCGAGGACGAAATTTTTATTAGGAGGCGAGGTTTATAATGCCCAATAATCTCTTGAGCAAGTTTACACCTAAAATATATAATTTTATTTAGTCTAGTTATATGTTTATATATCTTTTGGATATAATTTAAATAGTATATATGCAATGTTTAGCAAAGGTGTAATAAAAATAACTCTTGATATTAATCAACTATATCTTTATTTTAAATAATTTATTGTAAAATTCTAATGTTAATTTTGAGCTTTGGTGCAGTGTGGAACAAGTGGAGCCTTATGTCGAGATCGGTGTGCAAAGAAAATGAACACATATATTACCAAGTAATTTAATAATATCATTTTATCTTATTAATATTGGTGTGGAATTGTGATTACTTATACCATATGTTAAGTTTGTTTGGTTGGAAAGATAAACGTGCTGAACTAAAATATATTAGTGAGTAATTTTTTAAAATACAACAAAGAGGGACTTGGCTAAATTTTCAACTCTCTTTCTTAGTAAGGTGTACAAAGTAAGCTTATTCATAGTGATGAGTCATCAAGAATAAGACTCTGCCTTGGTAGTATTCATCCACATTATTAGCTAATAGTAATAATAAAAATATATTTATATATATATATATAAGTTGAAATATGAAAAAAAAAAAGATCTCGAACTTTCCTCAACATTTTCTCGAGAAATACTCCTCGACCTTTCCTTCTTCTTCGATCGTCTCGGTTTTTTATTCCGTTATGTTGGCTAGCAATCCTCTTTCGGTGATTTGAGTTTTGTAGTCCAGGTTAGCGTTTACTGAATCTTTAATTCTTCCTTTACATGATTACATCTTCTATATGGAATCTAAAAAGTAAACTTTGAGTACTATTGATGCAGTTTTGATGAGAAACACTAAGATTTATATTGCTTGTTTTGATGTTCGATTAATTTTATAAGAAATAAATAACAAAAATAAAATAAAAATCATCTCTGTACTTACAATATTTAGATGATTGTTGCTATTTAATTAGACTAATGAAGTAATATGTCTTGAAATGTCCAAATAAGGACAAAATTTATCACCACGCGTATAGAAAAAAATTTGTATCTATGTTTTTTGCTCATAGGTGATATGTGCCCGAAAGATCGATAACCCGAAATGGGAATTTGGGAAAAATACCGGCGAAACACTCACAAACCCAATCTCTTGAGAGATTAGATTTTTGAATGATTTTTGGCTATCTTTTTCATTCATCAAAGCTCTCTTAAATAGAGAGAGGATTACAACCTAATGGGCCGGACCGGGCCCGACAAAATAAACCCTTTAACATAATTAAATAACCCTAATAACCTATTTAAATTATTCAACGACAAAACTAGAAACGACGCTAATTTAAATATCCTAAGACCGAATTAAATACGACGACATATAAATAAACAACTCTAATTTATTAACGACACGAAGCTTAATCTCTTGGGGCCGTATCATTACTCCCCTTCTCCACCTTGAGCTTGTCCTCAAGCTCAAAACACGGTAACGGCCGCTTCAAAACGAGTTCGCCATGGCACCTTGTAACTCGCTCGAGTCACCATAGACAAGCCTCTTACCGCAATCATTGTCGTTCCTCCTCGGTCGAAAACACCTCCTTGGTCAGTTGCTGACCCACCGCTGCTCTTAGAGCCGCCAGTGCAGATTGTTTGCGGGCTGTCACCAGCTCCCCCGACTTCTTTTTGGCTCAATCCTTCTTTAGTTACTTTTGCCACTAGCCAATCCTCTTCAATTTTTGGTACTTTTACCAAAATACCATCAATGCCAGTATATAAGTCCAGCCCGCCTCCTTTCTTTTCCTTGCTGCCCTCTGAATTAGAGTTTTTAGAAGGCAAACAATTATGTCCCCCTCTAGGTACTTCTGCCGCAATATCATCAAACCCTAATTTTATCACTTTTTCTCCTCGATCGACTCTGCCGCCACCTCCTTTTTCATTGCCGCTGCTCTTCTCATTTTTGCCGCCTGGTCCGTCGCCTCCTCCCTTCCGATCGCCGGCGAGCTCGCCGACGAAGTCTCCGGCGACCCTGCCGCCGACCCTCATCGATTCCTTTGCGCTTGAAAGATAAGCGTTGTTGCTATCCAGATCTGGAATGCGATCTGGTCTACGACGCTCGTTGTCGCTCGCCATCGCTCCACCTCGTTCGACGGCGTACACTCGGTCAGTCGATGACCCTCCTTCGCTGCCGGAGTTCTGACCACTATCGTTGCAGATTGTTTTTGGGCTGCCAAAATCCCAGATATGGGATTGGTCGGACTCAAGCGCAAACTCTTCTTCAGCCCCCTTCTCTCCATCTGTCAAGCCGCTGCCCTTCCTTCCAATGATCTCCACCGCCGCTTCCGCCCCAGCTTCGACCACCGCTCCGCCGCTGCCGTCTCCGGCGACTTCCACACCTCCTTCGACGACCAAAATCTGAATTTTCAGATCTGGTCCTCTCCGATTCACGGTCGTTTCGCGAACCAGTTTTGGATCTCCGTCCACTGTCACCACCGTTGTTTCCACCTCAACTGCCCGTGGATTCACCACCTCTTCCGGTGGCTGGATTCTCCCCTCGGACCAATTCTTCTCGGTCTGCTCCAATGCTTCCGAATCAGCCATCTTCTTCGACTTTCACCCAAAAACCTGCCCAATACTTCTCATCTTCGGCCTCTTTTACTTCACGTTCTTTTTTTAATCTTGCCGTCATGGCTTCCACCGCCGCCTGGAGTTCCTTCGCTTGTTTTTGGATAGTCTTGAACAAATCGGAATCGAACGCCATTTCGAGCAGCTCTGATACCAAATTGATATGTCCCCGAAAGATCAATAACTCGAAATGGGAATTTGGGAAAAATACCGGCCAAACACTCACAAACCCAATCTCTTGAGAGATTAGATTTTTGAATGATTTTTGGCTATCTTTTTCATTCATCAAAGCTCTCTTAAATAGAGAGGGGATTACAACCTAATGGGCCGGACCGGGCCCGACAAAATAAACCCTTTAACATAATTAAATAACCCTAATAACCTATTTAAATTATTCAACGACAAAACTAGAAACGGCGCTAATTTAAATATCCTAAGACCGAATTAAATACGACGACATATAAATAAACAACTCTAATTTATTAACGACACGAAGCTTAATCTCTTGGGGCCGTATCAATAGGCTTGAACTAATCAAGAATATCACTTGAGCAAGTGTGAAACAATTTTAATTAGTTTATTTTATTGGGTTTCATGGCGTGGCATGAATATATTTATTGTTACATAACGCTGAATGTTATAACACGTTTTAGAGTTGACATGCTTAACGATTTTAAAAATCCAATTAAAAAGAATCGGCCATGATTCTCTTAAAAATTGTTAAGTTATTTTAGGAAGTATAAAGAAAATAATTATGTGCTCATGAGTACTGTTGAATACAAGTTTAGTTTATGTTTAGAGTTACTAATATAATTTTGGTGTGAGTAGCAAGGTTTAACATCTATCGTATGTTAGCTTCACATGTTATTAACTTTACAATATGGTAATCGGATTATCGAAGGGTTAAGGACGAATAATACTAAAATTATAACTTCATATATCAGAGCTTACGCACACCGAGTCTTGAGTGAGGTAGACGCTTTCCACACCGTCAAAGTAACCAAGACTTCGAAGTAAGTAAAGACTTCTTTTACTTGCATTACAAGAACGAAATTGAATGGTGATTTACATGTATATGTATGCATAAAATTGCACGTTCTTATGATGTTTCCTATAAAAGGTATATATGTTAAAAGATTAAGTGACAGTGTATCTCAGTTGCTAAGTTTGGGTAGGCGGCGTGCCTGTTGCGATGTCTCGTTAAAAGAGACTATGATATGTTAATGGCGCGGTGTGGGAAGCCCGAGTGATTACCGGGAATGTAATTGTGAATTTTCCCCACACGTCTGCGTGTAATGTTACGACCAGACACATGTTAAAAGAATTGAAACGTTACGACCGACCGGTCGAAGTTAAAAGAAATGACCAGAGGGTCACATGTTTAAAGAAATGACCGGAGGATCACATGTTAAAAGAATTATGGGGAATTGTGCAACAGGAGCTTCCAGAACAACGTCTACAAGCCTTAGCATTTGAGATACACACTGTGAAAGATAATTGGATAATGCATATTAAATGTGCAATATGATTATGATATGAATGAAGTTATATGATATATTAATTGTCTTTACTTACTGAGCTTTTGCTCATTAGAATTCTTGTAATGCAGACATTGCAGGTAATTCAAATGATGTTTAATGTTGTTGTTTGAAGACTCCGAGCTAGAGATCTGACGCATATGAGATATTAACGACCGTGGGATATCTCGTTTTGTACTTGGGGTATTTTTTAGCGTCTTTACGCTAGGTAGAAGGAAAAAAAACATAAGAAAGGAGAGAGTAGTTTATGCCTCCTCGTTTTGGATAAATAGTGACAGTTGTTAGACATGGGAGTCTAACTTAGTTACATGTAAAATAATAATATATCATTTTGATATGTAGATATATAAAATAGGTATATATATCTATATATATAAAAGAAAGAAAAAATGAAGCATTTTTCATTGGCTCACTTATATGATTTTAAAGGAAAGCTAGCTTTATAGGCTGTACGGGGCGTTACATCAATCAAGACACTCAACCAAAAATCCCATCACCTTCAATTCAACCAATCGACATTCCTCTGACGGCCACTCCGTTTTCGGTCGTCGACATTTTAAGTACAAAGTCCAAAATTTCTTCGACTTCCATTCCACTTCCGGCTGTCGAAAATATCACGGACTCGCTTCCTAGCCCATCTCGATCTCCTGAACATGTAGAGGGATCTACGCATCGTCAAATCGGTCAAGATTCGCACTGACACCCTCTAACTCGACTAATCCATCAGGTATGGAAACACTTGAACACTTGGTCGATGATTCAGATCTCCCTATTTCTATCCAGAAAGGCATTCGTAAGAAACGTGTTCGTGGGAACACTGAATATCCCATTGAAGGATATCTTGCCTACAACAAGTTGCATCTGTCATATAGAGCTTTCATCACTAACCTTGACAACACAGAGGTTCCTAAATCTATTCATGAAGTTCTTAAGATTCCCGCTTGGAATCATGCAGTAGAAGAAGAAATCCGAGCATTGGATAGCAACAGAACATGGAGTCTTACTGAATTACAACGCGGAAAATGCCCCGTCGGGTGTAAATGAGTCTTCACGGTCAAGTACAAGTCCTATGGGATTATGGAGCGATTCAAAGTTAGACTTTTCGCAAAGGGCTTCACTCAATATCAAGGAATCGAGTTTCAAGAGACTTTTCTCCATTGGCTAAACTAAATACAGTACGAGTACTTCTTTTTCTTACTGTAAATCTGGACTGACCACTATTCCAACTTGATGTAAAAAATCTTTACCAACGCAAGTTGGGCTGGAGAAGCCACTGATCGAAGATAAACCTCGAGCTATTGTTCATATTTTTGGGGCAATCTTGTCACTTGGAGAAGCAAGAAGCAATCTGTGGTCTCTAGGAGTAGTGCCGACTCAGAGTATTGTGCTCTTGCATTAGGAATATGCGAGGGAATGTAAATCCAGAGGCTCTTGAAAGATCTAAGGATCGATGAATTAGGGTTGTAAAGATGTTTAGTGATAGTCCGCAATCACCATTGTCAAGAATCCAGTTCACCATGACCGAACGAAGCACATTTAAATTTATAGACACTTTATTTCAGAGAAGATCAATGGTGGCTGTTATATGCATATTTCGTAACTTATAAAAATTGGGCCTATTTTGGCAAAAGTCAAAGCCCATTAACAAAGGTCAAAGCCCACCAAGGAAAGTCAAAGACCCGAGGCCGACGAACCAAGACATTGGCGAGGCCCGGAGTCAAAGAGACGAAGAAGATAAGGCCGACGAGGCGATAAGGCGACGAGGCGACGAGGCGACGAGTCAACAAGCCGACGAGGCGACGAGGCAACAAGCCGACGAAGCAATGAGGCGACTAACCGACCACGCGACGAGGTGACAAGCCGACAAGGCGACGAGGCAACAAGCCGACAAGGCGACAAGGCAACGAGGCGACGAGGTGACAAGCCGACAAGGCGACGAGGCGACAAGCCGATGAGGCGACGAGGCGACAAGCCGACGAGCCGACGAGGAGACAAGCCGACGAGGCGACAAGCCGACGAGGCGACTAGGCGACAAGCCGAAGAGCCGACAAGCACCCTCTTCATAACTTGACGAGGGAATAACTTGTAATTATTCCACACGACAAGGAGATCCGAGACCACGAAGATCTCCGGGAAATCCTCCGGATTCCCCCGAACTCAACATACGGACTCGCGGATAACCGGAAGACATAAAAGACGAATCGAGAAGCATCGATGACCGTTTTTGCAGGATTAGGGGCCTCGACAACCCCTGTAGCAGGGGAGAAATTCGCAGGCCCCTAGAGGTGCAATTTCAGGGAATTTGTTTTCCTATAAATAGGAGTCTTCCCCCCTCATTTCAACACTCACTCACAGCTTTCTCCAGAGCTTCTCTCTCTACCTTTCTCTTTCTAGAAAGTCGCCCCTCTCTCCCCCCCAGCAAGAATTGCGAGCTTGCTGGCTGAGGCCCGACTAAGAGGAGATCTAGAATAGAGTCTCAGTCTCGACAAGGGAAGTTGTTCGACAAGTCTACGAAGGAGTCCCTCGCCGGGTGATCAAGGCCCTCGCCGTGATACGAACTTCGCCACCACAAGGGATGTTCGACGGGGAGCTTGCCAACACCCGCGAGATCGACAGGAAGCATCCCTTAACAGGTTAGGCGCCCTCGCCAACCTCGACAAGGTCGACAGGGAGCACCCCTCGTCAGGTCAAGGCTCTCACTGTGATACGAACTTCGCCACCACGAGGGAAGTTCGACAGTGAGCCCGCCAACACCAACGAGGTTGACAAAGAACACTTCAGGCCGGTAATACCCAGCCAACTGGCCAAGGGTCACCCCCGAGCCGCCAACATCGGCACTTCCGACGAGTCAAACCACATCGTCCTTCACCCGCCGTTTATCACTAACCTCGAACTATGTGGGACCTGATTCTCTTAAACTGAGATACGTAGACAACCTCGCCCAACCATAAGCGACGGGGCACGGGCCCAATCTACCCTTTTTTGCAGGTCTTCCTTTGCCGTAGGAGCTCGCCAAGGAAGGAGAATCATGAAGAATCATCAAGACCAGCTCGGAGCTTAATCAAGACCGGAGTTCGCCTAGACGAGGATACCGCCAAGAGAAGGACTCTGCTCAGACGAGGAGCTTCGCCAAGACAAGGTCCTTGCCCAGACTTCTCATCCACGAGGGAAGTCCGACGAGGAGCTTCGCCGTGATACGGACTTTGCCACCATGAGGGAAATTCGCCAAGGATCGCCAAGGGCAGCCCGAAGACTCATCCAAGATGACGGATTCACCTCCAGCTTTGACGATTAATAGTCAACCCGCGTTGACTCAGCATTCAATCAGCCTTGTGTTCATCGGGTCACTCTCGGGACCCGAACCTTTGATCCGATTCTAAGTTAAAGCCATTTTTACACATTAACAGTGGCATTATCGACTTGAGCTATGGCCTATCGAAGCTCCAGATTGCGAATATCCTCACCAAAGCATTACCACGAAGTTCCTTCGATGAATTTAGTTCCAAGCTTGGATTTTATAACATATACTACCAAGCTTGACGGGAAGTGTAGAATAATATTGTATAGTTTAGTGGTTTGTTTTTTTCGGTACTTTTACCGTTAATTACTTTCTTTTCTTGTATGATGTAAATACCAAATTCATGAATGGAAATGATAACTTTCTTACATTAGCTTTCAGATTATTACATTTTACAATTTAAGATATAAAATTATATAGTAACTTTTGTCATATGCGGTAAATTCGGTTTTTGGTTTGGTTTATTTTATAATAACCGAATACCGCAACCGAATGGTATATCGGTTTTCGGTTTCTATTCGTTACATTCGGTTTTAACCGTTTAAGTTCGGTATTAGGTACCAGTATATCCGGTTTTCGGTTTAATATTCGGTTTAGGGTTTATTTTGTTCACCCCTAGTCAATAGTATATAACTAATTTTCCACATTATACCGAATGTAATTCATTTTTTCTTTCAATACGTGTCTTTGGTTTCATTCGATGAATTGGTTTTGGCTAATATTTATTTCACCAAGGCTTGAACTTTTGCATCTTGAACGCGCTTTGCGCCCATGTGCATTGTTTGTAAAGCCGTCCATGTCTCATTTGCGGAATCCTTGTTAGAGATCATGAGAAGGACATATTCTAGAAGTTCTTGATAGATGGTGGCGAGAGCCATCCAATCTTTGCGTTCTTCCTTGCAGATTCATCCGCATCTTCAACGTCCACACCGAGTAATTGCTCTTAATCAGCATTAGATAATGGAGCGTGACGCTTTCTTCTTTACCGATCTTTGTGGTCGTCGATTCTCCTCCGTGCATTTGCTCGGTGATGCATGTTCTTCGGCTCTAGCTTTGATAGCGACAGTTAATTCCAATCTCTGGATCTCTCAACGAATCACTCGAACAAATAACACCACACACACTTTATGAAGAAGAAGAAGAAGAATTCAACAAGAAAATAGAAGGAAGAATAATGACAGAATATGCTCTATGTATTGATAGTTGGAGGAATTACAAAATGAAGGAATTAGAAATATGCTTACAATCTATGTAGCTATTTGAAGAAAAGATATAAAACTAACCCTAGCAATTAACTCCTTAAATTGCTCAACAGGTTCCCTAAACAGATAAGAAGACTAAATCAAATCCCTTGACTTGCTCCTCAAATCTGGCGCTTCCCGTGCGTGGTTGTTGCCGATTTTTGCAAGTACCCGAACTGGCTTGTTCATGTACCCCTAGCTAGTCTGGTAGGGATTACACAACCTGAGTTGGTGGTGTACTAGAGCTGGGCTTTGAGGTACCCGAGCTGGATTAAGTGCATTGAACTAAGTCATGCTTAAACTCACAAATTCATGGTTCAAAAATTTTCACGGAAGTGAAATGTAAAGACAAAATCAGATAATTAGAACTTCGTCCAGGTAAAAATAAAAAACTTACAAGTTCATTTTTTTTAAGTATTGAGACTTTTACCAGGATTAACCTCTAAGTAAATCCTTCAAAAGCCTTATACGTGTGACATTTGGCATGGGTAACAACAGACAATCATTTTGACGGAAGTACTATTAGATATTGTTTCGGGTATTTTACGCAATTGATTTAATATTAATTAACAAAAGAAAATTTTTTTAAATTAATTTTTCTTTTATTAATTAATTAATTATAATAATTTTGCCCCAAATTATTCACGGGAAGCCCGTTTTTGAAAAAATAAAGGGTCCAGATGATCCCAAAAATATCGAAACACCCAAAATTGATATAAAATTTGTAAAAAACGCCATCGGGAAACACCCGGGGCCTCCGGGGCACGATAGGAAACACCCGAGCGGGCCCCACAGGCCCCAAGGGTCACCCGAGTGGGCCCCACAGCCCCCTAAGGCCACCTGACACGCGCCAGGCGACCCAGCAGACCCACCAAGGGTCACCTTGACCCTTCCACGTGGCGGCCCGCCATTGGCCGCGAGGAAGCCCTGCAGTCAACAGGGAGCCGACGCGTGGACGCTGACGCAGGGCATGAAGCGAATGCTGACGTCAGCTGGCTGCCACGCGCGTGGCTTCGCGTCACCGCCACTGTTCCCGCGCGTGAGAGCGCGTCTGACGTCGGATTGAGGCGCTGATTACGGCGTTGGATCGGCCACGTCCGGGGGACCCAAAAAAACATATAATATTACCCCGGGGGCTTTCCGGAGTAATATTTATTCATGTTTTAACCCCCGGACCCTCCTATAAATAGGAGCTCGGTTTTCACTTAACGATAACTCGATTCTCACCCCGAGAACTCGCCCCCTAAACTCTCTCTACTCCCTCTAAAACTCGCCTCCCCTCAAATATCACTCTAATGTTGAGCGTCGGAGGTGAATCAGCCCCCCCCCCCCCCCCGATTCTCTCTGATCTCGGGTGTTGTTTTGTCCAGGTTCTGAGAGAGAGAAAACACATTTGAGCGGAAGCTCTGGAGAAGATTCTGGCACGATCTAAGACCCTTCTTGCCAAGGATCTAGATCCGTGAGGTGCTCGTTCTATCCACTGGTCTTGTATCTTCGGCAGATATACTGACTACGCGGATAGGCCGAGGACCCGGATCTATCCCCGTGACGCCGGTTGAGGGTCTGGTCCACCAGGGTTCACTGGAAAGTCGATACTGTGATCCCCCCTACACGGTGGTCAGGAATCCGTTTCTGGTGTCCCAAACCTGTAATCCGGGCCAAGGCAAGTCCTGGCCCTATTAGCGACAGGTAGTGGAGTTTACCATGGATCTCTGGTCATCGAGTCAGAGGAGGGTCCGTTTGACTCGAAAGTCCAGGAGCCCAAGCCCGAAAGTCATAAAAGTCAACAAGACGACATTGGGCCCGGCCCAACACGAGCTATTGGGCCGCTGAATGTTTGAAGCATTTTTCTTTATCAACAAATATAAACCAAATAATTTTAACATTGTCCACATAAAAAAAAATAGTTCAAACTTACAAATCAATTTTTTTTTAATATTGAGTTTTTTATCAGAATTAATCCATAAATATATTCGTTTCTCTTGCGCCAAATATAAGAGAACGACAGATGAAAAGTGTGGAGCATAGTGGTATAATAGCACGCCTCTGGTCATCATCAGCGTCTTGATACGGCTCTGCTTGTTGTTATGCATATTAGCATTTAAAGTCGCTATGTATTATTTCCTTATTTGCTATTTAGTCCTTCTCTTCATTATAACCTAAACATTATTGTATTATTGGTTTTCATTCTATTCTATCGACAATTTCTTCCTCTCTTCTCTCTCTCTGATTCTAACATGGTATCAGAGCCAAATTATGAATCCTGAAGGAAGGTTGAATCAGGGTACTGTTCATCGTGGCAGTGTTCATCGCGACACTGTTCATCGCGGCACTGTTCATCGCGCACTGTTTATCGTTCTGTCGCGATTTCATCGTCGTTCATCGTTTGGGTTTCGGCTTCCACTTGTTCGCGTTTCTATGGTATGCAATCTGGTGCTTCAATTTCTGTGATTGCGATTTGGCCTAGGGTTTGTGGAATTTAGGGCTTTTGTTAGATTGGCCAATTTGTTGCTTGGATTTGGTTTGCTTGGTACTCGTTCATTATGGCTAGTCGAAAGGATGATTCGCTTCAGTCGATTAGCGCACAGTTAGATGGAAAGAACTACACATATTGGAGTTTTGCTGTGAGACATTTTCTAAGCAGGAATCGAATATGGAGCAATCTTTCTAGCAATCTTATGAAGCGCAAAAGGATCGTTGGAAGGCGCAGTGTTCCGAGTTGTAAGCCAAAGAATCAATTGCAATCGCGTGCCTTGTTCGTTGCTCCTCATGTTGGTTTGTCTTTGTCCAATAATTTTGGTTCGTCAAGCAGATGTTCACCTACCAGGATCTTAGACTCTGGGGCTACTCAATATATGTCTCCCAACTTGGCATCATTCGATTCTGTATCCCCTGATTCATCTATATCTATTATGACCGCTGATGGTAGTCCTATGCCATCAGAAGGTATTGATTCTGTTGTTACTCCTCATTTGTCTCTTTCCGATGTTTACTATGTTCCGAATCTTACTCTTAATCTAGCATCGGTTGGTCAAGTGTGTGATTCTAGTGGCGTATTGGTTTGTTTCTCTTCTACTGGTTGTTGTGTTTACGACCCGCAGTCTAAGAAAGTGATTGGGACAGGCCGTCGACAAGGGAAATTCTATGTTTTGGGCGAACTTAAAGTGCCAGATGTTGCAGCTTCTGGTGTGGATCTTTCTAGCTTACGTTTAAGTCGTTCTTCTTCTAACTTTTATTTATGGCATTCTCGTTTGAGACATGTTTCCGCGTCTCGTTTGAAGTACTTAGCTTCTACAGGAGCTCTTGGGCAGTTGAACTTTCATGATATTTCGGACTGTTGTGGATGCAAACTAGCAAAGTTTTCAGCGCTACCTTTTTATAGAAGTGTTTCATCATCTATTGCCCCTTTCGATCTTGTGCATTCTGATGTGTGGGGACCTGCTCCTGTTTCCACAAAAGGGGGTTCACGATATTATGTCTTCTTTATTGATGATTTGACGCGTTACACTTGGGTTTATCTTATGAAACGCAGATCGGACTTTCTTGGCATCTTCAATGAATTCAGATCTCTCGTTAAAACTCAACATGGTGCCGTCATTAAGTGTTTTCGTTGCGACTTGGGGGGTGAATACACTTCTACAGATTTCTCTCAGTTACTTACTTCTGATGGGACTATTCGTCAAACTTCATGTACAGACACTCCTCAGCAAAATGGTGTTGCTGAAAGACCGCTCGTTCGTTCTTATTGTCTGCCGAGGTTCCTAGTATATTTTTTGGGGGGAAGTACCGCTGCTCATGTGATCAATAGAATCCCAACCTCACATAATGCAGGTTTGTCTCCTTTTGAAAAATTATTGGGGAATAAGCCTGATTATTCATCGTTGCGCGTCTTTGGTTGTACATGCTTTGTTCTTCGACCTCACGTCGAGCGTACTAAATTGACCTCTAAATCAGCCTTGTGTGTCTTTCTGGGTTATGGTAGTGGTCAAAAGGGATATCGTTGTTTTGATCCAAATGCTCAGAAATTATATGTCTCTCGCCATGTATTTTTCTTAGAGCATATCCCATTCTTTTCTGTCCCTGCTAGTTCGCATCATTTGACACAATCGGATCTTGTTCGCATTGATCCTTTTGATATAGACAGTGACGATGCTCCAGTTACATAGTCTGACACTTTAGCTAATGATCCACCGACCCCTCAAGCGATTGCGGATAATCCGCTTTCTGAGCATGCAGATCATCCTCCTCCACTCCAGTCTACGAGGGTGCGCAAGTCCACAAAGCTTCCCGATTTTTCTTATTCTTCATATTCTCCATCATTTGCTTTCTTCATCACCTCTATTCATGTCTATCTGAACCTACGTCTTTTCGAGAGGCTGTTGTTGATCCACTTTGGCAGAATGCTATGGCTGAGGAGCTTGCTGCTTTACATCAGACTCATACATGGGATTTGGTTTTGTTACCACCGGGAAAACGAACCATTGGTTCCCGATGGGTTTACAAGATCAAAACTAAGTCCGATGGATCTGTTGAAAGATACAAAGCTCGACTCGTTGCTAGGGGGTTTTCTCAACAATATGGCATGGATTATGAAGAGACGTTTGCTCCGGTTGCCAAAATGACTACAATTAGAACTCTCATCGCTGTTGCTACTGTTCGTGGATGGAAATCTCTCAGATGGACGAGAAAAATGCGTTTCTCAACGGTGATCTCCACGAAGAAGTTTATATGGATCCGCCTCCCAGTGTCACTCACAAGGTTGGTGAAGTTTGCAAGCTTCGGAAAGCCCTCTACGGTCTCAAACAAGCCCCTCGTGTTTGGTTTGAGAAGTTCTCTACCGTGATCACATCGCTTGGCTTCTCTCGCAGTCACCATGATTATGCTTTATTCATTAAGTGCACCGGAAAAGGTCGTATTCTTCTCTCTTTGTACGTTGATGATATGATTATTACTGGTGATGATGTCGATGAGATTGAATGTCTCAAGATCAAGTTAGCTCGCTGCTTTGCTATGAAGGATTTAGGTATGCTACGGTACTTTCTTGGAATTGAGGTTGCTTCATCTCCGAAAGGATATATCCTATCTCAGTCAAAGTATATTGCTGATATATTTGAGCGTGCACAGCTTACCGACAACAAAGTGGTGGATACTCCGATTGAAACCAACGCTCAATATGCTTTGACTGATGGAGTAGCTCTATCGGATCCTGCTTTGTATCGTACCATTGTTGGTAGTTTGGTTTACCTTACTATTACGCGTCCCGATATTGCTCATGTCGTTCACGTGGTTAGTCAGTTTGTTGTGGCTCCTACTACAGTTCATTGGGGCGTTGTTCTTCGTATTCTTCGGTTCCTTCGAGGAACTCAATTTCAAAGCCTACTCCTATCGTCGAGCTCTTCATTGGATCTTCGTGCGTATACCGATGCTGATTGGGCTGGGGATCCCACTGATCGCAAGTCAACCACGGGGTTCTGTATCTTCCTAGGCGATTCTCTTATATCGTGGAAGAGCAAGAAACAAGATGTTATCTCTCGGTCGTCCACGGAGGCGGAGTATCGAGCCATGGCATCTACGACATGTGAGATTGTTTGGTTGCGATGGTTACTTGCAGATATGGGTGTTAGCTCTCCTCAGCCCACTCCGTTGTTTTGCGACAATAAGAGTGCCATTCAGATTGCAAGGAATGCGGTGTTTCACGAGCGTACGAAGCACATTGAGATTGATTGTCATGTTGTCAGACATCACTTTCAATGTAACCACATCACATTGCCTTTCGTCTCTTCATCGGTTCAAATTGTCGATCTCTTCACCAAGGCGCTTTCATCTTCTTGTTTTCGTTTTCTAGTTAGCAAACTCTCAATACTTTTTGCTGTAGCATCGTGAGTTTGAGAGGGGGTATTAGAATTTAAAGTCCCTATGTATTATTTTCTTATTTGCTATTTAGTCCTTCTCTTCATTATAACCTAAACATTATTGTATTATTGGTTTTTCATTCTATTCTATCGATAGTTTCTTCCTCTCTTCTCTCTCTGATTCTAACAATGCATTCATAGCAGACAGGCAGTCATGAACGATAAACAACTTACGTTACCTTTCAGAATTTTATGTTGACTAACGAATAGATTAGTCACAACAAGCTCATCTCTTTTTAATAATAGATAAACATCGCAAATCGATCAATTGGGTAAGTTGGTGACCACTTCATTTTTGCAGACGCTTGAGAACCGTGACGTAAACTTTCCACTACAATTTATATCTGTAGTGTAATTTATGTTTGTACTAATCGAGACATTTCAGAATATAATATGAATATATATGAGCATTTTCAAACAGAGAGTAAAGACCCCCACGCCACGACTGTGAAACCGCTTTATGATGTTAAATCAAAATTTTGATAAACTAGTAGGCAAAATCAAAATTTTCAATCTCGATCGAACCAGTCACATGTCACTGTCATCGGAATTAAATAAAAATACGACAAAATGACAAGCTTTAAGTGTGCGTCTGGGCTCTCGGGCACTTACGGTCCACTTTTCGAACTGCCTTACCAAACACCTCCTCCAATATCACTTGGCTCACTTCTCGAAACACCTCCTCCGAGTCCGCCTTGCTGAGCGCCTCTTGGGATGTCCTGAATCATCAAGTACGTAAATTTATCTTATTTTTCAGCTATAAGTGAAGATTAAGAACATGAGCTAATCAAATAAAAATAACAATATCTTAGATAAATGAATGAAAATCGAAAACCAAAACTCAAATCCATGGCGGGCAACGGGCAAAGTAGGACGCCATTTCTCTCTCACAGTTGAAAATTCCTCTATGGGCTCGCTCCCCGGACCTAGGCCCGGCCGAAGGGCTGGGTGACTTGGGCAATGGCCCAAGGCCTCCTACTCATGAAAGACTTTTTAACTATTTGAAATATAATGTAAAGCCCCTGAATTGTAAATAATGAAGGCCCAATTTGATAGAGTAACTATATAAGGAAGTCCACTTGGAAGTAACAATTTGTAAACAATAAAAAACACTTAATTGTCAGGATTTGAGGCCTTTATACAAATAAGAGGCCCCATTCTAAGAGGGAAAAGATAAAAAAAACTTATATTAGTGATTAGTCGTCGTACTATGACTCACTACTCTTTTTTTTTTTTTCCATCATGTTTTCTTCATCATTGTCTCAATTTTTTGTCTATTAATACTGTTGAATCAATGTTGCATACTGTCAAAAATAAAATAAAATATAGTAGCACTATACTTAGTGATCAATAATTCATGCTATTTTTTATATTATTATTTGTCTTTCCTGAATAATCTTATCTTAAATATATACTAATATTATTGGTTAATTGTCAATACAATTAATTAAAGGTAAAAAGAAAAAAATTACAACGTCAACATTTTTTTTTATTTGCATATTTAATTTAATACACATTTTTTAAGAATAATATTATACATATTTTTTGCGATTATTAATTTATTTTCTCATCATTTTTTTATTATTAACTATATAAATATTAAAATAAAATAAGGCCTCGTTTAAATTTTCGCCCAAGGCCCCCGAAATGATTGGGCCGGACCTCTACCTCTTCTTGTTGTTGTTTCATGGCCATGGATGTCGTTTTACGTTTGCTCCGGACTTTGAAAGATAGAGAGACCCACGTGGCGTAGCATGACCCAATGGTATAAAGTGAAAAAAGAAAATAACGATAAAAGTATTCAAAGTTAATAAACATGACGATGTATTTTTTCCATTCAGTGTTTTTATATTGGTTAATTTTTTTTTAGCATAATACTACTAAATTATACCTAATAAGCTACACATTAGGTGTTCATTAAGCTATCTAACATTTTTTCTCATTTAATTTCGACGAAAGAAAAAAAAAATTGGCAGAAAAATACGTTAGCTCACACTGTTGACTTTTAATATTTTTGTCTCTTGAACCCGTTTTAACCGGTTCCCTCACTTGGTCAAAAATTTAGATACTTTTGCCATAATTATGCAGCCGTGGTCTCCCATACAAATACGCATTCTGCTCCTCCTATAAATCAGTCATTACATTAATTGCAGTTGTAAATAAAAAATAAAAAATCAACAGTATCACGATTATAAAAAAAAAAACAAAAAACAAACAAGCAAGCAAATATGGATTGTACTCAAAACTCTGAGCCACATGCCCTATGCCTTCCTCTGCCCCTCCAAAGCCACATTAAGGCGCTGCTCAAACTCTCCAAGCTGCTTCACGGAAAGGGCTTCCACATCACCTTCGTCAACACCGACTTCAATCACAAACGCTTTCTCAAAAGCGCTAACTACTCCGGCGCTGCAGCTGCCCGCTTCCGCTTCGAAACGATCCCCGACGGCCTTCCTCCTTATGCGGATCTCGATGCCGGCCAGGACATTCCCTCCCTGTGTTACTCCACCAGGAAGAACTTTCAGGCTCCGCTCCTTGAGCTCATCTCGAAGATAAACGACAGGGCGGCTAGTGCTCGTGATCCAGACGGTGTCGTTTCTGATACTCCTCCGGTCATCAGCTGCATCGTGGCCGACGGATTCATGCCGTTTGCCGCTAGCTCGGTAGCCGGCCGACTCGGGATTCCGCATGTGAAGTTCTTCCCTATTGCTGCCTGTGGTTTGGTGGGGTTGCAGCAGTATCGCCCTCTTTTGGAGAAGGACATCGTACCGTTAAAAGGTAACATATAATATAATACATGTGCCTATTATGAGAAAATAAAATATCAACAAAATTTTTAATTAATAGTTCAATATCAGGATGATTTGAGTAAGTCACTAATTAATCAAAAAAGTTATCTCTACATCAAGACGATTTGATTAAGTTAACAATATAATGTCTTGTTAATTTTGACTAAGTTATCAATCAAATAATATATTAAAATGAACATATAATTGCAAAAAATTAGTTTGAACTTTGAAGTATAGAAATGTGTTAAAACGTGCGTTTGACTCCTCGTATTTAGAAAAAATTGTGATCCTCCATCCCATGAGTTTCAATCTTAATTTATTATTATGGTCATTTTCATTTCTTAGTTAATTTTTTTGGTCTTATGACGGTTTCAATCTTTTAATATACAAGTTCAAGTTCAAATATTCAATCATTTTAGCGAAAACAATTTATGCTGATCTTTACTAAAATTTCTTGATGATCTCGACAGGAGAAAGTGATCTGACGAATGGCTATCTAGAGAGTGTCGAAATTGATTGGGTTCCGGGAATGGAAGGTATCCGGCTGCGGGACCTGCCGTCGTTTTGCCGGACGACCGATCCAGACGAATTGATGTTCCGGTTCTGCATTGACGTCGTCGAATCAGCCCATGAAGCCTCGAGCGTCATCATTCAAACCTTCAACGCTCTGGAGCCGCACCTCCTGCGCTTTCTCTCGCCCAAACTCCCCAACCTTCTCGCTATCGCGCTTCTCCAATCACTCCTTGACCGCTCGCCGGAAGACCCCCTGAGCTCCATCGGGTACAGTCTCTTGAAAGAAGACACCCAGTGTCTTGAATGGCTCGATGCCCAGAAACCTGGCTCGGTGATCTACGTCAACTTTGGGAGCACCACAGCGCTGACCCTGCAGCAAGCGTCCGAGTTCCGGTGTGGCCTCGCGAACAGCGGCTGCCCGTTTCTATGGGCGATGAGGCCCGATCTTGTCGTCGGGGAATTAGAGAGCGGAGTGGTCGGAGAGAGGGGCTTGGTTGTGGGGTGGTGCCCGCAAGAGCGCGTCCTCGGCCATCCGTCGGTGGGGGGATTTGTAACGCACTGCGGTTGGAATTCTATGCTTGAGTCACTATCGGCTGGAGTGCCGGTGCTATGCTACCCCTTCTTCGCTGAACAGCAGACCAACTGTTGGTTTGCGTGCGAGCGGGCCGGTGTCGGCCTTGAGATCGCCAGCGACGTGACGAGGGTCCATGTGGAAGAGCTCGTGAGGGAGTTAATGGAGGGGGAGAAGGGGAAGGAGATGAAGAGGAAGGCGATGGAGTGGAAGAGGTTGGCTGATGAGGCCACCGATTTGCGTGGCTCTTCTTCTGTCAATTTGGAGAAATTGGTGAGCATTTTGGGCGGATAGCTCGGCAGGTAAAAATAATACCCGTTACCAAGCGGGATATTTAAAAAATTGGACCATCGGACGATTATCGGTTATTCGTTTTTTTTTCTTTTCTTTTGTACGGCCTACGGTTATATATTTATCGGAAAATGCAAGTAAGAAGAAGGTAAGATCAAGATAATTGTTGAATTGGTTCTTGGCCTTAAAGAGTTTTAAGATTATTAATTTTTTATTTGTTGTTTTATTATTTGGTTATATTATATCTAGCCTAAAGGGCATGCTACAAATTTCTTATAAAATTATTGTATGGAGACAGTTATTTGAGTAGAGTATTTTTTGGCACAAATGCTCAAAGATTAAGGATTAGGCCACATGGGCCCGCATGAGTTAATTAGTTAAATCATAAACTAACTATATAATTAATAAATTTTATTGGACTTAACTAATATGATTAAGTAAAGCCCGTTAGGTCTTAAACCCTACTACAATAGAACCTCGATAAGTTAATGATCTCAATTAAGTAATAATTTTGCCTGGTCACGGCTCCGGCCTAACTAGCTAAATTAATAATTCGCTAAATTTATAAGATAATAATTTTTTAAAAAGTATATAGGTCACAACTGATATATAAATTAATAATTGGATATAAATTAATAATAATAATAATAATAATATACATATAATTACGAAATCACCGTAAATAAAATATAACATTTCATAATTAATTATAAAATCATCTTAAATAAAAATAAATTACATTATTTAACTAATCATGCAACTTTTTAAAATATAATTATGAATATTATTTGCTATATTCTTGAAATTTACATCTACTTCAACTTCAAGCTTTTAAATAGCATAAGAAGGTTATGTGTTATATTTTCATGATGTAACAAAAAATTATTAAAAGTGATTATCACTTCAATTGCATCATTGCATGAACAATCACTATTTCAGTATTACCATCTTCATACTTTATATTATGATTACAATATTCTTAATATTTTATAAATGGATTATTTTTATAATTATTATGATTATATTACTTATACTTTATAAATTAATAATTCGATAATATAATAAATTTTGGCAGTCCAAACATTATTAATTTATAGAGTTGTTACTGTATTATACATAAATATGGTTAATATATGGAAAATATAATCAATCATTCTAAATAATTCAAGAGGTCAATTCTCTCCCAAAAGCCGGACAAAATTCGCCACCTCCCATACCTACGAGAGAGGTCGATTTTCTTGAGCCGACGAGTCTGTATTTCGACGAGGTAATTTTTTATCAAGCTTTGGTGTTCCATTAGCAACGTGGTATACTATGTAGAGGATTGTACACTTGAGCGGCCCGTGAACAACGAAGACGAAGGCATGGTCTAGGCGGCGGCAACGACAATTCTCCGGTGAAGGCTTGGAGATTCGATTTGTGACGAAATCAAAAGATTTGCTAGAGAATTTATACTCAGCGGTTAGTTTCAATTTTTTTTTTATCGTTATCTAGATCTAAACATTTCGAGGATTCCCATAATTTCCGCTTCCGATGATGAGAAATACTTCGAAAAACCCAACAATGGTATCGAAGCTTTTTTATAACCTGAAATAATTGGATTTTTCTATGAAGAATATATTTCTTGGAATTTTATTAGAGATTCTACATTTTAGTGGGAGCGTTTTTTTTCTCACGTGAATTAAAAAAAGAGAAGAAAATTATCGAAATTGATAACTGATAATAAATATATATTTTAAAAATATTCTTTTTTAGAATCCCAATGATCATCCATGAAAGCACCGAAATGGCAACTAGGGGTAGAGCTACAGTGGGCCGAGCGGGGACTGCCGCCCCCACTTGATTCCGACGGGTAATTGTAAATATAGTAGTAAATATATGTTAATATATAATTAAAGTTACAAAAATCTACCAACTTTGTAAAATGGTGCAGTGGTGTGAAACCATATTTTTAACTCTCTACCTATTATGTCACCAAGGTTCGATTCCTACTATTGCCATATATACATTTTTTTTTTTAAAACAATTGACTTTTATGTATAGGTTAAAGATTGTTCTACTTTTTTTAAATTTGTTTTCTTTATATTTTGCCTCTTAAACGATATTTATATCACAAACAAATTCCATTCAACATTCACATTTGCAATAAATAAATAAAATAAACTCTTTAATAAATGTGGTCATCTACCACAAGTCCTTATTATATTGACATGAGATATGATATATAACTATTTATATATACACATTAAAACAATAAAGAGTTATATGTATATTATTGTTACGGAATTATTTTTCGGTTTAATCTATACCATTGTCTATTTTTTTCGCCCCCCCTTGCGAAGTTTTCTGGCTTCGCCCCTGATGGCGACGGCGTGATTTTTCCCGCGCCGCCGCCAAGAAGACCATTCTCGGTGCACGGCTCCCGAAAGGATCCGTGAAAGTATGGCCAAAACTCTAGGGTTGCCAACGACATCGACTGTTGGGCTTAGCCTTGTGCTAGCGCCATTGGCCTGGAACTGTTCAAGGCCCAAGCTAAAAGCCATGGGCTAGCCCACAGACTAGCCCACGGGCTTGGCTAATTTGATCAGCCCAACTAGGACAACCTGACTTGGTTGGCCTAAGGGTCAAGGCTGGGTACCTGACTCGGGTCTGAATCCGACCCGACAACCTGATTATTTTTTAACAAAGATCGCGGGTTTGGGCCCATTATTTGGGCCCGACCTGCTACCCATACTTGTAGGTCGCCTGTTTTTTTTTTTTTTTTTTTGGGCAACCCGAGGCACAACCGAAGCCCATGTCAAGGCTCACCCCGTTTCAGTGAGCCTCGACTAAACACTTATGGCCTCTTTTGGCCGGGCTTTTCTGGGCCCGTGCCCTAGAATAGTCCGGGAGTTATTTTCCCCGACACACGAATATTATTTTTCTTAATTTTTTTTTTCATTATTTCTCTTCTGCTACTTCAGTAACTATGCAACAGTTTCACATTCACGTCTCTTCGTTAGAATATTTATTCTCTTATAAATGCATGTAAATAAACTTATTACAAATTACAGTAAAATCTCTATAAATTAGGATGTTGGAACCAGAGGATTTTATTATATTATTGAGGATTTTTTATAGTCGCGCTTTTGTGCTAGCATTCCACAAGTATGGTAAAAAAATATCTAGTTGTTTTGACGTATAAAACTCATTTGTGCTTCATATTTGTACTTGTATATTTATAGCTTATAGTTTTATAAATGAGCACATGACAATTTTATTTTGGAAATAATTAGTTATCAAGTTGTACACTTTAGTCGGAAGACCGTGGAATGGAATGACCGCTCCTCAAACCCTTCACTTTTTCTCGAATTTTAAATTTCAAACAAACACGTCTCTTATCTCCATTTCTGTTCTCTCATAACGTATCTACTTCCACACGTTCCAAACGTATATAAATAGTCGTTAGTGGCATAAATATCTTAACTTTGATCAATTTATACAACATAAGTTTAAAATGAAAGAATAACAGTCAACAAATATGAGAGAACGTATCTTTTTGTTGATCATAGTACTACTAAATTATATTTAAAGTTAAGATACACTAATCCCGTAAATGTAGGAATTGGCAGAGTTCTGCCATCCTACATATTTTTTTGGCAGAATAGGTTGAGCCGGATTACTACACTTTTGTATTTTTTTTATTTTCTGGGCCGCTGGATCGTTTGATCCAAGGTTTAAAATACCGCTTGCCGTTTTCGTTTCGCATTTTCCGTTTTACGGATATATCGCTTGCCGATGGGTATGTCGATGGGCAAAAGGGAAAAAAAGGGCATGCCGCATACCGCATTTACCACACTTTTCGCATGGATATTTTGTAAAAAATATTTGAGTATTTAAGCACGATATTTATATAGGTTCAAAACTACATATTTAATAAATACAAGACATAATTGTATACAACAAAACACATTTGTAACTTAAATATGTAGGTGAAATGTATAATATTAAGTCACTTTATTAGTTTAAGTGTATAATATTAAGTCAAATTATTATGTGAAGTGAATATGTATGTTAATTAAGTGTGTAATATTAAGTGAATATGCATGTTAATTGTATAGGTATGTTAACAAATTTAATATTAGTTGAAGTGTATAATATTAAATGAATATGTATATTAAGTGTATATGTATGTTAGGCGAAGTTAATATGTATGTTAAGTGTATAATATTATTTGAAGTGTGTAATATTAAGTTAAATTATTAGGTGAAGTGTATGTGTATGTTAAGTGTGAATGTGTGATATTAGTTGAAAACAAAAAGTCCCACATTGATAGATGACAAGAGTTTGGTGATGTTTATATACCAAATATTAGGGACAAGGGCTTGGGCCCTTAGGGTCATAGGATTTTGTGGATGGGAAGGACTCACACCACCACACGCGCGCCGCCGCCGCCGACCGGACGTGGCGGGGCGGGGCGGGGTCTTGCCGGCACTGGATCCTCCTACATTTACATGATTAAGATACACATTTACTGCTCATATAACTACGTATCTTCTCTCGATTAAATTAGACAAAAAAAAAATATTATTATTTCATATTTTTGTCAACTTTAAATACTTTTATCGCAATTATTTTCAAAAAAATAACAAATTTTACCAAAATTTTTAAAAGAATTATGTCCCTTAGTTAGTAGTAGTGCTGCTCGAGACAATTAATGTAGTTATAAATTCCTCCCTTTCCATTCCAATCTTCCATAGTTTGTAGTGTGTGTGTTAGAAACTTGAAGCTCTCTCTGATTTTCATGGCGAAGATGGTGGAGGTCTGTCGCGTCTCTCCCTTCAAAGATGACTCTCAGTCTCTCTCCTCCGATTTCTCTCTGCCGCTCACCTTCTACGATATCTTCTGGCTCAAAACCCCCCCGGTCCAGCGCCTCTTCTTCTATAGCCTCCCCGACCCGAATCCCAGCTTCTTCTTCGACTCCATTCTTCCCAAGCTCAAGCACTCTCTCGCGCTCGCGCTCCGCCACTTCCTTCCCGTCGCCGGTCACCTGACCTTGCCTACGAACTCACCGAAGCCCGTCGTCCTCTTCCGAGGCGACGGGAGTGACGCCGTCTCTCTCGCCATCGCAGAGTCCGATGCTGACTTCGATGAAATCTCCCGCGACGAGCCCCGCAAAGCGTCGTTGCTTTATCCTCTCGTCCCGGAACTGACCAGCTCTGAAAATGGAACCCCGGTGATGATGCTGAAAGTCACTCACTTTCCGGGGAAAGGATTCTGCATCGGCATCACCAACCTCCACGCCGTCTTCGACGGAAGGTCGGTGACCACGTTCGTCAAGTCGTGGGCTCACTTTTGCCGAGAAGACCGCCCTCTCCCGCCGGATCTTACGCCAATCTATGATCGCTCCGTCATCCGGGACCCGAATGGCCTTGACACGCTGTACTTGAAGCAGTGGTTTAACGCCCCCGAGTCCGAATCAAGAGCCGAGCTTCTGAAATTATTAAACCATTCTCCGCCGGTAAGTCCACAACGACAATCCGACCTGATCAGGATGACTCTCACTTTAACCCGGAACGACATATCAAAGCTCCGGCAAAAGATATTACTAGGTGCGACGCCACTGGAGATTCGCGAGGACGAGGTCCGCTTAACATCGTTTGTCGTTGCGATCTCCTACATCATAGTCCTTCTCGTCAAGGCGTCGGAGGAGAGCAGATCTTACTTCGCATTTGGGTGTGTAGCGGACTTCCGGAGCCGTGTCAAGCCGCCGGTGCCTGAGAATTACTTTGGGAACTGCACCGGGATCCTTTCCGTTAATGAGGACATGAGGAAGCTGGTGGCTGTTGCTGGTGATGCGGCCCTGACGGCGGTCGTGAAAGGCGTCAGTGGCGAGATGAAGAACCGACTGGACCGCGAGGACGTCCTGGAAGGGGCGGAGGAGTGGGTGAGACTCATGCTCAATTATATGTCAGTAGCTAAAGAAGGCCGAACAGTCCGGGGCATCGGAGTGGCCGGATCGCCAAGGTTCGGGCTGTACGGAGTGGACTTCGGATGGGGCCGGCCGCAGAAGGTGGACGTTGTCTCGATCGACCATTCGATCTCGTTGGCAGAGAGTAGAGATGGCAGCGGTGGCTTGGAGATCGGTGCCGTGTTGCCGAGACATGAGATGGAGATCCTTACATCATTGTTCCGCGTGGGACTTGATCAGTGATTCATTGGTTTTGGTATTATTTAATTATGTCCATGAAGTTAATTATCGGTTTAATATTTGAATTTGTGTAATTCTATATTTCAATTATTCTACCAAAAATAGATTGATAACATGATAAATAAGACAAACATGGCAAAGTCTATGAGTATGACTAGTTATTCTTCTAGGTCATGATCTCGTCAAATTTCATATGAGCCACATATACTAGCTAGTTAATCATCCTTGAGATTTTATTTTATAAATATTTTTTATTTTCCATATAGAAATTAATTATCCTTGCCTTGGGAACTATAATTTTCCAGCTGGTAGATGTGTATTGATGAACGTATCTGACGATGCGTGCCACGATATTCATATCACAGATCTTATGTCCCAATCAATTTTTTAGCGACCTTTTTTCTTATAAGTTCAGTGTCTTTACTTCAAAAATATGCAAGTGAACTGGGCCGGCCCGATGGCTGGGCGAGTTGGGCGATAACTTCAGCATAAAATAAGATGAAAGAGGCATCCTTATTGTCGTTGTAAGTTATGTAACTTGAAAGTTCAATAGGCAATAGCACATTAATTTTTGTTGCTAAAATTTAAATGAAAATTTAAGGACATTTTCCTTCTTCATGAAGAAAGTGACGATAAGAAGAACAAGTTTCATGGAGAATCGTAGAAGAAGAAAATACTTAGTACGTAGAAAAATCAAGAAAAAGAACATGCTCAGTGAAAAAAAAAAAAAACTTCATAATTGTATATAACATAGTATATTTTTACCAAATATATTATAATTAAAAAATTGATTATTTTAGTGTAAATTGATATTATCAATAGGTTTCATGATCAGTTAAGAGGAACAAGTTTCATATAGAAGTGAAGAAGAAGAAGAACACGCTTAGTTGAAAAATCAAGAAAAAAATATACAAAAATGATAAATATTGGTATTTAAGCAAATGATATTTTATCAAACATATTATTATTAAATTTTTTTAAAAAGGACTCGTTTTAACTTTTCACCCAACGCCCCCGAAAACGTTGGGCCGGCCCAGTAAGTGAAAGAAATATCGAATTAGAGTTTTTGGGCCTCTTGAATTTAAATTAGTTTTATTTGGAATGTACGAATGTGGACGAGAATATAATAGAATATTAATGATTATAATCAATATATATTTTGAGAGGTAAGATTCGTTTATATGCGTTTTTCAGAAACTTAAAAAATATAGACTCCAAAGACAAAATCAAAGCTCATTCATCAAAGTCAAGGCCCATTGATTGAAACTCGGGAGACAAAGCCCAATGATCAAAGTCTATTTCCAAAAAGTTGATTCCAACGATTCTAAAAGGTGACAATGACCTTGAAAGGTCCCGACAACCCTACAAGATGATGACGACCTCAAGAGGCCCGAAAACCCTAAAAGGTGACGATGACCTTGGAAGTTTTCAATGATCCTAGAAGACGACAACAACTTCAAGGGATCCCGATGACCCAAAGAATGCGATGACGACCCTAGGAGGTCCAGACGACATTCCGTTGACTTGGTCTCGCGACAACGTCAGCGACAAGACAAGCTCCTCCCAACGATGTAGAAGACCTCGCCAACAACCCAATAAGGCAAAAACTCTCATGAAAACATCAAATGACAATGAAAAAACAGTTTGACGAGGCACTAATTACGCTCTGACAAAGCAAGAGGCTTCGACTTGCAAGCTCACGCAACCTTTGCAAGTTACCACATCGACGGACGACAAAGAACACCCAACAACAACGAGCTTAGGAATCGGTCAAACTCCTCTTCTCCCCGTAAGAAGGGAAAGTTGAGCCCAAGGTATGTTGGGCCGTATAAAATTTTGGAGCGCGTCGGGAAGGTTTCCTATAGGCTCGCTTTATCACCCGATTTGGCTGTTGTTCACAACGTCTTCCACGTTTCAATGCTAAAAAAATTTATATCTGACTCATCACACATCTTAGAGCCTAAGCCTATCAAGCTAAGTGAATCTCTATCATACGAAGAGCAACCAATAGAGATTCTTGACCGCAAAGAGAAAGCATTGCGTAGCAAGACTATTGCTCTCGTCAAGGTTCTTTGGAGTAACCACTCATATTCTCAAGCAACATGGGAGAGAGAAGACGAGATGTGAACCAAGTACCCCTATTTGTTCTAGATTTTCAAGGACGAAAATTTTGTAAGAAGGGAGGATTTGTAATACCACAATCAATAGACGAGAAATTGTGACGTATACATGTATGATGCGACAACGACTTATTTTCTTTATGCATGAATGTCACGTCTGTATTTATATATAAGCATATATATTATATGTTTAACATATATAATTATTAAAGAAATGGCTCTTAATAGCCAAATGAAAACATTTGATTAGCCAAATAGCCAACCTTTCATTTTTCTTAGCAAAATAGCCAAATTGATGAGGTGGCTATTTAATAACATATTTTATACCTATAATACCTTTTTAACATATTAACGTGTATTAACTGAGTTAATTTGTTTAAAAATAAAAAATCGTGATTAAAATTTTAACAAAAAATTAATTTATTTTTAAACAAATTAACTTAGTTAATACACGATAATATAGTTAATAAACGTTAATACACGTTAATACAAGGGTAATACGGTCTTTCGTGATTTATTAATGTGGTTGATTGGCTATTTGGCAATATTAATCAAAAGGTTGGCTATTTTGCAAAATAGTTTTTCTAACTTGGCTATATGGCTTTAGAGCCCTAATTATTATGTCTAAGATTATATTAAGAAAAACTTATGATATCGTTTTAGGTACCTTTATTTATACATATTTATATTTATATATATAAATAAATAAATGAGCAAAAGGAAAAAGGGGAGAGAGAAGGTTACACACGTATCACATTATAATAGTAAACCTTACAATTATAATAGGCCTTATGAAACTCCTATCTTTATGTGAAGGAGGCATTTTTATCTCTACCTTTATCTATTGTACAACAACAACCAAAATAAAGTCACCATCGTGCCCAGAAAGAAACAGAATGGAGCCTTTGAAGTCAAATATACACCATAGAAAAAGGGAGTCGAATTATTGAATTACGTCTGGCTTACTGGTCAAAGGAAAAATGCCCAGTTGAACTCATGATGCTCCATCCAAGATGCCTCATACTTTTGTTCACTAGATAATGTCAGGGGTGAACAAGTGGGTATTCGGTGCGCTTTTTGTCAAATAATAGACCGTATTACGGGTATTTTACGCAATTGGTTTGATATTAATTAACAAAAGAAAAATTATTTAAATTAATTTTTCTTTTATTAATTAATTAATTATAATCAATTTTGCCCAAAATATTCACCGGAAGCCCGTTTTTGAAAAATAAATGGTCCAGATGATCCCAAAAATATCAAAACACCCAAAATCGATATAAAATTTGTAAAAAACGGCCTCAGGAAACACCCGGGGCCTCCGGGACACGTCGGGAAACACCCGAGCGAGCCACACAGGCCCCATGGGTCACCCGAGTGGGCCCCACAGCCCCCAAGAGTCACCTGACACGCGCCAGATGACCCAGCAGGACCACCAAGGGTCAACTTGACCCCTCCACGTGGTAGCACGCCATTGGGCGCTAGGGAACCCTGCAACCAACAGGAGCTCGACGCGTGGAGGCTGACGCAGGAGCTAACGCAGGAAAAAATTTCTGAGAGCGAGAAATCACATAAGAGTGGAAGCCCTGGAGAAAATTCTGGCACTATCTACGACCCTCCTTACCAAGGTTCTAGATCCGTGAGGTGCTCGTTCTATCCAATAGTCTTGTATCTCCGGCAGATATACTGACTATGCGGATAGCCCGAGGACCCGGATCTGTCCCCGTGACGCCGGTTGAGGGTCTGGTCCACCAGGGTTCAGTGGAAAGTCGATAGTGTGATCTCCCCTACACAGTGGTCAGGAATCCGTTTTTGGTGTCCCGAACCTGTAATCCGGGCCAGGCCAAGTCCTGGTCCTATTAGCGACAGGTAGTGGAGTTTACACGGATTTCTGGTCATTGAGTCAGTGGAGGGTCCGTTTGACTCGAAAGTCCAGGAGCCCAAGCCCGAGAGTCATAAAAAGTCAACAAGACGACATTGGGCCCGGCCCAACACGAGCAATTGGGCCGCTGAATGTTTGAGGCATTTTTCTGCATCAACATTTTGGAGCTAGAAGGAGGGGTGCCACGAGTTTAAAACCTCGAGTCCCTACCAGCACATCCGACCACATTGGAAGATATTCGAGTGCATTCGAACGCACTCGAACACACTCGAAGGCATTCGAAGACATCCAGACGCATTCAAAGATATTCGAGTACATTCGAGCGCACTCAAACACACTCGAAGGCGTTCGAACACACTCGAAGGCATTCGAAGACATCCGTCCGCATTCGAAGATATTTGAGTACATTCGAACGCACTCGAAGACACTCGAAGGCGTTCGAACACACTCGAACGCACTCGAAGACACTCGAAGGCATTCGAACACGCTCGAAGGTGCTCGAAGAAACTCGAAGGCGTTCGAGCACATTCGAAGGCATTCGAACACACTCGAAGGTGTTCGGACACACTCGAAGGTGGTCGAAGAAACTCGAAGGCGTTCGAACACATTCGAAGGCACTCGAAGACATTCAGAGAAACTCGAAGGCGTTCGACCAAACCCGAAGACGTTCGAGGGCGCTCGAAGACATTCAAAGATACTCGAAGACGCTCGAAGCTTTGATGTCGGATACGACGGAAGGCACCTCTTCCCGCCCCGCGGGAAGTATCACTCTCAACACTCGGGCTCGGGTAAACGCACGCCAAACCCAGGCACTCAACCGGCCCGAGACAAGTACTCGACAAGAGCCCGCTGTCAACGAAGGAAAAGAACGGCTGACTCGGCTGGAAGATAGTGTCTTCCGCCTGGCTGATCTTGTGTCCAAACGCCTCGGCAACAACGACACAAACCTTGAAGCCATTGACGAAGAGGAGAGTCCAGAAGAGGCCCTCGAACTCACACAACGAGGGCCACGTGCGACTCAGCGGGCCCGTCAAGACATTCAAGAGCCGGCCCAATCACAGTCAACCCGACGTTCAGCCTTTGAACGTCTGGGAAGAGACGAAAGTAACGCTGAAAGCGTTAAGGCGCGGAAAAACCGTCGTCTCCAGCAGGCGCCCGCCCGGGCACGCCCGTAAAATCAGGAGGATCTCCGTCACCGTCTAAGTCACTCCCATCAAGAAGAAGACTTACGACGACACCTCGAACGATGAAGGGAAAAACCTCGCCCTCAGAGAAATCCAGACAGTGCCGAGTCAGAAGGGTCTAGAAGTTCCGCACCCCCCGCCATGTATCACATGTCGAGAAGAGCCAACACGGCTCCGGCACCTGACCCGACAGCACCCCCGCCAAACGACGGACTGAGAAACGAAGTCCAGACTCTAAGAAGAGAGCTGAGAGAGCTCGCCGCCGCCAATAGCACTGATCCTGCCAAACGAAGTATGGCGGAGGGAATCATCTCCCATCTCGCAAGCCACCTACTCGACGAAGATCTCAGCGGAGACCTCCGATTCCCGCTAAATCTCATCTACGACGGCACGATAGATCCCACATACCATCTGGTGCAATACCAGTTTGCCATGCGGGTAAAGAGATGCTCGCCCTCCACAATGTGCCAGGCGTTCTGCCTCACCCTTGCCGGACCGGCCTTCGAATGGTACCAACGACTCCCCAAAGGGTCGATTGAATCCTTTGAAGAGCTGAAGGATCGCTTCATATCCCGCTTCTCTAGCTCGATCACGCAGCGAAAAGGAAAATCGTACCTATTGTCCCTCAAGAAGCGCAAAGACGAGTCTCTCCAGGCTTACTGGAAAAGATTCACGGAGGAGGCAAATAAAGTCGTTAGCTATACCGACGATGACGCCGTCAACGCAGTAATCGACGGCCTCCCGGTGAGCGAATTCACAGGCTCCCTTGTCGAGAAGAGACCTGCTTCCATGGCCGAACTAATGGCTAGGGCGGCAGAAGACATCGCCGCCGACGAATACTTCGTCAGTCGAAGCCAACTCAGCCTAGACGAGCAAAGCCGGAACGACCAAAGGAGAAATGATGACGAGCCTCAAAGAAAGAGGCAACGCTAGCAGCCGAACTCTAAAGGGCGACAACAGCGCCCTAAGCGAGCCGAGGGTTTCTGCAAGGACGCAAACTACACCCCGCTAACTGTGTCACCGACAATGATTTTCAACCTCCACAAAGAGAAGTTCGGCTTCCCACAACCTCTTCCCAGGAAGGCCAACCGAGACAAAGATCGGTACTGCGAATATCACCAGGATCACGGCCACTTGACGTTAGAATGCTGGCAACTAAGGAAACAAATCGAGCAGCTCATCCAGGACGGACAGTTAAAAGAATTCGTCAAGAAACACGTGGCAGGAAGCGGGAAAGCCAGTAACCCTCTGCCTCGAGAAGGTGAATAACCCCAAGACGATCACAAGCCTCGCCAAGACGAAGAGCAAACCAAAGGCAAAGCTCCCCAGTATCATGTTGTATCCAACAACAAGCGAAAGAGATACGCCCGAGCCCTGGAAAGTGACAGCGAGGAACACCAGATCAACCTCACGAACCTAACCAGTTCTACGACGGTGCTTCTTTGCCAAGCCATCACTTTCACAGAAGAAGAGGCTCAACGAATCTCACACCCTCACAACGACGCCATCGTGATAGAGACGCTGATCGCCAACAACCGAATCAGGCGAGTATTGATCGACAATGGAAGCTCGGCTGACGTTATCTTTAAGACCGCCCTGGAACGCATGAGTCTTGGAGGACTCGTCCCGACGCCCATCATGACCCCGCTCTATGGCTTCAATGGAAAACCGGTCTTTGCCGATGGAGCCATCGACCTCCCAACAACATTCGGATCCGAAGATAGGGCCATGGTCACCAAAATGATCCGGTATCTCGTGGAGGACCAACCATCGTCCTAAAACATCATCATGGGAAGGCTGTCTCTCAACAAACTCCAGGCCATCGCCTCCACCTTCCACTTGCTCGTAAAATTTCCCACGGAAAACGGGATCGAAATCCTAAGGGGAAGCCAACGGGAATCCAGAACCTGTTACGCCCAAGGAACAAAAACCGGGAAGAGCGAGTTGGTCATCCACACGATCCAACAGCTAAATGAAAATCTCACCCCCGGTTCCGAGAAGGCACAGATGTTCGGCGAGCTCGACCCAAGAGACGCAAGGCGCAAACCCATGATGGAACCCTCTTTCGATGTGACAACGGTCACCCTGGATGAAGAAAAGCCAGAAAGGACCGTTTCAGTCGGCGCCTAGTTGCCCGTCATGATTAAAACACAACTGGCCACCTTTCTGCGAGAGTTCAAGGGCGTTTTCGCCTGGTCACATGCCGACATGCCAAGCATCGACCCCGAAATCACCGTCCACAGACTCAATATCGAGAAAGGAAGGGCACCCAAAGTACAACGACAACGGGCCTTTAATCCCGAAAGATATCAAGCCATCAACGACGAAGTCAACAAACTCATCACGGCGGACTTCATCATAGAAGTCACGTACCCGGAGTGGGTGTCCAACGTCGTGATGGTAAAAAAGCCCAATGGCAAATGGCGAATCTGCATAGACTATTCCGACCTCAACACGGCATGTCCAAAGGATTGTTTTCCTCTCTCGAGGATCGATCAGCTAGTAGACGCGACCGCCGGCCACCAGCTCATGAGCATGATGGACTCTTATTCGGGATACAACCAAATCTGAATGCACGAGACCAACCTGATACACACCACGTTCATCACCGACCGCGGTCTCTACTGTTACAAAGTCATGCTCTTTGGGCTTAAGAACGCTGGAGCCACGTACCAGCGCTTGGTCAATTGGATGTTCGCCCTGCTGATCGGGAAAACAATGGAAGTCTATGTCGACGACATGATCGTCAAAAGCCTTAAAGAAGCCGACCATGTCAAAGACCTTCGAGAAACCTTCACTCTCCTCCGAAGGTACCAGATGAAACTGAACCTCGCCAAGTGCGCGTTCGGGGTCGAGTAGGGAAGTTCCTGGGAATCATCGTCAACCGACGAGGAATAGAAGTAAACCCCGAAAAATTCCAGGCTCTAATCGAAATGAAGAGCCCCAGAAGAATCAAGGAAGTACAAAGCCTCAACGGATGCATCAACGTCCTAGGGCGATTCGTGTCAAAGGCCACAGACCGGTGCCAGCCGTTCTTCCAGGCCCTCAAAGGCGGGAAGAATTTCGTGTGGAACGAGAAATGCGAAGCCGCTTTCCAGGAACTGAAAGCCTACCTCAGGTCACTGCATTTATTGTCAAAACCAAAAGACGATGAGGCCCTGTTCCTCTACCTCTCCATCTCAACCAGGGCCGTCAGCGCGGTCTTGGTACGAGAAGAAGAAAAGAAGCAGATGCCGGTCTACTACGTCAGCAAAGCTCTCCTTGACGACGAGACCCGCTACACGCAGATCGAAAAGCTGGCGCTCATGCTGATCACCACAGCAAAGAAGCTCCGCCCGTACTTCCAAGCTCACCAAATCATAGTAAGGACGGAGCACCCGGTTCGAAAGGCACTCCTCAAAGGTACCTCATCACGAATGGCGATCTGGTCACAAGAATTGGGGGAATACGGTGTGGAGTACCAGCCCCAAATCGCCATAAAAGCGCAGGCAGTAGCAGACTTCATCGCCGAATTCACATACGATGCAGAGGTCGAGACCGAAGAAGAGCTCGACAGGCTGCCCCAAACAGCCAAACGGAAATCGAGCCCCAACGGTCCCGCCTGGAGCCTCCACGTTGACAGCGCCTCCAACACCAATGGCTCAGGGGCAGGTATTCTGCTTACCCACCCCGAAGGAGGAAAACTATGCTACGCTATCCGATTCGGGTTCAGCGCCACAAACAACGAGGCGGAATATGAGGCGCTGTTGGCCGGACTTCAGATCGCTCAAAAACTCGAAGCGAAAAACCTGAGGATCTACTGTGACTCTCAACTGATCGTAAAGCAAGTAGAAGGCGAGTACCAGGCTAAAGAAGAAAATATGGCAGCCTACCTCGCAGAAACGCTGCATCGCTTGGAGTTCTTAGCATGGTATGTGATCACTCAAATACCTCGAGCTGAGAACTTCAAGGCCGACACATTAGCCAGAATGGCATCAGGAGCTGACAACGAGGAGCTAGGCAAAGTTCCAGTCGAAGCCCTCGAGTGCCCGTCCATCAGGAAAAGCCAAATCCTTGCCATCACCAGCGAAGAAGAAAACAACTGGATGTCGCATATCATCAAGTACTTAGAGCGTGGCATTCTCCCCGCCGATCGAAACAAAGCACGACAACTTAAGCTCCGGGCAACGAGATATGTGATGCACGACGACAATCTTTACAAACGCGGTTTCATGCAACCTCTTCTCAAGTGTCTTCCCCGGGACGACGCAGATCTCGTCCTCCGAGAAATCCATGAAGGAATCTGTGGCAACCACTATGCCGGACGATCTCTGGCCCTCAAAGCCCTCAAATAAGGCTATTTTTGTCGACCCTCATAAAAGACGCGAATGAGATCTCCCGCAAATGTGACAATTAAATGCCAACGGTTTGCCAAGGTACCTCACCTACCTGCAGTCCCATTGTGTCCGGTAATGGTCCCTCGACCATTCGCCAAGTAGGGAATCGACCTGATCGGGAAGCTACCGAAAGCCCCAGGAGGCGTCGAGTACGCGATAGTGGCCATCGACTACTTTACCAAGTGGGTTCGAGGCAGAACCAATCGCAAAAATCAGACAGAAAAACACGACGAACTTCATATGGCGCAACATCATCTGTCGGCACGGGATCCTCGCCTCGCTGATAACCGACAACGGGAAACAGTTCGACAATATCGACCTCCGAGCTTTCTGCCAAGATCTTGGAATCAACAACACTTACTCGTCACCCGTCTACCCCCAGGCGAACGGTCAAGTAGAGTCAGTCAATAAAGACATCAAGACCATCCTGAAAAGGAAACTCGATGAAAAGAAGGGCAAATGGGCGGAAGAATTGCCCTTAGTACTCTGGGCCTATCGGACTACCACGTGCAACGCCACTGATTAGACCCCGTTCGCTCTAACCTATGGAGTCGAGGTAGTCATCCCCGCTGAGATAAGCATCCCCTCGCCGCGAGTCGAGTTCTTCGATGAAGAACGCAATGACGAGGCGATGAGACAAGAGCTTGACCTCCTCGAAGAAAAGCGAAATGAAGCATATGTTGGACATATGTGTCCTTAAACAATATATTTTATCCATTTGTAAAATATTATGACAAGTCGTTGAATAAAGATGATACTTATTATGATAATCTTATTATAGTTTCTGGTAGAGTAAAATAGAATTTTTGATCCTTAGTTCATAAAGGATGCAATTATGAATTATTATCACAACAGAGTCAATGTGAAGAAGAATTAATAATCATAATAAATGAACTTAAAATTTCCGTGACCTGATTAACTGGGTGGGAGCCCATTAATCGTATAAGGTCATTAATGTGACTAAGTGACAATCCTATTCTGGATTTTGTGTGTGTCACATTCACTAGAAGTGCATTAAGTATGAAATGTCTTCATACTGGACTGGACCTGACTTAAACTCCGGAAGTTATCATATAAGACCGTCACTGATAACCTGGAGTTGAGTCACTAGTAGATGATCAAATGGATATTCGATCTAAGTCCTGAGTGATCTTGAGTCCAAGCTGCTGGCTTGATTGTTCTTTGATTTAACCGTTAAAGAACACGAAATATTACCGCTGTTCCCAACACTATTATTTTGGGAACATGATAGTCAGCAGTAAGGGTAGCTTGGTCATAGACATGGGCATCACACAGCTCTCTTCAGAGTGATGATGATTCCCTTGATTGTCGGTGGTGAGAAGTGAGAGGTACCCGTGCGCAACTTATGAATCAAAACCATAAGTGGGTTACTCATAATATTACTGACTGAGTCAAGGATGAAAATGCAATGAGGAGCATAACGGTAGAAACCGCCTGCTCGTGTGTGGATCATCAAGTGAAAGATCAATAACCCGAATTTGATTGTATCAATGGTCACCCTGCTGTTATAAAGGGAATAATATATACCGTATCACTAAAGAGTGCAGCCTCGGGTCTATAGTGGAATCACTTCGAGGTTTGACGAATAACTAGCAGTTCGTTAGAGCTTAAGTGATACGGGTCCATGGTCCCCAGGATAGCTCCGTAACGGATGATACGTACGTGATTAAAATACATTTTGGATAATGTTTAATCATTTGGCTTGACTTATAAAACTGAAAGGTCTGTGGCAGACGTCAGATAGTTTTATCGTTAGCGTGGCAAAAGTACCATATTTTGGTACACGAAATTAACGGATAAAAGAAAGTTAGAATTTAGATTTTCTATTAGCACCATGTTGTTGGAAATTAAATTCTAACCAACTTTGCTTTTTGAACCAAGTCCTTACGACTTACGGTTAGTGATTTATGGATTATTTAAGTTTGTGATCGGTTCGATAAACTTTGAAATTAAATCACATGTCACGAATTTAAATGATGGTGTGGAACCATGACATTTTAATGTGTGATATTGAGATCAGGAAATATTAATATAATTTAATTATTTGGATTTAATTATTAATATCTTATTAATAATTAATTAATAATTAATAGATTTATATTAATAAATAAAAATATATATTTATATGTGTAAATTCGAATTAGGGTTTCATATATGAAACCCTACCTATATTCGAATGGTATGATTTGGTCTTTCCGAATTTGCGGCATAAGTACCAAATGTTTTGGTATTTTAGCAAATCCCTAAAATCAATATTATCCATTGGATCGGTTATGATTTAATATCAACCGTTGGATTAGGATATTGATAAATTCGAAATTAATAACTTGGTGACCAAGTTTCATTTTTCGAATTTGGTTAATTAATTATATCCGTTAGATCGGTCTAAGATTTAATCTTTACAGTCGGATTGAAAATTAATTAATTATATATATTTATATATTTTCGAATTATGGTTTATGGATAAATTCGAAATTGTTTTTTAATAAATCTTTTTATATTTGATTTTATCCTAAAATAATTTGATCCATTAGATCGGTTTAAAGATTTATCTCAACCGTTGGATCTAGATAATGATAATTCGAATTTTAATATATATATATATATATATAATTCGAATTTTATAAAGATAAGAAGATAAGATTGGATTTTGATTTTATCCTAATCTTTCTTATTTAACTAAATCCCTAATTAATTATATCCGTTGGATTTAGATAAAATTAAATCTGGACCATTGGATTAAGATAATTAATTATATTTAATATATGAAATTCAAAAATTAGGGAGGAAATTTCTCCAATTCGGTTACGGTTTGAGCCTATAAATAGGAGGCTCATTCTACACATTTTCACACCTTTCCCCAGAGAAAAATTCAAACTCTCCCTCTCCCTCAGGGTCTGCGAATTTTCTCTCTGATCTCTCTTTTCTGGTGCGGCTTAGGAGACTATTTCTCCGGAAGCTTAAAAAGAACCATCAGTTAAAATTTTGCGACGGAGTCCTACCGGCGAAGCCCACGCTTCGGTACGAGGATTCCAGGAGAATATCCCGGAAGATCACGGGAGTTTCCCTCAGCACCGGCGGAGCCCTGCCCGATTCAGAACGCGCAGCCGGAAGTTGTCAATAGAGGTACGGCCTTATGCATTGGGTTAATAAATGCAACCATTTACTGCTTTCTATTTATTTCCTATTATGACTAGATTATTAATAACGATATATGAATATTAAATTACATAATATTTATCAGATCTTGGAAATGGTTATTATCCGATATCCGGACCGTTGGACGGATAACAAGTTATTCCGCTTTAAATTAATTTTTAAATGTTACCCGGACGGTTCAGAGGTACAATTCGTGATAATTTTTCAAGGAATCCGAGACGTGATTCCCAACAATTGGTATCAGAGCCATGGTTCAAGGATAAATAATTACGTAATTTAATTAATGGGTTTAAGAACGAATTATTTGATGAATAAAATTAATTATTTAAAATTGAAATTTTGAATTTCTAGATATTTTAAATATTAATTTAAAATAAGAAAATTACCCGACCCGAATAATCGGACCGGGTGGTTGGACCGGGCTGCCCTTGGCAGCTTAGCCCGAGAATGGCGCGAACAGGGGCTGCCGCTGCAGCCCCAGGTTGTTCGTCAGGGCAAAGCCCACGGGCAAAGCCCTCGCCAAGGCCACTCGGCCAGGGCAAGGGCACCCGTGTAGGCCTGGCGGGCTGGCCGCATGCCACGCTGCCTGGCAGCGGTATGGGCCTACTGGCCCAGCCCGAAGGGCTCGGGTACTGCCCTGGCCCACCCGTGTGCTATCCCTGCCCATTCCACGGGAATGTGGGCCCAGGCTTAAGCCCGGAGGGCCCACGTGCAATTTTTATGTGGGTGGGATTTTTTATTCCGACCCGGATCCCGTGGATTAATTATTATAAATGAAATTAATATTTATGAATTAAAATTAATTATGATTAATTAATGTGAATTAAAATATGGATGTTATTTCCGGATAAATAACATTGTCTTATTTTAATTAATTCATAAAATTAACTATGGATGTTATTTAATAATTAAATAACATTGTCTTATTTAATAAATTAAAATATGGATGATAATATTCGAAGAATAATATCATTGTCTTATTTTAATATTTCATAAATAATTATTAAAGGGCATTAAAATGTTTAATGATAATTCTTAAAGAATAAGTATCATTAACATAAAATTATAAATATTCATCATAGATATAATTTGTTATAACCTATTTTCATAACCCTCAAACATAGTGCCTATGTTTAGATCATTATTAATATATCTATATAGGATAGATATAAATAATAAAGAGTAAATGTAAAAGTGTTAATTATTTGTCGGAAAAATTTCAAACGTACAACCTTGCCTAAGGAAGAGGGAATTAAAAGTGGGGCCGGTTCACCATCCACTTCTGGGTGACCGGATAGGACCCCTCCCATCGACCTGTAGAGAGTACGGTTTGATCAATCACTACCGATGAAATAATAAACACATTTTTTAGGGCTTATTTAAAATTACGTGTCGTAATAAATAAAGCCAAAATATAAACTTTTAATGTGTCATTAATAGACAGTTTATATAATAAGTTTTTATAACTTAGAAATTAAAAACGTTATTTCCTATAAACAATGGCAAGTATAGAATAAAACAAAGGTCTCCATTATTACTGTCACAAGGTCTGCTAACCACACCGCCTCGAGTCACCCTAGTGTGTCCATTCCCTAAGGAAGGTGTGCTTGTGGAAGGTTTGACACCGTGATAGTTCCAAAAGAATATGAGGATGGAGGAATCTTGGAAATGGACCTCGAGTCACCCTAGAGTGACCATTCCCTAAGGACGACGTTTCCAAGAGGATCCCGAGAACCGAAAATAATGGGTTAAGCTTGCATGGAAGTTGGTGCTTCCTGACCATCTATGGTGATAATTAATAATCATAGAGGACTTTTGTAGTTCTTGTTATGAATATTAATTAAGTTTATGACTAAAACTTAGTTTAACCAAACTACACGGTTGATACCGCGAGTCACCCTAGAGTGACCATGCCACTAAGGACGGCAACGACGTGTATAGTCGGTTAAATTATCACGAAATAGTTAAAAGGGTTTATTTAACGTTTTTCCCAGAACATGTTTGCATCATGTAACTATTTCAAATAAAATATTTTCTAAACATTCTACCTATAATAAAGTTTAATAAGTTTCTTTTTCAATGCCAGTTAATATGTCTAAAGCTATTAATGTCTCGGATGATGAAAAAGATTCGGTCAACTCTGGTTCTCCATTTGAGTTTGAGCTACCGATATTTGAAGAAGGCAGTGCTTGGTTCAAGTCTGATAATGAATATGAGTTACTCAGTTTCTTATTATACCAGTATCCAAACAAAAGTCAATCCTTCAAAGATTCGGTACTCAAAGCCTAGATGGGTGAAATTAAGAGACTAATGAAAAAGGTGAACAAAGTAACGGCTCTAGTCACTCAAGCAATGGCAAAAGATAACAAACGAAACACTGAATCGATAGCTGAACCCGGAAGAAAAGAAAGAAAAGTAGGTTTTTTTTTGCAATGTGCTTCCAATGTGGAACAATGAAGAGAGTGCCAGGTCAGCTGCGATGCAGACTGCACATAAGTTCACAAAAGGGTAAGACCTTTTCTGAATACGAAATTAGTTTTTTATTGGAGAGATTCAAATCTCATATCCATAGATTAAAATTCTAAACATTGCAAATGTTTTTCATGACAGAAGTTGCTTCTGCAAAGAAGAAAAACGGAAATGGAGCTTTATGCATTGAATGCTGGCTCAAACCAAGAGCAAAAGGGGCACATAATGTGCCGAGAACATCTGCGGGCTTGGAGAGGTAATGACTCTTCTGTTAACCCCGAAATTAGTTTTTTATTGGAGAGATTCAAATATCAGATCCATAGATTAAAATACTAACGCTTGTTCATTTTCTTTTCAGGATTCAGCAGGAGCTCTGTTGATGAGAACTCAGCAGGAAACGAAAGCAGCTAGTACTCGAGTGTCTCGAAGAAGGAAGCATGCTTTAAGTTTATATTCGATTTAAGTTTATTGTTATTATTAATGTTGCATTGTTAAAACCTCGTTTTATTTTGGATATTGATTGCATGGAATGATTCTTAATTAATAAAGTTTTTACATGTTTCGAATTATTTTGCAATATCCAGATAAATATAGTGACAGTTATTTTTGTTTCATCTATAGTCTTTAATTACTCTAATTGATTTATTTAGATCAAATGTCATTTTTAATCATGATGATTAATAGAGAATGAAATTAGAGGAAATTATTCACAAATGGGATCTTGTGACAAAGTCACAACGCCGATAACAGTGTCTGTTATCGAAGAGAGTGCGGAAACCACGGTCCCAAATCAGAACCAAGGGGTACTCAGACGTAGTGGGAGGTTCAAAAGACCTGTTGAGCGCTACGAGCACACCCAGTTGGAATTTCACCTAGCTGTCACTGACACTAGTGTTGAAGATCCCATAGGCTACAAGCAAGCTGTGGTTGATCCTGATAAGGGACAATGGCAGGAAGCCATGAACAAAGAAAAAGAATCAATGGATTCTAACGAAGTCTGGGAACTTGTAGACTTACCGGATGGTTTCAAAACCATTGGCTGTAAGTGGGTATACAAGCGAAAGAGAGGAGTGGACGGGAAGGTTGAAACCTTCAAGGCTAGACTAGTGGCAAAGGGTTTTACCCAGAGGGAAGGTATTGATTTCGATGAGACCTTTGCTCCAGTCGCTAAGTACAAGTCCATCCGGATTCTCATGGCCATAGCCTGTAGTCTCAATTACGAGATTTGGCAGATGGACGTCAAAACCGCCTTCCTGAACGGGTACATTGACGAAAACATCTATATGGACCAACCAGAAGGGTTCGTGCAACAGGGTCAAGAAGGGAAGGTTTGCAGATTAATCAAATCCATCAATGGATTGAAGCAAGCTTCCAGATCCTGGAATCTAAGGTTCGATGAAACCATCAAAACCTATGGATTCATTCAAAACGTCACTGAGGCCTGCATTTATAAGCTCAACGACGAAACCGTGGAAATTTTTCTTGTTCTGTACGTCGACAATATTCTTCTCATTGGAAACAGTGTGAAGAAATTATCGGACGTGAAGGCGTGGCTATCTACGCAGTTCCAAATGAAGGACATGGGAGAAGCCAGTTATGTTCTTGGGATCCGCATTTTCAGGGATCGCAACAACAGGCTTCTGGCCTTATCTCAAGAAACTTACATTGATAAGGTGCTTGAACATTTTGCAATGGCAAACTCCAAGGGTGGTAATTTACCAACCAGACATGGAGTGTTTCTTAGCAGGAAACAATGCCCAACTTCTCCGGAAGAGCAAGATGTGATGAGGCGAATACCCTATGCTTCAGCAGTGGGAAGTCTGATGTACGCTATGCAGTGTACTAGGCCAGACATCTGTTACGCTGTGGGAATTGTTAGCAGATACAGCAGTGAAGAACATTCCCAAGTATCTTCAGAGAACGAGAAACTATATGTTAGTGTTTTCAGGATCAGAACTGAATCCACTAGTATACACTGATTCAGACTTTATGTCTGATAGAGACGCGAGAAAATCGATGTCGGGAGCAGTGTTCACCCTTGCTGGTGGAGCGATATTCTGGAGAAGCGTAAAGCAATCTTGTATCGCAGATTCCACAATGGAAGCTGAATACATGGCAGCTTGTGAGGCAGCCAAAGAATCAGTTTGGCTCAAGAATTTCTACATAGAGCTGGGACTTGTTCCAGATGTAGATGGGCCCCAAACACTATACTGTGACAACAGTGGTGCGGTGGCAAATGCTAAAGAGCCCAGAGACCATAACAAGGCGAAACATATAGAACGCAAATACCATCTCATAAGAGAAATAGTGCGTCGTGGCGACGTGAGGGTTCTGAAAATAGCTTCGGAAGACAATCTGGCTGATCCATTCACCAAGACGTTGCCAGAGAAAATATTCAGGAGGCATCTGGAGAGTATGGGTCTGAAAGACATGGGTCATCTTCTTTAAGTACAAGTGGGAGATTGTTGGACATATGTGTCCTTAAACAAGATATTTTATCCATTTGTAAAAGATTATGACAAGTCGTTGAATAAAGATGATACTTATTATGATAATCTTATTATAGTTTCTGGCAGAGTAAAATAGAATGTTTGATCCTTAGTTCATAAAGGATGCAATTATGAATTATTATCACAACAGAGTCAATGTGAAGAAGAATTAATAATCATAATAAATGAACTTAAAATGTCCGTGACCTGATTAACTGGGTGGAAGCCCATTAATCGTATAAGGTCATTAATGTGACTAAGTGACAATCCTATTCTGGATTTTGTGTGTGCCACACTCACTAGAAGTGCATTAAGTATGAAATGTCTTCATACTGGACTGGACCTGACTTAAACTCCGGAAGTTATCATATAAGACCGTCACTGATAACTTCGAGTTGAGTCACTAGTAGATGATCAAATGGATATTCGATCTAAGTCCTGAGTGATCTTGAGTCCAAGCTGCTGGCTTGATTGTTCTTTGATTTAACCGTTAAAGAACACGAAATATTTCCTCTGTTCCCAACACTATTATTTTGGGAACATGATAGTCAGCAGTAAGGGTAGCTTGGTCATAGACATGGGCATCACACAGCTCTCTTCAGAGTGATGATGATTCCCTTGATTGTCGGTGGTGAGAAGTGAGAGGTACCCATGCGCAACTTATGAATCGAAACCATAAGTGGGTTACTCATAATATTACTGACTGAGTCAAGGATGAAAATGCAATGAGGGGCATAACGGTAGAAACCGCCTGCTAGTGTGTGGATCATCAAGTGAAAGATCAATAACCCGAATTTGATTGTATCAATGGACACCCTATTGTTATAAAGGGAATAATATATACCGTATCACTAAAGAGTGCAGCCTCGGGTCTATAGTGGAATCACTTCGAGGTTTGACGAACAACTAGCAGTTCGTTGGAGCGTAAGTGATACGGGTTCATGGTCCCCAGGATAGCTCCGTAACGAATGATACGTACGTGATTAAAATACATTCTGGATAATGTTTAATTGTTTGGCTTGACTTATAAAACTGAAAGGTCTGTGGCAGATGTCAGATAATTTTATCGTTAGCGTGGCAAAAGTACCATATTTTTGTACACGAATTTAACTGATAAAAGAAAGTTAGAATTTATATTTTCTATCAGCACCATATTGTTGGAAATTAAATTCTAAGCACCTTTGCTTTTTGAACCAAGTCATTTCGACTTACGGTTAGTGATTTATGGATTTTCTAAGTTTGTGATCGGTTCGATAAACTTTGAAATTAAATCACATGTCACGAATTTAAATGATGGTGTGGCACCATGACATTTTAATGTGTGATATTGAGATCAAGAAATATTAATATAATTTAATTATTTGGATTTAATTATTAATATCTTATTAATAATTAATTAATAATTAATAGATTTATATTAATAAATAAAAATATATATTTATATATATTTATATGTGTAAATTCGAATTAGGGTTTCATATATGAAACCCTAGCTAAATTCGAATGGTATGATTTGGTCTTTCCAATTTTGCGGCATAAGTATCAAATGTTTTGGTATTTTAGCAAATCCCTAAAATCAATATTATCCATTGGATCGGTTATGATTTAATATCAACCGTTGGATTAGGATATTGATAAATTCGAAATTAATAACTTGGTGACCAAGTTTCATTTTTCGAATTTGGTTAATTAATTATATCTGTTAGATCGGACTAAGATTTAATCTTTACCGTCGGATTGAAAATTAATTAATTATATATATTTATATATTTTCGAATTATGGTTTATGGATAAATTCGAAATTGTTTTTTAATAAATCTTTTTATATTTGATTTTATCCTAAACTAATTTGATCCATTAGATCGGTTTAAAGATTTATCTCAACCGTTGGATCTAGATAATGATAATTCAAATTTTATAAAGATAAGAAGATAAGATTGGATTTAGATTTAATCCTAATCTTTCTTATTTAATTAAATCACTAATTAATTATATCCATTGGATTTAGATAAGATTAAATCTGGACCATTAGATTAATATAATTAATTATATTTAATATATGAAATTTGAAAATTAGGGAGGAAATTTCTCCAATTCGGTTACGGTTTGAGCCTATAAATAGGAGGCTCATTCTTCACATTTTTCACACCTTTTCCCAGAGAAAAATTCGAACTCTCCCTCTCCCTCAGGGTCTACGAATTTTCTCTCTGATCTCTCTTTTCTGGTTCAGCTTAGGAGACTATTTCTCCGGAAGCTTAAAAAGAACGATCAGTTAAAATTTTGCGACGGAGTCCTGCCGGCGAAGCCCACGCTTCGGTACGACGATTCCAGGAGAATATCCTGGAAGATCACGGGAGTTTCCCTCAGCACCGGCGGAGCCCTGCCCGATTCAGAACGCGCAGCCGGAAGTCGTCAATAGAGGTACGACCTTATGCATTGGGTTAATAAATGCAACCATTTACTGCTTTCTATTTATTTCCTATTATAACTAGATTATTAATAATGATATATGAATATTAAATTACATAATATTTATCAGATCTTGGAAATGGTTATTATCCGATATCCGCACCGTTGGACGGATAACAAGTTATTCCGCTTTAAATTAATTTTTAAATGTTATCCGGACGGTTCGGAGGTACAATTCGTGATAATTTTTCAAGGAATCCGAGACGTGATTCCCAACAGCATACACCAGACTGGTCGCCCAGAAGCGAATTGTAGAACGCTACTACAACTCTAAAGTAAAGGCGAGACACTTCTTGGAAGGAAGCCTGGTCCTGAGAAAAGTAGGCCAAAACACCCAAGTCCTCGGCGCCGGAACCCTCAGGCCAACTTGGGAAGGCCCGTACCGCATCTCCAAGGTGATCCGAGACGGAACATACCGGCTACAAGAAATGGGAGGTTGCGAAATTCCCCACCCCTGAAACGTCGAACACCTGAAGCAGTACCACCAGTGAGCCCCACAAGGCTAGAGGTAAAAATAAGATGGAAATAGCTGAAGCTAAGATTCAACCGGAAGCTAAAGCTAAGATCCAACCCGAAGAAAAAGCCCCTAAGTGATGTACCACCGGCACGGGAATAGCTCCGATAGCCAACATATGTAAAAGAAGAGTGCCACAAGAAGCGCCAAATGATATATATAAAGACTTTCTTTTTCCTCGAATAAATGCCTCTTAAAGTTTCCTCAGAACCTTGACAAGTTTACTCGGAAGCTGGGGGGTTGATATAGGAAAAAGAAAAGAAAAGAAAAAAAAAAGACCGAGAAAGGCCCGGATCTCGATCCCGCCGACTCAAGCAACTTAAAAGACCGAGAAAGGCCCGAATCTCGATCCCGCCAACTCAGGCAATTAAGACGCCTCAAAAGTAGTTCTCGGCTCAAAACCGAGCACTTAGCGACGCGCAACTTGCCATAAGTCCGAGACTTATAGCGCTCTATAAAGCGCGACCCGGCTCCAAGTACACTAAGACGCCTCGAAAGTAGTTCTCGGCTCAAAACCGAGCTCTTGACGACGCGCAACTAGCCATAAGTCCGGGACTTATAGTACTCTATAAAGCGCGACCCGGCTCCAAGTACACTAAGACGCCTCGAAAGTAGTTCTCGGCCCAAAACCGAGCGCTTGACGATGCGCAACTTGCCATAAGTCCGGGACTTATAGCGCTCTATAAAGCACGACCCGGCTCCAAGTACAGTAAGACGCCTCGAAAGTAGTTCTCGGCTCAAAACTGAGCGCTTGACGACGCGCAACTTGCCATAAGTCTGGGATTTATAGCGCTCTATGAAGCGCGACCTGGCTCCAAGTACACTAAGACGCCTCGAAAGTAGTTTTTGGATCAAAACCGAGCGCTTGACGACGCGCAACTTGCCATAGGTCCGGGACTTATAGCGCTCTAAAAAGCGCGACCCGGCTCCAAGTACAGTAAGACGCCTCGAAAGTAGTTCTCGGCTCAAAACTGAGCGCTTGACGACGCGCAACTTGCCATAAGTCTGGGATTTATAGCGCTCTATGAAGCGCGACCCGGCTCCAAGTACACTAAGACGCCTCGAAAGTAGTTTTTGGCTCAAAACCGAGCGCTTGACGACGCGCAACTTGCCATAAGTCCGGGACTTATAGCGCTCTATAAAGCGCGATCCGGCTCTAAGTACACTAAGTTACCTCAAAAGTAGTTCCCGACTCAAAACCGAGCGCTTGACGACGCGCAACTTACCATAAGTCAGGGACTTATAGCGCTCTATAAAGCGCGACCCGGCTCCAAGTACACTAAGACGCCTCGAAAGTAGTTCTCGGCTAAAAACTGAGTGCTTGACGACGCGCAACTTGCCATAAGTCCGGGTCTTATAGCGCTCTATGAAGCGCGACCTAGCTCCAAGTACACTAAGACGCCTCGAAAGTAGTTCTCGGCTCAAAACCGAGCGCTTGACGATGCGCAACTTGCCATAAGTCCGGGGCTTATAGCGCTCTATGAAGCGCGACCCGGCTCCAAGTACACTAAGACGCCTCGAAAGTTGTTCTCAGCTCAAAGCTGAGCGCTTGACGACGCGCAACTTGCCATAAGTCTGGGACTTATAGCACTCTATAAAGCGCGACCCGGCTCCAAATACACTAAGACGCCTCGAAAGTAGTTCTCGGCCTAAAACCGAGCGCTTGACGACGCACAACACGTGATAAGACCAGGGCATCGGCCAAAAGCTCGAAGCGCTTGATACATTGCCAGAAGACAAATCTTATCCCGAAGCAATCAAATAAGAGACGAGCAAAGAGCCAGCATACAAGATGAAAGTGAAAGATTTACATTCATAGGTCAACGTTACGGTTACATCACAGGTGGCAACTCATAATGAACCGCGGCGGCTTGCTACAGCAGAACATGTTCGCCTATACAAGGGACGCACCTAAAGGCACTACAAAAACTCATGCCACATGCGGCAAGACTGGAAACTACAAACTCTTCATACGGGAAAAATACAGCCCCGATTGTTTCAAAAAAAAAAAAGAGACGATGTATCACGGCAAACGATCGTCATCATCATCGGTGGTCTCCTCGTCCACATCTTCATCGCCAGCGGCTGCGTCCTCCACCCCCGCATTAGGTAGGGCAATGTGATCAAGATCGGGGAGGTAATAGTCAGCCTCAGCGAAAAGAAAAGCCGGGGGAACATGACCCCCAACTCCGCCAGCCACGCTGCCCACACTACCAGCCCCCGGAGGATGAACGCCCGCCAAGAACGATATCCCGTTCACCAGAAGGTTCATAATCGGCCCCGGAGGGGGAACAAGGGCGATAAAAGGCTCCAGGGCAGCCAAGACTTCTGGTGGAACCCGATGGTTTAAAAGGAATGAGGTGCACAGATACATGTGCGGGTTTGCCCGAAGCATATCCACCACGCCGTTCACGAAACCATCCCACCTTGCGGACTCAAGCTCAATGGCGTGCGCTCCTCGAAGATGTGATATCTCCGCATCTCTCATCGCCAACGCCTCGTGGGCGGCCCCAAGTTGGGCGGAGTAGTGGGAGGTATCAGCCTGAGAACGAGACGCCTCTCATTAGGCAGCCAAATGCCCCTTTTGGGCCTCCCGGAAGAATTGCCAAGCAACGGCACTATCAGACTGCGGGAAGTCGACCCGACGTCCAGCCTCCTACACCCCATCCCCGGTATATCCCATCCGACTCGCGGGAACGGTCTCCCCATACGACCCACCAGCGCGGCTGGATTCTCCGCGCATCGGATAGCTATTGGCGGCATCACCTGCAACAAAGGAGAAAATCATAAGTATGCGCCCTCACAAAAATAAAGAAGAAAAAGGCGACGAGACGATAAAGCATACCGCCTGTGCGGCCCCGCCCATGGGGGCGTGTCCGGGGTACACCGGCTCGGGCGCCGGGACCTGACTATATGGCGTAGAAGGATGATACCCCGCGAACGCCGGGCCAGCCGTCGGAGGCTGGTCATATGCTGGATCATACGCCCAGAAAGGCGCGCCATAGCCAGGTGCCCCACCCGACGAAGAAGGCATCCCAGATGAAGGGATGGGATCCGTCCTCCCATAGCGGAAGGCGGGCATATAGGAAGATGTCACATTTGAAGGAAAAGGCGGAAGACCCTACGACCATCCGTCACTGCGATCCATGTCTGCAAAAGAAAAAACAACCATGTCAGAAGCGGAGTACGATGAAACAGTCATTACAAGCAAAAAGGCAGAAGAAACTACGCATAAAAATAGACCTCTCTTCAAGGCCCAACATTGAGTCAGCAACAGACCGGGGAGACATCCACCCTGATCGAATCCAGGCTTCCCTCGTTAAAAAAGAAGCGAAACGTCCGGGAATAGCGGACCCCGTCAAGAAAAAACTAACGAAGCCTCGATCCTCGACGCCGGTACTTATGTACAGTAGAGGGATCCCGAATCCTTGGGGAACGGATCCCAGATAGACGCTTGGGACCCAAACCCAAACCCAGGTTCTGACCCGAAAACCCCAGACGGGTCGGGGAAAGACCCAATTGTTAACCCTTTGATCATCCTGGGAAACAATGATGGGCAGGAGTCTCCGGAGCTGGGTGGGAGTGACATCTTGGCCTCGCCCTTCACGCCACATTGAAAAAATTCCGGCGGCAAATCACCAAGCATCCGGACGGACCTGAAGCGGATGCATGTCCAGCGACACAAGAAGCCACTCTAACAGAGAAGGGATCGGCAAGGAAAAACCTAGCCGAAGACTCTCTAGAGGGACCGCGACCATCCCGTCACGAGGATATCCGGGGAGCTCCCCCTCCGACGGGGCACATACCCCTGGCAAGACCAGACGCTCGGCTCTAAAAAAGGCCCCAAGCTCCGCCGGGGTCACAGAGCTCGGAATATTAACGTCCGGGTAAAGTGCGGGAGAACGCAATCGGTAAAGGCCGCCCTCACCCGAGGAGGCCCCAGTTCTCCTCCTAACTATCCTATCAAAATTTGGGCATGACCCGCCTGCTATGCCGACACCATAACGTGGTTCCTCCACGGCATGGGTCCCATAAGCAGTACCTGCGGCAGCCCTAACACTATCTACATCTACACCGGGGGATCTCAGACCCGCTCCCGAAACAACAGAAAAATTATGTTCGTGACCCGTCATAGAGTGACCCGCCCCGGCCAACGTAGACCTCGACGACCCTAATACCGACCGGGGCATTGCACGGAAAACCCACTGAAACTCCAGAGTCCCTGGAAAATTAGCCGGATACCACCGGCCACCGGCATTGGCCGTTAAAGTCACCGATATGGTCACCGGTCGACCCCGGCCACCACGGACCTCGGGATATTGAAGATCCCGGCCGGAACTACCCCCGCAGATTCGGAGCAAGGCCGGACTCGCCGGAGCCACCCTCGCCGCCGGCCGAGGAACCCACCGAAGCGGCTGAGGAAGACAAGCCCGGCCGAGCTCCCCCGTCACCGGCATCACCCGACTCCGGCGCAGACCCGCTCGCCTGGACCTCTCCGTCGTGATGCCGCCCTCCGCCGCTGGCGACCGGACCCACAGATCGGGCCACAAAGAACCCGATCTCGCCGGAGCTCGACTCCCGTTCGCCCGATGAGGATCGGGCTCCTCCCTCTTCGTTGACGTCGGCCACCGGCCCGGACCCACTCGCCCGAGTCGCGCCGCCCGCCGTCGCCGGCAACCCCCACAGCCCCGATCGTGGGGATCGGGTCACCTCCGAGGGCTCGCGAGCCAAACCCACGCGAGTTTGGGCTTTGCCGAGCTCCTCCACCACCGTCGGCATGCTCCACCGGCCCAGATCCGGTCAGCCTCTAGCCACAATCCTCAGGCGACCTATCACCGCCCGCGATGGAGCCCACGGCATCGCCATCGGCGAGCTCGAGTTCGCCCGAACCAAACGGAGCCAAACACCGACCTCCGAGCTCCTCCACTTCGCCGACGACCGCCTCTGATGCCCCCAAGCTCGCCACATCGAGTTGGTCACGGTGGTGGTCTTCTCCGGCGACGGCAAGCTCCGGCGAAGAGTTGGCGGCTGATTTCCCCATTTGGGCTCGCGGGTTCTAGAGAGAGAAAGTCGCTCAATTTCGATTTCGAGTTCTAGACTTCGTTTTTTCAAAAATCACGACGAGGCTCCTGAAATGGGGAAACTAGATAACGAAAGTACGGACGCGATGCCAAAATCGGAATTCAAAAATGCTACCCGGTAAAAAAGTTACAGAAAGAAAACGTACATTTTACTATTCACCGAAAGAAAACAAGCTCGTGAATCTGAATGAGCCGTCCTGCCTCCAATTTATAAAGTTTCTTGAAAATTAAAAATTCACGAAAATCTGGGGGGTTAATGTTACGGGTATTTTACGCAATTGATTTGATATTAATTAACAAAAGAAAAATTATTTAAATTAATTTTTCTTTTATTAATTAATTAATTATAATCAATTTTGCCCAAAATATTCACCGGAAGCCCGGTTTCAAAAAATAAAATGTCCAGATGATCCCAAAAATATTGAAACACCCAAAATCGATATAAAATTTGTAAAAAACGGCCTTGGGAAACACCCGGGGCCTCCAGGACACGTCGGGAAACACCGGAGCGGGCCCCATGGGTCACCCGAGTAAGCCCCACAGCTCTCAAGGGCCACCTGACACGCGCCAGATGACCCAGCAGGCCCACCAAGGGTCAACTTGACCCCTCCACGTGGTAGCACGCCATTGGGCGCGAGGGAACCCTGAAGCCAACAGAAGCTCGACGCGTGGAGGCTGACGCAGGCGCTGACGTCAGCCCTGGCTGCCACGCACGTGATCCTGCGTCACCGGCACTGTAGCCGCGCGTGAGGGCGCATCCGACGTCGGATTGAGACGCCGATTGCGGCGTTGGATCGGCTACGTCCGGGGGACCCGAAAAAACATATTATATTACCCCGCGGGCTTCCCGGAGTAATATTTATTCACGTTTTAACCGCCGGACCCTCCTATAAATAGGAGCTCGGTTTTCACTCCCTCTAAAACTCGCCTCCCCTCAAATATCACTCTAATGTTGAGCGTCGAAGGTGAATTGAGGGTAGCCCCCCACCCCCCCGGGTCTCCCTGACCTCGGGTGTTGTTTTGTCCAGGTTCTCAGAGCGAGAAATATCACATAAGAGTAGAAGCCCTGGAGAAAATTCTGGCACGATCTAAGACCCTCCTTACACAGGTTCTAGATCCGTGAGGTGCTCGTTCTATCCACTAGTCTTGTATCTCCGGAAGATATACTGACTACGCGTATAGCCCGAGGACCCGGATCTGTCCCCGTGACGCCGGTTGAGGGTCTGGTCCACCAGGGTTCACAGGTAGTGGAGTTTACCACAGATTTCTGGTCATTGAGTCAGTGGAGGGTCCGTTTGACTCGAAATTCCAGGAGCCCAAGCCCGAGAATCATAAACAGTCAACAAGACGACATTGGGCCCGGCCCAACACAAGCAATTGGGTCGCTGAATGTTTGAGGCATTTTTCTGCATCAACAGACCGAATACCGCATTTCGGTATTTTAGAAATGATAGCCGAATACCCTATTTTTAAAGATGAAAACCGCATTTACCGTATAATCGGTATTCGGTTTTCGGTTGCGGTATTATCGGTTTTTTGCTAATATTTACCGGTTTTAAATTAATATCCACATCTCCATAAACTGACTACTAATATTACACTAAAACAAACTACTAAATGTTAGTATTATAAATTATTAGACATAAACGGATTACTAAATACTCATATTACACCGAGATATTAGATAAGAAAAATCTTTTTGATGTGTTGATAGATATGGTAAATAGAATATAAGAAATATAATAATAGATTTAGTTATAGCGGTAAAATTGGGTAAGCTGTTGCGGTTTTCACATTAAAACCAAAAGCCACGTTTTAACCTGATTCGGTATTCGGCTTTTTTCTCGGTATATTCAGTTTTAACCGCTTTAATAGCGGTTGCAGTTTAATCGGTATCGATTTGATCGGTTTTCGGTTAAAAATTCGGATTAGGGTTTCTTTTGTTCACCCCGAGTGGATATTGTCCGTTGATATCATCTTATTCAAACCCAGCGACCCTTTATATTGAACACCAAGGGAAGAGATAAGACAACCCTTATATTCCTCCCCTGCTGCCCAATATTTATTCCTAAACCAACGATGGTGAGTTTCGATGATGCTTAAGATTTCGCATTCCAAAAATGACATCCAAGAAACACTGCTAACTAAGATCGAAGCTTGCAGACGACTTTCGGTGACTCACCGAAGAGGACCGAAGCTCACCGGCGACACCTGGAAACACCGTCGACAACAACCAAAGCTTGCCGATGACGTTCGGTAACGTACTGACAGTAACCAAGGTGCGCACGAGGCGAGATCCAAAGACGCGCCACTAACGAAACACCGCCGACGACAATGAAATCTTCACGACGACGTTCGAAACGCGCCGGCGAGAGTCGAATTTCCGCCGACGAGATCCAAAGTCACCTGACGAGAGCCAAAACCACCGTCGAGTCGTCTTCTTGAAGCCAGACAGCTGAGTGGTGAGCTAATCTTGTCTTAAGCTTTCTTACGTGTGATTAGGGTTCTATCGGCAAAAGTAGTATAGTACGTGCTATGATGCATATGGGCATGCAGAGAGATAATGTTTATAAATATATAAGTGTTCATGAGCATATATTGTCATGAGTATGTGTGATGCCTTATATGACTTAGATATTTGAGGCGTTTATAGCTCACGAGTCAAGGCGCTGCTCAAACTCTCCAAGCTGCTTCACGGAAAGGGCTTCCACATCACCTTCGTCAAGACCGACTTCAATCACAAACGCTTTCTCAAAAGCGCTAACTACTCCGGCGCTGCAGTCGCCCGCTTCCGCTTCGAGACGATCCCTGATGAAGTACGAGAACTTGATTGACGAAGAGCGGAGAGAAACCAGAGTAAAGAAAATTCTGTACTTATTATTAAACTTTCTATTGATCCCTAAATCTGAAGCGGTGGTATATATATATACCTGTTAACATAAAACTAAAATCTTAAAAGATAAAATTACAACAATAGCCCCACTAGTCTATACAAAATATTAATCCTAATTTTTTTTAACTCTAATAGCCCCCCTCAAAACTATTTTAATAGATTTCCGAAACTCTCGACACATATTTTTGATCGTAAAGATGGAAATTTTCCACTTGAATTTGGCTTTGTGAGAAGATCCGCAACTTGCTGCTCGGAAGGAACATGTCGAACTTCAACTTCTTTTCGCACGACTTTATCCCGGACAAAATGTAAATCTATTTCCATATGCTTTGTCCATGCATGTAACACCGGATTCAAAGACATCATGACTGTTGAAAGATTATCACACCACAACACCGGCGTTCGAGCTGTTTTTAGCTTCAGCTCCACTAGTAAAGTTGTGATCCACGCTATTTTCGCAACTAAGCTTGCTAAGCTGCGATACTGTGCCTCTGTAGAAGACCTTGAAACTGTAGTTTGTTTCTTGGAAGACCATGAAATGATGTTGGATCCTAAGAAGACACAATGACCCGAAGTTGACCGTCTGTCCTCTTGATCCGATGCCCAATCCGCATCACAAAAACCTGTAAGAGTCATATTAGTCGGACATTGTTTCTTAACCAAAATACCAAAATCAATTGTTCCTGCCACATGATCTTAATATTCGTTTAACAGAAGCCCAATGAGAATTGAGAGGGTTGGACATAAACTAACAAACTTTGTTAACGGAAAATGAAATTTCTGGCCTAGTTATTGTTAGGTACTGTAAAGCTCCAACCGTACTACGATATAAAGTTGCATTTGGCATTGGATCACTTCCAAAACTAACAAGTCTTTCATTTGTAGTCATAGGAGAGCTGACAACACGACAATTTTCCATGTTAGTTTTCGTTAAGAGATCTTTTATGTATTTAGACTGAGATAAGTGTAAGCCAAGTTTTGTTTCTTGAACATTGATGCCAAGAAAAAAGTTAATATTACCCGTATCTTTTAAAGCAAAGTCTGCATTTAGTTTACCAATTAATTCTTCCAAAAACAAATTGTCATTTCTTGTTATAAGAATATCATCTACATAAACTAGAAAATATACAATTTTGCCCCTATTATGGTATATGAAGAGGGATTGGTCAGTTTTGGCAGGAGTGAAACCAAGTTTTATTAAAACAGTATGTAGCTTTTCAAACCAAGCACGAGGTGCTTGTTTGAGGCCATAAATTGATTTGTGTAAACGACACACGTAATTTGACAAATTTGTGTTTTCAAATCCTAATGGTTGAGCGATATATACCTCATCAACTAGATCGCCATTAAGAAACGCGTTATTCACATCTAACTGCTTAATGTTTCAGTTTTGACTTAAAGCAATGGTCAAAACTACTCTAATTGTTGTTTGTTTTACCACAGGGCTAAAAGTCTCGGAAAAATCAAACCCCGGCCTTTGATGAAATCCCTGAGCAACCAATCTAGCTTTTAATTTATTTAAGGAACCATCCGGATTTTTCTTGACTTTATAGATCCATTTACACCCTATTAATTGTTTGTTTTCAGGTAATTCAACAAGAGACCAAGTTTTATTATGCATTAGAGCATTATATTCTAGCTGCATAGCATTTTTCCATTCCGGAATGATAAGAGTTTCTTTAGCATTCTTTGGTTCAGTTACACATATAAAAGCTTTAGGTTTAGAAATACCAGCCTTTCCTCTTGTAGTCATTGAGTCAGCATTTGTTACCTGTATATCTTTATGAGGCTGAGGTGAATTTTGAACCTGAGTAGCTCTCTGATAGTGAGGTGAATATGGAACCTGATCTTGAAGATGAGGTTGAGTGGTGCTTGCTGAAGCATCAGCATCTTCATTTTGAATCAAAACCTCGAGTGTAAGACTGGTAATGGCATACTAATATTACAATTATCAGTTGGAGTACTAGAAGTAGGCTTATTAGAGAATGAAAAATTCGTTTTGATCAAAAAGAACATCCCTGGAAATATAAATTCTATCATTTTGCATGTTTAGACACTTATACCCTTTGTGATTAATGCTATAGCCTAAAAAGACACATGGTTTAGATCTGTAATTAAATTTATTCTTATTATAAGACCTAAGATTGGGAAAACATTTACACCCAAAAACACGTAATTGAAAATAATCCGGTTTTTGTTTGAACAAAACCTCTAAAGGGCTCTGCATACTCAGATTATATGCAGGCAACCTGTTTATTACAAAAACAACAGCTCTAAAAGCCTCCCAGTATTGAAAAGGCATTGATGACTGAGCGAAAAGAGTTAGACCCGTGTCCACAATGTGCCTATGTTTTCTTTCGGCTGATCCGTTTTGCTCATGAGTATGAAGGCAACAATTATGATGAATAATGCCATTGGAAGAGAGGTTCTTTGTAAAAGATCTGTATTCACCTCCCCAATCACTTTGAAGACATTTTAATTTATAGCCAAGTTGTAGTTCAGCAAGAGATTTGAAACTGTGAAAAGCCGTTAGAGCCTCTGATTTACTTTTTAAAAGGTAAATCCATGTAAATTTTGAAAAAGCGTCTACAAAATGAATATAGTAATTATATCCATTGACCGAGGTTATCGGTGAAGGGCCCCATAAATCATTATAAACGAGTTGTAATGGTTCATTGTATATTGTGTTAGAAATTGGAAAAGGTAGCTTATGAATTTTACCTAAACAACAAGCTTCACATAACGGAATAGAAGTTTTATTGATGCTCGGAATGTTACATTTATAGAGAACATTTGACATAACATTCTTGTTGGCATGAACTAATCTTTGATGCCACAAATCGTACAAAGATAGACTTTTAGTAAGGGTAGAAGTGTAACATGAAGATTTTGGAACTAGAGAACCTGTATTATGTGAAGTAGTGATAAGATCATTGTGTGGAAAGATAGGGACGCCTTGAAGGTCGATTTAATCTTTGTCAAAGACATACAAGCCTCCTTCAAGTCTCCCCTGCAAAAGAAGATCACGAGACACACAATCTTTAACAAGACAGTGATAAGGATGAAATTCAAAAAATACCTTATTATCTTGCGCAAATTTAGACACTGAAAGTAAATTCTTTGTAATAAGAGGAACATGAAGAATTTGCTGCAAATTTAATATATGGGAATTTAAAAAGGGAGATGAGAAATTTCTATTACCAACATGAAGGATACTTAAGCCCTTACCGTTTCCCATTTTAACCTTCTCATCACCACTATATTTGTGAAGGTGATGGCCAAGATTTGAGGAGTCTGCAGTGAGATGGTTCGTGGTGCCAGAGTCCGGGTACCATTCATGGTTCTTGAAGGAGAACTCGAGTCGGCGGCAATGATCTCACTGCGGCGAGAGGCGGAGAAGTTAGGGTAGAAGTTACCGCGCACGGTAGAAAAAAGAATTAGATTTAAGTCTTATACTCCAATATGGTTACGGCTACAAATTTCTGGCCGCGGCGAGACATTTAAAAAACAAAAAAAACGACACTTCTTAAACAACGTCGCACAATATCGTTGCGCATATGTAAATAGCCGCAACTGAATATAAATGGCCGGGGCCGACGGGAAACTTTTAATTTTTTTCAAATTCGAAAGACGCTTAATTTACAACGATTTAATAATAACGTTACGGAAAGTTTACACGCCGCAGCGATATTATTTTTTGCCGCGGCCAACGGGGAATTACACAACAGTTTTAAAATGTTGTTGTGTAAAAATGGTCCTTTTAATATTTTGCACAACTCTATTCCGAAAACTGATGTGCAAAGTTATTTTAAACAACATTAAATTATATATGTTGTGCAAAAATAGTTGTGTATTGCATTATTTGTAGTAGTGTAACAATATAATGTCATGTTAATTTTGACTAAGTTATCAATCAAATAATATATTAAAATGAACATATAATTGCAAAACATTAGTTTGAACTTTGAAGTTGAAGTATAGAAATGTGTTAAAACGTGCGTTTGACTCCTCGTATTTAGAAAAAATTGTGATCCTCCATCCCATGAGTTTCAATCTTAATTTATTATTATGGTCATTTTCATTTCTTAGTTAATTTTTTTGGTCTTATGACGGTTTCAATCTTTTAATATAAGATGATATTCAAAGAGAAGCACAGATTCTAGAACATTCTCTCTATTTTGGAATTCTCAAAAAATGATTGTTAGGAGAATACAATATGTATGAGTACATATACAAGAGTCGGTGTCAATCGATGAGTTGTCTAACTAATTGTGAGCTGTCAAACTTATGCTGACGTTAGCATGTGCTGAGTCACCTCTGCTCTTGTGCTGACTCAGCACTGGTGAGTTGAGTATTTCATCATTCCCCCGCAAACTGAACGGTGACGAAGTGACGCGAAGTTTGTCTCTGAGCTTGAGAAAGCGTCCAACTGAGAGCCCTTTCGTAAGGATGTCAGCTGTTTGCTCTAATGTGGGAACATATCTAATGTCGATCTCCTTATTGAGAACTTTATCCCGGACAAAATGCACATCGATCTCGATGTGTTTAGTGCGAGCATGAAAGACTGGATTCGTGGCTAAAGCAGCTGCACCAAGATTGTCGCACCACACGATTGGGGTTCGGGAGATCGGAACATTGAGTTCATGGAGCAAGGCACGAAGCCAAGTTAGTTTGGAAGCCGTATGTGCGAGGGCCCTGTACTCGGCTTCCGTGCTAGAGCGAGCCACCACCGATTGTTTCTTGGAACGCCAAGAGATAAGATTACCCCCAAGGTAAACACAATAGGCACTCGTCGAGCGACGATCGTCAGGGCAGCTTGCCCAATCGGCATCGGTGAAGCTTTCAAGCGCCATATGGGAAGAGCGAGTGTAGTGGAGCCCTTGTGTGATGGTGCCTTTTAGATATCGGAGAACACGCTTGCACGCGAGCCAATGCGTGGTAGTAGGACAATGGAGGAACTGACTAAGCTTCCCCACAATAAATGATATATCAGGTCGCGTGATGCAGAGATACTGTAGAGCCCCGATTGTGCTGCGATATTCAGATGGATCCTCTAACGGAACACCATCTGTTTTGGAGATAGCGAGGCCGGGTGCAACTGGTGAAGACCAAGGTTTTACACCCTCCATGTGCAGCTTGTGCAATAAGTCATTAATGTATTTGGATTGACTTAAGTAAAGGCCCGTTGAATCTCGAAAAGCTTCAATACCGAGGAAGTAGTGAAGCTGGCCCAAGTCTTTAAGCGAGAACACATGGTTGAGATCCTGAACAAGTTGAGCAATTACTGGTAGAGAGTTCCCTGTTATAAGAAGATCATCAACATATCTGAGGACGAACAGTTTCACGTCAGCCTTGTTGTAGACAAACAGAGACACGTCGGACTTGGTGTTGTGAAAGCCCCACTGAATAAGAACATGACGAAGGCGATCATACCAAGCGCGAGGCGCTTGTTTGAGACCGTAAAGAGCCCTTTTTAATTTGCAGACATGTTGGGGATGAGTCTGACTTTCAAAGCCCATTGGTTGCTTCATGTACACTGTTTCTGATAGAAATCCATTGAGGAAAGTGTTATTCACGTCGAGTTGATGAATTGGCCATGCTTGGATTACAGCTATGCTGAGGACAGTTCGTACAGTAGCAGCCTTCACGACCGGACTAAACGTCTCATGAAAGTCAACTCCCGGGGTTTGAGAAAACCCTTTGGCAACAAGTCTGGCTTTATAGCGATTAATTTGTCCGTCTGGGTTGAATTTGAGCTTGTAGATCCATTTATTATCCACAAGGCTGTGGTTTGAGGAATAAGGAACCAGCTCCCATGTATTGTTCCGCATAAGGGCATCGTATTCAATTTGCATTGCACGTTTCCACTCCGGGATCATAAGAGCTTGTTTGACATTCTTAGGCTCTAATGGACTAGGGGGTATAGCAAGTGGGTGTTTGGAAACGTTGAATGATTTTGGTTTAGATATACCATTTTTGGATCGGGTTATCATGGAATGAGAGGATTGACAGGTTGTGACACTGGTGAGAGGTGGGTTGGTAGGAATCGTGACAGGATCAGTATTTGGAGTAGGACTGATTGGGTGAGGGATCATGACAGGATCACTTGTTGGATTGGGACTGATTGGGTTAGAAATGATGGCCTCGCTGATCTGAGTGGATTCAATATTGGGGGCAACATGTAGAGGACTTAGGTTGGGGTTTGGTTGCTGTACTAAGGTAGAAGCAATAGAGTGGAGAGGTAATTGGTTTGGTTGATGAAGAATAGGATTAGGAGTGCTAAACGCAGATGTATTGTTTGGGATTTGCGTGGTGGCCATAGGGTTTGACTCTGGTAGTAAAACAGGGGTAGAATTGGAAGGAAAAAGAATAGAATAAGGGAATTCTTTTTCGTTGAATACTACACTGCTCGAAATATAGACACGACCATTGGGAGCTAGGCATCTATAGCCTTTGTGGACTGGACTATAGCCAATGAATATGCATTTTTGGGTTCTAAACTGAGTTTTGTGGCGGTTGTATGGTCGAAGATTCGGAAAGGCAGTGCAGCCAAACGTTTTAAGGAATTTATAATCTGGAGATTTGTGGAATACTTTCTCATATGGGCTAATGTTTTCTAAGATGGGAGTTGGAAGCCTATTAATATGATATGCAGCAGTAGAAAACGCTTCCCACCAGAGAGCGAAAGGTATTGAAGATTGAGCAAGTAGAGTAAGACCAGTTTCCACTATATGACGGTGTTTGCGCTCGGCTTTCCCATTTTGAGCGTGCTCATGGGGACAAGGGTGGCGAATGAAGATGCCGAATGATGCAACCAATGGAACAAATGGTCGATACTCACCGCCCCAATCAGCTTGGAGAGATTTGATTTTCAGTGAAAACTGATTTTCAACGTGAGTTTTGAAGTGAACAAATGCGGCTGTGGCTTCAGATTTAGATTTGAGAGGATATACCCACGTGTATCTACTGTGATCATCCATGAAGTGGATATAATATCGGAAGCCGTTGAGGGAAGGCACTGGTGCAGGACCCCATAGGTCTGAGTGCACTAGCTCTAATGGTGATCCAGTACGAGAGTTAGACAAAGGAAATGAGCGAGAATGACTTTTCCCATATTGACAAGCTGAACAAAAGAAGTCACTGTCATTGATATGTTTTATATTACAGGAATTAAGAACGGATGTCAAAGTCCTTTTTGAAGGATGACCCAATCTATTATGAAGCACATCAATCTTCTCACATGACAACAAAATTGGACTACCCAATTCGGTGTGAGGTTTATTAACAGTAACATAGTATACTGAGTTAGGGTAATTGCTAAGCAGTTTGGACTGAGTCTTTGCTCCCACATGTGATAGCTGATAGAGCCCATCTTTAAGCTTTCCTGCTAATAGAACTTTCCTTGTTGCTTTGTCCTTCACAACACAGAAGGTGGAGTGAAATTCCACAAACACATAGTTATCTTTAGTTAGTTTGGAAATACTAACTAAGCTTTTTCTTATGCTGGGAACTCGTAGGATATTTGATAATTTTAACCCTTTAAGGCTATGTGATCCTATATGAGTGATGTTCAGAAGCTTACCATCGCCCACCATAAGCTGCTCTTGACCGGAGTAGTCACGGAATGGATTGAGCTTAGCCAGATCTGGGGTGACGTGGTTATTTGCTCCTGTGTCTGCATACCAAGAATTATCCACAAACGACTCGGGTCCACTGTCAGTGTAGAACGCTGCTGTTTTCCAGAATTGTTAGCATTGCGCTGGCTCTCCGGCTGGAAAGATTCATCCATTCTATACCAGCAGCTCAGTGCAATGTGTGTCACTCCGGCGGAGCTTGGGGCCTTTTTTTAGGACCGAATGTCTTGTCTTGCCGGGGGTGTGTGCCCCGTTGGAGGGGGAACTCCCCGGATATCCTCGTGATGGGATGGTCGCGGTCCCTTTAGAGAGTCTTCGGCTAGGTTTTTCCCTGCCGATCCCTTCTCTGTTAGTGCGGCTTCTCGTGTCGCTGGACTTGCATCCGCTTCAGGTCCGCCCGGATACTTGGTTGTTTGCCGCCGGGATTTTCTCGATGTGGCGGGAGAGACGAGGTCGAGATGTCACTCCTACCCAGCTACGGAGACTCCTGCTCATCGTCGTTTTCCAGGATGACCAAAGGGTCAACAATTGGGTTTTTTCCCGACCCGTCTGGGGCTTCCAGGTCAGAGATCTGGGTCCGGTCCTAGACCTGGACTGGCATAGTAGGTGGGTTTGGGTCCCGAGTACTTATCTAGGATCCGTTCCCCGAGGATTCGGGATCCCTCGGCTGTTTATGAGCACCGACGTCGAGGATCGGGGCTTCGTCAGTTTTTTCTTGACGAGGTCCGCCATTCCTGGACATTTTGCCTATTTTTTAACGAGGGAAGCCTGGATTCGGTCGGGGTGGATGTCTCCTGAGACCGTAGTTGATCCAGTGCCAGGCTTTGAAGAGAGGTCCATTGCTATACGTAGTTTTTTCTGCTTCTTTGCCAATACTGATTATTTTGTCGTACTCCGTGGCTGACCTGGTTTTTTTTTCTTTTGCAGATATGGACCGCAGTGACGAGTGGCTGTGGGGTCTTCCTCCTTTCCCGACTGGTGTGGGGTCTTCTGATATTCCCGCCCCAGGTTATGGGGGAACGAACCCTATCCCCCCGCCTGAGGCACCTCCTTTGCCGGGAGAGGATTTTGGTTATGGCGCACCTTCCTGGGCGCACGACTCCGTATATAGTCAGCCTCCGGTGGCTGGTTTGGCATTTCCGGAATATTACCCTTCCGCGCCTTATGGCCAGGCTCCGGCGCCTGAGCCGATGTATCCTGGTTACGCTCCCATGGGCGGAGCTAGTCAGGAGGTATGTCTCATTGCTTTACCGGTCTTTCTCTTTTATTTTCGCGAGAGTGCATGCTTATGTTTTTTGTTGTTCCAGGTGACGCCTCCATATAGCTACTCAACTCGCGGAGAGTCCAGCCGCGCCGGAGGGTCATACGGGGAGGCTACTTCTGCGGGCCGGATGGGGCATTCCGGAGCGTACAAGGCCGGGCGTCGGGCCGACTCCCCGCATCCCGATATGGCCGCATCATTGCAGATCATTCGAGAGTCTCATGAGGGGCATTTGGCTGCCTCTAGAGAGGCCTTTCGGTCTTCGGCCGATGCTGCCCATTATTCTTCCTAGCTTGGGGCCGCCCACGACGCATTGGCGATGAGGGATGTGGAGATTGCGCACCTTCGGGGAGCACATGCCATCGTGCTTGATTCCGCGAGGTGGGAGGGCTTCGTGAATGGCGTGGTGGATATGCTCCAGGAAAATCCAAACATGTACCTCTGCACTTCCTTTCTTCTCAACCACCAGGTTCCGCCAGAGGTCTTGGCGGCTTTGGAGCCTTTTATCTCTCGTTCCTCCTTCGGGGCCAATTATGAACTTTCTGGTGAACGGGGTATCGTTCTCAGCGGGCGTTCATCTTTCGGGGGTCGGCAGTGTGGATAGCGTGGTCGGCGGAGCTGGGGGTCATGTTCCTCCGGCCTCTCTTTTTGTCGCGGCCGATTTTTATGTTCCTGATCTCGACCATATTGCCCCTGCCGATGAGGTGGCGGAGGATGCGGCTGCTGGTGATGATAGTGTGGACGATGAGGCCACAGATGATGACGATGATCGTTCATCGTGACATGCCGCCTTTTTGTTTTTCCTTTTTTTTGAAACAATGGGGAGTTTATTTTTCGCGTGTATAGAACTTATAGCTTCCAATCTTGCCGCGTGTGGCACGAATTTTGTAGCGCCTTCAGGTGCATCTTTTTGTATAGGCAGACATGTTCTGCTTGTAGCGAGTCGCCGTGGTTCTTTAGGAGTAGTTACTTGTGATGTAACTGTAACGTTGACCCCTGAATATGAAACTTTTACTTTCATCTTGCATGTTGGCTCTTTGCTCGTCTCTTATTTGATTGCTTCGAGATAAGATTTGTCTTCTGGCCATGTATTAAGCATTCCGGGCTTTTGGCTGATGCCTTGGTCTTATCGCGTGTTACGCGCCGTCAAGCGCTCAGTTCTGGGCCGAGGACTACTTGTGAGGCGGCTTTGTAAACTTAGAGCTGGGTCGCGCTGTATATAGCGCTATAAGTCCCGGACTTATGGCAAGTTGCGCGTCAACAGGCGCTCGGTTCTGGGCCGAGGTCTACTTGCGAGGTGGCTTTGTAAACTTGGAGCCGGGTCGCGCTGTATATAGTGCTATAAGTCCCAGACTTATGGCAAGTTGCGCGTCAACAAGCGCTCGGTTCTGGGCGGAGGACTACTTGCGAGGCGGCTTTGTAAACTTGGAGCCGGGTTACCCTGTATATAACGCTATAAGTCCCGGACTTATGGCAAGTTGCTCGTCAACAAGCGCTCGATTCTGGGCTGAGGACTACTTGCGAGGCGGCTTTGTAAACTTGGAGACGGGTCACGCTGTATATAGTGCTATAAGTCCCGGACTTATGGCAAGTTGCGCGTCAACAAGCGCTCGGTTCTGGGCCGACGACTACTTGCGAGGCGGCTTTGTAAACTTGGAGCCGGGTCACGCTGTATATATCGCTTATAAGTCCCGGACTTATGGCAAGTTGCGCGTCAACAGGCGCTCGGTTCTGGGCCGAGGACTACGTGCGAGACGGCTTTGTAAACTTGGAGCCGGGTCGCGCTGTATATAGCGCTATAAGTCCCGGACTTATGGCAAGTTGCGCGTCAACAAGCGCTCGGTTCTGGGCCGAAGACTACTTGCGAGGCAGCTTTGTAAACTTGGAGCCGGGTCGCGCTGTATATAACGCTATAAGTCCCAGACTTATGGCAAGTTGCACGTCAATAAGCGCTCGGTTCTGGGCCGAGGACTACTTACGAGGTGGCTTTGTAAACTTGGAGCCGGGTCGCACTGTATATAGCGCTGTAAGTCCCAGACTTATGGCAAGTTGCGCGTCAACAAGCGCTCGGTTCTGGGCTGAGGACTACTTGCGAGGCGGCTTTGTAAGCTTGGAGCCGGGTCGCGCTGTATATAACGCTTATAAGTCCCGGACTTATGGCAAGTTGCGCGTCAACAAGCGCTCGGTTTTGGGCCGAGGACTACTTGCGAGGCGGCTTTGTAAACTTGGAGCCAGGTCGCGCTGTATATAACGCTATAAGTCCCGGACTTATGGCAAGTTGCACGTCAATAAGCGCTCGGTTCTGGGCCGAGGACTACTTGCGAGGCGGCTTTGTAAACTTGGAGCCGGGTCGCACTGTATATAGCGCTATAAGTCCCGGACTTATGTCAAGTTGCACGTCAACAAGCGCTCGGTTCTGGGCCGAGGACTACTTGCGAGGCGGCTTTGTAAACTTGGAGCCGGGTCGTGCTGTATATAACGCTATAAGTTCCGGTCTTATGGCAAGTTGCTCGTCAACAAGCGCTCGGTTCTGGGCTGAGGACTACTTGCGAGGCGTCTTTGTATCCTTAGTTGGCGGGATCGAGATCCGGGCCTTTCTCGGTCTTTTTTTTTTTTTTTGTATTTTCCTTTCTTTTTCCTATATCAACCCCCCAGTTTCCAAGTAAACTTGTAAAGGTTGTGAGGAAACTTTAAGAGGCATTTATTCGTAGAAAAAAGGAAGACTTTATATATACCATTTGGCGTTTCCTGTGGCTCTTCTTTTACATATGTTGGCTATCGGAGCAACTTCCGAGCCGGTGGTTCATCATCTCGGGGTTTTCCTTCGGGTTGGATCTTAGCTTCAGCTTTTTCCATCTCATTTTTACCCCTAGCCTTGTCGGGGCTCACTGGTGGTACTGTTTCAGGTGTACTCCAAGCGATGCAGCGTTTCCGCGAGGTAGGCCGCCATGTTCTCCTCTTTAGCCTGGTACTCTCCTTCTACTTGCTTCACGATCAGTCGAGAGTCGTAGTAGATCTTTAACTTTTTTTCCTTGAGTTTTTGAACGATCTGAAGTCCGGCCAGCAGTGCGTCGTACTCTGCCTCGTTGTTTATGGCGTTGAACATGAATCGGATGGCGTAGCGTAGCTTTCCACCTTCGGGGTTGGTAAGCAGGATACCTGCCCCTGAGCCGTTGGTGTTGGAGGCGCCGTCCACGTGGAGGCTCCAGACGGGACTGTCGGGGCTCTATTTTTGTTTGGCTGTTTGGGGCAGCCTGTCGAGCTCTTCTTCGGTTTTGACTTCCGCCTCATATGTGAATTTGGCGATGAAGTCTGCTACCGTCTGTGCTTTGATGGCAATTCGGGGCTGGTACTCCACACCGTATTCTCCCAGTTCTTGTGACCAGATCGTCATTCGAGCTGAGGTGCCTTTGAGGAGCGCCTTTTGGACCGGATGCTCCATTCTCACTATGATTTGGTGAGCTTGGAAGTATTGGCGGAGCTTCGTTGCGGTGGTGATCAGCGCGAGTGCCAGCTTTTCGATCTGCGTGTAGCGGGTCTCGGCGTCGAGGAGAGCCTTGCTGACGTAATAGACCGGCATCTGCTTCTTTTCTTCTTCTCGAACCAAGACCGCGCTGACGGCCCTGGTTGTGATGGAGAGATAGAGGAACATGGCCTCATTGTCTTTTGGTTTTGACAATAAAGGCGGTGACCCAAGGTAGGCTTTCAGTTCCTAGAATGCGGCTTCGCACTTCTCGTCCCATGCGAAATTCTTTCCGCCTTTGAATGCTTGGAAGAATGGTTGGCACCAGTCATTTGCTTTTGACAAGAATCGTCCCAGGGCGTTGATGCGCCCGTTGAGGCTTTGCACTTCCTTGATTCTTCAGGGGCTCTTCATTTCGATTAGAGCTCGGATTATTTCGGTGTTCGCTTCAATCCCTCGTTGGTTGACGTTGAATCCTAGGAACTTCCCAGACTCGACTCCGAACGCGCACTTGGTCGGGTTCAGTTTCATCTGGTACCTTCGGAGAAGAGTGAAGGTTTCTCGAAGGTCCTTGACGTGGTCTGTTTCTTCAAGGCTTTTCACGATCATGTCGTCGACATAGACTTCCATTATTTTCCCGATCAGCGGGGCGAACATCCGATTGACCAAGCGTTGGTATATGGCTCCACCGTTTTTGAGCCCAAAGGGCATTACTTTGTAACAGTACAGACCACGGTCGGTGATGAACATGGTGTGTATCTGGTCAGGCTCGTGCATTCGGATTTGATTGTATCCTGAATACGCGTTCATCATGCTCATAAGTTGGTGGCCGGCGGTCGTGTCTACTAGCTGATCGATCATCGGGAGAGGAAAATAATCCTTTGGACATGCTGTGTTGAGGTCGGAATAGTCTATGCAGATTCGCCATTTGCCGTTGGGTTTTTTCACCATCACGACGTTGGACACCCAATCCGGGTATGTGACTTCCTTGATGAAGTCTGCCGTGATGAGTTTGTTGACTTCGTCGTTGATGGCTTGATACCTTTCGGGATTAAAGGCCCGCCGTCGTTGTACTTTGGGCGCCCTTCCTTTCTCGATATTGAGTCTGTGGACGGCGACTTCGGGATCGATGCCTGGCATGTCGGCGTGCAACCATGCGAAAACGTCCTTGAACTCTCACAAGAAGGCTGCCAGTTGCGTTTTAATCATGACGGGCAGCTGGACACCGACCGAAACGGTCCTATCTGGCTTTTCTTCGTCCAGGACAACGGCTGTTACGTCGGAAGATGGTTCCATCGTGGGTTTGCGTCTCGCGTCTCTTGGGTCGAGCTCGCCGAACATCCGTGCCTTCTCGGAATCGGGGGTAATATTTTCATTTAGCTGTTGGATCGTGTGGATTACCAACTCGCTTTTCCCAGTTTTCGTCCCTTGGGCGTAACAGGTTCTGGATTCCCGTTGGCTTCCTCTCAGGATTCCGATCCCGTTTTCTGTGGGAAATTTTACTAGCAGGTGGAAAGTGGAGGCGATGACCTAGAGTTTGTTGAGAGATGCCCTTCCCATGATGATGTTGTAAGATGAAAGTTGGTCCACCAAGAGATATCGGATCATTTTGGTGACCATGGCCCCGTCTTCGGATCCGAACGTTGTTGGGAGGTCGATGGCTCATTCGGCAAAGACCGGCTTTCTGTTGAAACCGTAGAGCAGGGTCTTGATGGGCGTCGGGACGAGTCCTCCCAGACTCATGCGATCAAGGGCGGTCTTGAAGATAACGTCAGCCGAGCTTCCATTGTCGACCAGCACTCGCCTGATTCGGTTGTTGGCGATCAGCGTCTCTATCACGATGGTGTCGTTGTGAGGATGTGAGATTCACCGAGCCTCTTCTTCTGTGAAAGTGATGGTTTGGCTGAGTTTGATCTGGTGTTCCTCGACGTCACTTTCCAGGGCTCGGGTGTATCTCTTTCGTTTATTATTGGAGTCCCCAGTTTGTGGTCCACCTAGGATAATGGATACAACATGATACTGGGGAGCTTTGCCTTTGGTTCGCTCTTCGTCTTGGCGGGGCTTGTGATTGTCTTGGGGTTGTTCATCTTCTCGAGGCAGAGGGTTGCTGGCTTTTCCGCTTCCCGCCACAAGTTTCTTGACAAACTCTTTCAACTGTCCGTCTTGGATGAGCTGCTCGATTTGTTTCCTTAGTTGCCAGCATTCTGACATCAGGTGGCCGTGGTCCTGATGATATTCGCAGTACCGATCTTTGTCTCGGTTGGCCTTCCTGGGCAGAGGCCGTGGAGGACCGAACTTCTCTTTGTGGAGGTTAAAAATCGTTGCCGGTGACACAGTCAGCGGGGTGTAATTTGTGTCCTTGCGAAAACCTTCCGCTCGCCTAGGGCGCTGTTGTCGTCCTTCAGAGTTTGACTACTGGTGTTGCCTCTTTCTTTGAGACTCGTCAGCATCCCTCATTTGGTCGTTCCGGCTTTGCTCGTCTAGGCTGAGTTGGCTTCGACTGACAAAGTATTCGTCGGCGGCGATGTCTTCCGCTGCCCTAGCCATTAGTTCGGCCATGGAAGCAGGTCTCTTTTTGACAAGGGAGCGCGTGAATTCGCTCACCGGGAGGCCGTCGATTACTGCGGTGGCGGCGTTGTCGTCGGTGTAACTAACGACTTTATTCGCCTCCCTCGTGAACCTTTTTAAGTAAGCATGGAGAGAATCGTCTTTGCGTTGCTTGAGGGACCATAGGTACGACTTTCCTTTTCGCTGTGTGATCGAGCTAGCGAAGTGGGATATGAAGCGTTTTGTCAGCTCTTCAAAGGATTCAATCGACCCTTTGGGGAGTCGTTGGTACCATTCGAAGGCCGGTCCTGCAAGGGTGAGGCAGAATGCCTGGCATATTGTGGAGGGCGAGCATCTCTTCACCCGCATGGCAAACTGGTATTGTACTAGATGGTATGTGGGATCTGTCGTGCCGTCGTAGACGAGATTTAGCGGGAATCGGAGGTCTCCGCTGAGATCTTCGTCGAGTAGGTGGCTTGCCAGAGGGGAGATGATTCCCTCCGCCATACTTCGTTTGGCGGGATCAGTGCTATTGGTGGCGGCGAGTTCTCTCAGCTCTCTTCTCAGAGCCTGGACCTCGTTTCTCAGTCTGTCGTTTGGCAGAGGTGCTTCAGGTGCCGGGGCTGTGTTGGCTCCTCTCGTCATGTGATACATGGCGGGGGGTGCGGAACTTCTAGACCCTTCTGATTCGGCACTGTCCAGATCTCCCAGAAGGCGAGGTTCTTCCTTTCATCGTTCGAGGTGTCGTCGTAAGTCTCCTTCTTGACGGGAATGACTTAGACGGTGACGGAGATCCTCCTAATTTTCTGGACGTGCTCGGGCGGGCGCCTGTTGACGACGACGGTTTTTTTGCGCCTTAATACTTTTAGCGTTACTTTCGTCTCCTCCCAGACGTGCAAAGGCTGAACGTCGGGTCGACTGTGATTGGATCGGCTCTTGAATGCCTCGATAGGCCTGCTGAGTTGCAGGTGGCCCTCGTTGTGTGAGTTCGAGGGCCTCTTCTGGGCTCTCCTCTTCGTCGATGGCTTCAAGGATGGTGTCGTTGTTGCCGAGACGTTTGGACACAAGATCGGCCAGGCGGAAGACACTATCTTCCAGCCGGGTTAGCCTTTCTTTTTCTTTGTTGATAGCGGGCTCTTGTCGCGTGCTTGTCTCGGGCCGGTTGAGAGCCTGGGTTCGGCGTGCGTTCACCCGAGCCCGAGTGTTGAGAGTGTTGGACATATGTGTCCTTAAACAAGATATTTTATCCATTTGTAAAAGATTATGATATGTCTTTGAATAAAGATGATACTTATTATGTTAATCTTATTATAGTTTCTAGTAGAGTAAAATAGAATGTTTGTTTCCTTAGTTCATAAAGAATGCAATTATGTTATTATTATCACAACAGAGTCAATGTGAGGAAGAATTAATAATCATAATAAATGAACATAAAATGTCTGTGACCTGATCAACTGGGTGAGAGCCCATTAATCGTATAAGGTCATTAATACGACTAAGTGACAATCCTATTCTGGATTTTGTGTGTGTCACACTCACTAGAAGTGCATTAAGTATGAAGTGTCTTCATACTGGACTGGACCTGACTTAAACTCCGGAAGTTATCATATAAGACCGTCACTGATAACTTGGAGTTGAGTCACTAGTAGATGATCAAATGGATATTCGATCTAAGTCCTGAGTGATCTTTGGTACTTTGGCCAAAACCCTAAAATCAATCTTATCCTTTAGATCGGAGATGATTAATATCAACCATCGGATTAAGATGATTGATATTTGACCTAACCCCAATTCGAAAATAGTAGCTTGGTGACCAAGCTTAGGGTTTTCAAATTTGACCTAATTAATTGTATCCGTTAGATCGGTTTAAGATTTAATCTTTACCATCGGATTGGAAATTAATTAATCGTATATATAATATATAATTTTCAAAATATGATTAAGGATTAAATCGAATTAGGGCTTTTACTAAGTCTTAAGATATTTAATTTTATCCTAAACTAATTTGATCCATTAGATCGGTCTAAGATTAATTTGAGCCGTTGGATCTAGATAATTAATGAAATTTTGAAATTAATATTGTGTATATATATATATATATATTTTCGAATAAGATAAATAAGTAGATAAGATTGGTATATCTTTTTACCAAGTCTTTCTTATTTAAAATTAAATCCCTAATTAATTATATCCATTGGATTCTGATAAGATTGAATCTTATCCATTGGATTAAGATAATTAATTATATTTAATTATAAATTTCTAAATTGATTATATATATATATATATTTTCGATTTTTATTTAATAAGAAGATAAGATTGGTTTTTTATATTTACCAAGTCTTTCTTATTTAATTAAATACCTAAATAATTATAACCATTGGATTTAGATGAGATTGAATCTTAGCCATTGGATTGAGATAATTATTGTATTTAATTATAAGAAAATCGAAAAATGATGAGAGAATTTCTCTAATTCGGTTACAGGCCAAGTCTATAAATAGGGAGCTCATTTACAACATTTTTCACACCTTCCCCAGAGCAAAAACTCGAGCTCTCCCTCTCTCTCTAGGGTCTGCGAGTTTTCTGCTTCTGATCTCTTTTCTGGTTCGACTTAGGAGACTTTTTCTCCAGAAGCTTCAAAAGAACCTCAATTAAATTTTGCGATGGAGTCCTGCTGGCGAAGCCCACGCTTTGGTACGAGGAGTCCAGGAGAATATCCCGGAAGATCACGGGTGTTTCCCTCAGCACCGGCGGAGCCCTGCCGAACTTCAGAGTCCGCAGCCAGAAACGTCAATTGAGGTTCGGCCTTATGCATTGGGTTAATAACTTCAAACATTTACCGCTTTCTATTTATTTCTTATTTCGACTATGATATTAATAATGAGTTGTGAATATTAAATATGTAATATTTATCGGATCTTGTTAAAATGGTTATTACCCGATATCCGTGCCGTTACGATAACAAGTTTTCCGCTTTAAAATAATTTTTAAATGTTACCGGGAGGGCTCGGAGGCATATTTCATGGTAATGGAGTCGGGAATCAAACCCTGATTTCCAACAGAGAACGATACTTCCCGCGGGGCGGGAAGAGGTGCCTTCCGTCGTATCTGACAACGAAGTTTCAAGCGTCTTCGAGTGTCTTCGAATGTGTTCGAATGCCTTCGAGTGTGTTCAAACGCCTTCGAGTTTCTTCTAATGCCTCAGAGTGTGTTCGAACGCCTTCGAGTTTCTTCGAACGCCTCCGAGTGTGTTCGAATGCCTTCGAGTTTCTTCGAGTGTGTTCGAATGTGTTCGAATGTACTCGAATATCTTTGAATGTGGCCGGATGTCTTCGAACGCCTTCGAGTGTGTTCGAATGCGTTCGAATGTACTCGAAGACCTGCGAATGTGGTCGGGTGTGCTGGTAGGGTCTCGAGGTTTTAAAATCGTGGTCCCCCACCTTCTAGCGCCAAAATGTTGATGCAGAAAAATGCTTCAAACATTCAGCGGCCCAATAGCTCGTGTTGGGCCGGGCCCGGTATCGTTTTGTCGACTTTTATGACTTTAGGGCGTCGGCTCCTGGACTTTCGAGCCAAACGGATCATCCGCTGACTCGATGATCAGAAATCCGTGGTAAACTCCACTACCTGTCGCTAATAGGGCCAGGACTTGGCCTGGCTCGGATTACAGGTTCGGGACACCAAAAACGGATTCCTGACCACCATGTAGGGGGGATCACAGTATCGACTTTCCAGTGAACCCTGGTAGACCAGACCCTCAACCGGCGTTACGGGGACAGATCCGGGTCCTCGGGCTATCCGCGTAGTCAGTATATCTGCCGGAGATACAAGACCAGCAGATAAAACGAACACCTCACGGATCTAGAACCTTGGCAAGGAGGGTCTTAGATCGTGCCAGAATCTTTTCCAGAGCTTCCGCTCAAATGTGTTTTCTCTCTCTCAGAACCTGAACAAAACAGCACCCGAGATCAAGGAGAACCGGGGGGGGGGGGGGGGGGGGGCGACCTCTGATTCACCTCCGACGCTCAATATTATAGTGATATTTGAGGGGAGGCGAGTTCCAAAGGGAGTAGATAGAGTTTAGGGCGAGTTCTCGGGGTGAGAATCGAGTTACCGTTAAATGAAAACCGAGCTCCTATTTATAGGAGGGTCCGGGGGTTAAAACGTGAATAGATATTACTCCGGGAAACCCCGGGGGTAATATTATATGTTTTTTCGGGTCCCCCGGACGTGGCCGATCCAACGCCGCAATCGGTTTGGCGATTGGACCTCGGACGCGCTCTCACGCGCGGGAACAGTGCTGCTGAAGCAGATCCCACGCGCGTGGGGGCTAGGGCACGCGTCACCCGCCACGTGTTGGCTCCTGGGTGGCTCTCGTTGGCCCTTGCGGCTTTCGGCGAGCCCAGCAGGGGCACGACACGTGGAGGGGTCAACTTTGACCCCTGGTGGCCCTGCAAAGTCGCTGCCACGTGGCGGTTGGCCTTTGGGGGCCTGTGGGGCCCGCCCGGGTGTTTCCCGGCGCGTCCCGGAGGCCCCGGCTGTTTCCCGAGGCCGTTTTTTTGCAAATTTTATATCGATTTTGGGTGTTCCGATATTTTTGGGATCATCTGGACCCTTTATTTTTCGAAAACGGGCTTCCGGTAAATAATTTGGGGCAAAATTGATTATAATTAATTAATTAATAAAAAAAAATTAATAATTTTTCTTTCGTTAATTAATATTAAATCAATTGCGTAAAATACCCGTAACAGAAGGTATCCGGCTGCGGGACCTGCCGTCGTTTTGCCGGACGACCGATCCAGACGAATTGATGTTCCAATTCTGCATTGACGTCGCCGAATTAGCCCATGAAGCCTCCAGCGTCATCATTCAAACCTTCGACGCTCTGGAGCCGCACCTCTTGCGCTTTCTCTCGCCCAAACTCCCCAACCATCTCGCTATCGCGCCTCTCCAATCACTCCTTGACCGCTCGCCGGAAGACCCCCTGAGCTCCATCGGATACTGTCTCTTGAAAGAAGACACCCAGTGTCTTGAATGGCTCGATGCCCAGAAACCTTGCTCGGTGATCTACGTCAACTTCGGGAGCACCACGGCGCTGACCCTGCAGCAAGCGTCCGAGTTCCGGTGTGGCCTCGCGAACAGCGGCTGCCCGTTTCTATGGGCGATGAGGCCCGATCTTGTCGTCGGGGAATTAGAGAGCGGAGTGGTCAGAGAGAGGGGCTTGGTCGTGGGGTGGTGCCCGCAAGAGCGCGTCCTCGGCCATCCGTCAGTGGGGGGATTTGTAACACACTGCGGTTGGAATTCAATGCTTGAGTCGCTATCGGCTGGAGTGCCGGTGCTATGCTACCCCTTCTTCGCTGAGCAGCAGGCCAACTGTTGGTTTGCGTGCGAGCGGGCCGGTGTCGGCCTTGAGATCGCTAGCGACGTGACGAGGGTCCATGTGGAAGAGCTCGTGAGGGAGGTAATGGAGGGAGAGAAGGGGAAGGAGATGAAGAGGAAGGCGATGGAGTGAAAGAGGTTGGCTGATGAGGCCACTGATCTGCGTGGCTCTTCTTCTGTCAATTTGGAGAAATTGGTGAGCATTTTGCGCCGATAGCTCGGCAGGTAAAAATAATACCCATTATCAAGCGGGATATTTAAAAAATTGGAACATCGAACGATTATCGGTTATTCATTTTTTTTTCTTTTGTACGGCCTACGGTTATATATTTTATCGGAAAATGCAAGTAAGAAGAAAGTAAGCCAAGAGACATAATGTTTATAAATATATATAGGTGTTCACGAGCATATATTGTCATGAGTATGTGTGATGCCTTATATAACTTAGATATTTGAGGTGTGTATAGCTCACGAGTCAAAATAAAAATAAAAATAATGATAGAAAATATATTAAAAAATATTAAAATAAAAAAATTATTAGGAATTTGTAATTAAAAGTTATCAAATATATCAATTAGTTTATATATATATTTACGTTTTTTTAATGGATATATATGTATTTACGTTTAAATTTACATATTTCCAAATTTATAATATAATAAAAATATATTACGTTTAAAAAATATATTAAAGTAAAAAAATTATCAAGAATTTGTAATTAAAAGTTATCAAATATATCAATTAGTTTTTATATATATATATATTATATATTTTTAATGGATATATATATATATATATATATTTACGTTTAAATTTACATATTTCAAAATTTATTAATATAATTAATTAAGTAATCATTAAAAAATTTTACATATAATTAATTATCATAAATAATTTAATAGACGATATAATTTTTTATAATGTACTATTTTTCAAATAAATTTTTAAAAATTTATTATATTTATGTGTTATTATAAAATATTTTCAATGGAAATTTTATGAAAAATAAAATAATTGGATATTATTAAATAAATTATTTTAATTTAAATTTAAATTTAAATTATTATTATTATTATTAGTATTAGTATTAAAAATAACCGTATATATAAAGGTGTATAATAAAATTTAATTTTTACAAGAAAAATGTTATTCAGATTTACATTCAGATCTTAAAAAACAAACACACTTAATTATCTGTCATTCAGATTCACATGTCACATCTTATTATTCAGATGTGCATTCAGATTCAGACGTCTTAATCTTAATGTAAACAAACGGACCCTAAGTGTATACCGTTAGTTTTAAGTCAACAGTACGAGTTCTTAAAATAAAGCTTGTTTTCATGTTAATATAAAATAGTTACTTGTTTATATATATATATATATATATGTATATGTATATGTATATGTATATGTATTTATATATATAATTTCTAGTAAATACATATAGATGAAATTACCTGATATATATATATATATATATATATATATATATATTCAAACATATATTTTTTATAAGATAGTTTCATTTAATTTTAAACATATATATACACATTCAACATGTCATAGATATTGTTATGTTCATTTATCATAACATATAAAAATTGGGCCCATTTTTGCAAAAGTCAAAGCCCGCTGAGAAAAGTCAAAGCCTGTCATGGTAAGTCAAGGCCCATCACCAACGCCAAAGGCCCGGGACCGAATAACTAAGACATTGGCGAGGCCCGGGGTCCAAAAGACGACGAGCCGGCAAGGCGACGAGGCGACGAGCCAGCAAGGCGACGAGGCGACGAGCCGGCAAGGCGACGAGCCGGCAAGGCGACGAGGCGACGAGGCGACGAGCCGGCAAGGCGACGAGGCGACGAGGCGACGAAGCCGACAAGGCGACGAGGTGACGAAGCCGACAAGGCGACGAGCCGACAAGCCGACTAGGCGACGAAGCCGACAAGGCGACGAAGCCGACAAGACGACAAGCCGACGAGGCTACGAGGGGACAAGCCGACGAGCCGACGAGACGACGAGGCGACAAAGCCCCTCGTCGGAGCTTGGCGAGGGCATAACTTGCAATTATTCTACACGACAAGAAGATCCGAGACGAACGAAGATCTCCGGGAAATCCTTCGGATTTCCCCGAACACAACCTACGGATTCGCGGACAACCCGAAGACATCAAAGACGAATCGAGAAGCATCGGAGACCCTTTTTTGCAGGCAAGGGGCCCCGACAACCCCCCTGCTGTAGGGAGAAATTCACAGGACCCCTGAAAGTGCAATATTCAGGGAAATGGGAGGCCCCTAGGGGTGCAATTCCCATGGAATTCGCAGGCCCCAAGAGGTGCAATTCCCAGGGAATTAGCAGACCCCTAGGGTGCAATTTCAGGGCGTTGCTTTCATATAAATAGGAGCCTTCCCCCCTCATTTTCACACTCACTCACAGCTTTCTCCAGAGCTTCTCTCTCTAGCTTTCTCTCTCTAAAAACTCGTCTACTCTAAGGAGGATAGGACTTGAGTTAAGAGCTGAGATTGATCTAGAAGCAGAGTCTCGAAGAAAGGTTGTTCGACGGGTCAGCTAAGGCGTCCCTCGCTAGGTGGGTAACCACACCACCACCTGCGAGGTCGACAGAGGAAGAAACGTCCCTTCGTCAGGATAAGGCCCCTCGTCATACGAGGCCACCTACCCCGGCAAGGTCGACAGAGGAGCACACCTCGTCAGGTCAAGGCTCTCGCTGTACTTCGCCAACACGAGGGAGGTTCGATAGTGAGTTCACCCACACCAACGAGGTCAACGAAGAACACATCACGCCGGTAATACCCAGGCATCGGGCCAAGGGTCACGCCCGCGCCGCCAACAACGGCACTTCCGACGAGTCAAACCACATCGTCATTCACCCGCCGTTTATCACTAACCCCGAACTACGTGGGACCTGATTCTCTTAAACTGAGATACGTAGGCAGCCTCGCCCAACCATAAGAGACGGGGCACGGGCCCATTCTACCCTTTTTTACAGGTCCTCCCTCGCCATAGGAGCTCGCCAAGGAAGGAAAAGTATGAACAATCATCAAGATTAGCACGGAGCTTAATCAAGACCGGAGTTCGCCCAGAAGAGGACATCGCCAAGACAAGGACTCTGCCCGGACGAGGAGCTTCGCCGTGAACCGGACTTTGCCACCACCAAGGAAGTTCGCCGAGGATCGTCAACGACAGCCCGGCGACTCATCCAAGACGACGGAATCGCCTCTAGCTTTGACGATCAACAGTCAACCCGCGTTGACTCAGCATTCAATCATCCTTGTGTTCAGCGGGTCAATCTCGGGACCCGAACCTTCGATCCGACTCTAAGTTAAAGCCATTTTAACGCATTGACATTTTGGCGCTAGAAGGAGGGGGAGCTCGAGAACAAGCCTCGAGACCCTTCCAGCAATCATCGGAAGAACAGAGTATGACGATCGCGATTCGACATGACGAGCCGCGCCAGTGCTTCACAACGCGCGATGCTGCAACTGACGACCAGCATCGCGCTCAACACGAGGGCCCAAACTCTCGCCAGGTGGACTCAGCCGCCTTTCCAAGTTTCGATGGCTCAGATCGGGAATGAAGACGGCGCCAATGAAGCTTCGCAGAGGTCAGTCGACGCTCACAACGAAGAAAGTACGGGAGATAGCAACGGCAACGGAGATCGCCAGGACCGCCCAGACCCTCGCCAGGTTTGCCCAGGGGGTCGCCAGGAGGTTCGCTAAGACGAATATCCCAAAGATGCTGGAGATCGCCTGGACTACCCCGATCCTCGCCAGGTTCGCCCGGGGGGTCGCCAGGAGGTTCGCCAAGACGAAAATCCCGAAGATGCCAAAGACCGCCGGAACTACCCGGACCCTCGCCAGGCTCGCCCTGGGGGTCGTCAGGAGGTTCGCCAGGCCGAAGATCCCGAAGACGCCGAAGACCGCCGGAACTACCCGGACCCTCGCCAGGATCGCCCGGGGGGTCGTTAGGAGGTTCGCCAAGCCGAATAATTTAATGACATGGAGCACCGATGAGACATCCCCGACCCTCGTCAGACTCACCTGGAGAGTCACCAAGGGAACCGTCGTGACGAAGACCGCCCGGGGGGTCGCCAACTCTCACCAAGACACGAAGGCGGAAGACGAGCTGAAGTTATCTACCTCGAAGACTACAGAGAAGACCGACAACAGGGGCCGTCGGGCTTCGCCCGACCGTCGCCTAGGTCACCAGGAGCCTCGCCAACCGCAGCGCGACGATGTACTCGACCTCCTCCAAGGGATGCAGAAGGAAATCAAAGACTTACGCTCTGCCCAGGACCGTGGCGCGAGAGGCCGTGCCGTGCTCGACAGGACTCTATCCCCACTCGCACCACACCTGCTCGACGGAGAAGCCGTAAGCGACCTACGCTTCGCGAGTAACCTCATCTACGATGGGAAAGGAGATCTAGTCTACCACCTCGTCCAGTACCAGACGATCATGCAAATGAAGAAGTGCTCAGCCTCGATGATATGCCAGGCGTTCTGCCTAACCCTTATGGGAACGGCGTTCGAATGGTACCAGAGACTACCCAATGCGAGCATCTACTCTTTTAACCAGCTCAAAGACCAATTCCTCGCCCGCTTCGCCGGCGCGATGACTCAAAGAAAGGAGAAGTCCTACCTCTGGTCAATCAAGCAGAGGACAGGCGAATCCCTGCAGAACTTCATCAACCGCTTCGTCGAAGAATCCAACAAGGTAAACGACTACACCGACAACGATGCCGTCATCGCCCTCATCGACGGGCTGCAAACCAGAGAATTCTTAATCTCCCTAGTGAAGGAAATACTGTCGACCATGACAAAGCCCGTGACAAGGGCAGCTCAGCACATCTCCGTGGAGGAGTACCTTGCCAGCAGGAAGTCAACGGAGCCAGGGAGCCATCAACGAAGCCACGATCGCTCCCCCGATGAGCCAAAGATGAAGAAAAGTTGCCCAGACGACAACAGGAACCAAATGACGAAACCGCAAGGGAGTCAGGCGATGAGGAAGCCGTTCCGCTACAGACACTACACGCCGCTGACGACAACGCCAGACGAGATCTACGCGATGCACGGCGACAAGTTCAAGAAGCCCCCTCCGCTTAGCAAGCCGGGGAAGGATAAAAGCCGATACTGCCAATTCCATCGTGACTATGGTCACATGACGTTGCAGTGCTACCAGCTGAAGAACCAAATTGAAGATCTGATCAAGGAAGGACAACTAAAGGAGTTTATCAAGAGGCTAATGGCGAGTGACGGAGGAATGCCGACCCTGTTGGGAATCACGTCTCGAATTCCATGAAAATTATCACGAATTGTACCTCCGAACCGTCCGGGTAACATTTAAAAATTAATTTAAAGCGGAATAACTTGTTATCCGTCCAACGGTCCGGATATCGGATAATAACCATTTCACAAGATCTGATAAATATTATGTAATTTTAATATTCATATATCATTATTAATAATCTAGTCATAATAGGAAATAAATAGAAAGCAGTAAATGGTTGCATTTATTAACCCAATGCATAACGCCGTACCTCTATTGACGACTTCCGGCTGCGCGATCTGAATCGGGCAGGGCTCCGCCGGTGCTGAGGGAAACTCCCGTGATCTTCCAGGATATTCTCCTGGAATCCTCGTACTGAAGCGTGGGCTTCGCCGGCAAGACTCCGTCGCAAAATTTTAACTGATGGTTCTTTTTTAGCTTCCGGAGAAATAGGCTCCTAAACCGAACCAGAAAAGAGAGATCAGAGAGAAAATTCACAGACCCTGAGGGAGAGGGAGAGTTTGAATTTTTCTCTGGGGAAAGGTGTGAAAAATGTGTAGAATGAGCCTTCTATTTATAGGCTCAAACCGTAACCGAATTGGAGATATTCCCTCCCTAATTTTCGAATTTCATATATTCAATATAATTAATTATCTTAATCCAATGGTCCAGATTAAATCTCATCTAAATCCAATGGATATAATTAATTAGGGATTTAATTAAATAGGAAAGATTAGGATAAAATCAAAAAATCCAATCTTATCTTCTTATCTTTATAAAATTCGAATTATATATATATATATATATTAAAATTCGAATTATCATTATCTAGATCCAACGGTTGAGATAAATCTTTAAACCGATCTAATGGATCAAATTAGTTTAGGATAAAATCAAATATAAAAAGATTTATTAAAAACAATTTCGAATTTATCCATAAACCATAATTCGAAAAATATATAAATATATATAATTAATTAATCTTCAATCCGACGGTAAAGATTAAATCTTAGACCGATCTAACAGATATAATTAATTAACCAAATTCGAAAAATGAAACTTGGTCATCAAGTTATTAATTTCGAATTTATCAATATCCTAATCGAACGGTTGATATTAAATCATAACTGATCCAATGGATTAAATTGATTTTAGGGATTTGCTAAAATACCAAAACATTTGGTACTCACAAATATGGAAAGACCAAATCATACCATTCGAATTTAGCTAGGGTTTCATATCATGAAACCCTAATTCGAATTTACACATATAAATATATATAAATATATATTTATATTTATTAATATAAATCTATTAATTATTAATAAGATATTAATAATTAAATTATATTAATATTTCCTGATCTCAATATCACACATTAAAATGTCATGGTGCCACACCATCATTTAAATTCGTGACATGTGATTTAATTTCAAAGTTCATCGAACCGATCACAAACTTAGAAAATCCATAAATCACTAACCGTAAGTCGAAATGACTTGGTTCAAAAAGAAAAGTTACTTAGAATTTAAGTTTCAACAACATGGTGCTGATAGAAAATATAAATTCTAACTTTCTTTTATCAGTTAATTTCGTGTACCAAAATATGGTACTTTTGCCACGCTAACGATAAAACTATCTGACGTCTGCCACAAACCTTTCAGTTTTATAAGTCAAGCCAAATGATTAAACATTATCCAGATTGTATTTTAATCACATACGTATCATCCGTTACGGAGCTATCCTGGGGACCATGGACCCGTATCACTTAAGCTCCAACGAACTGCTAGTTGTTCGTCAAACCTCGAAGTGATACCACTATAGACCCGAGGCTGCACTCTTTAGTGATACGGTATATATTATTCCCTTTATAACAGCAGGGTGTCCATTGATACAATCAAATTCGGGTTATTGATCTTTCACTTGATGATCCACACACGAGCAGCCGGTTTCTACCGTTATGCCCCTCATTGCATTTTCATCCTTGACTCAGTCACTAATATTTTGAGTAACCCACTTATGGTTTCGATTCATAAGTTGCGCAAGGGTACCTTTCACTTCTCACCACCGACAATCAAGGGAATCATCATCACTCTGAAGAGAGTTGTGTGATGCCCAAGTCTATGATCAAGCTACCCGTACTGCTTACTATCATGTTCCCAATTGAACGGTTAAATCAAAGAACAATCAAGCCAGCAGCTCGGACTCAACATCACTCAGGACTTAGATCGAATATCCATTTGATCATCTGACACACACAAAATCCAGAATAGGATTGTCACTTAGTCACATTAATGACCTTATACGATTAATGGGCTCCCACCCAGTTAATCAGGTCACGGACATTTTAAGTTCATTTATTATGATTATTAATTCTTCTTCACATTGACTCTGTTGTGATAATAATTCATAATTGCATCCTTTATGAACTAAGGATCAAACATTCTATTTTACTCTACCAGAAACTATAATAAGATTATCATAATAAGTATCATCTTTATTCAACGACTTGTCATAATCTTTTACAAATGGATAAAATATCTTGTTTACGGACACATATGTCCAACAATCTCCCACTTGTACTTAAAGAAGATGACCCATGTCTTTCAGACCCATACTCTCCAGATGCCTCCTGAATATTTTCTCTGGCAACGTCTTGGTGAATGGATCAGCCAGATTGTCTTTCGAAGCTATTTTCACAACCCTCACGTCACCACGATGCACTATTTCTCTTATGAGATGGTATTTGCGTTCTATATGTTTCGCCTTGTTATGGTCTCTGGGCTCTTTAGAATTTGCCACCGCACCACTGTTGTCACAGTATAGTGTTTGGGGCCCATCGGAACAACTCCCAGCTCTATGTTGAAATTCTTAAGCCAAACTGATTATTTGGCTGCCTCACAAGCTGCCACGTATTCAGCTTCCATTGTGGAATCTGCGATACTAGATTGCTTTACGCTTCTCCAGAATATCGCTCCACCAGCAAGGGTGAACACTGCTCCCGACGTCGATTTTCTCGCGTCTCTATCAAACATAAAGTCTGAATCAGTGTATCCTAGTGGATTCAGTTCTGATCCTGAAAACACTAACATATAGTCTCTCGTACTCCGAAGATACTTGAGAATGTTCTTCACTGCTGTCCAGTGAGCCATACCAGGGTTGGATTGGTATCTGCTAACAATTCCCATAGCGTAACAGATGTCTGGCCTAGTACACTGCATAGCGTACAATAGACTTCCCACTGCTGAAGCATAGGGTATTCGCCTCATGACATCTTGCTCTTCCGGAGAACTTGGGCACTGTTTCCTTCTAAGGAACACTCCATGTCTGGTTGGTAAATTACCACCCTTGGAGTTTGCCATTGCAAAACGTTCAAGCACCTTATCAATGTAAGCTGCTTGAGATAAGGCCAGAAGCCTGTTGTTGCGATCCCTGAATATGCGGATCCCAAGAACATAACTGGCTTCTCCCATGTCCTTCATTTGGAACTGCGTAGATAGCCACGCCTTCACGTCCGATAATTTCTTAACACTGTTTCCAATTAGAAGAATATCGTCGGCGTATAGAACAAGAAAAATTTCCACGGTTTCGTCGTTGAGCTTATAAATGCACGCCTCAGTGACGTTTTGAATGAATCCATAGGTTTTGATGGTTTCATCGAACCTTAGATTCCAGGATCTGGAAGCTTGCTTCAATCCATAGATGGATTTGAGTAATCTGCAAACCTTCCCTTCTTGACCCTGTTGCACGAACCCTTCTGGTTGGTCCATATAGATGTTTTAGTCAATGTACCCGTTCAGGAAGGCAGTTTTGACGTCCATCTGCCAAATCTCGTAATTGAGACTACAGGCTATGGCCATGAGAATCCGGATGGACTTGTACTTAGCGACTGGAGCGAAGGTCTCATCGAAATCAATACCTTCCCTCTGGGTAAAACCCTTTGCCACTAGTCTAGCCTTGAAGGTTTCAACCTTCCCGTCCACTCCTCTCTTTCGCTTGTATACCCACTTACAGCCAATGGTTTTGAAACCATCCGGTAACTCTACAAGTTCCCAGACTTCATTAGAATCCATTGATTCTATTTCTTGGTTCATGGCTTCTTGCCATTCTCCCTTATCAGGATCAACCATAGCTTGCTTGTAGCCTATGGGATCTTCAACGCTAGTGTCTGTAACAGCTAGGTGAAATTCCAACTGGGTGTGCTCGTAGCGTTCAACAGGTCTTTTGAACCTCCCACTACGTCTAAGTACCCCTTGGTTCTGATTTGGGACCGTGGTTTCCGCACTCTCTTCGACAACAGGTACTGTTATCGGCGTTGTGACTTTGTCATAAGAACAATATGGTAATTTACTTACCAATTGTCTTGAGATTTCCATCATAGTAAACTTATTACTATGTTTAGATATCAACCTTTACATTCTAAACAAGTTAATGCTAAAGGCAAGTAAAGGTTTATCTATCGATGAAGAGCTCATAAATTTACTCAAGAATTCATAGGATCGAAATAAAAACTTTATTAAATAAAACTTAATATTGTTAAAAAAAAGGTCGAAGGTTTTTCAAATCACCCTTCAACATAGATCCAAACAAGAATTGAGTAATAAAAAAATGAGTCTCTTCCTCTGCTGCCGATAAGGATCACCGAGACTCTCGGACGACTACAGACAATCACTCCTTAGCTGCTGCTGAAAACAAAGAATATCACATATTTCAATTTTAGATCTTTGGAGATAAAGACTTTCTAAAACAAATTTGTATTGGAAACTTATCGGGTGAGACACTCACCAGTTTCGTTCTTCTTTTCATTTTGGAATTTGGGACAATCTCTCTTCCAATGTCCCTTTTCCTTGCAAAGGAAGCATCTTCCTTTCTCAGCGGCTTTCTTGTCTGCAATCTTCGGCTGGAAATTCCTCCCCCACTTTTTTTAGGACCGGGCCTTTTCTTCATTCTCGGGTTCTTAGATGAAGATCCTTTCTTGAATGCTATATTCAATTCAAACTTTTTCTTCACCAAACCCGAGATGTCCTCAAAGGTTTACAACTCATTAATCAGCTGTGTCAAACCATATTTCAGTTTGTTCATAATGTAGTTGCTGGTGAATGGAACAAACTCAGGTGACAGTGAATTAAGAATAATGCTGATCTGAGACTTCTCATCCACCATGGCCCCATGCAGCTCAGCCTCATTAAACCAATTGGTCATGCTCATAACGTGGTCACGAACATATGTCCCTGGTTTCATTTTGGCATTCACGTAGCGACGAGTCGCTTCATGTTGAGCTTGCTCAGACTGCTTTCCATACATTCCTTGGAGAGATTCCATGATCTCATAAGCAGTGTCCTTTTGCTCTAACTTAACTCTCAGTGAATCAGACATGCTAGCCAGCATATATGCCTTAGCACGATTGTTTGCATGAATCCAAGAGTCATAGAGTTCCTTCAAACCTCTGGCGCTGTTAGCAGCCGGTGCAGGGGGACATTCATCAGTGAGAACAAAGCGTATATTTTCACTGATCAAGACAATGTTTATATTGCTCTTCCATTTAGGAAAGTTACTTCCGGCGAGAGTGTTGTTCGAAAGCAATGACATGATGGGATTCGACATTTTAGACTGGCATTGAAAAAGAAACTTATTAAACTTTATTATAGGTAGAATGTTTAGAAAAATATTTTTATTTCAAATAGTTACATGATGCAAACATGTTCTGGGAAAATGTTAAATAAACCCTTTTAACTATTTCGTGATAATTTAACCAACTGTACACGTCGTTGCCGTCCTTAGTGGCATGGTCACTCTAGGGTGACTCGCGGAATCAACCGTGTAGTTTGGTTAAACTAAGTTTTATTCATAAACTTAATTAATATTCATAACAATAACTACCAAAGTCCTCTATGATTATTAACTATCACCATAGACGGTCAGGAAGCACCAACTTCCGTGCAAGCTTAACCCATTATTTTCGGTTCTCGGGATCCTCTTGGAAACGTCGTCCTTAGGAAATGGTCACTCTAGGGTGACTCACGGTCCATGTCCAAGATTCCTCCGTCCCCATATTCTTTTGGAACTATCACGGTGTCAAATCTTCCACAAGCACACCTTGCTTAGGAAATGGACACACTAGGGTGACTCGAGGCGGTGTGGTTAGCAGACCTTGTGACAGTAATAATGGAGACCTTTGTTTTATTCTATACTTGCCATTGTTTTAGGAAATAACGTTTTTAATTTCTAAGTTATAAAAACTTATTATATAAACTGTCTATTAATGACACATTAAAACTTTATATTTTGGCTTTATTTATTACGACATGTAATTTTAAATAAGCCCTAAAAAATGTGTTTATTATTTCGTCGGTAGTGATAGATCAAACCGTATGCTCTCCAGGTCGATGGGAGGGGTCCTAACCGGTCACCCATAAGTGGATGGTGAACTGGCCCCACTTTTGATTCCCTCTTCCTTAGGCAAGATTGTACGTTTGAAATTTTTCCGACAAATAATTAACACTTTTACATTTACTCTTTATTATTTATATCTATCTTATATAGACATATTAATAATGATCTAAACATAGACACTATGTTTGAGGGTTATGAAAATAGGTTATAACAAATTATATCTATGAGGAATATTTATAATTTTATGTTAATGATACTTATTCTCTAAGAATTATCATTAAACATTTTAATGCCCTTTAATATTTATGAAATATTAAAATAAGACAATGATATTATTCTTCGAATATTATCATCCATATTTTAATTTATTAAATAAGACAATGTTATTTAATTATTAAATAACATACATATTTATTTTTTTATGAATTAATTAAAATAAGACAATGTTATTTATCCAGAAATAACATCCATATTTTACTTCATATTAATTAATCATAATTAATTTTAATTCATTTATATTAATTTCATTAATAATAATTAATAATTAATCCACGGGATCCGGGTCGGAATAAAAATCCGACCCATATAAAAAAAAATTGCACGTGGGCCCTCCGGGCTTAAGCCCGGGCCCATATGCCCGTGGAATGGGCAGGGACAGCCCACGGGTGGGCCAGGGCAGTACCCGAGCCGTTCGGGCTGGGCCAGCAGGCCTATACCGCTGCCAGGCAGCGTGGCCTGCGGCCAGCCCGCCAGGCTCACACGGGTGCCCTTACCCTGGCCGAGTGGCCTTGGCGAGGGCCTTGCCCGTGGGCCTGGCCCTTGGGCTTCGCCCTGGCGAACTACCTGGGGCTCCAACGGCAGCCCCTGTTCGCATCATTCTCGGGCTGGGCTGCCAAGGCAGCCCGGTCCAACCACCCGGTCCGATTATTCGGGTCGGGTAATTTTCTTATTTTAAATTAATATTTAAAATATCTAGAAATTTAAAATTTCAATTTTAAATAATTAATTTTGTTTCATCAAATAATTCGTTTTTAAACCCATTAATTAAATTACGTAATTATTTATCCTTGAACCATGGCTCTGATACCAATTGTTGGGAATCACGTCTCGGATTCCATGAAAATTATCACGAATTGTACTTCCGAACCGTCCGGGTAACATTTAAAAATTAATTTAAAGCGGAATAACTTGTTATCCGTCCAACGGTCCGGATATCGCATAATAACCATTTCACAAGATCTGATAAATATTATGTAATTTTAATATTCATATATCATTATTAATGATCTAGTCATAATAGGAAATAAATAGAAAGCAGTAAATGGTTGCATTTATTAACCCAATGCATAAGGCCGTACCTCTATTGACGACTTCCGGCTGTGCGTTCTGAATCGGGCAGGGCTCCGCCGGTGCTGAGGGAAACTCCCGTGATCTTCCGGGATGTTCTCCTGGAATCCTCGTACCGAAGCGTGGGCTTCGCCGCCAGGACTCCGTCGCAAAATTTTAACTGTTGGTTCTTTTTAAGCTTCCGGAGAAATAGTCACCTAAACCGAACCAGAAAAGAGAGATCAGAGAGAAAATTCGCAGACCCTGAGGGAGAGGGAGAGTTCGAATTTTTCTCTGGGGAAAGGTGTGAGAAATGTGTAGAATGAGCCTCCTATTTATAGGCTCAAACCGTAACCGAATTGGAGAAATTCCCTCCCTAATTTTCGAATTTCATATATTAAATATAATTAATTATCTTAATCCAATGGTCCAGATTTAATCTCATCTAAATCCAATGGATATAATTAATTAGGGATTTAATTAAATAAGAAAGATTAGGATAAAATCAAAAAATCCAATCTTATCTTCTTATCTTTATAAAATTCGAATTATATATATATATATTAAAATTCAAATTATCATTATCTAGATCCAACGGTTGAGATAAATCTTTAAACAGATCTAATGGATCAAATTAGTTTAGGATAAACTCAAATATAAAAAGATTTATTAAAAACAATTTCGAATTTATCCATAAACCGTAATTCAAAAAATATATAAATATATATAATTAATTAATCTTCAATCCGACGGTAAAGATTAAATCTTAGACCGATCTAACGGATATAATTAATTAACCAAATTTGAAAAATGAAACTTGGTCACCAAGTTATTAATTTCGAATTTATCAATATCCTAATCCAACGGTTGATATTAAATCATAACCGATCCAATGGATTAAATTGATTTTAGGGATTTGCTAAAATACCAAAACATTTGGTACTTATGCCGCAAATATGGAAAGACCAAATCATACCATTCGAATTTAGCTAGGGTTTCATATCATGAAACCCTAATTCGAATTTACACATTTAAATATATATAAATATATATTTTTATTTATTAATATAAATCTATTAATTATTAATTAATTATTAATAAGATATTAATAATTAAATTATATTAATATTTCCTGATCTCAATATCACACATTAAAATGTCATGGTGCCACACCATCATTTAAATTCGTGACATGTGATTTAATTTCAAAGTTCATCGAACCGATCACAAACTTAGAAAATCCATAAATCAATAACCGTAAGTCGAAATGACTTGGTTCAAAAAGCAAAGTTACTTAGAATTTAATTTAAAACAACATGGTGCTGATAAAAAATCTAAATTATAACTTTCTTTTATCAGTTAATTTCGTGTACCAAAATATGGTACTTTTGCCACGCTAACGATAAAATTATCTGACGTCTGCCACAGACCTTTCAGTTTTATAAGTCAAGCCAAATGATTAAACATTATCCAGAATGTATTTTAATCACGTACGTATCATCTGTTACGGAGCTATCCTGGGGACCATGGACCCGTATCACTTAAGCTCCAACGAACTGCTAGTTGTTCGTCAAACCTCGAAGTGATTCCACTATAGACCGGAGGCTGCACTCTTTAGTGATACGGTATATATTATTCCCTTTATAACAGCAGGGTGTCCATTGATACAATCAAATTCGGGTTATTGATCTTTCACTTGATAATCCACACACGAGCAGGCGGTTTCTACCGTTATGCCCCTCATTGCATTTTCATCCTTGACTCAGTCAATAATATTATGAGTAACCCACTTATGTGTGTGGCTACGCACAATCAGCTTAGGACAGATGGCCAAAACGCGGTTAAGACGCTGTCTGGGAGTCTCGTCAACAGGAGGACCCTCACCAGTGGCAAAGCCCACGATGGAAAGACCCTCGCCTGCAGGTCCCTCCTCAGCTACGGACGCCTCATTGACGAAGTCTTCGCCAGCACCCTGCTCCTCGACGACATCGGACGTATCGACATCAGCAAACTCTACGTCTGAGGTACCATCAAGGACCGAAGGTTCAGAGCCATGCTCGCCGGGAAATCCGCCTCCAGTCACCAAGCCACCTAAAAAGTCCACAGCACATCCAGGAGACTCAGAAGACAAAATGCTCTCCGCCGGAGCCGACGACAAAAGACAAAGCAGCAATGAGAGGTCCTTACCGAGCCTGGAGACCGGAACGCTTGGTCTAGGAATGATAATATCCTCGGCATGAGATAGCCCTGGTCCTGACGAATCCAACGCAAAAATCGGATCGTCGATTGGAGTCTCGAAGCCCTCGAAATCGAAGTTTCCGTCGAAATCGGACTCCGCCGCCACTTTTGGCGGTCCTTTCGCCGGAGTTGAAGACAACCTCACCACCTCCAATCGACATCACCATCGCCGCCGGAAAACTCGCCGGAGTGCCCGCCAAGCCGCTGCCTGCCGAAGGAGCCGCCGGGACGATCGCCGCGAAGTCCGCACGAGCACCGTCGCCGAGCTCGCCGCCCACTGCTCCGGCCACCGCGTCGCCACCGGAATCTGTCACAGACGGCGCCGACTGAATGACTCCGGCAGGCCCCACCGTGACGGGCCCCACGCTGCCCGAGCCAAAGCCATGCACCTCCTCCCTCGCGCGCGCGCCAAACACCGCTGGAAGCCCGAGCACCACGCCTCTCGCCGCCACGCCGCTGCTCTCCGCCGCCACAGACGCCATCGGTGGACCCCCTACAACCATCGCCGACGTGCCAAGTGGGCCCATGCAGCCGACCCCCTCGCCATGCACCAAGCCGATCGCCGAGTCAACGCCAAGACCAAGACCGAGTTCGGTCTCCTCCACGAAGCTCGCCGGAATCTCGATTCCTGCGCCATCACCTACACGGAATATATCTTCAAGAGATGACGTCCAATCATCAAAGTTCGCCGGAGCACCATCAATGGTGGCCGGAATTTCGACGTCAACAAAAAGATTCGACAAAGAGAACGTACCAGAAAAAAGGACGTCGTCAACGGGGAATTCCCCACCAAGCTCGCCGGATAAAGCCATCACCATCATGAGTAATGAAAACGCAGCCGTCAAGACTCCCCGGAGAAGGCCAATTCGCGATTTTGGATAAGGAGGAAAAGAGAGAAAATTGCCTTAAACCCTAAAAGGTATTTATGAGGTACTATTTCCCCTAATTTCATTTCCCCTTTTATTTTATTCGAATTCTATAGCCTATGCAGCGCAAAATTCGCATAAACTAAGCCCATAAAGCTGATGTTTAAATTTTTAATGATAAAAAACGATCAAAAATGGGCTTTTATACGTTTTTAAATGAAAAATGCCATTTTCAAAGGTTATTCAAAAAGCCTTGGAAATTAAACTTTGAAACTTTGTAAAGATTCATTTTAATTTTCAAACATGAAAACCAAATTAAAATTATTTTCCCGGGTTTTCATGAATTATTTAATTATTTAACGGTATTCATTACAAGTACAAAAATGCGCAATAATTAAGGAACTTTTTAAAGTTTCAAGCTTAATGCGCAATTATTATTTTCAAAGTATTTATTTACCTTCACATGTATTATGTCACTTGATTTTATTTATTTATTTATTGGATTTATTTACGGTGTTCAAAATTAATTTAAAAGGCCTTTATTTTACAAATTGCGCCTGTGAACCTCCAAAAATCAAATAAAATCATAAAAAAGTGACTTGTGATTTATTTAATCAATCCGCTTATGTCATTGACTATGCTCAAGTTATTTTCTCGCTTATTATACGAACATTTTCAAAAATATTTTACAAACACCTAGTTAAAGGAAATTTGCAGTTCCTTGGGAGGACGGAGAGGAGACGAAAATCTCTGACAACCCGGATCCTCGCCAAATAACACAAGTTGCCTTAAGATTTAAAAAAAGTTTCTCGCGCAATACAACTACCCAAGAAAGTGGGGGGTTAATGTTATGTGCATTTTTCGTAACATATAAAAATTGGACCCATTTTGGCAAAAGTCAAAGCCCGCTGAGAAAAGTCAAATCCTGTCATGGTAAGTCAAGGCCCATCACCAACGCCAAAGGCCCGGGACCGAAGAACTAAGACATTGGCGAGGCCTGGGGTCCAAAAGGCGACGAGCGGGCAAGGCGACGAGCCGACTAGCCGACGAGGCGACGAAGCCGACAAGACGACAAGCCGACGAGCCGACAAGGCGACAAGGCGACTAAGTGACGAAGCCGACAAGGCGACGAGGCGACAAGCCGACGAGATGACGAGGCGACAAAGCCCCTCCTCGGAGCTTGGCGAGGGCATCACTTGCAATTATTCTACACGAAAAGAAGATCCGAGACTACGAAGATCTTCGGGAAATCCTCCGGATTTCCCCAAACACAACCTACGGATTCGCGGACAACCCGAAGATATCAAAGACGAATCGAGAAGCATCGGAGACCCTTTTTTGCAGGCAACGGGCCCCGACAACCCCCCTGCTGCAGGGAGAAATTCGTAGGACCCCTGAAAGTGCAATATTCAGGGAAATAGGAGGCCCCTAGGGGTGCAATTCCCAGGAAATTCGCAGGCCCCAAGAGGTGCAATTCCCAGGGAATTTGCAGGCCCCTAGGGTGCAATTTCAAGGAGTTGGTTTCCTATAAATAAGAGCCTTCCCCCCCTCATTTTCACACTCACTCACAGCTTTCTCCAGAGCTTCTCTCTCTATATTTCTCTCTCTAAAAACTCGTCTACTCTAAGGAGGAAAGGACTTAAGTTAAGAGCTGAGATCGATCTAGAAACAGAGTCTCAGGCCTGAGAAGAAGGTTGTTTGACGGGTCAGCTAAGGCATCCTTCGCTAGGTGGGTAACCACGCCACCACCTGCGAGGTCGACAGAGGAAGAAGCGTCTCTTCGTCAGGATAAGGCCCCTCGTCATACGAGGCCACCTACCCCGGCAAGGTCGACAGAGGAGCACACCTCGCCAGGTCAAGGCTCTCGCTGTACTTTGCCAACACGAGGGAGGTTCGACAGTGAGTTCACCCACACCAACGAGGTCAACGAAGAACACATCACGCCGGTATTACCCAGGCATCGGGCCAAGGGTCACCCCCGCGCCGCCAACAACGGCACTTCCGACGAGTCAAACCACATCGTCATTCACCCGCCGTTTATCACTAACCCCGAACTACGTGGGACCTGATTCTCTTAAACTGAGATACGTAGGCAGCCTCACCCAACCATAAGAGACGGGGCACGGGCCCATTCTACCCTTTTTTGCAGGTCCTCCCTCGCCATAGGAGCTCGCCAAGGAAGAAAAAGTACGAAGAATCATCAAGATTAGCACGGAGCTTCATCAAGACCGGAGTTCGCCCAGAAGAGAACATTGCCAAGACAAGGACTCCGCCCGGACGAGGAGCTTCGCCGTGAACCGGACTTCGCCACCACCAAGGAAGTTCGCCGAGGATCGTCAACGATAGTCCGGAGACTCATCCAAGACGATGGAATCGCCTCCAACTTTGTCGATCAACAGTCAACCCGCGTTGACTCAGCATTCAATTATCCTTGTGTTCAGCGGGTCAATCTCGGGACCCGAACCTTGGATCCGACTCTAAGTTAAAGCCATTTTTACGCATTAACAAATATATATATATAAGTATTATTATTAACAATCCTGAGATATATATATATATATATATATATATATATATATTTATAAATATTTTTATACGAAGGTAATATATGCTTACTTAAAGTTAGTGGTCAGATTGATTTTATAAAGGTTTTTAATTAAATATTTAACTAATAAGTATTGAGTACGTAACACTATTTTTTTTAACATCACAGAGTATATATATACATATGTCAAAGCTGGGAACGATGAAAAATAGACACTTAAGGTTAGAGAGTTCTAAGAGGTTACCGAGTCTAAGGCTCATTAGGAAAATATATAAGGGAATTTATGAAAGTTTTGGAATCTGATGTTAGAAAGTAAATAACAGGGATTTTGATCCCGTAAGCAACAACTTGCGTTGAATAGGACTACATTTGCGAGTTAAGGTATGTATAAGTACTCACTTATACCACAACAATAATATTATTTGCATAAATATTTTTAGTATACTTAATGAAGCATGTTGATAATACTTATATTATATGAATGACACATATTTTTACGATAAAATGATATATATATATGTATGTACATATCATTTTTACATGAAAAGTTTTTAAGGCGTCGTACCAGAGACGATTAAGGTCTCCTTATGTTATGATACCATGGCTTGATTTGGTTTGGGTCGCTCCCCCAATCTCTCGTTGGTTTGCGCGCAAGGTACGTACGCAGGGCCCAAATTATGTTAAGAATATGTTTATGTAGTATTATATATGATATAAGATATATGATATATTTTTTATATACAACTTAATATGATGTTGTATTAAACATCATGATATAAGAATATATATGATTTTAAAGCATTTTTTCATATTGTGAGTTATATGAGCTTGTACATACTGGGCGTTAGCTCATTATAGTTGTGATGTAGATCCAGGAGAAACCAGTTGGGAGTTAGGAGCGGATGAAGCGGAACCAGCATCGTGGCATATACAGTGCATAGTAGTGGAACCGATCCTTGAGACTTCCTTTCCGCAAATTTATCATTTTCGTACTTTATTTCAAAACTTAATTATTGTATTAACGACATTTTATCGTTTGGCTTTAAGTTGTTCGTTATGTTTTATGGATCGTTACGAGATTTCGTTTTAAACATATTATAAGGTATTTCTTATTTAAAAAGAAAAAAAAATGATGACAAGTTTAGAAACTTTAATTTTCATAAACAAGATATTTTGACAATTTTAAGTATAAAAAGTAACCGCCGAAAAAGTGGGTCGTTACACAACATAACCGATACCTACCAAAAGTTTAGGGTTTATGCAGAGCACTGCTTAGAAGTTCAAAGTAAAACAAGAACAATAGTCAACCTCTTTGGGATGCTCACTCGGAGTCTCAAACAATGTGTCCAATATTGTAGGAATACAGTCAATGTACATAAAGCAACCTTTTTTTTTATATATTTATTTATTTATTTTATCACAGATGCTGGTTTTTTTTTTTTAATGTTATTAATCATATTTATATTTATAATACACGTTTATATGCTCATCCAGTTGTATCGCGTATTTTGTAATTTAAATTTGACAGAAAAAATTAGAAAAAAAATGTATCGCTTGACATTTGTTGACTTTGGTACTTATGCGCCATATATTATTATTATTTCGGACCGCATCGTCTCAGTTCGTCAAAGTTTAAGTACGTTTTTTTTATATCAATTATCCTTATATTTTATATTATACATATAAAATGTTATTTTTTATTCTTTTTAACTCTTCAGGGTATATTAGATTAATTGCCTCATTAACGAAGAATGGAACATATAATAATACCAAAATTAACAATTCGATTCCTGAATAGGCCACTGATCACCGATTCACCAACAATTGGCACTAAAATACACTCTAGAGATGAAAATATATGTAAAATATGCAAAGTCTTAAAATCTTGATTAGAGTTTGACTTTAAATCTGTTTCGAAGATTGGGTCAATCTTATTAGAGTTATAGAAATTTTGGTATCTAATTCTATCCAATTTCATTTTTGAAATTTTGCAAGGTAGATGTAACATGTTTTTATAAGCATGTGTTATGTGTATATAAATAAAAAAAGATAGATGTAACATTACATGACATGAGATGATAGTGATTTGGTGGTTGAGGGCTTGATGGTGGGTTTTAGATCATGGGTTCGCACCCAACTCAAAATATGTTGTATGTATGTTGACACGTGGCAGGTCCAGAGTAGAGGAAGCAGGGCCATGTGGCAGCACGAGAATGAGCATGGAGAAGAGAGAGAGAAGGGGACCACAAAAAAATATAAAAAATATAAAAGAAAAAGTGTGACGGCCACGTAGTCAGGTGTGTAACGGTGTAAGAAGAATTTAGTTTGCCGGCAACATAAGTGCGACGTTACGTAGTTTCGCCTACATTGTTTGAGGCTGAGCTCTGTCGGGGCAATGGCCAAAGGTTAGGTATTTTCGCCGCAGTTAACCCTTTGGAAAATTAGATTTGAACTCCAAAGTAAAAGAAAAGAAAGAATTTTAGGGCCCCAAAATACTATAAATTTTCGTGTTGATTTAAAATGGTGCAGCTGATAAGCAAGGTGGACATAAAAACGACAATAATATGAGGAACAAGGACAAGCAGAAAATGACATGAGGAACTGTTAAAATCGACCGAAATGACATGAATAGAAAACTAAAGAAAAGAAATAATAAGAGAAAATAAACAAACATGGAGTAACACGACAACTCTTTATAAACACGAGAAATTACTAGAAAAAACGACAGAGAAATAGTAAAATGACAAAGAGACGCAAACTACTTGCAGAGAGATTCGTTAAATTTCTAATTGCAGCAATGACAGAGAGATTCGTTAAATTTCGAGTTTTGCTCGTTTGAGGATTCTCAAGCCTCTGTCCGAGAAGCTTTGTTTAATGAATTTGAATGATAAACTTTGTAATAGAAAGGTGCACTCCGTGCCTTGTGGGCAAATTACCTCCTTTTGAATTTGTCATGGAAAAACATTCAACCACCTTGTCTACGTAAGATGCTTGCGATAAAGCGAGAAGCTTGTTCTTCCTATCTCGGATGATTTGTATTCCGAAAACATAACTAGCTTCTCCTAGATCCTTCATTTGGAATTGGTCTGCCAACCAAAATTTCACATTGGGCAATGTATCCCGATCGTTACCGATCAATAAAATGTCATCCATGTATAACACAAGGAAACCCACCTTTTTTCCGTCAGAGTTTATAAATGCAAGCCTCAGTGATGTTCTCTTCGAACCCTTAGGTTTTGATGGTCTCATCAAACCATAAGTTCTAAGACCGGGATGCTTGCTTCAATCCATAAATGGACTCGATTAATCTGCAAACCTTTCCTTTCTGGTCTTTCTTCACGAACCCTTCTGGTTTATCCATATAGATGTTTTCGTTTATGTAGTCATTCAGAAATGCGGTCTTGACATCCATCTGCCAAATCTCGTAATCGAGAATACAGAGAATCCGGATAGACTTAAGCATAGTGACCGGAGAGAAAGTTTCTTCATAATCTATTCCCTCTTTCAGGGTATAACCCTTGGCGACTAATCTAGCTTTGAAGGTTTATACCTTCCCGTCAGCTCCTCTCTTCCTCTTGTAGATCCACTTACACCCGATGGACCTAAATCCTTCTGATAGTCTACAAGTTCGCAGACTTGATTGGAATCCATCGATTCCATCTCTTGGTTCATGGATTCCAGCCAATTTCCATTATCAAGGCCCTTCATCGCTTCCGTGAAACTAGAACAATCTTCAACTCTGCTTTCTAGGACATAAAGATTATGACCCATTAGGTGCTCGTAGCATCGATGGGCTGTCTCAGCCTCCCACTACGTCTGAGCACCCGCGGTTCCTGAATTGGAACTGTGGTTTCAACTCCCGTTTCTCTTACAAACTCTGTCGGTGAAGCTGTGAGTCTAAGTTCCTTTACTATTAGTTTACTTCGAGGCTTATAGTTCGTCATATAATCTTGCTCCAAGAAAGTAGCATTTGTTGAAACAAAAACTTTCTTAACAAAATGATTATAAAACAAACCTCCTTTTGTTTCTCTTGGATATCCCACAAACACAGACGTTTGTTCGTGATTCCAACTTATTCTTTGTTCCCGATCGCACATGTGTGGGAGATCACCAAATTCTGATATGTCGAAGAGAGGGAACTCTTCCATTCCATAACTCATGAGGAGTTTTAGGTACTGACTTTGACGGTACCATATTTAGAATATTTGCTGTAGTCAACAAGGCATAACTCCAAAATGTATTCGGCAAAGTCGAATAACTTAGCATAGATCTTACCATCTCAAGTAATGTTCTGTTTCTCCGTTCTGCAACACCGTTTTGTTCTGGTGTGCCGGGAGAAGTCAGCTGAGATACGATTCCCTTTTCAATAAGGGAATAGATTATGAACGAAGGGTTTTCAACGTTAAGCTGAGCTGATTCTCAGATCCTGCAAAAAATTCCTTGAACTTACCAAAAGTTTCTGATTTTCTTTGCATAAGATATACATATCCATATCTTAAATAATCGTCTATGAAAGTGACGAAGTATTCAGAACCTCCTCTGGCTTGTGTATTTAAAAGACCACATACATCTGTTCAAAAAAAAAAAAAAAAAGACCACATACATCAGTATGTACAAGCTCAAGAGATTTGGTGGCTCTATGACCTTTTGCCGAAAAAGGTCTCTTATTCATTTTACCTTTTAGACAGGGTTCGCTAACAGGCAGATAACCGATTGTAAGTTCTCTAAGTTGTCCATCTTTGACCAGCCTGTTTATCCTATCTAGACTAATATGACCCAATCTTAGATGCCAGAGATATGTTTCAATATCTTTATCTTTCTTAAACTTTTTCGTTGACTTGATTCTTGCAACATCAAACATTTATGTATGATAGCAATCCTTTCCATTCGGTCACAGTAAATACAAACAGTTTTCTTCATTCGTTGTACAAACATATTCACCTTTCATGAATATCACTAAGTCAACTCCGCGATATTTCAAAGTGTATCCTTGTTTATACAGAAGAAAAGCTGAAAGGATATTCCTACAAACTTGTGGATAATAGAATTCATTGTTAACAAAAAAGTGTTTATTACCAAAGTTTAAACGAAGATTTCCAACAGCTTTCGCTGCTATGTATTCTTCGTTTCCATCTTTAAGAGCAGGTCCATTGTTAATTTCTCTGATCGAGTCTAAAAGATCGATGTTGTTACATGCATGGTGATTTGCTCCTGAGTCTAACAATCAGTTGGATGTTAGGTCCTCCGCATAATACGCATACAAGGAAGGTAATATCTAATTTCTTCTATACTCCGACGTATTTACCTGGGGTTTTACTCCTTGACTGTCTTCGTAACATCGTTTCTTTTTCGTCAGATTGCTTATGTCTGCTCATCACAATTCATATTTGGATATTTGGGATTAAAGAATAAGGAAAATGAAAGTAACCAAAATGATTCCTAAATACGATGATGTGTTGAGTATGACACGAGAATCTGTCGACATAAAGAAAAAACTTATCAAAATTTTGTTCAGCGAATGTTTTATTAATGATTTGAAAACAGAGTACTTTTTCATTGTACTGAAGGACAAACATGGAAAAAAATCATTATTCTCTGTTTACAAGGTAATTTAGCAACTGATACGTGGTTGCAGCTTCTCCAGCATACTAACCACGCACTACCTAAACAGAGTTTGGTCGCAACTCTTATTAATTTGCAAAAACTTACCACAAGTTATCACGCAAATTAACTACCCACTTTAAAACGGCCATGCAACGAATTTAATCATCACGTGCAAGAGTAACCCACCGATTTTTGGTTTACAGACTTAACTCAATCAATCACCGACTTTAGGAGCAGATCTAGCTTACACACGGCCGTTGAAATACATCTGCTCACCTTATCTATAAACAAACCTATACGGTGACTTATCAGTTGCATAACTCAAACCTTTCCGTAGAAGGCCAGATATAGTTGACACGAGGTGTTATACAACTTGTCATTGTACCGGCAACTAGTGGAGACCTTCTTTCGCTAACTCTTGCTATTTTAACTATAAATGGTTTCACCATCTAAAATAATCACAGTTATCTAGGCTAAACTCTAAACTAGGAACTTACATTTTAATTATCTGAATTAAAATTAATCCTATATGTTTTAAGCTCCCATTAATAAGCTTATTCCTAGGCTATCAATTAATATACCAGGTATACTAAGAACCTAAATAAAATCATATATTAATTACGGTAGTGATAGATTAAGGCGTGTTCTCCAGGCAGATGGGAAGGGCCCCTAACCGGCCATCCTAAGGGACGTATACCGGCCCCACTTTCGATTCGATCATTCTAGTCAAGAACACGGCCCTTAGAATTTCTCCATAATTAATAATGAAGTTATTTATTGATTAATTATCTATATCTAAATACTCAAAAATAAATTATCAATATATCAATGTCACTTAGCCAACTATGTGCCATAATCGTGCTTTGAAAATTGGATAATTAAATTAATCGTTTATCTATGGAAAAATAAATTAAAATGTCAAATAATTAATTCTTACTTAAAAGAACTAATTATCCATTTTAATTATTTAATTAAACAATTTAATTAAATGGATTTTATTTTTAAGGATAGGGTTTCAAATAAAATATATAAATATATTTTAATATATTTAAAACAAACTTAAATCTGGCCCAAACCCCAATCGAAACCGGGCTAGAAGCCCAGCCCGATTTGGGCTTCTCCGGGCTCACAAAACGCGGCCCAGTCCTGCTTACCGAGGCGCGGTAGCACCGGTCTAGTTCGGACCAGCTTTCCGCACCTCGCGGGATTGGTGCGCACAGCCCGTGGGCTGGACAGCTTGTTGTGAACTAGTCAAGATCGGACTGGCCGCGGTCAGGTGCGGCAGCTACGCCTAGCCCGAGGGCTGGGCAAACTGTTTGGCATAAACCGGTCCAGTTTTGGATCAGTTTCCCACCACCTACAGTTGGATCGAATGGCCCAACACCTATACCTGCCCATCCCGTGGACCGGTTCGATCGTCGTGGGTTGGGAAAAATCTCAGCCCTAAATCACGAATTCGGGAAGCCATTTCGGCTTCCCGAAACCTTAACCAGTTAGGGTTTTGAGGTCAAAACCCTAATGCGATTTAAAAAAAAAAAATCAAAAATCAAAAATATTATTTACCAAAAATAATAATAAATATTTTCCCTAAAATCCCTTTTTCCAAAAACGAATTACCAAATAATTATCCTGGGAAATATTAAAAATCAAATATCAAGAACTGAAGCTCTGATACCAATTGTTGGGTGTCTGATTCTCGCGAATCACCCCTGATTAATATTCGATTACCTTAGGGGTGCGTACGGTAACCTCGAAAAATATTTTCATAGAAATTAGAGTCCCATACCAAAAATTCTCATTACCCTATCCAACTCATAAGATTCGAAATTAGTCATCTCAGTCGTGATATCTAATTTTCGAAAATTATTTCTCACATATTCAAGATTAATTGAGCCATTACGTATTAATAAATAATTGTCCTAATCAATATATACAATTGCGTACCTTTTTTTGATCCACAATTTTGTTGCGCAATTCTTATCTTCGTTTGATCTTCATTCTTCGCGTTCTTGAGCTCCTGCGAATTTGCTTGTAACAAAATCCTCTTGATTGAATCTCGAAGATAGCACCCACGAGCCTTTCGATGTATACTCCGGATCTGGATCGCCGGGATGTGTGGGCTCCCACTAAATAGAACCCTAAAGCTCGAATTTCTCTGGTATAATTAACCTAGAGAAAATCGCAGAAACTCTAGAGAGAGAGAATTCGAAATATGAAGTGAAGTGTGAGTTATGATTTCGGGTTTCATGGCTTTCCTATTTATAGGGAAACTAGCTCAACCACTTTGAGATAATATGTTAACTACTTGGAGATAATCACGCTAAGATTTGATTTAATTATTAAATCAAATAAAGAATAAATCCAAATCAAATCTTTTTCAGAAAATACCCTAAAAATTTAATAAACCAAATCTTTTATATTTTCAAGATTCATTATCATAAATTTGCATATATTAATAAATCTCGAATTTTATAATTAATTCTCTCTATTAAATATTTCAGGTATAAATACCAATATTTAATTTCTTTAACTTTCAAAAAAAAAAAAAACTGTGTCATATTCAGGTTTAAGATGAAAACTGTTATTATCATAAATCTCAAACCGTCTGTCAGAATGACACGATTCAAAAAGATATTTCTACTAGAATTTAATTTCCTACAACTCTGGGGTTATCCAAAGAATAAATTCTTTATCTTTTTCCAGATTCTGTTTTGACTAAAAGTTTAGTACTTTTGCCACTTTAGGTTGATCATGATTTATGTAACCAAGTCACAAATCATATCTTATCAGTTTCATTCTATGTTCTAAAAACATAATAATTTATTGTTGCGAACTTATGGAGCTAGAAAGGGGACAAATGGACACACGTACTTAAGCTTCAGTAAAAGTGAAGAGCTTTCACCAACTTCGGTTACATTCCACTATAGCCCGAAGTTGGACTCTTTAGTACGTGAAATTATATCTTCTTGACTCAGGAGTCCATTGATACAATCAGATTATCTGAATTCAAGTTTTTGTATTATTGTGATTCCCGTCTTAGTCGGGTTGATCTCTGTATACCCTTTAAACGACACAACCGTTGCTCTATGATTATAGCGAAATTACTCACCTAATTATTTATGAAGTCGTTAGGCTCCGGATGAGTACTTGTTTGCTTCCCACAAATCACAACAAGGAAATCATAAAGTTATTATCCATATTTCTAGTCATGCAGTTTGCTACAGTCAACATTCCGATCCCAAAATAAAATTGTTGGGAATACTTGATTGTAAACTGAAATGATTAAATCAAAGATCGTTTAAGTTAAACCGTACAAACTCATACTATCTCAGGACTTCAACTGATTCAATTTGATCATCGGTCGACTTCTTTACTAACTATCATTGACGGATTGATGCGTTCATAGTAAGTCTCGTCCGTCCAATATAAAGATACTTCATACTTGACTTTATCTCAATTTGTGCGGACCAGCACCATGATCCGTTAATAGATCACTACCAAATTGTGATTGAGTTTATCGATAGTTTTCACGATCATCAATTCCCATTAACGATCTGAACTATGGACATGTTGTTAGTTATTATATAGTGTATGTTAAACCTCCTCACTTAGACCCAATGTGATAGCATAATACACAATTGCAAAACATTCATTATACTGATAAGAAAAACTGAAACAAGATTGTCATTGATAAGTTATAAACATAACCTTTAACTAAGGAAAAACCATGATCATATACAAGTGGAATTAGCATCTGAATTTTAGGGCATACTAATTGTTAATGTCGGATTTGGTCAAATCCATCCTCAACACAAGTCGTGTCATTTTTTCCATAAACGACATGAGGGAAGGCGAGGAAGTTCTTCGCCCGAGGGGGCAAACGAGGCGTATCCCCGAGGAGGATTATCTCCGAGGGGGTTCTACCGCGAGGAAGTATGGCCGCACAAAAGCAGATCGCGATGAAGTGTCTCATCACGTTCGACAAGGAGTTTCGTCATGATGGTTTATACAGAGACGAATGACGGCTGACAGGATGTGCATTTAATGAAGCCGACCTACTCAGTCGATGAGAAGCACCAGTGACGAAGCTTGCAGGGCCGAATGACGGCTGACGGGATGCGCATTTAATGAGGCTCACCTACCTGTAATGACAGTCTGCTCGGAAGTGACGTAAAGCAGGGATTAACCATGCTTCCCTCGAATCACTCTGGGAAGCGAATGATTAAAGAGAAAAAAAGGCGGGAAAGACGCGAGGGGGACATAATGTAGACTCTATAAAAGGCAAGAGAAGCCCCATTTGTAAGGGGGTTGGTTCAGAAAAGGGGAAAAATATAGAAAAAGCCCAGGAAAAAGGGAGAGATGTCCTATAATAGAAAGACTATAGAAATAGAGAAAGCCTTCGCTCACGATCCTTCATCTGTCCAGATATTCAACGAAAGAAAACCGAGCTCATATCGGAAAATATAATAAAACAAAGATATTCACTGATTGTTGTTGTTAATTTGTTATTGGTGATTATTTTTGTGACTGAAAAAGGGCGGTGAAAATCGCCCTCTACAGTTTGGCGCCCACCGAGGGGCTTTGTTTTCTTTCTAACTCACAGCCAGGAATTTGGAGGAGCATGACATTATCAAGCGACGCCATCATCAGCAACGAGGCCCGACCTCGAGGAGACCGGCGGTGGCTGCTCGAGGTGATGATTAAATGTGCGAAAACAGTGAGCAGGGCCTAAGGGATAACTCAAAAGGCAGGAGTGACGCAAGGGGGGGGGAGACGTACGGACTCCTTGCATTGAAAAGAGGTAGACGTATAGTCGGCTAATCAGAAGAGGGAATGCATGCGCACTAATAAACCGGAGTGATTCCCGAAGCGTTGCGAAGTGACAGCGGGGTCAGAGAATACGAAGAGTCTTGCGTGCGGGGCAATCAACGGTTAAGAATAGGAGGTTTGGGAAAGACCATGAAGACCAAGTTTGCGGAAGTGAAAAAAAAAACTCGGTTAACTCCCAGATAAATCCCAATCATTCCACCCAGAAAATAGAAAGTTCCTTTCTTACTCCAAAACAAGTATCTGTTAGTGTTTTCTCGATACAGGGGGAGAAAGCATACGAAGAAAAGATGGCGCTCGGGGAAGGAATTACTGGCCAAAGCTATACGAGCGAGTCCGGGATGGTCGTCGAAGAAGGTTGGGGACGGCCCAAGGAAGACACGGCGGAAGCACGAGAAGGAGATGATCACGCGATGATGGACGGTTGGAAGAATGAGGAGTGGCCGGAGAGCGATGAGCCGTGTCCAATGATGGAGGACACCACGGAGAGCCAACAGGACCAGGAGGAGCCAAGGGTCTCAGGTGAACCACACCCCGCAATGGAACTTGTCCTGCTGTATCTTAGCCTTGAGGAACTCCTTGCGATGGAGACGGTGTGCACATCATTGCGCGACGAGGTTCGGGGGAACAGCCTTCTGTGTCGCAACCTCAGTATCGACGACCCGATGAGCGAGCGGCTCGAAGATGAGAATCTTCTGAATCTGGCGAGGAGGTCTCAAGGGAGGATGGAGACCCTGACGCTGAATAGGGGCTTCGAGATCACCAACGCCGCGTTGAGGATAATTCTGTAGGATAACCCAACAATCATAAAGTTATGCCTGCCGAGATGCCACCGAATCACCACAGACGACGTGGTCAACAACCTGTCCACCATAAAGCACGGAATAAAATTCCTAAGGGTCAACAGGCTCGGGTTCAGTTACGAGGGGTTCAGTTACAAAGAGGGAGCCAGGGCCAGACTCGAGGACCTTCCCGCGCTGCTCGCGGCAGGGAGCCCGACCAACGACCTCGAGCAGCAGAAGCTCGAGGAGGATTATCTCCGAGGGGGTTCTAGCGCGAGGAAGTATGGCCGCACAAAAGCAGATCGCGATGAAGTGTCCCATCACGTTCGACGAGGAGTTTCGTCATGATGGTTTATACAGAGCCGAATGACGGCTGACAGGATGTGCATTTAATGAAGCCGACCTACTCACTCGATGAGAAGCACCAGCGACGAGGCTTGCAGGGCCGAATGACGACTGACGGGATGTGCATTTAATGAGGCTCACCTACCCGTAATGACAGTCTGCTCGAAAGTGACATAAAGCAGGGATTAACCATGCTTCCCTCAAATCACTCTGGGAAGCGAATGATTAAAGAGAAAAAAGGCGGGAAAGACGCGAGGGCGACATAATGTAGACTCTATAAAAGGCAAGAGAAGCCCCATTTGTAAGGGGGTTGGTTCAGAAAAGAGGAAAAATAGAGAAAAAGCCCAGGAAAAAGGGAGAGATATCCTGTTATAGAAAGGCTATAGAAATAGAAAAAGCCTTCGCTCATGATCCTTCATCTGTCCAGCTATTCAACGAAAGAAAACCGAGCTCATATCGGAAAATATAATAAAACAAAGATATTCACTGATTGTTGTTGTTAATTTGTTATTGGTGATTATTTTTGTGACTGGAAAAGGGCGGTGAAAATCGCCCTCTACACTAATCAGGTACGTCCAACATGTTCGAGGCTTCGTCGGTCACCTTTTGAGGCCTTATCAAGAAGGTATTATTATAGTTCTTGTTAAGCGTATTTTTTGAACCATATAAAATTGATCCCCGTTGGAGAACTATTAGCAAAGTCAAAGACCGAGAGCCCATGACCCAACTCATTCTGCGAGGCACAGAACCCCGAAGGCCCAAAAGACGAAACCCAAGACCGAAGTCTCCATCTAAGAAGGCGATTCGGATAACTCAACGAGGTTATCATAACCCCGAGAAAGTCATTGACCAAGGAGCAAGGGGATGAAGACCATTGTTTGTCATGTTTTATAATATGCCCTCTATACATATGCTAATCCCCTTCACTGAGATTATGGACGTCTTTCCTTGTATAGATAATATAACTTATTAATGATAATCTTATATAGTTATATCCTAGATAATATAAAATTAAATATTTCATCCCAAAGTTCTATACGATTTACAATTATGCTAAGTCATCACACAGAGTATATATGTGAGGAGGTTTGGCTTGCATAAGTTAAGAACTTGAAGTGGTATTCATGGTTAGATTAGAAAGTGGGAACTTCTAATTGGTAAACGCCATTAGTGAACTCAAAACACCGTAGCTGATGATCTATTACCGGATCAGGTGCTAGTCCCGCACTTTTGAGGGTCACTGGGTATTGGAGTTTCTCCATACCCAACGGACAGACTTAACACCTGAAATCATCAAGTAAGACCGTCACTGGTGAAAGTAAGATTAAGTCACAAGGATGATCAGATGGAATCGGTTGAAGTTCTGAGCATCATGGACTTGTACGGTTCAAGTCACATGATCTTTGATTTGATTGTTACAGTATTCCTAATCAATTTCATTTTTTGATCAGAAGGTTGACCGGGACAAGTTGCATGGATGCAGATGGATAACAAGTTTATGATTTCTTTATTATGACTCATGGGGAAAAAAATAAGTACTCATGTACATCTCATTGATTTAATAACCCAATGAGCGATTAGTTTGTAAGATTAATAGAATACAGAGCTGTCATCAAAGGGCAGTACGGCAGCTAGTACCCTTTGATAAGAATCATAATAAATACGAAAATCATGATTACCGGAATCTGATTGTATCAATGGACTCCTGTGTCAGGATTAGATTAAATATTATTACTCAAGAGTGTGTTCAACTTCGAGCTATAGTGGAATGTAATCAAAGTTGGTGAAATTTCCTCATATCACTTCAGCTTGAGTAATATGTCCATTAGTCCCCTTTGTAGCTTGACAAGAGTGACACCGCATTAAATATTAATTTGTTGAATATGGGATGGATCCAATTAGACTTTATTTGAAACCTAGGTCACGAAATGTCTATTTACCTTAAGTGGCAAAAGTACCAAAGTTTTGGTACAATCCGGGAAGTAAAAAATTAATAAATAGAATTTGACCCATGTACAAGCACAATATTGTGGGAAATCAAATTCTAGAAAGTTATCAATTTGAATCACGCCATTCTGATGAACGGAGCGAGAGTTATGCTCAAAACAGTAATCCGAGTAAAAGCCAGATTAAGGTCTGTACGGAGCTGCGAATTTAAAATAGAATTAAATATCGGATTTATTTCCTGGAATATTTAATTGATAATATAATTTTAATTATTAATAATTAATAATTTATTATAATTGTTATGTGCATTTATCGTAACATATAAAAATTGGGCCCATTTGGGCAAAAGTCAAAGCCCATTAACAAAAGTCAAAGCCCATCACCAAGGTCAAAGCCCACCAAGGAAAGTCAAAGACCCGAGGCCGACGAACCAAGACATTGGCGAGGCCCGGAGTCAAAAAGACAACGAGGCGACAAGCCGACGAGGCGACACGCCGACGAGGCGACACGACGACGAGATGACACGCCGACGAGGCGACACGCCGACGAGGCGACAAGCCGACCAGGCGACAAGCCGACCAGGCGACGAGGCGAAAAGACGACAAGGCGACGAGGCGACAAGCCTACAAGACGATAAGGCGACAAGCCGACGAGCCGACAAGGCGATGAGGCGACAAGCCGACGAGGCGACAAGGCGACAATCCGACGAGCCGACAAGGTGATGAGGCGACAAGGCGGCAAGCTGACAAGCACCCTCGTCATAACTTGTAATTATTCCACACGACGAGCAGATCCGAGACTACGAAGATCTCCGGGAGACATCAAAGACGAATTGAGAAGCATCGACGACCCTTTTTGCAAGGCTTGGGAACTCGACAACCCCCCCTGTAGCAAGGGAGAAATTCGTAGGCCCCTGGAGGTGCAATTTCAGGGAATTAGTTTTCCTATAAATAGGAGCCCTCCCCCCCTCATTTCCACACTCACTCACAGCTTTCTCCAGATCTTCTCTCTCTAGCTTTCTCTATCTAGAAAGTCGCCCCTCTCCCCCCCTGATGCGGATCTTGATAGCGGTATTAGACTGCCGAGCATTATCGAGCATAGCGGGATTACTTTGACTAGCGGGAGCAGAGAAACTAGCGGTATTGGAGTAACTAGCGGTAATGGAGCTCGTGAGTATAACGGGAATGGTATTTACTTGGTTTCCACATTTGAATTCGTGGTCTAAGTAAAGCCCTTGGTAATTGTGTTAGTTTTAATTATGTTAGTGGGGTGTATTTATTTTTTGAGTTGTCCAAGGGTTAAGTATGGTCATTAGTAGTGTCTTGAGTCTTGTAATAGCCTTAAATGGTAGCTATGGTCGTGGGGACGTGGTGCTCTCTTTATGGGGCTGTTTTGAGTCTTTGTGGAGAAGTTGGAAAGCCTTAGAAAGTAGCTGAAGGGACTGTACGAAAATGTAACTTATCAGCTCTATTAAAAGAGCAAGAATGCAATGAGAAAAGCATATTATGTTTGATAAAAAAAAAACTCTCAAAGTTATCTTTGTGAAAACCCTCTTATCTCTTGGTGGATTCCTTGAGTGGCGAGTGTAGAAACTTATCTTTCGGTGGATTCTGGGAGTGGCATTTCTTGTACCAGAAACTTATCTTTCGGTGGATTCCGAGAGTGGCGTTTCTTCTATCCTAGGTTTATCTTGGTGGATTCCGAGTGGCGCCGTTGTTATCTTTACTTTTCGTCTTGCTTTGTCAATATACTAGACCCGGTTGTTACCGGTCCGGTATCAGTTGGTATCAGAGCCAGGTTGCTTGTTCACGGTTTCTTATCATCATCCAAATGGCAAGGCGTGGAAACCTTATTCCTCCAAACTTTCAGACGGCTACGGAGTATGAAAGAGAGATGGAGATGGCTACGATGAGGGAAGCGATGGCTGATCTTCAGCAACGCTTGGCCCAAATGGAAGGACAGCAGCATCACCGTCAACAATAGCGTAACCATGGCGTTGACGTGAATCCTTTTCATGTTGAAGTCTCCAGCGATGAAGACGATGGGCCTCAAGGGAGAAATCAGCCCTAACGTTACGAAAGTGACGTAAAGGTTGACGTACCTAAGTTTGACGGAAGATCTCATGGCGAAGCATTTCTCGATTGGCTGTATACGGTGGAGAGGATCTTTGAATTCAAGGATTATTCTGACGAGAAGCGAGTCAAACTGGTGGCTATCAAGCTAAAGGGTTATGCATCCCTTTGGTGGGAACGAGAACGACTACGAGAAGGAAGACGAGCGATCTGAACGTGGGAGAAGATGAAGAGAGAGCTCAAGAGGATGTTCATTTCAGATGGTTACAAGCAAGACAACTATTTGAAGTTTCACAACTTCAAACAGCTCGATCTTTCTATTGAATATTATACTCGCGAGTTTGAGTATCTTATGCTTAAATGCGACATGGTGGAACCTGAAGAACAAACGGTGGCTCGTTACCTTGGCGGTCTCAAAAGAGATATTCCAGAAGCTGTTCGACTTCAACCATATTGGACGTTTAATGACATTCGGAAGCTAGCGGAGAATATTAAAAGGCAGCGCAAAGAGGCAAAGAAGTACACACCAAAGAACACGGGATATGGAGTCAAGATTACCGGCGGGGCATCTTCATCGAAGACGACCTTTGACAATGCATCAACTTCCTCGAAACCCAAACTCAAATCCGAGAAGACTTCCCCACCAATCAATTCCGGCGCTTCGAGGAAATGTTTCAAATGTCAAGGTTTTGGTCATATCGCTGCAGATTGCCCGAATCGAAGGGTAATTACCATGGTAGAAGCAACCATAGCCGACAATGAAGATGAAGAAGAAGAACAAGAACCAATCTACGACGAGGAAGAATGCGTTGAAGAACCCGATGAAGGAGATGTTCTGGTCATCCGACGACTCCTTAACTCCAACCACATGAACAAAGACCCATGGTTGAGAGACAACATCTTCCAGACCCGGTGTACTTCAAAGGGGCATGTGTGCAATGTCATCATTGATGGAGGCAGCTGCACCAATGTTGTTGCCGAAGAAATGGTGCAAAAGCTTGGCTTGAAGACGGAGCCTCACCCTCATCCTTATCGCATTCAATGGTTCCAAAAGGGAAATGGACAGAAAGTAACAAAGAGGTGTTTGGTAGCGTTTTCCATTGGAAATAACTACAACGATGAAGTCTGGTGTGATGTTGTTACCATGGATGCTTGTCATGTGTTATTGGGAAGACCGTGGCAATACGATAGAAGAGCGATTCATGACGGATTCAACAACACTCATTCCTTTACCAAGGATGGTCGACGGATCGTGTTGGCACCCTTGAAGCCGGAGAAGATCACAGCAACCTCCGAATCGAAGAAGCACTCTTTGCTCACCGGTTCATAGGTTACACAATCTTTATCCAATTGTGAAGCTGTTTTTATTCTCTATGTGAAGGAAACATAGGACAACAAGAAGGAGTTGCCCGAAGCGGTTCAAATCCTTTTAAAGGAGTTTCAAGATTGCACACCAGAGGAGATACCGAGTGGCCTACCGTCATTGCGAGGAATTCAACACCGTATTGATTTAGTACCGAGATCTTCTCTACCCAACAAAGTAGCCTACCGGCTCAACCCGAAGCAATAAGCCGAGTTGCAACGACAAGTCGAGGAGCTGATGGAAAAAAGGGCTGATTCGAGAGAGCTTGAGCCCTTATGTGGTTCCTGCCCTCTTAGTTCCAAAGAAGGATGAAACATAGAGACTGTGCGTGGATAGCCGAGCCATCAACAGGATAACGGTCAAGTATCGTTTTCCCATTCCAAGGTTAGATGACCTTCTTGATCAGTTTCATGGTAGCACAATATTCTCCAAGATCGATTTGCGCAGTGGTTATCATCAGATTCGTATGCAACCGGGAGATGAATGGAAGACAGCTTTCAAGACGGGGATAGGTTTGTACGAATGGCTTGTTATGCCGTTTGGATTGTCTAACGCTCCTAGCACGTTTATGCGCCTCATGATTCATGTTTTCAAGCCATTGATAGGAATATGTGTGGTTGTCTATTTTGACGATATTTTGGTGTATAGTAAGAGCAAACATCATCACTTGAAGCATTTAAGGCAGGTCTTTGAAGTTTTGAGGAGTGAAAGCTTGTATGTCAACTTAAAGAAGTGCGAGTTTCTGGTGGAGAGCCTCATTTTTCTTGGATATGTGGTGTCCAAGGATGGAATCAAGGTGGATGAATCGAAGATCAAAGCAATCTCCATGTGGCCAATTCCGAAGTCTCTTTTTGACATCCGAAGTTTTCATGGCATGACTTCTTTCTACCGCCGGTTCATTAGAGATTTCAGTACGGACGTTTCACCAATCACCGAGTGCATGAAAGGTGGAGTTTTCAAGTGGACAAAAGAAGCCCAAGATAGTTTTGAGCTGATAAAGAAGAAGATGACAGAGGCACCAGTTCTTGCCTTACCGGATTTCTCCAAGATGTTCGAAGTGGAGTGTGACGCTTCCAGAGTGGGCATCGGGGCTGTCCTTAGCCAAGAAGGCCGAGCTATTTCATTTTTCAGTGAGAAGCTCAATGAAGTGAAGAGGAAGTACTCGGCATACGACAAGGAGTTCTATGCCATCATCCGAGCATTGGCGAACTGGAGTCACTACCTTTACCCTAATGTTCATTACGGGAGGCGATCATAAGGGAGGCTCATGCGAGTGGACTAGCTGGTCATTTTGGTCGCGATAAAACCGTCGCGCTTATGGAAGAAGACTTCTTTTGGCCAAAGCTAACGCGGGATGTAAGGTAGATCGTTGAGCAGTGTGAGGCTTGTCGGCACGCCAAGATGTATGGGAGCAACGCTGGATTATACATGCCACTTCCAATCCTTAATGCTCCGTGGGAAGATGTGAGTATGAATTTTATTTTGGGACTTCCCAGGACCCAGCGTCACAAGGACTTAATCATGGTGGTGGTTGATCGATTCTCGAAGATGGCTCATTTTGTTTCGTGCGGCAAAACAGCGGATGCCACCAACATTGCCGATCTCTATTTTCAAGAGATTGTGAAGCTACATGGGGTTCCAAAGACAATCACGTCTGATCGGGATGCTAAGTTCCTTAGTCATTTTTGGAGAACTCTTTGGCGAAAGATGGGCACGATGCTGCAATATAGTACTTCACACCATCCGCAAACCGACGGACAAACCGAGGTGGTCAACCGATCATTGGGAGCATTGTTGAGAAGCCTTGTCAATAAGAACATAAGGGGGTGGAATTTGTCTCTTGCACATGCTGAATTTGCTTACAACCGGTCCACTCATTCAGCCACGAAGTCCAGCCCATTCGAAGTTGTCTATGGCAAGAATCTGAATTCCCCTTTGGATTTGGTTCCCTTGAAGACGGAGACGAACTTTAGTGGAGCATCAGATGAGCGAGCCAAGTTTATCAAGCAATTGCACTCTCAGGTCAGAGACAAGATCTTGAAGCAAGCGGAGAAGTATGCTCAACAAGCCAATAAGCATAGGCGGAAGGTAACTTTTCATGTTGGTGATAAGGTATGGATTCAGCTACGGAAGGAACGATTTCCAAATCGAAAGTATCCTAAGCTACAACCGAGAGCAGACGGGCCTTTCACCATTGTGGAAAAAGACAATGACAACGCATACAAGGTGGAGCTTCCTGATCACTATGGTGTTTCAGCAACTTTCAACGTTGCCGATCTATCACCGTTCGTCGATGATGAACCGCTAGACTCGAGGTCGAGTCTTTTTCAACCGGGGGAGAATGATGCAGATCCTGATAGCTGTATTGGACTGTCGAGCCTTATCGAGCATAGCGGGATTACTTTGACTAGCGGGAGCTGAGTAACTAGCGGTATTGGAGTAACTAGCAGTATTGGAGTAACTAGCGGTAATGGAGCTCGTGAGTATAACGGGAATGGTATTTACTTGGTTTCCACATCTGAATTCGTGGTCTAAGTAAAGCCCTAGGTAATTGTGTTAGTTTTAATTATGTTAGTGGGGTGTATTTATTTTCTGAGTAGTCCAAGTGTTAAGTATGGTCATTAGTAGTGTCTTGAGTCTTGTAATAGCCTTAAATGGTAGCTATGGTCGTGGGGACTTGGTGCTCTCTTTATGGGGCTGTTTTGAGTCTTTGTGGAGAAGTTGGAAAGCCTTAGAAAGTAGCTGAAGGGACTGTACAAAAATGTAACTTATCAGCTCTATTAAAAGAGAAAGAATGCAATGAGAAAAGCAGATTATGTTTGATAAAAAAAAACCCTCTCATCTCTTGGTGGATTCCTTGAGTGGCGAGTGTAGAAACTTATCTTTCGGTGGATTCCGGGGTGGCGTTTCTTGTACCAGAAACTTATCTTTCGGTGGATTCCGAGACTGGCGTTTCTTCTATCCTAAGCTTATCTTGGTGGATTCTGAGTGGCGCCGTTGTTATCTTTACTTTTCGTCTTGCTTTGTCAATATACTAGACCCGGTTGTTACCGGTCCGGTATCACCCCCCCCCCCCCCCAGCAAGAATTGCAAGCTTGCTGGCTGAGGCCCGACTGAGAGGAGTTCTAGAAGAAGAGTCTTAGCTCGACAAGAGAAGTTGTTTGATGAGTCAACGAAGGCATCCATCGCCGGGTAATCAAGGCCCTCGCCGTGATACGAACTTCACCACCACGAGGGAAGTTCGACGGGGAGCTCGCCAACACCCGCGGGGTCGACAGAGATCATCCCTTAACAGGTTAGGCGCCCTCGCCAACCTCGACAAGGTCGACAAGGAACACCCCTCGTCAGGTCAAGGCTCTCGTTGTGATACGAACTTTGCCACCATAAGGGAAGTTTGACAGTGAGCCCGCCAACACCAACGAGGTCGACAAAGAACACTTCACGCGGGTAATACCTAGCCAACTGGCCAAGGGTCACCCCCGTGCCGCCAACATCGGCACTTCCGACGAGTCAAACCACATCGTCATTCACCCGCCGTTTATCACTAACCCCGAACTACGTAGGACCTGATTCTCTTAAACTGAGATACATAGGCAGCCTCGCCCAACCATAAGTGACGGGGCACGAGCCCAATCTATCCTTTTTTGCAAGTCCTCCATCGCCGTAGGAGCTCGCCAAGGAAGGAGAATCACGAAGAATCATCAAGACCAGCTCGGAGCTTCATCAAGACCGGAGTTCGCCTAGACGAGGATATCGCCAAGACAAGAACTCTACTCAGACGAGGAGCTTCACCAAGACAAGGACCTCGTTCGAACTTCGCCACCACGAGGGAAGTCCGACGAGGAGCTTCGCCGTGATACGGACTTCGCCACCACGAGGGAAGTTCGCTGAGGATCGCCAAGGATAGCCCGGAGACTCATCCAAGATGACGGATTCGCCTCCAGCTTTAACGATCATTAGTCAACCCGCGTTGACTCAGCATTCAATTATCCATGTGTTCAGCGGGTCACTCTCGGGACCCGAACCTTGGATCCGATTCTAAGTTAAAGCCATTTTTACGCATTAACAATAATTAAATAGATTTATATTGGATTTAAAATTACCCCTAAATTCGATTTTATTAGAATTCGAAATTGATATTATTTTCGAATTAAAATAATATTTATTGATTATATATTAATTCGAAAATATGGAGATATGAATTTGGAAGATTTGATTCCAGAAAGATTCGTTATCCTATCTTTAGATTTAAATATTTTTGGATACAGATTTAATAAGATTTGATATTATTCATATCTTTTAAAGATAATGAGATAATATCTCCAGGTGGTTAAGATTTGTTTTTTTTTTCTTTCTAAAAATAGGGAAGAGTTAAAATCAGAAATCATAACCTCAGATTTCAGAAAATGTGAGTTTCTCTTTCTCTCCTCTCTCTCTGGAATTCGAAATTCAGAGAACTCAGAGTTCCGATCCCGGTTCCAGCTTGAAGGTTTCGTGGTCATCCTTGGAGCCCACACATCCTGGTGGTCTAACTCTGGAGCATACATCGGAAGGCTTCTGGGAGAAATCAACAGACAGAAATTCGCAGAAGCTGTATCAGAGATCAGAGAACGCATCTGGAATAAAGGTTAGTGTTATTTATTGTTTAGATAACTATCTAATTGCTCAAACCCCTAAATCGAATCATGTTAGATAATGAATTAATTTTGATGATAAAATAAGAATAAGAATGATCAGGACCAGTTAATTAATTTTGGATTTCTTAAACTGGATAGAATAATGAGAATCGTTGTATGGGACACGATTTCAGGTTCATCCCATATGAACAAAATTTATTCGATGCGTTTATTTAATCAGACAAATATAAATTTATTCCGCAGAAAATTTTTATAACCTCGTGGATTCGGTTTCGCTTCGACATTGATCCCAACAATTGATAACTAAGCTGATCTGAATACCAACAATTGGTATCAGATCGGATATCAGTTCCGACAACGACGACTCAGAGGGGAACTCGGCAAGGCCATGGTGACCCCAGGGAGTCCCCGGTGAACCTACTGACGAAGCTCCCGACGAAGTCCCCGACAAACATCCTAACAAGTACCCTTGTCGGGTGACGAACCCCCCTTGATAGGGCGACGAATATACTTGCCAAACGACGAACCCCTTTGTGGACGATGAAGCACCTTGACGAAGACATACCCCTCATTGATAACATCGACATGGGATATCTTGCAATGATTACACACGATGAGTATACCCGAGCTTACGATGGTCCTCAGGAGGTCCCCAGGATTCCTCCGGACTCGACATACAAGCTCGCGGACACCCTGAAGACGCTATGGACGAGCCACAAAGCAATCGACTGACCCCTTGCCAAGACAAGGAGCCGCGGCAAGCTTCCCTGGCAAAGGGAAATGGCGCATTTTGTTGGGCCAATTAATGAGAAATATTCTTCATTAATTCCCCTTAACAAAAAAAAAAGGTTCACAATTTTCACCTATAAATAGGAGGCTCATCTTCCTCATTTTGGAGACAAATCTCTTCCCAGAGTTTCTCTCTCTAAAACTCGACTTCTCTCTCTACAATTTCTAGTTCTCTCTCTCCTGTTGACTGATTTTCCCCCGCTCGCCAGGGAGCGACTCTCTCCTTTATCAGGAAGTCGTTCATCGGTCTTCCAGGGATCCCCCTCAAGTTGAATAGTCATACCTGCGCTGTCCAAGGCTCGATACCCTCGCTAGTTAAGACCCTCGGCATCAAAGTTAGTGAACACCCACACCGTCTACTACGACACCCTCGCCGATAATACCTTCGTCGTCTTGAAGGTCACCCCCGCGCTGCCATTATCGATTCCAACGACTATACAAACCACCTCACCATTCCTCCACCTATCACTAACCTTGAACTACGTGATGACTTGATCCACTCGACTACGAGTAGGTACGTAGGCAGCCTTGCTATACCAATGGGGTGTGACATCAATTATTTCATTTTTGTTGGTCCTCGCTTGCCGCCGCTGTAGAGGGCGATTTTCACCGCCCTTTTCCAGTCACAAAAATAATCACCAATAACAAATTAACAACAACAATCAGTGAATATCTTTGTTTTATTATATTTTCTTATATGAGCTCGGTTTTCTTTCGTTGAATAGCTGGACAGATGAAGGACCATGAGCAAAGGCTTTCTCTATTTCTATAGCCTTTCTATTACAGGATATCTCTCTCTTTTTCCTGGGCTTTTTCTCTATTTTTCCCAACCTCTGCAAATGAGGCTTATCTTGCCTTTTATAGAGTTTACACTATGTCCCCCTCGCGTCTTTCCCGCCTTTTTTCTCTCTTTTTGCTTCCCAGAGTGATTTGAGGGAAGCATGGTTAATCCCTGCTTTATGTCACTTCCGAGCAGACTGTCATTATGGGTAAGTGAGCCTCATTAAATGCGCATCCCGTCAGCCGTCATTTGGCCCTGCAAGCCTCGTCACTGGTGCTTCTCATCGAGTGAGTAGGTCGGCTTCATTAAATGCACATCCCGTCAGCCGTCATTCGGCTCTGCATAAACCATCATGACGAAATTCCTCGTTGAACGTGATGGGACACTTCATCGCAATCTGCTTTGTGTGGCCATACCTCCTCGCGGTCGAACCTCCTCGAAGATAATCCTCCTCAAGGATAGTCCTTCTCGGGGATATGCCTTGTTTGCCCCCTCGGGCGATGAACTTCCTCGCCTTCCCTCATGTCGTTTATGGACAAAACGACCAAGTTGTGTTGAGGATGGATTTGACCAAATCTGACCTTAACAGTTAGTCCCCCATTTTATCAAGTGTATACACTTGGTAAAATAAAGTGTAATCTTCTTGATGAACTCTTAGCGATGAGGATTCCCCAATGACGCTAAACGAGGGGTTTTCGCGAAAATCCTCGTTAATGACCGAGAAGGTCCGACTCTCTCGCTTCTCCGACCGTTGCCTGGTTCTGGGCCCCACCTTGGTTTACTTTCCCAAAATTCGTCAGCCTCGAATCTTTCACACGTCCCTTCAGCATTATATGCCACCTTTTCGTACTCAAGTACTTGTGGGGATTTATAACGGGCCCTTGACACGAGCCGTTGATGAGTTCGCGAGCTTTGAATTTGGGTCGTTGGATCAAAACGCGCCTATCCATTCTTTTTCCCCTTCTATAAATTCAGAGTTTATACCCACCTTTCCAGACATTTTTCGTATTTTCAAAAATTCTCTCTAAACTGCCCCTGCGACATTCACTCTCCGTTCCTACTCTTATTCCCTTGTCTTCAAGTTTCTTCTTCCTTCTCTCCTAGACGCTTTGATGGCTCCTTCCCGCTCCGGCCTGGTCTTTAAGACCCGAAGCCTTGTCTCTGTCATGACGACCGAGAGTTTGCAGTTTATAATAAACAACTGTTCAGATTCGGAGCTCTTTTTCGCACGTCTCCCCTTCGAGGGTGAATTCGTCGATGAGCCTCAGAACGACTTTGTCTGCATCTATGAGTCGTTCTTCTGCATCGTCGGTCTTCGCTTCCCGGTACCGCTCTTGATCGTGGCGTTCCTCTACGCCTTTGGGGTTCCGATCGCCCAGGTGAGCCCCAACACACTTTGCCTCCTCCTCTGCACACTCGTTATTGCATGCGAGCAGAAATTGGAGCTTACGCTCGAGGACTTGATGCGCCTCTTCAAGGTCTCCCGGAATCCAAAGAATTTGGGCCGCTTTGCCATCTCTCATTGCGTTCGACCGCACATTCTCAAGAATACGCCGTCGAACGAGTCCAGCTGGGAGAATAAGTATTTCTTCGTTCGGGTGGACAACTCCAACTTTGGTCCCCACCACTCTTTCCTACCGAGGGAGTTGGTACTCGAGGGAGTGGATCTCCCTCGATTTAAGCCCGAGGAGAACGAAGAGGCTGATGCGCGGTTCAAAGAGATCCACGCTGCTCTCCTTGCCAACCCTAGGCGCGATTGGAATAAGGACTTCGGGGATCGGTGGATCGAGAAGTCTGGGGTCTATCAATTGGCCCGAATTCACGGGGCGCCTCCAAACACTCTTCTCCCGGTGGAGAAAACCGAAGAAGAAATCCGAGGAGAAAACCGTCGTTGCTAGGGACGATACTCCTGTTGATAGGGATCGGGAGGTGCTGAGACCGTCGAGGTCCCAGGCAGGACCCGACGCTCCTCGCTACATGGGGCTCACCCTTCGAGAGGGTGGTCCCCCGAGTAAACGCCCTATCGAGGATACTCGCGATGAGCGGCAGACAAGATCCAATACAGATTCCGTCGCCCGCTCTCCGACGGAAGTTTCTCGCTCCTCGAGGAGATCCCCTCGAGAAGAAAGCTCGTCGGGTGATGTAGGGCGTTATTCAACGAGAGAAAGAACGCTAAAATTATCAAGCAAAGCTGATTTTTCTTTCCTTCCAAAAAACTGTCGATTACAATCCCAGAGGCAAAGCTCAAATAGTGCATGGAGATAACACTTAGCAGACTTAGGAAATATAACATACTAATTATCCTAGTAAATCAAAACATGGGAAATACGATATAATAAATTATCTAGGAACTCATGCTTAGTAATTATGAAATACTACTAGGAAATGAAAACTATTAAATAGCCGTTAGTTGATAACACGGTCTTCACGATCTTCGGGATTGGTCGCTGCATCATTCTCCCCCGGGTCGAAAAAATTCGTCCTCGAAGTTGCAAGCACAGCGTCGTCGGTGTTATCGCCGGTGTACGGAATGAGATGCTTGACGTTAAAAACATCGGCCGTACGAATGTGAGACGGAAGCTTGAGGCGGTATGCATTTGCATTAATCTTCTCGAGAATTTCGACGGGTCCAATTGTCTTTGCTTTAAGCTTGTTGTACTCATGGGCCGGAACACGTTCTTTGGTAAGGACGGCCCAAACAAAGTCACCCACAGCAAAGTCGACCGGTCTTCTTTTCTTGTCCGCGGCTGTTTTGTAACGGAGGGTTGCTTGTTCAAGCCGAGATGATGTGGTGCGATGAGTTGTCTGGAGCTGTTCAATGAAGGCAGTGGCTTCACCATGAAGACGTGTGTTGTCAGGGATCGGGGCAAGGTTGAGCGGGCAGCGAGGGATGATGCCGTAGACAACTTGGAATGGGCTGAAACCTGTGCTACGGTTAGTGGCGTGATTGTGTGCGAACTCGGCTTGACTGAGCTTCAAATCCCACCCTTTGATTGATTCGCCCACAAGGCACCGAAGGAGATTCCCGAGCGAGCGATTCACGACTTCAGTTTGACCGTCAGTTTGTGGATGGTACGCGCTACTGAAATCAAGTCGAGTATCCACGAGGCGCCAAAGAGATCTCCAAAAGTGGCTTAAGAATCGTGTATCACGATCGGAGACGATCGATGTCGGGAGTCTGTGGAGGCGATATACTTCTCGAAAAAAAAGTGAGGCAACGTGTACCGCATCGGTAGTCTTGCGACATGGAATGAAATGAGCCATCTTTGAAAATCGGTCAACGACGACAAAGATAGAGTCATGGCCGCGTTGGGTGCGGGGAAGACCGAGCACAAAATCTATACTAATGTCGACCCACGGTTGTGTCGGTACCGGAAGTGGCATGTAGAGACCTGCGTTTGTTGCTTTGTCTTTGGCGAGGTGGCATGTGCGGCAACGTTCGACAAAGCGTGCGACGTCGCGTCGTAAGGAAGGCCAAAATAAGAAGACGCGACAAGTTGATGAGTGCGATCCCGACCAACATGGCCTTCGTTATGCAAGTCACGGATGATCTTTAGGCGGAGGCTGCCCTCGGGAATACAAAGGCGTGTGTTGTAGAATAAGAACCCATCGGACCACGAGAACTCGGGATGTATGGTCGTGTGAAGCTGTTGGACAACATTCGCAAAGAAAGGGTCTACCGCGTAGAGTTCGGTCAAAGAATCAAACCCGGGCACTTCAATGCGCATTTTAGTGAGTAAGGAGTGACGACGGCTGAGTGCATCGGCAACGCGGTTCAAGACGCCCGCTTTATGCTTGATTGAAAATGTGAATTGTTGTAAAAAGGCAATCCAAGAAGCGTGACGCGCGGAGACCTTGTCTTGAGTGCCGAGGTGTTTTAATGCATCGTGATCGGTGTAGAGAAAAAACTCTTTTTGGAATAGATAATGGCGCCAATGATGAACAGCGCGGACGATGGCGTAAAACTCGACGTCATATGTGTTGTAGCGCGACTTTGGGCCGGTGAGTTTTTCACTAAAGTAGGCGACCGGGCGATTGCCTTGGCTAAGGACGGCACCGATTCCTACTTTCGATGCGTCACAATGGAGTAAAAAGGGCTGCTCAAAGTCGGGTAAGACAAGGATCGGGGCGCTCGTGAGTAGCTCTTTGATCCGCTCGAACGATACGGTCGCTTCGGGTGACCAATGAAAACGACCATTTTTTATGCATTCGGTAACCGGAGCCATCACGGAGCTGAAATGTGGAATGAACCGTCGGTAAAAAGACGCGAGGCCGTGAAAGCTACGCACTTCCGTTACGTTGGTGGGTTGTGGCCACGAAGCTACGGCGTGGACCTTTGAGTCATCGACGCTAAGTCCGTCGGCGGAGATTACATAGCCCAAAAATGTGACACGGTCGGTGAGGAAAACACACTTCCCAACGGCGGCGTAAAATGAGTGGCTGCGAAAAATGTTAAGGACCTCGCGAAGATGTTGTAAGTGGATATCGGCGTTAGCGCTATATATCAAAATGTCATCAAAATAAACTACAACGAATTTACCGATGAAGGGGCGCAATGCTTGGTTCATGACACGCATAAATGTGCTCGGCGCGTTTGAAAGGCCGAAAGGCATGACGAGCCACTCGTAGAGTCCTTCGCGCGTTTTGAAAGCGGTTTTCCATTCATCGCCGGGCCGGATGCGTATTTGGTGATACCCGCTCTTCAAATCCAATTTGCTAAACACACGTGCACCACTTAATTGGTCGAGTAAGTCGTCGAGTCTTGGTATAGGAAAACGGTATCGCACCGTAATCTTATTGATGGCGCGGCTATCGACACACATACGCCAAGTACCATCCTTCTTGGGAGTGAGCAAAGCAGGAACCGCGCATGGACTTAGACTCTCGCGGATGTGTCCTTTTTCAAGAAGCTCTTCAACTTGACGCCGAAGTTCCTCGTGTTCGGCCGGACTCATGCGGTAATGGGCTCGGTTCGGTAGCGACGCATCGGGCATAAAATCAATCCGGTGTTGAATGTCACGAAGAGGTGGAAGCTCGGCGGGAAGATCCTGTGGAAAAACGTCCGTAAATTCCTCGAGCAGCGGCTGGACGGACGAAGGCACCGGGGATGTGTCGGGGGCTGTTTTGCCGAGAAGTGCGTATACAATTCCGGTTTCGGACATTTCGGCTTCAAACTCAACACGTGAGAGTAGTGACATGGTCGGTCTACGAGCAGGGGTTGTAGCGGGATTCGAAGGGAGAAGCACAATTTTCTTTCCACCGAAAAAGAAACTGTAAGTGTTTGCTAGTCCGTCGTGAATTGCGTGACGATCGAATTGCCATGGGCGTCCGAGGAGTAAGTGACAAGCGTCCATTGCCACGACATCACACATAATCTGGTCTCGATACGTAGCGCCAATGGAGAACGACACCAAAGCCCGATGAGAAATGGTCACATCGGTGCCGTTTTGGAGCCACGCCAATTTGTATGGTTTAGGATGTTTTTCCGCTTCGATCCCTAATTTCTTGAGAACGTCTTCGGCGATGACATTCTCGCAGCTCCCGGAATCAACGACAAAGCGACACACTTTCTCGTTAATGGTACATGAAGATTGGAATATATTATTCCGAAGCCAACCGTCATCGCGGCTCGACGGTGTGAGAAAGTTCCGACGAAGGACGAGTGCATGACCAATATCGCCTGTGACTTCCTCGATTATGTCATTCGTGTCGGCAACATCATCGAAGACAGGATCGCCAATGATTTCAATTGTCTCGTCGGCGAGGAGACCGCGACGAGGGTTTTGTGGACAATTGTTCCGGCGATGGCCTTGTGCACCACAACCGAAACACCGGACACCACCACCTACAGCCGCAAGTGGGGTGGGATTCGCACCATGTAGGGGCTGTACAGGTGCAATCGGAATGTGTGGAGCTGCAGTAGGGGATTTTTGACTCACTTGTGCAGTCACCGTGTTAAAAGAGCGGCGAGATTGTTGCTTCTCGATGGCAAGAGCACGCTGATGTGCTTCGGCGACGGTGATGGGGTCGAACATGTTTAACACGTCTTGGATTTGGACTCGTAGGCCGCCGATGTATCGGGACACGGTTTGCTCCACTGTTTCGGCGATGTCATTTCGTGCTAGAAGTAGAAAAAATTCAGTGGAATAATCAATGACAGACCTTGTGCCTTGGCGGAGATTCTGGAGGTTTTGATAAAGCGTGCGAGTGTAGTTGTACGGCAAAAACGCAGATCGCATATGCTTCTGCATCTTCGCCCAAGTAGCGATCTTTTGTTTTCCAGAACGAGCCCGTTGTGCTTTTGTTTGCGTCCACCAAGCGGCTGCACGACCTCGGAAGCGCGTAGCGACAAGAGATGCTCGTCGGTTCTCGGGGACCGCCTTAAAGTCTAGAACTTCGTCGACCGCTGCAATCCAATCGAGAAATTCCTCGGCATTAACATTGCCGTGGAATTCTGGGATTTCCATTTTAAACGCTGATTCCCATCGTGTATCGGCATTCAAAACTTCGGCGCGCTGGCGGGCTGGAATCGGCGGAGCGACGGCGGGTGCGAACGGGTTAACTTCTTCAGGTTCGGAATCGTCTAAAGGGGCCACCGGTGTTACGGGTCGCTGTTGCATAAGCGCTTCAACGGAGCGGGTGAGGGCCTCCACTTGTTGACGAAGACCGGCGACTTCGTCACGTCTATAAACGTCATCTAGATCAGCATCACGATCGAGAATTCCTCCACGTCGGCCACGGCGCGGCATGTTGATGGTGGCAGCGATCGGAAGGCTCTGATACCAACTGATGTAGGGCGTTATTCAACGAGAGAAAGAACGCTAAAATTATCAAGCAAAGCTGATTTTTCTTTCCTTCCAAAAAACTGTCGATTACAATCCCAGAGGCAAAGCTCAAATAGTGCATGGAGATAACACTTAGCAGACTTAGGAAATATAACATACTAATTATCCTAGTAAATCAAAACATGGGAAATACGATATAATAAATTATCTAGGAACTCATGCTTAGTAATTATGAAATACTACTAGGAAATGAAAACTATTAAATAGCCGTTAGTTGATAACACGGTCTTCACGATCTTCGGGATTGGTCGCTGCATCATCGGGCAAGCGGCCCGTCGAGGAGGTATGCGAGGCTTCTCCTGCGAAGAAGGCTAAGGTTCCCGCCCCGGCCCCCGAGCCCGAATCTGCTACTCCGTCTCAGGGAGTAGCGAAGGGGGAGTCGGGCACCGCGCCCGTAGAGGGCGAGGCTGAGAGGACAGGACTGGTGTCGGACAGGCGCGCACGCCCCGCCGCGAATCCACTGGAGAGATTGGACTTCGAGGATATCGAGCACCTGGTCATCGCGCCGAACGCTCCTCCTCCACCCTCTTTCGGAGTTGAAAGTTCCATACTCCCTCCCGTTACTGGGGTCGCGACCCGGCCCTCTCCGTCGTCATCTCGGGGAATCCCCGATGAAGCGACGCGGAACCTGGCCGCGGCTTCTACGTCTTCTATTCAATCTCCGGTCAAAGAGACCCCAGTTCCGAATGAAGAAGATACGGGACCTATTGGCAAGGAGGACGCCCAAGGAGGGACATCCGCACCTGTCGGGCGCGAAGGCGACCAGGGACAGATCCCCTTTGGACGCGAGGAGGAGCAGCCCGGGGCATTCCTCGAGGTTAATCCTCCAGGCTTGAAGCCCCTTTCCGACGCGCCTGGTATCGAGGCCCTCGAGGGCTTAGGGATCCAGCCCTCTCCCGAACTTACCGGCATCTCCGGCTTACAGGTACCTCTCATCGCTCCTTCTGGCGCGCCGCCGAAATCAACGGGTGACTGGACGCAGCCCTCTGTGTCGTCCCTTGACCCCGAGGAGGCACCTACCGGGTTGCCACGGGCTCAAGCCGGCTTCCCGGCCATGCCACCTCCTGGTGCACTTCCTGAGGGTCGGGAGGTTTACTTCTCTGCCGCGTGCAAGGGCCTCACCCCGGAGGCCGAAGCTTCTCACGGGCTCGTCGATCCTCTCGACGAGTCCGTGGGATACTCGGAGCTAATTGACCATGTCCTCCGGGGGGTAGGCCGGCTGAAATATGTGATTGCCTCCGAACGGCTATCCACCGCTAAATCCGAGAGAAAGGCCAGTGAGTTGTCGGCGGAGCTCGCGCTAATCCGGGGGCAACTTGAGGTCTCCACCCGCGACGGGCGGAAGTTCCGGGAGCAGGCCCAGAAGCTTTCTTCGGAACTCGACGAGACCAAATTTGCCTTAGAGTTGGAAATCTCGTTGCGCCGGGCCGCAGAGGCCGAGCTTGAGGAACAGAAGAACTCCTCTGCCGCTAGGGAGGCGGATCTCTCCAACATGCTCGGGCTGAAGGCTGAACGCCTCGCCCAGATCGGTGAGGCCGTCGGCGTACCGATCGAACAAGAAGATTGTCTGGTGTCCCGGGTCAACGCCGTGTTGAGGAAGTTTTCCGAGGACTTAGAGGCTGCGCGAGCCGGGACTGTTGAAGAGCGTCACGGCCGAGAGCGCCTGTTTGAAGCGGCCCAAGCCAAGCTGGAGCACCTCTCGACGAGGTTTGATTTTCTCGATCAATCCATCAACGCCCATCGCTTGGCCGCCGCGTACCAAGCCAATATTGGCTTGGCCGAGAAGGTCCTTCCTGCGACACCCATCGAGGGTCTCGAGACCCGCCTGCCTTCGTGGCGGGAAAGCCGCGATAAGTACCGGGCTGAGGCAGACGAGCTGGACAAGAAGTCTTCCCGGGATCCCGATTCCCAGCCGCTCTCCCCTTGTAAGCCGCCGGCCCTCGACAGCCGGAGGGTTGAGAGCCTTGTCCTGGAGGGGGCTTCTCTCGGATCCTCACCGCGCCTCCGGAGCCCACGGTATAGGATGTTTTCTTGGAGTTTCCCTTCCAATTTCCCTCTCTTTTGTAAAATTTCGAATGTTGTGGCTCTTTCTGTAACCCAAGCGTTTAAGCGAATTATCATATAAATAAAAGAAATCATTTTCGGGTTACCTTTTCCTTTCATCGCTAAGCTTCTTCGCTATTGCCCTCGTATACTTGTTTTCCCTTTTTTTTTATCATCGGGCCTCCTTACTATTTCCTTCGCATCTCCACTCTCTCTTCTCCTTCGCAGGCCGGAGGTGGTACCATTGTTCTTTACCCCGACGCCTCTTCCACCAGTGATGGAGGAGGTTACGAGGGGGCGGAAGGGCCTGCGTCTGCTCTCGATCTAACGAGGAGTTTATCGGGGAATGAAGTTGCTCTCCTCGAGACTACAGAAGCTAAGCTCGCCGAATGTAGGGCGGAGCGTGACGAAGATAGATGCCTCCTCGCCATTGCCGAAGAGTCCCTCCTTGAGGAATGACAGCGTTATCAGCGGTGCGAAGAGACACTCTCGGCGCAGCTCCGGCAGAAAAACGAGTCTTTCAACCGAATCGCCGACGCCATAAACCTGTTGCCCGGCCGGGAAGAGCAAATCTCTTTCCACGTCAAGGCCATGCTGAGGAAACTCGCCAAGGACCGCGACGCAGCCAGGAGTTGGACAATAGAGGAGGAATTTTCTCGCTTACGCCTTTATCATCAAGCGACCGACAAGATGAGGCACGCCTTTGAGAGGTTTGGTGATCTCGAGGAGATTGTCCTCATTCAGCGCCTGCTGGGCGGTGTGCTCTCGAATATCAAGCTCATCGAGGGGCTACCTTCTCGCTCGACCGTTGGTGAGCTTCGAGCCAAACTGCCAAGGTGGCGCAGGTTGGAGCAGGAATACCTGGCTGATTTGGCCGGACTGGAGAAGAAAATCTCCGGTGCTCCTAACTCTCCTCCGCTTTCCCCTTGTCTCCCTCCGAGTGTCGCTAGGGCGCGTTCGCCAGGTTTTGACGTTCTTCCTTCCTCGTCGAGCACGGTATGGGGCATCCTAGCTTAGACATTCTACAGTTTTACCTTTTCTTTGGGGTTGGTTCCTCACTCTTGGCTTCTCCTTTGCAGGCTGATAGTAAGGTCGATGCGAACCTCGCGGGAATTTCCTCGAGTAAGCCCCCAGGACTTCCCGCTGACGATCCTGCGTGCTTAGTTGTGGATGACATCCTTCGCCGATGCTGTGATACCATCATCGAGGAATGTGCCGACGCAGTCCTGGGTCATGATCCCCCCGATGATGTCGCTAGCCAAGAAGATCGGTCCCTGCGAGAATTATAATAGGTGTATTTTCTGGGGGTATGGACGAATGAATTGTAAATAATACTCTGTATTTGTATTTCAAATTCAAATGAACATATGATGATTTTCTTTTATGAGTTTGCTCGCAATCTACGAACTTGTACGGGCTTGCTCGGCGCCCATAGCCGTAAATATATTTTCTCTTTGCTCGGCACTCTCGCCGGCTCGGGCTTGCTCGGCGCCCTTAGCCGTAAATATATTGTTTTTTGCTCGGCACTCTCACCGTACCTCTTTTTCTCGGCACTCTCGCCGTACCTCTTTACTCGGCACTCTCGCCGTACCTATTTACTCGGCACTCTCGCCGTACCTCTTTTTCTTGGCACTCTCGCCGTACCTCTTTACTCGGCACTCTCGCCGTACCTCTTTACTCGGCACTCTCTCCGTACCTCTTTTTCTTGGCACTCACGCCGTAGTTATCAATTGCGGGTATCGCTGGGTTTCATCGGGTACGAGCCGACTAGTTTCCAGGACCCCATAGGCACTCTCGCCTTGTTTATTTCCTCGGCACTCTCGCCGGATCAGGCTTACTCGGCACCCTTAGCCGTATATATATATTTTCCGTTTGCTCGGCACTCTCGCCGGCTCGGGCTGGCTCGGCGCCCTTAGCCGTATATATATTTTCTTTATGCTCGGCACTCTCGCCAGCTCGGGCTTGCTCGGCGCCCTTAGCCGTATATATATTTTCTCTTTGCTCGGCACTCTCGCCAGCTCGGGCTTGCTGGGTGCCCTTAGCCATATATATATTTTCTTTTTGCTCGGCACTCTCGCCGGCTTGGGCTTGCTCGGCGCCCTTAGCCGTATATATATTTTCTTTTTGCTCGGCACTCTCGCCGGCTCGGGCTTGCTCGGCGCCATTAGCCGTATATATATTTTCTTTTTGCTCGGCACTCTCGCCGGCTCGGGCTTGCTCGGCGCCCTTAGCCGTATATATATTTTCTCTTTGCTCGGCACTCTTGCCGGCTCGGGCTTCCTCGGCGTCCTAGCCGTAAATATATACTTTTTTTTCTTTTTTTTCTTTTTTTTGCATATGAATATCGCGAGGATACTTTTCTTTCTATTTGGCATTCTCACCGAACAGAGTTGTACACACGTTTTTGTCAACTTATACTTTCCCTCGTTTCTAAAAGTAAAAACATACATATAGACATTAAAACTGAAACAAATTTTCATCATCTAACAAGGCCGAAGAGTAATCATCATTGAGAGGCCACGCCAAAAGGGTTCGTAGAGGCTTCTCGGTAGGTTAACCCTCCCTTCTCGTCGAGCAGCGTACGTGTTAAGGTTGGATTTGGTCAAATCCATCCTCAACACAACTCATGTCGTTTTGTCCGTAAACGACATGAGGGAAGGTGAGGAAGTTCATCGCCCGAGGGGGCAAACAAGGCGTATCCCCGAGAAGGACTATCCTCGAGGAGGATTATCTTTGAGGAGGTTCGACCGCGAGGAGGTATGGCCACGCAAAGCAGATTGCGATGAAGTGTCCCATCACGTTCAACGAGGAATTTCGTCATGATGGTTTAAGCAGAGCCGAATGACGGCTAACGGGATGTGCATTTAATGAAGCCGGCCTACTCACTCGTTGAGAAGCACCATCGATGAGGCTTGCAGGGCCGAATGACGACTGACGGGATGCGTATTTAATGAGGCTCACCTACCCATAATGACAGTCTGCTCGGAAGTGACATAAAGCAGGGATTAACCATGCTTCCCTCAAATCACTCTGGGAATCAAAAAGAGAGAAAAAAAAGGCGGGAAAGACGCGAGGAGGACATAGTGTAAACTCTATAAAAGGCAAGATAAGCCTCATTTGCAGAGGTTGGGAAAAATAGAGAAAAATCCCAGGAAAAAGAGAGAGATATCCTGTAATAGAAAGGCTATAGAAATAGAGAAAGCCTTTGCTCATTATCCTTCATCTGTCCAGCTATTCAACGAAAGAAAACCGAGCTCATATCGGAAAATATAATAAAACAAAGATATTCACTGATTGTTGTTGTTAATTTATTATTGGTGATTATTTTTGTGACTGGAAAAGGGCGGTGAAAATCACCCTCTACAGTTTGGCGCCCACCGAGAGGTTTGTTTTCTTTCTAACTCACAGCCAGGAATTTGAAGGAGCGAGATGTCGTCGAGTGACACCATCATCAGTATAGAAGAGGACGAAGTCCCAGCCATGGAGAGACTTCAGCGGCAGTTGGCCGAGGCCACAGAAAAAGGCGATAGCAGCAACAAGGATGGCCGAGGAGGCGGCCAGGAAAGCGGAAGAACGGGATGAGAGGAACGGGCAGCTCACCGCTCTCTTAGATCACGCGATTGCGAGCCAAAGAAGGGAAGGTCCGGAGAGCACGATCGCGGGATCTTTGGCTCAAGGAGAACGGGGAGCCCCAGCCGGAATAGAGCAAGGAATCTTGACGCCGCAGGCGCCACCAATCAATCGGGATCTTTTCAACGCCGCCGGAGTGACACCGGTAACCACGACGAACCCGCAAGGGGGCTTGGCAACCACCATAGCAGAAACAATTAAGGAGGAGGTCCGGAGAGCGATGAGGGACATATCCTCGAGCATGGAGGCAAAGATGGGGCACGTGGCTTCACAGGTGCATAAGGCCACGAGAGCGGCACCCGAGATCGACAGATTGGTCAGGGAGGCCAGAGTAACCCCTTTCTCGGCCAGAATCTGAAGCGTGGAGCTAGGAGAATTGCCAAAGGTCAGGCTCTCGCAGTACAGAGGGACTTCAGATCCAAACACCCATGTGAAGTCATTCCGGATCGCTACGGAGCGTATAGGCGGCGAAGAGACGAAGCTAGAGGCTATCCTGTGCCATCTCTTCATCGAGAGCTTGCAAGGCCCGGCGAGCGACAGGTTCGCAAAGCTACCATCGCAGTCCATCGGCGACTCCGATGAGCTCGTCGCATGCTTTTTGCAGCACTACTCAATGTACGTGCAGAACGAGGCAACTGTCACGACCTTGTGGAACCTCTCACAAGGACGAGAAGAAACTCTCTTACAGTACGTCGAAAAATTCAAGGATGTCATGGTCAGGATCCAGGGGCTCGATGACATCATCGCAATCCAGGCACTGAAGCATGGACTGTGGTATTTAGCTCCTTTCCGCGAGGAGTTGATAAAAATGCGCCGTCGACGATCGAGGACGCACTCCACAGGGCGACGCTCTTCATGGAAATAGAGGAAGAGACTCTAGCCTAGAAGAAGATCCACGAAGGTGGAAGCAAGGGAAAGCAGCACGGAAAAAGGGAAAACGGGGACGGAGGAGATGTCCCGTCGTCTAGAGCGAGGAAGGGAGAAGAAGATTGAAGAAGTTCCAGCGAGCGACGAGCTCGGTAAGTTCCGAGGCAAGAAGTCTATCAGGTAGACGAGAACAAGAACCACGACTACAATAGGGGAAACCAGCAGCGAGAAGGATTCTCGGAGGACCGAGGAGGATTCTCGGAGGACCGAGGAAAATTCTCTGAGGATCGAGGAGGAAACTTCGGGAACCGAGGAGGATTCTCCGAAGACCGAGTAGGATTCTCCGGAAGCCGAGGGGGCTTCTCAGGAGGCCGGGGAGGCTTCGGCAGGAAGCCTTGGCCGAAGGATATGAGTAAGTTCTGCACTTACCACAACTATAACGGCCACGCCACTGAGGATTGCGCCATGCTGAAGAAGGAGCTCCAGAGGAGGTACGCGCGGGGGGAGATTAAAGACCTCACGTACAAACCATCCGTGCCTTGGAATAACAGTAACAGGGCATGGCAGAGCTGGCAAGAAGGACCGGCGCATAACGAGGGAAATGATCGAGACGGAGCAAAGAGAAACCTAGCGATCGAATCACCGACGGCAAGGCACAATGAGGGAGAACGACCGGCCTCAAGGACGAGAATTGAGGTGATCATGGGCGGATCGCGGTTCTGCGAAGATTCGGTCAACAGCATCAAAGTTTATCAGCGAAGGGGGAAGGAGCACGGCCAAGGAGACATAACGATGGGTGCTACGGGCGCGAAGATAGAGTTCGTGGAGAACGAGGACTGTGCTGATATGCACGATGACGCCCTAGTCCTCGAACTCAACATCGGTGGTTGCGAGGTTTGCCGTATACTCGTTGACAACGAAAGCTCGGTCGACGTCATTTTCTATGAGTGCCTGATGAAGATGGGTATCGAGGGACTCACGATCGGGGGACGTCCTCGCAAGGTGTCAGGTTTCAACGGGGACGTCGCCATCTCAATGGGGACAGTCCACCTCCCGGTCTGCGCGGGGAGTGTCAACCGGATGAAGGAGTTTATGGTGTTAAATGTCCCGTCGCATTTTAACATTATCCTTGGGAGACCTTGAATCCACTCCATGAGAGCCGTGCCATCAACATACCACCAAAGCATAAAATTCCCGGGAAAAAGAGAAGGGGAAATCGAGGAACTCAAAGGGAGCAGGGACGCGTACCGAACCTGCTACATGATGCACCACAAGTCGATGGCTGCCGAGAAGGGAATCCAGCGGACGGAAAAAGGTGAACCGGCCGGTTTATAGCAATTAGCGGCACCCGCCCCAAGAATTCCAGGGCGAAGGAAGGGGCGGGGGAAAAGCGCCGCCAGGACGGCCAGGATACTTAGTACGGAAGACGTCGAGGCACAGAATGCCGAGGAAAGAAAAGGGGGAGCACAGATAGAGGAGGTAGAGCGAGTCTGCATCGACGAGTCCGACCCTACTCGGACCATCGGTATAGGCGCAGAGCTCAATCCGGAGATCAGAGCACGAATAGTCAATTTCCTGAGGAAGAATCGGGGGAGTTTCGCTTGGTCTCATGAAGACATACCGGGGATCGACCCTTCGGTGACAGCTCATCGCTTCAACACCGATCCGAGGCATAAGCCCGTCGTGCAAAAAAGGAGAAAAATGGCCCCCGATAGGAACAAGATCATCAATGACGAAGTAGATAAGTTGCTCTCGATGGGGACCATTCGAGAGGTAAAATATCCCGAGTGGCTGGCTAACACAGTCGTCGTAAAGAAGAAGAACGGCAAATGGCGAGTGTGCATGGACTTCACAGACCTAAACCGAGCCTGCCCGAAAGACAGTTTCCCGATGCCGCATATAGATCGCCTCGTCGAGGCCACCCACGGCTACGAACTTCTCAGCTTTATGGACGCTTACTCCGGGTACCACCAAATAAGGATGCACCCGGAAGACGAAGAGAAGACCGCCTTCATCAGCGAGAGGGGCGTATCCTCGAGAAGGACTATCCTCAAGGAGGATTATCTTCGAGGAAGTTCGACCGCGAGGAGGTATGGCCACGCAAATCAGATTGCGATGAAGTGTCCCATCACGTTAAACGAGGAATTTCGTCATGATGGTTTATGCAGAGCCGAATGACGGCTGACGGGATGTGCATTTAATGAAGCCGACCTACTCACTCGATGAGAAGCACCAGCGGCGAGGCTTGCAGGGCCGAATGACGGCTGACGGGATGCGCATTTAATGAGGCTCACCTACCCATAATGACAGTCTGCTCGGAAGTGACATAAAGCAGGGATTAACCATGCTTCCCTCAAATCACTCTGGGAAGCAAAAAGAGAGAAAAAAAAAGGCGGGAAAGACGCGAGGGGGACATGGTGTAAACTCTATAAAAGGCAAGATAAGCCTCATTTGCAGAGGTTGGGAAAAATAGAGAAAAAGCCTAGGAAAAAAAGAGAGATATCCTGTAATAGAAAGGCTATAGAAATAGAGAAAGCCTTTGCTCATGATCCTTCATCTGTCCAGCTATTCAACGAAAGAAAACTGGGCTCATATCGGAAAATATAATAAAACAAAGATATTCACTGATTGTTGTTGTTAATTTGTTATTGGTGATTATTTTTGTGACTGGAAAAGGGCAGTGAAAATCTCCCTCTACAGTACGTGTCTTACTCCGGGGCTTGTTCACTGATGATCGAGCAGGCTGAAGACACGACCTTCTGCAGAGAGTCTCTGCTGGGCGCCCATTGTTGCAGTCCGTGCAGACGTAGGTATACCACGTGAGACCAAGGATTATGCATGATCTGCAGAAGCCACAAGCACGTCCATCTTGGCGTCGGCGAACACACGGCGGGCGGATGGTGTTCCTTTATCCAACCTTCGTGGGCTTCTCATAAACCAGGACGTCCTTATCGCACCTCCTACAGAACTCCATGTCGAGCAGACGGTCGTGTGGTGAGGGCGTCTGCTGCTCGAGGTCGTCGGTCGGTCTCCTTGCTGCGAGCAGCGCGGGAAGGTCTTCGAGTCTGGCCCTGGCTCCTTCCTCATCGAGTCTGTTGACCCTTAGGAATTTTATCCCGTGCTTTATGGTGGACAAGTTGTTGACCACATCTTCGACGGTGATTCGGTGGTAGCTCGGCAGGCATAACTTTACGATCGTCGGGTTGTCCTGCAGAATTATCCTCAACGCGGCGTTGGTGATCTCGAAGCACCTATTCAGCGTCAGGGTCTCTATCCTCCCTTGAGACCTCCTCGCCAGTTTCAGAAGATTCTCATCTTCGAGCCGCTCGCTCATCGAGTCGTCGATAGTGAGGTTGCGCCACAGAAGGTTGTTCCCCCGAACCTCGTAGCGCAGCGACGTGCACACCATCTCCATCGCGAGGAGTTCCTCGAGGCTTAAAAACAGCAGGACCAGTTCCATCGTAGGATGCGGTTCACCTGGGACCCTTTGCTGCTCCTGGTCTTGTTGGTTCTCCGTGGTGTCCTCCATCATTGGACACGGCTCATTGCTCTCTGGCCACTCCTCATTTTTCCAGCCGTCCGTCATTACGTGATCATCTCCTCCTCGTGCCCCCGCCACGTCTTCCTTGGGCCATCCCCAACTTCCTTCTACGACCATTTCGGACTTGTCTGCATAGCTTTGGCCAGTAACTCCCTCCCCGAGCGCCATCTTTTCTTCGTATGCTCTCTCCCCCTTGTATTGAGAAAACACTAACAGATGTTGGTTTTAAAGTAAGAAAGGAATTTTGAATTTTCTGGGTAGAGTGATTGGGATTTATCTGGGAGTTAACCGAGTTGGTTTTCACTTCCGCAAACTTGTTCTTCATGGTCCTTCCCAAACCTCCTATTTATAACCGTCGATTGTTCCGCACGGAACTCTTCGTATTCTCTGACCCCGCTGTCACTTCACAACGCTTCGGGAGTCACTCCGATTCATTGATGCGCGTGCGTTTCTTTTTCTGATTAGCCGACTATACGTCTACCTCTTTTAAATGCCAAGAGTCCGTACGTCTTCCCCCCCCCCCCCCCTTGCGTCACTCCTGCCTTTTGAGTTGCTCCTTAGTCTCCTCAAGGTCGGACCTCGTTGTTGATGACGGCGTCGCTTGATAACGTCATGCTCCTCCAAATTCCTGGCTGTGAGTTAGAAAGAAAACAAAACCCCATGGTGGGCGCCAAACTGTAGAGGGCGATTTTCACTGCCCTTTTCCAGTCACAAAAATAATCACCAATAACAAATTAACAACAACAATCAGTGAATATCTTTGTTTTATTATATTTTCCGATATGAGCTCGGTTTTCTTTCGTTGAATAGCTGGACAGATGAAGGATCATGAGCAAAGGCTTTCTCTATTTCTATAGTCTTTCTATTACAGGATATCTCTCTCTTTTTCCTGGGCTTTTTCTCTATTTCTCCCAACCTATGCAAATGAGGCTTATCTTGCCTTTTATAGAGTTTACACTATGTCCCCCTCGCGTCTTTCCCGCCTTTTTTTCTCTTTTTGCTTCACAGAGTGATTTGAGGGAAGCATGGTTAATCCCTGCTTTATGTCACTTCCGAGCAGACTATCATTATGGGTAGGTGAGCCTCATTAAATGCGCATCCCGTCAGCCGTCATTCGGCCCTGCAAGTCTCGTCGCTGGTGCTTCTCATCGAGTGAGTAGGTCAGCTTCATTAAATGCACATCCCGTCAGCCGTCATTTGGCTCTGCATAAACAATCATGACGAAATTCCTCGTTGAACGTGATGGGACACTTCATCGCAATCTGCTTTGTGTGGCCATACCTCCTCGCGCTCGAACCTCCTCGAAGATAATCCTCCTCGAGGATAGTCCTTCTCAGGGATACGCCTTGTTTGCCCCCTCGGGCGATGAACTTCCTCGTCTTCCCTCATGTCGTTTATGGACAAAACGACACGAGTTGTGTTGAGGATGAATTTGACCAAATCCGACCTTAACAGCCGCCGACCTCAACGAGGAAGGAAAATCATCGAGGCTCGCCAACGACGAAGGATTTGCCTCTAACTTTGACGATCATCAATTAAGTCACGTTGACTCCACCTTTGACCGCCCACGCGACTACCAGGTCCGGCCTGGGGCTCGAACTGTGGTCGGGTACGACGTTAATCCATTTCCGTGCATTAATAGTTCTACCTCCTTATTGGATCAGGTCTAACACGATTAATAAATAGATCAGCTCTAACAGGATAAAAACCCGGCACGAACACAACACGTAACCCCAATTGCCCCTAGTTCTACCTCATTATTGCTTCAAAATTTAAGCTCAGCTTAAATCAATGTTGTATGATGCATGCAAATATATATATATATATATATATAATTATATATTGTATGAGGCAAATGATTTTTTTTTGAGAGATTCATCTCAAGACGATAGTTGATTACATCCTCTATATGTTTATTTGGATAACAGAACACGAACAAAAGCAAGACAAGCAAATCTTTTGTGCGGGCTACAAAATCAAAAGTAGAAGAACTGAATACAAAGCTAAAACTTGAGAGAATAAGTTGAATGCTCGAAGGCTTGTGTGCTCGTCTTAAAGCTTTATCTTAATATTTATAGGCTCGATTCTTCCCGTTGGAGCTTGTTTGAATTCAAGAGAACGTGATCCCGGGTTGAACGCTTGACTTGGTTCCGAGCTAAATCTCTTGACTAGAGATAGCCGTTGTGAACAGTCTTCAGATCGGGATTCTTTGAATCATCTCCAGTGCCCTTGTTCCTTTGAGATCCGGGTATCTTTCCTGATGGGCTTTGGTTCACCAAGTTGACCTTATTGGGCCTTAGTTTCTAAAATCGACCTTTGTGGAGGATCTAATGACTTTAACTCATGCAATATTAATAAATGTTTATATTCATTTTTAAAAGGTTATTACGGGAAAAATACCCAAATTATTCGGAAATAGAGTGATATAGAGCCAACTTAAAAAACAACTGTGAAAAAAGTATCTAAGTTCACCTTTTTTTTTTAATCGATAGACCTCGTCTATTTTTATTTTTTTTTACTAATTCCGTTGTTGATGACGTCTATGTAATTAAAATAGGAGAGGTATAATTGTCCACAAATAAATTAATTGATATATTATTTATAAATTTGGGATTTTTTTATAAAAATTTGATCAAAATGGACATTTGATTCATTAACCCTAAAAAAATATGAATTTCGACTACTTATGAGTATGACTATTATTGATAAATTATAATATAAGGTTTAGTACAATTAATTTAAGATTCATTAACCCTATTTTAATACAATTAAGGGTTAATAATGGTGAAAATACCCTAAGTTTGGTCAAAGAACTCCTCGTGTACTCAAAGTCTAAAAGTGATGACAAAAGTATTCAAAGTCGTATTTGGGGTGTTGACCACTCCATTCACGTAATACATTAACTCTAGCCACATGGACAAACGTGGGTTGCTGATATATAAATTTGTTGCCACTGGTACGAGCCCACATCACCCTCGTTTACGACAAAACAACAAATTAAACCCCTTATTAGGTATCGTGGGCTCGTATACGTGGCAAAAAATTGCTATGTTAGCAACCCTCGTTTGTCCGCGTGCCCAGAGTTAACGGGTAAGTTAACTGCGTTACGAGAATGGAGTGGTCAACGCCCTAAATGAGACTTCGAATATTTTTGCCACCACTTTTCGACTTTAGGGACACGAGGGGTTCTTTGACCAAACTTTTGATATTTTTAACGTCATTAACCCTACAATTAATGTAGTCGATTAACCGCTTTAATTTAATTTGCAGTTTAATTAGTAAAGATTTAATCGATTTTTAATAAACAAGAAAAATTGAGTTTTGAGCACCTGCTCCTCTAATTTTAACTGTATATAAGTGTGTAATGTAAACGTAAAACACTTGGAATTTGTGGCAATATAATAATACGATCTGACACGGCGCGTGCACACGACAGCATCATATAAGTCGTGGCCCAATGCAATCTGCAACTTGCACATTTCTAAAATATCCGATTGCCTGCTCGGTGCTCGGCTGTCTCCACGCAATCACCTCTTGACACGTGTGTCCTTTGTATACGTGGCAGTCAGTCAGATCGCTACACCTCTGACAGCAACAGCTTTCACCTATAAAGTATGCGCAACTTGACCCACTTGGACTTTCATTTATTATTTATTTTATTATATTCCATGCGTGTCGTTTCCTCATTGGCTCCTCTTTTTCTGTTAATATTTTATTTCGACTAATGACCTTGTTATCAATGAGATTAGTGGGCCCAATTATAATTAAAAAGTATGGATACATATTTAATAATTATATCCCTCAAAATTATATATATATATAATTATATAAATACACCAGTACGATCGTTTGTTTCCACGTCGGATTGTTGAACGAGCTAGCTTACTCCACATTAATTTAACCAATCCACATGTCCAAGTTGTTTTGCACGTTTAAAAAAAAAAAAAAATCATAGAAAAAAAAAAACCCTCTCGATATGTAATTTTAAATCTTAATCAAAAAGAATTTGTTAAGTAATATTAAGTTCGATTCTAAATTTCATTAGCAATAAAATGAGTAAGTAGTTATGTTTATAAACATTTTTGTATTCCTATTATGTCTTGGATAATAGCTCTTATGATCTACTCATATGAAATTTGATTCTAGTATTTTGGATTAATGTGTTGGGAGTACCATGTAAATATGGTATAAAATGTAGTATTCGATTCCGTTTTGCAAAATTTTGGTAAAAATCAGAATCATAATTTTTTTCGGAACCATAAATATTAGTTCCGATTTTTATCCAGAACTCAATAACTTATTTTGGTTTCATATCGTATTTTATTTTTTTCTTAGTTTTTAAAATTGACCTTCGTATAAAAAATATCAAAGGTTCGGATTGTACAAAAGAAAAACTGAATTCAAAATTTTTTAAGGATCCAGAACCAGAAAGTTCTTGTTCTAGATTTAACTAGAACTTGAAAGTTCTGAATCCTAAAAAATCCATATATGAACTTTCTGATTCTAGATTTTTTTTTTAACATATATCAGAATTTTTAAATTTTGAGTGCCATATTTACCGCATTAGTTGGGAGACAACGCAACATGATTTCTTAAATACCCGCTGCAATATCCACTTAAATGAATTTTAATACGGGATTGAGTTTTATAGAGTTTCATCTTCAAAATAAATTTTCTATAAGGAGAGAAACTTTTCACAAACATTTGTGGAGCTCTTATATACTTTTAGGTAGAATTAGTAGTGAAATTTCGTACCTTTATCTTTACGAATACATTATTTGCAAGTTGAGGGAAGAAATGCAAAATATAATACTTTGGAATTCCAAAGTTTTATTTTTTTTGAAGGCAGCTTTGCTGCATGTAGGGATCGAACCCACGACCTCCACTTTGGAGGTAGTGTGGAATTACCACTAGGCTATCCTAGCAACCACGGAATTCCAAAGTTGATGTCCAAATCTATGATGCTTTTATGTTTATTGAATACCACAACGCCACTATTTTGGACTCTCTATTCTAGTCTAGTCAAGTTGGACCACATAAATTAAAAGCAATTTATCTAAATTCTATCAATATTTAGCACAAGACTCTCAAACGAGTCCATCTGCTGCTGCAGTGCAATACAACTATTTTTTCATTTCATTTGACAAATGATCCACTTGTCTTTAAAACTATATTATTATTAGTTTCATAAAATAAAAAATAAATAAAAAACTATATTATTATTATCATTATAATTTGATCACTTCATTCATATATAATACCAATATACCATCATCGTATAAGCGTGACGGACAATGCATTTTTATTTTGCAACGCTATTATTTCAAAGGTAAAAAAATTATTTTAGGAAAGAATAAAATGTGTTTTATGTAAGGAATTGAGTTTTTGAATTATTGTCGTTTGTAATCCACTCCCCAACCCAATTAGCTTTTCCCATATTAGAAAAGATTAGTGCGAAAAAAATACTAACTAGATATTAAATTCGTTTTTAAATTAATACGATTAAAATCAGGCAACTTATCATTGAGATTATGAATTTTATCGATGAATAATTCAATAGTGTAAATTAAAACTTGAAACGTCAAGTTCTTCGGTTATGCGGAAAATAACGACAAATAAACGTACGCGAAAATAAAGAGACACACGCGATGTTTTGTTAACGCAGTTCGATACCTATCTACTCTGCGGGGCCCTCACCCAGATTAATCAACATGGATAATTACAAGATGGACGTTACACAATCGATTTGTTCACCGAACAACAAACTGGAAAATACACTCTAACCAGTGCGACCAGCGATGTAACCAGACTTGTACCCTGCTGATTAAGACGACGACACGGCGGCTCGGCAAGCGGGTAAGGCGACTTCCGGCGAGTGTCGATGAGTGCGTACAAGCACAGCACAGTTGACGATCACTGAAGTGCTTCAGACTTCTTCTAAGGAAGAAAACGACAACGGTGGATCCACGGAAAATATGAGAAAATGGCTTAGAAGCTCTCTGTAGCTCTCAACGTTTTTCTCTCACTTTATGGCTGAAAGGATGCACGATTTGGAAGCCTAAAATCAGTTTAAATAGAGCCCAAAAAGTCCTCAACAAGATAACCACTTCTTCCACATTTTTGGGCCTTTTACTTAGTCTTTGCTAGACTAAGTATTTTCTCAATAATTCGAATTTAAATGCTCATTCAACTCTGATATTTGACCAGCAGATAGGAGAAAACGAATTCCTTAATTATCTCAACCAAAACGGACCAATTTCGCTTTACGGATAAGGAGATCGCACATATGACCATTCGTATGATCAACAATACTGCCAAACATATAACTGCACTAAACTGTCAAATAAAGACAGTTTTTCAAACTCCCCCTTTGGCATTTTTGTTGAGCAGATAATTCGGTGACCAGATTAAATATGTAGACATGTAGCGACGAACAACCGATCATGAAATAAACTTGATCTTCTGATAAACCCAACTTAGTGACCAATGTTCCGACAACCAACAAAAGTTTAACAATAGAAAAATGGTTGGTCAGTCATGGAAATGCTCCCCCTGTCATCGATGTCTCCCCCTGTCACCTTTCTCCCCCTCTGCTGACGGAAAATGTCAAAGACTAGTCGGAGTGAGGACGAAGATCCCGCTGAATGACAAGAACTGTCTCTTGAAGAAGAGTAATCTGGTCTGAGAGAGCGTGAACCTGTGCCATAGAAGACTATGTAGTATGAACTACCAGCGCTTGAGCTTTCTGAACATTGACCAACTCGTACACGCGCGAAGAGATGCTCCCCCTAACTATCTGATATTCCTTATGTGATACTCTGAGACTGAATCTGCACTATTCTGAGACTGATTCTGTGAAGCTCCCCCTGACTCGATGATAACGAAGAGATGCTCCCCCTGACTATCTGATAACTGAATCTGTACAATTCTGAGCCTAACTCTGTGAAACTCCCCCTGACTATGGGATAATTCTCCTGAATTTGCACAATTCTCCCCTGATGCGAAGCAAGATGCCAAAGACTCCTCTGATGATTGATTCACAAGATTGCATTTTGGCTCTTTAGTACCCTTAGCGGTAAGAGATTCTCTTGAACCGAGATACTATTTTTTAGCGCAAATTCATCAGCCTCTGTAAATTGATTTTCTTGAAGGCTTACATCAACTCTTGAGGCTTCCATCTTGTGGCATCTTCATGATTGAATATGTCTCTAGTTACATCTTTTGGAGAAGTAACAAGTACAGTTGTGTCCACATCTTTGTAGTTGGCTATCACTCCATTTACCATGGCTTCTTGTCTGGTTGTGTTTTGCAGGAGAGACATTGTTGGTGGATCTTGTTATCGTTGGATCAACGTCTGCATCTATGAGAGGAACTGTGTTAATGGTTGCTCCATAAGATAAACTATTCTTAGGAACCCAAGCAAGTTTTGACTTTGGAACCTTGAAGAGAAGAGACTTAGCCACCCACACTGAACGACTTTTCTTTGGTTGCATATTTGCGAAGCGGCGTCTTTTGAAGATTTTCAGAGAATTGCTTGTACATATTTCTGCACCTACCATCGTTGTGAAAAATAGACTTGCATAATTCACATCTCTTGGTTAATTGGCTAGCAATACTGATGGTACCTTTGGTGGTTGTGATTCTTTCAATTTCGGTAATATTCTGACTGTCTGACTCTTTTCTGAAAATATGGTTGTAACTTGTACGGTCATATTCATTCTGGCTACTTTCACTAATTAATCTTTGTCCTTTTAAAAATCCAAGACTGGTACGATTTCCCGACTGATGTCCTTGTTCAAGTATGTTATCGAGTTTGGATTTTCCAGAATTAAACTTCACAACAGCGTTTTCCATTGAGGTTATCTTCTTGTCTTTTTCAACGGCGAGACAGTTCACTTTTGAAAGAGATTCTTTCAGTTCTAGCACTTGGTCATTGAGAACCTTGTTCTGTTGTCTTAGTTCTTCTACAACCGTGGATAAGACTTGTTTTTCAGAAATAAACTTCTCTTTTTCAGACTTAGCTTGGTCATTGAGAGTCTGATTTTTCTTCATCAGTTTCTCTATAGTTGTTGAGAGAGCTTGCTTTTCACCAATCAACTTTTCCTTATCAGAATTAAGGTTCTTGCTCAGGTTGCATAAAGATAGCCATTTTTCAAAGAGAGATTTGAATGATGTTTGAAAGTCTTCTTCAGAAAAATCTTCATCTGAATCATCACTTGAATAATTGTTCTGATCAAGAGAGTGGTGTGATGCAGGGAACGCAACATATGTTGGGAATCACGTCTCGGATTCCTAGAAAATTATCACGAATTGTACCTCCGAACCGTCCGGGTAACATTTAAAAATTAATTTAAAGCGGAATAACTTGTTATCCGTCCAACGGTCCGGATATCGGATAATAACCATTTCCAAGATCTGATAAATATTATGTAATTTAATATTCATATATAATTATTAATAATCTAGTCATAATAGGAAATAAATAGAAAGCAGTAAATGGTTGCATTTATTAACCCAATGCATAAGGCCGTACCTCTGTTGACGACTTCCGGCTGCGCGTTCTGAATCAGGCAGGGCTCCGCCGATGCTGAGGGAAACTCCCGTGATCTTCCGGGATATTCTCCTGGAATCCTCGTACCGAAGCCTGGGCTTCGCCGGCAGGACTCCGTCGCAAAATTTTAACTGATGGTTCTTTTTAAGCTTCCGGAGAAATAGTCTCCTAAGCCGAACCAGAAAAGAGAGATCAGAGAGAAAATTCGCAGACCCTGAGGGAGAGGGAGAGTTCGAATTTTTCTCTGGGGAAAGGTGTGAAAAATGTGTAGAATGAGCCTCCTATTTATAGGCTCAAACCGTAACCGAATTGGAGAAATTCCCTCCCTAAATTCGAATTTCATATATTTAAATATAATTAATTATCTTAATCCAATGGTCCAGATTTAATCTCATCTAAATCCAATGGATATAATTAATTAGGGATTTAATTAAATAAGAAAGATTAGGATAAAATTAAAATCCAATCTTATCTTCTTATCTTTATAAAATTCGAATTATATATATATATATATTAAAATTCGAATTATCATTATCTAAATCCAACGGTTGAGATAAAACTTTAAACTGATCTAATGGATCAAATTAGTTTAGGATAAAATCAAATATAAAAAGATTTATTAAAAACAATTTCGAATTTATCCATAAACCATAATTCGAAAAATATATAAATATATATAATTAATTAATTTTCAATCCGACGGTAAGATTAAATCTTAGACCGATCTAACGGATATAATTAATTAACCACATTCAAAAAATGAAACTTGGTCACCAAGTTATTAATTTCGAATTTATCAATATCCTAATCCAATGGTTGATATTAAATCATAACCGATCCAATGGATAATATTGATTTTAGGGATTTGCTAAAATACCAAAACATTTGGTACTTATGCCGCAAATATGGAAAGACCAAATCATACCATTCGAATTTAGCTAGGGTTTCATATCATGAAACCCTAATTCGAATTTACACATATAAATATATATAAATATATATTTTTATTTATTAATATAAATCTATTAATTATTAATTAATTATTAATAAGATATTAATAATTAAATCCAAATAATTAAATTATATTAATATTTCTTGATCTCAATATCACACATTAAAATGTCATGGTGACACACCATCATTTAAATTCGTGACATGTGATTAAATTTCAAAGTTCATCGAACCGATCACAAACTTAGAAAATCCATAAATCACTAACCGTAACTCGAAATGACTTGGTTCAAAAAGCAAAGTTGCTTAGAATTTAATTTCCAACAACATGGTGCTGATAGAAAATCTAAATTCTAACTTTCTTTTATCAGTTAATTTCGTGTACCAAAATGTGGTACTTTTGCCACGCTAACGATAAAACTATCTGACGTCTGCCACAGACCTTTCAGTTTTATAAGTCAAGCCAAATGATTAAACATTATCCAAAATGTATTTTAATCACGTACGTATCATCCGTTACGGTGCTATCCTGGGAACCATGGACCCGTATCACTTAAGCTCCAACGAACTGCTAGTTGTTCGTCAAACCTCGAAGTGATTCCACTATAGACCTGAGGCTGCACTCTTTAGTGATACGGTATATATTATTCCCTTTATAACAGCAGGGTGTCCATTGATACAATCAAATTCGGGTTATTGATCTTTCACTTGATGATCCACACACGAGCGGGCGGTTTCTACCGTTATGCCCCTTATTGCATTTTCATCCTTGACTCAGTCAGTAATATTATGAGTAACCCATTTATGGTTTCGATTCATAAGTTGCGCACGGGTACCTCTCACTTCTCACCACCGACAATCAAGGGAATCATCATCACTCTGAAGAGAGCTGTGTGATGCCCATGTCTATGACCAAGCTACCCTTACTGCTGACTATCATGTTCCCAAAATAATAGTGATGGGAACAGCGGTAATATTTCGTGTTCTTTAACGGTTAAATCAAAGAACAATCAAGCCAGCAGCTTGGACTCAAGATCACTCAGGACTTAGATCGAATATCCATTTGATCATCTACTAGTGACTCAACTCCAAGTTATCAGTGACGGTCTTATATGATAACTTCCGGAGTTTAAGTCAGGTCCAGTTCAGTATGAAGACACTTCATACTTAATGCACTTCTAGTGAGTATGACACACACAAAATCCAGAATAGGATTGTCACTTAGTCACATTAATGACCTTATACGATTAATGGGCTCCCACCCAGTTAATCAGGTCACGGACATTTTAAGTTCATTTATTATGATTATTAATTCTTCTTCACATTGACTCTATTGTGATAATAATTCATAATTGCATCCTTTATGAACTAAGGATCAAACATTCTATTTTACTCTACCAGAAACTATAATAAGATTATCATAATAAGTATCATCTTTATTCAACGACTTGTCATAATCTTTTACAAATGGATAAAATATCTTGTTTAAGGACACATATGTCCAACAACATAATGGCTAAAAACTCCTCCGCCATCTTCTTCATCCGAGTCTTTATCACTGGAAGAAGTTTCGTAGGATCTAGTCTTTAGTTTCTTGATAGTGTTAGCACATTCTGACTGTATATGACCATATCCGTCACACTCTTGGCACTTGATTCCACTTTTTTTGACTTTATCCTCTGTAGTACGACCATCATTATGACCACGATTGTTGTTAGTAGATCTGTATTTACTGCTCGAGTTACTGTGTGAATAACCATTTCCTCCTTCATTGAAAGGTGGTCTCTGAGTGTTAAATTTCTTCAACATTCTACCAAAAATTTTAGTAAGAAGAAAAATATCATCCATGGTTACATTACTTGTACCATCGCTAGCTACATCATTGGTAAGATCACTAGTTGCATCGTGTCTGTGATCACGTTTGGTAGAACTTTTGAATGCTACTCCTTTTTCTCTTTTTGCTTGAGACATATTCATCTCAAAAGTTTGAAGAGATCCTATGAGTTCATCCAAATTCAACGTGGTTATATCCTTGGCCTCTTCGATGGCTGCAACCTTGGCACTGAAGCGTTCTGGTAATGACCGGAGCGTTTTTCTAACCAATTTTAGATTAGAATACACTTTTCCAAGTGGAAAAGCTTGATTTGAGATCTCACGAAGCTTTCCATTGAAATCTGCAATGGTTTCATCTTCGGTCATACGTAGTTCCTCGAATTTTGATGCAAGCATTTGGAGTTTTGAGGTCCGAACGGCTGAGGTTCCTTCATGGAGGTTTTGCAATGCTTCCCATGCTTGTTTGGCAGTAACACAAGTAGATATGAGTCTAAATTGTCCTTCATCGACCGCAGATACGATTGCATTTAAAGCACGACAATTTGCTAGGGATGCGGTCTCATCTTCGGTATCCCATTCACTTAGCAATTTTTCAACCATTTCCCCTGCGATATTTTTCTTCATAGGAGGACTCCAGCCATGTTTCACAGTGCTCCAAGCTTTTGTGTCAATCGATTGGATGTAAATAGTCATTCGAGCTTTCCAATACGAGTAATTTGTTCCGTCTAACACCGGTGGTCTTATAAGAACCGTATTTTCGCGTGAGCCCATCGTGATTCAAAGAACACTAAGATCTTTCCGCTGCCTTTGAAATCAAAGAAACACTTTTGCAGCGACAAGCTCTGATACCAATTGAAACGTCAAGTTCTTCGGTTATGCGGAAAATAACGACAAATAAACGTACGCGAAAATAAAGAGACACACGCGATGTTTTGTTAACGCAGTTCGATACCTATCTACTCTGCGGGGCCCTCACCCAGATTAATCAACATGGATAATTACAAGATGGACGTTACACAATCGATTTTTTCACCGAACAACAAACTGGAAAATACACTCTAACCAGTGCGACCAGCGATGTAACCAGACTTGTAACCTGCTGATTAAGACGACGACACGGCGGCTCGGCAAGCGGGTAAGGCGACTTCCGGCGAGTGTCGATGAGTGCGTACAAGCACAGCACAGTTGACGATCACTGAAGTGCTTCAGACTTCTTCTAAGGAAGAAAACACCAACGGTGGATCCACGGAAAATATGAGAAAATGGCTTAGAAGCTCTCTGTAGCTCTCAACGTTTTTCTCTCACTTTATGGCTGAAAGGATGCACGATTTGGAAGCCTAAAATCAGTTTAAATAGAGCCCAAAAAGTCCTCAACAAGATAACCACTTCTTCCACATTTTTGGGCATTTTACTTAGTCTTTGCTAGACTAAGTATTTTCTCAATAATTCGAATTTAAATGCTCATTCAACTCTGATATTTGACCAGCAGATAGGAGAAAACAAATTCCTTAAATATCTCAACCAAAACGGACCAATTCCGCTTTACGGATAAGGAGATCGCACGTATGACCATTCGTATGATCAACAATACTGCCAAACATATAACTACACTAAACTGTCAAATAAAAACAGTTTTTCAAAACTGAAATAGAACGAAATATTATTAATCAAATTATTGTTTTATTTAATATTAATTTAATAAGTTATTATGTTCATGCTAAAAACTATAAAACAAAACAAAAAAATAAAACAGAAAACTCATCACGGAATGCAATGATGGATATATTATAATTCTATCGTAAAGTATATAAAAAAAAAGTTTAATGAAAATTTAATATATCGGTAACTTTCGGATTAGCGATTAACCAAAAGTTAACCACTAGTAATTCCCCAGAAGAAGAAAAAAATTTAACATTTTTCACCACCGCATATAAATAACAGCCTTTTGATTTTGAACACGTTTCTGGACCAGAGGGCGAGTGGCGGAGACAGCTCACGCGCCACGCGTGCGGAAAATAAAGGAAGGCAATCTATAAAGAGCCGACACAAATCCCAATGACAGCGTCACGTGTCTAGATGCTGCGTCTCACCTCTCTAAATGTCCACGTGTCTGGAGAGAGACAGTCGCCGGTCTCGCAGCTCCACGAGCACGCGACACGTGGAGCTCAGTCAGGGCTCCAACGTTAGATGGAAGTAACGTGTGTCAGCGTTATCTCTCTTCACAGCCAAGCCACGTCACCACACTTGCGTTTCCTCGAGATCTGGTTCTCCTATTTTTATTTCTACTAGTGGAAAGGCACCGCGCTTCGCGCGGTGGCGATAAAATATCGTTTATAATTTTAATAGAAAATTTTAATAATTGTTTTTAATTGTGAATTAACTTTACAAATTATATTATTTTAGTAATAGTTTACTTGTTTTCTTATTAACGATGATCAAATCTATATTAAATACCGTCAAAATGATGGATCAATGAATTATTATTTGCAAAATATATATTTTTATTTTAACTTTAAAAAGTTTGTCTCAATATTAATAAGAAAATTGTTGAACACCCATCCATCCATCTGTACAATTACTTGCTTTTGGATAACTTTAGGCTTATACTCTTTAATTTGAACGAACAATCAATGATCTATATCCAACAATCAATGATCTATATCCAATATATAAGGAAGAATTAAATGTGAGATATGGTAAGATGTAGAGAAAAGACTGAGATTTCTATTTTTTTATATAATAAGTGAGGTATGAGGCGCTTTCGCGGTGACGAATGAGTATTATTACAGATTTTGATGAATATGCTAAAATCTTATTTAAATTGTGTGTTATAATTGAATTACTTGCATCAAATACAACACACATTTTTTAGATATGTATAACTTGTATATCATGTCTTGATTGTACATAAATATACATTCTTCTATTTCACGACATAATACAATAATTCAAAAAATAAATTTTAAAAGAAATCTCATTCTGTTTAAATAATCACATATAATGAAATATTAAGGAAATCAAATTTAATGTATACTAATGCATATAGATAATGAGACATTTAGTGATATAACTTTATTTTTCTTTCTATCAATGACGTGTAAACATGTAGAATCCTTAATCATACATTTTTGTTTTACTCTTTTGCCACCTCACACTTTCAAGACCTTCGTAAGCGCGAAGCTTTGTGCGATGGTAAAAGTGTTTGTAAAATTTAGATAAAAATATTATTAAATCATTTTTCACAAACTCAATAATTTTTTTTTAGTTATTGACTATTCCTAAAAACCATCGTAAGTAAATTTGGATGAAATATTAATCAATTGCAAAGACCTTTATTAACTTGCTAAATTAACAACTTTACTTCAAAACCGCAAGCAGTAAAGAAATAACATATTGGAACGATATAAGTAGCACTCTTTAAGAGTTCTTCGTGTATTCCTCATTCAAAAAAAAAAATCGTGTATTAAACAAATATACAAAATTCATGACCAAAAGAATCTTAAATGTAACTACAACGATTTAATTTGATAACTTTATTCCCCATTAAAAAAATCGTATATTAAACAAATATATAAAAATCATGACCAAAAGAATCTTAAATGTAACTATAACGATTTAATTTGGACACCTAAAGTGAAATTGTGAAGCAGTAAAGAAATAACATATTGGAACGATATAAGTAGCACTCTTTAAGAGTTCTTCGTGTATTCCCCATTCAAAAAAAAAAATCGTGTATTAAACAAATATACAAAAGTCATGACCAAAAGAATCTTAAATGTAACTACAACGATTTAAACAAATCGTATACTAAACAAATATATAAAAATCATGACCAAAAGAATCTTAAATGTAACTATAACGATTTAATTTGGACACCTAAAGTGATCTGTACAATTTCGATTAGGTTGAAGGAATTCACATGATAAAAGTAATTGTTACCTACTAAATTAATCAATCTTTTACGTCTTCACTACTGGACTGCACCGCGCTTCGCGCGGTGGCAAAAAAATATCTCGCATATTACGAAAATAAGCATATACCTTAGAAATAAATAAAAGGGATAATAGCGACAAAAGTGATCGAAGTTAGACAAAGTGTGCAAATAAGTGGCTAAAGCTAATTTTCTAAAATATCCACAAAATGTAAAGAACATAGTATCCACAAAATGTAAATTCTCCTAATGAAATGGGAAAAATTTTATACAATTTGACCGAAAATATCACATTCGAAATGTGAATATAGTACTGCAAGATCCTTAAAATTCGTGAACATTATCTATAATTCAATAAAACTTGCATTAATCAATTATGTAGCACTTGAGGGTAATTTCATAATTTATATGTTTTAATATACATATATATACATATATATGACCATACTACACTAAAAGAGAAATAAAGCTATGATTTCTATGGCAGTGTTTGGAGCGTTTTTTATTTCTATTTTGTGTTTAAATTTCTCAAAGAACTTTGTAAAAATGTTTCAAAAATTTTGATTGGTTATAATTTTGTTGCACTATTTTTTGAAAGGAAAAAAATAATTATGTTTGGTTTAATTTTTGTATTAAATTATTTTTTTCAATATTAAAATGTGTTTAGTCGATTAATTTTTATTTTAAAAAAATGTATTAATCAAAACTAATCTAATTTATGTTTGAAACGAAAATTTTTAATCACATAAAATGAAATCAATTAATTATATTAGTCATGCTTACATTAGATATTACAAAGTGTCATTCAAATAATGTGCTTCAATACATGCTTATACCAATTTTAACGTGTTAGATTTTAGTAATATTGAAATTAGCTGTAAACATGATATTTTTTTGATCAAATATACTAACTTAGGGACATAAGATATATTTTTTAATTGATATTTTAATCAACTTTGCAAATAAATAATAATAAAAAAAATGTTGCCCAGGATGTCAAGAAATTAGTGAGTAGAGAGGGTGCAGCTTCAATTTATAACAATGAATAAAATGAAAACACCTCTTGGTGTGTTTTTGTTATTGTGTTTAAAAATAAAAACGAAAAATACTTTTCAAAACCATTTATCAAAATGGCAACCATTGTTTTCCTTCTAGTTTAAAAGATGTTACCTTTTTTTATATATAAACATACTAATTTATATTACTTTTATCAGATTTTCATAAGTTAGAAATTTTCAAGAGTAAAAGTTTAGAATTTAGAAAAACTTAGTACTTTGCTAATATTAATAAAATAAAATACTTTGTCAAAAGTTTTTGGATGAATATATGTATAGATTTATGACCGTCAATAGAGTGACAAACCAAACAATACATTAGTGATGGAGAAAACGAAATTAAAGAAAAATAAAACTCAGTATGAACAGAAAAAATTAAAATATATATAGGTAAATAAAGTACTATATATAAATGAATCATTTATATTATTTTCTAATTTGTTGTGACTAAGAGCTATATATAAAACAAATCATATATTATTTTCTTATAGTTGTGGCTAAGAACAATACGAAGGGTCGTCTTGTGAAGGTGAGCGATGTTCACAAAACAATTGAAAAAATTTAGTTATAACGTAGACATCTAATTCTTATTTAAACTCACCAAAAACATGTTTAAATAATCAAGACACCACAAATACGAAAAAAAAGAAGAAGATGAGAAATCAAATCATACCGATCGTAACATGTGCATGCTCCATTAATTTTTCCAGCTTGAGACCTCGCAGCGAAAGAAAAAAAAAGGACACATGAAGCAGATTGTAGCATATTAAAAGTTGCCAATAAATTTGATCATTAACATCGATAGGATGCATATGATTTCAACGTTATAAGCACATTGGAATATCCATATTGGCAAAATGATCTGCCTAGCATCATCCCGTTATTAAAAATGCGTGTTGGTCTCCCATGAAAACGCACTAATGCCTGGAACTGAGAGAAAACATCGGAAACAAATCATCAGAAATGGATTACCTCACTTTTGATACCCGTAATCTTTCTCGCCTTCGGATCCGCCGATTCATTTTGTCCATGGCCCGCTACCCAACCGGGTGTGAAATATGAAGAGTTGTAAACTTGATCAATACAGTGTGATAAGGATGAAAAACCGACCACGCGCGACTGATCTCTGAAAAATAATCTATGAGAAATGAAGAATAATTAGTGAGAGATAGTTTCGGTAAAGCAATATAAGTGACTAAAATATGTTGTAATGATCTCTATCTACATTTCCTCTATTTTTATATAGTATACTATGCATATATATAATCATATAACCATGGAGTGGAGATCGATTCATTTGCATATAAATACGTTTTTTTTTTATTGATTGCTCAATAATTATGCTTTGTTGAGAAAGATTTATTCATGTGATCCATTCATATACAAAACCATCGACCTTTGTATACCTGATTCATTTTTAGGTAATATAAAAGCAAATGAATGGACATAATAATTGTAAACGTTTTAAAATTATATAAATGACTAATGAATGCATTAATATATATATGTTACTATCTATAATCGATGCAAACTCAGTTTCACTCTAATACAGATGTGGTATTAATTATTATTGTTAAAAGTAAATAAAAATTATGAGAAAATAGGAATGGAGGATTGCTTGATTTGTAGTATGCCATGTCATGTAGGTGAGATTTTCCTTTTATATATATATAGATTTAGGACTTAGGCCACGTGGCAGTACGAAGGCCCCGCTGCTTCCACGTGTCGCTCCCGTACGGGTCCGCCTTCTCCCCTTGAATTCCGAAGGGCTTTTCTGTCCTTTCGCAGACTGTAAAGATTTTTTATATATATATCTTGGTCGCTCTCTCCCCATTTTCTTCTTCTTTCTCTCTCTCTGGAAATGGATAATTTTCTCTATGAGCTTCGTTCCGAGAAAGCTTGGGGTTTAGGTACGGTGAGAAATTACCTCTTCTTTGTGTAGGCCGATTCAATGGAGGAACTCCGAGGCGCGAATCACGAGTTCGTGCGAATGCGAAGCAACAGCTTTTCGGCGGATCTGCTGCAGAGGCTGACCCCCAAGATTTTCCCCTCGCCGGAGAAAAGCGCCGGCGAGGACGGCGCCGGCGACGGAATCGAGCTCAGCCTGGGGCTGTCGCTGAACGGCCGGTTCGGTACCGACCCGAGAGCCGGCAGCGAGTGCGCGTGGCTGAAGCGGTCATCGTCGATCTCCGACTTCACGCTGACTGGGGAGAGTCCGGCTGCGGCGGCGACCCACGCGAAGGGGGAGGGCCCGCACGTGACGCTGGGACGGACCTGCTCGTTGCCGGCGGAGACGGAGGAGGAGTGGCGGCGAAGGAAGGAGCTGCAGAGCCTCCGGCGCCTGGAGGCCAAGAGGAAGCGCTCCGAGAAGCAGCGCAGCGTTTCCGCTGCCAAAGTGCCCCGAGGCGAATCTCTCCTCAGCCCCTCCAATGGCGGCGAACCGGCTCAGCCTTCGCTTCAGGGCCCGGTCGGCTCCCACGGCAGCGGATCCTCCGGGGTTTCGGAGTCTGATAGCGTCGCCCCGCAAGGTTCGATACCTAGATTATTCCATGACTCCATTGGACTTGATTTGACCTAAATCGAGATTTGCTTTAGCTATAGAGAAACAAACTGAACGAGATGCAATGCAGGTGGCGGCGGGCACAAGTGGTCCGAAACGAGAAGCCCCACGAGCGTGCATTCCCTGCCGGAGAGCGAGCAGAAGCTCGCGAGGCTGCAGTCTGCGGACATGAACGGGTTGGCTCCCCGGAAGCCTTCGCTGGCCGAAACCGGGTCGCGCGAGGTGGGGAAGAGCGTGCTGGAGGACATGCCGTGCGTGACGACCACCGGGACGGGCCCCAACGGGAAGAGAATCGAGGGGTTTCTGTACCGGTATCGGAAAGGTGAGGAGGTGAGGATCGTGTGCGTCTGCCACGGCAGCTTCCTCTCCCCGGCGGAGTTCGTGAAGCATGCCGGAGGCGGCGACGTCGCTCACCCTCTCAAACACATAGTGGTCACTCCTGCTCCCTTGTTGTGACGCTGTTGCGTTTGATGTATCCATGGAAGAATTAGTGTTCCTTAATTTGGGCACTTGTATCTAATTAAGCCTCTCGATACAAGAAGCCCCTCTTTGCAGACAAGGTTGATTATGATTATAGTAAATACAAGGCACACCCTTTCTCGTTGTCTTCGCGATTTCCAATATTTAACCACATTCTCACTTTGTAATATCATAGTTTGTAAGGCAGGAGAAGCTATAAATAGGGGAAGCCATTTTCAGAATGCTATGAAATGGAAACTTTACACTCTTGAAAAGTGATAATCCGGTTGTGTCCGCGATTTTGTTAAACTTTTTTTCCTTTTTATTAAGAGTTGAGAAAGCGGTTCGATGTTGTTCTTATTGCGAATTGGATGCTCGGGCAAGCCAGCAGGTTGCGAAAATCAGCCCGATTTCCGCTACGACTTGTCTATCTTTGCCTTCTCTCCTTCCGTTGTCAAATTTTATCATTATGCAAGTAAAGAATGAAACAGCGATGGAGATTTGAACTGAGGAGAATATTTCTTGGTGTTTGGAACACCTGCGTTTTCGTCGAGCTCATCGGCTGATCACCGGAAAATTTGGTCCACCGAGCCGCGGCTGCGTACAAGGAGAAGAATGAATCATTGCAGGAAAGAACACTTGATTGAATAGGCAACTGCCAGAATGCTAACGTGTCCGAATACAAAAGAACAGAAGCTTCCTTCCAAGTTTGTTCCTAAATTAACACAAAATATTGGTATCCATGAAATCGATTAAATATTTTGTAAAATCCGGTAGTAGACTTACTTGATCTAGAATGAGTCAGTGCTCTTATAGTTTCTTTCCTTTCAAACTTTACTTTATTTCTGGACTTCCCGTTTACTCGAAGAATGTTTATCTAATGCGGTCGCAATCGCTTTAAACTTCGATCAAAAATCATTAGTTTTTTTTTTTTTTTTTTTTTTTTTTTGGGGGGGGGGTTATCAATAGGTAATGGATTTTCGACGAATTCAATAATATTTACGTCATATAACTATATATTAAGTTTTAATTTTAATTAATAAAATAATATTGATATATAGTATATAATAATTTTATTGATAGATAATATATATTAACACGATTATTAGTCTTTAAAGTTTTTTTTAGTCTCATTGATTTATAGAAAATAAAAATAAAAAAATTATCTGTAACTAGAGGTGTCAATTGGGCCGGGCCGGGCCGGTCCAAACCCATCCGCCCCCACTCATAAATAAATAAAAAAACGGGTTTGCACCTCCCCGTCCCTTTTTTTTTTTTTTTTTTTGCCGGGCTAGGCCTGCCCCTGTCAAAAGGGTCAGGTCGGGTTACGTTTTCATAGGCCCACCCTGCCCCATCTAAAAGCCCGCCCTTAAGCCCACATAAACCCGTCCCGTGGCCAACCCGCCCCACCCTATTTAAAAGCCCACATAAACCATATTTTTATATAAATTATTAAGTTGTCACATTTACATCTTTTAGTGTGACGTATAAATGAAATCAATACAAATTAAAATTAATACGAACCTGGAGGATAATGAGTAGAGTAACGAACAATAAATAACTTTGATTTTTTTGTCTTTGCTCGATATTTGAATATTTATTTTAAAAGTCGAGTAACGTAATGCAAATAAAATTCAATCACATACTTAGAAATATAAAAACATTCTTAGAGTTTTTTTTTTAATATATATTTTCATTAAATTTGCATATTGCATATTGGCCCGTAAAAATCTAACTCGTTTCGGTTTGTGAAAGCCCACTAAATTTGACTCGTAAAAGCCCACTAAATCGACTTGTAAAAGCCCGCCCCGCCCCGTGACATTATGGGTTCGGGTTCATGGGCCGGGGTGGGCCTTGATGGCTCTTCCAAAACCCGCCCCACCCCGCACATTGAACGGGGCGGGTCAAGCCCGCCTCGTTTAGTATGCGAGCTTAACGGGTTGTGAGCCGGGCCGGTCCACCCCGGCCCACTTGACACCTCTCTATCTGTAACTCTCGATTTTTTCAAAAACAAAAAATTATCCGTCTTTATAATTTTAAATTTGTTTAGAGTTCAATGATTTTTCATGCATTTTTCTGTTTTATAGTTATAATCAGTTGGTGAGCTACAAAATGATGCGGTTACTGAGACTTGTTCACCGGTTACTATTGGCAAGCGGTTAACACACGATTAACCCGATATTTGAACATTGCGATGGAGAGTCCGGAGAAAACTGTACTGACTAGCTCAAAACATTTCGGCCTGTCAGTCTACGAAGACGACAGGCCGCGCAAGGTGATAGACACACAGCTTCACAAGGATCATCGTCCGCTTAATGTGGAAACAGAAACATTTAGGGTTCCATTTGGAAGCAAAACGAAGTGATTTACAAAACTGAAGGCCAAAATCCGCATTAAAAAATCAAGAGAAACCGACTTATATTACACTGTACAAAAAAGTGGGAATAACTACAATTTTCATAACTCAGCCTAAAATGTCATCTTCTACAAATTACAGGGTTAACGGTAAAATAAAAACAAACCCTCCTCCCATCTTCGGGCCCAGCTAACACGACGGAGGTTGAAACTGCTTTAGCCGCCGTACAACTTGCCTCATCGTGGGCCTTGTGGAGAGCGAGTCAACCGTACACACAACTGCCAAGTGCAGAACTTCCACCAGGTCGTCGTGTGGGCCCGCGTCCCACAACCCCGAAGTAAAGAACTCCTTGGCCCGCCCCTGCCTCAGCAGCATACAAGCCCACTGTACGATGTTGAACCCGTTACCGTACGGCGAGAACGACGGATCCAAAGCCTTCTTGTCCGACAGCAACTCAAGGAGGACAACGCCGTAACTGTACACATCGGCTTTGTCCGAAACACGACACGTCATCGCGTATTCCGGTGCGACGTACCCGAAAGTCCCGGCCACTCCGGTGGTGGCGTGAGTCTCCGAGGTGCCTAGAAGCCTGGCCAGACCAAAGTCCGATAAATAAGCATTGTGATCGTCATCGAGCAAGATGTTGCTGGGCTTGACGTCGCGGTGAAGCACGCGTGGCACACATTGGTCGTGCAGGTAGGCCAGGGCCCGGGCTATGTCCAGCGCAATCTTGTGGAGAATCCTCCAGTCCACAGCTCTGGTTGACCTTTCTTGGATAAACTTCTCCAGATTCCCGCCGGGAAGGTAATTGTAAATCAGAAACATCTCGGTTTCACTTGCATGGTAGCCAATCAGAGTGACAAGGTTCACGTGACGGAGCCTTCCTAGGGTTTTGATCTCCGCATGGAACTGCTGGAATCCTTGGAACCTTCCGACGGCAAGCCGTTTTATAGCCACCAACACTCCGGGAGAAATCTCGGCTTTGTATGTTGCACCAAAACCGCCATTTCCAATGCAGTTGCTGGCGTTGAAGTTTCCCGTGGCACGCACAACGGAGTCGAAATTTAACTGAACGCCAATGTCGGTAAAAAGTGTCACTTCCTTCCGGGTTGACCCATTGACTTTGGACTTCGAATTCCATTTCCGGGTATAGAAGAATAAGACGATTAGAGCTAGAAGCACAGAAAGTATGGCCGATGCAGATGTCACAGATGCGATCTCGATGGAGTTGAGGCCATTGCTTCCGCCAGCTTGAGTTGAGATTCCTGGTGGTGAAACAGAATATGGCTGGGAATAGCCGCCTCTTCCCTGAGAATCTGAAGATTCAGTGAGGGTTAACATTCTGCAAGACCGTATGAACGGGTTTCCGATGGCGTTATCGCATTTCATCAAGTTACTATTGGAAGGCAGTGACCCAGAGAGATTGTTGAAGGACACGTTGAAGGTCGAGAGAGTCGTCACATTTGCCAGCCCAGAGGGGATCTGGCCGGAGAGCTTGTTCTTATCGAGTAGGAGGACTCTGAGGCTTTTCAAGTTCACGAGATCTTCTGGAATCTCGCCGGTGAGAGAGTTGGAAGAAAGATCGAGCACTTCCAAGGAGTGAAGTTGTCCCAAACTCAACGGGATCGAACTGGTAAGCTTATTACCTGCAAGGGAAAGATACCTCATCTCCTTTATCTGGCTGATACTCGTCGGAATCTGGCCTTGCAAAAGGTTCCAGCTCAAGTTAAGAGCAAGCAGATTTGCCGAGTCCCCGATGCTGAGAGGAACCGAGCCTGAAATCTGATTCAAAGACGCATCCAAGAACTGGAGAGATTGGCACATACTTCCAACTCCGGCCGGGATCTGACCGAATATCTTGTTACTGCTGACATTAACTAGCAAGGCATCAACACTTCCACACTTCTCAAAAAGACGACTCGGAAATGCATCGGTGAATCTGTTTTCCCCGGCAAGAAATGCATAGGCAGCCTGCTTCCCTCGCCTTTCCATAGCAATCGGCATCGGTGGCAAATTCCCGCTAAAGTTATTTTGCCCAAAGTTGTGGATTACCAGAAATTCAGCAGCTTCTTTATGCAGCGGCAGAGAGTTCATAGCTTGATAGGTTTCAGAGGTGAAGAAAGCTTGATAGGGCGATACGAGATCGTCGAGCTCGAAAAATAGTTCAGTCAAAGAAGGAACAGAAGAGCAGGTGGTATTGTAAAACTCAGGAATCGGACCGGAGATAGTGTTCCCACTAATATCAAACATAGTCATGCATTGAACGGGAAGATCGCGAACAAGCCCACCGGTCAGCTTGTTCGAGCTTATGTCAAGAAAGTGCAGCTTCTTGCAGCGTGTAAGGGCTTCCGGAATTTCACCAGTGAAGAAGTTTTGAGCCACATTGATCATCTGCAAACTGGCACAAGAACCCCAATTCTCTGGGATTCTGCCCTCCAGTGTCGCTCTCGGCACCCACAGAATCCTCAGCTTTGGCAGCGTCGTGATTTCCCCGGGGATGGTGCCTTGAAAGAAATTGAAGTCGTCATCGTACATAGCACGGAATTGCTCCAACGACAGATTCTCTTCTGTAAAATTCACCTTGGGAACCGCATTGAACAGGTTAGACAGCACAAGCACCGACAACTGGGTACAGTTTCCAAGCTGACGAGGGATCGAACCGCTGAGGCTGTTCCTTGAGACATCAAAAATTTCGAGCTTCTTAAGCCTGCCGATTTCAGCAGGAATGCTTTCTTCCAACATGTTCGAATACAATAAGAGTGTCCGCAGCTCGCCACAGTTCCCCAAACTTCCAGGGATTCCTTGAACCAATATATTACCCGACAAGTCTAAATGCTCAAGCTTCCCGCAGTTTTCTCCGATCTCCTTCGGAATTGCCCCGCCGAGCCAATTATACGATAAGTAAACCCCTCTCAACCAGCCAATAAACCCCGGCACTGTACCATTCACTTGATTACCTGCCAAATTCAGGATCTCTAAGTTCACGCAGTCTGACAACGCACTCGGTATCTCGCCCTCGATCTGGTTGAATCCAAGATTGATAACATTCAAACTCTTACCGAACTTAACCGGAAGCTTCCCTGACATTGAATTTCCCTCTAGATCAACAACTTCTAGCTTTTCCAACCCCCAAATTTCACTAGGGATTTCGCCACTAAAACCGTTAAAAGGCAACGACAAAACCCTTAGCTCGGAGAGCTTACCAATCGAAGGCGTCAACTTTCCAGCCAACTTTCCGTCATTCCCCGAGCAGCTCCTCCTAATTCCCAGCCCGTACAGCGGGAACGCAGCGAAATCGAAACACGAACCGGATTTCGAATTGGAATTACCTCCATTTCCGTCGCCGCTTACGTTGAGAGCCACGACACGCAAATTCCCGTCGCACAAGACTCCGCGCCACGAGCAGGGATCGGAAGCGCCGAGCGCTTCCCAGCTCGCGAGCAGACCGGCAGAGTCAGCAACCGAGTTCTTGAACTGGAGAAGCGCCGACTTGTCGGAGTCGGGCGAGTCCGCGAGAGTGAGAGCGACAGCGAAGAGGTGAAGAGCAAGACAAAGTCGCCATTTGATCACTGAAGAAGAATAACCCATGCCCTGAAAGAAACCCTAGAAAGGGCTTCCCAAAAAAAAATTCGATCCACTCGCTCTCACTCTCACTCTCACTGTCGTTCGAATTGGTGTATGGGTTTCCTCTTTCGAAACCCTAACCCTAATTTTGGAGGTGGAGGTGGAGGTGGAGGTAGAGGAGAGAGAAAGTGCTGACTGCTGAGTAGAGAGAAAAACTGTAGACCCCCAAGACGAAGACGCGTTTTTTCTTCTTCTCTGCTTTATTTTTTTTTATTTTATGTTTTTCACTCCACATTCCTCTTCCTTAATTGACCACTTTTGCACTAACATCTTTAAATATTTGGGTTAACGACGGTAAAAATATTCAAAGTTTGGTCAAAGAACCATTCATGTATTTAAAGTTTAAAAATTGCGGTAAAAATACTTAAAGTTATATTTTGGGAGTTGACCACTCCATTCTCATAACGCCGTTAACTTACCCGCTAATTCTGGCCACGTGGACAAATCTCTTTTGTTAAGTTTAATCATTAGCGGTTTAATTAGTTATATTAAATAGTATTAATTAGGGATTTAATTCGTTGTTTTGTCGTAAACGAGGTTAATGTGGGCTCGTCCACGTGGCAAAAATTATTATGTCAGCAACTCACGTTTGTCCACGTGGCTAGAGTTAATGGGTAAGTTAACGGCGTTACAATAATGGAGTGGTCAACTCCCTACATGCGACTTTGGGTATTTTTGCCGCCACTTTTAAACTTTGAGTACACAAAAGGTTCTTTGACCAAACTTTAAGTATTTTTACCGTCATTAACACTAAATATTTTATTACAATTTCCTTATTTTACTGCATATAATTATAAATATCTAACTTTAAATAATTTATTTATTTTGTTAAAAGAATATGTGATGCGCCTTCTTTTACTAATAATTTGAAAATATAGGCCCCAAACGTAGAAGTCGGGGCTCGTTGACTAGAGTCCTGGCCCATCGGACAAGGCCCGGAATGCGAAGCCCAAAAAAGGGAGTTCAGAGACCAACAAAAAGGACCCTCGACGACGACTCAAAAGGAACTAAACTACCTGACATAGAGCAGGCGACTTTAGAATGGCCTCGGCGAGGCAACGATGACCTTCGAAGGTTTATGAAAAACTTAGATTGTGATACGTGGATGTCGTCGACGACCCCCTTGCTAAGACAAGCTCTCCTGACGACCTCCTCGCCAAGGCGAGCAACCCTAGCGACGACGACCTTCTTTGACCTAGCCATCGACTACGTCCTCGTCAAGGCAAGCTCCCCTGGCGACGATGACCTCCCCTTGACCAAGACAACTTCAAGGTCTCCAACACGGCACCGAAGACGTGCAACACATTGATACGAGACTCGACAAGGCATAATTTCACAGCAACTTCAAGCGGAAAGACAATCTGAGTTCGTTGGGACACCAAGGACGCTTCAAAGACAGCTTAGGACCCGACATACGAGCTCGCAGAACCTCCAAAAGACTCAAGAATGACAGACAGGCCCCCTCGCCCGACGAGCTATGCGCCAGGCGAGCTAACCCGGAAGATCGCTAGGGTGTTGCCCAGACCTAAACCTTAACAACGCCAAGGAACGCCGGCTCTCACCCGACCGCCGTCGGGATCATCCGGGGGTTGCTAGTAGGATCGTCAACCTTCCCCCATTCACAATCAAGAGCAACGGGCATAAGTCGCCGATCTCAAAGGTTACCCAGAGAATGTCAAGGGGGTTGTCAGCCTTCGCTCAACCACCCAAGAGGTCGTCATTGGGAGCCTTGGGGGTCGTCACCCTTCACAACCCAAGATGTCTTTGGCTCGCGGGAGCGGGTTGTTACCTGTCTTCATTCCTAAGCTCCAAGTTCAACGAGATAAGCGCCAATCACGAGCTAAGCTCTAGCGCCAATAACTGGGCGTGGAAGGGGACCCCCCGACACTCACTCCAACGTTCCAACATTAATTGAGAGCTTGGGTTGGGAAGTGTCGAAAAAATAATCGAGCGGAGTTTTTGTAAAGTAGAGAGAGTTTCCTCTTAATTGAATTTACCAAAATGTGAAGAATGGCTTGGGTAAATATCAAAAGAAATGGATTTTTTTAGGCAATAATAATAGTTTTTCATGCAAAAAGGAAGTTTGAGCACGTTTCTCCATGCTTTTCCCGTGCCTTGGCACTTCTTCCGCACCTTGGCCTTTTCTGAGGGCGGCTTGTACCAACTTTCTCGAGATCGAGCTTTTGTCGTTGTCTATATGATCGAGCTTTCGTTTGGCTTTCTCGAGGAAAGTCTCGGGTTGACTTTTTTGAGCCGATCTCATGGGCCGTTGGACTCTTTTTTTAGTTGGATCATTATTTTTCTAGAATTCAAGAATCATTCATAACAATAATAGTTATCCCTAAAAATTCCACAATTAAATTTTATAATTGTTCTTGAAAATCGCTAAGAAGTCAAATTTATATGATTAGAATTTTTAGTTTATAATTTGTCAAAAAATAATAATTAAGATTAGGTAATATAAATAAAATTATATCTATTTATGTGTTTTAAAGATAATTCCAAAGAATGATGGTAAATCTTCTTCAATACATATTCTATTATTCTTATGAACACTATTATAATCTAATAACTAGTTTTCAGATATTCTCCATATGAATACTACAATATTCATGTACAAAATTCTAAAACAATTATGGTAAATTTTCAGTAAACATCAATACACACACATATCTCCATGTTTATATAAGCACACGTATGAAAACATATTCTTATATCCATTCATAAGTATTATGGTAAATTTTTCAGATATTCTTCATATGAATACTACAATATTCATGTACAAAAGCGCATACACATATCTCCATGTTTATATAAGCACACGTATGAAAACATATTCTTATATCCATTCATAAGTATTATGTGATATTTTTTAAAGTATATTATGCTATCAATCGGCTATCGATTATCGACTATCGGTTGACCTCTCTATAATATTTAAGCACACAAAAATGATGGTCAACTCTCTATAGTTTTGAAAAGTGTGACTATTCTCTGACGCAGAAGTCGTTATCTCAGCATGCTTGGATGAGAATTTTTATCCTGGCTGGAAGCGTATGGACTCTTTTGACCGATGTTGTTTTATATCATCAACTTTCGATGATATAATATTGGTTTGGATTCCTAGGAACTTCAATTCATTAGCTTAATGTGTATGTAAGTAGGCAGTGAATGCGAAACAGTTTGGCTTTCTCTCGACACGGGACTTTCCCCTGGCTGTTGTTGATGTGCAAATTCATTCCTTAATCAGAATTATGGGGTCATTAATTAAATTCACGGTTCGGATTATTAATTAAGGCCTAAGTCATAAATATAATTGAATATTTATGCAAGTGGGCTTGTGAGAAACAAAGCCCAATAGCTCAGACATTTAATTGTGTTCAAGCCCGAACAGAACCAAAAGCCCACGAGGCGAGAAATCCACCTCGAGCAGAGAATGCCCCAATAAGGTCCGAACAGAGCTTTCCAAGAGAGAAATCCCGAACAGAGCTCAAGAATCCCACTTCAGCTCAAGACAACACTTGGTTAAAACCCAAAGTATCCACTAGGCCAAACGACCTGAAGAACCCAAAGCTCGCCCCGGGAAAAGATTGTCACAAAGGGATCCGAGCAGAAGCATACAATGTTGGGAATCACGTCTCGGATTCCTTGAAAATTATCACGAATTGTACCTCTGAACCGTCCGGGTAACATTTAAAAATTAATTTAAAGCGGAATAACTTGTTATCCGTCCAACGGTCCGGATATCGGATAATAACCATTTCACAAGATCTGATAAATATTATGTAATTCAATATTCATATATCATTATTAATAATCTAGTCATAATAGGAAATAAATAGAAAGCAGTAAATGTTTGCATTTATTAACCCAATGCATAAGGCCGTACCTCTATTGACGACTTCCGGCTGCGCGTTCTGAATCAGGCAGGGCTCCGCCGGTGCTGAGGGAAACTCCCGTGATCTTCCGGGATATTCTCCTGGAATCCTCGTACCGAAGCGTGGGCTTCGCCGGCAGGACTCCGTCGCAAAATTTTAACTGATGGTTCTTTTTAAGCTTCCGGAGAAATAGTCTCCTAAGCCGAACCAGAAAAGAGAGATCAGAGAGAAAATTCGCAGACCCTGAGGGAGAGGGAGAGTTCGAATTTTTCTCTGGGGAAAGGTGTGAAAATGTGTAGAATGACCCTCGTATTTATAGGCTCAAACCGTAACCGAATTGGAGAAATTCCCTTCCTAAATTCGAATTTCATATATTTAAATATAATTAATTATCTTAATCCAATGGTCCAGATTTAATCTCATCTAAATCCAATGGATATAATTAATTAGGGATTTAATTAAATAAGAAAGATTAGGATAAAATTAAAATCCAATCTTATCTTCTTATCTTTATAAAATTCGAATTATATATATATATATTAAAATTCGAATTATCATTATCTAGATCCAACGGTTGAGATAAATCTTTAAACCGATCTAATGGATCAAATTAGTTTAGGATAAAATCAAATATAAAAAGATTTATTAAAAACAATTTCGAATTTATCCATAAACTGTAATTCGAAAAATATATAAATATATATAATTAATTTTCAATCCGACGGTAAAGATTAAATCTTAGACCGATCTAACGGATATAATTAATTAACCAAATTCGAAAAATGAAACTTGGTCACCAAGTTATTATTTTCGAATTTATCAATATTCTAATCCAACGGTTGATGTTAAATCATAACCGATCCAATGGATTAAATTGATTTTAGGGATTTGCTAAAATACCAAAACATTTGGTACTTATGCCGCAAATTTGGAAAGACCAAATCATACCATTCGAATTTAGCTAGGGTTTCATATTATAAAACCCTAATTCGAATTTACACATATAAATATATATAAATATATATTTTTATTTATTAATATAAATCTATTAATTATTAATTAATTATTAATAAGATATTAATAATTAAATCTAAATAATTAAATTATATTAATATTTCTTGATCTCAATATCACACATTAAAATGTCATGGTGACACACCATCATTTAAATTCGTGACATGTGATTAAATTTCAAAGTTCATCGAACCGATCACAAACTTAGAAAATCCATAAATCACTAACCGTAACTCGAAATGACTTGGTTCAAAAAGCAAAGTTGCTTAGAATTTAATTTCCAACAACATGGTGCTGATTGAAAATCTAAATTCTAACTTTCTTTTATCAGTTAATTTCGTGTACCAAAATATGGTACTTTTGCCACGCTAACGATAAAACTATCTGACGTCTGCCACAGACCTTTCAGTTTTATAAGTCAAGCCAAATGATTAAACATTATCCAGAATGTATTTTAATCACGTATGTATCATCCGTTACGGAGCTATCCTGGGGACCATGGACCCGTATCACTTAAGCTCCAACGAACTGTTAGTTGTTCGTCAAACCTCGAAGTGATTCCACTATAGACCCGAGGCTGCACTCTTTAGTGATACGGTATATATTATTCCCTTTGTAACAGCAGGGTGTCCATTGATACAATCAAATTCGGGTTATTGATCTTTCACTTGATAATCCACACACGAGCAGGCGGTTTCTACCGTTATGCCCCTCATTGCATTTTCATCCTTGACTCAGTCAGTAATATTATGAGTAACCCACTTATGGTTTCGATTCATAAGTTGCGCACGGGTACCTCTCACTTCTCACCACAGACAATCAAGGGAATCATCATCACTCTGAAGAGAGCTGTGTGATGCCCATGTCTATGACCAAGCTACCCTTACTGGTGACTATCATGTTCCCAAAATAATAGTGTTGGGAACAGCGGTAATATTTTGTGTTCTTTAACGGTTAAATCAAAGAACAATCAAGCCAGCAGCTTGGACTCAAGATCACTTAGGACTTAGATCGAATATCCATTTGATCATCTACTAGTGACTCAACTCCAAGTTATCAGTGACGGTCTTATATGATAATTTCCGGAGTTTAAGTCAGGTCCAGTCCAGTATGAAGACACTTCATACTTAATGCACTTCTAGTGAGTGTGACACACACAAAATCCAGAATAGGATTGTCACTTAGTCACATTAATGACCTTATACGATTAATGGGCTCCCACCCAGTTAATCAGGTCACGGACATTTTAAGTTCATTTATTATGATTATTAAATCTTCTTCACATTGACTCTGTTGTGATAATAATTCATAATTGCATCCTTTATGAACTAAGGATCAAACATTCTATTTTACTCTACCAGAAACTATAATAAGATTATCATAATAAGTATCATCTTTATTAAACGACTTGTCATAATCTTTTACAAATGGATAAAATATCTTGTTTAAGGACACATATGTCCAACATACAAAACCTCCGAGCACAAGCAGACAAAGTCAACCACCTCAATTCAAACCCCCAAAGCCCGACCAGGAAGATCGCCACGATTCAAATTCAAATCCCACGACAACAAGTCAAAGTCCACCAATACGCAAATCTCTCAGAACGTGGCCCACGTGTCAGCTCGACAACGAGTCAAGCTCCGAACTTGAAGCCACCACCAACGTACACTTCCAACGGGCAGAAACTTGAAGCCTATAAAAGCAAGAAGAGAACCCCATCATACACACGCAAGCATTCACCCTGAGAGAAAAGAGTCTGTGAGATTTGTATTTTCAGAGTGTTTTCATCTTTTACTTTCGTTCTACTTGGAATTGGCTTGTGGTTTCGGTTGATCATCTTTTCAAAGCAATAAACGTACAGACGACGTATTCAACTACCGCATTGGGACGAACCTCTCTATAAAGCTTCGGTGTTCTGCTCTTCTTTATTCTTTACTTTATTTTTATTTGTTACCGTCTAAAGTATTGACGACGCAGAGGTCAGGATCCACAAAAATTCAGTAACATCAAGTCGAAATCCCATTCACTACTCACGTGACTGTTGGTGTGCGAAACCACGTCCACAGTTTGGCGCCGTCTGTGGGAAACTTTGATCTCGCTAACTCTGTCATACTTCGACACAACAATGAGTTCAGAAGAGAACCCTGTCTCTGACGCTCTGGTGGAGGCAACTCCCGACCAGAGGGCCGAAGAACAGACTCTAAGAACCCAGCTCCAAGAAAGGGCTGCTGAAAATGCCGAACTCAAAAGGAAAATTGAGTTTCTCATGAGCAGCCAGACCCAGCTCGAATAGAGACCCTACTCTGTGAATGAACTCGGGCAAACCTCTGGGCAAAGGAATCACGATAGGGTTAATGCGGTCCATTTTGACTTCCTGGACCCCAACGATCCCCGAGCCCGGAGAACCGATCAGCCACTTCTCCCAAGAGGACCGCGCCCGAGCACGCCACCTCAACCAAGGGACTCGCCCACGGGCACGTTGCCTTCGCCACCTCGCAATGTCACCCCCCGGTTCCGAGTCCCCACGTTCGGAACTGATCAGCCTGATCTCGGGCAAAACACACATTACCAGCAATCTCGCAATCACCCAACAGGAGTTCGAATCTCGAGCCCATCTCGGGCAGAGAATCCGAACCACCTCACCCCTCACGGACCACGCGACTACCCTCGACATACAGAAGATGGTCACACAGATTCGTACCTTCAGCATTCTCGAGCTGAGCCTTCGTCCCAGAACGGTTCCGAGCTGGAGGATCTCAAACGCACCATGATGCGGATGGGAGAGAGACTCACCAAAGTGGACTCCCGAGTACACCGTGCAGTATCTGTCCCCCTAAAATCGAGCGCCTGGTCGAAGAAGCGACGAGGACTCCGTTCTCGGCGGCTATCACGGACACTCGGTTGAGGCATGGCGGGCAGATTCACTTGCCCAAGTACGACGGAACCACTAACCTGAAGGTACACCTGAGAGCGTTCCGAATTGCAATGGGACGGGCTAACTTGGATGTTTACGAGCTGGACGCCGGAAGGTGCCAATATTTTGCTGAAAACCTGACAGGGGCAGTAATGGAATGGTTCTCCAAATTAGAACCAAGGTCGATCGATAGCTTCGATCAACTAACCATGGTTTTTCTCAAACACTTTTCCATGTTTATGGAAACTGAGACCACCGTGGCCAATTTGTACGCTCTGCAGCAAAGAGCAAACGAGCCTCTTAGGGACTTCATGACGAGGTTCAAGACACAAATGGTCCGAATCAACGGACTAGCGGATGAAACGGCCATAGCCGCTCTGACCAGCGGGCTGTGGTACGACTCCAGATTCAATACCGACATACTGGTCAATCGATACACCTCAATAGAGGACGTGATCCGTGCATCCAACTAGATCAAACACGATGAGGAACACGAGGCCCTAAAGAGAAAGTTTGGGTCGTCCCCGAACGTACCAAGGCCCGGGATGCACCCGCCTCAGTCGAGAAACGGACAACCACCCCCCTTCAAGGATCTTAGGAACCACGTTCCTACCAGGGGATCTAATCCCCAGCACGGGAATTTCCAGCACGGAATATCCCAACCTGGGGGAAGAGCACACCCCCAAAATCAGGTCTGTAATCTGAACTCGGAGGCCGAGGAAGAAGCCGAAGTCGACGAGCAAGGAGAACTGTACATGAGCGTCGGTGATATGGAGCTCAATAACAGAGACATGAGTGCCTGGTGCAAGTTCCACCAGAGCTATGGCCACCATACCAGAAATTGTATGGTCCTACGGGCCAGTCTCACCGATAAATACCTTAGAGGTGAGCTCGTAGATCTCCCGTTAGACTTCTTCAGGTCAAAGGGGGAACGCACCGAGCAGGCCCAGGAACCCAACGTTGGCCAGAGCAGCGGTGCCAAGCTCAAGCAGAAGCAAACGGCCAAAGGCAACAACGCTCCTTTTAACAAACGAGGCAAAGTCCTCATGTTGGAAGAGCAGACCGACCAGGAATCGAAAGATATAGAGGAACCGGTGACTGAAGAAGCCATCGGGAGAATCTATACTATAGTTGGAGGGTCACAGTTCTACGGGAACTCGATCAACTCTATCAAAGCCCACCAAAGGAGATTGAAGGCCGGTCTGGTGGTTCTCCCACGGAAGGAACCCGACTACGAGATCTCCTTGAAAGATAGTGAGGCTTCGACCCTGGTCGGGCCTCACGATGACGCGCTAGTCATCACCCTTTTAGTCTCCAGCTATGCGGCTGAAAGAATTTTGGTCGACAATGGTAGCTCGGTAGACGTCATCTTCCTGTCATGCTTACGCAAGATGGGAATCGATGACACGGAAATCAATAGGGGGAACATCCCTCTGACCGGTTTCAATGGTGAAACGGTCGATACCTTGGGACAGTCAGACTGTCAATCGTCGCCTGTGGAGTAGGCAAGATAAAAAACTTTCTGGTGCTAGATTGCCCCACAACCTACAACATGATCCTCAGGAGACCGTGAATTCATTTGATGAAAGTCGTGCCATCTACTTACCACCAAACCATCCGCTTCCCAAGAGAGGATGGGAAGATTGTAGAAGTCAAGGGAAACCAAAAGCAAGCCCGGATCTGCTACATGACGTCATTTCGGATGTCGCACACGCCTCAAACGAGGGCAAGAGCACCAAAAACCAACCAATAACAATTAATGTCGGTGGAGGAAAAAGATCCAGCCCAAGAGAGGGTCGACGATAACGAAGGCATGGATTTGGAAATGACGCACCAGGTTCAAATCGACCCGCAGAATCCCGATCATAAAGTGGGAATCGAGGTCAACCTGGGCAATGACGTCAGAAAAAAGCTGATCAAATTCCTCACGAGGAACCACGACTGTTTTGCGTTGTCCCATGAAGACATGCCGGGAATTGACCCGAGCATAACCGCCCATCGCCTCAACGTGGACTCGAGCCATAAGTCGGTGAAGCAAAATATGAGAAAATTGGGACCTGACCGGGCCCAGGTGGTAAATGATGAGGTCGAAAAACTACTAAAGACCGGCTCCATCATGGAGGTAAAATACCCAGATTGGTTAGCTAACACAGTAGTAGTTAAGAGAAAGAACAGGAAGGCAAGAGTCTACATCGACTTCACCGACCTGAACAAGGCATGTCCCAAGGATAGCTTCCCTATGCCTCACATCGACCGTTTAGTAGAGGCAACCTGCGGACACAAAATTTTGTCCTTTATGGACGCCTTCTCGGGGTATAATCAGATCCTGATGCACCCCGAGGACCAAGAGGAATTTACTGACCGACCGAGGAACCGCATTCGTGACTGACCGAGGAATTTACTGCTATAAGGTAATGCCTTTCGGACTCAAGAATGCGGGAGCGACATATCAACGGTTGGTCAACCAAATGTTTGCCGAGCAACTCGGTAAAACAATGGAGGTCTATATCGACGATATGCTCGTAAAATCTACCAAGGCTACAGACCACGTGTCTCACTTGGAAGAATGCTTCGCAATACTCAGAAAGTACCAAATGAAGATCAACCCCGCTAAATGCACTTTCAGAGTAACATCCGGAAAGTTCCTCGGTTACTTGGTAACCCAACGAGGAATAGAGGCCAACCTGGATCAAATCAAAGCTCTCCTAAACATACCCTCCCCGAGGACTGTTTGGCAAACACAGAGATTGACTGGGAGGATAGCGGCCCTCGATCGGTTCATCTCAAGACCTACGGACAAATGTTTGCCTTTCTACAAGATCCTGTGAGGCAAATAAAATTTCGAATGGACCGAAGAATGCGAAAAAGCATTCCAAGACCTCAAAAGGTACCTATCAACACCACCGGTACTGTCCCGTCCGATTACGGGAGAACCCTTACTGCTATACCTAGCAGTATCCCTCTCGACCGTCAGCGGCGTAATCGTTCGAGAAGATAGAGGCGAACAAAGACCAATTATCTACGTCAGCAAATCGCTGGAGGACGGAGAAATAAGGTATCCCGCCATGGAAAAACTAACTTTGGCTATGATAACCTCAGCGCGGAAACTCCGGCCGTACTTCCAGTCTCATACCATCTTGGTAATGACGACTCAACCCTTAAGGGTAATCCTCCATAGCCCGAATTAGTCAGGACGACTGACAAAGTGGGTTGTCAAGCTAAGCGAGTTTGACATCGAATATAAAATTCAAACATGCGCTAAATCCCAGGTGCTAGCTGACTTCTTGATCGAACTCCCAATGGATGACCCAACGGGGGAGAAAGGGAACGAAGAATGGCGTCTCTAAGTGGATGGGGCATCGAATAAGGGCGGATCCGGAATAGGGATATGCTTGATTTCCCCAACCGGAGAGGGTTTGGAACAATCTTTTAGGCTAAGATTCCATGCGACAAACAATGAGACGGAATATGAGGTACTGGTAGCAGGGTTAAAACTGGCAAAGGCAGTCGGAGCCAGGAAAGTTAAAGCCCATTCGGACTCTAAACTTGTCACCAGCCAAATCAGTGGCGAGTATACCACCAGGGACAATCGCATGGAAAAATACCTCGCGGTGGTAAAGGACCTGATCTCTCAATTCGACGAAGTCGAGGTAGTTTAGATACCGCAAAGTGAAAACTCTTCGGCTGATGCTCTGGCCGGACTGGCCTCCACTTCGGACCCCGAGGCAAAGAGGATAATTCATGTGGAAGTAATAGACAAACCTAGTGTAAGTCTACACGTCCACATTATCCGAACAGGCATGGAAGACTGGATAACTCCCATCCTGAATTATATCCTGACGGGAGAGAAACCCCAGGATAAGCAGAAGGCCCGGAAACTCCGCATTCAAAATGCTAGGTTCTGTCTGATAAATGGAAAATTGTACAAACGAAGTTACTCCAAACCCTACCTAAGGTGCTTAGGAAAAGCCGAAGCTAAAGTCGTACTACAAGAGATCCACGACGGAGAATGCAGAAACCATTCCGGCGGGAGATCGCTTTCCAACAAAGTGAAGCGGCAGGGTTTCTTTTGGCCAACCATGTTGGCCGACGCAGAGGCTCAAGCTAGGCGATGCGATAAATATCAACGTCATTCGCCGGCCATACATTGTCCGGCAGAGAAGTTTTCATCAGTCTCGGTACCCTACCCATTCATGAAATGGTCCATGGATATAGTAGGACCCTTTCCCCTTGCACCAGCCGGGAAAAGATTCCTACTGGTCGTGACAGACTATTTTTCGAAATGGGTGGAGGCCGAATCCTACGCCAACATCAAAGACTCAGATGTGGAGAACTATGTGTGGAAAAACATCATAAGTCATTTCGTATTGCCCAAGGAAATCATGCCGACAACGGACCCCAATTCCTGTCGAACAGATTCCAGAATTTCTGCTATAACTGGAAGATTTCCCTAAAAATATCCACCCCAAGATATCCATAAGGAAACGGTCAGGCGGAAGTCTCTAACCGGACCATCGTGGATGGTATCAAGAAAAGACTCGATACCAAGAAAGGCCGATGGGCCGATGAGCTCATCGGCGTCCTATGGTCATATAGGACCACCCCGCGGAGAGCAACGGGAGAAACCCTTTTCTCAATGGTATATGGCACCGAAGCAGTCATACCAGCCGAGATCAAGGCCCCCAGTCTCAGGAGGGAGTACGCTCCCGACAACGCAAAAATTAACGACGAAATGAGATTAGACCAACTCGACCACGCAGATGAACGACGCGAACAAGCCTTAATTCGAATTACTAACTACTAGAACTCGGTAGCTAGGTATTACAATTCTAAAGTGAAGCATCGCAGATTCACCTCCAGCGAATTGGTCCTCAGACGGGTCTTCCGGAACACGGCTGAGCCCAATGCCGGTAAATTGGGGGCTAACTGGGAAGGACCATATATCGTTACCAAAGTAGTAAAGCCCGGTGTATACATACTGGTAACCCCGGACGGATCGAGAGTCCTTCGGAGCTGGAATGCTATGCATCTCAGAAAGTACTACACATAAAAGGTCAGAAATTGACTTCCCATGAACTACGTAATAGCTTGATCCCCAGAGAGTGGGGTACGTAGGCAGTTTGGCCAGAAACGGTCGAACACAGCCCCAATAAACCCAACAACTCTACACGCCCCTATCTCGCAAAATAAGGATGCCTAATCAGAGGAAGAATCTCGACCTCAACGGCATCCTGAAAGGCAACCCGAGTAAATATCCGAATACAAGTAAGTGATTTCATTTTTAAAAGAAATTCATCTCATTTTTATTTAGAAAATTCCTTTCATTTTTCTTAAGGATATTCATATATTTTTAAGCAAATCGTAGCAAAATTTACACAAGCAGCGTAATCAATGCATAGTCCTTTTCACGCACATTCAAAATATTATCAACAACCATTCATAAATAATAAGACTCATTTAACTCCAGAACAGCAAGTCCTGGCATCTATACGGGTACCAGACCCTTTCATTGTAAGTTACATACTTGCCCGGGTACCAGACCCTTTTATTGCAAGTCACATACTTGCCCGGGTACCAGACCCTTTCATTGCAAGTCACATACTTGCCCGGGTACCATACCCTTTCTTTGCAGGTTACACACTTGCCCGGGTACCATACCATATCCTACTCTACTGTCGACATCAAACTCTGCCCCCAGAGGCCTTCGTGCCTTGCTCAGTCACGGAATTAACTACGGAGCTGCCCGAAGGACAGCACCAGGCAACCAAGCATGTACTCCCCAAGGTACTAAACACCTTACTAAGTATTTCTCATTATTCTTAATCTCGAATAATATAGGTCATATTAGATTTTTCCTAGCATGAATGGTGAGATCGGGATATTCGACCTGAAAATTGATAAAATCTCCTGGTCGAATACACCGATCAAAAACTCTGCAAAAAAGTCATTAAATTATTTCGACAAAAAAGAAAAAAATATAATTTTTGCAAAAAAGATAACAATTTATTATTTACAATATTTTTTGCAAAAAAGATAGCAGTTTATTATTTACAATAATTTTTGCAAAAAAGATAACGAATTATTATAAAGACCCTAACCACGGGTAGAGTACTTGCAAAATGATAACAAAAAGAAAATTACAAAAAAAGGTTCAGATCCCATTACCTGCCCGAAATAAGGCCCTAACCACGGGCAGAAATGATGTTCAATACTTATTCAAAAACAAAAGGAGGAAAAAGGAAAATAACAAAAAGCTCAGAGATGACTGCCTTCTCTAGGCAGCGTCGAGAGAGGTTTCTTCCCGCTGGGTCGGTTCGGTCGGGAGATGTACGTTCGGCTTAGTCGGGATCAGGTTGTCTTCAGGAAGGGTAACCTCGGGCTCGATCGGGATTGATTCACTCGGGGTCAGCTCGGCAGGGGCATTCTCCTCCGGGAGGATCGCTGCGTTTCAGCTTGGCTCAGCATCTGCAAAACCAGCACCCTCTGTCAGGTCGAACTCGGGAGAGAGAGCTGGGGAGTCCACCACGGGTGCTGCCCTGCCAGAAGGTCTTCATACGTAGACTTGTCCTCCGTGAGGATTTCCAGCTCGCCCGAAAAATCGGTGAGTTTACCCTCGAGTATCTCACCGATGATAGCCACGTTGCCTTGAACCTGATGAAGGATCTTGGTATCGTGAGCAACCTTCTCGTGGTGAGAAATCACCGTGTCCCTCTGCTGTTCGCGCTTACGATATTTGCGCCGAACAGCCTTGGCAGCCTCCTTCTCGGCATATGCCTCCGCCCGGGCCCCGGCCAACTTCTCAAGAGCGCAGGTGTGCTCCACCTTTAGCGCGATCAGCTCCCCACGGAGCTCCCTTAGGCTGTTCCTAGCCCAGCCCAAAGCAGCATCAGAGGTGGTGAACAACCCAAGTGCTGTTTTCCAGCTCGCCTGAGCCTCAGAGACCAAGCCGCAAGCGTTGGCGAGTTTCTCCCGAAGGTCCACCTCGGTGATCTCCAGGGCCTTAACCTTATGGTCTCCAACCCCGATTTGGCGCTTCAGTTCGAGGATATCCTTGTTCCTCAGCGCCAACTGTCCGGAGCTCTCCTCAAGCTCAGCATTCACCCGAGCAAGCTCCTCTTTCTTCTCGGCCAATTCGACTTTGATCTCCTCCCCCTCGGCGACCGACAACGTCTTTTTAAGCTCTTTGATCGAGGCCTCGTATTTGAGGACCAGATCATTAGCATACGCTCCGAGCTGCCAGTAAAAAGGAAAGTCACTTAGAAAATCTTCATAAAAAATGAAAAATAAGAAAAAAGGGAGAGCGTATGTGGGCACCTTATTTACCTTGGCGTGCATAGAAGCGAAGGCGTTGTACGCCCGAGGCTAGGTGACTTCGGCATCCCTCACGGGAGAAACTCCCCCGCACGCCAACTGCTTCATCAGGTTCCCGGCTACCTTGGGAGCCTCATGAAGACCCTTCTCACCATACCAGGCGACCTTAGCTATCCTCTTGGTCTCGGGCTGAGGATTTGAGATCCCCGCCTGCGCGGGCTCAACCTGGCGAGCAGAGTTCTCCACGCATTGATCGGAGGTGTTCCCGACCACGACCCAGTCTCGGTCAGCCGTCTTCTTGAGAACAACTCCTTGCTTCCCCAAACCATGGCCTTTGATCGAAGGCTTGGAGCTGCTAGATCGAGGCGCCTCGGAGGAAGACTTGGTCACCTTCTGCGCAAACCCCCTCCCGGTCTCCTGAGGAGGTTTATCCCCCTTCGGCTTTTTATGAGCTACCTCCTCCTCGGCGGAGCGAACTCGCTTACCCTGGCTCTGTGGGCTCGCGACCTCAGCCGGCGCAAGCCCGGAAGAGGTCAAAGGCTCGGAAGCCTCGGTCGGCGTCTAAGTTGGCTCTTAATCAGAGATCTCGACGAACTCCCGTTCGGCGACAACTCAGGCAGTCTCTTGCTCTGCTGCCGAAAGAGCAGTCCTCTCTAGGACTAGCTCCGATGCGACCTCCGAACTAGGAGTTGCCTTGTGCCCTTCAGCGGGCAGAGCGGAGACCGACCTCCGGGCCTCTCCCTCCTTGAGAGTCTCCTTGGCTCGTTCGGAGGACTTCTTCTCTCCCTTGGCCGCGTCGACCTGACCAAAAACCTTCTCGGCTACGTGGGTCCCCTTTTATTTCCCCTTTTCCTGGACCACCTTGGCTCGATCTGAAACCTTCTTGGTCTTTTGAGTGACCTTCTCCTTCCCCTTTCCTGTCGCGGCAGCCTTGGCGGCTGCACGCTGAGCCCTCAGCTCGCGATAGTTAAGCTTGGCAGTCATATCTGTCTAGCAAAACCCGTTAGTAAGTGTTCAAAATAAAAAACAAGACCCAGATTTAGAAAACTTACCATCTTCTTCGGAACTGCTCAAACTGTGATCGTACTCGATGAATGTATAACTAGGCCCGCGATGCCGAATCCCGGAAGTGATAAATCTCTCCTCGGTGAAATCCTTCCTCTCGATACCTCCTCCCAGGAACAGAACCTCGTTCTTAGCTATCCACTCTTCCCCGAGAGGCCTCGTCCTCACCTTTTTCCCTTCCCAATCTGAAAAACGCAATGAACAAACATCAGAAGAAAAAGAAAAAAAAAAGCGAGCAAAAGAAAAATCCGAGCAAAAGACAGAAGAAAATTATCGATCTTATGAACCCATTTATTCACATAGGAATCCCAAGTACCAAAAGACCCCGAGCAAGGCTTGAAAAAGAAATACCTATCCTGCCACCCGTCATCCTTGTTCGGAATCCCCATAATGAAGTCACCCTTGTGACCTTTAACAGAAATATAGAACCTACCCTCGGCTCTAGAATTTTTCTTGAACGTTAACACTTCGAGCATATCAAAAAGTGATAGGCCTCAACCCTCTTCCCTAAACCTAACCATATAGGCGAGCAGAATCCTATAGGAATTCGGGCTCAATTGACCCAAAGAAATGTCCATCTGCTTTACATACCTAAGAATGGGCTTCGGAATTGGAAACCTCAGCCCGCAATCCATGAAATACCTCTCGTAGAGGCAAACCCAATCATCTCTAATTGTGTCTGCAAACTCATCGGAATCTGGAACCCGAAGAGGGACAGATTCTGGAATGTCATACTCCGACCTGAGCCGAGGAATATCATCTTCCCTTAGCCGAGACCTCGGCGATTCGGTCTGGAGAAACTCCGAAACCAAGACCAGGCCCTTAGCCTTACCCTTCTTGCTACCCTCAGCCATTTTTTGTAAATCTTAAAAAAGAACCTACGCAAAAATACCCAGAAAAAGCCAAACCCAGATCTCCAAACACGAACTCAGAAACCTAAAATCTAACCTATTCAAAACAAATAGCAACCTGAAAGAAATAACGCAAGAAGGAACCTGGAAAAAACATAGAGCGAGAGAAGAAAGCAAGGACGAAACCTGGAAAACCTAGAAGCTTGAAGTTGCTTGCAGAGACTCAATGGCGAGAATGGAATTCTAAGTTTCTCTCTCGAATGCGAAAATGAAAAAAGAAGAGAGAGAGATAGGCTTATATAGAAAACAAAGAGAACAGTTACCTGAATGCGAAGAGACACCTCGGGCAGAACTGAGAAGAAATTGATTGGACCTCTACAGAAAAGCACTTGAGTGCTTTTATAATAAAAAATCAACCCGAATCGCAAGGCTAGGGTTCCCTCGATTTTCGCGCCAAAACCCATCCAACGGCTAAGACCAAGTCCCTGATCGTGACACGTCAGCACGAAGATGAGTTGACCAAGTCAGCAAAAGTTGAAGAGGTTATCCACTTCTTCGAATCACGAGCAGAGCGACACGTGTCGTAACTGTTCCCTCCAAAAAGTTTGAAATCATTTCGATTTCAAAAGAAATTTCAACTCGACCCCCGAAGAATATGGTATTATCATGAAAACAGTTCTGATGTCCTTAAATTAATTTAGTTTTGCAGCAAAAGTCACAAATGTTTCTGGTCTCGCAAATTTAATTAATTTTCATCACGAATTTTTACACGATTTTGTCAATTTTATACTATAAACAATACTTCGTATTTTTTATAGTAGGGGGCTATCTGTTAATGTGCAAATTCGTTCCTTAATCGGAATTATGGGGTCATTAATTAAATTCACGGTTCGGATTATTAATTAAGGCCTAAGTCATAAATATAATTGAATATTTATGCAAGTGGGCTTGTGAGAAACAAAGCCCAAGAGCTCATGACATTTAATTGTGTTCAAGCCCGAACAGAACCAAAAGCCCACGAGGCGAGAAATCCACCTCGAGCAGAGAATGCCCCAATAAGGTCCGAATAGAGCTTTCCAAGAGAGAAATCCCGAACAGAGCTCAAGAATCCCACTTCAGCTCAAGAAAACACTTGGTTAAAACCCAAAGTATCCATTAGGCCAAACGACCTAAAGAACCCAAAGCTCGCCACGGGCAGAGATTGTCACAAAGGGATCCGAGCAGAAGCATACAAAACCTCCGAGCACAAGCAGACAAAGTCAACCACCTCAATTCAAACCCCCAAAGCCCGACCAGGAAGATCGCCACGATTCAAATTCAAATCCCACGACGACAAGTCAAAGTCCACCAATACGCAAATCCCTCAGAACGTGGCCCACGTGTCAGCTCGATATCGAGTCAAGCTTCGAACTCGAAGCCACCAACAACGTACACTTCCAACGGGCAGAAACTTGAAGCCTATAAAAGCAAGAAGACAACCCCATCATACACACGCAAGCATTCACCCTGAGAGAAAAGAGTCTGTGAGATTTGTATTTTCAGAGTGTTTTCATCTTTTACTTTCGATCTACCTGGAATTGGCTTGTGGTTTCGGTTGATCATCTTTTCAAAGCAATAAACGTACAGAGGACGTAGTCAACTACCGCATTGGGACGAACCTCTCGAAAAAACCTCGGTGTTCTGCTCTTCTTTATTCTTTACTTTATTTTTATTTGTTACCGTTAAAGTATTGACGACGCGGAGGTCAGGATCCACAAAAATTCAGCAACATCAAGTCGAAATCCATTCACTACTCACGTGACTGTTGGTGTGCGAAACCACGTCCACAGCTGTCGTGGAAGGAGTGTAGATCGTACACTTTTTAATAGAACCCTTTTTTTTCGAGGAAAAAAACAAACAAGAACAAAAACCGAAGGGGTTGTGCCACAAAATGCTAAAGGGATAGTTTTTTAGAAACTTTAATCGCATAAACAACACTTGATTTAGTTGTACAATGTTGTAGTTCTAAATGTTCTTACTTTATTCTTTCTCGCTATCACAATTCACAAGGATTTTTACATATTGATTTCAAGGACGGATTGCGTGTCAACTCTCCAACACAGTTAGTGATTCGAAGTTTCATAACCATTGGAGACTTTGATACATGGAAATTATTCAAAAACGATTATGTAATATGGATTTTCGGGTTCAATTTGATCACTTTCATACACAAATGATGAAGGAATCCTTCATTAAAGCCAATTAGCAATTCATTAGGGAAAATTAGGATGTTCAAAGGTTAGTGAAGATACCAGATACTGCAAAGTATGTATGTTTTAAGAGTCTTATGATAAAGCCGATATTTCTTTTATATATATAAAAAAAGAGACATTTTGTTTTTAATGTTATTTGAACACTTCGGTGTACTTTTGTTCGTTAATTATGCCGGTGAGTGGTGTAGAGGGCGATTTTCACCACCCTTTTCCAGTCACAAAGACAATCACCAAATAACAAATAAACAAGAATAACTGATGAATATCTCTGTTTTATTATATTTTCCGAAATGAGCTCGGTTTTCTTCCGTTGAATAGCTGGACAGATGAAGGATCATGAACATCAACTCTCTCTATTTCCTCTCTATTTTTCCTTAGCCTTTTCTATTACAAGACTTCTTTTTCTCTTTTCGGGCCTTTCTTCTCTAATTTTCCGAACCTTTACAAATGAGGCTTATCTTGCCTTTTATAGAGTTTTACAATGCCTTTTTCCCGCGTCTTTCCCGCCTTTTTCCCTTTAATCATTCATTCTCTGGCGTGATTGGAGGGCAGCATGGTAAATCCTTACTTTATGTCACTTCCGTGCAGGCTGCCGTTATGGGTAGGTGCGCCTCATTAAATGCGCATCTCGTCAGCCGTCATTCGGCTCTGCAAGCCTTCGTCGATGATGTTCTCATCGAGTGAGTAGGTCGGCTTCATTAAATGCACGTCTCGTCAAGGGTCATTCGACCCGGCACAATCATCATGACGGAGTTCCTCGTCGGGTGTGATGGGACGCTTCATCGCAACTTGCTCTCGCGTGGCTGCGTCTCCTCATGGATGAACCTCCTCGGGGGTACTCTTCCTCGGGGATGTTCCTCCCCGGGGATAATGAATTGTAATAGGTGTTTGCACTTGGGGTGTGGATAATGAATTATAAATGATGATACCCCGTATTTTGTACTTCTGAATCCAATGAGCATATGATGATGATATATATATTTTTTATTTTCAGCTTGTTCGTGATTTTCGAATTTTGTAGGGGCTTGCTCGGAGGCCCTTAGTCGTGAATATGATTTTTCTTTGCTCGGCAATCTCTCCGGCTCGGGCTTGCTCGGCGCCGGCTCGGGCTTGCTCGGCGCCCTTAGCCCTTAAGCTGTATAGATATGTATATATATTTTTGCTCGGCACTTTCGCCGTATCTCTTTTCCTTGGCACTCTCGCCGCAATTGTCTCTCGCGGGTATCTCTAGGTTTCATCGGGTACGAGCCGACTAATTCCCAGGACCCCATAGGCACTCTCGCCTTAGTTGTCTCTTGTGGGTATCGCTAGGTTTCGTCGGGTACGAGCCGACTAATTCCCAGGATCCCATAGGCACTCTCGCCTTAGTTGTCTCTTTGGCACTCTCGCCCGCCCGGGCTTGTTCGGCGCCCTTAGCCGTATATGGATCTCGGCATGTTTTGCCGGACCGGGTTTGCTCGGCACCCTTAGCCGTATATATGGATCTCGACATGTTTTGCCGGACCGGGTTTGCTCGGCACCCTTAGCCGTATATGGATCTCGGCATGTTTTGCCAGACCGGGTTTGCTCGGCACCCTTAGCCGTATATATGGATCTTGGCATGTTTTGCCGGACCGGGTTTGCTCGGCACCCTTAGCCGTATATATGGATCTCGACATGTTTTGCCGGACCGGGTTTGCTCGGCACCCTTAGCCGTATATATGGATCTCGACATGTTTTGCCGGACCGGGTTTGCTCGGCACCCTTAGCCGTATATATGGATCTCGACATGTTTTGCCGGACCGGGTTTGCTCGGCACCCTTAGCCGTATATATGGATCTCGACATGTTTTGCCGGACCGGGCTTGCTCGGCACCCTTAGCCGTATATAATTAGTATATATTTTATTTGTCACTGTACTATATGCACATATACATGCTACTATATATACATTATTATCATTATTATACTTATATATATATATTTTCTTTATATATATATTTTTCGTAATCTTTTCGGCACTCTCGCCGGATCAGGCTTGCTCCGCACCCCTAGCCGTTTTTTTTTTTAATAAAGAATATTGCGAAGATACTTTCCCTCCTATTTGGTACTATCGCTGAGCAGAGTTGCATACACATTTTGCCAACTTTATAAATTTGCTTGCTCCTTAATAAACAAAAGAAAAAAAACATACACACATAGTCTTTAAAAGAAAAAACAAAAGAAAACAAACCCAAACAAACTTCACCTATTATAATCTACTAACGGTTAAAAAGGTAACCACCCCAATCCTCTCCTCGCGTCGAGCAGCGTATGAGCCTTACTCTGGGCTCACTCCTCCTCGACGATCGAGCAGGCTGACGACGCGATTTTCTCCATAGAGCTCCGGCTGGGGCGACCGAAGCTACACTCCGGGCAGAGGTCAGTGTACCATGTGGTACCGAGGACGTAGCACGACCTGCAAAACCCACAAGCACGCCCATTTCAGCGTCGCCCAAAACACGGCGGGCGGACGGAGTCTCCTGCTTGAGTCCTTGTTGGCTTCTCGTAGACCAGGACATTTTTGTCGCACCGCCTGCAGAACTCCGTGTCGAGCAGACGACTGCGGGGGGCAGGCGCCTGCTGCTCGGGATAGTCGGCAGGATTCCCTGCCGCGAGTAGTGGGGGAAGGTCCTCAACCTTGACCCTGGTTCCTTCCACGAGCCTGGGAAATAACCCGTTGACCCTCAGGAATTTTATCCCGTGCTCGATGGTGGACAAGTTGCTGACCACGTCGTCTAAGGTGATTCTGTGGCAGCGTGGCAGGCATAGCTTTACGAGCGTCGGGTTGCCCCGCATGATCGTCTCCACCGCGGTGTTGGTGATCTCGTCGCAATCGTACAGAGTCAAAGTCTCCATCTTCCCTTGAGACCTCCTCGCCAGCCTCGGGAGATCCTCGTCTGTGATCCGCTCGCTCAGCGGGCTGTAGATGCTAAGGTTGCGCCACAGAAGGTTGTTTCCTCTAACCTCGTCGCGTAACGAGGTGCAAACCATCTCCACCGCGAGGAGTTCCTCGGGCATGAGATACGGCAAGACCAGTTCCAGCGCGGGGTGTGGTTCACCTGGGATTCTCGACTCCTCCTGATCCCGTTGACCCTCCGTGGTGTCCTCATCCATTGGACATGGCTCGCTGCTTTCCGGCCATTCCTCGTGTTTCCAGAAGTCCGCCATCTCGTGATCACCTCCTCCTCGTGCCCCCGTTGCGTCCTCCTTGGGCCATCCCCAGCCTTCATCCACGATCATCTCCGACTCGTCCGTGTGGCTTTGGCCAGCACCTCCTTCCCTGAGCGCCATCTTCTCTTCGTGCGTTTTCTCGGCCTGTATCGCGAAAATACTAGCAAATACTAGTTTCGAAGTGAGAAAGGAACTTTTATGTTCTGGGTTGAGAGAATGGTACTTATCTGGGAGTTAACCGAGTTGGTTTCTATTTCCGCAGACTTGTTCTTCCTGATCCCCTCCAAACTTCCCATTTTATAACCGTTGATTGTTTCGCAAGCAACTCTTCGTATTCTCTGTTTCGCTGTCACTTCACAACGCTTTGGAAGTTGCTCCGATTCGTTGATACGTGTGCACTCCTTTTTCTGACCAACCGTATATCAATCGGCTTCTCTTAAATGCAAGGAGTCCGTACGTCTCCCCTTCTTACGTCACTCCTGCCCCTTGAGTTACCTCTTTATGCTCTGCTCGCTATTTTCGCGCGCTCAGCCATCGAGCACGTTGCTGGCGACGGCGTCGTTTGATAACGTCATGTTCCTCCAAATTCCTGGCTGTGAGTTAGAAAGAAAACAAAGCCCCACGGTGGGCGCCAAACTGTAGAGGGCGATTTTCACCACCCTTTTCCAGTCATAAAGACAATCACCAAATAACAAATAAACAAGAATAAATGATGAATATCTCTGTTTTATTATATTTTCCTAAATGAGCTCGGTTTTCTTCCGTTGAATAGCTAGACAGATGAAGGATCATGAACATCAACTCTCTCTATTTCCTCTCTATTTTTCCTTAGCATTTTCTATTACAAGACTTCTTTTTCTCTTTTCGGGCCTTTCTTCTCTAATTTTCCGAACCTTTACAAATGAGGCTTATCTTGCCTTTTATAGAGTTTTACAATGCCTTTTTCCCGCGACTTTCCCGCCTTTTTCCCTTTAATCATTCCTTCTCTGGAGTGATTGGAGGGTAGCATGGTAAATCCTTACTTTATGTCACTTCCGAGCAGGCTGCCGTTATGGGTAGGTGCGCCTCATTAAATGCGCATCTCGTCAGCCGTCATTCGGCTCTGCAAGCCTTCGTCGTTGATGTTCTCATCGAGTGAGTAGGTCGGCTTCATTAAATGCACGTCTCGTCAAGGGTCATTCGACCCGGCACAATCATCATGACGGAGTTCCTCGTCGGGTGTGATGGGACGCTTCATCGCAACTTGCTCTCGCGTGGCTGCGCCTCCTCATGGATGAACCTCCTCGGGGGTACTCTTCCTCGGGGATGTTCCTACCCGGGGATAATCCCCCTCGGATGATGAGCTTCCTCGCCCCCCCTCATGTCGTTTATGGACAAAACGACACGAGTTGTGTTGAGGATGGATTTGACCAAATCCGACTTTAACAAGTGGTGTTGTTTGCACATATATTTTTTGTTCCTGCTAATTATACTAATTTTTTTAAAATCAATATTGATATAAGCCATGAAACCTGAATTCATAAATATACTTAACTGTAAAGAAACTCAGCTAAAAAGCAACTTTAGTGTGTTTCTTTTTCTAGAAAGAAGTAATAATAGCATGTATTATAGTTAGTTAGAGAATGTGGCATGTGCTATGATTTTTGTTCTTTTGTCGCCTACCAAACCAAACCAAACCATGGTCCCTCCACCCCACCCATGTTATACACTTCCAACGTATTCATATTTTAATTTATATTAATTTTGTGTAAGTAGTAGTGACATAGGAGTGACGCTGTGTGACTCAAATTGATCTTCTTTCTTTTTATGGTTAATGACTGTAAAAATACCAAAAGTTTGGTCAAAGAACCTCTCGTGTACTCAAAGTTTAAAAGTGATGACAAAAATACCCAAAGTCACATTTGGAGAGTTGACCACTCCATTTTCGTAACGCCGTTAAATTACCCGTTAACTCTGGCCACGTGGACAAACGTGGGTTGTTGACATAACAATTTTTGCCACATGAAGGAGCCCACATCAGCCTCGTTTATGACAAAACAACGAATAAAACCCCTAATTAATTCTATATAATACAACTAATGAAACCCCTTATGATTACACTTAACAAAACAGATTTGTCCACGTGGCCAGAGTTAACAGATAAGTTAACGGTGTTACGAGAATGGAGTGGTCAACTCCCTAAATGTAACTTTAGGTATTTTCACCACCACTTTTAAACTTTGAGTACACGAGGGATTATTTGATCAAACTTTGGGTATTTTTACCGTCATTAACTTTTCTTTTTATTGCCATTGATATCTGGTCTAATGTTGTGATGTAGAGGGCTAACGGCGGTTTAAATATTCGAATTTTGATTGAATAAAGTGGTATAGGTTAAAAGTAAAAAAATAACGATAAAAAAGTTTAAAGTCAACAAAATTGAAGGATCCTATATTTTTACAGATATTGATCAAATGTCACGTGGTATGATAGACGTTGGATCAAATTGAGGCGATGCATACTTCGGTCAACTTGATATCATATGGCATTTGATCAACATCCCCCTTGGAATGCTCATTATTTACGTGTATATACTGACTCATTAATAACCTTACTAGGAAAAACCCAGTAGGATAAAACCATAAAAAATGGAAAAAGAGTACAGCCACGTATAGCCCCCCCTCATGTGGACAGGACTGATTTTCATAAACTCTGTAGTTTTCACATCCCAATGTCATGAACATGTTTTCTGAACACTGAAGTGGAGAGAGCCTTTGTGAAGAGATCCGCGGAGTTCTCGCTGGAACGAACATACTGGATGCTGATAACATACACGCGTCCCCTTAGTTTTGTTGACTTTTGAATATTTTTGTTGTTATTTTTTCATTTTTACTAATGCCGGCTCAGTTTGCCAAAGTTTACGTACTTATCGTAAGAATTCTCCCGATTTTTTAGATTAATTAATAGCGGAAATATTAATTAAATTTTAGTCTTAATTCAATAAATCGCGTAACGGAATATAAAATGTACCTTTTGAAGCATGCTTGATATGGCTTTCCCGGTATTCTTCATTGTATTTCTTCGAGCAGGGGAGTTTTAATCACCGAGTAAAGCCTATATCAATATCCACCACACGAAAGGAACGTCTGCGGTCGTCAATACGTCAGAGAACGAACTATCGCTGGATCGATGCAGTCGAACACCGGAGATAAGAAGGAAAGCGGGGACTACATGGTGGAGAATTGGCGATGGCGCGGATCTCATAGGGAGAGGTCGATGTCGGCGCGACTAGATAGGGGGGAGAGAGAGAAACACGGAGGCTAGGTTTTTCTCTGATGATTGATTAATGAGATTTAGGGCTAAATTTCATATTTATAGATTTAGGGTTTGACTTATTTAGACTTTAATAATTAAAGTCCATGAAATCTTAATTATTCAATATTAATTTTTGTGTGCTCTTGTGAACCCAAACCCGGTCTTAGGCCATAAAGCCCTTTCACTTATGCCACCAATATGCCTAATATATATCTGTTACAATTGACGTGATAAATTACCAGAGTATTTCATCAAGAGTACAATGTAGCATTGGGTTAACATGATTTGAAAAACAATCTAACATTGAAAATGTAGCAAACTTGCTTTGGAGTTTGATTTTGAGACACTATTTAATTAAATTTTATTGAGCTATGTGTAATTTGAAACAAATATTGCATTAGATAATTGAATCAAACACAATTTTTACGTCATTATAGTATATAAATTGATTTAAAAATAATATCATATTGTAAAATAATACAATTCTGTTATATAGAGATTATATCATTATAGTTATATTTTCACAATATTATTAAAGATAAAAATAACAAAAACACCTATAAATTGTTTTAATTAATCTACAAGACCATATAAAGATATTAATCAAATTTGGTTTGAAAAATCAATCTAAAACCGTTCAAGACTAGAAACCCGCGGTCTCCAACACCATAACCAAAGAGCACCAAATAGTTCTTTCAACTTTCATTTAGAATCCCTTGTTTGGTCTGATTCCGATCAACGAGCTACACAAAATAAATAATAAAAAGCTTTTCAAAATTCAAACGAAATTAAATTCATTACCTTAAATCGATGAAGTTTGTATGCAAAAACATACTGCGTCTCAAATTATATGTACATGACTTTGCCAAAGCATGGAAATGCAAGAAACGTTGAAAAAATGGTTTATTTGATAAATAATAATAATAATAAAATCTCAAGGCGTCGGGTTTGCAGGCTAGGATGCGTGTCTACGACAAGGTGCGCAGCAACTAGAGAAGCTAAAGAGGCGACTAAGCACGCGAGAATAGTTCTTGGGCTTCGTCTCGAATCTCGGCGGCTGCTTTCTCCGCCGCATGATGTGCATTATCGGCTGCGACTGCGGCGCCTGCAGTATGTTCTCCGCTGTTCGCTGCCGTCTCGGCTCTAACATCTTCGGAGAAGATATCCATCCTCCGTCCGATCCTTCCGGCAACCTAACATCATGTTTTATCAACGCTAATAATATTAGCGTCTTTTGAGAAATGACATACGGTATAAATTAACACTGTTGGGATCATAAAATTTTATTAATTTATCGAGAAATGTTAGTTAGAGTCGAGCCTATACATAAGTACTATTTTATCGAAATTATTAATTTAGCGAAGTTCGGTTTAAACTTGAATTCTTACTGCATTATGCTGAAAGCAAAATCTAATTATAGTAATTCTTCAAAATCTGATGACTTCTAGATAATTAATCAATTCAAATGACTCAAATTATAAGAGTGCAAATTACAAAGTAATTGGACATGACAATTAATAGCGAATCGTCAATACACACGTAGTAAAATATATAAACATGTAGTGATAAAATTAATTATCGATAACTATTTGATAAATAAAAACCGCAACCAGTACCGGTGCAAATTTCAGTTTGAACCGCATTTGTAAAAATACCCAAAGATATGATGATAAAAATTTGATAAATTAATAATGTATATGGTTTATATTCGATAATTTGATAAATTTTAGTGTCTTTTTTTGCACCCTAAGACTTCGTTACAAAATACGGTGAGATGAATGATACCAAAACTTACACCGGGAATTGGAAGGAGTGTCTGCTGACGTGGGTCCGCGTCATCGGCTGGTGACCTTCTCCGGCGCGAATCTCGTTGAAGAAGTAAGCGTCGTCCAAGGCCTCACTGGCGCGGGCGAAGGCAGCCGTGTCGATGAGGTCCTGGTCGAACTTGGTGAGCTCCCCGGACCGGAACATGAAGTTGCCCACGTGGATGCTGAAGAGCGACTCGTTGGAGGCCATGCTCCAGTCCCCCGGCGTCCCCGGCCTCGTGAATATCGACGCCGGAAGCCGGCTCGTCTCGCTGAACGCGCTCAGACGTGGTGATTGGAGCTGCGTGGCCGCCGACATCGTGCTCGGTCTCGCCGCTTGATCAACGACCTCGTTTCGCTTCTCCTTCGTCTGGCTGCTGTCATTTTGGGTGTCCGTCGCGAGCTGATCATTGTCGTTTATGACTATCGATGATGAAGATGACGACGTGCTCGAGTTTTCCGACGAGTTTGTTGCTTGTTGCGTGTGAAGAGTGTTTTCTTTTGCATTTTTGTCCTTGATTTGATCCATAAGATGCTCGTAACTCCAATGTAAACTGTTATATGAAGACATAAAAGTTATCAACGCTTAAAATCTTTAATATTCCTTTTACAATCGAATGATAAGTATTTGATAGCATAAGTACTTAAACTTTGCACCTAAAAGATGTACTTAAACTCTGACTTATTAAGACGACACGAGCTTAAAGTGAAAAAATTACAATAAAAGTATTCAAAGTTAACAAAACTAAGGTCGCAAATATATTCATCTGTTTTCTTTGTTAATTTTTTTATGTTAGTAATGCCAAGTGACATCAAGTTAACCGAAATTTGCATTACTTCAATTTTGTCCAGCGTCCGTGAAAAAAAGTTGACAAAAATATGCGTCCCTCAATTTTATCAACTTTGAGAACTTTTACTTTTATTTTATTTTGGACGTATGCCGCTCTCAATTGGTCAAAAATTGAATGCTTTTGTCGCTAATATCATTAGCCTAACATATTAATATAAACTATTTCAAAACTAACACAATAATAAAATCAAATATTACGGGTTTGACACATGGCAAATAACCGAAAAGCTTAATGAATTGAGGGAACTTTCCTCCCACTCCATTATTTTCTTTGTAATAGTAAAAATATACTTGACCAACTTACTAATGAAAACTTATGCCGCTAAAATAATAGATGGTGAAATTAGAAATAATGAAAGAATAAAAGCTTACTCGAATAATGTTGATCGTGAAAAGTGTGGGAATAGGAAAAGGAAAGGAAGAGTGAGAGATGTGTAAACTATAAATAAGTGAGAGACAACTAGACATGGAAGGCTTAGAGCAAACTTAGGGACATTTCACTATTTATTGAAATCTTGGTGGTCTAGAATTAAGTAGTTATTCTTCTACTTGTTATATTTTCTAGATCTAGACTATGTTTGTTTGCCACTTCATGGCCTATCTATCTATCAACTGTGTTTGTTATATGGATTTATTAATAACAATAAAAAAAAGTAATTCATAATCTAATCAATTAAATTAGATGTATTTTGGAAGGCGTGTGATGTATTGGAACCTATTTTAACAGGAATGTGTTAATTATATATATATCAATCACGACAAAATATTTTATTTTTACTGTGCTCTTGGTACTAGACAAATTAATTTTGGAATATGCTAAAAAATGCACTACTCACTATTTTGGTCAAACTAATACATATTGATAAGTTGTGTGAGTATTATTACAAAAAAGAACAATTAAGGGGGTAGAATTGATAAATAGATGAAACCTGACGAGGGTATAGCAGAGACTCAGCTTTATCTCTTTATCTTCACACATTCATATTCCTATGTATAGATATGGCCATAAATTCTTCTTCAGAGACTGGTTTTGATGGAGAAACTTCTGCTCTTCCACGGTGGAGTTGTGTGCTTCTACAGTAAGCTCTATTACTCATCTTCGACTTCATTCATACTTCATCGTCTTCTTCATTTTTGTACAACTAATTTGCAGCTACAGACACGAGAAGATTCCATGTCGAAATACCATTGACAAGACCAAGAAGAAGCCTAACTGATTGCCTGAATTCTTGCAATCCCGAACCGCCATCGAGGAGAATCGCGAGCCGGGAGCGAGCTTCACTCAAGGCAACTACTACTAAGAACAGACCTTTATAAGAGACTCAAACAAAGCCTAGAGAATACTCATCATGTGGTTCCTGTTATCTCAGGTTTGTGCCGGTCGGAGGAGGAGGATGGTGCACGAGAGATCGGAGACTTTCGTGCTGTTGGAGCCGGGGGAGGACGAGAGGTTTGTGTCGGAGGACGAGCTGAGGCTGAGCTTGAAGGGACGGCTCGAGAAGTGGCCGGAAGAGTCTCTCCCTCCCGACCTGGCGAGGCTCGGTAGCCTCGACGACGTCGTTTCCTTCCTCGTTAGCTCCGTCTGCGAGCTTGATATCCCTGGAGACGTAGGCTCGGTCCAATGGTACGAGGTTCATTTGGAATGAGCAACGGATCCGACAAAGGAGAAAGTGCCGGAAAATATGAAATTTCACGGTGCAATATAAATTATATATTTTGAGTCGCCGGGGCAATCTATGACCATTTTTAAACAGTTGATTTGGGTGTCGGTTCTGAATCGAGCATGCGTCGTACTGAATCGAGCCTTAGGTTAGGTTCATCAAACTCAGTACTAATCAGTTGAATAAAGAATAAGTACTGCTATATATGTACTGGAAATATTTTATTGATCTGGAACTGTAAACGATCGAATTACATGATATGAAACAGCAAAGATAATCGATTTCGACCGGCGAATCAAGCTCTTTAGCTGTTGATTTCCCGCAGAAGACCTACATCTTGGAGGCGCAGATCTTGAATCTGCAAAAAAAAAAAAAAAAAAACGAGTTATACAACTTCAATCATAGTTTTCTTTCTTTTAATTGTTGCTTCACAATGTTACAGACCTTGTGAAATTTTTTGCTGGGCGGCAAAAGCGAGCCGCCTTTTCTGGCACGGGCTAGAAGGCCTTTCGTCACCGGAGACATCATCGAATCAGTCGGGCTTCTATACCTACCAAATGATTTTAATCAGCAAATTATCACGAGAAAAAAAAAACCAAGATAATTTTTAAGCAAGATTGTATAACAAAAATCGAAGCGTACCTTTCAGGGTGCTTAAATGCTTTGGGAAGCATGAGGCGATCCGGTGTGTTGGGTTTCTTCAAATCAATGCCGGGATTCGGAGAGCTTTCAGTCGTTTGATCATCGGGCTTCTGAACCGGAGACTGTGTGGTTTGGTGCTCGGAAATGACTGGTTGTTTTCCCGATTGAACTGAGCTTTCAGTTTCAACCTTGACCTGATCCATCTGTTGCTTCAAGGAACCGAAGCACAAATAGGCTTTGATCTGGAAAGACTGAGATGAAGCTCGAATATTTTTCTCAAGGAATTTAACCATGGAGTTTGGGGAGAGAGATATGACCGTTGGGGGAGGGAGAAGAGAGAGGCAACGGTCGAATTTTCAAGGCGGCGTCAGCGATGGCGTGCGCTTACGTGGACTCTTGGAAATCAATTCTCGGCCCAATTGGCCCACCAATACTATTCTCCTCCTCAAGTGACACTCGCCTTTATTATGGTCTTTGTTAGGAGTTAATTTTTTATTTATCGACGGCAAATCAGCTGAGTCGTAAGTAGTGGTGTCAAGTGGGCCGGCCCGGCCTACAAACCGTTAAATCCGCATGTTAAACGGGGCGGGGCGGGCGAGTTTCGAAAAAGCCATCAAGGCCCACCCCAGTCCATGAGCCCGAACCCATAATGTCACGAGGTGGGGCGGGGCGGGGCGGACTTTTACGAGTCGAATTTAGTGGGATTTTACGGGTCAAATTTAGTGGCATTTTCACAAACCAAAACGGATTGGGTTTTTACGGAGAGTGGTACGTTTTTACGAAATCATTTTATTAAGAATTTTACAAGATATCGTGGGCCTTTAAATAAAATTCAATCACATATTTAGAAATTCAAAGCTCATTCAAAAATAATATATACAGTGCTTATATTAGAATTAATGAACGTTGAATTGATTCGTGAATTTCAAGATGTAGAGGTTAAATAATGAATATGAAAGTGATAAGTGGATAATAAAATGAGAATAAATTATTTTTAAATAAATTATTGAATATAAAATTAGAATAGTGATTTATGAAAGTGGCTAGTAATTATAAGTTGTAAAGTTGAAACTAGTGAATTAAGAAATTATGTTTTATACATGAAATCGCTCAATGTTGTAATTGATTAATTCATTTTCAAATTAAAATTAAAATCAGAAAATATTCAAATTGATTAGCGAATTTTCAAATTGATTAATAAAGTTAAAATTGTTTAATTGAAAAATTAAAGAGGTACATAGAGTAATTTTTAGAGTAAAATTTCTATAACAATAAAATATTTAGAGTAATTTTTTAAATAATTTTATTAGTGTTAATATTACAACTTAATAGTTTTTTATATAAAAATATGGATTATGTGGGGCTTTTAAACGGGGCGGAGCGGGTTAGCCACGGAGCGGGTTTATGTGGGCTTTGGGGCGGGCGGGCTTTTTGGGTGAGGCGAGGCGGGTTTGGGGCGGGCCTAGGAAAGCATAACCCAACCTGACCTTTTTGATAAGGCGCGGGCTTAGCCCGACCCATAAAAAAACAGGGCGGGGCAGGGCAAACCCTTTTTTTTTACGAGTCGGGACGGGTGAGCTTAGGCCGGCAGGGCCCTCTTGAGTCTTGGCACCTCTAGTAGTACGTGTCAAAAATTATAATTAAAGTATTTATGGCAGGGACAGAACAATGCTTCCCTAAAAAAAAAAAAGAACTATGCTTTCAGATTTTTTTTATTATTATACATAATATTTTTTAATTAAACGTGTGGCAGTATGTTTGAGGGCAAATAAGTAAAGATAGTATAAAAAAAAGTTAATAACGGTGAAAATATCAAAAGTTTGGTCTAAGAACTCTTGGTGTACCTATAGTCTAAAAGTGGAGGCAAAAGTACCTAAAGTAATATTTGGGGCGTTGACCACTCCATTCTCGTAACGCAGTTAACTTACCTGTTAACTCTGGCCACGTGGACAAACGTGGGTTGTGGACATAACAATTTTTTGCCACGTGGATGAGCCCACATCAACCTCGTTTACGACAAAACAACGAATTAAACCCCTAATTGGGCTCGTCCACGTGGCAAAAAATTGTCATGTCAGCCACCCACGTTTATCCACGTGGCCAGAGTTAACGGGTAAGTTAAGTGCGGTACGAGAATTAAGTGGTTAACTCTCTAAATGTGACTTTAGATACTTTTGTCATCACTTTTAAATTTTGAGTACACGAAGGATTCTTTGACTAAACTTTAAGTATTTTTACCGTCAATAACCAAAAAAAAAAAAAAAAACCTTGCTTCTTCCTAAATTCCTCACCACTTGGTATATCATTTGTGACATACTCGATCGATTCAGTCCACTCCACAATCGAAGCCATAACAACCCAACGATTTCAAGTCCATTCCACTATCCAGACTCCACTCTGTCTTCTTCCTCTTCAGCAGAAGGGGTGAAAGCGGAACCGGGAACCGGTATATTTTTATTTTTTGGTACTGTTATGTGCATTTTTCGTAACATATAAAAATTGGCCCCCTTTGGCAAAAGTCAAGGCCCATTAAGGAAAGTCAAGGCCCATCACCAAAGTCAAAGACCCGGGGCCGACGAACTAAGACATTGGCGAGGCCCGGGATAAAAAAGGCGACGAGGCGACAAGCCGACGAAGCGACGAGGCGACAAGCCGACGAAGCAACGAGGCGACAAGCCGACGAGGCGACGAGGCGACAAGCCGACGGAGCGACGAGGCGACAAGCCGACGGACCAACGAGGCGACAAGACGACAAGCCCCCTTGTCATAACTTGACGAGGGCATAACTTGTAATCATTCCACACGACGAGGAGATCCGAGGCCACGAAGATCTCCGGGAAATCCTCCGGATTTCCCCGAACGCAACAAACGGACTCGCGGACAACCCGAAGACATCAAAGACGAATCAAGAAGAACCGACGACCCCTTTTGCAGAGGAGAAACTCGCAAGCCCCTGGAGGTGCAATATTCAGGGAATTCGCAAACCCCTGGAGGTGCAATTTCCAGGGAATTCGCAGGCCCCTAGGAGGTGCAATTTCAGGGAGTTGGTTTTCCTATAAATAGGAGCTTTCTCCCCCTCATTTCCACACTCACTCACAACTTGCTCCAGAGCATCTCTCTCTAGATTTCTCTCTCTAAAAATTCATGCACTCCTATATGAGGAATGACTTGAATAAGAGCTGAGATCGTTCTAGAAGAAGAGTCTTAGTCTCGAAGAAGAGAAGTTGTTCGACGAGTCAACAAAGGCGTCCCTTGCTAGGTGGTCGAGTACGCCGACACCTGTGAGGTCGACAAAGGAAGGAGCTTCCTTCGTCGGGATAAGACCCCTCGTTAAACGAGGCAACCTACCCCGACAAGGTCGACAAGGAACATCCCTTAATAGGTTAGGCGCCTTCGCCAACCTCGACAAGGTCGACAAGGAACATCCCTTAACAGGTTAGGCGCCCTCGCCAACCTCGACAAGGTCGACAAGGAGCATCCCTCGCCAGGTTAAGGCCCTCACCACAACGAGCTCGCCAACACCAACAAGGTCGACAAAGAACACATCACGCCGGTAATACCCAGCCCTCCGGCCAAGGCTCACCCCGCGCCGCCAACATCGGCACTACCGACGAGCAAAACCACATCGTCATTCACCCACCGTTTATCACTAACCCCAAACTACGTGGGACCTGATTCTCTTATACTGAGATACATAGGTAGCCTCGCCCAATCATAAGCGACGGGGCACGGGCCCAATCTACCCTTTTTTGCAGGTCCTCCCTCGCCGTATGAGCTCACCAAGGAAGGAGAATCATCAAGATCAGCTCGGAGCTTCATCAAGACCGGAGTTTGCCTAGACGAGGACATCGCCAAGACAAGGACTCCGCCCAGACGAGGAGCTTCGCCAAGACAAGGACCTCACCCGGACTTCGCCACCACGAGGGAAACCCGACGAGGAGCTTTGCCGTAATTCGGACTTCGCCACCACGACGGAAGTTCGCCGAGGATCGCCAAGAACAGCCCGGAGACTCATCCAAGACGACGGATTCGCCTCCAGCTATGACGATCACTAGTCAACCCGCGTTGACTCAGCATTCAATTATCCACGTGTTCAGCGGGTCACTCTCGGGACCCGAACCTTGGATCCGATTCTCAGTTAAAGCCATTTTTACGCATTAACAAGTACCTATCCCGGTTCCAATTGTATATTTCCCTTTTTTTTTAAACCGGAACAGGAACCGGGACCGGGACTCGTGAAAAAATTCGTGACTAAAACCAGGAGTAAAGCGTTCGACTTCTCTGGAGTCGGGAGGAAAGCAGCGCCGAAATGACATAAGAGGGCTGGAATCATTCGAAGAAAAAAGAAAAACTTGAGAGAAGGAAAATAAACCGAAATCAAAGAAGAAAGCGAGGAAATCAAGCCTTTCGAAGGGGTGCAATTGACATAGAATAAACCATAAAAGATATTTCACAAAAGGAAATCAAACCTGGACGAGGAAAAGCCAAAAGCAGAGAGAAGGTGGAGATAAAGAGTCGCAAGCGAGAGAGAGGAATGAGGAAGGAGGCATAAACCTTAATTTTTTAATGGTAAAAAACGATATATAATTCTAAAGAAAACAAAATGACATATTAAACCAAAATGACATAAAAATATTTAAAAAAAACGACATAAAATCGGTACCAAAAATCAGGAAAAACGGTTCTGGTTCCCGGTTTCAGTTCACGGTTCCAAAAATCGGAAACTGAGAAGTACCGGTTGCCGGTTTTAAACACAATTTCCCTATTTTTTTCTTAAACCGGTACCGGAACCGGGAAACGGTGACAAAATTTTCACACCTACTCAGCAGTGTATTCTTCGTTCAGGTAATAAATTTAAATTTTTAAAGTCAACATTTTTTTTTTGACAGTAAGTCCAACAAAATTAAAACTACTCATATTTTCTTTCATTTTACTAGTGGACCGGCACCGCGCTTCGCGCGGTGTTGAGAAAACTTTTAATAAATAAATTAAGTATTAAAATATTGATTTAATTAATATAATGTGTGATGTAATTTAAAAATATTTCACAATCTAATTCAACAATTGTTCGATTTATGTAAATTTACTAACATTTTTTTAATTGAATAAGAGCATAAATACTTAAAAAAAGTTGAACACCAACAAAGAGATACTGATTTCTTTAACATAAAACCAATTTGGGATTTATGTATTGTTTTGAACTAACTTTTTATAAACAATTTAATGTAAATTGATCTTGGAAAACATAACATATATAATTTTGTTTTGAATTATATTCAATTAGTGTTTCTATGAACAAAATCAATTATCATGTTGCTAAGATAGACATTGTTTTATGTCAAAGGCTAGATGGTGTAGATTAATTTCAGGGTCTACTATCCAAGTCAATGACTAAAATTAACTTCAGTACATGCATCTTGTAAAAAAGTCCTCCATTGCATCTTGTAAAAAAGTCCTCCATTGCCAATATAAGATGACTGGTCAATCATATTATCTTACATTATAATTAACAAACTAAAAATATCATTTTTAAATGGTTTTTTCTTTCATCTCTTCATAAATTTTAACAAAAGGATGCATCAAATTTTGTTTCTAGCTCTTCCTTGAGAATCTTGACGAATTGTCCCAGTTTTCTAAAGAAAATTAAGTTAATAAGGGAAACAGGAAAAAGGAAAAAAAGGAAAAAAAGATTACTGATAATCACAAATATTCAACATAGAAAGTTTAATTTAAACATAAATACTTTACTAATAATAATAAATGAAGCAGTAAAACAAAAACAAAAAATACAAAGAAGAGAAATCGCAACTTGTGCATGAAGAGTTGCAGCTCGTCAATCTAAATTGGCATAGAAAGCTATTTAGAGAAAAGGCGTGAATATAACTAACATCATTCCCAGTTGCATTATGAGAATGAACCTAACCAAATGTATCAAGGAAAAAAAAATATATATATAGCGTGATAATCTTTGGTGCGAGAGTATCCATGTGCAAAGTCTCTATACCCACAAAGATACGGGCGATAACTTCAGGATTGCACTTTTTGGTTTCGACCTTGAAACAGAGGGGAGAATCAAGATGAGTACAAAATCGTGCCGGAATGAGAAATATATATATATATATATATATATATATAACAATTTAATTTCCAGAAGCAATCAGAAATACATAATCAGATTTTAAAAAAAAAATCATTGAAATTAACCGAGTGGAAATCATATCAAAGAAAAAACTACTTAAGATCCTTAATGAGCGAATAAAAAAATTCATTTAAATTAACCGAGTGGAAATCATTTCAAAGAAAAAACTATTTAAGATCCTTAATGGGCAAATTCACATTGTCAGCGATGTGGTAACCATAATCTCCAAAAAGTTTCCATTTCATAACATCTTTCATAGGTAACTCCACAAATAGGCATCGCTGCATTTTCAAATTCAAGCGCAAGATTATACAAAATCTCTGATCATCAAGACATTGCATTAACCCTAAATATTATTAATTGCATAAATTATTCATAAGCTTCAAACCCATTGAAATTAGAAATTACAAAAAATTACCTAATCTGCCCCTGAAGCTTCATATTGCTCTCTTTCAAGTTCCAATATTTCGAGATCCTTTTTCGTTCTCTGTACATGGAAGTTCATAATAGCCTATAAAAAAACATACACTACACACAGACATATGCACACAAATAGATACAGAGAGGAACACCAGACCACGTAGTGCTTGCTCTTTCGATCGATCCTTATAGTTATTTGATAATCGATAACTAACAGAGAATAATAATACCACAGAAAACAAACCTTCCAGAAACTTATGAGAAATAAACCAGACTTCGAAAAAGACAGCTTCTCTAGAAATTATACATGGTCTTCGTCTTCGATTGACTGGAATGCCACTTCATGTATTAGCATGCAAACATATTTGACCGTGAGAGGGAGTGTAATTGCTACTCCGGAGAGAGGCAAGAGAACATTTAGCGACATTATAACATAAAAATGAGATGTTATATTTTAGAAGTTGTAGATAAACTTATCACATAAATATTTGTTGTTATATTAAAAACTTATGCTCTTAACTCTCTTCCTATCGTTAGGGTCAGCCTCCTTGAGTTTCTATTGAAGATCAAGAAGGCAACCATCAGAACTCACAATTATACGTTAGACCAAACTATCGAAAAACCAAACACAATGTGCCAACAAAAATTCTAAACATCTTTCTAATTACAATATGTCAAATTAAAATACCAAACAACAAATCTTGGATCACAAATTTTCAAAGTGAGAAATATTTCTAACAATTTTAAATTAACATTCCAATAAAATTTCCGACACCTTCAACACTAAAATAGACTCAGACATGATCAAGAAAATGTACCTGCACGTTGAATTAAATCTTAGACTCAATTATGATGTTGGGGGACTTTTGAGTTTACAGTATGATGAATTTTTTTATTAAATCTTAGACTCAAGCAATAGGAAAAAAAAATCATTCCTAACCCCTCTAATCAATGGCCACAAAAATCAACCCAACAGAAGAAAAACAAACTGAATTCTCAAATGAGAAACAGAAACTGTAGTTCCAAGTTCCATTATTGCTTCAAACACATAATAAACAAATTTAAAATCTCAAAAAGAAAAACCTCAATCGCAGATCCGTAGTCGAGGCGACAGCGAGATAATGCACTGTATTTTCGATTTGGGGCAGCAATGAGTCAAAGCTGAGACAACAATTAGACGAGCCGAGGCAATCATGAGTCGATACATCTGTGATGGTGAAGATGAAAATGAAAATATGTTTGGTTAAGCTAAAAAAATTCCAAATCCAAATTCAATTAAACATAGACAGAGAATATGACCTTTATAAGTATTTAATTAGGAGGTTTATATAGATAACAAAAATTATACTAAAGTAGATCATGACACTCATCCTTGAAATCATAATTTGATTCATAAGTTTGTAGTTTCTAAATGCAAACAATGTTATACAAAGCTTAGTATATTAAGAAATAAGAATGACTCATTCTTATTTCTGTGTACAGTTTCAGACAATGAAACATTGCTAACGATATTTTTTTAGAGCTTTTAAGATTTTCCCTTAAATCTTGAAGAAGCAAATGAAAACCAACCCGAAGAAATCAACGTAATTTTTTTTATCTGTTTTGGCACCCCTATATATATTTCCACTATTCCACATATATAAACCGCATAGATAGTTTAAAATTTTGATACTTTCTTAACTTTTTTATCCTTTTATTAAAAAGTATTTGGATAAAGACATAAAAAAGAGACCTTACAATTCATCAACCAAGAAATAAAAATTTGTGCTATTCAATCAAACATTTATTGAAAATGACACTCACCGAATAACTACAGAGAAGCAAATCACGGTCCGACACAGCAGAGGATGTTTCGTCAGAGTGCAAGACATAGGCTGTAAAGATCTGGAGAGCCGAAGAACACAAATATAAATAGGGGAATATCTAAACATATCCAAGTTCCAAAACTCACCTCATATTTTTCGTGGTAGTTGGTGGTAATCAGTAAGTGAAGATATTAGTCAAGATAGAACTTTTAACATGATTTCCAGGTTTCTAAGTGACTAACAATTCCTTCAAAAACTAACAATGAGCACTTGATCATTTATAATATTATTCACATCAGCCACATGCCCTTAATCATATTCATAAAAAAAGGCATATTTATACAGATATAGAAAATTCATAAATTCCCTCACTTGAAGAGGATGATCATAACTGCGTAAGACTCTATTTTAAAATTAACTGAATATAACTATCGAATGACTACTACCTTCCAACCAGTAAGAACAATTAGCATAGTAGTGATTGAAGCCGGAAGAATTTCGGTCTAGATTATGACTCAAATAACTAAAGAAGTTTCGGACACAGTACCTACAAAATAAAAGCAAAATGAATAAGACCCAAAAATTCATTATATCCACTACTGCAAACATAATAGTATTTTTTTTCTTCCTGAAAGTTAAGATTCAAAATCACTACTTTAAATATGAATTAAGTATTAACAAGATTAAGAAGATCAATCACAACGCTTCTGATCTCTCTTTATGGTTTCCTAACAACACAAAATCGTTCAATTAATCAGTGTAAGTGAAGAAAATTTTGCATATTTCGATCGTACATTGATGGCATAACCTTGAAAAAGTTTCTTACAGTTGCCGGAAAATTAAAAAAATTAAGAAGCAGATAACAAAAAGAAACACCATAGTATTTTTTTTTTGTAAAACACCATACCAAAAGAAACCGAAATATTTATGATAAGTGTTGAGTTTAGCGAGATGAAATAGCGAAGGCTGGCTGAGGAGAGATTCGTAGGAATGAAGGAAATACCAGGTCAGAGTCGTGGAGGCAGTGCTTGAGGAGGAGCTTGAAGCACACATTGTATATCTTCACTGCTACGGTTGGCATTGCTCTTCTTCAATTCAAAATCGGTGGTTCTTGGATTGAATTAGATCGAATCCAATTGCCAATCATGGGGATCACATAGGATTTGGGCTGCTGGCTATTCGAGTTAGCCTCTGAACGATGATGGGATGCTTTCAAATCCAATTTAAGGGAGAAAGAGAGAAATACATGCAGATGCAGGGAAAGGTTTTTTCAATGGATTGAAGATGATCTTGGAAAGCATCTCTCACTTTATTTATAGTGTTTTTGTCGTTTTAACCGAAGAGATGCAGGGTAGTTATTATTTTACTGAAGGGAGACGACGAATGAACCACACATAGATACTGAGAGAGAGAATGAAGTGTTGCATTTGTTTGGAAGATACACAACAACCGAACCACAAATACATCTATTAGATTTTTTTTTAATTAAAAATAATTCAAGAAATGGAGAAAAAAGAATGAGATTAAAATTGTTGTTTTTTTGGGTCGTAGTTATTTTGCTTTTATATATATATAGATTTGTCAGTCGCCTGGACTTTCGCTACTTAAATCACTCTTCAAACTCATGCCGCCTAGTTGATCAAAGCATAAATATTTATGCCGTTAATATCCCTTTTATCCCTAACGTGGGTGGGGATTGCTGAATCTGGTTATTGGTGTAAAGAAATAGTTATTTTTTAATGTCTTGTTCTGTTTTTTTTTTTATTTAGATTGCATGCATTGCCTACACTGCACTCACTTTCTCATCGAGATCGCGGAGAAGAAGACGACCCACTTCTGCAAACGAGCCTCCAATCTGCTCCTCACGTTCCCGGATCCATCTCCAATCCAAGCCACTGGGTTTGATTTTTTTCTTCTGGATTTTATTTTTCTTCTCACAAAATACTGTTAATTTTGGCTACGTTTTGTGCATTTTGTCCGATTCCATATCGTTTCTTTGGTCTAGTTCAACTAGGCGGAAGGAACTACGTTGAAAGGGCCAGGTTTTGAAACTGACAATAGCCCAAAAACCCTCTCAGACTCTCTCCCTCATTGCTTTCGTCTCTCTTCTCTTTCTCACGAGAGAAATTCGGTCTTGCCTCTCACTCACGCAGTTGGCCTCGTCTGTTTTTGATTGAATATTGCGTATTTGATGAAATCTGCAGGGTTTTTTGTTATTTTTGACTCTTCAAGATTTTAAATACCCTGATTCAAACAAAACAAACAAATTGGGCATCTGAGAGTGAGCTTTAATTAAGTTTATTGACAAACAATTTCTGTTGAGTTTTCCATTATATATTTCTTTAGTGTTTTGATTAGACATTGTTGCGTAATTCTACTGAAACTATATATTGAATTTTGAACTTTCTTACTGATTGTATAATTGTGATGGTTTCTTAACGATTTTGATTGGATATTCGGTAATCTTGTTTATTTTTCCAAAGGTTTTGATGTTTAGTTTTTATGCATTCAGCTTATTATTCCGTGTATTTTTTCTTTCTTTTTCGATATTTGATTTTTGATTGATATCTTGCTTGTTATAGTATAATATAGACTTCTCGAGTGAACACAATATGCTAAGGTTTGCTCAACGTAACTTGTAAATTGGGCAGCTTGAGGAGATTTTTGTGACAAAATTATGTCCGGTTGGTCTGTTTCAGAAGGTTTCCTGACGATTGGGTACCGGGCCCAAGCCCGAAAACTGGATCCTTTTGTCCCTCCCAGGAACCGGGCCTTACCGGTTTCCCCTTATAGTTTCCTGGATCCGCCACGGGTTCCATGCTTAAGAGTATATGATAGTTTAACCTTAGCGGTTCGCGATCGGTTCATGCTATCCGTAAATATGTTATTTATATAGATCCATGCACAGCCTGGTTAATGTCAGACCATATATCAACCACGGGTTCAAGAATTTTTCGTTCTTGAATCAAACATAGATTGTACATACCACATTTTTATGAACAAAATATCCAGTTCTGAATTCTAAAATTTAAGTTTAACATTTGTATCCGGATTTCGTAAAACAATTAGGTCCGGTTAAAAACTTCTAACGGTGAGACATCGAGGGAGACATGGAGGGCAGTGGTGTAATTGGCGGAGTGTTGGTTGATGATTCTGTCATAGTCTATCACGATGACAGTCACGCCTATTGCGATCATTCGTCTAATCATGATCTTGACGCCTCCTTATACCCGCAGTCTCTTGTTCGCAAGCTTCACCATTCTGGCCTTCCTACGGTACTTGTACTCTTTCCCTCTCTCTCTCTCTATCTCTCTCTCTCTCTCTCTCTATATATATATATATATATATATATATATACATATGTGTATATATATATATATATACATATTACTTTTCTTGTTTATGTCTTTCAGTTTGGCATTTTAAGCAATTTTTCTCTGACCCTTGTGCTTCAAAATCTGCAGGCCTTTTCATATGGTCCTAATCTTTCGTTACAAAAGGTAGCTATGTTTTTGGTTCTTTAAGGACACGCTTTTTTTAACGACATCTCCATAATACTTCTTATTGACAAGAAATTGTTTTTCTGCTAGTTGGGTTTTCTTCGAAAGATTGGGTCACTCTATTCGATGACTTGCTTTTCGTTGGAGTATGCGGCTCGTTGGCAGGAGATTGTTAATAGTCCTTGGCATGAATTGGTCAAAGGCGGTGTTGTTTTGTATGTACTCTCTCGTACTCGTTATGAGGAACAAACCTTTCTTCAACTACTTCCTTCTAATTTTCGCATAGTTATTCTTGGTAAGCATACTATATCTCCATCAATTTATCAAGTTGTGCTCTCATATATGTCCTCTTATATGCTGATTTCGGTTTTAGATACTGAAGGTTGCCAAGATCCAACAATTGTTTCCATCCGCAAGTTGGATGAATTGCCTTTATGTATTTGCCGTTTAAATCAAGAGGTTGGGACAACAATTCTTTCATAGCATCCTCCTACATTAGATTCAACGGTTCTTTTTCATTTTGGCGCGTCTTTTATAAATTTCGAGAAAGTTAAATTGATTAGGCAAAATTTATAATGTTCTAAGTTTTTTTCTTCTCAGTTCTCATATTGTTTAATGTAATTAGGCAATCGGAAACAACGTTATCACCGTTGGTTATACCATGAAGCCTTCACGGGAAGAGGATTTCGCTAAGGTAAATGCTTTGTGCGGTGGTAAACAATTATTATTTCTTCTTGTTGTATTGAAAACAAAAACGACAGTGACCTAATCTCGCTATAGTTTCATGCTTAAAAGACCGTTTTTTTTTTTTACTTTTGCAGAGGGGTGCATTCCCTTTTAAACCTACTTGTAATGGCTTGATGTTCCTTCCGCTCACATTTGAGGTTCCTCTTCCACTGCAACTACAGCATATTGATGTACTTCTCCACAAAGCAACTGATGAAATTGTATCCGTTGATATGAGCGAGGCTAGAACTGTGTCAGATCGGATAACTTTCACTAGGGGCATGCAAGAGTTAAAAAGGTAATGGTTTTAGCACAAAAGAGAAGGCTACAGTAACTGAGGAAAAAATAGTTTTTACTCTGTTACATACGTAACATTTAGGAAAAATTAGAGTCGTATTAATTCCGTTTAGTTTTATTAATTATGTTTAGAGGTTTATTTAGTCGGACCCGGTCCGGCATTAAGTCGTAATATTTTCTCTAGATAAGGGAGTAGGAGTTAGCGAATTTAAAGGGTAGCCAGAAAATCAATCACTACGTTTAATCTCTCTCAAAGAGATGAGATTGGGCTCAGTGAAGATTCCGCGTCGCTCCTGTTTTGAGAACTATTATGGGTCGTAATACTCTTGTCATGTGTGACATTGCTCAATTAATCCTATGACATCATCCTGAAACCTATGTAATAACATGAAAAATACTCATAGAAACTCGTGCAATTTTCTTTTTCATGAAATTAGATGAATTTTGTTGCCTTTTAATTATCAGAAGATGTTTGTTTTACTTACTCATTGTCTGATGGGGTCTATTGATTTTGTGTCCACCACATTCTATTTTGTGTCACCTTTCTATGTTTTATTACCAAGATAAAGGAAAATTCAGTCAGTTGTCAAAAATAAATGAAAATAAAATAAAATTGTTCATCCCTTGTTTATACTTGTAGGGACATCATAATTTCACTTTGTTGTGAATTTTTTTTTTTTGGTGTAGTGAAGGCTTGAACCTTTCACCTGAAGGATAAAAGTTCAAATGCTGAACCACCTCATCTATGCCTTATTGACACTTTGTGATGTTGTTGAGCAGATATATGGATCATGATTCGAACTTGTGTGTAATTGACCCGTTAAGTAACATTTACCCTGTGTTGGATCGGCTAGAGATTCAAAAGATTCTACTTGGATTGGAAGAACTCAAAGATGCAAGCAATAACAGAATAAGGGGCCCTCATTTTCTTAAGGTTCCTATCTACCGTACTTATTATATTTTTGGCTTCCCATAAGTTTGGAACAACGCAAGTAACTAATCGTTGCTTCATGTGGTAAAGCTCATGTTTGTTTGAACAAATTTCTCTTTAATTGCTCATAGTAATGAATGCTAAAACTTTTTTAGGTCAACAGTTATAATGGACGAGATTTTGCACAAAACTTGTCCGAAGCTAAGCTCTCTCTTCCTTGTATAGTGAAACCTCAAGTTTCTTGCGGTGTAGCTGAGTCTCATACTATGGTAATTACCAACCTCTTTTTTTTATTTTTTTTTTTATTTAGTAATTACCAACCTCTTTTTTTTTTTTTTATTTCTTTTATGTATTTTTCTCTCCCTAGCAAATAGTTTGTATGCTTATCAATCACTGAGATATATTTTGTCCAATTTCATTGTTTTTATTAACAGGCTATCTGTTTTGACGTAGACGATTTCAAGAATTTGAGCGTTCCTCTTCCAGCAATCATTCAGGTGAGCTTGGAATGTCTTTTTGCATAGTGTATTAAGCTTCATGTACTTTCCCTATGTTACAGAATACTCTAGGATAGTCTAGAACAATCTAGATTAGGTTTATTAGAATCATCTAGAATTAGAATAAACTAGAGTTAATATAATAATCTAGAACGTTTGTATATGTATAAATAGCTTTCAAACCTCAATGAAAAATACAATGATTCTCTTTACATCCTCTTTGATTACATGGTATCAGAGCCTCCCTCCGAAATTAGCCATCCCATTATATGCTATTTTTGTGACATTATGATATATTTGAGACTTTTATGCAATATTTGAGACTTTTATGCAATATTTGCTATGGTTGAGACTTAAGCTATATTTGATATCTTATGTTATATGCTATTAAATCATTTATATTTTTTACATTAAGGCTTCTGCCTTGAGGCACAGCGGGACAACGCCTCGAGGCTTAAATAAGCCTTTTTTTTTTTAACCTTGTTGTTCATACTTCAGGAATATGTGGACCATTCATCAAATCTCTACAAGTACTATGTCCTGGGTGATGCAATATTTTATGCGGTTAAGAAGTCTACACCGAATGCCGATATCTTGAAGAAGTTGTCTGGTGGTTCGGAGCTCAAACCTTTATTGTTTGATAGGTACTACCACTTCCCATTTTGCCTTTTTGTGCTTCAGCTCCATGCTTTTATGTGTACATTGTTGCTTTGTGTTCAGAAACATGTATAGCATAAAGAAGAACTGGAAATATAATTTGGAGAAGCTTTTTCTGTTCTGCATATATTTCTTATGATGTGTATATACTAATGGATTTTTATTCCAGCAGTAATCTGGATAGGACTTTTTTCAATATTTTCTCACAAATATTCTCTTGATATTTGTTTGCAAAGCCTAAAGTCTCTTCCGATCGATAATGATTGCTCGAAGAGTGATAACGTAAGCATTGATCATAATTTGGTGGCCGCGGCTGCAAAATGGCTCTCAAGCAAGCTTGGTCTGACCATTTTTGGTTTTGACGTTGTTGTAAGTTTACAACTGTTTCCTCGACATATATAAATTATATGATTATGAACACAGTATGTTCGTTTTCAACAATTCATTTTTTTTATATTGACATTTCAGGTTCAAGATGTTAGTGGGGACCATGTCATCGTCGACGTGAACTTCTTGCCATCATTCAAAGAAGTTCCGAAGAACATCGCCATACCTGCATTTTGGGATGCTATTAAGAACAAGTACAATACAATTCCTAGAGAAAGAAGATCGGAAAAACAATTCATACAAGCTCAACCTAAGAAGATCATCATTGACACTGACCCTGGCATCGGTATGTTCTCCATTGAATATAGTTATTAATGTATATTCTATTTTTTTTTTAAAAGAAACATCGATTATATTAATATAAATAAGGTACAATGCAAGGCTAGAGAATGGTTTACGATCAACCAATCCAACAAACGGTTTGGCTATGTAGACCATAACTCTACCAAAAGAAAGAAACAACGAGGAGGAACGAGGACTACTCCTTAAAGAGAACCAGCCCAATCTCTCGAAAGGTCTGCGAGAGAATACATCGTGAAATCGTTGCACGAGGAAAAAAGCCAAAGGCCATACAGTAGTTGATATCATCTATCAACCCATTCAGATTCCACGATATATCGTTATAGAGGAATTTGTTGCGAGTATTCCAGATGCACCAAAGAGTAGTAACGACTCCAATCTCCGCTGCGACGTGCCATTTTTTATTTCGCCTTGGAACTTTATGAATTTGCAGCAAATCAGAGATAGAAGTGAAGCCCGCTAGATCCACCTTCAGATTGGAAAAAAGCCAAGCCCAAACGGCGGTAGCTGTGTGACAATGAAGGAATAAATGGTCGAGCTCTTCCTCAGATGAAAAACACATCGAACACACACTAGAAAGCAACGTAATATGGGGATTATGCCTTTGAACGATTTCAGCTGTGTTGACTCTTTGTCGGGCAACCAACCAAGCAAAAAATTGAACCTTTTTTGGAACCGAGGATTTCCAAATTACGTCAAAAAACGGCACGCCTGGTAGAGCAAAGCCGAGTGATAACTCTCTCGTCATTGACTTTCCAGAAAACTCCTCTACATCGTGGAGCCAAGCACGCCGATCTTCTATTCCTTCCCATAAGCTCACTGAGCTCAATATTTCCAATAATTCGATAGCTTCGTCCATCTCCCGAGAAGTCAATTCACGAGGGAATCGGAAGTCCCACTCAACCTGACCGGGGACTTGAGAAGGCGAGCCGACCAAGTTGACAGGAACATTTTGGAGTGGACATAAGCGAGCTAAGCACGGAAACCGGTCTTTGAAACAACGATCACCCCTCCATGTATCTTCCCAAAACCTCACTATTGAACCATCTCTCGCAATCCACGAACAACACTTGAAGAATTCTTCTTGAAAGGAACACACCGAGCGCCAAGGGCTACGGTATGTGTGAGAAGTCATTATCACTGGGTCCCGGTTGTTAGCTTGAGTACCGTATATGGCTTTGATCACTTTGTGCCATAAAGCTCGCTCTTCTTTCGGAAATCTCCACAACCATTTCGCCAAAAGGGCTTTGTTCTTCACAATAAGACTCCCGAACCCCAAACCTCCCTTGCTCTTTGGGAAACGGCACACTTCCCACGCTACATTCGCGCGAGTTCGACCCCCTTCAAACCCATCCCAGAAAAAGTTCCTCATAATTTTTTCTACATCGTCTGCTACTCCAACAGGCATCTTAAACACTGACATAAGGTAAATGGGAATCGTCGATAAAACACTATTGATGAGAGTCATCTTCCCTTTTTTAGAGAGAAAACCTTTTTTCCAACCCTCAAGCCGCGTTGTCACTTTTGAAATCACTGGGTCCCAGAAAGCTTTGCTCCTAGGATTACCCCCGAGAGGCATTCCCAAGTAGCAGATAGGCCAAGACTCTTCTCTGCACCCGAGAGAAGAGTCTTCGGATTCCTCACTTGAACAATTAATTCCCATCAAGTGGCACACACACTACCATATTTCATTATTAATGTACATTCTAAGGATAAGTTTCCTAATATTCTGAACTTTATTTTGGTCTTTATTCATGTAATTATTAGGATCTCTTTCTTTTCTTATTCGTAGCCTTTCTGTTATTAGAATCTTACTATATGTACGCGTATTCTCTATCAATGAAAATCACTGAGTATTATTCTCTCAACCCTATTTTTCTACTGAGAATTATATGGCACAGGTACATGTACCTTTTAACCGGCTATTTTGGTACCTGTCACATGCTATTATTATAGTTTGGCAACTTTGTTTGGCCAAAAGGAAGAAAAGAAAAAAGAATAGGTACTTAATGTTACTTGCTGGAAGAGAATTGGTACTTGTGCCGCTAATATCCGTTTATTCATCAATTGTGTGGCTAGCGGCCATGACATGAATTGTGTGACGTGGCTAACAAACTTAATCAGTTGGAGTGTTTGTTGAGTCAGTCCCGCTAGTCCAGCGTGGCACTGGATTCTGTCTTATAAAAAGAATAGTATGGTTTGGTCTCTCATTCATTTAGTGTCCTTTATATTGACAAGGCTTTACAAGGTAATGGGACAGGCCCAAACTTTCAAAAACCTAATAACACAAGCCCTAGAGCATGTTTAAACATAAATAACTAACATAACATAATTGATTATACTAATAAGCATAATAGAGCTATAAATAATATTACGAATGTAACGCCTTTCTCGTATTACGTCTGACGTGAAGCATTTCAGGAAAAAAATTTGTTTGATCTAATGTTTTACTAGTTTCATAACAGGGCTAATTGTCTAGAATGGCTTATATACTAGCGACGATTAACTTATATAATTTTTCAATGATCAATCACAAAACTAAAGATTATCGGCGATTTGTATGGTCAAATTTTGGTGATATAGCTTATTTAGAGATACGTCCCTTGAAATCTCGAACATTTGCGACTTTCAGTGACAGAAGGATAAGAAATTAAACTGCTAATATCCTCCATGGCTCGTTTATGTTACGAATTATGGTATATTTGGTTTGTTAATAGTGAATTTATTATTGTAATGCAGATGATGCAATGGCTATATTTCTGGCATTGAAGTCACCTGAGGTGCAAGTGATTGGACTCACCACTATTTACGGCAATGTCTATACCACTCTCGCCACCCGCAATGCCTTGCATCTCGTACCCCTCTATCTCCATCCCTATAGTTTTTATTATTATTTAAAGAAACAACGGTTTTGTTAATAGGGCTTTAACTATTTCCCTATTATTTGATTTACTCACATAATATTAACGTCTTATGGTTTAGTTGGAGATTGCTGGACGAACGGACATCCCTGTAGCTGAAGGATCTCATGTCACCATCACTGTATGTGTTGTTCCCTTTGGATTTTTTTTATTCAATAGTAGAAACTAAAATGCGAGTAATATGAAGCAGTAATAAACAAGTTTTGAATGTCTCTATCGGGAACCGAGGGATAAGGGTCAAATAATAACCAATAAATTCATAATGTTGGGCCTATTTTGGGTTAGTTGGTTCCGAACTGGGATACCTGGAGGAAGCCCTCCCGATCGCGTCTGCTATCCTGCGATCTCGTCCCAGCCTGACGCATTCCCGAGCAGGTCCAATCGCATTGCTCAACACGGAAGAAAGGACACCTGATGACCTCTAGCGCGGGGTGCTCTTCCCCAAGCTGTAGAGCTATGATATACTTATGCAATTGATTACAAACACATTAAATTAAATATATTTATTAATTTGCAAACTATGTCTTAAAATCAAAAAAATAATTCAAGGTTTTAAGGTCTTATTTAATAAGGGAAATAGATATATGATTTTAATGTTTTTTCATTATTCTTTTAGTAACATAATAAGCCTATAGAATTCATTTAAAAATAGCCGGAAAACAGTTTTAGAAAATAAGCAAAACAAGGCCCAAAAACAGACCCTTGTTATCCAAATCGTGCGTAGGCCTCATATGCCTTGGGTGTTTAAGCATCCAAGACGTAGCCTCAGAACCTTTTGAGCTAAAATACAATATCTAATTACTTATAATTTCTATAAATTATACAAATAATTATATGACTTTAATGTGTTTCGCTTTTTTTCATAACGAATGTTGAGATTTGAAAGGGATTTCTTTCTTCTACCATCTAGTTTTTGTATATTGTATAATCTTATTGCACATGTTTATGTAGAATGGTGAGAAACTTAGAATAGCCGACTTTGTGCACGGGACCGATGGACTTGGCAACCAAAACTTCCCGCCTCCTAATGGGAAGCCAATTGAACAGTCAGCAGCGGCATTTTTGGTTGAGCAAGTCAACCTTTACCCCGGAGAAGTCACTGTTGTAGCCTTGGGCCCCCTAACAAACATTGCTTTGGTCAGTGTCTCATATATTGATTTGATAGATTTGACTTCTACAATCTCTCATAAGTTGACCTCCTTGACCCAAAGGCGATTCAACTGGATCCTGCATTTGCAAAGAAAGTGGGGCAGATTGTTGTTCTCGGCGGGGCCTTTTTGGTCAATGGGAATGCCAACCCAGCTGCTGAAGCCAATGTACGTAGCTCATGACTTGTTGATACACTCTGTTGATAGTACTCTTCAAGTTTAACTCCCAGCTTTGCTTTGATCGTCAGATCTATGGGGATCCCGAGGCTGCAGATATAGTATTCACCAGCGGTGCAGACTTGTTGGCTGTTGGGATAAATGTGACTCATCAAGTCATGTTGTCAGGTAAAGACTCAAAATTTTGCTCGAGTACGAAGTTAAAGACCACCATGTCGTGCAACTTTGAATTGCAGTTTGTCGTGAAACTGTTTTTTTTTTTTTTAAGGAAAAAAACAATTTGTCGTGAAACTCTTAAAAGTAGGTATTTTGGGATTACTAGATTTATCTTTATGATTGTTATAGATACCAATACCTGCCGGTTTTGAACTGATATTTACCAGTTACTGGTTCAAAACCGGTAAATTCTGATTTTTTATCGGTCCCTCATCACTGAAAAAACAGTTTCCAAAACCGGTACCAGCACCTGATTTTGTAAAGACTGGAAACACATGGACTGGGAACTACAGTCACTCGAAATCTGGTTCGGCTCCTAAGTGATTATGAACTTGTAACTGAATATTTGGAGTTAATTGACTTTGAACTATTTTAGATGCTGATCGAGACGTGCTGGCAAGTTCAAATGGAAAGTTTGGTCAGTACCTGAACAAAGTATTAGAGGTTTACTTCTCGTATCATCAGGAAGCTTATGCCACCAGAGGTATGTATCGGGAAATTAAGTGCTTTCTTACATTATTAAGGAAGAAAGCAAAATGCGTGCCAAAATCGATCTCGGAAACAGGAGTTTGGCCAACCTTCAATACTCAAAACTTGCCTCTATTGAGGGAGATTAAGTTTTATATGGTTATTGCTTAGTTCTTTCATTAGCTTATATTTTAACACCTAAAACATAATCAATTGAACGAAAATGACATAATTAAATTATTTTAACAATATAATCAAACGACAAACTCAATTAAATAGTGTAATTATTTAATTGAACATCGACAGTAAATGCTAATTGCGAGGCATCTCAAGTTAGTATTGTTATGGACTGCAGGAGTGTTCCTTCATGATCCAACGGCCCTTCTCGCAGCCGTGGATCCATCTCTGATGACTTACACCGAAGGCGTTGTCAGAGTTCAGACGAGTGGCATCACAAGAGGTCTCACTGTATTGTATAATAAGCAAAAAAGGTAGCCACTTTTTCTCGGCGTATTCAATCATCCATTCTTTTCGGGGGGTGGGGTCGTTAATCTTTTTTCTTTGCTGTAAAATGAAATGAAGGTTCGGGGAAATTACAGAGTGGTCGGATAAGCCTACGGTGAAGGTGGCAGTCACCGTGGACGGTCCACGAGTCCTCAAGTTGGTGTTGGACCGTCTGATGGAGTCGTGATTTAATCCTCTGTACGGTAGTGATCTAATCAAATACCCAATTGGGCAAACTGACTTATGTACATTTAACTTATGTCTTTAATTTTGTGTCTTGGTGTTATTTGATTGGGAAGACACACTATTCTCTGTATGTTTAATATGCGTTTAATTTAACTATGTGTTTTTAATGTGTTGTAATATTGCTTTTCGTTCTCTTAATTCTCGGTTTGGATAATTTTAGCTTAGTGTTTTTGGCTCTACTCGCCAAATTTAGTGAAAAAAAAACCCTTATCTCCCACTTCACATCTCGAAATACACCGTCTTCAACAGACAGTAGGGTGAACTAATGGGTATACGTTGCGGTTTTTGACAAATAATAAATCGAGTATTGCATTATAGTATTTTAAAAATGATAACCGAATACTTTATTTTTAAAGATGAAAATTGCATTTACTATATAATCGGTATTCGGTGTTCCCTTACTGTAATATCGGTTTTTTTTCCCCCCGTATTTGCCGTTTTTAATATCGACTATTGATATAGATAAGCTTCAACGTCTCTTTGCCGTTTTTAATATCGACTATTGATATAGATAAGCTTCAACCAAGCTGTTATTAATATCGCATCTAATTAAATATTTTGTGAGAGAACAAAACACATTGAGATCGACTGCCACTTTGTTCGCGAGAGGGTTGGATTTCCATATCATATGTAAAAACAAACAAAAGATATTTTCAAAAAAGCTCTTGTTGGGGTACATGTCTTATATCTTTGTAACAAGCTGGACATAATTAACATATATGCTACATATTGAAGAAGATAGTTACAAGAATACCCTAAGTTTATTTAGAACAAATTTAGATTGGGTTTATTTAGAATCACTTAGAATTAAAATAATCTAGAATGTATTAATTATTCTTAAAATAACCTAGAATTAGAATAATCTAAAACAATGCTTGTATATGTATAAATAGCTTTTTAACGTCAATGAAAAATATAACAATTTCCTCTATTTTTTTTTTATTTTTTTTTATAATCTTCAAAAGGATTACTGGTCATCATTAAGAAAAAACTTACTTTCTTGGAAGACTTGAAGCTGACATCTTAACATTCTACGAAGATCTACGACGACAACAACATTATTGTTAATGCGTAAAAATGACTTTAACTTAGAATCAGATCCAAGGTTCGGGTCTCGAGCTAGACCCGCTGAACACGTGGATAAGTGAATGTTGAGTCAACGCGGGTTGACTGATGATCGTCAAAGCTGGAGGCGAATCCGTCATCTTGAATGAGTCTCCGGGCTGTTCTTGGCGATCCTTGGCAAACTCCTCGTCGGGGCGAAGTCCGTGTCTTGGCGAAGCTCCTCGTCTGAGCGAAGTCCTTGTCTTGGCGAACTCTGGTCTTGATGAAGCTCCGATCTGGTCTTGATGATTCTTCGTGATTTCCCTTCCTTGGCGAGCTCCTACGGCGAGGGAACACCTGCAAAAAAGGGTAGATCGGGCCCGTGCCCCATCGCTTATGGTTGGGCGAGGCTGCCTACGTATCTTAGTTTAAGAGAATCAGGTCCCACGTAGTTCAGGGTTAGTGATAAATGGTGGGTGAATGACGATGTGGTTTGACTCATTGGAAGTGCCAATGTTGGCGGTGCGGGGGTGACCCTAGGCCGAGCGGCGAGGGCCTTAACCTGGCGAGGGATACTCCTTGTCGATCTCGGTGGTATTGGCGAACTCGTTGTGGCGAGGGCCTTAACCTGGCTCTGGACGCCTTCGTTGACTCGTCGAACAACCCTCCTATCGAGGTTGAGACTCTACTTTAGATCTCTTCTCAGACGAGCCTCTGCCAGCGAGCTCTCAAAACTCGCTGGAGAAAAGGGCGACATTTTAGAGAGAGAAAGCTAGAGATAGAAGCTCTGGAGAAAATTGTGAGTGAGTGTGGAAATGAGGAGGGGAAGGCTCCTATTTATAGAAAAACCAATTCCCTGAAATTGCACCTCAGAGGGCCTGCGAATTTCTCTCCTACCAGAGGGGGTTTGCCGCGGCTCCTAGCCCTGTCGAAGGGCCCGTCGGTGCTTCTTGGTTCGTCTTTGATGTCTTCTGGTTGTTAGCGAGTTTATATGTTGAGTCCGGGAGAATCTGGGGGATTTCCCGGGCATCTTCGTGAGCTCGGATCTCCTCGCCGTGTGGAATAATTGTAAGTTATTCCTTCGTCAAGCTGTGGCGAGGATGCTCGCCAAGCCAGGGCCTTCGTCGTTCAAGGTACCTCGTCGGGCAAGGTACCTCGTCGGGCGAGGGTACCTTGTCAGGCGAGGAGCTCGTTGGGCCATGGTACCTTGTCAGGCAAGGTATCTCGTCAGGCTAGGGTCGTCGGGCCATGGTACCTTGTCAGGCAAGGTACCACGTCAGGCCAGGGTCGTCGGGCCATGGTACCTTGTAAGGCAAGGTACCTCGTCAGGCCGGGGTCATCGGGCCATGGTACCTTGTCAGGCAAGGTACCTCGTCAGGCCAGGGTACCTGGTCCGGCGAGGTGCCTTTTAAGGATTTTGTCTTCTTCGTCTTTTTGACTCCGGGCCTCGCCAATGTCTTGGTTCGTTGGCCTCTGGTCTTTGACTTCGCCGGTGGGCTTTGACTTTTATTAATGGGCTTTGAGTTTTTGCCAAAAGAGGCCCAATTTTTATATGTTCCAAAAAATGCATATAACAATTACGATTTTGGTTTTTCACAATCTTGTATAACATGAAACGATCAAGTATATTGAAGTCTATAAGCACTTCATTAAAAAAAAAAAATTTGAGAACGGGATGATCAGTAATGACAATATTCATAAAAGAAACTTCTTAAGAATCAATTCAAAGAATTTGTAAACAAGTTCGTTAGAAATGATAGCTAAAAACCGGCTTAAGGGAGAGTTTCAATATATTTATGTTATGTGCATTTTTAGTAACATATAAAAATTGGGCCCCTTTTGGCAAAAGTCAAAGCCCATCAACAAAAGTGAAAGCCCATCACCAAAGTCAAAGACCGGAGGCCGACGCCAAGACATTGGCGAGGCCTGAAGTAAAAAAGACGAAGAGGACAAGGTCCTTGAAAGGCCGACAAGGCGACGAGGCGACGAGGCGATAAGGTCGACGAGGCGACGAGGCGACAAGGCCGACGAGGCGACGAGCCAATAAGGCCGACGAGGCGACGAGGCGACAAGGCCGACGAGGCGACGAGCCGACAAGGCCGACGAGGCGATGAGACGACAAGCCTGACGAAGACCTTGGTCGGACAAGTACCCTCGTCATAGCTTGAAGAGGGCATAACTTATAATTATTCCACACGACGAGGAGATCCGAGATTACGAATATCCCCGGGAAATCCTCCAGATTCCCCCGGACTCAACATACAAACTCACGGACAACCAGAAGTCATCAAAGACAAATCAAGAAGCACCGACGACACCCTTGACAGGGCTAGGGGCCGCTGTTGATGTGGGACTTTGTCCCCTCAACAACGACAATAAAAATTGTGCCCCGGAGACAAAACGACAATATTGCGACTATGAAACTGGCATACGACACCAAGCCAAACGACATCCCCATCACACGACGACAAGGAGCTTGATCTCCACAAATGCACAATGTGGGCCTTAGCACGTGAGAAGCCCATTACGCTAAAAGATTCCTTAGCCCCCGCAAGCCAGTCCACAAAGACCAGGCAGCCCACAAGACCAGGCAAATTTCTCCCTTGCTGACCACCCCGAGCTGCTGCCACGTCAATAAAGACCAAGTATCACGCCATTAACTTTACACGTGGAATCCAAAGCGAAGTAAGTGGAGAAGAGCTCGGTCTCATAGCCGTTACGAGGAAATAGGAATCTAGACGTTGTAGTATCCATTATATATAGACCTTACGATGTAATAGCACAACACGACCTCTTTTACATACATCTCTTGGCAACTACACTTTGTATTCACCCTGTGATCAAGCAATAACTGATGGAAATCACGTCTCAGATTCCGTGTAAATTATCACGAATTATACCTCCGAACCGTCCGGGTAACATTTTAAAAAATTATTTAAAGCGGAAAAACTTGTTATCCGTACAACGGTCCGGATATCGGATAATAACCATATAACAAGATCTGATAAATATTATGTAATTTAATATTCATAAATCATTATTAATAATCTAGTCATGATAGGAAATAAATAGAAAGCAGTAAATGGTTGCATTTATTAACCCAATGCATAAGGCCGTACCTCTAATGACGACTTCCGGCTACGCGTTCTGAATCGGGCAGGGCTCCGCCAGTGCTGAAAAATGTGTAGAATGAGCCTCCTATTTATAGGCTCAAACTGTAACCGAATTGGAGAAATTCCCTCCCTTATTTTCGAATTTCATTTATTAAATATAATTAATTATCTCAATCCAATGGTCCAGATTTAATCTTATCTAAATCCAATGGATATAATTAATTAGGGATTTAAATAAATAAGAAAGATTTGGATAAAATAAAAAATCCAATCTTATCATCCTATCTTTATTAATTCGAATTATATATATATATATATATATATTAAAATTCGAATTATCATTATCTAGATCCAACGGTTGAGATAAATCTTTAAACCGATCTAATGGATCAAATTAGTTTAGGATAGAATCAAATATTAAAAGATTTAATAAAAATAATTTCGAATTTATCCATCAACCATAATTCGAAAAATAATATAAATATATATAATTAATTAATTTCCAATCCGACGGTAAAGATTAAATCTTAGACCGATCTAACGGATATAATTAATTAACCAAATTCGAAAAATGAAACTTGGTCACCAAGTTATTAATTTCGAATTCATCAATATCTTAATCCAACGGTTGATATTAAATCATAACCGATCCAATGGATTAAATTGATTTTAGGGTTTTTCTCAAATACCAAAACATTTGGTACTTTTGCCACAATTATGGAAAGACCAAAGTCTATCCATTCGAATGTGAATGGATCCACATTCCAAGGCCCAATTCGATTTCTACACTTTATAATATATAAAAATATATTATTTACATATTAATATAAATCTATTAATTATTGAATAATTATTAATAATACATTAATAATAAAATTCGAATAATTAAATTATATTAATATTCTCTGATCTCAATATCACACATGAGTGACACACCATCATTTAAATTCGTGACATGTGATTTAATTTCATAGTTTACCGAAACGATCACAAACTTAGAAATTCTCTAAGTCACAAACCGTACGTCGAAACGACTCGGTTCAAAAATAAAAGTTGCCTAGAATTTAATTTCCAACAACTTTCATGTTGACAGAAAATCCAAATTCTACTTTCTTTTGTCAGTTAATTTCGGTTACCAAGATATGGTACTTTTGCCACGCTGCTGATAAAACTATCTGATGTCTATCACAGACTTCAGTTTTATGAGTCTTGTCAAATGATCTTAAAAAACATTTCAATGTCTTTATCACGTACGTATCATCCGTTACGGAGCTATCCTGGGGACCATGGACCCGTATCACTTAAGCTCCAACGAACTGCTAGGGTGTTCGTCAAACCTCGGTGTTATTCCACTATAAAACCGAGGCTGCACTCTTTAGTGATACAATATATATTATTCCCTTTATTACAGCAGGGTGTCCATTGATACAATCAAATTCGGGTTATTGATCTTTCACTTGATGACCCACACACGAGCAGGCGGTTTCTACCGTTATGCCCCTCATTGCATTTTCATCATTGACTCAGCCAGTAATATTATGAGTGACCCACTTATGGTTTCGATTCATAAGTTGCGCACGGGTACCTCTCACTTCTCACCACCGACAATCAAGGGAATCATCATGACTCTGAAGAGAGCTGTGTGATGCCCATGTCTATGACCAAGCTACCCTTACTGCTGACTATCATGCTCCGAAAATAATAGTGTTGGGAATAACGGTAATATATTTTGTTCTTTAAAGGTTAAATCAAAGAACAATCAAGCCAGCAGCTCGGACTCAAGATCACTCAGGACTTAGATCGAATATCCATTTGATCATCTTCTAGTGACTCAACTCCAAGTTATCAGTGACAGTATTATATGATAACTTCCGGAGTTTAAGTCAGGTCCAGTCCAGTATGAAGACACTTCATACTTAATGCACTTCTAGTGAGTGTGACACACACAAAATCCAGAATAGGATTGTCACTTAGTCACATTAATGACCTTGTACGATTAATGGGCTCCCACCCAGTTAATCAGGTCACGGACATTTTAAGTTCATTTATTATGATTATTAATTCTTCTTCACATTGACTCTGTTGTGATAATAATTCGTAATTGCATCCTTTATGAACTAAGGATCAAACATTCTATTTTACTATACCAGAAACTATAATAAGATTATCATAATAAGCATCATCTTTATTCAACGACTTGTCCTAATCTTTTACAAATGGATAAAAATATCTTGTTTAAGGATACGTACACTAGTACAAATTGTTGATCCTACCACGGTGTTTCAACCACGGAATTTTTTTTCCATGGTCGAAATCCAAGTTTCTACCATGGAATTGTTTTTTCATGGTTGAAAATCGAGTCACGCCGCGGCAGGACATATAACGCCGCGGCATGCTCTTAGATTTACTACAGACATATATTCCGTTGTTGAAAATGTGTCGTAGTGAAGTTGATACGCCGCGGCAGATAAATGATGCCGCGGCACGGGTAGTACACAACGACACTTTTTAAACCGTTGTTCATACCACGAAGTGTACGCCACGGCGTGTATTAAAATACGCCACGGCACGTCGTTTTTAGAGATAAGCCACGGCATTCTCCACGACACGCCGTGGCATGGGTGGTACACGACGACAACATGAAAACTAAAATCCTAGTAGGCCGCGGCGTATCTTGAAATACGCCACGGCATTGGGTTTTAAGTGACACGCCCCGGCATCATTTGTAACAAGCCGCGACACTGTTAGTAGACGACGACACTTTAAAACCGTTGTTCATAACCCGCAGTAAAAAACCTAGTAGGCCGCGGCGTGGATTTAAATACGCCACGGCATTGCGTTTTAAGTGACACGCCACGGCATCATTTATAACATGCCGCGGCGTACCTCGGATCATAACCCGCAGTAAAAATCCTAGTATGCCGCGGCGTGTCTTGAAATACGCCACGGCATTGCGTTTTTAGTAACACGCCACGGCATCATTTATAACAAGCCGCGGCGTGTATCGTATACTTAACCCTAACATCTCAGTTTCTCATTACGCCGTCGAACCTCGCCTCTCCCCTTCGCCTTCGCCTTCGACCTCGCCCTCGACTCCTAACCCTTCGCCGTCGCTCCCGCCCTCGCCCTCGCTCTGGTCCTCGCCGTCGCTTTCTTTCTCGCTGTCGATTCGCAGCAACACGCTTCTCGCCGTCGATTCGCCGCCGTCGCCTCTCAATGTTAGTATCGATTTCAAGCTTGATTTTTATAGCATTTTTTTCGTTTTTTTTTATTATTCGAATCAATACTTGAAAATTGTTTGTATTAGGTTCATGGTATTGGTTTTGTGAGATGAAATTAGGTTTTGAAATTAGATTAGGTTTTGAAATTAGGTATTGGTTTTGTGAGATGAAATTAGGTTTTGAAATTAGATTTTGTAATTAGGTTTTGAAATTAGATTTTGTAATTAGTTTTTGAAATTAATTGGGTATTGAATTTAGGTTTTGCGTATTGAAATTTAGTTTTGGGTATTGAAATTGCGTTTTAAAATTAGGTTTGCGTATTGAAATTGCGTTTTAAAAATTTGGATTAGTTTTGAAATTGCGTATTGAAATTCGGTTTTGAAATTAGTTTTGTAATAATTAGGTGTTAGGGAATTGAAATTAGTTATATTGATTAGTTTTTTTGCTTGAAATTAATAATTTAATATGTGACGTTATCTTTTTTATAGATTTCAATGGCACCCCAAAGAAAACGAGCACGTGGATATTTAGTGGTTCGATCCGGATCTGGGAGCCGAGCCCAGGCAGAGGTCCCGGAGGATCTACCAGTTGATCCACCACCTCCCGTTGAAATACCGAACTTCAACATCGAAGCGGCGAAGAAACGATTTCTACAAATTAGCACGCGGAAAATATGCCCAGAGCGGGGATTCGCCAAATTCCCGATTTCAGATATGGGTGAACTCGGCGAAGCTCTCAATGAGAGCATCATACAGCGCGGTTGGCAGAATTTCGTACTCCAACCAAATATCAAGGCGAGGAGTGTGTTGGTGCACGAATTCTATGCAGCTCTTCCCGATGAGTCAGCAATCGGGTATGTCAGTATTCGAGGTACTCGATTTGAGATCAATCCTCGAATCATTAATGAGTACCTCGGAACCCGAAATTTTACGGACGAGGAAAACGAGCACAACCACTTACACGACCAAGAGTTGAATATACCGTTCTACGACGCCATAGCGGCGGCAATTGCTACGCCCGGAGCTAATTGGCACGAGAAGGGCGGAGAGGCACGGCTGGTCAAAAGTCAGCTGAATCGGAAAGCCAAAGTGTGGATGTACTTCTTTGGGAGCAACCTATACCCGCATTTGCACTTCACGGAGCTGCAGTTCGACTTTCTCAAGTTGATCTACGCCGGAGTTACGGGATTGAATATCGACGTCGGTCGTTTCATATTCTCCTACATGCGTGGCATGGTGTACGAGCAGTCGAAGAGCTCATTGGGCTTCCCGTTCCTTATCACAGCTCTCTGCATAAACGCCGGGGTAAGTATAGCTTCATTTGTATATAAGTTTAGTTGTGAAATTCAGTTGTATCAATATTGATTTAATCTTTCTTTGAAACTATCGTTTAGATCAAGGATAATGAACTCGACATTCAGGTGCCGAATGGAAAGAAGATGGACGCGGCCTGGATCCGGAGTTTGAAAGAACCCGAAGATGAGGAGCCAGCGATTGTACCTAAAAATCCGGTAAAATTATAGCTTCATTTGCTTAATTATTTATAATTGATTTTATATTAATCTAATCTTGCTTGAATTTCATGGTTCAGGCCGTTGAGATACCGCCTGCTGCCGCCGCCCCCCCAATGCCTGAGCTTAACTACGATGCTCCACCGATGAGAGCCTTCGTGGCTCACGGTGTTCGTAGTCTTCTGGAGTTCACTGCCGCCGCCCCCCCCAGCCAACCCCGCCAACCCCGAGATCCCCGAGAACCCCGCCAACCCCGCCAACCCCGAGAGCGCCGCCAACCCCGAGAACCCCGCCAACCCCGAGAACGCCACCAACCCCGAGAACCCCGCCAACCCCGAGAACCCCGCCAACCCCGCCAACCCCGAGAACGCCGCCAACCCCGAGAACACCGAGATCCTCGACGAAATCAACAACGAAGGCGAGAACAACGAGCACCCGGTCGAAGATTAGTATTTGTATATGTTTATCATGGTTATTTTGTTTGAACAATTACTTACTATGTTTATTTTGTTTGAACAATTATTTAGTTGATATTACTATGTTTGTTTACTTTGAAAAATTATTTAGTTACTTTGAAAATTGCATTATTTTGAAAATAAAATTAACAACATTTTCATAGTTTATTGTACTTCGTTTTGTAAAATTAATAAGATAATTTAATTGTGTAAAATTGTGTTACAATTAATAAGATATTTAATAATTAAATTGTGTAAAATTACTTATCTTGCCGCGGCCTTTAAATGAACACGCCGTGGCATGATTCAAATTTACCAATATACCCTCTGGATTATGCAACGAGCCGCGACATCATTAAAGAAGGCCTCGGCGAGTTGCATAATTCAGAGGGTATATTGATAAACATAAAAGATAAGTCGCGGCATTAAGTTACCCATGCCTTGGCATTGGACGATGAAGCCTTGGCTTGGGTAAACCGTGCCGCGGCATGTAGACTGTTTCAAATTATACAGAGAGCATGGTTTCTGTAAGTCTTTATATGCCGTGGCATTACCATCTATATGCCGCGGCGTTTACTTAAAGGCCGAGGCATAGCTGTCAACATGCCGTGGCGTGACTTCGACTACGGTCAATACCGTTGTTCAATATATCATGCCACGGCATGGTAAACATCGTGCCGCGGCCAGTTTCATACTTCATTCATTTCGAAAATTATATAAAAAAATACTTTTATAATGATAATATCACTCACAACAATTCAATATTATATTTAATACCTAAGAACTACAATAATTAAAATATATAGAATTATGTAAAATATATAGAATACAAATATGTAGGAATACAACGTTACATTTAATACTTTTAAAACAACAAAATCACTTACAACAATTAAACATTACATTTAATACTTTTAAAACAACAAAATCACTTACAACAATTCAACATTACATTTATTACTTTTAAAACAACAAAATCACTCACAACAATTCAACATTACATTTAATACTTTTAAAACAACAAAATCACTCACAACAATTCAACATTATATTAATAAAACTACAACAATTAATATCATAATTCGTCATCAATACCTAAATCTCTACGAGAACGATCGGCATGTCCACACTAATGAGTCGTGCCTCGTTCAACGATTGCGAGAATCTATTGTACTTCGTTTTGTAAAATTAATAAGATAATTTAATTGTGTAAAATTGTGTTACAATTAATAAGATAATTAATAATTAAATTGTGTAAAATTACTTATCATGCCGCGGCCTTTAAATGAACCCGCCGTGGCATGATTCAAATTTACCAATATACCCTCTGGATTATGCAACGCGCCGCGGCATCATTAAAGAAGGCCGCGGCGAGTTGCATAATCCAAAGGGTATATTGATAAACATAAAAGATAAGTCGCGGCATTAAGTTACCCATGCCTTGGCATTGGGCGATGAAGCCTTGGCGTGGGTAAACCGTGCCGCGGCATGTATGCTGTTTCAAATTATACAGAGAGCATGGTTTCTGTAAGTCTTTATATGCTGCGGCGTTACCATCTATATGCCGCGGCGTTTCTTTAAAGGCCGAGGCATGGTAAACATCGTGCCGCGGCCCGTTTCATACTTCATTCATTTCGAAAATTATAAAAAAAAAACTTTTATAATGATAATATCACTCACAACAATTCAATATTATATTTAATACTTAAGAACTACAATAATTAAAATATATAGAATTATGTAAAATATATAGAATACAAATATGTAAGAATACAACATTATATTTAATACTTTTAAAACAACAAAATCACTTACAACAATTAAACATTACATTTAATACTTTTAAAACAACAAAATCACTTACAAAAATTCAACATTACATTTATTACTTTTAAAACAACAAAATCACTCATAACAATTCAACATTACATTTAATACTTTTAAAACAACAAAATCACTCACAACAATTCAACATTATATTAATAAAACTACAACAATTAATATCATAATTAGTCATCAATACCTAAATCTCTACGACAACGATCGGCATGTCGACGTAAATGAGTCTTGCCTCGTTCAATGATTGCGAGAATCTCTTGTCGGCACCATTTGCATTTCGCGTACCTATCTTGAGTTTGAGTCTCAACGTTCCATTTAAGCCTCATTTGAAAATCTGATTCCCATAGTGAAGACGGTGGCCTACCACGCCCACGCCCACGCCCACGCCCCCTCGTCGGTCGCGGCCCACCGGCACGAGAGGTAGGCATCCGATTTAGAGTTAGATTCGGAGGCATTTCAAACTCCTCGGTGTCGTCGGAGGTATTTGGAACACTTTCAAAATCGGAGGAGATGACAATAGTATTATTGGAACTTGTTTCCATGGAAAAACTATCATCATCGGAGGAAGAGGAAGAGGAAAACACGTAAATGACCGGGTGATATTCCGATGACAAACCGAAACGAGACGGATGATCATCCATAACTAAGAAAAATGATGATATTTTTGAACCTAAGTATAAATTTGATGAAACATAGACTAAAATGTGAGCAAGTAGGTTTAAATGGAAGATTTATGTGAATTTTAACGTTTTTAACATTATTTTGACAAATATAGCCGTTTATTACCGTTGTGGGGTAATAATTTCGGGTGAAAAAAAAACTAGCCGTTTTTGTGTCAGCGACAGTAAGCCGCGGCATGGATAAAAGATGCTGCGGCGTGTCAAGTTTGTACAACGGTAACTTCCGATGTGTGACATAGGGCCGTGGCTTCTGAACAATAGGCCGCGGCGTGTTTAATTAATTTGTACAATTTTTCCCTAAACTTAAACCCTAAACTTTAAACCCATAAACTTAAACTGTAATTATTATGTATCAATACAAATATGTAAGAATACATATGTGATTAATTATAAAATATATAGAATTATGAATACACATGTTTATATTATAAATACATGATCATCACTTAACAATTCCATATTACAAGTACCACATATGAAAAGTACTACATTACAACACATTACAAGTACATTATGATAAGTACCACATTGCAACACATTACAAGTATCACATTACAACACATTATAACTTACAAGTACATTATGATAAGTGCCACATTACAACTCCATTACAATTTAAAGCTACATTTGTCACATAATTTTAACAAATACAATTAAAAAACGTAAAATACAAAATATTTAAAAACCATGCCTTCTACGACAACGCACGGCATGATCATGAAGATGATAGATGTCTCTATCTGGGTAGGGAAGAACAAACAATAGTCCGCACCATTTGCATTTAGCGTGCTTATCTAAATTTTGAGTCGAGTTATTCCACTCATGCCTTATATGGAAATCGGTATCCCACGATGAAGAAAATTGAGATCCACCACTACCTCTTGTTCGATTAATGTATCGATGATATAATCTTTAACCGATGATATTTTAGTGTATTAATATTTTGTATTAATGCTTTTAATTAAAAAATTTAATTTATATTTTATTTAATAAAATATCAATTATTAATTACAGGTTCTATCGGTAATAGAAAGAGGATACAAAGCTACCGGGCGATTTTTCAAAAAATCGCCCGGTTTTTATATTTTTTTAGTGTCACTTTCAACAACGCTTAAAAACCGTCGCCCAAAACAAGTAAAAACCATTCCGGAATACAGTTTATGCCGCGGCTTGATGTCAACCCGCCGCGGCTTTATAATATGTACGATGGTTTTATCCGTCGTTGGCAATAGCATAACGCCGCGGCTTTCATGACACAATGCCGCGGCATACATCCTAACCACGCTGTGGCATGTATTTACAAGCCGTGGCTTATTTTAGACATTTCAAACAAACACGCCGCGGCGTTTTTAGGTCATGCCGAGGCATTTGAAAGTGACGAAATGCGTAAAATAAGCCTCGGCTTGTAAATACATGCCGCAGCGTGGTTAGGTCATGCCGTGGCGTCAATACACAACGCCGCGGCGTGTTTATGTCTTAGACATCAAAACCAACTACGGAAATATAACGTTGTTCATTCGTATCTAGCCGCGGCCTGTTTGATTTAACGCCGCGGCGTGTTTGCGTTCAAAGCCGTGGCGTCAATACACAAAGCCGCGGCGTGTTGTTGTCTCTGACATCAAAACCAACTACGGAAATATTACGTTGTTCATTCTTTTCTAGCCGCGGCCTGTTTTATTTCACGCCGCGGCGTGTTTGGTTTCGAACCACGAAAAATTGCGTTGTTCATACGTTTCTAGCCGCGGCCTGTTCGATTTAACACCGCGGCGTGTTTGCGTTCGAACCACAGAAAATTCCGTTGTAGGAACTTATTCTCAACCATGGAAATTATTCCGTGGTTGGAACTTGCTACCATGCTGGATTCTACCATGGTTAAGAACCATGGTTGAAAATTTTCATCCATGGTTTTTAACCATGGTTGAAACCCGATTTTGTAGTAGTGGTATGTCCAACAATAACATCGTTCTCTCGTTTATTATCTATATTCCTTACTGCTTCACTGTGTTTGCTATATTCACCGAAGTGGGTTCACGACGAATAATTGAGATCCACCATCTTTTCGTATTGTACCAAAGTGCAATCACTTTGTGACAGTTGGTCGTGGTTGTTCACATCAACAGCCGCGGCAACCCCCCTGTAGCAGGAGGGAAATTCGCAGGCCCCTGGAGGTGCAATTTCAGGGAATTAGTTTTCTTATAAATAAGGGCCTCTCCCCCCCCCCCCCCCCCCCCCCACAGCTTTCTCCAGAGCTTCTCTCTCTAAAAAGTCACCTTCTCTCCTCCCAGCAAGAATTGAGAGCTTGTTGGCAGAGACCCGTCTAAGAGGAGATCTAGAGTAGAGTCTCAGCCTCGACAAGAGAAGTTGTTCGACGGGTCGTCAAGGAGCTTCCCTTGTCAGGTTAAGGCACCCTCGCCAACCTCGACAAGGTCGACAAGGAGCATCCCTTGTCAGGTCAAGGCGCTCTCGCCTACCCCGACAAGGTCGACAGAGAAGGAGCATCCCTCGTCGGGATAACACCCTCGTCACAACGAGCTCGCCTACACTAACAGGTGTTGGAAATCGCATCTGCTAATATGCCAATTTTCCTTAAAAAAATAACGAAATAGCTTTGATTGCAAATTCATAAAAATTCTTTTAACGTCCCGTCCAAATTACCTCGAATATTCCGCTCTCATCAGTTCGTCCGGGTAACTTTTAAAATAATTTTAAGTCGGAATAGTTACTCCGTAACGACGTACTGACATCGAGTAATTTGGATAAAGCGATCGGATAAATAATTGGCAATTTAATTATCATAATTAATTTCATAACAACATTATTAAATCTAATGTCTATGGAAAATAAATAAATACAATAAAAGAAATTTTGCATTTATTGACCCAATGCATAAGGCCGTACCTCATTGACGACTTCCGGCTGTGCATTCTGACTTTGGCAGGGCTCCGCCGGTGCTAGGGAAACTCCCGTTATCTTCCGGGATATTCTCCTGGAATCCTCGTACCGAAGCGTGGGCTTCGATGACAGAACTCTGACAAATATTTAACTGATGGTTCTTTTGAAGCTACCGGAGAAAAGATCTCACAAAGCCGAACCGGGGGGAGAGAGAAGAGTCAATTTTCGCATCCCCTAATAAGGGGTCACGAAATTTTGAGCTCTGGAGGTGTGAAGAAAAGTGTGGAATGAGCTCCTTATTTATAGAGTTCAATTCCAACCACCTGAGAGAAATTCCCTCCATCCGGATCATCTGATTGGTCGAAAACCAATGGCTCAGATTAATCCATGGAATTAATTTCGAAATTAAATAATAATTAAATCTAATTCAACAGTCCAGATTAAATCTAGATTGATCCAATGGATAAGATTGACTGAGAGATTCTCTCAACCACCAAACTTGGTCACCAAGCTTATCATTATTTATTAATTTCGAAATCCCCTTTTAAATAAATAAAATATTAATTTCCAATCCAATGGTCAAGATTAAATCTTAAACCAATCCAATGGATTAAATTAATTAGGGAAAATTCAAATACCAAGACTTGATAAACAAGTCTAAAATTCGAAATCCCTTTTTATTTATATAATAAATTAATTCCTAATCCAACGGTGAAGATTAAATCTAGACCGATCTAATGGATTAAATTAATTTCAGGGTTTTATCTCAAGTACCTAAACAATAGGTACTTATCCTGCAATTATACAATAATTGCATAACCAATTCACGCGTACATGGCTTGGCACGCACTCCCAGGTCAGCATCCTTTCTTCTTTATATATATATATATTAATATATATAAAAAAACACACGAATTTAATTGTTACAAAACAATTTCCATGTATTTTTTCGGTCACGCTCAAACGTTGGGTGCGACCTCTCAAATATATATTAATTATATATAATATAAATCTATTAATTATTAATTAATTATTAATAATCCGGAATAAATCCTATTAATAATTAAATCCAAATAATTAAATTATATTATAATTTCTTCTCTCTCATATCACACATTAAAATGTCGTGGGACAAACCCACCATTTTATTTGTGACACGTGATTTAATTAATGCAACCCGAAACTTTAGGTTAAACTCATTAAATCTATAAATCACAAACCGTTAGTCGGATTGACTCGGTTCAAAAAGATAAATTGCACAGAATTAAATTTTCTACAACTTTCCAGTTGATGACAAAATTCAATTCATTCATCTTTTGACAGTTAAATTTCTGGTACCAAACTTTGGTACTTTTGCCGCGGTAAAACTATCCGAAATCTGACACAGACTTCAGTTTTATAAATCCCGTCAAATGATTAAACAAACGTATATTTAATCACGTACGTATCATCCGTTCCGGAGCTATCCTGGGGACCATGGACCCATATCACTTAAGCTCCAACGAACTGCTAGAAGTTCGTTAACCTCGGTGTTATTCCACTATAAACCCGAGGCTGCACTCTTTAGTGATACAGTATATATTATTCCCTTTTATAGCAAGGTGTCCATTGATACAATCAAATTCGGGTTATTGATCTTTCACTTGATGATCCACACATGAGCAGGCGGTATTACCGTATTGCCCCTCAATGCATTTTTCATCCTTAACTCAGTCGGTAATATTATGAGCAACCCACTTATGATTACGAGTCATAAGCTGGCCATGGGTAAATCTCACTTCTCACCATCGACAATCAAGGGAATCATCTTGACTCTGAAGAGAGCTGTGTGATGCCCATATCTATGATCAAGCTACCTTCACTACTGACTATCATGTTCCCAAAATAATAGTGTTGGGAACAGCGGTAATATTTCGTGTTCTTTAACGGTTAAATCAAAGAACAATCAAGCCAGCAGCTCAGACTCAAGATCACTCAGGACTTAGATCGAATATCCATTTGATCATCTACTAGTGACTCAACTCCAAGTTATCAGTGACGGTCTTATATGATAACTTCCGGAGTTTAAGTCAGGTCCAGTCCAGTATGAAGACACTTCATACTTAATGTACTTCTAGTGAGTGTGACACACACTTAATCCAGAATAGGATTATATCACTTAGTCACATTAATGACCTTATCCGATTAATGGGCTCCCACCCAGTTAATCAGGTCACGGACAATTTAAGTTCATTTATTATGATTATCAATTCTTCCTCACATTGACTCGGGTGTGATGATAATAACATAATTGCATTCCATTATGAACTATGGATCAAACATTCTATTTTACTCTACCAGAAACTATAATAAGATTAACATAATAAGTATTATCTTTATTCAATGACAAATCATAATCTTTTACAAATGGGTTTAAAACAGCTTGTTTAAGGACACATGTCCAACAATCTCCCACTTGTACTTAAAGAAGATGACCCATGTCTTTCAGACCCATATTCTCCAGATGCCTCCTGAATATTTTCCCCGGCAACGTCTTGGCAAATGGATCAGCCAGTTTGTCTCTCAAAGCTATTTTCATAACCCTTACGTCGCCACGACGTACAATCTCTATACTGAGATGGTATTTACGTTCTATATGCTACATCTTGTTATGGTTTTACGGGCTCTTTAGAATTTTGCCACTGCGCCACTGTTGTCACAGTACAGCGTTAGTGACCCATCATACACCTGGAATTTCTCCCAGCTCTGTGTAGAAATTCTTAAGCCAAACTGATCCCTTAGCTGCCTCACGGCTGCTACTTATACAGTTTCCATCGTGGAATCTGCGATACAAGATTGCTTTATGCATATCCAGAATACCGCTCCACCAACAAGGGTGTACACTGCTCCCGACGTGGACTTACTCAAGTCCCGGTCAGACATAAAGTCTGAGTCAGTGTAGCATATTGGATTCAGATAATATTCTGAACACTAGCATATAGTCTCTCAATCTCCGAAGATTTTTTAGAACGTTATTCACTGCTGTTTAGTGAACCATACCTGGGTTAGATTGGGATCTGCCAACAATTCCCATATTTGACTAGCTAACCATGCTTTCACGTCCAATAACCTTCCTTTTTTTTTTTTAATCGTTTCCGATCAAAAGTTATGTCGACGTATAACACAAGGAAAAACCACCACGTTTATCATTATTGAGTTTATAACTGCAGGCCCTCAATGATATTTCAGCGAATCCGTAAGTCTTGATGTCTCATCAAACTTTTCGATTCTTAGATCTTGGAAGCTTGCTTCAATCCATAAATGGATTTGAGTAATCTGCAAACCTTCCTTTCTTGATCTTCCTGCATGAACCTTCTGGTTGCACCATATTGATGTTCTAGTCAAAGTACCCGTTCAGGAAGCGGTTTTGACTTCCATCTGTCAAATCTCATATATGAGACTTTAGACTATGGACAGAATGGACTTTAGTGACTGAAGAGAAAGTTACCTCGTAATAAATACTTTCTCTCTGGGTTCAACCCTTGTCCACTAAACTAGCTTTAAAGGTTTTAGCCTTCCCGTCCATTCATCTTTTTGCAATTGTAGATCCACCTACAGCCAATGGGTTTGAATCCATCCAGTAAGTCTACAAGTTTCCAGACTTGGTTAGAATCCATAGATTCTATTTCTTGGTTCATGGCATCCTGCCGTTTCCCATGATCAGTATCCTTTATTGCCTTGTTAAAGGTCAAAGGATCATTACGTTACTGCCGACACGACAACGTTTATCTCTTTCCGGTTCTCGTAGCGTCCAATCTAATGATTGAACCTCCCACTACGTCTGAGTACCCAGAGTTCTGATTTGGGACCTGTGGTTTCCTCAATCTGATTTTCAACAGTCGCTGTTGAACATGTAATTACTATGTCTTCTGACAATTCCTCTAGTACTATTTTACTTTTGAGGTTCACAGTTCATCATATAATCATATTCCAAAAGAGCTACTATCGTTGGTAAAACGACTACTCTCATATATGATCATAAACTATGTCTTATCTAAGTACCCACTAAATGAATATTGTAAAATGATTATCTTAAGTTTAATCATTTATAAAAGGTTCTAGTTCCCCTTTTCTGCAACACCTCATTGTGCTGGTGTGCTAGGAACCGTTTATTCCTCCTTTTACGAGATTATAGAACTAAAAGTTCAGACTCATTCCTTTCAGAATAACTGAAGAGCCAATAGTGATTTACCGAATTATAACTCAGTTCATGCAATAAATTTTCTCGAACTCACAAAAGTTCTAATTTATTTTGCATTCATACCATTACTTTGAATACTTGCCAATCATTAGATAAAGTATTCATTTCCTCCTCGAGCTTGTTTAATGGACCACATACACCAAGTATGAACAAGCTTTATAGGAACTGTGGCTCTTAGACCTTTTTACAGAAAAATGGTCTTTTAGTCACTTTAACCTTTAGATAAGATTCTCAAACAGGCAGGGAATTGACAAACAATTCTCGCATTGGTCCATCCTGTTTATCTTATCTAAATTAATATGACTATATTGAAGATGCCTTAGGTATGATCAATCACTTTCAATCTTTAACCTTTATATCCATAATATTCATTTATTATTTCATAAGGGTTTAAGCTCGTTTATTTGTCATAACGTTCCATATAAACAATTAAATCATTTCTTAAGATAATTATTATCTAAAATGATAGATCCTTGTTTATATACGTTGACATTTAAAGCTCGTTTATTTTATTTCACCGGACAATGAATGTAAACAACTAGATCATTTCTTGAGATAATTACTATTATCTAAAATGATAAAACTTTGTTTACATAAGTGGACACTTGAATTTCCACGTAAGTCACGGGTATAATAAATATTGTTCTTGAAAATAACATTTTGTTATATATATATAAACGACTTGCTTTATTTATAAACGACTTGCTCCCACTACCTTAATTGAAATAATCATCCCAATATGTTTTGACTAACATAGTCAAACTTACATTAATGATTGTCTTCTGAATCCTGGATTCAGTCAAAGGTTTCAACCTTAACCAATCATTGAATTTGGGTAGGGTGATTATCTTATCATTGTTTACCTTTCAGCGATTTCCCAAGTTAAAGAACTTTCGAATTACTCCCTTGTAATTTCGAGTGGGAATATCGGCTAGGAACAAAAGATAATCAATAAGCGAACTAAATCACTTATTTAGACTTATATTGTCTTGACAAAATACACATCAGATTCTTAGATAGCAATGATATTTTAGAGATCGACATTTTAGACTGGCATTGAATAAGAAACTTATTAAACTTTATTATAGACAGATTGTTTTAAATTATAGGTTTGAAATAGTTACATGATGCAAACATGTTCCGGGAAAACGTTAAATAAACCCAATAACTATTTCGTGATAATTTAACCGACTGTACACGTCGTTGCCGTCCTTAATGGCGTGGTCACTCTAAGGTGACTCGCGGTATCAACCGTGTAGTTTGGTTAAACTGAGTTTTAGTCATAAACTCAATTAATATTCAAAGAACTACCAAAGTTCCTCATGATTATTAACTATCACCATAGACGGTCGGGAAGCACCAACTTCCGTGCAAGCTTAACCCATTATTTTCGGTTCTCGGGATCCTCTTGGAAACGTCGTCCTTAGGGAATGGTCACTCTAGGGTGACTCGCGGTCCATTTCCAAGATTCCTCCGTCCCCATATTCTTTTGGAACTATCACGGTGTCAAACCTTCCACAAGCACACCTTCCTTAAGGAATGGACACTCTAGGGTGACTCGAGGCGGTGTGGTCAGCAGACCTTGTGACAGTAATAATGGAGACCTTTTTGATTTATTCTATACTTGCCATGGTTTTATAAAATAACGTTTTTAAATCTAAGTTATTTAAAACTTATTATAAACACTGTTTAATGACACATTAAAAGGTTTATATTAAGGCATTATAATTACCGAGGTAATATCTAATAAGCCTAGTTATTTATTTATTACTTCGTCGGTAGTGATAGGTCAACACGTACGCTCTCCAGGTAGATGGGAGGGGTCCTAACCGGTCACCCAGAAGTGGATGGTGAACCGGCCCCACTTTTGATTCCCTCTTCCTTAGGCAAGATTGTACGGTTGAGATTTTTCCGACTAATAATAAATAAATCTTCTTTATTGCTCATTATTTATATCTATTCCAATTCCGACATATTAATAATGTTCAGCGAATATAGACACTATGTTCACATGTTATGAAAATAGGTTCTAACAAATTATATCTATGATGAATTTACCAATATGTCAATGATACTTATTCTCAAAGAATTATCATTCATATTGGAGCCATTAATAATTATTTATGAAATATAAAATAAGCCAATGATATCATTCTAAAAAGAATTATCATCCATATTTTAATTTATGAATAATATAAAATAAGACTATGTTATTTATCAAGAAATAACATCCATATTTTATTAAAATAAGACAATGTCATTTATCCAGAAATAACATCCATATTTTAATTTATTTATTTATTAAAATAAGACAATGTTATTTATCCAGAAATAACATCCATATTTTAATTTATTAAAATAAGACAATGTTATTTATCAAAAATAACATCCATATTTTAATTTTAATTAATTAATCAAACATAATTAATTTCAATTCATAAATCTCAATTTCAAAAAATAAAATTAATTAATCCACGGGTTTTTGGTCGGATTAGAATTCCGAACTTTATTTAAAAAATAAACACGTGGACCATCCGGGTTAAAACCCGGGCCCACGTGTCGTGGATTGGATATGCCCAGCCCTTGGAATGGGCTGGGACAACACCAGCCAAGGGCGCCTAGGCCCAGTGACGAGCCCAGGCCCATCACCGAGACCAGGCCCAAAGCCCAGCGCACGGGCTTCGCCCAGGCCCGATGTCAGCGACTGGCTGCCACGCGCTCAGGGCCTCTCGGTCGTGCCTTGGGCTGCTGGCTTGCGGGCTAGCTGGGCCCAATGGCCCAACATTTTTTTTTTTGGCCCATCAGGGCTGTGCAAACAGCCCTGGGCTTTTCCCATTCGGCCTGGCCGATTGGTTAGGGTTGTGAAAAAGCAACCCTAATTCATATCCGGTCCAAATATTTTGGATCGGGTATTTTAAATTAATTTTAAAAATCCAGAAATTCAAAATTTCAATTTTAAAATTAATAATTCATCAAATAATTCGATCATTTAAAAACCCTAAATTAAATTACGTAATTATTTATCCACGAACACGGGCTCTGATACCAATTGTTGGAAATCGCATCTGCTAATATGCCAATTTTCCTTAAAAAAATAACGAAATAGCTTTGATTGCAAATTCATAAAAATTCTTTTAACGTCCCGTCCAAATTACCTCGAATATTCCGCTCTCATCAGTTCGTCCGGGTAACTTTTAAAATAATTTTAAGTCGGAATAGTTACTCCGTAACGACGTACTGACATCGAGTAATTTGGATAAAGCGATCGGATAAATAATTGGCAATTTAATTATCATAATTAATTTCATAACAACATTATTAAATCTAATGTCTATGGAAAATAAATAAATACAATAAAAGAAATTTTGCATTTATTGACCCAATGCATAAGGCCGTACCTCATTGACGACTTCCGGCTGTGCATTCTGACTTTGGCAGGGCTCCGCCGGTGCTAGGGAAACTCCCGTTATCTTCCGGGATATTCTCCTGGAATCCTCGTACCGAAGCGTGGGCTTCGATGACAGGACTCTGACAAATATTTAACTGATGGTTCTTTTGAAGCTACCGGAGAAAAGATCTCACAAAGCCGAACCGGGGGGAGAGAGAAGAGTCAATTTTCGCATCCCCTAATAAGGGGTCACGAAATTTTGAGCTCTGGAGGTGTGAAGAAAAGTGTGGAATGAGCTCCCTATTTATAGAGTTCAATTCCAACCACCTGAGAGAAATTCCCTCCATCCGGATCATCTGATTGGTCGAAAACCAATGGCTCAGATTAATCCATGGAATTAATTTCGAAATTAAATAATAATTAAATCTAATTCAACAGTCCAGATTAAATCTAGATTGATCCAATGGATAAGATTGACTGAGAGATTCTCTCAACCACCAAACTTGGTCACCAAGCTTATCATTATTTATTAATTTCGAAATCCCCTTTTAAATAAATAAAATATTAATTTCCAATCCAATGGTCAAGATTAAATCTTAAACCAATCCAATGGATTAAATTAATTAGGGAAAATTCAAATACCAAGACTTGATAAACAAGTCTAAAATTCGAAATCCCTTTTTATTTATATAATAAATTAATTCCTAATCCAACGGTGAAGATTAAATCTAGACCGATCTAATGGATTAAATTAATTTCAGGGTTTTATCTCAAGTACCTAAACAATAGGTACTTATCCTGCAATTATACAATAATTGCATAACCAATTCACGCGTACATGGCTTGGCACGCACTCCCAGGTCAGCATCCTTTCTTCTTTATATATATATATATATATTAATATATATAAAAAAACACACGAATTTAATTGTTACAAAACAATTTCCATGTATTTTTTCGGTCACGCTCAAACGTTGCGTGCGACCTCTCAAATATATATTAATTATATATAATATAAATCTATTAATTATTAATTAATTATTAATAATCCGGAATAAATCCTATTAATAATTAAATCCAAATAATTAAATTATATTATAATTTCTTCTCTCTCATATCACACATTAAAATGTCGTGGGACAAACCCACCATTTTATTTGTGACACGTGATTTAATTAATGCAACCCGAAACTTTAGGTTAAACTCATTAAATCTATAAATCACAAACCGTCAGTCGGATTGACTCGGTTCAAAAAGATAAATTGCACAGAATTAAATTTTCTACAACTTTCCAGTTGATGACAAAATTCAATTCATTCATCTTTTGACAGTTAAATTTCTGGTACCAAACTTTGGTACTTTTGCCGCGGTAAAACTATCCGAAATCTGACACAGACTTCAGTTTTATAAATCCCGTCAAATGATTAAACAAACGTATATTTAATCACGTACGTATCATCCGTTCCGGAGCTATCCTGGGGACCATGGACCCATATCACTTAAGCTCCAACGAACTGCTAGAAGTTCGTTAACCTCGGTGTTATTCCACTATAAACCCGAGGCTGCACTCTTTAGTGATACAGTATATATTATTCCCTTTTATAGCAAGGTGTCCATTGATACAATTAAATTCGGGTTATTGATCTTTCACTTGATGATCCACACATGAGCAGGCGGTATTACCGTATTGCCCCTCAATGCATTTTTCATCCTTAACTCAGTCGGTAATATTATGAGCAACCCACTTATGATTACGAGTCATAAGCTGGCCATGGGTAAATCTCACTTCTCACCATCGACAATCAAGGGAATCATCTTGACTCTGAAGAGAGCTGTGTGATGCCCATATCTATGATCAAGCTACCTTCACTACTGACTATCATGTTCCCAAAATAATAGTGTTGGGAACAGCGGTAATATTTCGTGTTCTTTAACGGTTAAATCAAAGAACAATCAAGCCAGCAGCTCAGACTCAAGATCACTCAGGACTTAGATCGAATATCCATTTGATCATCTACTAGTGACTCAACTCCAAGTTATCAGTGACGGTCTTATATGATAACTTCCGGAGTTTAAGTCAGGTCCAGTCCAGTATGAAGACACTTCATACTTAATGTACTTCTAGTGAGTGTGACACACACTTAATCCAGAATAGGATTATATCACTTAGTCACATTAATGACCTTATCCGATTAATGGGCTCCCACCCAGTTAATCAGGTCACGGACAATTTAAGTTCATTTATTATGATTATCAATTCTTCCTCACATTGACTCGGGTGTGATGATAATAACATAATTGCATTCCATTATGAACTATGGATCAAACATTCTATTTTACTCTACCAGAAACTATAATAAGATTAACATAATAAGTATTATCTTTATTCAATGACAAATCATAATCTTTTACAAATGGGTTTAAAACAGCTTGTTTAAGGACACATGTCCAACAACAGGGTCGACAAAGAACACTTAACGCCGGTAATACCCAGCCACCTGGCCAAGGGTCACCCCCGCGCCGCCAACATCGGCACTTCCGATGAGTCAAACCACATCGTCAGTCACCCGCCGTTTATCACTAACCACGAACTACGTGGGACCTGATTCTCTTAAACTGAGACACGTAGGCAGCCTCGCCCAACCATAAGCAACAGAACATTGGCCCAATCTTCCTCTTTTTACAGGTCTTCCCTCGCCGAACGAGCTCGCAAAGGAAGGGAAATCACGAAGAATCATCAAGATCAACTCAGAGCTTCATCAAGATCGGAGTTCGCCTAGATGAGGATATCGCTAAGACAAGGACTCTACTCAGACGACGAGCTTCGCCAAGACAAAGACTCCGCCCGGACGAAGAGCTTCGCCGTGATTTGGACTTTGCCACCACGAGGGAAGTTTGGCGAGGAGCTTCGCCATAAAACGGACTTCGCCCCCACGAGGGAAGTTCGCCGAGGATCGCCAAAGACAGCCCGGAGACTCATCCAAGACGACGGATTCGCCTCCATATTTGACGATCATTAGTCAACCCGCGTTCACTCAGCATTCAATTATCCACGTGTTCACCGGGTCGATCTCTGAACCCGAACCTTGGATTCGATTCTAAGTTAAAGCCATTTTTACGCATTAACAGTTTGGCGCTAGAAGGAGGGGTAACCGAGAACAAGTCTTGAGACCCTTCCAGCATTCGTCAGAAGAGTTGGGAGCATAATGATCGTTATTCGACATGACGAGCCGCGCCAGTGCTTCGCAACGCGCGACGCCGCAACCGACGACCGGCATTGCGCTCAACACGAAGGCCCAAACCCTCTCCAGGCAGACCTAGCCGCCTCGCCAAGTTTCATCAGCTCATATCGGGAATGAAGACGGTGTCAACGACATTTCGCGGAGGTTGGTCGACGCTCACGATGAGGAAAGCAGAGGAGATAGCAACAACAATGGAGGTCACCAGGACCACCCCGACCCTCGTCAGGCTCACCCGGGGGGTCGCCAGGGGGTTCGCCAAGACGAAGACCCAGAAAATGCCAAAGATCGCCAGGACCACCCCGACCCTCGTCAGGCTCGCCCGGGGGTCGCCGGGAGGTTCGTCAAGACGAAGACATAGAAGACACCGAAGATCACCGGAACTGCCCGGACCCTCGCTAGGCTCGCCCAGGGGATCGTCAGGAGGTTCGCTAGGCCGAATATCCCGAAGACGTTTAATACCGCCGGAACTGCCCAGACCCTAGCCAGGCTCTCCCGGGGGGTCGTCAGGAGGTTCGTTAGGCCAAAGATCCCGAAGACGTTGAAGACCGCCGGAACTTCCCGGACCCTCGCCTGGAGGGTCGCCAAGGGAACCGCCGTAACGAAGACCACAACCTTGCAGGAGCGTACCAGGATCGCTTGGGGGGTCGCCAACCCTCACCAAGACACGAAGACGGAAGACGAGCCGAAGTTATCAACCTCAAAGACTACAGAGAAGACCAGCAACGCGGCCGTCGGACCTCGCCCGACCGCCGCCTAGGTTACCAAGAGCCTCGCCAACCGCAGCGTGACGACGTATTTGACCTCTTCCAAGGGATGCAGAAGGAAATCCAAGGCTTGCGCTCTGCCTAGGACCATGGCACGAGAGGCCGTGCCGTGGTCGACGAGACTTTATCCCCACTCGCACCACACCTGCTCGACGGAGAAACCGTAGGCGACCTATGCTTCGCAAGCAACCTCATCTACGACGGGAAATGAGATCTGGTCTACCACCTCGTCCAGTACCAGACGACCATGCAGATGAAGAAATGCTCAGCCTCAACGATATGACAGACATTCTGCCTAACCCTTACGGGAACAGCGTTCGAATGGTACCACCAACTACCCAAGTTGAGCATCTACTCTTTCAACCAGCTCAAGGACCTTTTCCTCGCCCGCTTCGCCAGCGCAGTGACTCAAACAAAGGAGAAATCCTACCTCTGGTCAATCAAGCAGAAGTCCGACGAGTCTCTGCAGAAGTTCATCAACCGGTTCATCGAAGAATCCAACAAGGTAAACGACTACATCGACGGACTGCAGACCGGAGAGTTCTTGATCTCCCTCGTGAAGGACAGTCTGCCGACCATGACGGAGCTCATGACGAGGGCAACCCAGCACATCTCCATGGAAGAGTACCTCGCTAGCAGGAAGTCATCGGAGCCAGGGAGCCACCGACGAAGCAACGACCGCTCGTCTGAGGAACCGAAGATGAAGAAAAGCCGCACGGACGACAACCAAAACCGAATGGCAAAACCGCAAGGAGGTCAGGCGATAAAGAAACCATTCTGCCTTGACAGGAGAGACTATACGCCACTGACAACTACTCCAGACGAGATCTCCGCCATGCATGGCGACAAGTTCAAGAAGCCTCCTCCGCTTAACAAGCCTGCGAAGGACAAGAGCTGATACTGCCAATTCCATCGTGACTACGGTCACCTGACGTCGCAATGCTACAAGATGAAGAATCAAATTGAGCTGCCGACGATCTTCGGGGCGAAAGACGGACCTAGGGTGACTCGAATGGTGAGCTACCTCATCGTCGACATGCCTTCGTCATACAATGTCATCATCGGGAGGCCCACGCTCAACCAACTCCAAGCCGTGACATCCTCCTATCACCTACTCGTCAAGTTCCCGACGCCAAGCGGAGTCGGAATCATGCAAGGAAGTCAAGCCGAGTCACGAGCCTGCTACGAGAAGGGACTACGCCGGAGCACAGACACAGTCGCCGCCATCAGCGAAGGAGTCAGCAACCTCAGCATCGCCAGATGAGGAGAACCAAGAGAGGACGCGAAAAATCCAACGAACGTTATCGGAATGAGAGAGATATTCGCCATCCTGCGATAATACGAGAAGACCCTAGACCATTCTAGGAAGACGAACAGAGCCACACCAGAAGATTCTCCAGAGTACACGACGTATAGGCGCCTCGTCGACAAGATGTTCAACCGCCTACACCAAATCAGGCGAAAGAGCGAAGAAGAATGCCAGCAAGGGGTCGCCAAGAAAAGAGAAGCAAAGGCTGACGTAGTCGCCGAGCAAACTCACGGCGCCGACACCCCCGCATCTGAAGAAAGAAAGAAGATGAAGGACGCGCCGCCAAGCAGAAGAACCACGCCCAATGGGCTGGTATGGAGTATGCACATCAGTGGAATCAACCGCGACACCAGCGGAGGAGCAAGAATCATCATCACCAGCCCTCAAGGAGAGAAGTCGAAGTTCGCCATCAAGTTCGAGTTCACGGCCTCATGCGACGAAGCCGAATGCGGAGCGCTACTCGCCGGCCTGAACCTCGCCGGAAGGCTCGATGTGAAGAACTTATAGGTACACTGTAGCTCGCAGAAGATCGCAGGCCAGATGAACAGTGAACTATCGACACAGAAAGACAAGACCCTGACACAGCTGAAAGAAGCCATGGGCCGCCTACAATCATTGACGTGGTACGAGATCGCCTGGATTGCTGCAACCGTCAACGACGAAGCAGCCATACCAGCTCAAGAAATGAGTGGAAAAGGAGAAGACAAACAGCGCAAGACCCCCGATGAAGAAACGGAGGAAGAGTCAACCGCCTACGAAGAAATTCTCGCCATCAACACTGAAGACGAGCCGAAGTAGATGACTCCAATTGTCGACTTTCTACGCCAAGGTGAGCTACCAGTCCTACCAGTCAACCCGTACTGTTGAAGGCACGGAGGAAGCCCCATATCCTTTTTAATAAAGCGCAGTGTGCAAGGCCAAGTCTACTATGTAGGCCAACTTTATCTATGAATAAATTCGTCTTTACGAAATACTCTGAAAGTTTACCCGAAACTGCAAGGCAGATTATGCCAAAACTCGTGGGGTACTACGGTATATACCGATCCTAAAAAAAAAAACCCGGCTACGCGCCAAATACCTTCGCCAGGTCACAATAGGCACCGGCACACACACTGGACTCCTTCGCCAGGTCACAATAGGCACCGGCACACACACCAGACTCCTTCGCCAAGTCACAATAGGCACCAGCACACACACCGGACTCCTTTGCCAGGTCACAATAGACACTGGCACACACACCGGAAACCGGCTACGCGCGCTAGCCGAAGACCACTCGCCAGGTAACAATACGGGACCCCCGTGGTTTACGCGCCAACCACAAAATCCGGTTACGCGCCAGCCGAAGACCATTTGCCAGGTACCATACGGCTACTGCTCGTGGTTTACGTGCCAACCACACTCGTCGGATTAGCTACCCGAAAAACAAGGGCACACAAACGTCTACGGACAACCAATATTACTAGCAGGTCTGACGACCCTAGAATCGCAGCAGAGTGCACTCACAAGACTGCCACAACGCGCCACGACGCGCATACTCGACAAGCAAAGGTATGAACAAAACTCAAAGTTCAAATTATACTAAATGCATAAATGTCATTAAACAGGTACGAAACAAGAAGGTGAACTCGCCGAACAAACATGCCAGGGCAACGAGTAAGGCTAAAACAAAGCCCAAAAATGTCTATAAATCATAGAGGCAAAGAATAGAGAAACTAATCTCTGGGAAGCACCAAGCCGAGAGGCTCCGTATCACGAACGGAGTCCGGAGCACCAAAGACATCAAGGAACGTGAAGGAAAGAGCAAGATGATCGTTCTTCTGAAGATGAGCCACCTGGCAATCCGCAGATCTCGACCAGTACACCTCGTCGGAAGCTGCGTGCCACGTTGCTTCTGTCTCAGCCAAGCTCGCGTCAGCATCCGCCTTCAGCTTAGCATGGGAAGAAGCAGCCTCGGAAACATCACTCTGAAGACGCTCGATCCGGGAATCACGCCTCGCCAAGGAAGCCTTCAAAGCCGCGACCCGGTCCTTCGCCACACGAAGCTCATCTTCAACAGCTCGACGACCCTCGCCCACACAATCAGCCCGAGAGATCTTGACCTCGATCCTTGCCTTGGTCACCTCGCCCTGGAGCCCATCACACTCAACAACGATTTTCTTCAAGTAACCCTTCAAAGACGTACACAGGGCATTAGAAGCTTCAAAAAGACGAGCCACATCCGCCGACAATAGCAAGGCCTAGAAGACAAACGACGAGCATAAAGAAGAGCAATACGACGAAGTAAGCAAGAATGCCAAAAAGTACGTACCTTCACGTGACAGAAGGAATCCTCGACGACCAAAGCCGAATTTGGAGCACCCACTACCGACGCAATCACCCGAGGACGAAGACTGGACACACTCTCCACGCAGAGACGTTTGAGGCTCACTGCACGCTCGACGCTCGACGAACCGCCAGACGGAGAAATAATAGTAGGAAAAGGCACGTCACCACGAGAGTCGCCCCCTGAAGCTTTAACTGGAGGTGACATCCCACCAAGACCAGCGCCACGCTGACGAACCCGACGAGAAGAATCCCTAGCGTTGCCAGGAGACAGCGAACGCGGACGATGAGACGAAGATACCTTCTCTGATGATAATCGTCGGTTCAGAAGACGGAAGGTACGATCATCAAGACCCTCGCCAGAAGACTTCGAGGCCGGAGCAACATGAGCACTGGGGGCAACGGCTGAAGCCCGAGGACGCATCTGAGGAACAAACTTCCTGAAGCCAGATAAACCTGCGCAACAACGAGTAAAGCAATGGGAACAGTACAACTACTGAAGACCAAGCAAAGGGAATTATACCTGCAGGAGTCGACGAAGCTAGAGCAGTTGAAGGACGGACAACCACCGAAGAGAAACGCCGCTCAGAAGCAGGAGCCTTTGCCGTCGACGAAGCCTTCTTCGGAGAAGAACGAGGAACGCCTTCCCTTGAAGAACGACAAACACCTTCCCTTGGAGAACGACGACCACCATCCCTTGAAGAACGACGAACATCCGCCCTCGAAGAACGACGAACGCCTTCCCGCGAAGAGGCACGAGACACATCACCCTCAACCGGAGGAAGCACTTGAAGAGGAACCGGAGCATGGACGTCTGCCTCATCAACGTTGACGAAGCCTCCCAGCGAATCAGCGATGAAGCCTGCCAAACTCCATCGCATCGGAGACCCCATCGCTGCCGGCGACCGCCACAGACGCTGCCGATGAGCCAATTCCGGTCAACCCCACTTTTCCGTGGGTCCTGCAGCCCGCACCGAAGCCGGGGCCGACGACCTCGCGCCCTACGCCGAGAGCATCATGCACCCAAGCCCGCGCTCGGCCACCACCACCCCGGAGACCATGCCGCCGCCGGCGACTGCCACAGACGCCACCAACTAGCCAGATCCGGCCGACCCCGCCTCGCCGTGGACCCCACGGTCCGCTCCTTCGCTGCCCGCAAAAAAGACCTCGCGCACATCGGAGCCTAACACCTCGCCGGTCACCACGGCGACCGCCATTCTCGGTCATCTCCGCCGTCGCTGACGTGCCAAAAGCCGCCATGCAGCCCGCTCCACCACCGAGGGCCACACCGATGTCGAACTCTCCCACGCCGAGTTCGGCTTCGTCCACAAGCTTCGCCGGAATTTTGATTCCCTTCACCTACACGGAATATATCTTCAAGATTCATCGTCCAATCATCCACACTCACCGGAACACCATCAATGATGGCTAGAGTTTCATCATCAAAGTCCGAAAATAGAAAGTCCGGTGAGAAAATGAAATTACCGGACTCTTGGACGTCGTCGTGGAGATCACCGCCACCAATCCCGCTGGAGAAAGCCATCACCACCGCAAGCAAGGAAAACGCGGCCGTCAAGCTTGCCGGAGAAGAGCAATTCGCGAATTGGAGGAGCAAAGGAGAGAGAAAAAATGCCTTAAACCCTAAGGTATTAATGAGGTAATATTTAACCCTAATCTCATTAACTCTTTTAATTAAATTTTAATTTTGCAAGCCTATGCATCCCAAAAATCGCACAAACTAGGCCATCAAAGCTAACGTTTGATTTTTAAATGGTAAAAAACGATCAAAAATGGGCTTTTATACATTTTTGAGTGAAAAATGCTATTTTCAAAGGTTATGCATAAAGCCTTGAAAATTAAACTTTGGAACATTATAAAGTTTCATTTATAATTTTCAAACATGAAAACCAAATTAAAATTATTTTCTCGGGTTTTCATGAATTATTTACGGTATTTATTACAAGTAAAAAATTGCGCAATAATTAAGAAACTTTTTAAAATTTCAAGCTTAATCCGCAATTATTATTTTCAAATTATTTATTTATTATGTCACTTGATTTTATTTATTTATTTTTGGATTTATTTGCGGAGTTCAAAATTAATTTAAAAGGACTTTATTTTACAATGTACGTCTATAAACCTCAAAAAATCCAAAAATCGAGTAAAATCATAAAAAAAGTGACTTGTAATTTATTTAATCAATTTGCTTACGTCTTTGGCTATGCTCGTATTATTTCACACTTATTTATGTGAACATTTTCGAAATTTTTTTACAAACACCCTGTTAAAGGAAATTTGCAGTTCCTTGGGAGGACGAAGAGGAGACTAAAATCTCTGACAAACCGGATTCTCGCCAAATAACACAAGTTGCCTTAATATTTAAAAGAAAAGTTTCTCGTGCAATACAATTACCCAAGAAACTGGGCGGTTAATGTTATGTGAATTTTTGGTAACATATAAAAATTGGGCCCCTTTTGGCAAAAGTCAAAGTCCATCAACAAAAGTCAAAGCCCATCACTAAAGTCAAAGACCGGAGGCCAACGAACCAAGACATTAGCGAGGCCCTGAGTAAAAGAGACGAAGAGGACAAGGCCTTGAAAGGCCGACGAGGCAACGAGCCGACAAGGCAACGAGCTGACAATGCGACAAGACCGACGAGGCGACAAGGCCGACGAGGCGACGAGGCGACGAGCCGACAAGGCCAACGAGGCGACGAGGCGACAAGGCCGACGAGGCGACAAGCTGACAAGGCCAACGAGGCGACGAGGCCGACGAGGCGACTAGGTCGACGAGGCAACGAGGCCGACGAGGCAACGAGGCGAGAAGGCCGACGAGGCAACGAGGCGACAAGGCCGACGAGGCGACGAGCCAACATGGCCGATGAGGTGACGAGCCAAAAAGGCCGACGAGGCGAGAAGGCCGACCTGGTGACAAGGTGACGAGCCTAACAAAGACCTTGGTCTGACAAGGTGACGAGCCACACGACGAGGAGATCTGAGATTACAAAGATCCCCGGGAAATCCTCCAGATTCCCCCGGACTCAACATATGAACTTGCGAACAACCAAAAGACATCAAAGACGAATTAAGAAGCACCGACGACCCCCTTGACAGGGCTAGGCGCCGCTTCAACCCCCCTGTAGCAGGATGGAAATTCGCAGGCCCCTGGAGGTGCAATTTAAGGGAATTGGTTTTCCTATAAATAGGAGCCCCCCCCCCCCCCCCACCACCACCACCACATTTCCACACTCACTCACAGCTTTCTCCACAGCTTCTCTCTCTAGCTTTCTCTGTATAAAAAGTCACTCTTTTTCCCCCCAGCAAGAATTGAGAGCTTGCTGGCAGAGGCTGTTGGACATGTGTCCTTAACACAAGCTGTCATTTCCTTAATTGTAAAAGATTTTGACCAAAGTCATTGAATAAAAGATGTTACTTATTATGTTAATCTTATTATAGTTTCTGGTAGAGTAAAATAGAATATTTATTCCATAGTTCATAAATGATGCATTTATGTTATTATTATCACAACCGAATCAATGTGAGGAAGAATTAATAATCATAATAAATGAACTTAAAATGTCTGTGACCTGATTAACTGGGTGGGAGCCCACTAATCGCATAAGGTCATTAATGTGAGTAAGTGATAATCCTATTATGGATTAAGTGTGTGTGTCACACTCACTAAAAGTGCAATAGGTATGAAGCGGCTTCATACTGAAATGGACCCGACTTAAACTCCGGAAGCTGTTATATAAGACCGTCACTGACAACTTGGAGTTTAGTCACTAGTAGATGATCAAATGGATATTCGATCTAAGTCCTGAGTTACCTCGAGCCTGGACTGTTGACTTGATTGTTCTTTGATTTAATTGTTAAAGAACACATTTTACTGTCATTCCCAATGCTACTATTTTGGGAACATGATAGTCAACAAATAAGGGTAGCTTGGTCATAGACACGGACATCACACGACTCTCTTCAAAGTCAAGATGATTCCCTTGATTGTTAGTGGTGACAAGTGAGAGGTACCCGTGCACAACTTATGAATCGAAACCATAAGTGGGTTACTCACAATATTACTAAGTTAGTTGAGGATGAAAATGCAATGAGAGATCATAGTGTGAAAGATCAATAACACGAATTTGATTGTATCAATGGACACCTTGCTATAAAGGGAATAATATATACTGTATCACTAAAGAGTGCAGCCTCGGGTTTATAGTGGAATAACACCAAGGTTTGACGAACCACTAGCAGTTCGTTGGAGCTTCGGTGATACGGGTCCATGGTCCACAGGATAGCTCCGGAACGGATGATACGTACGTTATTTAAACATTTGGTATGTTTTATCATTTGTCAGGATTCATAAAGCTAGAGTCTGTGTCAGACTTTGGAAGTTTTATTTTAGACGTGGCAAAAGTACCAAAGTTTGGTGCTGGAATTTTAACTGATAAAAGAAAGTTGAATTTAGATTTTTCATCAAGTGCAAAGTTGTTGGAAATTAAATTCTAAGAGACTTTGCTTTTGGAACCTAGTCATTTCGACGTACGGTTTGTGATTTAGAGAATTTCCAAGTTTACGATAGTTTTCGTAAATATGTGAAATTTAATCACGTGTCACGAATTTAAATGGTAGTGTAGCACCACGACATTTAATGTGTGATATTGAGATTAGAGGTTAATAATATAATTTAATTATTTGGATTTAATTTTATTAATAATTAATTAATAATTAATAGATTTATGTTATTTAAATAAAAATATATATTTGCTATATATATGAATGTGTAGAAATAATGCGGCCCAAGTAAATGTGTAAGTTAGGCTTACACGCATTTTCTTGGATTTGGACTTTCCAAATATGCGGAATATGTACCTATGTTTAGGTATTAATGGAAAACCTTGAAATTAATTGGGATCATTAGATCGGTCAAGTTTGATCTTAACTGTTGGATCATGATAACTGTTGGTTCATTATAGAATTCGAAATTCATGCATGGAAGCTTCCCTTATTGGCTTCTCCATGAGCCTATAAATACAAGGCTCATGGTGAAGCCAATAAGGGAAGCTTCCATGCATGAATTTCGAATTCTATAATGGGCAAATATAATTAATCACTCCAAACCAATGACCAAGATTGAATCACCAATGATCCAATGGTTAGGATTAATTAGGGATTTAACCAAATAAGGAAACCATGAATAAATCAATTATACAATCACTTATATAAGAGAATTCGAATTCCCTATGCATGCATATGGAAATTTCGAAATCAATAGTCTAGATCCAATGGTTGGAAATAAGTCCATAATCAAGCTAATGGACCATATTGATTAAGCATAAAGTCAAGCCTAATTACTTGTTCACCAAGCAAAAAATTCGATCTCCATTATAAAGAATTCGAATTTTCCATTTCCATATATACATGTTATTTAATTTCCAATCCAATAGATTAAATCTTAAACTAATCCAATGAATATAATTAATTAAGCAATTTTGAAATCCATGCTTGGTCACCAAGAATTTTCAAATTTAGCTTTCCAAATTAATTATCATGATCCAACGGTTAAGATTAAACTCAACCGATCTAATGAACCAAATTAATTTCAAGGATTTCCATCAATACCTAAACATAGGTACTTATGCCGCATATTTGGAAAGTACAAATCCAAGTAAATTCATGTAAGCCCAAGTTACACATTTACTTGGGCCGCATTATTTCTACACATTCATATATATACCAAATATATATTTTTATTTAAATAACATAAATCTATTAATTATTAATAAGAATATTAATAATTAAATCCAAATAATTAAATTATATTATTAACCTATGATCTCAATATCACACATTAAATGTTGTGGTGCAACACCACCATTTAAATTCGTGACATGTGATTAAATTTCACATATTTACGAAAACGATCGTAAACTTGGAAATTCTTTAAATCACAAACCGTACGTCGAAACGACTCGGTTCTAAAAGAAAAGTCTCTTAGAATTTAATTTACAACAACTTTACAGTTGATGAAAAATCTACATTCAACTTTATTTTATCAGTTAAATTTCCAGCACCAAACTTCGGTACTTTTGCCACGTCAAAAATAAAACTTTCAAGGTCTGACACAGACTCTAGTTTTATGAATCCTTCCTGAAAAATGATAAAACATATCGAATGTTTAAATCACGTAAGTATCATCCGTTCCAGAGCTATCCTGGGGACCATGGACCCGTATCACTGAAGCTCAAATGAACTGCTAGTGGTTCGTCAAACCTCGATGTTATTCCACTATAAACCCGAGGCTGCACTCTTTAGTGACGGACTAAGTCAAGCTTAAGCTCACATTCTCCCCGTAAGCTTTACTTGCTTCTACTTTCTTCACTCCAAGCAGCTCTCTCATTTTTGCGAACTTGACTCTCGCCAGAGCCTTCGTAAGTATGTCTGCCCGTTGCTGCCTTGTGTTGACGAACTCCACGATGATCTCTCGATTCTCCACACACTCACAAATGTAGTGGAATTTTGTGTCAATGTGTTTGCTCCGTCCATGGAATACTAGACTCTTCATCAACGCAATTGCAGACTTGTTTTCCACGTAGAGAGTAACTGGTCTCTGCTCGGATCCGGTCACTTCACTTAGTAGCCCCTTCAACCACATATCCTGACATGCTGCTGCGGTTGCCGTCATGAACTCGGCTTCACATGAGGATAGAGCTACTGTCTGCTGCTTCTGAGACTGGCAGGTGATCAGGTTTCCGTTGAGGTAGAACGCCATCCCTCCGGTACTCTTCCTGTCATCGATATCACCGGCCAGATCACTCTCTGTAAAGCCGACTAGTACTTCTGCTCCGCTTCCTCTGCTGTACTGGATCCCGTAGTGTGTCGTGCCCTTCACGTATCTCAAGACGTGCTTCACCGCCTGCTGGTGTGCACTCGTGGGCTTTTCCATGTATCGACTGACTATCCCGACTGCGTGTGCAATGTCTGGTCGGCTGTGGGTGAGATATCTTAGACATCCGATTATGCATCTGTACTCCGTGGGATCCACTCCTCTCCCTTCAGCATCCTTCCCGAGCTGCAGCTTCGCCTCCATTCAGTGGCGGAGCCAGCTTTGTATTTCAGGGGATGCACTTTATAACAAATCGAGATTTTTACACTACGTAGAAAGTATATTTCAATATTTGTTTTTATCCAATGTTTTAGTTTCGGTATAACTTTGAGCTCTGTTACTAAACTAAAGTTAATGATAAGCTTATGCGACATATTCGGTGGTGTCGGTGACGCACTCGATAATCTCGGCGGTGTCGGTGATGTACTTGGAAGTGTCGACGACGCACTTGGTAGCGAGTATACATCATTGACACACTCGAGAATGCCAAGTGGGTCGCCAACACCGCGAGTACGTCAAAAAATGTCGAATTCATCGCTGCTATCGTCGAGTACGTCACCGACACCGTCGAAAATAACGAGTGTGTTGCTGACATTGCCGAATATTCCGCCGAATGTATTTCAATAATAGATTAATTATGACACAAAACACAATATAAAATAACAATATATGTGACACCAACTATATATCACAACAACCATAAGGTAAACTTAGTATGTAGTGGTAATTTTTTTGCAAATTAATCAGCATATGCACGTGCGTATGCTAGTGCTATACTAGCTACGCCTATGCCTCCATTGGGTACTTGCTCGGGTTGCAATCCGTCATCTCGAATTGCTTGAGGATCTTCTTCGCATAGGCCGACTGCTTGAGCGTGACGCAGTCCTTCTTCTGGTCCACCTCGAGACCGAGGTTGTACGAAAGTAATTCGAGGTCACTCATCTCGAATTCGGCCATCATTTGTTGCTTGAATCCATCTATGCCTCCTGCGCTGGATCCAGTGACGATTAGGTCGTCCACATATACTCCCACGATCAGGATCTCCTGCCCGGTACTCCTGGTGTAGACTGCCTGCTCCCTCAGGCACTTTGTGAATCCAAGGTTCTTCAAGCTCTTGTCATGATGGATGTTCCACGCTCTTGGTGCTTGTTTAAACCCGTATAGGGCCTTGGATAGTTTGTACACCTTCTGCTCCTTGTCCGTGACGCCGAACCTTTCTGGTTGCTTGACGTACACTTCTTCTTCGAGATCACCATTTAGGAATGCCAATTTGACATCCAGATGGTGAATTTCCCAACCTCGATGAGCTGCTAGGGCTAGGATGAGTCTGATCGTGTCCAGTCTAGCTACTGTTGGGAATCACGTCTCGGATTACGTGTAAATTATCACAAAATGTACCTCCGAACCGTCCGGGTAACATTTAAAAAATTATTTTAAAGCGAAAAACTTGTTATCCGTACAACGGTCCGGATATCGGATAATAACCATATCACAAGATCTAATAAACATTATGTAATTTAACATTCATAAATCATTAATAATAATCTAGTCATTATAGGAAATAAATAGAAAGCAGTAAATGGTTGCATTTATTAACCCAATGCATAAGGCCGTACCTCTATTGACGACTTCCGACTGTGCATTCTGAATCGGGAAGGCTCCGCCGGTGCTGAGGGAAACTCCCGTAGTCTTCCGGGATATTCTTTTGGTTTCCTCGTACCGAAGCGTGGGCTTCGTCGGCAGGACTCCGTCGCAAAATTTAAAGTGATGGTTCGTTTTAAGCTTCCGGAGAACTAAGTCTCTTAAGCCGAACTAGAAAAAGAGATCAGAGAGAAAATTCACAGACCCTGAGGGAGAGGGAGAGTTCGAATTTTTCTCTGGGGAAAGGTGTGAAAAATGTGTAGAATGAGCCTCCTATTTATAGGCTCAGACTGTAACCGAATTAGAGAAATTCTTTCCCCTAAAATTCGAATTCTTAATTAAATATAATTAATTATTTCAATCCAATGGTCTAGATTCAATCTTATCTAAATCCAACGGATACAATTAATTATGGATTTAATTAAATACGAAAGATTTGGATAAAATAAAAAATCCAATCTTATCTTCTTATCTTTTTATAATTCGAATATATATATATATATATATATATATATATATATATATATATATTTAAATTTGAATTCTAATTATCTAGATCCATCGGTTGAGATAAATATTTAAACAGATCTAACGGACCAAATTAGTTTAGGATAAAATCAAATATTAAAAGATTTAATAAAAACTAAATTCGATTTTATCCATATTCATAATTCGAAAATAATATATAATATATATAATTAATTAATTTCTAATCCGACGGTAAAGATTAAATCTTAGACCGATCTAACGTATATAATTAATTAGCTAAATTCGAAAATCAAAACTTGGTCACCAAGTTATTAATTTCGAATATATCAATAATCTAATCCAACGGTTGATATTAAATCATAAACGATCCAATGGATTAAATTGATTTTAGGGTTTTTTCTCAAATACCAAAACATTTGGTACTTTTGCCGCAATAATGGAAAGACCAAAGTCTATCCATTCGAATGTATATGGTCCCACATTCCAAGGCATAATTCGATTTCTACACTTATAATATATATAAATATATATTATTTACATATTAATATAAATCTATTAATTATTGATTAATTATTAATAATATATTAATAATCAAATTCGAATAATTAAATCATATTAATATTCTCTGATCTCAATATCACACATTCAAATGTCATGGTGACACACCATCATTTAAATTCGTGACATGTGATTTAATTTCATAGTTTACCGAAACGATCACAAACTTAGAAATTCTCTAAATCACAAACCGTACGTTGAAACGACTCGGTTCCAGAAGCAAAGTTGCTTAGAATTTAATTTCCAACAACTTTAATGTTGACAGAAAATCCAAATTCTACTTTCTTTTGACAGTTAATTTTGGTTACCAAGATATGGTACTTTTGCCACGCTACTGATAAAACTATCTGATGTCTGTCACAGACATCAGTTTTAAGAGTCTTGCCAAATGATCTTAAAAACATTTCAAAATGTTTTTATCGCGTACGTATCATCCGTTACGGAGCTATCCTGGGGACCATGGACCCGTATCACTTAAGCTCCAACGAATTGCTAGGGTGTTCGTCAAACCTCGGTGTTATTCCACTATAAACCCGAGGCTGCACTCTTTAGTGATATAGTATATATTATTCCCTTTAATACAGCAGGGTTTCCATTGATACAATCAAATTCGGATTATTGATCTTTCACAGGCGGTTTTTATCGTTATGCCCCTCATTTCATTTTCATCCTTGACTCAGTCAGTAATATTATGAGTAACCCACTTATGATTTCGATTCATAAGTTGCGCACGGGTACCTCTCACTTCTCACCACCGACAATCAAGGGAATCATCATGACTCTGAAGAGAGCTGTGTGATGCCCATGTCTATGACCAAGCTACCCTTACTGCTGACTATCATGCTCCCAAAATAATAGTGTTGGGAACAACGGTAATATATTGTGTTCTTTAACGGTTAAATCAAAGAACAATCAAGCCAGCAGCTCGGACTCAAGATCACTCAGGACTTAGATCGAATATCCATTTGATCATCTACTAGTGACTCAACTCCAAGTTATCAGTGACGGTCTTATATGATAACTTCCGGAGTTTAAGTCAGGTCCAGTCCAGTATGAAGACACTTCACACTTAATGCACTTCTAGTGAGTGTGACACACACAAAATCCAGAATAAGATTGTCACTTAGTCACATTAATGACCTTATACGATTAATGGGCTCCCACCTAGTTAATCAGGTCACGAACATTTTAAGTTCATTTATTATGATTATTAATTCTTCCTCACATTGACTCTGTTGTGATAATAATAACATAATTGCATCCTTTATGAACTAAGGATCAAACATTCTATTTTACTCTACCAGAAACTATAATAAGATTATCATAATAAGCATCATCTTTATTCAACGACTTGTCATAATCTTTTACAAATGGATAAAATATCTTGTTTAAGGACACACATGTCCAACAACTACTGGAGCAAAGACTTCCTCAAAGTGTATGCCTTTCTTCTGCACGTAGCCTTTGGCTACCAGCCTTGCCTTGTGCTTAAGGATGTTCCCCTCGGTGTCCTTCTTCAGCTTATACACCCACTTCAGGCCAATGGGATTATGACTTTTGGGCAGGTCGGTGAGCTCCCATGTCTTGTTCTTCTCAATGGACTCAATTTCCTTCTTCATTGCTTCCTGCCACTCCTGCTCAGTTGCTGCCTCCTAGTAGCTGGCCGGCTCCTCTATGCACAATAAAGAAAGTTCCTCTAGGCTCATCTCTACTTCGTGAGTCTGATCGTAGACGTCTGCTAGGGATCGGAATCCCCTTGGGCCATCTTTGACGGAGGAATTTCGTGAGCTGGACGGGCTAGTTCTGCTCGGACTTGGTGTCCGTGGTGTATTCGGGCTGTTCTCTCCCGGGCTGGATTCTCTCGTGCTTGGCAAGGTTGTTCCTGAGCTGGGTGTTCCGGGCTGATCTTGCTCGGCAACGCCTTCTTCATCTTCGACTGTGAACTCCATTGAGTTCTGCTCAGGTTCTCCTTTGTCGTTGCGCGAGTCCCACTTTATCTCTTCTTCGAACACAACATCTCTGCTCACTTGGAGTCTGTCGCGTCGTGGATCGTAGAGTTTGTGTGCCTTACTTCCTTCTTGAGGTACACCATCTTCTGACTCCGGTTATCCAGCTTCTTGAGATGTGGCCCCGTAATCTTCACATGTGCGGTGCACCCGAACACTTTCAAATGTTCTAAGTGGGGTTTCTTCCCATTCCACGCCTGGTAGGGAGTGCGCTCTGCTAGTGCTTTGGTCGGCAAACGATTAAGCAAGTAGACCGCATGTCTTATTGCTTCAGCCCAAAAACGAGCTGGAACTTGCATGCTCTTGAGCAAGCTCCTTGCTGTGTTCATCACAGTTCGGTTTCTTCTTTCCATTTCGCCGTTCTGCTGGGGCGTGTGAGGTGATGACAGGTGACGCTGAACTCCTTCCTGGTCGCAGAATTCTCCGAACTGCTAGGAAGTGAATTCTCCTCCTCGGTCTGTACGCAAGACATTTAACCTGTGCACCGAGCCATTCTCCACGATCTTCTTGAACTTCTTGAAGACCTCAAGGGCTCCGATCTTCTCCTTAAGCACATAGACCCACATCCAGTGACTGTAATCATCAACAAGTAAGAGAAAGTACTTGTTACCTGCCATTGTTGCTGGGGTGACTGGACCGCATAAGTTTGCATGCACCAACTGTAGGGGTCTCTCTGCTCGGAATTTGGCCTTGATCGGAAACGGTATCCTCGCCTGCTTCGCGATCATGCAACACTCACACAGCTGGTTGGGGTGTTCTATCTTGGGAACCCCGAAGGCCATCTTCTTTTCGCCCATCATCTTGAGTGCGTGAAAATTCATGTGTCCGAGCCGTGCGTGCCATAGTCAAGCCAGATCTGCCTTTGATGCCATGAGACAGACGGGCTGACACGTCTTTAGGAGAATCTTGTAGAGTCTGTTGGGTGTCCGCTCCACCTTCATCAACAACTCTCCTTCCTTGGTCCACATCTTCAGGTAGGACCCTGATAGCACCACCGTGTTCCCGATCTCAGTCATCTGCCGTAGACTGATGATGTTGCTCTTCAACTTCGAGATGAAATAAACCTGGGTTATCAGACGGTGGTCACGATTCTTGCATTCGAACAGGATTGACCATCTGCCTCTGATCTCTATGACTGATCCGTCGTTGACACTACCAGAAATAATTGAATACACGACAAACATTACACAACGGTCATGAACATTTGTCGTAAAATGTGAGATTACACGATGATTTTGTTATACACCTGGGTTATCAGACGGTGGTCGCCATTCTTTTTTTTTCCTTATAACGATTTCTTTAAATGAATAAGTTTTGTCGCTCACTTTATTTCTTTTAACAATGAAACCCTAACCCCTCAATTTCTATTTCATTCTCTTTGCTTTCATTCTCGCGCATCGTTCCTTCGCTGCGCCGTATCCTTCGCCGCGACGTCGCTCCCTCGGCGCAACAGAACGTCGCCTAACCAAGTTTCGCCGGTCGCAGCAGAACCTCTTCTCATCGTCGTCGCCCTGCAAACTCATTCCACGGCTCTATCGACGTCGGTAACCATCGCCATTCTTGTTCGTCTACCACCTTCACTATTGTTCGTCTCTCCTCTCTCTCTCACACCCCCTCTCTCTCTTTCTTGCCAGGTATTTCTTGTTCGTCGCTGCTTGCCTCCCTGTTCGTCTGCCTTTGGCCCAACTCCAGCAAGGTATCTTTTTTTTTTCTTCCTCATTTTCCACCTTTAATCTATGAATCGATAATAACATGAATGTAAGGAATTGTGTAGATTAATTTTCATTTGTTTTCTTAGGATCTTTGTAAATTAATTTTGAGTTTGGTTGTATTTTTCTTGATTTAGATTTCTCAATCATCAACATTGTGATAATACTACTTGATTAGGATAATACGAGATGGGTAAATTAATTTTGCTTGATTTCTCAATCATCAACATTCATTTTGCTTGATTTTCATTTGTAAATTAATTTTGAAGTTGGGTTGTATTTTGCTTTCTTTTAAGATTGATTAGGATAATACGAGTTTATTTTGAACAACTTTCATTGCACTTTGTTCGGAAAAAGATGTGGAAGTCGCATACTCTAGTTGAGGCATTTTCTAATCATCAATTACTATGCTGAATTTGCACTTTTATGAATAATTGCAGTACAAAATTTATGCTGAAAGGAGTCCTATAAAACTTGGATCTAATTGATTTGTTTTTTTTTTGGTACATTTATCGTATCAAGTCAAGCATATTTAGTATATAAAGCGAAGGATATTATGGTAAATTGCTCGAAGTCGTAAATGCTCATAAAGTATACTATATAATATGATTGTTTATTATATGGTGAAATTACGGATGGTTTATCGTTTATGTATAGCTTAGGCGTTGGAATTGTTATATAATGATTCTTAACAAGTTTTTCCATCATTTATGCTTTGTATTTGGATTTTCATTTCAGGTTTCGATATGCCTCCTAAAAAGCGAAAAGTTAATGCGAACAGAGGTAAATCTTCCCAACCAGACCCTCCGAAATATGACGATAATCTTTTCATGAGTGAAGCGGCTGAGAAACGGTTCGAAGAAATCAAGGACAAGGCAATGATAATGGAGCGGGGTTTTAAGTTGATGCCAACGGAAACCGATGGAGTCATCGGACGCATAAAAAATGATATTAGGCGTCTTGGATGGTCAATGTTTTGTAAGCAACCGGAAGGTGGTGGTCTACCGAACATGTCACTAGAGTTTTATGCAAATTACCTGGACAGATTAATTCCTGAGATTGGCGGAGACGATCGTTTGGTGACTATCAGACGTAAGAGTTTCCAAATAAATAAGCATATCATCAATGCGCATTACGAAACAGAAGACTTCGCTTCCGGCGAAACTGACTTTGAGAAGTTTTGGGATGAACCGGATTACGAAGCCGGATTAATTATTTATATGTTGGAGACAATTTAATTTGTTATTATGAATTCCTTTTTTTTCTTAAATTATGCATTCGTTATTTTGAAATACAGTTTTATTTCATTAATGTTGTTTTTCAAGGTAGTTTTGATACGACATGAATAAATTTGGCTGCGGTGAAAGTTTAATTTTTTTTTCATAATTGCTGCAACGAACGCGTTTTTGGCTGCGGCTAAAAATATTTTTTCCAACCCGAGAGCATTAAACTAGTTCTCTTTGATTGCTGTTACGACGAGAATAATTTTGGCTGCGACGAAAGTTTAATTTTTTTTTTCATAATAGCCGCAACGAACGCGTTTTTGGCTGCGGCTAAAAACACCTTTTCCAACCCGAGAGCATTAAACTGGCTCTGTTTCATTGCTGTTACGACGAGAGTAATTTTGGCTGCGACGAAAGTTTAATTTTTTTTTCATAATAGCTGCAACGAACGCGTTTTTGGCTGCGGCTAAAAACCTTTTTTCCAACCCGAGAGCATTACTAGTTCTGTTTGATTGTTGTTGCGACGATAGTAACTTTGGCTGCGACGAAAGTTTAATTTTTTCATAATAGCTGCACCGAACGCTTTTTTGGCTGCGGCTAAAAACATTTTTTTCCAACCCGATAGTATTACTGGTTCTGTTTGATTGTTGTTGCGACGAGAGTAACTTTGGCTGCGCCGAAAGTTTAATTGTTTTCATAATAGCTGCAACGAACACGTTTTTGGCTGCGGCTAAAAACCTTTTTTCCAACCCGAGAGCATTACTGGTTTTGTTTGATTGTTGTTGCGACGAGAGTAATTTTGGCTGCGACGAAAGTTTAATTTTTTTTCATAATAGCTGCAACCAACGCGTTTTTGGATGCAGCTAAAAACCTTTTTTCCAACCTGAGAGGAAAGTAACAATGGGTGCGACGAAATATTGATTTTTTTTACGCTAGCTGCAACGTGTTTATATTTCGCTGCAACGAACTGATCTGCGAATGAAATTTCAATTTCCCTCCATTTCCCCCAAAATTCTAAATCACGAAATTTAATCTGATTTTCTCCATTTCTTTTGTAGTTTTCTCTTTGGTCCTCCTCCTCCTCCTCCTCCTCCTCCTCCTCCTCCTCCTCCTTATTAAATCTGTCCACCTCTTGTGTTGCTTACAACACCGTCATTGTTACATCGCTGCAAAGTATTCTGATATAGTTCTCTGACGCCATCACCACCACCATCAAGTCGCCGGTGTGCGCGGCCACCACCTCCTACCACGTTGTTTGCGCGGAAATCGCCACCACGCCGCCGGTGCGCCCCTTTTTTGACACGCCGTCCAACCTCGACAAAGCCCCAAAAATTTAAAGGTTGATTTTTCAAACCCTAATTTTCTGCTCCTAATCAAGTTTACATGTTTGATATCGCTCAATTGTTTATAGATTTGAGTGTGATAATATAGATTGGAATTTGATAATTGTGTGATTATGTGGATTTTTTGTGAGTGTGTTAATATGTCTCAATCTTCGGGAAAACAACGATCGACATCTTCACAACCAACGCCGATTTTCCGAAAGAAAAAAATTTCATCAAGACAGCCCGCACCATCTTTTGGCAAAAGACGTTCTTCATCAAATGAACCGGACGTGCAGTTCCGTACGTCATCTTCACAATGGGCTCCATCCCCTAGCCGTCCAACTAGCTCTCCGAGTATTATTATAATCTTTTTTCATCGTTTGTTCTAGGTCTGATAAGTTTGGGGTTGATTTTTCTTAAAATATATGTTTTAATTTAATATGTTATGTAGATAATGCAACCACTCTTTCTATAAGACCAAGAAAAAAACTTAAAGAAAAAATTTAATGTGCGCTTTAACGGTAAAGGTCAACCAATGGGAAGAGAGGCCAGCGAATTACTTAGTTATTTGGGCGTGGTTGCTAGAGAACACGTTCCGATTACTATAAAAGATTGGAGACAAAAAGATTTGGCTCAAGTGAAAGAAAGAGTATGGCACGACATCGGAGAAGGATATATTGTGCCCGACCAATTCAAGGAAGATTGTTTGAAAGTTATTGGCCAAGCGGCAAACACATTTCGACACGATTTATACGATTCATGCGTTATACCAAATATCAAGAGCCCTACCATTTTAAATCGACCGGCGAAAGTATTAAAATATTATCCAAGTATCTCTGCTGCGCAATGGAAGGAATTTGTCACGTATAGACAAACCGATGAGTTCAAAGAAATATATGAAAATGCAAAAAAAAATCCGCAAGTTGAATGTGTACAGCTCTAAAGCAGGTCGAAATGGATACCGAGTGCATGATCAAAAATATGTATGCCATCTCTTTTTATTATTGAATCTGTTTTTTAATCTTAGTATTACTTCTTTATAGTTTAAATTGGCTTTAGTTTAATGTTCTGTTTTCATAATAGTATGCGGAACATGGAAAATGGGCTGATAGGTCGGTAATTTATATGAAAACTCGACGTTCTAGCAAAGACGGCTCACTCAAGGATCAATCTTTAGAAGCTATTTCTGACAAAATAGTAATTGGTTACATTATGTTTTAAATCATTAAAATTTGTATTATTATTTTTCTTATAGTTTGTTCATTTTGCAAGATGTCTTGACAACACAACAAGAAAATTGCCAGTGGGTCCCCGATGGATGGAATGACATACTCCAAACAATATTGGGCACCAAAGAGCATTCAGGTCGGGTTAGGGGACAATCTAAATTTATCAGTCATCCTAAGTATTTTCGTGGTCACTATATCTCTAACATCTTGAGCAAGACCGAGAAATTAGAACGCGAATTGCATGATTGTAAGTCAAAGTTGGCACAAGTATTGAAGTTTCTAGGTAAGTCAAATGTTTATTTGGATGATTATGAGGATGGACATGAAGATTTAGAGAGTGATAATGAATGGGAAGGTTTGGGTGAGGATGGAGATGGTCAAGATGTTTTGGAAAGGGACGATGAATGTGATGATTTGGGTGATAATGATGATGGTGAAGATTTGGCTAATATTGTTCCTATTAATGAAGAGAATGAAGTTTCTGAAAATCGCGAAGGTGTGAGAAACCAGAAACAAATTGGTGTGAAACACAATAGTTGCCACGGTAGTTGCTCATTGGAAAAGGAGACATCGCCAGATTTTCCTCGGACGCCGCAGTCTCATGATGTTGAAGAATGCACTCTATATGTCGACGAGGCCGATGGGCGCAAGACCGCAGTTGCATTTGGCCGAGTGAGAAAGATTAATTGACCGAATGATAAAGTTCACTGTGTCCCGCTAGGCCCGGGAAACGTACAAGTAATCATTGACGAGGTAACATTAGAAAACTCTCAAATACCTATTCCGACTTTTGGGATCGAAATACTTAAAGAAGCCGTTTGACGTTTTCTAGCTTGGTCAGAGAGATTAGTTGAGAAGATCGCAGCTAAATGGAGTCACATTTCTGGTACAAAAAATCTCAATGTAAAAGATGATCATTTGACCAAACCGACCATGGAACTAAAAGGACTGATTTCAGAAGATGACGTTTTGCCAAGGTTCAAACTACTGGCGAGGCATGCCAATGGTTCAATGTTTTGTAATCCTTCGAATATAATTAGTGTACAGATCAATTCAGATTTTAACAGTTTTTCCGCAATCGATTTTCAAGACTTGTACGACTTGATGTATTTCAAGGAGATAGGGGAATCGTGGATATTGATCTACATGAGGTAAGCGTACTGATATGTTGAATTTTTAAATTTACTAGAAATTTTTTTATATGTTTTTTGACCATTTTTTGTGTAATCTTGTAGTTTGATGAAAATGAAAGTGAATGATGACGGCAAGAGTGAGAAAATAGGTTTTGTACATCCTATTCAATATGCTAATAGTGAGGAGTCCCTCGGTTGACTTCACGAGTCATTGAAAAATTGCAAAAGATGTCAACTAATTCTCATGCCGTATAATGGTGAAAATAACCATTGGATTTTAGCAGTTATCGATCCTTATCTAGATCAAGCTATCATCTATAATCCTTTACAAGGTGGAGACATATTTCCGGAACTCAAACAACTCATCTCAAGGTACGCTTTATCTTATTTATAATTTATTTGGATAAATCACTTGCAACTAGCATGCAAGGTAGTCACAATGAACGTGACTTGCAGCGAACGGGACAAAAATCCTGTGCAACGACGCCATCTTCGTTGCAACCAACAAGTAATAAGTCGCAACTGCCATGCAAGGTAGTCGCAACGAACATGATACTCGTTGCAGCGAACAGGACAAAAAATCTTGTGCAACATGGGCTTCAACAACAGTGATAGATTGTCGTTTATATAACATTCGCTGCAGCAAGCATTTTCCTCGCCGCAACGAACGTGGCATTTCACAACAGTTTTTTGGCGTTGTTTAAGATATTTCTACGACAATCAAATAAACTGTTGTAGTATTTTCTACGACAGTGGAAAAAACAACAGATAATAACTGTCGTGTAAACATTTGCACAACAGTTTTGTGGTGTCGTGTATTAAACTATTTCTACTAGTGCGAATTTCACGTTGCCCGTGATCTTCTCATCGAGCTCTTCAAACTTAGCTCGGTCCCCAGTCATGTGGTTGCTAGCTCCGTTGTCTAAGTACCATACGTCGGTACTAACTTTCTTTTCTCCATCTACAAGGAGGTTTGCAATAACCTTATCCTCAATCAGGAAAACCTTGTCGCTGGTTTCCTCCGGACAGGTCTGCTCGGCCTCTGGGCTGATCGGCACGCTGATCACTTCTGCCCGGGCCTTGGCGTTACTCTCGCCATTCTGTTCGTCCAGGCACATTTCCTGCTCGGCAAACAGCAATGCCGGCTGATCGTCTGGGAATCTCGCTAGATTCGCCTTTTCGCCCTGGTTACTGCTCCGGCACTCAGATGCAAAGTGCCCAAGCTTCTGACAATTGTAGAACTTCACTGTGCACTTGTCTCTTCTGGTCGTGCTTTGCTGACGAGGTGCACCACTGCCGCGACCTTGCTGATCCCGACCTCGACCTCGTCCACGACCTTTTCCGCGACCTCGGAATTCTCCACCAAAGCTGCCCTGACCTGAGGAATTTGAAGAGAACTCGGCTCCCCCGGTTTTCTGCTATCTGGCTGTCCATTCTTCATGCGTGAGCAGGACGTTCTTCTCCTCTTCTCTATCACCGTAACCCCGAAGTCTCTCCTCGTGGGCTTTGAGGCAACCAACAACCTCTTCGACCGTCATGGTGTTGAGGTCGCTAAACTGCTCGATCGATGTCACGATCTGCATGTACTTGTGAGGCACTGCTCGGAGAAATTTCATGATGACGGTGGTCTCCTCCACCTTGTCTCCTAGCGAGCGTATGCCTATCGCAATTGATGCGAGCCGCATAGCGAAGTCATCAATCGACTCGCTCTCTCTCATCCTCATCACCACGAACTCACTCTTCAAGGTCTGAACCTTTGCCTCCTTGACGCGATCTGCTCCCATGTGCATTGTCTGAAGTGTCTTCCATGCTTCCTTCGCGGAATCCTTCTCGCAAGCATGAGAAGAACATCTTCTGGAACTGCTTAGTAGATTGCGGCTAGAGCCATTCTTTCCTTGTGCCCTTTGACACCGCCATTCTCTACGGCCTCCCACACTCCCTGCGCCTGCAGATTTAGCCTCATCTTTAACGCCCACACGGCGTAATTGCTTTTCGTGAGCATGGGGTAGTGGAGCGTAACTGTGCCTTCTCTGGAGTCTAGTTTCTGCGCCACCAGAGCTCCTTCGATCGGTGACTCTGATGAAGACATGTTCTTTGATTGAATCTCTGATACTATTTGCTTGTTCCTAAATTCACGGATCTGATAAAGACACGTACAACACCAAAGAAAGATCGAACAGAAATTGAAGAACACGAACTTTTGGGAGAAGAATTTCTCTATTGATAATCGAAGGTGAATTATAAGAAGATAAACTTGAAAAAAACTCTACTGGACTCAACACTTTACAAAGTGTACAATGCTAGGTTTATATAGCCTCACATAGGCGAAACCCTAGCTAACCAAATCGCACTAAATCGAGAAACTACCCTAAATAATCTCGTCAAATATTTGACTCGATCTTTGCTTGCTCCTCAAGCTACGCGCTTTCCTTGCTGGGTAGTTGCTGACTTTCCCTTTCCTGCTCGGACAACTTCTCTGTCCCCGAGCTGGTCTGCTCGTCTGCCCCTGGTTGGGCTCGCCTTCTATCTGGACATCCTGCTCGTGTTCACCCGAGCTGGGCTGAACCCTTGTTCTTCCTTGGTTCTGGTCGGTACCCGGGCTGACTCCCTCTGTGTGACGGACTAAGTCAAGCTTAAGCTCACAGGGTGTTCGTCAAACCTCGGTGTTATTCCACAATAAACCCGAGGCTGCACTCTTTAGTGATACAATATATATTATTCCCTTAATTACAGCAGGGTGTCCATTGATACAATCAAATTCGGATTATTGATCTTTCACTTTATGATCCACACATGAGCAGGCGGTTTCTACCGTTATGCCCCTCATTGCATTTTCATCCTTGACTCAGTCAATAATATCATGAGTAATCCACTTATGGTTTCAATTCATAAGTTGCGCACGGGTACCTATCACTTCTCACCACCGACAATCAAGGGAATCATCATGACTCTGAAGAGAGCTGTGTGATGCCCATGCCTATGACCAAGCTACCCTTATTGCTTATTATCATGTTCCCAAAATAATAGTGTTGGGAACAACGGTAATATATTGTGTTCTTTAACGGTTAAATCAAAGAACAATCAAGCCAGCAGCTCAGACTCAAGATCACTTAGGACTTAGATCGAATATCCATTTGATCATCTACTAGTGACTCAACTCCAAGTGACGGTCTTATATGATAACTTCCGGAGTTTAAGTCAGGTCCAGTCCAGTATGAAGACACTTCATACTTAATGCACTTCTAGTGAGTGTGACACACACAAAATCCAGAATAGGATTGTCACTTAGTCAAATTAATGACCTTATACGATTAATGGGCTCCCATCCAGTTAATCAGGTCACGGACATTTTAAGTTCATTTATTATGATTATTAATTCTTCCTCACATTGACTCTGTTGTGATAATAATAACATAATTGCATCCTTTCTGAACTAAGGATCAAACATTCTATTTTACTCTTACAGAAACTATAATAAGATTAACATAATAAGCACCATCTGTTATTCAACGACTTGTCAAAATCTTTTACAAATGGATAAAAATATCTTGTTTAAGGACACACATGTCCAACATTAGCCAATACAGAAATTGTAAACAGGTGATTGAATTTAATCCTAGGGTTGTGGGAAATTAAATTCTGGTTAAGTTATCTTTTTGAATCGTGTCATTCTGACAGATGGTTTGAGATTTCTGATAATAACAGATTTTTAGCTCAAGCTAAATAAGATATTGTTATTTAAATTAAAAATAAGAGAAATTAAATATTTGTATTTATACCAGAAATATTCAAATAGAGAAATCGAGTAAATGAATTTGAAATATGTTTATAAAATTCGAATTCAATCGTTGAAAGTATAAAGATTTGATTTATTAAATCTTTTAGGGTATTTTCTAAAAAAGATTTGTTTTGGATTTATTCTATATTTTATTTAATTATTTAAATCAAATCTTAGAGTGAATATCCCCAAACATTTGAGTAAATCTCTCACAGTTGGTTGAGAGATTTTCTCAACGAGGTTGGGTCATTCCCTATAAATAGGGATCACCTGAAACAGAAAAACACACACTCTCTCACTCTCAGATTTCAATCTCTCTCTCCAAACAGTTTCTGCGATTTTCTCTGAGGCATAATTCAGAGAAAATTCGAATTAGGGTTTAGGGTTCTATTCAGTGGGAGCCCACGCATCCCAGCGACGTAGATCCGGAGTAAACATCGGAAGACTCGTGGGAGCTATCGTCAAGATTCAACTAAGCAAATTCGCAGGAGCTCAAGAACGCGAAGAACGGAGATCAGAATCAAGATCAGAGTTGCGAATCAGAATCGTCTAAAAAGGTACGCAATATTATTTATTGATAGAATAATTATATATTAATACTCAAAGGCTCAATAAATTCAAAAATTGAATATCAAAGATCGGGAAGATTGATTTTTGAATCTTATGGGTCGGATAGGGTATTGGGATTATTGGTATGCAACCTTCGTAAATGGCGGCAATGTTGGAGATCACGTCTCGGATTCCGTGTAAATTATCATAATTGTACCTCTAAACCGTTCGGGTAACATTTAAAAATTATTTTAAAGCGGAAAACTTGTTATCCGTTCAACGGTTCGGATATCGGATAATAACCATATAACAATATCTGATAAATATTATGTAATTTAATATTCATAAATAATTATTAATAATCTAGTCATTATAGGAAATAAATAGAAAGCAGTAAATGGTTGCATTTATTAACCCAATGCATAAGGTCGTACCTCTATAGACGACTTCCGGCTGCGCGTTCTGAATCTGGCAGGGCTCCGCCGGTGCTGAGGAAAACTCCCGTGATCTTCCGGGATATTCTCCTGGATTCCTCGTACCGAAGCGTGGGCTTCGCCGGCAGGACTCTGTCGCAAAATTTAAACTGATGGTTCTTTTTAAGCTTCCGGAGAACTAAGTCTCTTAAGCCGAACCAGAAAGAGAGATCAGAGAGATGATTCGCAGACCCTGAAGGAGAGGGAGAGTTCAAATTTTTCTCTGGGGAGAGGTGTGAAAAAAGTGTAGAATGAGCCTCGTATTTATAGGCTCAGACTGTAACCGAATTAGAGAAATTTTCTCCCTAATTTCGAATTCTATATATTAAATATAATTAATTATATCAATCCAATGGTCTAGATTTAATGTTATCTAAATCCAATGGATATAATTAATTAGGGATTTAATTAAATAAAAAAGATTTAGATAAAATCATAAATCCAATCTTATCTTCTTATCTTTATAAAATTCGAATTTATATATATATATTTAATTTCGAATTCTAATGATCTAGATCCAACGGTTGAGATAAATCTTTAAACCGATCTAATGGACCAAATTAGTTTCGGATAAAATCATATATTAAAAGATTTAATAAAAACAAAATTCGATTTTATCCAAAACTTAATTCGATAATAATATATATTATATATATTTAATTAATTTCCAATTCGACGGTAAAGATTTAATATTAGACTGATCTGACGGATATAATTAATTAGGTAAATTCGAAAATCAAAACTTGGTCACCAAGTTATTGATTTCGAATAAATCAATTATCCTAATCCAACGGTTGATATTAAATCATAACCGATCCAATGGATTAAATTGATTTTAGGGTTTTTCTCAAATACCAAAACATTTGTACTTATGCCACAATTATGAAAAGACCAAAGTCTATACATTCGAATGCATATGGTTCCACATTCCAAGGCATAATTCGATTTCTACACTTATAATATATATGAAAATATATTATTTACATATTAATATAAATCTATTAATTATTGATTAATTATTAATAATATATTAATAATTAAAATCGAATAATTAAATTATATTAATATTCTCTGATCTCAATATCATACATTCCAATGTCATGGTGTCACACCATCATTTAAATTCGTGACATGTGATTTAATTTCATAGTTTACCGAAACGATCACAAACTTAGAAATTCTCTAAAACACAAACCGTACGTCGAAATGACCCGGTAACCAAAAGCAAAGTTTCTTAGAATTTAATTTCCAATAACTTTTATGTTGAAAGAAAATCCAAATTCTACTTTCTTTTGTCAGTTTATTTCAGTTACCAAGAGATGGTACTTTTGCCACGCTACTGATAAAACTATCTGATGTCTGTCACAGACTTCAGATTTATGGGTCTTGCCAAATGATCTTAAAAACATTTCAACATGTTTTTATCACGTACGTATCATCCGTTACGGAGCTATCCTGGGGACCATGGACCCGTATCATTTAAGCTCTAACGAACTGCTAGGGTGTTCATCAAACCTCGGTCTTATTCCACTATAAACCCGAGGCTGCACTCTTTAGTGATACAGTATATATTATTCCCTTAATTACAATAGGGTGTCCATTGATACAATTAAATTCGGGTTATTGATCTTTCAATTGATGATCCACACATGAGCAGGTGGTTTCTACCGTTATGCCCTTCATTGCATTTTCATCCTTGACTCAGTCAACAATATTATGAGTAACCCACTTATGGTTTCGATTCATAAGTTGAGTACGGGTACCTCTCACTTCTCACCACCGACAATCAAGGGAATCATCATGACTCTGAAGAGAGTTGTGTGATGCCCATGTCTATGACCAAGCTACCCTTACTGCTGACTATCATGTTCCTAAAATAATAGTGTTGGGAACAACGGTAATATATTGTGTTCTTTTAACGGTTAAATCAAAGAAAAATCAAGCCAGCAGCTCGGACTCAAAATCACTCAGGACTTAGATCGAATATTCATTTGATCATCTACTAGTGACTCAACTCCAATTTATCAGTGACGGTCTTATATGATAACTTTCGGAGTTTAAGTCTGGTCCAGTCCAGTATGAAGACACTTCAAACTTAATGCACTTCTAGTGAGTGTGACACACACAAAATCCAGAATAGGATTGTCACTTAGTCACATTAATGACCTTATACAATTAATGGGCTCCCACCAAGTTAATCAGGTAACATATATTTTAAGTTCATTTATTATGATTATTAATTCTTCCTCACATTGACTCTGTTGTGATAATAATAACATAATTGCATCTTGTATGAACTAAGGATCAAACATTCTATTTTACTCTACCAGAAACTATAATAAGATTATCATAATAAGCATCATCTTTATTCAACGACTTGTCATAATCTTTTACAAATGGATAAAATATCTTGTTTAAGGACACACATGTCAAACAATCTCCCACTTGTACTTAAAGAAGTTGACCCATGTCTTTCAGACCCATATTCTCCAAATGCCTCCTGAATATTTTCTCTGGCAACGTCTTGGTGAATGGATAAGCCAGATTGTCTTCCGAAGCTATTTTCAGAACCCTCACGTCGCCACGACGCACTATTTCTCTTATGATATCGTATTTGCATTCTATATGTTTTGCCTTGTTTTGGTCTCTGCGCTCTTTAGAATTTGCCACCGCACCACTGTTGTCACAATATAGTGTTTGGGGCCCATCTACATCTGGAACAACTCCCAGCTCTATGTAGAAATTCTTGAGCCAAACTGATTCTTTGGCTGCCTCACAGGCTGCCACGTATTCAGCTTCCATTGTGGAATCTGTGATACAGGATTGCTTTACGTTTCTCCAGAATATCGCTTCACCAGCAAGGGTGAACACTGCTCCCGACGTCGATTTTCTCGCGTCTCTATCAGACATAAAGTCTGAATCAGTGTATCCAAGTGGATTTAGTTCTGATCCTGAAAACACTAACATATAGTCTCTCGTTGAGAATGTTCTTCACTGCAGTCCAGTGAGCTATACCCGGGTTGGATTGGTATCTGCTAACAATTCCCACAGCGTAACAAATGTCTGGCCTAGTACACTGCATAACGTACATCAGACTTCCCACTGCTGAAGCATATGGTATTCGCCTCATTTCGTCTTGCTCTTCCGGAGAAGTAGGGCACTGTTTCCTGTTAAGGAATACTCCATGTCTGGTTGGTAAATTACCTCCCTTGGAGTTTGCCATTGCAAAACGATCAAGCACCTTATCAATGTAAGCTGCTTGCGATAAGGTTAAAAGCCTGTTAATGCGATCCCTAAAGATACGGATCCCAAGAACATAGCTGGCTTCTCCCATATCCTTCATTTGGAATTGCGTAGATAGCCACGCTTTCACGTCCAATAGCCTCTTCACACTGTTTCCAATGAGAAGAATATCGTCGACGTATAGAACAAGAAATCTCCACGGTTTCATCATTGAGTTTGTAAATGCAGGCCTCAGTGATGTTCTGTATGAATCCATAGGTCTTGATGGTCTCATCAAACCGTAGATTCCAGGATCTGGAAGCTTGTTTCAATCCATAAATGGATTTGAGTAATATGCAAACCTTCCCTTCTTGACCCTTCTGCATGAACCCTTTTGGTTGGTCCATATAGATGTTTTCGTCAATATACCCGTTCAGGAAGGCGGTTTTGATGTCCATCTGCCAAATCTCATAATTGAGACTACATGCTATGGCCATGAGAATCCGGATGGACTTCAGTGACTAGAGAGAAAGTTTCCTCGAAACTAATACCTTCTCTCTGGGTATAACCCCTTGCCACTATACTAGCTTCGAAGGTTTCAACCTTCCCGTCCATTCCTCTCTTCCTCTTGTATACCCACTTACAACCAATGGTTTTGAAGCCATCCAGTAAGTCTACAAGTTCCAGACTTGATTAGAATCCATTCACTCTATTTCTTGGTTCATGGCTTCCTACCATTCTCCCTAATCAGGATCCATCATAGCTTGCTTAAAGCCTATAGGATCTTCAACGCTAGTGTTTGTGACAGCTAGGTAAAATACCAACTGGGTGTGCTCATAGTGTTCGATCGGTCTTTTGAACTTCCCACTACGTCTGAGTACCCTTTGGTTCTGATTTTGGGACCGTGGTTTCCGCACTCTGATTATCAACATGCGCTGTTGATTGTGTAATTACTTTGTCATCTAACAATTCCTCCAGTAATATTTTACCTTGAGGTTTATAGTTTATTATAGAGTCATATTCCAAAAGAGTGGCTTATTGCTGAAAAACAATTACTCTCTTATATGATCATAAACAATATCTCGTTCGAGTCCCATTAAATGAATAATGAAAAATGATTCTTTCCCCTTAATCATTTCTAAAAGGTTTCTTATTCCTTCTTTCTAGAACACCTCAATGTGCTTGACGTGTGCAAGGAACCGTTGACTAACAGAGAATTAATTTCTCTTATAGGTGATCACAGAACTAAAAGTTCAGACTCACCACTTCAGAATAACTGAAGAGCCATTAGTGATTTATCGAATTTAAAATTCGATTCATGCAATAAATTTCTTGAACTCACATAAGTTCGAATTTATTTTGCATTCATACCTTTATCTTTGAATACTTGCCAATCATTAGATAAAGTATTCATATCCTTTTAAGTTTGTATAATGGACCACATACACTAAGTATGTACAAGCTTTATAGGAACTGTGGCTCTTTAGACCTTTTCTCATAAAATGGTCTTTTAATCATTTTAATCTTTAGACAAGATTCTCAAACAGGCAGGGAACTGACGAACAGTTCACGCATTGGTCCATCCTGTTTATCTCATCCAAATTAATATGACTATCATTTAGATGCCTTAGGTATGATCGATCACTTTCATAGTTAACCTTTTCTGGATTTCACATCCATATTATTCATTCATTATTTCATAATGGTTTGAGTTTGTTTATTTCACTTCTCCGGACAATCAATATAAACAACTAGATCATTTCATAATAATTTCATTATAATCTATAATGATAAAACTTTGTTCATATAAGTGGATATTTTAATTTCCACGTAAGTCACGGGTATAATAAATATTGTTCTTGAAAACAACAATTTATTATATTTAAACGACTTGCTCCCACTGAAATAATTATCCCATTACTTTGACTAACACAATCAATTTATGATTGTCTTCTAAATCCTGGATTCAGTCAAAGGTTTAAACCTTAACCAATCATTGACTTTGGGTTGGGCGATTATCTCATCTTTGTTCATTTCTTAGCCATTTCCCAAGTTCAAGAACTTTCGAATTACTCACTTGTAATATCGAGTGGAAATACCAGCTAAACACAAAAGATAATCAATAAGTGAACAAAATCACTTATTCAGACTTTTATTGTCTTGACATTAAATACACATCAGATTATTCTATATACATTTGGGATAGACATTTTAGACTGACATTGAAAAAGAAACTTATTAAACTTTCTTATAGGTAGAATGTTTTTGAAAAATATTTTGTTTGAAATAGTTACATGATGCAAACATGTTCTGGGAAAACGTTAAATAAACCCTTTAACTATTTCGTGATAATTTAACCGACTGTACACGCATCAGATTATTCTATATGTATTTGGGATAGACATTTTAGACTGACATTGAAAAAGAAACTTATTAAACTTTATTATAGGTAGAATGTTTTTGAAAAATATTTTGTTTGAAATAGTTACATGATGCAAACATGTTCTGGGAAAACGTTAAATAAACCCTTTAACTATTTCGTGATAATTTAACCGATTGTACACGACGTTGCCGTCCTTTGTGGCATGGTCACTCTAGGGTGACTCGCGGTATCAACCGTGTAGTTAGGTTAAACTAAGTTTTAGTCATAAACTTAATTAATATTCATAACAAGAACCACCAAAGTTCTCTATGATTATTAACCATCACCATAGACGGTCGGGAAGCACCAACTTCCGTGCAAGCTTAACCCATTATTTTTGGTTCTCGGGATCCTCTTGGAAACGTCGTCCTTAGGGAATGGTCACACTAGCGTGACTCGCGGTCCATTTCCAAGATTCCTCCGTCCCCATATTCTTTTAGAACTATCACGGTGTCAAACCTTCCACAAGCACACCTTCCTTGGGGAATGGACACACTAGGGTGACTCGAGGCGGTGTGCACTACAAGAAAACTGGTCTATAGCAGCGCCAATTGTCGTCACTATAAGTTACATTTAGCAACGACATTTTCTATAGCAGCGAAATGTCCTCGCTAATATGTCCTTGCTATAAATCCCTAACTATAGGTTAGATATAGCAAGGACCTTTTTGTCCTGGCAAATGATGTATTTATAGCAACGACTAATTCATCGCTAAAACCACAAGCAAATTTTGAATCCGCGTGCTTATAGCGACTACAATTTTTGAATTATCAAACTTATAGGGACGCCTAGTGTCGTCGCTATTGTGTATATAGTTTTTTTTTTAAAAAAAATTATGATCCGAATTTACTAAATAATTCATTATAATTATTAATAAATAAACACCAAATCCGGTTTGATATTAATAAAAACCCAAAAGGTCAAAAGTATACCAAAACCGTTAAGTTGAGAATACATACAAAACGGTTAAAAGTTCATTAGAGGCGTTAAGTAAAAAAAAACATAAAAAAAAGAAGTAAAAAATACCCTAATTACCATCTAAATTTTCAACATCCTCATCATTTCCTTCATCTTGTAGCGGGTTTGTCGACAATGGAGGTTGCGGTGGTTGTTGTCCCAGCATCGGTATTATCGGCAATGGAGCATCTGGGTTTGCAGCTAGGTGAGCTCGGAACATCACGTCCACGTTATGGATGAATGCATCGTAGCCCGGCCATGGAGGTGGAAGCGAGGGCGTCGGTGACGGGAGAGTTGAAGGTCTAACTTCAGAATTTGATTCCAAAACGTGAATTCCCTTAAGCATACGTCCACGACCCCTCTTGTAGCCTCGCCGTGTACCAAGAACCTTATCAAAAATCTCATCTTCGTTGACTTCTGTGACGGGGATGTTCTGCGTTTGAGAAACATTCTCTGCTTCCGACCTCAACTGATTCTACAATTTAGAATATATGTATAGATTAAACATAATACACATAAACAGAATATATTGAACCTACATAATCAGAAAACAGTAAACATATGCACATATATTGAACATAACATAATATATACATATATATTAGTAAATTCTTTTACTGTAAACTGCTAACAGAATATATATATATATATATATATATATATATATATATATATATACACATAATAATGTCAAAAGAACATAATCGTACTAAATATTGATATGTTACTTGTTTTTTTCTATGAAAAAAAAAACTTACATAGTTTTCTTCAACATCCTCCGTAACATAATCACCGTCAGGTTTCCTATAGGCATCTCCATAGTTTTCAATCGCGCTTGCCAATTTACCGGTAATAGGGTCCCTCTACAACAAGTACAATAATTGTGTTATAAAAATAAATTTATTAATGAAATCAAAGATTTAAAATTTTGAAACTTACTTTTGAATACCTATTGCACTAAAAGACTTGGATCCTTGGCGACTAACTGATATTTTCTTTCCTCGATTATTGCTATTAGTTGCTGATCGAGCTATATGCTCTGGCGTCGTGAAGAAATCCACCAATTTGTTCCAATCGCGTTCCGACATACGCGTTGGTGGGTTTCGTCTTGCCACTGACTCAGTTGTGTAACCACCGTTCTTCAAAAAGTGTTCTTTCTTTTTACCTTTTCTATTACTGTAGCTTCTCGCACAAATTGAGTCAATGCCTTTTTCGATCAATGTCCAGTCCAGTTGTGTCCGATCAATAATAAAATGGCTATACAGAAAGATTTCAATAATTTAAAAAAAATCATGAAAATTAATAAGACAGAGTAAAAATGAACTAGGTTACCTCGATCGCAGGCCAAATGTTGGTTTTGTGTACCGGAGGAACTTGTTCCCAACTCTCATGGTACATTGGACAATCACGCCCAACCGTATCACCAATAAGACGCACAAATTGTTTTTAGTACTCTCCAACAGGGTTATGCGTGCTATCTTCTTTCGTGAACTCAATAGGCAATAAACCTTTTTCATCTACTAATTTACGAAGATTCGCAGATCTAGAAATTGACCTTTTTTTTTAAAATTAAAGTGCTGCAATTAAAACATGTTATATGAGTGTTCGTATACTTCAAGAAAAAAAAATGTCACAAATGAAATACCTGACTCGCAAGGCGCCGGAACTCGGGACGGCTCTGGAGGGGGTTCACCACCACCATCTCCACCATGATTACTCGCAACTGAAGCAGACATAACTACATTGTAAAAATACAATATTAGACATACATAATTACCTAACACTTATAGATTACTAACTACCAAAATGCAAATTTTTTGCAATTATAACCTAAGAACTAAGCTAATATACCAATCACAGAACCAATACAAGCCTATGCAAACACAATTATGTAACAAAATAAATTATATCTCTTCAAACACACAATACCAATCACAATTAAATAAGGGCAGCGTGCTTGAGATGTCGAAGGCCAAGAAGTGAGCGAGAGATAGACCGGGCTGCAAGCTACATAACCTACACAAGTCTATGAAACACCTAAAACACAAAATTAATAACTTAAATAAGTAAATACAAGACCAAATAAACTCAACTAAACTAAGAAAACAAAGTTTACAGACCGAGGGAGAGAACACACTAGAAATCTCCAATAAAGTTTAGTGACTTAGAAGCACGATCAAAGGCCGAGCAGCAAGCAAAGTTCGATGCGGAAGCGAGTAAATCTCCAACAAAGCTTCCAAACACGAAAAACTCGGAATTAAAAACTGAAATTACTAAGCGCAAATTAGAGCTTCAAAACTGAAATTAGTAATATGAGAAATCGTATAAAAAAATCAATTAACTCTAACCTTGAAATCAATGGCGAGGGGTGAAAGCTAACGCACCTCCAACTTCGACTTTAAAACCATGATTAACAGAGCTAACATCAACCTTATGTTGAGCGTGATCGTGATTCGTACACACAACAATCACAAAAAGCTCTTTGTTCTTCTTATTCTTATAAATGAGATTCGGTTTTTCCCTCTTTACAACTTAAGAGCTTGCTCTGAGCAACTCTATGATTTCTTTTCTATTCTCTCTTTTCTCCTCTTTTTTCGATCCCCTTCTCTTCTCTTTTTCTTTTCTTTATATAGCCCAGTTTCGAAGCTCTTTGGTGTCCCATCGGCCCATTGTCCCAGGCTTCTGGCAAAAGGGGCCTGACTCGTTTCCTTTGCGTGTCCCGAATTTGCAGGGTTACCTTCGAGGTGGTACTATTAAATGCCCATCCCATCAAAGCTCTCAAGCATTAAATGCCCATCTCGTCGAAGCTTCTTGGCATTAAATGCCCGTCTCGTTCAAGCTCCTTGGCATTAAATGCCCGTCTCGTTGAAGCTCCTAAGCATTAAATACCCATCTTGTCGAAGCTTCTTGGCATTAAATACCCATCCTGACGAAGCTTCTTAGTATTAAATGCCCGTCTTGTCGAAACTCCTAAGCATTAAATGCCCATCCTATCGAAGCTCTTCGGCATTAAATGCCCGTCCTGTCGAAGCTTATGGACATTTAATGCCCATACTATCAGCCGTTGTCGGTTCTCCTACTCTCGTCAGTCTCATCTGTTCCTTTACCGGGTCTTGGAATCGCCGACTCGGAACATCGCTGGCCTCTGATGTCACCGACTCTGGGTATCGTCGATTCCGGACATTGCCGACTTTGGGCGTTGTCGGCCCTTAATACTATCGGCTCTGGGCGTTGTCAGCCCTCTGGCATCATCGACCTTCGGGTGTCGTCAACCTTCGGGTGTCGCCGACCTTCGGGTGTCACCGACCTTCGGGCGTCGTCGACCTTCGAAGGTGGACACTGTCGACTCTGGGAGTCGTCGGCCTTTGGCATTGTCGACTCTCGGGTCCGTTGGCTTCAACTTGGGGGTCGACTCTCCAAAGTATTCTGAATCGGATCTGACCTTAACAGTTAGTCCCCCATTTTATCTAGTGTTTCGTCACTGGGTAAAATAGAAGCTGGTCCCCCCCTTCGATTCTAGGTCTCATCGGTCCTTTTACTGTATTTGTTGAGCGTCGTCGATTTAGGCGTGTCGGTGATTCTGGGCGTCGTTCTACCTTCCTGACAAATTCTGACGTTGGGGCCCACTAGTACCTGCTTCGTAGGCTGCGCTTGCCTTGGGCAGGTGAAGCGTCATTTCTCATTAAGAGGGACTGCGTACACTCGAGTGTTTTCGGGATACGCAACGATCTTTTCATCCGACCATTGCTTTGTCATTCGCCTCCACATCAAGGCCGTTGGATCAATTCACACCCCTTTGCTTACCCTTGTAACCGTTTGAGTGCTTTATAAATTCCTTTTTCGCCATTTTCGTCATTTTTCTCCTCATTTGCTCTTCTATTCTTTGCTTTTGTCGTCGCCTGCGTTCCTAAGTTTCCCAATTTCCGGTTATCTTGGTTGCTATTTTTCTTCCTGATCACGTTATGGTGGCTCCCGGAACAATCTTTCTGACCAAGTCTCCTCCCTCGACTCTGAAGGAAGAGGCTCTTGCAACCGTGAGACGCAAGTATTTTATGCGGGAGAATGTCTATGCCAGGCTCCCGATCGACGACGAACTGGCTAACAAACCCCCAGAGAGTTGCGTCTGCCTTTACGAGGCCTTCTTCCGACACGTCGGCCTCCATCTTCCGATGCCCAACATCATGCTCGCCTTCCTCTATGCCTTCAAATTGTCGATTACCCAAGTAGGGCCCAACGTCCTCTGCCTCCTTTTGAGCACTCTGGTTATCGCCCGTGAACAGGGGGTGGAACTTTCTTTGGAGGATCTTATGCGTCTCTATGGCGTTACCCGGAATCCTCGCAACCTCGGTCGGTTTATGTTGACACACCGGCATCGGGAGCATGTCGTGCTGAATACGCCGAGTAAGGAGTACTCATGGGAGCACAAGTACTTCTTTCTTCGGGTAAGTGTTCGTACCTTCGGCCCTTACCACGCCGATCTTCCTCAGGAGTGGGCCGTCGATGTACCGAAGTATTCACCTCCGAGCGACGACGATCGCTTTCAGGAGTTACGCCTGGCCCTTCTGGCCAACCCTAAGCGGGATTGGTCCAATGATTTCACCGAGAATCGGATCATTCAATCCGGTGTTTTTCAGGAGACGATGATTCTTGGTCCTCCTCCAGCGTCGCTTCTTCCGGAGGGCTTCTCCCGTGTAGTGGTGCCCGAAGATCCGACCGCGCCGAAGCCTAAAGCGTCGAAGAAGAAGAAGAGGAAAGAGGAGGCTAGGGAGGATTTTGTTGATCCCCCCGTTGATGAGGATTCCTTTCCAATGCCGTCACCCTCGGGGAAGCGGCCGGTCGAGGGGTCGACCGAGGCCCCTCTTCCAAAAAGGAGCAGAAAAGTCCACCCCTCGGTCATGCCTTTCAGCGCCGACTCGCGTCGGATGGGTGCTTCTTCAACGGCCCGGCAGAGCGATGAAGCAACCCCTGCCTCCGCCCGGAGAGAGAGAGCCGATTTTATCGATTCTCCTACGGCCCGGCAGAGCGGCGAAGCAACCCCTGCCTCCGCCCGGAGAGAGAGAGCCGATTTTGTCGATTCTCCTACGGCCCGGCAGAGCGGCGAAGCAACCCCCGCCTCCGCCCGGAGAGAGAGAGCCGATTTTTTCGATTCTCCTATCTCACTGTCTCCTCGGCCGGAGGCGTCCTTGCCCTCGGCTTTAGATGAAACCCCCGAGCCTCGCTCTCGGGGGGGGAGGGTGATGCCGAAACTTGACACTTGGTGCCGTCCCCGGTGCAGGAGAGGATCTCCCTGACGCCGACCAACGAGCCTCCCCCCCGTTTGGATCTTCCGTCGGCGGCCGTTCCTGCTACCACCGATCTTTCCCCCCACCGACGAGACCGGGGGAATCAAGCTGCCGGCGGAGACCCTCCTTGACGACGTCGTCGTCCTTTCTCCGGACACATCAGTCGAAGCTCTTGCTTCCGGGGCCCTTGTCGCCGAATCGGCTCTTGCCGCGCCGGCCGCTACAGAAGCCGCGCCGGCGTCTTTGGATGCTCCGACTCTACCGTCGGTGAGGTCTCCTTCTTCCTCGTCGTTTTCTTCTGTTCCTCCTTCCTCGCTTTTCCGTGAGAAGGCTACTACTTCTCAGCTTTCGGCCCGCCTCCCTCCTCTCCCTTCTGGTGATTCGTCCTGGGAGGACTTGGAAAGTTATTCTATCGCAGTTTGCGACGGCTTGACCATGGGGCCTGCGGGAACCCGTCCCTGCGCTGATCCTTCCGACCAGTTTCTGGGCTATCCCGCTTTCGTCGGGAGCGTCCTCCGGAGCGTCGCCTGTGCCAATGATATGCTTGCTTCGGCACTGAAGGTCGAGCGGGAGGTTGAGGAGGAAAAACACGCGCTCGAGGATAAACTCGCTGAGTCCGAGCGTTTATCCGAATTGGCCCGTTTCAACGAGCGGCAAGTTCGTAAGGAGGTCGACGACCTGCGTGCCCGGCTCAAAATAGCGACGGCCGCAGTGGGAGAGATAAGCTCCAAGCTTGATGCCAGTGAGGCTAAGCTTAAGGAGCAAGAGCGGCTCGTCGATGCCGGGGAAAAACAGGTTGCCGAGGAGCGGAAGCGCTACGGCTCGGTCGAGGAAAATCTTGGGGGGGCTTTGCGAACTACGTCCGATCGTGTATTCCGCGCCGCTGAAGCCGTGGGGTTACCGCCATCCGAGAAGGATCATCTCGTGTCCCGGGTCAACGAGCTTGTTTCCCAGTTCGGTCGGGTTCAATCTGCTCTTCATACCGCCACCGAGGAGCGGGAATCGGCGGAGGCGGAGATAATCGAGGAGAAGCACGGCCGGTTGAGCCTGTTCAAGAGTGCTTCGACGAAGCTCGGTCGCTTGCGGGAGAGGTTCGAGGCCCTGGATGAGTCCATCGACACCCACCGTCTTTTTGCTGTTTGTCGGGCCAATATCTTCTTGGTCGAGTGCCTTCCTGCTGGGGCAACAGTCAGAGATCTGAGGGCCCGCCTCCCCCGGTGGTATGCTCTTCGGGAGAAGTATACTGCCGAGGTGCAGGAGTTGGAGCAGAGAGCTGCCGAGGATCCCGACTCTCCTCCTCTTTCTCCCCACGACCCTCCGAGCCTCGACGATCGGCGACTGGCTTTGCTGGATAATGCTGCCCCGACCAAGGTTGCCCCGACCGAGCCGGAGCATACTGAGGAGCAGGAGGCGTTGCCCGTGCTGATTGGAGATCGAGGGGCTTTGTCTGCTTCGGCCCCGGAGCGGGCCCAGCTTCCTTCGATCGAAGGACAACAGACGCCCGACCCTTCCCAAGGCGCTGCCCGAGATATGGTAGAGGTCGTCGATCCTGTTGTATAGTTTTGGGCATCGACCCTTAGTTTGTAATTTTGCCGTCCCGGCGCCCCTTTGGTTTTAATGAACATGAAAATTTTGTTGATGCTGTGTCCTCGGTTGTTTTTTTTTCTTCCCTTTTTGTTGATGTTGTATCCTCAGTTGTGTTAACCTTCGATTCGCAGGGCCGGTGCGGGTTTGTTGGCTCCCCTTTGGTGCCTTCCCTTCGTATGCGAGAATGGTTTCCGGATCGGGATCCAGAACACTTAGCTTTCATAGATATTTTTGTGGACGATGTTATTCGTCGGTTCCGTCGAGCCAACCGTCGTCGGCGTGGCCGTTGTCTGGACTTGTAGCTTGTAGTGAATCCTTGGGTGTCGTTGGATATTTGCATATATCCGCCTCCCCCCCTTTTTTATTTTATTTGTTTTTTATTTGTTTTTGTGGTGTGAGGGAGACTTGTAACCGACTTGTAAATAATAAGATTATATTTGTATACCAAGCACTAACCGGTTGTGTCGGCCTTGAAGTGGCATCGGCAAGTATGCATCGTGCTTCGGCGTTATGCCGACTTGTATAGGCATCGCGCCTCGGCATTGCGCCGATTAGTATAAGCGTCGCGCCTCGGCATTGCGCCGAGTAGTATAGGCATTGCGCCTCGGCATTGCGCCGACTAGTGTAGGCATCGCGCCTCGGCATTGCGCTGACTAGTATAGGTGGTGGGGGGTGCTGGGCTTGCCGGGGCCTCCGAGTAGTTTCCGGCACTCCTCCGTGGCATTGCGCCGAATATTAGTGGCATTGCGCCGACTATTATTGGCATTGCGCCGACTCTTAGTGGCATTGCGCCGACTCTTAGTGGCATTGCGCCGACTATTATTGGCATTGCGCCGACTTTTAGTGGCATTGCGCCGACTATTCTGACTAGTAGTGATTGACAAAAGTGTTTTATTCATACGTATAAGTAGCTTACAGGGTGTACTCGCTGGCCATTGCCACTATTGATAATATTTCTTCAGGTGTTTTATGTTCCAGCTGCTTATCACCTTGTTGCCGTTGGTGTCCGTGAGCTTGTAGACGCCTGGTTTGATGATCTTTGTGACCGTGTACGGACCTTCCCAATTGTGACCGAGTTTGCCTGCGTTGATCTCTGCAGTGTTCTGGAAGGTTCGGCGGAGGACCAGTTCTCCTTCTTTGAATCGCCGTGGCTGAACCTTCTTGTTGTAGTGTCGGGTGATGATGTTTTGGTAATTGGTGATGTGCACGCTTGCTTGCTCTTGTGTTTCGTCGATGTGATCGAGGTAGTGTCGTAGATTTTCGCCGTTCACCCCTTCGTCATGCGGGGTTGTTGCCCGTCGGAGGCTTAGGATGCCTGCCTCAGCCGAGGCCATTGCTACGACACCGAATGCCAGTGCGAAGGGGGATTCCCCTGTTGCGGAGTGGGGTGTAGTCCTATATGCCCACAGTACTCCGGGCAGCTCTTCGGCCCACATTCCTTTCTTTGTGTCGAGCCTTTTCTTGATGGCGTCGATAATTGTTCTATTGACTGCTTCGGCGTTTCCGTTACCCTGCGGGTACCGAGGTGTCGAAGTGTTTAGTTTTACCCTTCATCTTGTGCAGAAGTTTCGGAAGCGCTTGGAGATGAACTGCGATCCGTTGTCGGCGATTATCTCCTTCGGTAGCCCGAACCGGGTGAATATGTTTTTCCAGATGTAACTTTCGACGTCGACGTCCCTAATGTTGGCATAGGATTCGGCTTCTGTCCACTTGGTGAAAAAATCTGTTACTACCAACATGAAGCGTTTCTGCCTTCTCCCGATAGTAATAGGCCCGATGATGTCCATCGACCATTTCATGAATGGGTATGGGACGGAAATCATCGAGAGTTCCTCCGCGGGGCAGTTGATGGAGGGGGCGTGGCGTTGGCACCTGCTGCACCGCCGAGCGTGGTTGTTACAGTCGATGACCATGGTTGCCCAAAAGTAACCTTGTCTCTTAACTTTTCGGAGGAGGGATCGACCTCCGGCGTGGTTCCCACACTCCCCCTCGTGTACTTCCCGCAATACGTGCTCCGCTTCGTTCCTCCCGAGGCATCTCAAGTAGGGCCCGACGAAGCTACGCCTGTACAGCTTCTGTTGCAAAATGACATAGCGCGAGCTCCTCGTCCTGACTTTCCGGGCCTCCTGGCGGTCGTTTGGTACCGTGCCATCGAGGATGTACTCGACGAGCGGCGTTCGCTAGTCACTTTCACCGTCATCGCTTATTACGTCATGCTCTTCGGCGGCCTCATCCTGATCTTCGTCGTCGATTGTTAGTATTCCCACGGCGCTCGATGGTTCGTTCAGTTTTTCCTTTTTTCTTCCGAGGTCGTCGACCCTCGGGATGCTTGGTCTCTCAATTATCTCTACCGAGACCGTTCGCGGTGTTTCGATCTCCGTCGTTGATCCTAGTCCGGCCAGTGCGTCGGCGAAGGCGTTGTCCCCCCTCGTCACTTGGGTGAGACTGAAATGTGCGAATTTCCTGGAAAGCTCTTCGACCACCCGGGCGTAGGCTTCCATTCTTTCGTCGTGTCGTTCATATTCTCCGTTGACTTGGTTGACCACTAGTTGGGAATCCGAGAATGCTTTGACGTTCTTGACCCCAATGACTTGGGCCGATTCCATCCCTGCGATGAGCGCTTCGTATTCTGCTTCATTGTTAGTGGCGCGGAACTCGAGACGGCAAGCTTTTTCAACGATTGCCCCGGCTGGGGAAACCAACCTGATCCCGACGCCCGAACCTTGAGCTGTCGCGGATCCGTCAACGTATAGCCTCTATGCTCTGTCGTCATCACCGAGCTCCGCCCCGTCGGTGGGAAGTTCGATCAAAAAATCGGCTAGGACTTAGGATTTGAGGCTTGTGCGGATTCGGTACTTTATATCGTATGCGCCCAATCGGATTGACCATTTCGTCAGCCTTCCCGACTGGTTCGGATTGTGGATGATGGCGCGGATCAGTCGTTCGGTCATGACAACGATCGAGTGGGCCTGGAAGTGGTGCCGCAGCTTTACCGATGCTTCGAAGACGGCCAGAGCTAACTTTTCCGTCTGTGGGTATCTTGTTTCGGCCTCAAGGAGCTTACGGCTTATGTAGGAGATGGGCTTTTGTTCCCCTTTATCTACTCGGACAAGTACCCCACTGATTGCCCCGTCTGACACTGCTGCGTACAGAAACAAAGGTTCCCCGAGGATTGGGTTTGTCATTATCGGGGGTGATGAGAGATATTTTTTGAGCTCTTGGAACGCCTTCTTGCAATCTTCGGTCCAATCAAACTTCTTGTTTTTTTCTCAAGAGCTAAAAAAAGGGGAGTCCCTTGTCGGTCTAGCGCGAGATAAACCTATTCAAGGCGGCGATCCTTCCTGTAAGCTTTTGGACCTCTTGCTTATTTTGGGGGGTGGGCATGCCCTGGATCGCATCGAGTTGGTCGGGGTCGGCTTCGATTCCCCGGCGTGTGATTAAGTGTCCGAGGAATTTCCCCGATGCTACCCCAAAAGTGCATTTAGCGGGATTGAGCTTCATCCCGTGCCGGTTGAGGATCTCGAAGCATTTTCCCAGGTCTTCGATGTGTGTCACTGCCCTCGAAGTTTTGACCACCATGTCGTCGATGTAAACTTCCATCATTTCGCCGATCTGGTCGCCGAACATTTTAGTCACCAACTGTTGATAGGTTGCCCCGGCGTTCTTCAACCCGAATGGCATCACCTTGTAGCAGTAGGTTCCCCTTTCGCTGATGAAAGCGGTCTTTTCTTCGTCTTCCGGATGCATCCTGATTTGGTTGTATCCTGAGTAGGCGTCCAGAAAGCTTAGTAACTCGTACCCGTGGGCCGCCTCGACGAGCCGGTCGATGTGTGGCATGGGAAAGCTGTCTTTTGGACATGCTTTATTGAGATCCGTGTAGTCTACGCACACCCGCCACTTGCCGCTCTTCTTTTTTACGGCGACGGTGTTTGCCAACCACTCGGGGTACCTGACTTCCCTAATGGATCCCGTTGATAGCAATCTGTCGACCTCATTGTTGATTATCCTGTTTCGATCGGGCGCCGTCTTTCATCTTTTTTGCTTGACGGGGCGGTGGCTCGGATCGGCATTGAGCTGGTGCGCCATTACCGATGGGTCGATCCCGGGCATGTCCTCGTGGGACCATGCGAAAGTTTTCAAGTTCTTCTTTAGGAACTGTACCAGCTGTTGTTTTAAGTCTGACTCGAGACCCATCCCTATGCCGATGGTCCGGAGTGGGTCGTCGTCATCAATGTGGACCTGCTCTACTATCTCCAGGATTGGTCGTTCCACCGCCATGCCTTCATTGCCGCCGTTGCCTTGCTCGGTTGGTCCCTCTTGCACCTTGTCCCCGCCGCTGCCTTCCTTTCTTTCTGCGATCCCGGGCAGCGACGCTGATTGCTATGCTCGGCCCTTTCTCCGCTGCTCTTCCTCTTGCGCTGTCGATCGGTAGCTCATCAGGTAGCAAGCCCTGTAGGCGTTCCTGTTTCCCCTTATTTCCTCCACCCGCCCCTCTCGGCCAGGGAATTTGATGGATTGGTGATAAGTCAAGGGGACGGCTTTCATAGAGTGAATCCAAGGTCGTCCGAGGATCATGTTGAAGATGGACGGGCAATCGAGCACCATAAGCGTAGTCATCTTGTTGACGTTCCCGGCGCATACTAGCAGGTCGATCGTCCCGAGGGAAGTGGCGATATCCCCGTTGAAACCGGAGACGCTTCGCGGCTTTCCTTGGAACTCAATTCCCTCGATATCCATTTTCTTGAGGGCGTCGTAGAAAACGACGTCTACCGAGCTTCCGTTATCGATGAGGATTCGGTCGACGTCGCAATTACCCACACCTAATGATAGGACCAGTGCGTCATCGTGCAAGTCGGCGCAAGCTTCGTCCTCGACAAAAACTATCTCTGTCCTCGTCCCGAGCATCGTGGTATCTTCTTGGGCGTACTTTTTTGCTCTTCTTTGGTGAGCCTTGATGCTATTGACGGAGTCATCGCACAGGTACGAGCCTCCCATGATAATTTCTATTCTTTTCCTTGTCCTTGGGGTCTCGTCGGCGTGTTGATCGGTGCGCTGAGTCGTTGCCCGATTAGTGGTTGGACTCCTTTGCCACCGGGGCCTGTCATTTCCTTCGCCTCCCCCTGGTTCCTCCCGCTGGTACTGTCGTCGGGAGCTTCCCCACTGCCCAGGGGGATTCCCTAGATCGATGTCCGGTATTTCCCCTCGTGCGTACTTCTCGGCCAGCCTTCTTTTCAACATGGCGCATTCCTCGGTAGAATGTCCTTTGAAATTGTGGAAGGTACAGAATTTGTTTGGGTCCTTGGGCCACGCTCTTCACTCGTAGCCTCCCTGTCCTCCTCCGCGGTCTTTTGTTTCGTCGACCTGGTAAACCGCCCGCTTCGGGGTTTCCCAAGCACGCTGCTGATTTGAGGCTCGTCCGTCTTCCTCCCCTCGCTTTGTCTTGGTCGACGGATTATCTCCTTTGTGCCTGTCCTCCTTCTTCTCCGGTTGCTTGCCATTGCCTCTCGACTCGTACTTCTTCGTCAATGCCGATTTCTCCTCCTCCATTTGCATGAACACGGATGCTCTGTGAAGAGCGTCCTCGATCATCGAGGGACGTGTTTTGATTATCTCGTCTCGGAAGGGTGCTCTGAACCACAACGTGTGCTTCAGTGCTTGGATGGCGACGCCGTCGTCTAGCCCGGAGACTCGGGCCATGACTTCTTTGAATATCCCGATGAATTTTCGGAGGGTTTCTCCCTCGTCTTGTTCCAGCAGCCAAAGGTCGGTGATATTTACCTCGCTTTGCACGTACATTGAGTAGTGGCGTAGGAAATGGGAGACAAGGTGGTCGAAAAAGCTGACAGAGTTGGGCTGAAGTTTTGCGAACGATTCCAGCGCCGGTCCTTGCAGGCTGTCGATGAATAGGTGGCATAAGATGGCCTCTCGCTCCTATCCTCGCGAGTTTATCTGCCCTATTGCGATTCAAACGGCTTTTACGTGCGCGTTCGGGTCCGTCGTCCCTTTGTATGAAGCGGGTCTGATTTTGGGCATCTTGTCAATTCTAACGCCGCTGATATGCGGGGAGAAAGGCGTTTGCCTGGACTCCTCGACCAGCCTATCGATCTTCGGGGCCGCGCTCGTGGCCTTATGCATCTGCGACGTTAAGTACCGCATCCTCGAAGTTAACTCGAGAAGCGCTCTGTTGACGCGCTCCTTGATCCTTGCTTCGATTTCATCCGTCGTTACGCTATGTTGGTGTTGTTCCGCCACTTGGCCCGTAGATACGTAGGTTCTGATGGGCATCTGTGGTGGTGCTTCTGGTCGCGTCTCTGGTTGCACGGGTCTGCGTTCGTCGTTCCCGGGCGTTGTACCTTCGGGGGATGAGAACAGAGCCCTGCTGATACCTGCTCGCGACGCCATCCGATCTTCTGCGTCTCTGCCTGTCTCTCCCCCGGGGGCCGATGTTCCTGCGGTCAGGTTTTGCGGGGATCTCCGCCTCACCTCATCGGCTGCGTGGTCCAGGAGGGAAGTGAGTTGCTGATTCCTTGTCGCCGTTTCTTCCAGCTGTCGCCTAAGCTCTTTCACAGTGGCCTGACTGGTTATTGTGCTTCTGTTGGTCGCTTCGTCTCCCTGAACCGCCAAGCGTTCTCCGCCATGGTTCTCGTCACTGTCCGTCATTTTTTTGGGCTCCTAGTTGCGTTATAGAGAAACACTGAGCCCCTCGGTGGGCACCAAACTGTTGAGCGTGATTCGTACACACAACAATCACAAAAGATCTTTGTTCTTCTTGTTCTCATAAATGAGATTCGGTTTTTCCCTCTTTACAACTTAAGAGCTTGCTCTGAGCAACTCTATGATTTCTTTTCTATTCTCTCTTTTCTCCTCTTTTTTCGATCCCCTTCTCTTCTCTTTTTCTTTCCTTTATATAGCCCACCTCCGAAGCTCTTTGGTGTCCCATCGGCCCATTGTCCCAAGCTTCTGGCAAAAGGGGCCTGACTCGTTTCCTTTGCGTGTCCCAAATTTGCGGGGTTACCTTCGAGGTGGTACTATTAAATGCCCATCTCAGGCATTAAATGCCCATCCTGTCGAAGCTTCTTGGCATTAAATACCCATCTTGTCGAAGCTTCTAGGCATTAAATGCCCGTCTTGTCGAAACTCCTAAGCATTAAATGCCCATCATATCGAAGCTCTTCGGCATTAAATGCCCGTCCTGTCGAAGCTTATGGACATTTAATGCCCATCCTATCAGCCGTTGTCGATTCTCCTACTCTTGTCAGTCTCATATGTTCCTTTACAGGGTCTTGGAATCGCCGACTCGGAACATCGCTGGCCTCTGATGTCACCGACTCTGGGTATCGTCGATTCCGGACATTGCCGACTTCGGGCGTTGTCGGCCCTTAATACTATCGGCTCTGGGCGTTGTCGGCCCTCGGGCATCATCGACCTTCGGGTGTCTTCGACAAATAATAAACACTTTTACATTTACTCTTTATTATTTATATATATCCTATATAGACATATTAATAATGATCTAAACATAGGCACTATGTTTGAGGGTTATGAAAATAGGTTATAACAAATTATATCTATGATGAATATTTATAATCTTATGTTAATGACACTTATTTTCTAAGAATTGTCATTAAACATTTTAATGCCCATTAATTATTATTTAGGGCCTTCTTCTCTCCGGATGCTTGGCATCTCCACCGTCTCCACCGTGACCGACCTCAGTTCACCGACTTCAGTCGTCGAGCCCAGGCCTGCCAGTGCGTCGGCGTGGGTGTTGTCTCCTCGCGTCACCTGCGTCAGGATGAAGTAGTCGAACTTCCTCGAGAGAGTATCGACCACTCCTGCGTAAGCCTCCATTCGTTCGTCATTCTTCTCGTATTCCCCGTTCACTTGCTTTACCACCAGCTGCGAATCTGAGAAAGCGTGCAAGTTCTTTGCTCCGATCGCTAAGGATGATTGCATCCCGATGATGAGCGCTTCATACTCTGACTCGTTGTTGGTGGAGCGATAGGCGAGGCGACAAGCTTTTTCTATCACGTCTCCCATAGGGGAGACGATTCTGATCCCTACTCCAGATCCTTGTGCTGTTGCGGATCAATCGACTTGTAGCTTCCAGATGCCGGCTTCGTTGCTCGGGTCCACGGGCTCCCTTGGTAACTCAATGAGGAAATCAGCGAGCACTTGAGATTTGAGGCTCGTCCGAAGCCTGTACTCAATATCATATGCTCCCAGTTTTATAGACCACTTCGTGATCCTCCCCGACTGGCTCGGGCCGTGGATGATAGTACGGTTTGGTCTGTCGGTCATGACGACGATGGTGTGGGCTTGGAAGTGATGCTTCAATCTCTCCGACGCATCGTATACTGCCAAAGCGAGCTTCTCGGTTTGAGGGTATCTTGTCTCGGCATCGAGGAGCTTCCTGCTGATGTAGGAAACTGGCTTCTGCTCCCCATCCTCCTCTCGTACAAGTACCGAGCTGATTGCGTGGTCGGACACGGCGATGTATAAGTACAAAGGTTCCCCCGGCTTTGGCTTTGTCATGATGGGCGACGACGATAGATAGGATTTCAACGCCTGGAAAGCCTCCTCGCATTTCTCGGTCCACTCAAACTTCTTGTTCTTTCTTAGTAGTTCGTAGAAAATGAGAGTCTTGTCGGCCGATCGTGCGATAACCCGGTTCAGAGCAGCGATCCTCCCGGTCAATCTCTGAATCTCTCGTCGATTTCGGGGCGAGGGCATGCTCTTGATTGCCTCAATCTGTTCGGGGTCGGCTTCGACCCCTCGCCGAGTGACCATGTGGCCCAAGAACTTTCCCGATGACATACCGAAAGTGCACTTGGTGGGGTTCAGCTTCATCCCGTGCTGATTCAGAATCTCAAAACACTCCTCCATGTGCTCGATGTGCGCCGCCGCCTTCAAGGATTTAACGACCATATCGTCGATGTATACCTCCATGCTCTTCCCGATCAGCCTGTGGAACATCATTGTCACCAGCCTCTGGTAAGTTGCTCCGGCGTTCTTCAATCCAAAGGGCATGACTCTGTAGCAGTACGTGCCCCTCTTGCTGATGAAAGCAGTCTTCTCTTCGTCTTCCGGATGCATCCTTATTTGGTGGTACCCGGAGTAAGCGTTCATAAAGCTGAGAAGTTCGTAGCCGTGGGTGGCCTCGACGAGGCGATCTATATGCGGCATCGGGACACTGTCTTTCGTGCAGGCTCGGTTGAGGTCGGTGAAGTCCACACACACTCGCCATTTGCCGTTCTTCTTTTTTACGACGACTGTGTTGGCCAGCCACTCGGGATATTTTACCTCTCGAATGGTCCCCATCGAGAGCAGCTTATCTACCTCGTCGTTGATGATCTTGTTCCTGTCGGGGGCCATTTTCCTCCTCTTTTGTACGACGGGCTTGTGCCTCGGATCGGTGTTGAGGCAATGAGCTGTCACCGAAGGGTCGATCCCCGGCATGTCTTCATGAGACCAAGCGAAACTTCCACGATTCCTCTTTAGGAACTCGACTAGTCGTGCTTTGATATCCGGGTCGAGCTCCGCGCCTATACCGACGGTCCAAGTAGGGTCGGACTCGTCGATGCAGACTCGCTCTACCTCTTCAATCTGCGCTCCCCCTTTTCTTTCCTCGGCATTCTGTGCCTCGACGTCTTCCGTACTAAGTACCCTGGCTGTCCTATCGGCGCTTTTCCTCCGCCCCTTCCTTCGCCCTGGAATTCTTGGGGCAGGCGCCGCTAATTGCTATAAACCGGCCGGTTCACCCTTCTCCGTCTGCTTGATTCCCTTTTCGGCAGCCATCGACTTGTGGTGCATCATGTAGCAGGTTCGGTACGCGTCCCTGCTCCCTTTGAGTTCCTCGATTTCTCCTTCCCTTTTCCTCGGGAATTTTATGCTTTGATGGTAAGTCGATGGCACGGCTCTTATGGAGTGGATCCAAGGTCTCCCAAGGATAATGTTGAAGTGTGACGGGACATTTAGCACCATAAACTCCGTCATCCGGTTGACGTTCCCTGCGCAGACCGGGAGGTGGACTGTCCCTATCGAGATGGCGACGTCCCCGTTGAAACCCGATACCTTGCGGGGGCGTCCCCCGATCGCGAGTCCCTCGATACCCATCTTCATCAAGCACTCATAGAAAATGACGTCGACCGAGCTTCCGTTGTCAACGAGGATGCGGCAAACCTCGCAACCACCGATGTTGAGTTCGAGGACCAGAGCGTCGTCGTGCATATCAGCACAGTCCTCGTCCTCCACGAACTCTATCCTCGCGCCTGTGGCGCCCATCTTCACGTCTCCTTGGCCGTGCTCCTTCCCCCTTCGCTGATAAGCTTTGATGTTGTTGACCGAATCTTCGCAGAACCGCGATCCGCCCATGATCACCTCGATTCTCGTTCTCGAGGCCGGTCGGTCTCCCTCGTCGTGCCTTGCCGGTGGCGGCTCGATCGCCAGGTTTCTTTTAGCCCCGTCTCGATCGTTTCCCTCGTTGTGCGCAGGTCCTTCTTGCTGGCCTTGCTATGCCCTGTTACCGTTATTCCAAGGCACGGAAGGTTTGTACGTGAGGTCTTTGATCTCCCTCAGCACGTATCTTCTCTGGAGCTCCTTCTTCAGCATGGCGCAATCTTCAATGGCATGGCCATTATAGTTGTGGTAAGTGCAGAACTTACTCATATCCTTCGGCCAAAACTTTGTTCTGAAGCCTCCTCGGCCTCCCGAGAAGCCCCCTCGGCTTCCAGACCCCGAGAATCCCCCTCGGTTTCCAGAAAATCCTCCTCGGTCTTCGGAGAATCCTCCTCGATTCCCCGATTACCCTCCTCGATCATCAGAGAATCTTCCTCGGTCCTCCGAGAATCCTCCTCGATCATCAGAGAATCTTCCTCGGTCCTCCGAGGATCCTCCTCGGTGCTGGTTTCCCCGATTATAGTCGCGGTCCTTGTGCTCGTCCACCTGATAGACTTCTTGCCTCGGAGCTTCCCGACCTCGTCGCTCGTTGGAATTCCTTCGATCTTCTTCTCCCTTCCTCGCTCTGGATGACGGGGCGTCTCCTCCGTCCCCGTTCTCCCTTTTTCCGTGCTGCTTTCCTTTGCTTCCACCTTCGTGGATCTTCCTCTGGGCTAGGGTCTCTTCCTCTATTTCCATGAAGAGCGTCGCCCTGTGGAGTGCGTCCTCGATCGACGATGGGCGCATTTTTATCAACTCCTCGCGGAAAGGAGCCAAATACCACAGTCCATGCTTCAACGCCTGGATTGCGACGATGCTATCGAGCCCCTGGATTCTGACCATGACGTCCTTGAATTTTCTGACGTACTGTCGGAGAGTTTCTTCTCGCCCTTGTGAGAGGTTCCACAGGGTCGTGACGGTCGCCTCGTTCTGCACGTACATTGAGTAGTGCCGCAAAAAGCACGCGACGAGCTCATCGGAGTCGCCGATGGATTGTGATGGTAGCTTTGCGAACCAGTCGCTCGCCGGGCCTTGTAAGCTTTCGACAAAGAGATGACACAGGATAGCCTCTAGCTTCGCCTCCTCGCCGCCTATACGCTCCGTAGCGATCCGGAACGACTTCACGTGGGTGTTTGGATCTGAAGTTCCCCTGTACGCTGCGGATTTTTGCCGAGAAAGGAGTCACTCTGGCCTCCCTGACCAACCTGTCGATCTCGGGTGCCGCGCTCGTGGCCTTATGCACCTGTGAGGCCACGTGCCCCATATTTGCCTCCATGCTCGAGGATATTTCCCTCATCGCTCTCCGGACCTCCTCCTGGATCGTCTCTGCTATGGTGGTTGCCAAGCCTCCCGGCGGGTTCGTCGTATTCGCCGGTGTCACACCGGCAGCGTTGAAAAGATCCCTATTGATTGGTGGCACTTGAGGCGTCAGGTTACCTTGCTCCCCCTCGGCTATGATTCCACCCCCTCCCCGAGCTGAAGATCCCGCGATTGTGCTCTCCAGACCTTCCCTTCTTTGACTCGCGCGCTCCAGAAGGGCAGTAAGTCGTCCGTTCCGCTCCTCCTGCTCTTCCGCCTTCCTGGCCGCCTCCTCGGCCATCCTTGTTGCCTCCATCACTCTCGCGTTGGCTTCGGCCAACTGCCGCTGGAGTCTCTCCATGGCTGGGACTTCGTCCCCTTCTATACTGATGATGGTGTCGCTTGACGACATCTCCCTCCCTCAAATTCCTGGCTGTGAGTTAGAAAGAAAACAAAGCCCCTCGGTGGGCGCCAACCTGTAGAGGGCGATTTTCACCGCCCTTTTCCAGTCACAAAAATAATCACCAAATGACAAATAAACAACAATAATCAGTGAATATCTTTGTTTTATTATATTTTCCGAAATGAGCTCGGTTTTCTTCCGTTGAATAGTTGGACAGATGAAGGATCATGAACCAAAGGCTTTCCCTATTTCCTTAGCCTTTCTATTACAAGATCTCTCTCTCTCTTTTCCGGGCCTTTTTTCTCTATTTTTCCGAACCTTTACAAATGAGGCTTATCTTGCCTTTTATAGAGTCTACATTACATTCCCCTCGCGTCTTTCTTGCCTTTTTCCCTCTTTAATCATTCGCTTCCTGACGTGATTTGAGGGAAGCATGGTTAATCCATGCTTTATGTCCCTTCCGAGCAGACTGCCCTTATAGGTAGGTGAGCCTCATTAAATGCGCATCTCGTCAGCTGTCATTCGGCCCTGCAAGCCTCGTCGCTGGTGCTTCTCATCGAGTGAGTAGGTCGGCTTCATTAAATGCACGTCTCGTCAATGGTCATTCGGCTCTGCATAAACCATCATGACGAAATTCCTCGTCAAGTATGATGGGACACTTCATCGCAGTTTGCTTTCATGTGGCTGTGCCTCCTCGCGGTCGAACTTCCTCGGGGATAATCTTCCTTGGGGATAATTCCCCTCGGGTGATGAACTTCCTCGCCTCCCCTCATGTCGTTTATGGACAAAACGACATGAGTTGTGTTGAGGATGGATTTGACCAAATCTGACCTTAACAATAATAACTACCAATAATGAATATTTAAATTTAAATATTCATTATTGGTTATTAAATATTCATTATTAGTTATTATTGAAAAATAATTTAATAATTAAAAAAATTAGAAAAATAATATTTTTTAAATTATTTAAAAAATAATAATTAGGTTGGATGCCACGTGGCATCCAAGTGGCAACGGCTAACAACCACATGGATTGATTTCTCAGTCAACTCCCAAATGCCGAGTTTGGGTACTTTTGCCTCCATTTACGGAGGTTATTTACACAGCAGAGCATTTGATCAAAAGTTTGGTCTTTTTGCCGCAATTAACCTTATTTTATTATATTCTAGGGTTAATAGCGGCAAAAATACCCAAAGTTTGGTCAAAGAACCCCTAGTGTACCCAAAGTTAAAAAGTGGTGGCAAAAATACCCAAAGTAGTATTTGGGGAGTTGACCACTCCATTCTTGTAACGCCGTTAACTTACCCGTTAACTCTGACCACGTGAACAAATGTGGGTTGCTCACATAACAATTTTTGCCACGTGGACGAGCCCACATCAGCCTCGTTTACGAAAAAAAGAACGAATTAAACCCCTAATTAATACTATTTAATACAACTATTAGAACCCCTAATGATTACACTTAACAAAACAAATTTGTCCACGTGGCCAGAGTTAACGGGTAAGTTAACAGCGTTACGAGAATGGAGTGGTCAACTCCCCAAATATAACTTTAGGTATTTTTACCACCACTTTTAAACTTTGGGTACAGGAGGGGTTCTTTGACCAAACTTTAGGTATTTTTGCCGTCATTAACCCTTATATTCTACAACAATAATGTATGTATCTATTAATTAGTAAACAAATCTCACCTTGGTCAAAGGAAATAGTTATTGGCCATTCAATCAGATTGGACATAATCGGTCTGTACATTGGAGAGAATTAAGATGGCACGTGTGATTGCGATCCACAAGTGGTTATCTGGTTTTCAATATTATCTGTATATATTACATGCATTGATTATATAATTATATAAAGTAGCCTATACATATATCTACGCAAGCAACAATCTTTGACCTGTGGTTAGGGTTAGACTTGTTTCTGATACATTCAGCTTAATTCAGATCACGCAGATACGGGTTTTATGATTGAGTTTGAGTGAAGACTGAGTACTTGCATGAAAGAAGCAATCTCATATTATAATAATAAATTCCTTAAAAAAAAAAAAATTATAATAATAATACTTATTAGAGTAGGAAACTTCATTAAATAACCCTTAATACATTAATTTTTTTTTTTTATAATTCTTAAGTTTTCATAATTCTGAAAATAACATTTTCATATTTCATGTACCAAAATAAACCTACAAAATAGACATATTGCGTCTTAAAAAATGGACATATCGCGTCTTGAAAAATAGACAAGTTAGGAGTATTTTGGTACATTAAATTTAAAAAGGTTATTTTGAGAATAATCAAAACTCGAGGATTAGTAATATAATTTGTGGTGTATTAAGGATTATTTTATGAACTTTATCTTAAAGTATTACCGTATAAGTATTAAGTACTTAAAGTTTAATTAAATAAAGAGATATAGTTTAAACTTAAAGTGAAAATATTACAACATAAGTATTTAAAGTCGATAAAATTGAAGTTAGGCATACTATTGTTTATTTTTACGGACGTTCGTTAAATACCACATAATTAGTTAAAATAACTGAAATATCATAGTAGCCTCAATTGAATGACAAACGTCTACCATTAATTGTCTCGATTTTGTCAACTTTTAATACTCTTATTGTTATTATTCACTATAGATTTATGCTTCAATTTTATACAACGTCCATCATTCAATTGTCTCATTTTGTCAAATTTTGATACTTTTACAATTATTTTTCACTAAAAAATTTATGCCGCTTTTCAATTAATTATCAAATTTTGTTACTTATGCCACTAATAACCCAGTCATTATATTGTATTACGATTTGCGATTATTATTGTTTTTGGAAGTTTGTCATGATTAGCTGTCTGACAATCAGTCAAGACTGAAGATCAAAGAAAAACTTCCGTTGTTCCTAAAATTTCGTGAATCAAATAATTTAAAGATTAGCTAACAATTTGTCGTATATTGCTCTTTCATAGATTCTGTGAAGATCCAGTATGTAATATTGATGAGTACACTTTAGTTATTCTACTTCTATTTATCATATAATTTCCAAGAAAAAACAAGTTCATGAAAGTTTCTAGCATTTTTATTTTTTTAATGAATTTGAATCCTTATATTTTGTTTGTTTTATGCACCGACTTAAAAGACATGCAGTTCGTTGAAAAATGATAAGTTTGTGTCCCTTACTAACGTGTTTATCCTGATTAAGACCCACATGCTTCATTTTGTTTAGAAAAAATAAAAGAAAGCATTACTATTTAGTCATTTGATTTGATTGATCTAAAGCATTTTCACTTAACCACACCGAAACAAAGGGATTTACCCACTCTATTCCAACCGAGGAAAACAAGCATTCTAAAATTGCGCAGGCTTGGTTCGATCAAGTTAAAAATGAAATATGTTGGCGCGTAAAAATGTGACAAGTGATGAGCCATATATAACGGAAGTCACTTAGAACTTACGGTGATAACGTAAGTTATTTTTAGTATTTTATTATGATAAAATAAGATTAAAAATATGTTGCGAAATTTTATATAATTGAAAGTACTTTTATTACCTGTATTTGTTCTCTTAAAAATTTATCAATTTTCACAAACAAATTTCGACTTAAGATATAATTAGGGGTAGTTAGTGAAATTTCTCTCTTGTAAAATATAAACTACTTAGGGGCCGTTTAATTATGTTTTTTGTGTATCCTATTTTTGAATTCTAAAAATAAATTTAAAATTATATTTTTAGAATATTTTAAATACTATTTGGTTATGTTTTATGTTTAACTGTATTAAAATAAATAAAAAATAATATTTTAAAATATACTTCAAAACTATTGCTTCCCACCTATCATTGGATTCGTATCGGCGTAAGTTTTCCAACGGTATATTATGAGTCCATCCGAACTTCGTAGAAAAAGAAAAATAATCAAATATTTATTAAAATAGCTATACACGATAGAGAAAGAAAGTAATCATGTAGAATAAAGTAGAAAACACATTTTATGTGTTTTCTATTTTCTTTATAAATTTCAAGGCCACAAAAATATATTATGAATTTGTTTTCTAAATACATAACTAAACGTGTTTTCTGACACTATTATTTAAAATTTATATTTAGAAAACATAACTAAACCGCCACTTATCTATTAAATTTTGCATCTTAAATTGGGTAACAAATTACGAGCACCTCGATGTTGAGTGGAGTGAAGTAAAGAGATAAGAGAGTCACAGAGCATTAATAGCGAATGACACGCCTTACTGTTTAAAGTTTTTATTTTCAATTCAAATAATTATATATTATATAAGATTTTTCAGCTCTCAAATAATAAAAGTCAACAATAAATAGCATTGAGGTCTTCTTCATTCAATATTGCTGACCAGTGACCCCTTACCACTTCCAACGACTCTCTGTTCTCATCTCCCTACCACAGCTCATAAATACCATCAATATTTTCTTTTATATAGTTATATATATATATATGTATATAATATGTATATTGGTGTACATATGTTAATAAATAATAAATATATACTAAATACTAAATAATAATAATATCTATAAGAAAGTAGTTAACCATTTGTAGGCTCTTGAATTATGAAAAGAATAACACAATTTTTGGTTTATTGAAGGCTAACTTGCATGTGCATGTAATTTGGCATCTTAATATACGTGAGACGACTCTTATATGTAGAGCTGCACATGGAGCAATCGCGACCGATCGCGACTAAAGTCGCCAAAATCGCGAGTTGGCCGGTCGCGATGCGTCGTGGCGTGCCTGGTCGCGATGCGTCGCGACGTGGTCACGATTTAGCGAGGAAGGACCAAAAAAAGGGGTGCGGCAAAAGTTATTTTTTGTTTCCAATGTTTAATTTTATTAGTTTTTATCCGAATTTAAGTATTAAATTATGTAAACTTATTATTTAAACTTTATTTATTTCAAAATTAATATTTTAGTATGTTATTATTGTGTAACATATTATTAATTTTAAATTATAAGTTAATTTTTAAGTTGTAATATATGTTAATAAGTATGTACGTGTACCATATTAATAATTATTAAAATTCTAAAACAAATAAGTAAATATGATAAAACAAGATATTAAAAAAAAAGTTGTATTATTCATTGTGAATATTACAATATGGTGGAAGAAGTTGTAAATATTCAGTGTAAATATTACAAGATGCCTCACTAAAACCTCTCTCGTAAAACCCTCCTTAGGGACATAAAACCAAGAGAGGAAAGAGCACATCATATTGGCGTTTACATTGCGTCACTCGGGGAACCAGTCGTTAAACCTTTGCGTCATAAGCTCTAGCTCGGTTGGCTCGGTCCGTTGGGCGATGGTGGGGTTGCGGAACATCCAATCGTTCAACACCACCGCTTGCTCGAGGTGTGTGGGAGTTGTTGACGCCCTCCGGTCGTCGATTATATGCTGAGCCGAGCTGAACGCGCTCTCCGAAGCAACGCTGGAAATGGGGATGGACAGTATATCCCTCGCCATTCTCGCCAATATCGGGAATCTTTCCCGTTGATTCTTCCACCATCCAATCACATCGAACTCGACGGAGTCCTCGTCGATCCGCAGGCCGTAGTACCGCTTCAGTTCTTGCGGGGCACCGTCCGTTTCCTCCGCTCGTGCCGGTGGCGTACCGGATCCCGATGCTTCTCCGCGATCCAGTCTTTGCTTCAGTCTCCGGACAAATGCTAGGCCGGTCTTGGTTGGGCTTTCCATAACTGCCCTTTGCTCCGCCTCCGCGTTGAACTGTGGGAACCGCCGGTCGTATTCACTGTAAAGTTCATAAAAAGCTTCATTAACAACCTTAATATAATCAGTGTAATCCACCCCTAAGTTTGTCCCGATTGCTGACATCAAAGGCCCGAACGTAAACATAATACGGGGATCCAAGATAGCACCGAAACAATACGAAAAAGGGGGTGGATCCCAATAACTTTTGAATTTTGCAACCATTCCCTCAATCATGGGCGAAATAACAGGGTCATTTGCGAATTCAGAAAAAGTGTTTGTAATTTCGTAAAGACCCGAAAGACCATGATTCAAGGAAGGTTGTCTTTGGTTTGAAAAATTTAAAGTAACAGCGTAAAAGGGTTTAAGGAATTGGGTGAATTTCTGGGCCATTTCCCATTCTGCCTCCGTGATCCGCTCCGAGGCCTCTAGTTCGGTGAGGAGGAAAGCGCTTAACGGTAATCTCTGTCTACAAACAACTGAAAGCATTAGATATGTAGAGTTCCATCGTGTATTGTTGTCTAAACCAAACTTATTAGCTTTATGATTGTGCTCTTTACAAAATCGTCTCCACCTAACAACGGTTTGAGAATGCCGGATCCAATCGACAACGCCGCGTATTTTGTCAACGTGCCCTGAAATATTTCGTTCCCCCGTTCTAGCAATTAAATTAATGATGTGACAAGCACATTTTTGATGTAAAATATTACGAAAAGGAGAACCGGGCAAACTATTTTCTAAGATAGTAATAGCGGCGTTATTGTTTGCGGCATTGTCTAACGTAATAGAAATGATACGATTTTGCAAACCCCAATCATTGAATAATTCTATTAATTTATCGGAAATGTTTTTGCCGGTATGGCGACACTCGAATGGTGACATGTTTAAAAGTTTTTGACATGGATCCCAATTCTCGTCGACGTAATGGGCGGTCAGACTCAAATAGTCGTTAAGACTCGGACCGCTCCACAAGTCGGTGGTAAAAGCAACGTTAATGTTGGACATTTTGAAAAAATCGACCAAATAATTTTTTTGCATTTTGTAAGCAGACTCCATGTCCCTGGTATATGTCGTACGGGAAAACTGTTCGTAAGACGGATTAACCCTTTGCATATATTGTGTATGCGCAGGGTTTTCCACCAAACTCATCGGTGCGCCCGTAGACAGTAACCACTCGAGGGTCCATTTCCGTAAATTTTCGGTGGTAAGAGCACTTACCTGTGCTGTGTTTACCTCGTTACCGTCTCCGTAGCACGCTTTCTTATGTCGCGTCAAGTAGCCGGTTCCTTTGTCCCCCAACGCATCGAGGGTTTCATGGCACTTCTTGCACGTGGCGATCTTGATTCGAACACCGTTCTCCACCCGTCGTTCCTCGTGAAAATAATCCCACACCTTCGCTTTGTTTGGTCGTCCCCACAACAAGGCAGGAGGACTTTCCCTATTAAAAATATACGGGAGAAAAAAGGTTAACAAAATAAAAATGGGTATTAATTTTACATGGATTAAATATTAATATTAATCATATTAATTAATTAATTAAATTTCATATAGTTAATTAAAAGAGTTAACGAAATTAAAAATGGTATTTTCTATGTGTGGAAATCATTATCAAGCTCTTTTTGACGGAACTCCCCGAGGTTCCACGGCCAGATCGACTGGAAAGGATGCTATGATCTCGCTTTAGGCCCAAGCTTTTCTAGACAGAACTCCCCGAGGTTCCCAGGCTAGCTTGGAGGAGATTGCAAAGCAAACCTTATTTAAAAACCAATCTTTCTAAGACACCGTATTCCATTAAGAACTTTATAATAATCACCACACATACAAATTACCATTTTTAATCCCGTTAACTTATTAAATATCAAGAAAATCATTTCTGATGTGGAAGATCAGTCGGAACCGCAACCACAGAGCATACTAAGACTTTCAAGAGACGTGACAAATTAATTAATTAAACTAAAATAATTAAACTATAATATTTATCGTAAAAAAAATTAAACAAAATTAATTAATTAAGATAATATGATTAAATGATAATTAAATCTCAAGAAAAATCGTTTCTGATGTGGAAGATCAGTCGGAACCGCAACCACAGAACATACTAAGACTTTCAAGTGATTATTATTTAATAATTATTAATTATTAAAAATTAATTATTTTTTTTCAATTATTTTTTTTAATTATTAATTATTAATTATTATTTATTATTAAGTACTAACTTATTAATTAATAAAAAATTAATAATAAATGAAATAAAAAAAGGATTAAAGGTTATTACCCGGTAGAAGGACGTCGACTTCGTCGAGGACGGGCAACGGAGGCTTCACCGCTATCTTGATTGGAAGGTTGAGGAGAACCGCGGTGGTACACCCCGATATTTGAACCACGGATCGAGGGCGGCGTTTGATAGTCGTTGGGATCGGCATCGTCGGGACGTTGGGTTTGGTCGGGATCGGCATCTTCGGGACCTTGAGGTTCGTCGGGATCGGCACCTTCGGGACCTTGAGCTGCGTATTCGGCACCTTCCCGTAACATGAGATTGAAAAAAGGATCGTTATTTCCCCCCCTACATTGAGCCACCGCGTCGACCAACTCTGGGGGCACACGGTCGGGATTGGCGTGGTGCTGGGCCACCGCCCGGACTAGACTAGGTCTTAGAGACCGTACTGTATCGTCGGGATAATTTGGATTGTGAGGGGAAGGGAATAGTTCTGCCGGTAGCCTAACGGGAATGTAGTCGTCGGGACAAGTATCCGATGTTCCCCCTTGTAGAAATTGGGGTTGCAAATTCCTGGCCGCCCTTCGACCCCCGGAACTACCGCCGCTTCTTCGAGACATAATGATAGAACTTTAGGAATTTAGAACTTTGGAACTTTAGAACTTTGGAACTTTGGAACTTGAGAGAATTTGAGAACTTGAGAACTTGAGAGAATTTGAGAGAGAGATGGAAGATTGTTGGTGAGGAAATGAGGGAGGAAGAGGTGGTATTTATAGGGTTTGAGGAGAGGGTGGGGTGGGTGAATAATTATTGTGGTGGGTGAATAATAGTGGGTAAAAAAAATAAAAATTTGAAATTTTAGGGTTGAATTCGAATAAAGTAGGTAAAAATTGTGGTTGGGTAATAAATTTCGGGTGAAAAATGTGTTATTATTGCCACAAACAAACACATCACACGGATCGATGACGTGGCACGATCCTGGCCGTCGGATCGAAAGTTCGGATCGCCACCTCACGCGTCGCGACGCATGCCCAGAATCGCGACGAATCGCGACTTTTGCCGCAAAATCGCGATGCATCGCGATTCCACGTCACGCGTCGCGACGCGTCGCATCGCGAGTGGCGATGGAAAGTGTGCAGCTCTACTTATATGGATATTAAACGTACTGTAATATAATATAAGGCTAGAGACTCGTGATGTATATAGTATATACTATATATATATAATACGTATTCACGTTATTAAAAGGAAAAAAAATATTCCCTCAAAAAAAAAAGGAATATATATATATATATATACTCACTCAGAGAGATAGAGTTAATGCGTATGATGTCAGTTTATACTGAAACAGAAGTACATCAGATTGACGAAAAGCAAAATTTAAACGAATCTGATTGAAGAATGATATTTATGTAAAGAAAATTTGTGTTTAGCTAGAGGAAAACAACAGAGACAACATAGGAGAAAATTCACTAACTAATTCGTTTCCCTATATTTAATCACTTTCTTTTTTCCCGATGCAATTTAAACAATCTAAATTCGTTTCGATGGTTCACGTCTTTGCGGTTTGTTCTTGTAATATCATGTTTAATTACGTTATTGCTGCCAATTTTTATAGTAAAAACATACTAATGAAACAAAAATATATCTAAAAAATGAAGAAATAATTTCATTGTACTTAATAAATCCACACACGGGCGGAAGAGAGATGACGACTAAGAGATAGAGACAATGAGAACTTTCGAAGAGCGAGAATGTCGAATAAGAGAGAAGAAAGAGAAAAAAAAAAAAGTATCTGATAAAAAAAAAAATTAGCAGGATTTTTTATTTTTGTGATTGTATTTTTATTTACGTATTCTAAACAAATTTTTATTTATTTTTAAGTAAACAATTCAAGTGGTACTAATTGTGAATTTTGATATGTTGTTTGTTGGTACAAAAATATGACATAATAATTATAATGCTACGTCTCGATCTGCTGAATTATAACCACTATGTTTGTAGACATGCACTTGCATATCAAGGAAGTGGTGATGAAATATGCGATGGTGGTTTCTTTTTCACAACCAGCGATGCTATTTTTAATTTTATTATACGAGAGCAAAGCACAGACAGAGTCACCATTATCATCACCAATCTAATTTTGGATCCACTGCTTTTCGCGTGCTAATAAATCTGAAATAGTAAATCATAATTTAGGAAAAGTGTGTGTATGACGTATATTGTTGATCGATAAAAGAAAATAGTTATTGTTGAGGTACGATTTTGTCCACATTAATTTACATTGATACGACAAAATTTATCTTTGTCGTTTATAAAATTGGGTTTTGATTGAAGAAACACAACGTCAGAAGAGAAGCCCATTGGTTGAGTCAAAATGGTAAACCAAGGAAGGAGTCAACAGTCAACGGAAAAACACACACAGAAGGCAGGCGACGAAGAAATTTGTCGACGAGGAAGTATCCATCAGCGCAGCCTCATCGATATAGTCTCATCGACGGAACCTGGTCGCTGGAAGGACCAAACGGAGGAAAGAGCAAAGGACAGAAGCTTAGTGATGAAGCCTGATTATGCGACGAGACCAGAGAGCAGAGGACGAGGGTAAAGACTACGGGGAACAATCAGCGCAGCGCGAGCTGCGCCTCTGGGTCGAAGACAACAATTACACATGTAATTAAAGCTATGTAATCAAGGTAATTGTGATGAAATTAAATGCAATTTGTAACCGCCCATTTATAAGGTCGGATCTTAATTATGAGACTCTATAAATAGTGAACTGAAAGGTATAAGAAGGGATCTGAAAAATCTTTGACGAGATATACAATACACTCACACTAAAATTATCGAGCATTCAACTTTCTTTAAACTTATTTTCATTTGTGTAATTTAGCTTTAACAAAAAGATCCGAACTCTTAGATAACTTAAAAGGAGAATCACATTAGCTAATCGTGAATTCAAGATTACGGATATTTGATCATTTGATCATCGATATAGGAAAGTTTCTTTGTTAGTTTCACGACTAAATAATTACTTACACATCGATATTTTAATCAATTAAATATAGTTCATTCCTGAAAGATGAATCTTATCCAAACAAAGAGAGAGAGAGGTCAAATCCAATGAATAAAAGAAATCGGTCAAAGTGGTGTGTGAATAAAAGAGGAATTAATGGAGGATTAAAGGGACACTGTTTCATGGGCATGTGGTACACATACATACATACTCACATCACATATTAATACAATTTTAATTAAACCACCCTCTTCTTTTTCATTCAAATTCCACTATTACCCTTTCGCCGCCACCATATTTATGTCGGTATCGCTATATATATGTCATTATTATATATTTTGATCCAAAATATATATTAAAACCATTTCTATCGAATTGCTCATTGCAGTAAAAATTAATTTAATTTTAGTATATTACGGGGTTATCTGGTTTGGAATTAATACAAGTTTCATAACAAAAGTAATCCTAAATAGATAATAATTTTTTAATTTACTTATTTTTGTCAGAAATATTGGGCTGCAGTGCACGTAAAAGATAGCATGAGGGGCAATATTGGAAACATAACAGTGCCAAAAATAGATGGAGTGAGTTATTATACTCTCATCTCATCTCACCTATTTAATCCATGTTGAAGCGCAGAGACAGAGAGTCTCGTGTTACTTGCCATCGCAACAAGGAAGGAAGCTTCACCTTCTTCCTCAGAGGCATGGCGAGAGCGCAGCAGATCTTGGCCTGTGCTCTCGTGGTGGTTATTCTGGTGCAAGTCCACGGTGGTGGTCAAGATACTGATCAGGAGAGAGAGGACCGCATCGTGTCGCTTCCCGGGCAACCGGAGGTGTCGTTCGAGCAGTTCTCCGGGTACGTCACGGTCAGCAGAGTCGCCGGAAGAGCTCTCTTCTACTGGCTCACCGAGGCTCTTCACCACCCTCTCTCCAGCCCTCTTGTCGTTTGGCTCAACGGAGGTAAATTAATACTTTCAAGTGTCTAATTCTCTACTATTAGCGGCACAAGTATTCATCTTTAGAGAAAAAAGTATAAAATGTACGAGAAACATGCTATTTATAATTTGACAATTTTATCTGACCAGAAAAACAAAATAGGTACTTACATTTTATTTTTAGAAGAAAATTTCTACCTATGCTGCTAATATAGAATTTTAAAATATACTTACATTTTAATATTTTTCAAAACATGTAATATTTAGGTGTCTTATTTTGAAGGGCTTGTTTGAGTAAATAGAAGCTTTTACAGTCTCACTGTTATATTGCCTCTTGGGGTGTCATTTATGTTGCTTATTGGTTGGGCACTGTTCTTTACTAACAAGGTTGTTCACCTAATAAAGGGTCATCATCAATGCGCAACCTTTATTTGAATTCACCGCGTCTTTTCACTTTCAAAATTAAATAAAAAAAATTACTTTGTGATTTTATTTTTTCTTCATATCATTCCATATGCTTCCGTGATCTTTCTCTCGTTTGTGTACATATATGGACAAAGAATATATATAAATAATTTAGAGAAGAAAAGGAAAATAATGATACAAATTCCATTCTAATAATGCACTTCCATGTTGGGATAGGCAGAAAAAGGCATCACTCAAAAGTAAACAATGACACACAACATCCTCAAGCCATTAAAGATGGTCAATTTTGCACTAAATTCAATGGGGGTAGTCACTCAATGTTTCAACCAACTTATGTATGTGTATCAACACAATCATGTAACTACACCAAACCAAGACATTAATGAGAGCTTATTGTTTTTTTTTTTTTTTTTTTTATGTAATAACTAGGACCCGGGTGCTCGTCCGTGGCGTACGGAGCTTCCGAAGAAATCGGGCCGTTTAGGTTAAACAAAACGGCCTCGGGGCTAAACCTCAACAAGTTCTCGTGGAACACCGTGGCCAACCTCCTGTTCCTCGAGGCCCCCGCCGGCGTCGGCTTCTCCTACAGCAACCGCTCCGCGGATCTGCTCGACACAGGCGATCGCCGCACTGGTAATAATAATCATTCATCCACAGCTATGCCATTACTCATTAAGTATGTCATGTAGGCCAATAAAAGAAATTTTGCCTAGTTAATGATGGTATGATATGAAAATGATTCAGCGAAGGACTCTCTGCAATTCCTTGTCCGTTGGTTGGAGCGGTTTCCGAGATACAAAGGGAGAGAGTTGTATCTCACCGGTGAGAGCTACGCCGGGCATTACGTGCCTCAACTGGCCAGAGAAATTCTCATCTACAACAACCACTCCAGCAACCCCTTAAACCTCAAAGGAATTATGGTATTATTGATGTCATTGGTTTGAATACCGATGCCCTGTTCAATTTACCTCAACGGATTCACCGGCCGGTCTCGGTTTGATTTGATTACATTATGTCTGACTCTTGTCTGTTTGAAGACTACTGAACTATAGATTTTTTTTCTTCTATTAAACCGGTTAAAGAATCGGGATTTTCCGGTTAAAATTTGGTGATTACTATTTTTTTTTTTTTACTAGCACAGGCTATAGGAATTTTACCAGTCCCGATGTACCACAACTTAATGAAAAATCGGTGCTATGAATTTGGAAGCACCAACAAAACTAGGACCGGGCCGGATTAAGAACTGTTACTAGTATTGGTTAACAAAAACTGGAACTAAAACACTTGAAAATAATGGTTCTTGGTACCGGTTTTACTTTGATCAAAATATGTGTTCGCGCTCGTTCAGGTGGGGAATGCGGTGACGGACAACTACTACGACAACATAGGGACAGTGACATACTGGTGGAGCCATGCGATGATATCGGACAAAACGTACAAACAGCTCATCAACAGCTGCGACTTTCGGCGGAAGAAGGAAACAGAAGAATGTGAGTCGCTGTATAGCTACGCAATGGACAAGGAGTTCGGCAGCATCGATCAGTACAACATCTACGCCCCGCCTTGCAATATTATCTCCGATACCTCCACCGCCACCACTCGCCACTCCATGCGCCTCCCTCACCGTCCTCGACACCCAGTCAAGTTATCGGGGTATGATCCTTGTACGGAGAAATATGCAGAGATTTACTACAACAGGCCTGATGTGCAGAAGGCACTTCATGCTAATCTCACCAACATTCCTTATAAATGGACTGCTTGCAGGTACTCGCTCTTTATTTCTTTTTATTTACTCTATAAATACCATAACTTTCTTAATTAATTAATTCATTGGATTAATTTGATTGCAGTGAGGTTTTGAATCGGAATTGGAACGACACTGAGATTTCTGTTCTTCCAATTTACAAGCAGATGATCGCTGCTGGTTTAAGAGTTTGGGTCTTCAGGTGGAAAAAAATTCTATCTATTTTTATATATTAGCGGCATAAGTAGCACTTTGAGGCAGCAAAATCCTGACTTTTTTTGTTTTACCTTAATTAGTGGGGATGTGGATTCAGTAGTGCCAGTGACAGCCACAAGATTTTCGCTGGCACGCCTCAATTTGGCAACAAAAGTTCCTTGGTATCCTTGGTATGTCAAAAACCAGGTTAGTAATCATCTTCTTTAACTACAATTATCAATAAATAACTGAAATATATGGATTGCTAAAATTATATATATTCAAAAACTTTAAACCAATGTATAGTTTTTTCTATCCCTTGGTAGTTTAATTATTTTCAAGTCTTTGTTTACGGAGCTGATGCAGCCGAAAGTAATCGGCGAAGTGTTCGAACCCTAAACCAAAGCCAATACATAAACATCCACTAAGTTTATCTTTCCGGCAAATCTTGATTGTGAGTACACCACCTAAAACGGAGACAAGATGTCGGTGTGTTCGTCAACCACGAACCCAAAAGTTCACCCACATGAATTGAACATTTCTAGAATAAAAACTCAAAACTTTTTTCATTTCATAATAATCTCCCTTATTCGTACGTTAACATTCAAAATAATGGCAATAATGCCATAATATCAACTTAAACTAATTTCATAAAAGCTAGCAAACTAAAAGCCTAATTGCAAGGACTAATTACTTATTCTCTTAATATCATGCACATAATTTACAATAAATATGTATTCAAAATAAATGCCCGATTCCTAGGCTGCACCAACAATGGTAAAAGTAAAAATTTCAAGATAATTTTGAACATTTTATTAAAATGCGGGGGGACTAGAGCCCTTTTTTTGGATGAGCTATTAAAATATTATTGACCTTAACTTAATATAACCATTGAATTTCTTAACGTGACCTTATACATTAATAATTTCAACAAATTTAATTCGAAAGTTGGAATATTAATTACAAATGTTGTGTGTAATGTTTTGTAGGTGGGTGGGTGGACCGAAGTGTATGAAGGGTTGACTTTTGCAACTGTTAGAGGAGCTGGTCACGAGGTCCCACTTTTCAAGCCAAGGGCAGCACTGCAACTATTTAAGTCATTTATTGAAGGAAAGAACCTTCCAAAGAAGTGAACTACTTAAATGCCAATTCTTAAAAAAATAGGGATGAGAAGGAAAAAAAAAAAAAAAAAAAAAACTAATTTTTCTGAAATTGTTATCATTGGGTACTATTAGTATGACAATTAAGTAGGAGAATTATGCAATAGGAGAGGCAAATTAGTGCGAAATTATTGGAGAATTAAGCATATATAAATGTATATATATGCATCGTGCTTGGGAGCTTTGCTCAATTATTTATTTATATTGAAAGATATTAAAATGTTCCTTTAGTGCTATTTAAAAAAATGATCTCATGCAGTGTTTCTTTTTTACTTTTTTTCAGTATCTACCATGCTATTATCTCCTTTATTATAGTCATGAATGTTAAAAAGTCAAACACCTTTTCTTGTCTTAAACGTGCAACTTTACCTTTGTACGTACGTTGAAAGTGGAACATATATATAAGCCAAATAATAATAATAATAAAAGAATAGCCTTAACCAAATAATGAAACATTGGAGTGACAATTAGTAAATATTTTAATGAGAAATGATAGATTTCGACAACACAAAGAAGCCAAATCATGTGGTGTTAAAGACGACTTTTGGAGTAAAAATAAACAAATGTAATTCATTGACTCTTCTCAGTAAAGACAATCCCGATCCCACCAAAACATTCACAGCAATGTGAGGAAATCATTAAATGAAATTACTTGGTAATCAATTAAACAAAATAAAATTGTAATAGAGGAGTTGCTTAGCAGAATCGGCCGATTGTCGTTTTTATTTGGGACCTTAGGCTAAGTAGTTTTTTTGGCACCTAAATTTTTATATATTGTTAAGTACACAATATTATATCTAATAACATCGGGGCCTTTAAAATTTGGAGGCTCGATACGCCTGCCTTGCTCGCCTATAGTTAGGGCCGGCCCTATTGCTTAGTAGTGATGATGATTATTGAGAAAAAAAAAATTATTTGGCACAAATACCCCTAGCCTAGACTAGATTTTGTTGGAGTTTTCTAAGATTTCTCATCTCCGGAAGCAGAAATTCAGGAGAATCCTAGAAAAATACGGATCTAGATAAATAGATATATTGGACTTACTTGGAGAGAGAAAGATTTCTCTAAGTGATTACTTTGATTCCTCGAGAGCCGGATCTTCGAGCGCTTGTCGGAGGATTGTTTTCACGCCGTCGTCTACACCACGCCTTCTAAGAGATCACAAGCCGCTCAAGTGTTCGGCCTCTACGTAGTCCACCATGTCGCTAACGGAACTTCTCTAGGAGAACGGAAATCGCCGGATCGGAATACTAGTTCCTAATCGGCGATTGGAAACGGACAAAGACTCTCTCGGGAATAGTAGAATTCGAACTCTCTCAATGGTGTGTGAAATGGGGTGATCGAATTCTCTATTTATAGAGAGAGGAGAATCATCTCCATTAATGAGAATAATCTCCATTAATGTGTATCTCATTTAATTAATTAGTTTCCTTTATATGAAGATCTCATCTCAATAAGGAAAGGGATATATGCAAATAATATATTGATTAGTCAACTATATTAATTACATATGATTTTATAATCAATACCGTGAATCAATCGCATTAACTCACATGGGCCCGCAAAAGGTCCAATCCCAATCTTTGGGTACTTATACCGCAAAGGTTCTATCCATCTCCCACTTACACAAAGATGTCGGGATTTGAATTCCAAGTAACAATATTTAGTGCCCTTGACCATTAATGGTCCTTTGATAAGTCTCTCTTTTTTAGCAATATCTTGTATTTTGAAACTCTGCTTCGTACTCCGCTTTCGTTGCGAGTTCGGTGTGACCCTGTAGGATTTTGCAATGTTGGCCATGGGTCTTAATCCATAAGTAACAAGAGGTCTCTAGTAAGACATTGTTACTCCTAATCTACAAAACTTCGGTGATCCGATATTTTATCATGCCTTATGACAACAATGTAAATATTTAAATTTCACATGTAAGACGTATCCCTTTTTGCCTATACATCTCGGAGAGTAACACAGACCATGGATTTGGTACTTCTGTATTGCCACTTTCTAGTTTCCTGCTTTTCTTGTACTAGGATCATGAACTTAATCAAGTGTAACTACATTACCAACTTGAGCACGGCCATGCTTTTATGATCTGTTCCCTACAGGAGGCCCTGAGTTGTATAACTCCAATGAGGAGAGACAATTATCATCTTGCATTAATCAATCCATTCAACAAAGTTTATGACAAACCCAAAGTCAGCTTTTATAACCACCAGTTACGGATAGCATTTAACTCTTTCAAAGTTTGTCACTCGCTAGGTAATGCAATATGACCTCTGCTCAGATTTAAAGAATCATGTATTTCTGTCATCTTTTCTTGAGATATTAGTGCCACCTTCTCAAGGTTTTTGTATCCATGTAGATCTCACAGAACGTGGGTCTGTCCGGCTAGAGTTCTCGTAGCTCCAGTCAATGTGATGTAAGAATGGGACTTCGCCCAAATCGAGAACTATTCTTTTTCTCCTTATCACATACTAGTTTCAAACATGTCACATGTGCCCTCTTTTTCTCATTGTGACACTAAACTAGGGACCATCTAGAATGTTATCAAGTATGACAGACTAAGGACGTTATTTTAACAATATTAATAGTAATATGAAAAATAATGAAACTTTCCTTTGTATAAAATGCCCCAACTAATATATATTGAAAATAATGTCAAACATCAAGATAAATAATTTGTTCACTAAATACAGAAATCTCAAAGGTATCTAATGCCTATAGACTATGTATGACAAATGTGCTTGTCATGAGACAGCGTCTTCGTCAATGGATTGGCCACGTTGTCTTCCGTGTCGATCCTCTGGATGTCCACATCTCTTCTGTTCACGATCTCTCGAATGAGGTGGAACTTTCTGAGTATGTGTCTTGCAGTCTTAGGTGTCCTGAGCTCCCTAGCTTGTGCGATGGCTCCGTTGTTGTCACAATAGAGTGGATTTGGATCAGCTATGCTCGGAATCACACCCAGATCAGAAACAAATTCCTTGATCCAAACTGCATCTTTAGCTGCCTCACCCGCAGCCAAATATTCGGCCTAAGTGGTGGAATCTGCTACCGTGGGCTTCTTAGTGCTAGTCCAAGTGATTGCACCACCGTTTAAACAGAATACAAACCCTGTTTGAGACCTGAAATCGTCCTGGTCAGCTTGGAAGCTGGCATCTGTGTAACCAATTACATTTAGTTGTTCAGCTCCACCGAAAATTAAACATCTTTCTTTGGTTCTGTTAAGATACCTTAGAATGTTCTTTTACGGCGGTCCAGTGACTATCGCCAGGGTTTCCTTGGTAACGGCTTGTCATGCTCAAGGAAAATGATATATCCGGACGAGTACATGTCATGGTATACATTAGTGAGCCAATCGCAGAAGCATATGGAACCTTTATCATGTGCTCTATCTCTTTTGCCATTTTCGGGCATTGATCTTTTGACAGGTGCAACTTATGTGTCATGGGTATGAACCCTTTCTTAGACTGGTTCATGCTGAACCGTTTTGCAACCTTGTCAATGTATGTACTCTAACTTAGAGCTATTGTCCTTTTAGCTCAATCTCTATAGATCTTGACTCCTAGAATATAGGAAGCCTCACCTAAGTCTTTCATTGAGAAGTTCTTTCCCAACCATTCCTTTACTTTCTGGAGTTCCGGTATATCCGTTCCCATCATCAGTATGTCGTCGACATATAGAATCAGGAAGACAATTTTGCTCCCACTGTTCTTCTTGTACACGCATGGGTCAATAGCGTTTTTAATGAAACCAAATTGTGTTATGATTTCATTAAAGAGCTTATTCCAACTTCGAGATGCCTGCTTCAGACCATAAATATACCTGTTTAACTTGCACACCTTTTGCTAAAATCCCATTAAGGAAGGCAGTCCTTACATCCATTTGCCATATCTCGTAATCATAATACGCGGCAATAGCAAGAAAAATCCTAATAGACTTGAACATGGATACGGGATAGAATGTTTCTAAGAAGTCAACACCATAAATCTGGCAGAACCCTTTGGCAACCAGTCTCCCTTTGTACGTTTGTACATTACCATCCATATCCATCTTCTTCTTGAAGACCCATCTACATCCAATAGGTTTTACCCATTTGGGTGCATCTACCAAGTCCCATACTTGGTTGACATACATGGAGTCCATTTCGGATTTCATGGCTTCTAGCCATTTCTCGGAGTCAGTCGCTCCCACTGCTTCTTTATAAGACTTCGGCTCGTCATCTTCCAAGTCGTCGAAATCCTGCTCTTCTGATGATATGAGCAGGTTCAACTTCTCAGGTGCATGACGACTTCTGTCAGATCGTCGCAATGCGAGCGTGTCATCCGTTATCTCTTGCACTTGTACTTCATGTAGCCCATTATCAGTGGCTTGTAGATGTTCCTCAACCAATTGGGGATCTTCTTGTATTTCTACATCATCAAGTACTCCGTCAATTTCTTGGGGAGGTTCCACAATTTCTTGCAGTTCATTGTTTAGATATTCCTCAACCAATTGAGGATCTTCTTGTATTTCTACATCATGAAGTGCTCCGACTATTGCTGGTGGATCCTGTTCAACCACTTGAACAGGTTCAGCATATATCGGATGAGATTCTTCCGTTTCTAACATTTGTTCCTCTTCATCCGCTGAGTCATCTACTTCATCAAGTACAATGTTTCTCCTACTCGCAATTCTGGCAACAAATTCTTCTTCCATAAAAGCTCCAGCTCTGGCCACAAACACTTTGTGCGTTTCTTGGTTGTAGAAGAAATACCCTTTAGTTTCCTTAAGATATCCCACGAACTGACATTTATCTGATTTCGGGCCTAACTTATCTGTCATTAATTTATTGACGTAGACGTCACAACCCCAGACCTTCATGTACGACAAGTTGGGTTTCTTCCCATGCTACATCTCATATGGTGTCGTAGGAACTGTCTTTGACGGAACACGGTTAAGTGTGGTCGCAGCAGTTTGAAGTGCATAACCCCATAGGGTCTCAGGTAAGTCCGTTCCGCTCATCATTGACCGAACCATGTCAAGCAATGTTTGGTTTCTCCTTTCAGATACTCTGTTAAATTGAAGAGTCCCTGGAGGAGTCAATGATGTGACGATACCTTCGTCTCTTAGGTAGGCTTTAAACTCATCACTTAAATACTCACCGCTTCGATCAGATCAAAGGGCTTTGATTGTGTTGTTGATTTGTTTCTCTACTTCATTCTTGAACTCCTTGAACTTTTCAAGTGATTCAGACTTGTGTCTCATAAGATAGACATAACCATACCGACTGTAATCATTAGTGAAAGTAACGAAGTACCTAAAGCCTCCCATGGCCTTAATGGGCAATGGACCACATACATCGGAATGTACTAGGTTCAATGCCTCATTCGATCTCTCGCTTGTCCATTTGCATGGAGTCTTTGTCATCTTACCCATCAGACAAGATTCGCATGTTTCGTAAGATTCATAATCGAACGGATCAAAATGTCCATCTCTATGGAGCTTGGTGATGCATTTCTCGCTGATGTGGCCAAGACGACAATGCCAGAGATATGCCTGGTTGAGTCGGTTTGGTCTTAACCTCTTGTGTATAATGTTAAAGACTAGATATTCACGAGTATCTAAAGTATAAAGCCTACCAATAAGACAAGCAACCCCATAATAAACACCATCTTTGAAAATAGAACAACGCTTGTTTCCAATAGTGATGTTAAAACCTAAAACATCAAGTTCTGGAATAGAAATTATGTTCTTGTTTATTGATGGTACGAAATGACAATCATTCAACTCTAAAATTAAACCAGTCCGCGTCTTCAAGTCGATCTTGCCAATAGCTACCGCAGCAACATGTGCTCCACTAGCCACTCGCCTTTTGTTAGGAGTCTCTAATTCTGCATACCCTGCGATTTAGTGCAAATATGAGTACCACAAGCGGTATCCAATACCCAATTTGTGCATGTAGACATTTTGACTTCTATAACATTTATACCTGAAGTAGAGCCTTTGCTCTTCTTCCATTCCTTCATCTGCTTAAGGTACATCGGGCAGTTCCTCTTCCAGTGCCCGGTCTTCTCGCAGTGAAAGCACTTCTGTTCGCTTGCAGTCCCAGCCTTGACTTTCATTGCCTTTGCAACAGCCTTCAGCTTAGGCCCTGCCTTGCCTTTCACATAGTGAGCTTTCTTTCTCTTCTTCTTGTCTTTATTACCATTCTGCAGCACCATGACACTTTTGGATTTTGGCTTAGGAACACTTTCCTCTACAGTTTCCAGCATATTATGAAGCTGGTGGAGACTCTTATCGAATTCGTTCATGTTGTAATTCATCACGAACTGGTTATAGGAATCAGGGAGAGAGTTCAGCACGATGTCTATACAGAGTTCGCTAGGAATTTTTACTTCCAAGCGAGCAAGACTTTCAGCGAGAGTTATTATTTTTAGCATGTGGTCTTCTACTGAAGATCCTTCAGACAATTTGGTTCTGAGTAGACTCTTGACGATCTTGAATCGTTTGTGCCTAGCCTGCTTTTCATAAAGCCTTTTAAGATGCTGGATCATATCCCAGGCTGACATGCTCTCATGCTGCTCCATTAGAGTTGCAGTCATAGTGGCCAGCATGAGGCATTCAACGTACTTCTTGTACGCATCTTTGAGCTCTTGCGAAGCATTAGCAGGTGGCTCCTTAAGGGGCTCGTAAGTGACGATATGCTCCTTCTTTTCGGCCCTAAGAACAATTTTCAGGCGCATGTGCCATTCATGGAAATTCTTCCCGTTCAGGACATTTTCCTTCTCAAGGATCGATCTCATCGCCATTCCAGACATAGTGATTAAAACTATAATAATAATAATAATAATAATAATAATAATAATAATAATAATAATAATAATAATAATAATAATAATAATAATAATAATAACAAATAATTAGTGGGCATAAAATACATTTCTTATAACAATAACATAAAGGACTTTAATAATGCTATTTTGTCTATAAATATATAAGTTCAGTAACCCTCATCTGATTAAAATTTAAAGACTCGGAGTAAAATAACACTTATGTTTATCTCTGAATGCTTATTGAATAAAATAAATTTTAATCATAACCCTTTCTAAGTCTAAGAAGTTCTTTCGTTGCCTAATCCTATTAGGGTCAACTAAGATTCGAAAAAGACTTAACATCTCCAGTTGCCTAATCCTATTAGGGTTCACTGGTCAAGCACCACCCTACATTGACCCGGCGGACTAAGTAAGTGTCCTTTGCGCCTTCTCAAAATCGAACCGAGAATCTATCCTACCCGGGTAGGTCTGTCCAAAATGATCGAGAGCTTGACGAGGGTCCAAAATTGGAAGATTATACACTTGATATTCAATTGAGGGGTTTTATGACTAATCAAATTAGTCTTTCCAGTTCCTTTAAAACATCTATAGTTAAAGACTACATATAATTAATCAAGAACTATACTAACAAAGACTTATCAAATAAATCATAATGAATTGATTAATCTAATTAATTCAATATCATAAATAAACGTGACATCGTAATATTAATTAAAACTAAATGTCACAATTATTCTAACATTATCATATAATGCGACATGAGATTTAATTTTTATTTTTTCATAAAAAAATAATAGAATAATACTTAATAAAGAAATAATGAAAATTAGAAAATTAAATCTCATGATTCCCTTTATTAAACTAATGACATAAAATTAAATTTTCCGGACCTTTAAAGGGAAATTGGGTCGCGGGTCGAACCCTAAGAGCGGGTCAAAACCCGCGGCCCATTTTTTTTAATCGGCCCTCGGGTCGGGCCCATGGGTCAGTGGGCCGGGCCATGGGTCGGGTCTGATCCGGGTTAGAACCCAGACCTGACCCAAGGGTCAACCGGGTCGGGTCGACCTAGTTTGGCTGGCCAACCCGTGGGCTCCAAGCCCCCCCGAATGGGCTGGCCGTGGGCTGCCCAACTAATGGGTACCGAAACCTTTTTTTTATTCCCGTGAATGTGCCGTCTTGACGGCGGTGCATGGAAATTCGCGTCGTCGTCAATTCGGGGTATTTCACGGTCAATTACCGAAATTCTAAAACGAATCAATTTTCATAAAATTATTTTGGTACTCTTTCTTCAATTCCGATAATGAAACTTTTTAAAATAAAACATTGACCCAAAATTGCTCCCACTAAAATCCGGAAATTTTAATAAAACTTTTAACACGAAAAATCCAATAAATCGGTTTATCAAGAAAGCTCTGATACCATTGTTGGAGTTTTCTAAGATTTCTCATCTCCGGAAGCGGAAATTCCGAAGAATCCTAGAAAAATACGGATCTAGATAAATAGATATATTGGACTTACTTGGAAAGAGAGAGATTTCTCTAAGCGATTACTTTGATTCCTCGAGAGCCGGATCTTTGAGTGCTTGTCGGAGGATTGTCTTCACGCCGTCGTCTACACCACGCCTTCTAAGATATCACAAGCCGCTCAAGTGTTCGGCCTCTACGTAGTCCACCACGTCACTAACGGAACTTCTCTAGGACAATGGAATTCGCCGGATCGGAATACTAGTTCCTAATCGGCGATTGGAAACGGACAAATACTCTCTCGGGAATAGTAGAATTCGAACTCTCTCAATGGTGTGTGAAATGGGGTGGTCGAATTCTCTATTTATAGGGAGAGGAGAATCTTCTCCATTAATGAGAATAATCTACATTAATGTGTATCTCACGCAATTAATTAGTTTCATTTATATGAATATCTCATCTCAATAAAGAAAGGGATATATGCAATTAATATATTGATTAGTCAACTATATTAATTACATATGATTCTATAATCAATACCGTGAATCAATCGCATTAGCTCACGTGGGCCCACAAAAGGTCCAATCCTAATCTTTGGGTACTTATACCGCAAAAGTTCTATCAGATTTTGCACTCCCCATGCTCAATTTTCTGTTCGAAATAATAAGCGAAAATGTTAGAACTCAAAAATATTGTACAATATTAAAAACATCTTTACTGGTGAAAGTTTACAAACACATGTTTAAGTGAAAAACTTCTCTGTACAATATTCTATAAAAGAAATAAAATATCACATTTCATAATTAATTGCGGAAAGAAAAAAAAAACTTGAACTAGGAAAGAAAAAGACACTAAAAAATATCATTATTAAAATAGAATTTAATTAAAAAAGATAGTATTAAATGAGGTGAGAGTTGAAGAAAATGAAAACATCAAAAAAAATATTTTTATTTTCATATATAAAGTTAATAAAATGAAAAGTCATTTCGAAAAAATATTTTGTGAAAAGTATATCCCATCTAGTGGTGTCAAGTGGGCTGGGGCGACCGGGCCGGCCCACAACCCGTTAAGCCCGCATGTTAAACGGGGCGGGCTTGACCTGTCCCGTTCAATGTGTGGGGCGGGGCGGGTTTTGGAAAAGACATCAACGCCCACCCCGGCCCATGAACCCGAACCCACAATGTCACGGGGCGAGGCGGGGTGGGCTTTTACGAGTCGAATTTAGTGGGCTTTTACGAGTCGATTTTAATGGGCTTTTCACAAACCAAAACGGGTTGGGTTTTTACGGAGAGCAATACGTTTTTATGAAATCATTTTATCAAGAATTTTACAAGATATCGTGGGCCTTTAACGAACAGTAATACCTTTATTTTTTTTTGTATTTACTCGATATTCGAATATTTATTTTAAAAGTAGAATAATGTTATGTAAATAAAATTCAATCGCATATTTAGAAATTCAAATTTCAAAACATAGCCTTAGACATTCAAAAATAAGAATTTAAAATAAACTAAATCCCTCCGCCCTAAGACCCCATCAACTGATCATTGAAAAAAAAAAAACAATGAGCACAAAACATCAAACACCTCATGTAGGGGAATGAGAACACAAAAACACACAAATGTCTAGAAACGTAGCATCAAACACCTCACAGAGTGGAGAAAAACCACAAAATGAATGAAGAAACTAGAACACGCTCATAAAATCTTACCACAACTATCATCGAAATACCTGCATAAAAAATTAAATATACTTTATATTTTAAATAAAAAATGTAAAATAATTGAGAACAAAAATTAAAAATACACAATAATTAAAATTTAGGGTTAATGACGGCAAAAATACCCAATGTTTGGTCAAAGAACCCCTCGTGTATCCAAAGTTTAAAAGTACCCAAAGTCGCATTTAGGGGGTTGACCACTCCATTCTCGTAACAGAGTTAACTTACCTGTCAACTCTGGCCACGTGGACAAACGTGGGTTGCTGACATAACAATTGTTTGCCACGTGGACGAGCCCAATTAGGGGTTTAATTAGTTGTTTTATCGTAAACGAGGCTGATGTGGGCTCATCCACGTGGCAAAAACTTGCAATGTCAGCAACCCACGTTTGTCCACGTGGTCAGTGTTAACATGTAAGTTAAGTGCGCTACTAGAATGGAGTTGTCAACGCCCCAAATGTGACTTTGGGTACTTTTTCCACCACTTTTAAACTTTGGGTACACAAGGGGTTCTTTGACCAAACTTTGGGTATTTTTGCCATCATTAACCCTAAAATTTAATAAGTTACCATGAATTATGTGTTGGACATGTGTGTCCTTAAACAAGATATTTTATCCATTTGTAAAGAGATTATGACAAGTCGTTGGATAAAGATGATAATTATTATGATAATCTTATTATAGTTTATGGTAGAGTAAAATAGAATGTTTGATCCTTAGTTTATAAAGGATGAAATTATGTTATTATTATCACAACAGAGTCAATGTGAGGAAGAATTAATAATCATAACAAATGAACTTAAAATGTCTGTGACCTGATTAACCGGGTGGGAGCCCATTAATCGTATAAGGTCATTAATGTGACTAAGTGACAATCCTATTCTGGATTTTGTGTGTGTCACACTCACTAGAAGTGCATTAAGTATGAAGTGTCTTCATACTGGAATGGACCCGACTTAAACTCCGGAAGTTATCATATAAGACCGTTACTGATAACTTGGAGTTGAGTCACTAGTAGATGATCAAATGGATATTCGATCTAAGTCCTGAGTGATCTTGAGTCTGAGCTGCTGGCTTAATTGTTCTTTGATTTAACCGTTAAAGAACACGAAATATTACCGCTGTTCCCAACACTATTATTTTGGGAACATGATAGTCAGCAGTAAGGGTATCTTGGTCATAGACATGGGCATTGTAGAGGGCGATTTTCACCACCCTTTTCCAGTCACAAAGACAATCACCAAATAAAAAATGAACAATAGTAAATGATGAATATCTCTGTTTTATTATATTTTCCGAAACGAGCTCGGTTTTCTTCCGTTGAATAGTTGGACAGATGAAGGATCATGAACACAAATTCTCTCTATTTCCTTAGCCTTTTCTATTACAAGACTTCTTTCTCTCTTTTCGGGCCTTTTCTTCTCTATTTTTCCGAACCTTTACAAATGAGGCTTATCTTGCCTTTTATAGAGTTTACAATGCCTTTCCCTCGCATCCTTCCCGCCTTTTTCCTTTTAATCATTCACTCTCTGGCGTGATTTGAGGGCAGCATGGTCAATTCTTGCTTTATGTCGCTTTCGAGCAGGCTGCCGTTATGGGTAGGTGCGCCTCATTAAATGTGCATCCCGTCAGCCGTCATTCGGCTCTGCAAGCCTCGTCGCCGATGTTCTCATCGAGTGAGTAGGTCGGCTTCATTAAATGCACGTCTCGTCAAGGGTCATTCGACCCTGCACAATCATCATGACGAAATTCCTCGTCGGGCGTGATGGGACGCTTCGTCGCAACTTGCTCTCGCGTGGCTGCGTCCCCTCGTGGATGAACCTCCTCGGGGGTATTCTTCATCGGGGATGTTCCTCCTCGGGGATAATCCCCCTCGGGTGACGAACTTCCTCACCTCCCCTCATGTCGTTTATGGACCAAACGACACGAGTTGTGTTGAGGATGGATTTGACCAAATCCGACCTTAACAGTTAGTCCCCCATTTTATCAAGTGTATACACTTGGTAAAATAAAGTATAACTGTCTCGGGGATCGGCCCTAGCCGGCACCAGTTGGTTCCCGGTCGGTGACTGCTTCTTCGGCTCCTCGCGCGGTTATATTGCTAAGCCGCTTCCTTTCCTCGCCGAGCCTTCTTTACTTCCCTCCTTATTGTTTCCGCTCGCCCCCTTTCGGACTTGCTCGCCTGTTTATGTTATATATATATATGCTTTTCTTTATATTTTTCTCGGCTCGCTAGCCGGACCGGCTTGCTCGGCACCCTTAGCCGTATATTATGGATCTCGACATGTTTTGCCGGACCGGGCTTGCTCGGCACCCTTAGCCGTATATGGATCTCGACATGTATTGCCGGACCGGGCTTGCTCGGCACCCTTAGCCGTATATGGATCTCGACATGTTTTGCCGGACCGGGCTTGCTCGGCACCCTTAGCCGTATATATATTGTTATATATTATAATCTGCTCGGCAGTCTCGCCAGTGCATACGTAGTCATATATATAGATTACTTCCTCCTTGAATCTGGGATAAAGAAAAAAGGGTCATGCATAACAGAAAACTTCAAATTAGTTCAACAAAAGTCGAGGCCATGCAAAAAATAGCCCCGAACAAAGGGGGGTTGGGACTTCCCCAACTTGCAAGAAGAAAAGATAGGATATGCGAGCATGAAAAAAGAGAGAGAATCAACGAAATGAGGCTACTGGTAGAACTTTTTCAAGTGCTTCACGTTCCAACTCCGTATTACTTTTGCTCCCTCTGTATTCTTGAGCTCGTAGACTCCCGGCTTGACGACGTTGGTAACTATGTAAGGGCCTTCCCAGGTCTGCCCTAGCTTTCCAGCATTTGCCTCGGCGGTGTTCTGGAAGACTCGTCGGAGGACCATTTCCCCGACTCTGAACCTTCACGAGCGCACTTTCTTGTTGTAAAAACGCGCTATCGTGTTTTGATAGTTGGCAATGTGCACGCTCGCTCGCTCACGCTTCTTGCGATATGGTCGAGCCGATGGAATAGATTATGTTCATTATCCTCCTTACTGTTAGGGGCTAGCGTCCGTCAAAGGCTCGGGATGTCAACCTCCGCCGGGATCAAAGCCTCCACCTCGAAGGCCAGGGCGAAAGGCGTCTTGTCGGTCGCGGAATGAGGGGTTGTTCGATAGGCCCATAGCACTCCTGGCAGCTCGTCCGCCCATAGCCCTTTCTTTTCGCCGAGCCTCCTCTTGATGTTGTCAACGATGGTGCGGTTGACTGCCTCTGCGTTCCCGTTGCCTTGGGGGTATCGCGGAGTTGACGTGTTGAGTTTTATCTTCCACCGCTTGCAGAAATATCCGAACCTCTTCGAGATGAACTGGGACCCGTTATCAGCGATTATCTCCCTAGGCAGGCCGAAGCGAGTAATCACACTCTTCCAAACGTAGCTTTTGACGTCGGAATCCTTGATGTTGCCGTATGCTTCAGCCTCCGTCCATTTGGTGAAGAAATCCGTGACGACGAGCATGAACCTCTTCTGCCGCGTGCCGATGGGCATGGGGACGACGATGTCCATCGACCACTTCATGAAAGGGTAAGGAACCGAGACCACGGAAAGTTCCTCGGCAGGACAGTTGATTGCTGGCGCGTGCCGCTGGCATCTCTCGCATCTTTTGGCGTGGCTGACGCAATCAGCGACAATGGTTTCCCAAAAGAAACCTTGCCGCTTCGTCTTTCTAAGCAAAGATCGCCTGCCGGAGTGATTTCCACAGTCCCCGCTATGGATCTCCCGCATAACGTACTCGGCCTCTTTCTTGCCTAGGCATCTCAGGTAGGGACCCACGAAACCTGGAGCTTTTCGACTTGACTTTTCGGGACTCTTGCGGATCTTCGGGCAGCATTCCTTCAAGGATATTCTTTCGGAGGGGCGTCCTCCAATCTTCAATTTTGTCATCATCTACAACTCCCCGCTCCCCGTCTCCGTCCTCGTTGTCTTCGACCTCGTTTATGTTAGCCTCACCCGCATTTGCCTCCTCGGCCTCTTCTTTCCCTCTAGCTTACTTCTTCGCAGGGCCTTCCTCTCTCCGGATGCTTGGCTTCTCCACCGTCTCCACCGTGACCGACCTCAGTTCTCCGACTTCAGTCGTAGAACCCAGGCCTGCCAGCGCGTCGGCGTGGGTGTTGTCTCCCCGCGTCACCTGTGTCAGGCTGAAGTAGTCGAACTTCCTTGAGAGAGCATCGACCACTCCTGCGTAAGCCTTCATTCATTCGTCGTTTTTCTCGTATTCCCCGTTCACCTGTTTTACCACCAACTGCGAATCCGAGAAAGCGTGCGAGTTCTTTGCCCCGATTGCTAAGGATGATTGCATCCCGATGATGAGCGCTTCATACTCCGACTCGTTGTTGGTAGAGCGATAGGCGAGGCGACAGGCTTTTTCTATCACGTCCCCCATAGGGGAGATGATTCTGATCCCCACTCCAGATCCGTCGACTTGCAGCCTCCAGATGCCGGCCTCGTCGCTCAGGTCCACCGGATCCTTTGGCAACTCGATGAGGAAATCTGCGAGCACTTGAGACTTGAGGCTCGTCCGAAGCTTGTACTCAATGTCGTACGCTCCTAGTTTAATAGACCACTTCGTGATCCTCCCCGACTGGCTCGAGTCGTGGATGATAGTACGGATTGGTCTATCGGTCATGACGACGATGGTGTGGGCTTGGAAGTGATGCTTCAACCTTTCCGACGGGTCTTATACTGCCAAAGCAAGCTTCTCGGGTTGAGGGTACCTTGTCTTGGCATCGAGGAGCTTCCTGCTGATGTAGGAAACTGGCTTTTGCTCCCCATCCTCCTCTCGTACAAGCACTTGGCTGATTGCGTGGTTAGACACGGCGATGTATAAGTACAAAGGTTCCCCCGACTTTGGCTTCGTCATGAAAGGCGGCGACGACAGATAGGACTTCAACGCCTGGAAAGCCTCCTCGCATTTCTCAGTCCACTCGAACTTCTTATTCTTTCTTAGTAGTTCGTAGAAAATGAGAGTCTTGTCGGCTGATCGTGAGATAAATCGGTTCAGAGCGGCGATCCTCCCGGTCAATCTCTGAATTTCTCGTCGATTTCGGGGCGAGGGCATACTCTTGATTGCCTCAATCTGCTCGGGGTCGACCTCGACCCTCGCCGAGTGACCATGTGGCCTAAGAACTTTCCCGAGGACATACCGAAGGTGCACTTGGTGGGATTCAGCTTCATCCCGTGCTGGTTTAGAATCTCGAAACACTCCTCCAAGTGCTCGACGTGCGCCGCCGTCTTCAGGGATTTAACGACCATGTCGTCAATGTATACCTCCATGCTTTTCCCGATTAGTTTGTGGAACATCATCGTCACCAGCCTCTGATAAGTCGCTCCGGCGTTCTTCAGTCCAAAGGGCATGACTCTGTAGCAGTACGTGCCCCTCTCGCTGATGAAGGCGGTCTTCTCTTCATCTTCCGGGTGCATCCTTATTTGGTGGTACCCGGAATACGCGTCCATGAAGCTGAGAAGCTCATAGCCGTGGGTGGCCTCGACGAGGCGATCTATATGCGGCATCGGGAAACTGTCTTTCGGGCAGGCTCGGTTGAGGTCGGTGAAGTCCACACAAACTCGCCATTTTCCGTTCTTTTTCCTTACGACGACTGTGTTGGCCAGCCATTTGGGGTATTTTACCTCTCGAATGGTTCCCATCGAGAGCAGCTTATCTACTTCGTCGTTGATGATCTTGTTCCTGTCGGGGGCCATCTTTCTCCTCTTTTGCACGACGGGTTTGTGCCTTGGATCGGTGTTGAGGCGATGAGCTGTTACCGAAGGGTCAATCCCTGGCATGTCTTCATGAGACCAGGCGAAACTCCCACGATTCTTCTTTAGGAGCTCGATTAGTCGTGCTCTGGTACCTGGGTCGAGTTCCGCTCCCACACCGACGGTCCGAGTAGGGTCGGACTCGTCGATGCAGACTCGCTCTACCTCTTCGATCTGCGCTCCCCCTTTTCTTTCTTCGGCATCCCCTGCCTCGATGTCTTCCGTGCTAAGTATCTTAGCTGCCCTGTCGGCGCTCTGTCTCCGCTCCTTACTCCGCCCGGGAAGTCTTGGGGCAGGCGTCACTAATTGCTATAAACCGGCCGGTTCACCCTTCTCTGTCTGCTTTATTCCCTTCTCGGCAGTTATCGACTTGTGGTGCATCATGTAACAAATTCGGTACGCGTCCCTGCTCCCTTTGAGCTCCTCAATCTCTCCTCCCTTCCTTCCTGGGAATTTTATACTTTGGTGGTAAGTTGACGGCACGGCTCTCATGGAGTGGATCCAAGGTCTCCCCAGGATAATGTTGAAGTGCGACGGGACATTTAGCACCATAAACTCCGTCATCCAGTTGACGCTCCCGGCGCGGACCGGGAGGTGGACCGTCCCCATCGAGACGGCGACATCCCCGTTGAAACCCGATACCTTGCGAGGTCATCCCCCTATCGCGAGTCCCTCGATGCCCATCTTCGTCAAGCATTCATAGAAAATGACGTCGACCGAGCTTCCGTTGTCAACGAGGATGCGGCAAACCTCGCATCCGCCGACGTTGAGTTCGACAATCCTCATTCTCCACAAACTCTATCCTCGCGCCTGCGGCGCCCATCTTCACGTCTTCTTGGCCGTGCTCCTTCCCCCTCCGCTGATAAGCTTTTATGCTGTTGACCGAATCCTTGCAGAACCGTGATCCGCCCATGATCACCTCGATTCTCGTTCTCGAGGCCGGTCGGTCTTCCTCGTCACGCCTTGCCGGTGGCGGCTCGATTGCCAGGTTTCTCTTTCTCCCGTCTCGGCCGTTCCCCCCGTCGTTCGTAGGTTCTTCTTGTCGGCCCTGCCATGCCCTGTTCCCGTTATTCCAAGGCACGGGAGGTTTGTACGTAAGGTCTTTGATCTCCCCCAGCGCGTATCTTCTCTGGAGCTTCTTCTTCAGCATGGCACAATCTTCAGTGGCATGGCCATTATAGTTGTGGTAAGCGCAGAATTTGCTCATATCTTTTGGCCAAAAATTCGTCCCGAAGCCTCCTCGGCCTCTCGAGAAGCCCCCTCGGCTTCCAGACCCCGAGAATCCCCCTCGGTTTCCAGCAAATCTTCCTTGGTCGTTGGAAAACCCTCCCTGGTTCCCCGGGTATCCTCCTCGATCATCGGAGAATCGTCCTCGGTCTCCCGAGAATCCTCCTCGATCATCAGAGAATCTTCCTCGGTTCTCCGAGGATCCTCCTCGATCGTCGGAGAATCTTCCTCGGTTTTCCGAGGATCCTCCTCGATCGTCGGAGAATCTTCCTCGGTTTTCCGAGGATCCTCCTTGGTAGTGGTCTCTTCAATCATAGTCGCGGTCTTTGTGCTCGCCCACCTGATACACTTCTTGCCTCGGAGCTTCCTGACCTCGTCGCTCATCGGAATTCCTTCGGTCTTCTTCTCCCTTCCTCGCTCGGGATGATGAGGCATCTCCTCCGTCCCCGCTCTCCCTTTTTCCATGTTGCCTTCCTTTGCTTCCACCTTCGCGGATCTTCTTTTGGGCCAGAGTCTCTTCCTCTATTTCCATGAAGAGCGTCGCCCTGTGGAGCGCGTCCTCGATCGTCAACGGGCGCATCTTTATTAACTCCTCACGGAAAGGGGCCAAATACCACAGCCTATGCTTCAGCGCCTGGATTGCAACGACGCTATCGAGCCCCTGGATTCTGACCATAACGTCTTTGAATCTTCCGACGTACTGTCGGAGAGTTTCTTCTCGCCCCTGTGAGAGGTTCCACAGGGTCGTAACGGTCGCCTCGTTCTGGACGTACATCGAGTAGTGCCGCAGGAAACATACGACGAGCTCATCGGAGTCGCCGATGGATTGCGATGGTAGTTTAGCGAACCAATCGCTCGCCGGGCCTTGCAAGCTCTCGACAAAGAGATGACACAGGATAGCCTCTAGCTTCGTCTCCTCGCCTCCTATGCGCTCCGTGGCGATCCGAAATGACTTCACGTGGGTGTTTGGATCCGAAGTTCCTTTGTACTGTGAGAGCCTGACCTTTGGCAATTCTCCTAGCTCCACGCTGCGGATTTTTGCCTAGAAAGGAGTCACCCTAGCCTCCCTGACCAAACTATCGATTTCGGGCGCCGCGCTCGTGGCTTTATGCACCTGTGAGGCCACGTATCCCATTTTTGCCTCCATGCTTAAGGATATTTCCCTCATCGCTCTCCGGACTTCCTCCTGGATCGTCTCCGCTATGGTGGTTGTCAAGCCTCCCGGTGGGCTCATCGTGTTCGCCGGTGTTGTGCCGGCGGCATTGAAGAGATCCCTAATGATCGGCGGCGCTTGAGGCTTCAAGATACTTTGCTCTCCTTCAGCTACAACTCCACCCGCTCCCCGAGCCGAAGATCCCGCGATCGTGCTCTCCGGGCCTTCCCTTCTTTGACTCGCGTGCTCCAGAAGAGCAGTAAGTCGTCCGTTCCGCTCCTCTTGTTCTTCCGCCTTCCTGGCCGCCTCCTCGGCCACCCGTGTTGCCTTCATCACTCTCGCGTTGGCTTCGGCCAACTGCCGGTGGAGTCTCTCTATGGCCGGGACTTCGTCCCCTTCTACAGTGATGACGTGGTCGCTCGACGACATCTCGCTCCTTCAAATTCCTGGCTGTGAGTTAGAAAGAAAACAAAGCCCCTCGTTGGGCGCCAAACTGTAAAGGGCGATTTTCACCACCCTTTTCCAGTCACAAAGACAATCACCAAATAACAAATGAACAATAATAAATGATGAATATCTCTGTTTTATTATATTTTCCGAAACGAGCTCGGTTTTCTTCCGTTGAATAGCTGGACAGATGAAGGATCATGAGCACAAATTCTCTCTATTTCCTTAGCCTTTTCTATTACAAGACTTCTTTTTCTCTTTTCGGGCCTTTTCTTCTCTATTTTTCCGAACCTTTACAAATGAGGCTTATCTTGCCTTTTATAGAGTTTACAATGCCTTTCCCTCGCATCCTTCCCGCCTTTTTCCTTTTAATCATTCACTCTCTGGCGTGATTTGAGGGCAGCATGGTCAATTCTTGCTTTATGTCGCTTCCGAGCAGGCTGCTGTTATGGGTAGGTGCGCCTCATTAAATGTGCATCCCGTCAGCCGTCATTCGGATCTGCAAGCCTCATCGCCGATGTTCTCTTCGAGTGAGTAGGTCGGCTTCATTAAATGCACGTCTCGTCAAGGGTCATTCGACCCTGGACAATCATCATGACGAAATTCCTCATCGGGCGTGATGGGACGCTTCGTCGCAACTTGCTCTCGCGTGGCTGCGTCCCCTCGTGGATGAACCTCCTCGGGGGTATTCTTCCTCGGGGATGTTCCTCCTCGGGGATAATCCCCCTCGGGTGACGAACTTCCTCACCTCCCCTCATGTCGTTTATGGACCAAACGACACGAGTTGTGTGGAGGATGGATTTGACCAAATCCGACCTTAACAGGCATCACACAGCTCTATTCAGAGTCATGATGATTCCCTTGATTGTCGGTGGTGAGAAGTGAGAGGTACCCGTGCGCAACTTATGAATTGAAACCATAAGTGAGTTACTCATGATATTACTGACTGAGTCAAGGATGAAAATGTAATGAGGGGCATAACGGTAGAAACCGCCTGCTCACTAAAGAGTATCACTAAAGAGTGCAGCCTCGGGTTTATAGTGGAGTAACACCGAGGTTTGACGAACACCCTAGCAGTTCGTTGGAGCTTAAGTGATACGGGTCCATGGTCCCCAGGATAGCTCCGTAACGGATGATACGTACATGATAAAACTGAAGTCTATGAAAGACATCAGATAGTTTTATCAGTAGCTTGGCAAAAGTACCATATCTTGGTAACCGAAATTAACTGACAAAAGAAAGTAGTATTTGGATTTTTTGTCAACATAAAAGTTGTTGGAAATTAAATTCTAAGAAACTTTTCTTTTGAAACCGAGTCGTTTTGACGCACGGTTTGTGATTTAGAGAATTTCTAAGTTTGTGATTGTTTCGGTAAACTATGAAATTAAATCACATGTCACGAATTTAAATGATGGTGTGACACCATGACATTTGAATGTGTGATATTGAGATCAGAGGATATTAATATGATTTAATTATTTGAATTTGATTATTAATATATTATTAATAATTCATCAATAATTAATAGATTTATATAAATATGTAAATAATATATATTTATATATATATGATATGTGTAAAAATCGAATTATGCCTTAGAATGTGGAACCATTTACATTCGAATGGATAGGCTTTGGTCTTTTCATAATTGCGGCATAAGTACCAAATGTTTTGGTATTTGAGAAAAACCCTAAAATCAATTTAATCCATTGGATCGGTTATGATTTAATATCAACCGTTGGATTAGGATAATTGATATATTCGAAATTAATAACTTGGTGACCAGGATTTTGTTTTCAAATTTAGCTAATTAATTATATCCGTTAGATCGGTCTATGATTTAATCTTTACCGTCGGATTGGAAATTAATTAATTATATATATAATATATTATTTTCGAATTATATATATGGATAAAATCGAATTTGGATTTTATTAAATCTTTTAATATTTGATTTTATCCTAAACTAATTTGATCCATTAGATCGGTTTAAAGATTTATCTCAACCGTTGGATCTAGATAATTAGAATTTTAATTTTAATATATATATATATATATAAATTCGAATTTCATGGATAAGAAGATAAGATTGGATTTTTGATTTTATCAAAGTCTTTCTTATTTAATTAAATCCCTAATTAATTATATACCTTGGATTTAGATGAGATTAAATCTAGACCATTGGATTGAAATAATTAATTATATTTAATTAGAAGAATTCGAAATTAGGGGAGAGAATTTCTCTAATTCGGTTACAGTCTGAGCCTATAAATAGGGACCTCATTCTACACAGTTTTCACATCTTTCCCCAGAGAAAAATTCAAACTCTCCCTCTCCCTTAGGGTATGCGAATTTTTCATCTGATCTCTCTTTCTGGTTCGGCTTAAGAGACTTAGTTCTCCGGAAGCTTAAAAAGAACCATCAATTTAAATTTTGCGACGGAGTCTTGCCGGCGAAGCCCACGCTTCGGTACGAGGAATCCAGGAGAATATCCCGGAAGATCACGGGAGTTTCCATCAGCACCGGTGGAGCCCTGCCCGATTCAAAACGCGCAGTCGGAAGTCGACAATAGAGGTACGACCTTATGCATTTGGCTAATAAATGCGACCATTTACTGCTTTCTATTTATTTCCTATAAAGACTAGATTATTAATAATGATTTATGAATATTAAATTGCATAATATTTATCGGATCTTGCAATATGGTTATTATTCGATGATCGGACCGTTGGTCAGTTAACATGTTTTCCGCTTAAAAATAATTTTTTTTAATGTTACCAGGACAGTCCGACGGCACAAATCGTGATAATTAACGGGGATTATTCCCAACATTATGCATTATATCCAACGTTGCTAGGTGATGCTTCCTTGTCCGTTGCAGCGAATTCTTCCACCATATTATGAACTTGATTTGGTTTCCTCCGCCTAGCGTCTTCGCAATCTTTCAAACACACCAGACTCTCTAAAATATCCGCCTTCAATCTACTTCTCTTTTCATCCAACACGCGATTACTAGCACTAAAAACTTGCTCAGAAGCAACAGTAGAAACAGAAAACGTAAGAATATCACGAGCTAGTATTGACAAGACAGGAAAACGAGCTGATTTTCCCTTCCACCACTGGAGCAAATCCACAATGTCATCAACTTCTATAGTATTTGTAGACAAATATTTTGCCAACTCATTTAAGGCTGATTGCGTTGAAGACAATAAGCTTGCGAGTCTCGTGACATTCCAATGAAAATGACTCCCAGAAGAATTAGTTTGCGGCTGTCGAACTTGACCTCTTGGGGCTACTATCGGGAGACTCGTGCCATATTTCTCTGAGTACGCTGCAAATACGCTCTCTAACATGTCTTTTATGTATCTTACTGTGCAACCCATTTCAACGTTCAATTTCGAACAATTTGCGGACAATAATAACTCAGTACCTTCCTTTTTGCATCTTGTCCAACATAGTCCCAAATGCATACAACATCGGACAACCACTCCAGTAGACTTTAAATTTGTCTTCCATCAAACAACCAAATTGTTGTTGTATTTGATGACGCATTATCAAACGCAAACTGAAAACTTTATTTTCAATACTATAGAACTTGATTACATCCATCATGCTGTTGAAAATAGCCTTAGCATTTTGCGGATATGGACATTCGCGAAAGCCGATGATTCTTTTATGCAATTGCTAGTCCTGGTAAACAAACTGGGTTGTAACACACAAGTACCCATATTTATTTTGACCCTCCCACATGTCGGCGGTACATGAGATCGTCGCAGTAGACGCCTTGAACTCATCAACTAGGCTTCCACGCATCTCAGTAAAGAGTTTAATGCAATCAGCCCTTGTCGTATTCCTGGACACACTTTTATCCTCTGGGAAAAATGTTAGTCGAATATACTCTTCGAAAGCTTCATCGTCAGCAAAGGATATCAGTAATTCTTTACTAGCAATCAGCTTTGCCAAATTTTCTCTCGCTTTTTGTGCATCATATGAAAAATTCTTCAAACCTTGCGAGTTAAGTGACAAAGTTTGTTGTCGAGGCTCCGCAACTCCAGAAAAATATGACTTACATTTATCAAGATGTCTTTTCATAATACCAGCTCCCCATCCTTTTCCCATGATGTAGGCCACCTCACAATAATTGCATTTTGCTAATCGTTTTTGATGATCTGGTGCATTCGGGTCCAGATTATTTACTGTAGTGAAGTGATTCCAGACTTCTAACCGCTGTCTTTTTGTAGTTTTGTCAGTAACATTACCCAGAGGAGTCGATCCATCAACGGATGAAATATTTTCTTGGACGTCTTCGTCATGGTGGCCCGACATTTCTGACATTTCCTTTACCATAAGAAAAGAAAAATAATCATCAACAGTTTGAAAAATAATACAATAACGTGAAGCCAAGAAATAAAATGAATGAAAGTCAGTGAATACACCAGTACTGTGTATATACCAAGCCAATAACTAATCCAAAACCAATCCAAGAACATGAAAAACAATATACAGTGTGTATATTAAAAATGATGATGCGTTGTGTGTATATATATATGTAATGCTTTGTTTGCATGATTCAATGGCTAAATGCCTAAATATATGAATCAGAGGAAGCACACTAACCTTCGAAGAGAATGGAGACGGCTGCTTGACAGTGGCAACGTGAAGAAAATGGGAGACTCTATTTTACGTTCCCTAAATATAATATTAAGGCTTTATTTTACTCTATAATATCAAACATTAAGTCATTAACTAATAAATTAATAATAACGATTTAGTTAATGTTAGGGTATTATTTCACCATATTTATTTGAAGATGGATAAAAGGGAAGGAAGGACATTAATCAAAGTGATCGACCAGTCGGCACCAAGGTGACCGACCAGTCGGCACCAAATTGACCGACCAATCGGTACCAAAGTGATCAACCAGATGGTACCAAATGTGACGAGCCAGACATTTCAAGTACGGATAAAGCATATTCCTTTACATATGCATGTCCCCTGAGGATCAGACAAACCTTGCCAGCCTGGATGCCACCTCAGCTAATTGAGCAACGACCCAAGACCATCGGGACCACATAATTAGGGTTACATTTTGTAATCAAAGCCCACTCAGAGGCCCATTAAGGCATCTATAAATAGAGAAGACCTTATTAGGGATGAACCCTAGAGATTTTCCATCATCATCAACCTCTGAACATTCCTTTTCTCTCCATTTTTGTACTCTTGAAGAAAAGCTTGTACTTAAGGGCTGAACACCATTTTTGCACCAAAAAAAAGACATGGATAGTGACCATACTATGCAATCTAGTGGAAGTTCTTAAGTATTCTCTTTGTCTCTTCTTGAAATTCTTATCATCTCCTACATGAAATCTCACAACGATATCTACGGAAGCTAATGGCCTTCTTCTTCCTCGGAAAACATAAAAACGGCATTACCACGTGTAATGTCGTGATTGTTTGAGACGCTTTTGCCCTCAACAGTTAAAATATATAAGTTATATATATAATTAATAGTTATACTGTCATTTTTATTATATATTATAGTATCCAAAAAATCTAACTATAGTATTACTGTATTATATATAATAAAAGTAATATTAATATATCATAATTATTTTATTATTATGTATAACAATTTATAATATACGAAAAAATCTAATTACTTATTATATATTTATATTATCATATTATACATCATACGAGTATACTGTACATATGATTTTATAATTTATAATAGGCTATAAACTATAGTATATGTTAATGCGTAAAAATGGCTTTAACTTAGAGTCGGATCCAAGGTTCGGGTCCCGAGATTGACCCGCTGAACACAAGGATAATTGAATGCTGACTCAATGCGGGTTGACTGTTGATCGTCAAAGCTGGAGGCGATTCCGTCGTCTTGGATGGGTCTCCGGGCTGTCGTTGACGATCCTCGGCGAACTTCCTTAGTGGAGGCGAAGTCCGGTTCACGGCGAAGCTCCTCGTCCGGGCGGAGTCCTTGTCTTGGCGATGTCCTCTTCTGGGCGAACTCCGGTCTTGATGAAGCTCTGTGCTAATCTTGATGATTCTTCGTGCTTTTCCTTCCTTGGCGAGCTTCTATGGCGAGGGGGACCTGCAACAAAAGGGTAGAATGGGCCCGTGCCCCGTCGCTTATAGTTGGGCGAGGCTGCCTACGTATCTCAGTTTAAGAGAATCAGGTCCCACATAGTTCGAGGTTAGTGATTAACGGCGGGTGAATGACGATGTGGTTTGACTCGTCGGAAATGCTGTTGTTGGCGGCGCGGGGGTCACCCTTGGCCTGATGGCTGGGTATTACCGGCGTGATGTGTTCTTCGTCGACCTCGTTGATTTTGGCAAACTCACTGTTGAACTTCCCTCGTGTTGGCGAAGTACAGCGAAAGCCTTGACCTGACGAGGTGTGCTCCTCTGTCGACCTTGCCGGGGTAGGTGGCCTCGTGTAATGAGGGGCCTTATCCCGACGAGGGATGCTCCTTCCTTTGTCGACCTCACAGGTGTCGGCGTACTCGACCACCTAGCAAGGGACGCCTTTGCTGACTCAACGAGCAACCTTTCTTCTTAGGCCTGAGACTCTGCTTCTAGATCGATCTCAACTCTTAACTCAAGTCCTTTCCTCCTTAAGAGTAGGCGATTTTTCTAGATAGAGAAAGCTAGAGAGAGAAGCTCTGGAGAAAGTTGTGAGTGAGTGTGGAAATGAGGGGGAGAAGGCTCATATTTATAGGAAAACCAACTTCCTGAAATTGCACCTCCTAGGGGCCTGCGAATTCCCTGGTAATTGCACCTCCAGGGGTCTGCGAATTCCCTGAATATTGTACCTCCAGGGGCTTGCGAGTTTCTCCTCTGCAAAAGACATCGTCGATGCTTCTTGATTCGTCTTCGATGTCTTCGGGTTGTCCGCGAGTCCGCTTGTTGTGTTCGGGGAAATCTGGAGGATTTCCCGGAGATCTTCGTGGCCTCGGATCTCCTTGTCATGTGGAATGATTACAAGTTACGCCCTCGTCGAATTATGACGAGGGGGCTTGTCGCCTTGTCGCCTCGTCGCCTCGTCGGCTTGTTGCCTTGTTGCTTCGTCGACTTGTCGCCTCGTCGCTTCGTCGGCTTGTCGCCTCGTTGCTTCGTCGGCTTGTCGCCTCATCGCTTCGTCGGCTGGTCGCCTCGACGGCTTGTCGCCTCGTCGCTTCGTCGGCTTGTCACCTCGTCGCTTCGTCGGCTTGTCGCCTCGTCGCCTTTTTGATCTTGGGCCTCGCTAATGTCTTAGTTCGTCGGCCCCGGGTCTTTGGCTTTGGTGATGGGCCTTGACTTTCCTTAATGGGCTTTGACTTTTCTTAACGGGCTTCGACCTTTGCCAAAGGGGGCCCAATTTTTATATGTTACGAAAAATGCACATAACATTAACCCCCCAGTTTCTTGGGCAATTGTATTGCGTGAGAAACTTTTCTATTAAAACTTAAGGCAACTTGTGTTATTTGGCGATGATCCGGGTTTTCAGAGATTTTTGTCTCCTCTCCGTCCTCCCAAGGAACTGCAAATTTCCTTTAACTGGGTGTTTGTAAAATATTTTCGAAAATATTCGCATAATGAGCGAGAAATAATTCGAGCATAGTCAAAGACATAAGCGAATTTATTAAATAAATCACAAGTCACTATTTATGATTTTACTTGATTTTTGGATTTTTGGAGGTTCGTAGGCGCACTTTGTAAAATAAAGGCCTTTTAAATTAATTTTGAACTCCGTAAATAAATCCAATAAATAAATAAATAAATAAAATCAAGCGACATAATAAATTTGAAAGTAAATAAATACTTTGAAAATAATAATTGCGCATTAAACTTGAAACTTTAAGAAGTTCCTTAATTATTGCGCAATTTTTACTTGTAATAAATACCGTAAATAATTAAATAATTCATGAAAACCCGGGAAAATAATTTTAATTTGGTTTTCATGTTTGAAAATTAAAAAATAAAACTTTATAAATTTCCAAAGTTTAATTTCCAAGGCCTTTTGAATAACCTTTGAAAATAGCCTTTTTCATTTAAAAACGTATAAAAGCCCATTTTTGATCGTTTTTGACCATTTAAAAATTAAACTTCAGCTTTGTGGGCCTAGTTTATGCGATTTTTTGGGCTGCATAGGCTATAGAATTCGAGTTTAATTAAAAGAGGAAACAAGATTAGGGTAAAATATTACCTCATTAATACCTTTAGGGTTTAAGGCATTTCCTCTTCCTTCCTCCACTCCCAAAATCGCGATTTGCTCTCTCCAAGAGGCTTTGACGGCTGCGTTTTCATTCCACGTGGAAGTGATGACTTTTTCCGGCGAGCTTGGTGGGGAATTCTCCGTTGACGACGTCCTTTTATCCGGTACGTTCTCTTTGTCGAGTCTTTTTGTTGACGTCGATATTTCGGTCACCGTTTATGGTGCTCTGGCGAACTTGGATGTTTGGACATCGTCTCTTGAAGATATATTCCTTGTAGGTGACGGTGCGGGAATCGAAATCCCGACGGGTGTCGTGGAGGAGACCGAACTCGGTCTTGGCGTCGGCGGCTTTGGTGACGTGCATGGCGAAGAACCGGGCTGCATGAGGCCTTTTGGCATGTCGGGATCTCTCGAGGAGGTGCGGGCGACAGCGTCTGCGGTGGCGGTGGGCAGCGGCGTGGCAGCCGGAGGGGTGTTTACCTCCGGTTTGCGTGTGGCTTTCGGTGCGGGCAGCAAGGGAGCGGGCTTCGGGCTCCACGGCGTGGCGGGATTGGCCAGAATCTTCTCGTCGGCGGCATCTGTGGTGGTTGCCGGTGGTGGCACAGCAGCTGGAGCAGCGGCGGTGGGTTGCGCGTTTGGCGTGCACGAGGTCGTTGCGGGCTCCTTGGTGATCGGCTCGGTGGTTCCTTCGGCGGGCAGCGGCTTGGCGGGTGCTCCGGCGGCGATGGTGATGTCCGTTGGTGGCGGTGAGGTTGTCTTCAACTCCGGCAAACTTGCTCCGGTGAAAGGGCCGCCAAAAGTGGTGGCGGAGTCCGATTTCGACGAAAACTTCGATTTCGAGGGCTTCGAGACTCCGATCGATGATCCGATTTTTGTGTTGGGTTCGTCGGGACCGGGGCTATCACCTGCCAAGGAAATTATCATTCCTAGGCCAAGCGTTCTGGTCTCCAGGCTTGGTAAGGACCTCTCGTTGTTGATTCGTCTTTTGTCGCCGGCTCCGGCGGAGAGCGTTTTGTCTTCTGAGTCTTATGGACGTGCTGTGGAATTTTCAGGTGGCTTGGCGAATGGAGGCGGATCTCCCGGCGAGCATGGCTCTGAGCCTTCGGTCCTTGATGGTGCCTCTAACGTAGAGTTTGCTGATGTCGATACGTCTGATGTCGTCGAGGAGCAGGGCGTTGGCGGGGATTGTGTCGGTGAGGCGCCCGTTGCTGAGGAAGGACCTGCAAGCGAGGGTCTTGCCATCGTGGGATTTGCCGCTGGCGAGGGTCCTCCTGCTGACGAGACGCCCAGACAGCGTCTTTACCGCATTTCGGCCATCTGTCCTAAGTTGATTGTGCGTAGCCACGTCACTGAGTCTTTGTTGACGTGGTTCCTTCCTCTTCATGTGTTGTCGCATATCGCCGGTCTTCGAGTTCCTGCTGCTGGTGAGCTCCCTAGCGATCGTGTCCCCGGTTTCCTGCCGGTGCACTTGGAGAGTCTTCGTCATGGGTTGGGCCTTCCTCTTCGGCCGTTCGTCCGTGATCTTCTGATTTTTTCTGGGCGTGCCGGCCTTCCAGGTTGTGCCAGGGTCTTTTCGTGCCTTGGCGACGTGCTTCTCAGCTTGGCGGGTTCTCTTTCGTCGATCTTTGACGGTCGAAGAGTTCCGCACTGCTTTCCGCTTCTATTGTCGCACTTCGGAGGCTGGAGAGTACATGGTGTCTTCGTCGTATATTTGTCTGGAGCTGCCTCGATGCAGGCTGGATCCTCTCTAGCGTCGTCAATGGGTTTGGGCTCCGATGACCTTGCTTGGCTCGTCTCTGCCAGACTTCAGCTCTCGGGTGTTGCGTCTGCCGTACGAGCACACGTCTGGCTCGGGGGCTTTTGGCAGTCTGATCTCGGGGTTGGTGAAGGAAGGTCGTCTACTTCCCTTTACGGAGCCTAAGCCGTGGATCTTGGCAGGCTTCGTTGCTGATTCACTCGGAGGCTATGTTGATGTTGATGAGGCAGATGCGCATGCTCCGGTTCCTCTTCAAGTGCTTCCTCCGGCTGAGGATGATGCACCTCCGGCTTCTTCGCAGGAAGGCGTTCATCGTTCTTCTAAGGAGGGTGTTCGTTGTTCTTCGATGGAGGGTGTTCGTCGTTCTTCGAAGGAGGGTGTTCGTCGTTCTTCTCCGGCGAAGGCTTCGTTGAGGGCGAAGGCTCCAGCTTTTGAGCGGCGTATTCCTTTGGTGGTCGTTCGTCCTTCGGCTACTCCAGTTTTGTTGACTTCTGCAGGTATAATTTCCTTTGTTTGGTCCTCAGTAACAGTGTTGTTCTCCATTGCCTTGTTTTCTGTTGTGCAGGTTCGTCTGGCTTCAATAAGTTTGTTCCTCAGATGCGTCCTCGAGCCTCTGTCGTTGTTTCCGGTGCTCGTGTTGCTCCGGCCTCGAATTCATCTGGAGAGGGCCTTAATGATCGTTCCTTCCGTCGTCTAGAGCGGCGATTATCGTCGGAGAGGGTGTCTTCGTCTCGTCGTTCGCGCTCGCCGTCTCCTGGCAAGGCTGGGGATTCTTCTCGTCGTGTTCGTCAGCGTGGCGCTGGTCTTGGTGGGACGTCATCTCCAGTTGTGGCTTCAGGGGGCGACTCTCGTGGTGACGTGCCTGCTTCTGTTGTCGTTCGTCCATCAGGTGAGGTTCCTGAGTCTGGCGGTTCGTCGAGCGTCGAGCGTGCGGTGAGTCTCAAGTGTCTTTGCGTCAAGAGCGTCTCTGATCTTCGTCCTTGGGTGATCGCGTCGGTGGTGGATGCTCCAGACTCGGCTTTGGTTGTTCATGACTCCTCCTGTCATATGAAGGTACGTACTTTTTGGCACTCTTGCTTACTTCTTCGTATTGCTTTTCTTCATGCTCGTCGTTTGTCTTCTAGGCCTTGTTGATGTCGGCGGAGGTGGCTCGTCGTCTTGAAGCTTCCAATACCCTGTGTATGTCTCTAAAGGGTGTCTTGAAGAACGTTGTTGCCGAGTGTGATGCGTTGCAGGGCGTGGTGACCAAGGCAAAGCTCGAGGTCAAGATTTCCCGGGCTGAAGGCATGCGCGAGGGTCGTCGAGCCGTTCAAGATGAGCTTCGTATGGCGAAGGACCATATCGCGGCTTTAGATGCTTCTTTGGCGAGGCGTCAATCCCGGATTGAGCATCTTCAGCGTGATGTCTCCGAGGCTGCCTCCTCCCATGCTAAGTTGAAGGCGGATGCTGACGCGAGTCTCGCTGAGACAGAAGCGACATGGCATGCAGCTTCCGACGAGGTGTACTGATCGGGATTTGCGGATTGCCAGGCGGCTCATCTAGAAGAGAATGGTCATCTTGCTCTTTCCTTCAGGTTCCTTGACTTCCTTGGTGCTCCAGACTCCGTTCTTGACACGGAGCCTCTCAGCTTGACGCTTCCCATAGATTAGTTTCTCTTTTCTTTGCCATTATGATTTGTAGACATTTTCGGGTTTTGCTTTAGCCGTACTCCTTGCCCTGGCACGTTCGTTTGGCGTATTTTGCCTTTTCACTTCGTACCTGTTTCATGACATTTATGCATTTTAGTATAATTTGAACTTTGACTTTTGTTCATACCTTTGCTTTGTCGAGTGTGTGAGTTGTGTCACGTTGTAGCAGTCTTGTGAGTGCACTCTGCTGCGATTGTAGGGTCGTCACCCTTTTATAACCTGCAAGTAATACAGTTTTGTCAGTAGACGATGTTATGCCTTTGCTCGCCGGGTAGCTAATCCGACGAGTTTAGGCTGCCTATTATAGCCTGGCGGAGGATTTATCCAGATCGTAATTGCCGGTGCCTATTATAGCCTGGCGAAGGAGTTATCCGGATCGTAATTGCCGGTGCCTATTATTGCCTGGCGAAGGAGTATCCGGATCATGCCGGTGCCTATTGTTGCCTTGCGAAGGAGTATCCGGATCGTGCCGGTGCCTATTGTTGCCTGGTGAAGGAGTATCCGGATCGTGCTGGTGCCTATTGTTGCCTGGCTAAGGAGTTATCCGGATCGTGCCGGTGCCTATTGTTGTCAGGCGAAGGAGTATCCAGATCGTGCCGGTGCCTATTGTTAACTGGTGAAGGTCTTCGACGCGTGGTCGGTCCTTTTTTTTTAGGGCCGGTATATACCGTAGTACCCCCCGAGTTTTGGCGTAATTTGCCTTACAGTTTCGGGAAAACTTTCAGAGTATTTCGTAAAAAATGAATTTATTCATAAATAAGGCTGGTCTTTCATAATAGAATTTACCTTGCGCATTGCGCTTTATTCAAAAGGATATGGGGCTTTTGTCGCCTCTTCAGTGGTGCGGGTTGACCGGTAGGACTGGTAGCTCGCCCAGGTGTAGGCAGTCGACTATCGAAGTCATCCACTCGGGCTCATCTTCGGCGTTGATGGCGAGAATTTCTTCGTAGGCGGTTGATTCTTCCTCCGTTTCATCGTCGGTGGTCATGCGCCATTTGTCTTCTCTTTTTCCGTTCATTGCTCGAGCTAGCGTGGCTGCTTCGTCGTTGGCTGTTGCAGGAATCCAAGCGATCTCGTACCACGTCAATGGCTGGAGGCGATCCATGGCTTCTTGCAGCTGAGTCAGCGCATTGTCCTCCTGTATCAGTAGTTCGCCGTTCATCCGACTTGCGATCTTCTGTGAGCTGCAGTGTACCTGTAAATTCTTCACGTCGAGCCTTTCGGCGAGGTTTAAGCCGGCGAGTAGCGCTCAGCATTCGGCTTCGTCGCTGGAGGCTTTGAACTCGAATTTGATGGCGTACTTCGACTTTTCTCCTTGAGGGCTGGTGAAGACGATTCCTGCTCCTGCGTTGGTGTCGTTGTTGTCTCCGCTGATGTGCATTCTCCATACCGGCCCCTTGGGTGCGGTTCTTTTGCTTGACGGCGTGTCCTTCATCTTCTTTCTTCCTTCAACTGTGGGGGTGTTGATGCCATGGGTTTGCTTGGCGACTAAGTCAGCCTTTGCTTCCCTTTTCTTGGCGACCCCCTGCTGGCTCTCTTCTTCGATCCTTTGCTTGGCGAGGTTGATCTTCCTCTTGATGAGGCGTAGGCGGTTTATCAACTTGTCGATGATGCGCCTGTACGTTGCGTAGTCCGGAGAGTCTTCTGGTGCGGTTCTACCCGTCTTCCTGAAGTGGTCTAAGCTCTTCTCGTATTGTCGCAGGAGGGCGAATATTTTTCTCAGCCCGACAATGGTCGCTGGCATTATCGCGTCCTCTCTTGGTTCTCCTCGTTTGGTGATGCTGAGGTTATTGATTCGTTCGATGATGGCGGTGACTGTTGCTGTGCTTCGGCGTACTCCCTTCTCGTAACAGGCTCGTGATTCGGCTTGACTTCCTCGCATGATTCCGACTCCGCTGGGTGTTGGGAACTTGACGAGTAGGTGATAGGTGGATGTCACGGCCTGGAGTTGGTTGAGCGTGGGCCTCCCAATGATGACGTTGTATGACGAAGGCATATCGACGATGAGATAGCTCACCATTCGAGTCACCCTAGGTCCGTCTTTGGCCCCGAAGGTTGTCGGCAGTTCGATGGATCCTTCGGTCGTCACGCGTTCTCCTGCGAAACCAAATAGCGGTATACGAACTGGGTTTGCGATGATTCGACCCAAGCTCATCTTGTCGAAGGCCGTCTTGAAGATTACGTCGGCTGAGCTTCCGTTGTCGATGAGGATCCTCCTGACCATACTGTTGGCGATCTGCGCTTCCATGATGATGGCATCGTTGTGCGGGTGGCAAATGGTCAGAGCTTCGTCTTCTGTGAAGGTGATGGTTTTGCCTGTGCGGATTGGAGGTGTTGAGCCCATCAGGTTAACCTGGTTTGGCGACCATCCTTTCTCCGTTGCGCGTGCGTAGCTCCGCCTTCTTTGGCCTGAGTCTCCAGTTCATGGCCCTCCGATGATTGTTGAAACGATGTTGAGCGGGGTTGCCGCTATGGCTTTCCCTCGGTCGTCGCCTTGAGTCGTCGGTTACACCATCGTTAAGAGTGGGGTCGGCCCCCGTCATTCGCCGTGAGCCTCTTGACGAACTCCTTTAGCTGTCCTTCCTTGATTAGTTCTTCAATTTGATCTTTCAGCTGGTAGCACTACGACGTCATGTGACCATAGTCACGATGGAATTTGCAGTATCGGCTTTTATCTTTCCCCGACTTGCTAAGCGGAGGGGGTTTCTTGAACTTGTCACCGTTCATCGCGTAGATCTCATCTGGCGTTGTCGTCAGCGGCGTGTAGTCTCTGTAGAGGAACAGCTTCCTCATCGCCTGACTCCCTTACGGTTTCGTCATTCGGCTCCTGTTGTTGTCAGGGCGACTTTTCTTCATATTTGTCTCGTCGGGGGAGCGATCGTGGCTTCGTTGATGGCTCCCTGGCTCCGTTGACTTCCTGCTGGCAAGGTACTCCTCCACGGAGATGTGTTGAGCTGCTCTTGTCATGAGCTCCGTCATGGTCGACGCTCTTTCCTTCACGAGGGAGATCAAGAATTCCCCGGTCTGCAATCCGTCGATGAGGGCGATCACGGCATCGCTGTCGGTGTAGTCGTTTACCTTGTTGGATTCTTCGGCGAAGCGGTTGATGAACTTCTGCAGGGATTCGTCTGTCTTCTGCTTGATGGACCAGAGGTAGGATTTTTCATTTCTTTGAGTCACTGCGCCGGCGAAGCGGGCGAGGAACGGGTCCTTGAGCTGGTTGAAAGAGTAGATGCTTGCCTTGGGTAGCCGCTGGTACCATTCGAACGCCGTTCCCGTAAGGGTTAGGCAGAATACCTGGCATATTGTCGAGGCTGAGCATTTCTTCATTTGCATGATCGTCTGGTACTGGACGAGCTGGTAGACTGGATCTCCTTTCCCGTCGTATATGAGGTTGCTTGCGAAGCGTAGGTCACCTACGGCTTCTCCGTCGAGCAGGTATGGTGCGAGTGGGGACAGAGTCCCGTCGAGCACGGCACGGCCTCTCACACCACGGTCCTGGGCAGAGCGTAAGTCTTGGATTTCCTTCTGCATCCCTTGGAGGAGGTCAAATACGTCGTCGCGTTGCGGTTGGCGAGGCACTTGTTGATCCAGGCAGCGGTCGGGCGAGGCCCAGCGGCCGCGATGCTGGTCTTCTCTGTAGTCTTAGAGGTAGATAACTTCAGCTCATCTTCCGTCTTCGTGTCTTGGTGAGGGTTGGCGACCTCCCGGGCGGTCTTGGTACGCCCCGGCAAGGTCGCGGTCTTCGTCAGGACGGTTCCCTTGGCGACCCTCTTGACGAGCCTGGCGAGGGTCTGGGATGTTCCGTCGGTGCTCCATGTCGTTAAAGTCTTCGGCCTGGCGAACCTCCTAACGACCCCCCAGGCGAACCCGGCGAGGGTCCGGGTAGTTCTGGCGGTCTTCGATGTCTTCGAGATCTTCGGCCTGGCGAACCTCCTGACGACCCTCCGGGCGATCCTGGCGAGGGTCGGGGTGGTCCTGGCGATCTCTGTTGTCATTGCTATCTCCTGTGCTTTCCCTGTCGTGAGCGTCGACTGACTTCTGCGAAGCGTCGTTGACACCGTCTTCATTCCTGATCTGAGCTGGTGAAACTTGGCGAGACGGCTGAGTCCGCCTGGCGAGGGTTTGGGCCCCCGTGTTGAGCGCGATGCTGATCGTCGGTTGCGGCATCGCGCGTTGCGAAGCATTGACGCTGCTCGTCATGTAGAATGGCGATCGTCGTGCTCTGAGTTCTTCTGATGAATGCTGGAAGGGTCTCGAGGCTTGTTCTCGGGCTACCCCTCCTTCTAGCGCCAAACTGTTAATGCGTAAAAATAGCTTTAACTTAGAGTCGGATCCAAGGTTCGGGTCCTGAGATTGACCCGCTGAACACAAGGATAATTGAATGCTAAGTCAACGCGGGTTGACTGTTGATCGTCAAAGCTGGAGGCGATTCCGTCGTCTTGGATGGGTCTCCGGGCTGTCATTGACGATCCTCGGCGAACTTCCTTGGTGGTGGCGAAGTCCGGTTCACGGCGAAGCTCCTCGTCCGGGCGGAGTCCTTGTCTTGGCGATGTCCTCTTCTGGGCGAACTCTGGTCTTGATGAAGCTCCGTGCTAATCTTGATGATTCTTCGTGCTTTTCCTTCCTTGGCAAGCTCCTATGGCGAGGGAGGACCTACAAAAAAGGGTAGAATGGGCCCGTGCCCCGTCGCTTATGGTTGGGCGAGGCTGCCTACGTATCTCAGTTTAAGAGAATCAAGTCCCACGTAGTTTGGGGTTAGTGATAAACGGTGGGTGAATGACGATGTGGTTTGACTCATCGGAAATGTCGTTGTTGGCGGCGCGGGGGTGACCCTTGGCCCGATGGCTGGGTATTACCGGCGTGATGTGTTCTTCGTCGACCTCGTTGGTGTTGGCGAACTCACTGTTGAACTTCCCTCGTGTTGGCGAAGTACAGCGAAAGCCTTGACCTGACAAGGTGTGCTCCTCTGTCGACCTTGCCGGGGTAGGTGGCCTCATGTAACGAGGGGCCTTATCCCGATGAGGTATGCTCCTTCCTTTGTCGACCTCACAGGTGTCGGCGTACTCGACCACCTAGCAAGGGACGCCTTTGCTGACTCGTCGAACAACCTTTCTTCTTAAGCCTAAGACTCTGCTTCTAGATCGATCTCAGCTCTTAACTCAAGTCCTTTCTTCCTTAAGAGTAGGCGAGTTTTCTAGATAGAGAAAGCTAAAGAGAGAAGCCCTGGAGAAAGTTGTGAATGAGTGTGGAAATGAGGGGGAGAAGGCTCCTATTTATAGGAAAACCAACTTCCTGAAATTGCACCTCCTACGGGCCTGCGAATTCCCTGGTAATTGCACCTCCAGGGGTCTGCGAATTCCCTGAATATTGTACCTCCAGGGGCTTGCGAGTTTCTCCTCTGCAAAAGAGATCGTCGATGCTTCTTGATTCGTCTTCGATGTCTTCGGGTTGTCCGCGAGTCCGCTTGTTGTGTTCGGGGAAATCTGGAAGATTTCCCGGAGATCTTCATGGCCTCGGATCTCCTCTTCGTGTGGAATGATTACAAGTTACGCCCTCGTCGAATTATTACGAGGGGGCTTGTCGCCTTGTCGCCTCGTCGGCCTGTCGCCTCGTCGGCCTGTCGCCTCGTCGCCTCGTCGGCTTGTCGCCTCGTTGCTTCGTCGGCTTGCCGCCTCGTCGCTTCGTCGGCTTGTCGCCTCGTCGCTTCGTCGGATTGTCGCCTCGTCGCTTCGTCGCCTTGTCGCATCGACGGCTTGTCACCTCGTCGCTTCGTCGGCTTGTCGCCTAGTTGCTTCGTCGGCTTGTTGCCTCGTCTCCTTTTTGTCCTGGGCCTCGCTAATGTCTTAGTTCGTCGGCCCCGGGTCTTTGGCTTTGGTGATGGGCCTTGACTTTCCTTAATGGGCTTTGACTTTTCTTAACGGGCTTCGACCTTTGCCAAAAGGGGCCCAATTTTTATATGTTACGAAAAATGCACATAACAGTATATATATTCAATATTAATGATTATAGCATATATATTTAATATTATGAAATTAAAATGATTAATTAAATATGGATAAGTAAGTTAATATTTAATATTCAATATATTTAATATTTAAAATGAATCATTAGACCGAAGGTCCGAAAGGACCGAAACTAGTGAATAATGAAATTTAATAGCAAATTATAACTTGAAAGTATAAAATTAATGAATGTTGAATTGATTCATGAATTTCAAGATGTATAGATTGATTAGTGAATATGAAAGTGATAAGTGAATATTAAAATGAGAATACGTGATTTTGAAATTAAATTAATGAACCATAAAATTAGAATAGTGATTTATGAAAGTGGCCAGAAATTATAAATTGTAAAGTTGAAACTAATGAATTATGAAATCGAAATGATTAAGTTAATATGAAAGAGATTAATGAATCGTCAAACCGAAGGTTTGTAACTAGTGAATAATGAAATTTTAAATTTGATGATTGTTGGATTGATTCGTGAATTTCAAGATGTAGAGGTTACATAGTGAATATGATAGTGATAATTAAATAATGAAATGAGAATAAGTGATTTTGAAATTAATGATTGAATTTAAAATTAGAATAGTGATTTATGAAAATGCCAGTAATTATAAATTGCAAAATTAAAACTAGTGAATTAAGAAATTATGTTGTATACATGAAATCTCTCAATGTTTGTAATTGATTAATTCATTTTGAAATTAGAGAATGTTCAAATCGATTAGCGAATTTTGATTAATAAAGTTAAAAAAATTTAATTAAAAAATGAAAGAGCTACATTACACAGAATATATATATACAAAATAAATTAATAAATTATGTATATAAAGATAATATTTAATTTCTATAAATATAAATATTTAGAGTAATTTTTTTAAAATATTTGTATTAATATATGTATTACAGCTTAATAATTTTTATATTTAAAAATATGGTTTATGTGGGCTTTTAAACAGGGCGGGGCGAGTTTATGTGGCCTTCGGGGCGGGCTTTTGAATGGGTCGGGGCGGGTGGGCTTTTTTAGCAGGGCGGGCCTAGGAAAGCATAACCCAGCCTGACCCTTTCGATAGGTGCGGGCTGTTAAGGTCGGATTTGGTCAAATCCATCCTCAAAACAACTCGTGTCGTTTTGTCCCATAAACGACATAAGAGAGGGCGAGGAGGTTCATTGCCCGAGGGTCAAACGAGGTACATCCTCGAGGAGGATTATCTCCGAGGAGTTTTAACCGCGAGGAGGTCTGACTAGCTTGAAGGCAGACTGCGATGAAATGTCCCATCACGCTCGACGAGGAACTTCGTCATGATGAGTTGTGCAGAGCCGAATGACCACTGACGGGATGCGCATTTATTGAAGCCCACCTACCCACTCGAGGAGAGGCATCAGCGACGAAGCTTGCAGGGCCGAATGACGGCTGACGGGATGCGCATTTAATGAAGCTCACCAACCCATAATGACAGTCTGCTCGGAAGTGACATAAAGCACGGATTAACCATGCTTCCCTCAAATCACTCTGGGGGCGAATGATTAAAAAGAGAAAAGGGCGGGAAAGACACCAGAGGCATAGTGTAAACTCTATAAAAGGCAAGTTAAGCCTCGTTTGTAAGGGTTCGGAAAAATAGGGAAGAAAACCAAAGAAAAAGAGAGAATATTCCATAAGAAAAAGGCAGAGGAAATAGAGAAAGCCATTGTTCTTGATCCTTCAACTGTCCAGCTATTCAACGAAAGGAAACCGAGCTCATATCGGAAATATAATAAAACAGAGATATTCACTGATCATTGTTGTTAACTTGTTGTTTGTGATTATTTCTGTGACTGGAAAATGGTGGTGAAAATCACCCTCTACACGGGCCTAGCCCGGCCCACAAAAAAAATGGGGCAGGGCGGGGCGAACTTGCTTTTTTTACAAGTCGGGGTGAGTGGGCCGGCCCTCTTGACACCTTTAATCCAATCATGTTTTTAAAAGAATATTTTAAATATCTTTTTTCCAAAAGTTAAAAACCTTCCAAACAGAATACTGTATTCTTGGCAGAAAGTCAAACCCACCAATGTGGAATAAAATATATAAAAGGAAATGCTCTCACTTGAGCGAAGAAGAAAGTCAACCATGTCAATATAGTCTCGTTTGACCGTTTGAATCCCCAGATCGATCTTCATTCTTCATCCTCGCATTTATTGCGAGTGGTTGAGCTTTCGTATTCATCATCCTCGCAGATAAGAACTTGGTCGTTGCTTGCTTGCTCCTCCATGGCCATGGCGATGGCGGATTGTCAGTCTGCGAGCCTGGAGCTGGAAAAGGAGGAGGACTTGATCGCTGCTGCCAAACAGATCGCCCGAGCTCTAGGCTTGAGGAGAAGCCTGACGGATGAATCCAGAAAGATTCTGGCCGATCTGGGCTCCCAGTTGTCTTCGATCTCCATTTCTGCCTCCGTGCTTGACGAGAGAGTCGACGCTGTCTGCGAGATCGAGAAGATTCTGGACTCCGTCCATGAGAGGATCATGAGCTGGGAAGCGGACCACTCCATGATCTGGGAATCGAGCTTCGAAGAGGGCTTCGAGTACTTGAACGCCGCCGACCAGGCGCGGGAATTGACGGAGCGATTGGACGGTTTGAGCGACGATCACGACCGGAAGTTCGAGTTCCAGAGGAGGGCGAGCGACGTGCTTCAGACCGCCATGGACAGGCTCGAGGAGGAGTTCCGCCACATGCTCGCCGTCAACACGCGGCCTTTCGAGCCCGACTACGAGCACGTGTCCTTTCGCTCCAGCGAGGACGACGCCACGCTCGACGACACCTCCTTTTACTCGTTCGGAGACGACTTGGGCGAGGACTCGGCCCGCCGGGACAGCCTCAGCCGCGGCTCCGAGGAGTTTCTCGTCGATTTGGTCCCTCCCGACGTGGTTGCGGAGCTCAAAAGGATTGCGAGCTCAATGTTCCTCGCGCAGTACGACCGAGAATGCACGCATGCTTACACCAGCCTCCGCAAGGACGCCTTGGACGAGTGCCTCGCCATTCTTGAGGTGGAGAAGCTGAGCATCGAGGACGTGCTCAGGACCGAGTGGGGCAATCTGAACTCGAAGATCAAGCGGTGGATCCGCGCGATCAAGATCTTTGTCCGTGTCTACCTCGCCAGTGAGAAATGGCTCTGCGATCAGATCTTCGGCGACCTCGGCCCCGTCTCCACAGCTTGCTTCGTGGAATCTTCGAAGACCGCGATGTTGCAGCTTCTCAACTTTGGCGAGGCCATGTCCGTGGGGCCTCAGCAGCCGGAGAAGCTCTGCCGAATCCTCGACATGTACGAGGTGCTCAAAGGCCTCGTCCCCGACATCGAGGTGCTCTACTCGGGCGAGACCGGCTCCTCCATAACCGCAGAGTGTCGCGAAGTTCTCGGACGATTAGGGGGCTGCGTCAGGGCAACGTTCGTTGATTTCCGCAACGCAATCGCCTCTAACCACTCGAACAACCCGGTTCCTGGAGGTGGAATCCACCCGCTAACGAGATACGTGATGAACTACCTCAAGCTTCTGACCGACTACGGCGAGACCCTGAATTCGCTCTTTGAGGAGCATGACAAGCTATGCACCACCGACGATCAACATGTTGCGTCACCGTCGCCCGATTCTAGCCCACCGAAGAACAGAACCGGGCTTCCGGCAATGGCCCGTTGTTTCGAATCAGTGGCAGCGGCTCTTGAGCGGAATCTGGACGACAAGGCCGTGATTTACAGGGACGTTTCGCTGCAGCACCTGTTCCTGATGAACAACATACACTACATGGCCCAGAAGGTGAAGGGTCCGGAGCTCAGGCCGATCTTCGGGGACGGGTGGATCCGGCAGCACAACGGTAAGTTCCAGCAGCACGCCATAGACTACCAGAGAGCGAGCTGGGGCTCGATCCTCGCCCTGTTGAGGGACGAAGGCTCGCACAACCACCTGAAGGAGCGGTTCAGGAGCTTCTACCTCGCCTTTGAGGAGATTTACCGGACGCAGACGGCGTGGACCATTCCCGACCCTGATCTGCGGGAAGACCTGCGGATCTCGACGTCGCTGAACGTGATCCAGGCGTACCGGACGTTCGAGGGAAGGCACTTCAACCACATCAGCGAAAGGCACATCCGGTACAGCGCCGACGATCTAGAGACGCATCTTTTGGACCTGTTTGAGGGCTCCCAGAAATTGTTGCAGAGCACAAGCAGAAGGTGATACAGCTCTTCATCGCCCATGCCATTACTCAGAGTATATATACTTTGATTCATCTGTATCATCATCATGATATGATCAAGCACGATGGAAGTACAAAGATGGTGTGTATTCATTGATACTATATACAGACACGTTGACAAAAAGCTTAAGCCAAGTTCAATGGAGTTTCACTCCAATGGCACGCTATGTTATGTATCACACATATAGTGGCTTCAGATTTGCTACTATCAACGCTAAAACATAATTTCTTTGATTATTATGTTTATATTTGTTATGTATTGAAGTGAGTTATTTAATTATATTATATTGAATGTGACAATTTTTTAACCTGCATGTGTATTAATTTTCAATTTTTTTTGAGAAAAAAGAGCACAGAAGAACGCGAAGAAAGTTCCCCCATCTTAAAAAATATTGTAAACGGGAGTGTTAAAAAACTTCCACACATACAAAAAGAAAGAGAATAGTTTTGGAGTACCGAAAGTAAATTACCTACACTTTTACTTCGGCTTATTTCTCTAAAATAAACAATAAAAATTATTGTAAAGTTCTCGGAATCAAGGGATGTTTGGAGCTGAAAGAGAAAAGACCATTATATTTCTTCTGTATGAATGTTCATACAGTAACATTTTTTTAAATTAACTGTTGATGCTGACGGGGAACACGTCCACGGTACGACCTAAGGTTGGACCCTGTAATCTCTATATAACATGTCAAGAATACTAATATGCTTGTATCTCTAATTATAAAACATAATTTGAAGACGATATTACTTGATTAGAGCTTGTTTCACGCAATCATGCAATTGTAGCGACAATCACTTTTCTCATAATTTATTGTTATATCACGAAAATTCAACATTGGACCTACTAAATGCTATACGGAGGCTTAGAGATGAAGTTGAATGATACATCAATTTTAATAATACACAAATACTATATGATTTATTATTTAGTGTAATTTTTTTTTTATTTAAGGTGATTTCATAACTAGTTATGTAAAGTTATATTTTATTTAAATTTGTTTCATAATTAGTTATTTAATATTATTATTACTTTTATATTAAATTATTAATATATATATATATGTTAAGACCTATACACATCTAAAAACAAATAATAATTAATATCTTATAGTTAACGAATTATTAATTTCCATATGGAATGACCTTGACTGCCCATCAAACACGACTTTGATTTAAAAGCTTAAATTTCTTTTTACATAGTATTTTATATTAGATTAAATATGAAAACTTTAATTTTTAAATAATTTAAAGGCCCCAAAAAGTAATTTGGCCTAGAGTTCCGTCAAAACACGACAAACGGACCGGCTCTGTTGCCCATCCTCTAAACCTCTGAACAATCTAATTAATTACGAATTAACGTGCGTTCATCATGGTATCTACTAATTAGCAAGATCAATATTATTAGGGATTAGTAAAATTGTTCTGTAGTGGATGATTATAGTCTGAAAAAAATGGAAGCCAAATTCTAGTTAGTGGTTTTATTTATGCCATCATTGGTCATGTTTTCTTTAAGCTGGTCAACGGAAAAATGGGTTTGTTTTCTGTTTGAGATATCTTGGTAAAACACATTGAATTTGGAACTAGAACGAACCTTGACTTGTTCAATGGCCTTTGTGACCAAGGACTCGGTAGCAATAAAGTTATTTTCTAATATTTTGGGTGACCTAGAACAAGAGCAAAGTCAAAGAAAGGCAACTTTTGAAACGAACGGATATTTTTGTCAACGCAATTGAGCGTTGAAAATCTTACTTACACTTACTAGTGTGTATATGGAGCATGTTTGTCATTTGCCATTCACGTGTGACACATTTAATATATTTGCTTACAAACGAAATATTACCATTTTCTTTCTTTTTTGCAAGTATACACAATTATAAATAAACTTACATCACCACCAAATTTATCAAGTGATAAAGATAGTCTATACCTATATGAGTTCAAAAACATTTCAATTTTTCCCAATAAAAAAAAAAAAAAAGGTTCCATTACCAATAATTTCAAAGCCACAAGCGCAAATTATCTATTTGAAAAAGAAAAAAGAAGTTGCAAATTTTGTTCCTCTATTATGTGATATTAAAAGTCTCCGAAAAAAGCTATTTAAATTAAAAGTGGCTACACTTTGACTTTGCCCGTGTATTAAAAGTAGAGGTGCACATGCGACGTCGCCAGTGACGACGCGACGCGTCGCGACGCACACAGTGCAAGTCGCGACGCGTCGCGATTCACGCGGCAAAAGTCGCGACACGTCGCGATCTCGGGCTCTGGTCGCGACACGTCAGGGCTTGATCCGCGTGAAGCGATCGACGGCCCAGATCGTGCCACGTCAGCGATCCGCGTGATTTTGTCCTTTTGGGGCATAAATAACACACTTTTTACCCGAATTTTATTCCACAACCACAATTATTACCCACTTTACTCGAATTTCAACCCTAAAATTTCAAATTTCAAATACTTTTCACCCACTATCTCCTCACAATTATTCACCCTCTTCACCCACAACAATAATTATTCACCCACCCCACCCTCTCCTAAAACCCTATAAATACCACCTCTTCCTCCCTCATTTCCTCACCAACAATCTCTCAACTCTCTCTCAAATTCTCTCAACTCTCCAAGTTTTTTCCACTCTCAATCTCCAAAGTTCCAAAGTTCTAAAGTTCCAAATTTCCAATTTTCTAAATTTTTTAAAGTTCTCTCATTATGTCTCGAAGAAGCGGCGGTAGCTCCGGGGGTCGAAGGGCGGCCAGGAATTTGCAACCCCAATTTCTACAAGGGGGAACATCGCAGCCTTGTCCCGACAACTACATTCCCGTTATGCTTCCGTCAGAAATATTCCCTTCCCCTCCCAATCCAGATTACCCCGACGATACAGTACGGTCTCTAAGACCTAGTCTAGTCCGGGCGCTGGCCCAGCACCACGCCAATCCCAAACGTGTGCCCCGAGAGTTGGTCGACGCGGTGGCTCAATCTAATCTAGGGGGGGGGGGGGGGGGGGGGGGGGGAAATAACGATCCTTTTTTCAATCTCATGTTACGGGAAGGTGCCGAATAGGGAGCTCAAGGTCCCGAAGGTGCCGATCCCGACGAACCTCAAGGTCCCGAAGATGCCGATCCCGACGAAACTCAACGTCCCGACGATGCCGATCCCGACGACTTTCAAACGCCGCCCTCGATCCGTGGTTCAAATGTCGGGGTGTACAACCGCGGTTCTCCTCAACCTTCCAATCAAGATAGCGGTGAAGCCTCCGTTGCCCGTCCTCGACGAGGTCGACGTCCTTCTATCGGGTAATAACCTTTAATCCTTTTTTTATTTCATTAATTATTAATTTTTTATTAATTAATAAGTTAGTACTTAATAATAAATAATAAATAATAATTAATAAGTAATAAATAATAATTAAAAAAAATAATTGAAAAAAAATAATTAATTTTTAATAATTAATAATTATTAAATAATAATCACTTGAAAGTCTTAGTATGCTCTGTGGTTGCGGTTCCGACTGATCTTCCACATCAGAAACGATTTTCTTGAGATTTAATTATCATTTAATCATATTATCTTAATTAATTAATTTCGTTTAATTTTTTTACGATAAATATTATAGTTTAATTATTTTAGTTTATTTAATTAATTTGTCACGTATCTTGAAAGTCTTAGTATGCTCTGTGGTTGCGGTTCCGACTGATCTTCCACATCAGAAACGATTTTCTTGAGATTTAATAAGTTAACGGGATTAAAAATGGTAATTTGTATGTGTGGTGATTATTATAAAGTTCTTAATGGAATACGGTGTCTTAGAAAGATTGGTTTTTAAATAACGTTTGCTTTGCAATCTCCTCCAAGCTAGCCTGGGAACCTCGGGGAGTTCTGTCTAGAAAAGCTTGGGCCTAAAGCGAGATCATAGCATCCTTTCCAGTCGATCTGGCCGTGGAACCTCGGGGAGTTCTGTCAAAAAGAGCTTGTTAATGATTTCCACACATAGAAAATACCATTTTTAATTTCGTTAACTCTTTTAATTAACTATATGAAATTTAATTAATTAATATGATTAACATTAATATTTAATCCATGTAAAATTAATACCAGTTTTTATTTTGTTAACCTTTTTTCTCCCTTATATTTTTAATAGGGAAAGTCCTCCTGCCTTGTTGTGGGGACGACCAAACAAAACGAAGGTGTGGGATTATTTTCACGAGGAACGACGGGTGGAGAACGGTGTTCGAGTCAAGATCGCCACGTGCAAGAAGTGCCATACAACCCTCGATGCGTTGGGGGACAAAGGAACCGGCTACTTGACGCGACATAAAAAAGCGTGCTACGGAGACGGTAACGAGGTAAACACAGCACAGGTAAGTGCTCTTACCACCGAAAATTTACGGAAATGGACCCTCGAGTGGTTACTGTCTACGGGCGCACCGTGAGTTTGGTGGAAAACCTTGCGCATACACAATACATGCAAAGGGTTAATCCGTCTTACGAACAGTTTTCCCGTACGACATATACCAGGGACATGGAAAATGCTTACATAATGCAAAAAAATTATTTGGTCGATTTTTTTAAAATGTCCAACATAAACGTTGCTTTCACCACCGACTTGTGGAGCGGTCCGAGTCTTAACGATTATTTGAGTCTGACCGCCCATTACGTCGACGATGATTGGGTTCCATGTCAAAAACTTTTAAACATGTCACCATTCGAGTGTCGCCATACCGGCAAAAACATTTCCGATAAATTAATAGAATTATTCAATGATTGGGGTTTGCAAAATCGTATTATTTCTATTACGTTAGACAATGCCGCAAACAATAACGCCGCTATTACTATCTTAGAAAATAGTTTGCCCGGTTCTCCTTTTCGTAATATTTTACATCAAAAATGTGCTTGTCACATCATTAATTTAATTGCTAGAACGGGGGAACGAAATATTTCAGGGCACGTTGAAAAAATACGCGGCGTTATCGATTGGATTCGGCATTCTCAAACCACCGTTAGGTGGAGACGATTTTGTAAAGAGCACAATCATAAAGCTAATAAGTTTGGTTTAGACAACAATACACGATGGAACTCTACATATCTAATGCTTTCAGTTGTTTGTAGACAGAGGTTACCGTTAAGCGCTTTCCTCCTCACCGAACTAGAGGCCTCGGAGTGGATCACGGAGGCAGAATGGGAAACGGCCCAGAAATTCACCCAATTCCTTAAACCCTTTTACGCTGTTACTTTAAATTTTTCGAACCAAAGACAACCTTCCTTGAATCATGGTCTTTCGGGTCTTTACGAAATTACAAACACTTTTTCTGAATTCGCAAATGACCCTGTTATTTCGCCCATGATTGAGGGAATGGTTGCAAAATTCAAAAGTTATTGGGATCCACCCCCTTTTTCGTTTTGTTTCGGTGCTATCTTGGATCCCCGTATTATGTTTACGTTCGGGCCGTTGATGTCAGCAATCGGGACAAACTTAGGGGTGGATTACACTGATTATATAAAAGGTTGTTAATGAAGCTTTTTATGAACTTTATAGTGAATACGACCGGCGGTTCCCACAGTTCAACGTGGAGGCGGAGCAAAGGGCAGTGATGGAAAGCCCAACCAAGACCGGCCTAGCATTTGTCCGGAGACTGAAGCAAAGACTGGATCGCGGAGAATCATCGGGATCCGGTACGCCACCGGCACGAGTGGAGGAAACGGACGGTGCACCGCAAGAACTGAAGCGGTACTACGGTCTGCGGATCGACGAGGACTCCGTCGAGTTCGATGTGATTGCATGGTGGAAGAATCAACGGGAAAGATTCCCGATATTGGCGAGAATGGCGAGGGATATACTGTCCATCCCCATTTCCAGCGTTGCTTCGGAGAGCGCGTTCAGCTCGGCTCAGCATATAATCGACGACCGGAGGGCGTCAACAACTCCCACACACCTCGAGCAAGCGGTGGTGTTGAACGATTGGATGTTCCGCAACCCCACCATCGCCCAACGGTCCGAGCCAACGGAGCTAGAGCTTATGACGCAAAGGTTTAACGACTGGTTCCCCGAGTGACGCAATGTAAACGCCAATATGATGTGCTCTTTCCTCTCTTGGTTTTATGTCCCTAAGGAGGGTTTTACAAGAGAGGTTTTAGTGAGGCATCTTGTAATATTTACACTGAATATTTACAACTTCTTCCACCATATTGTAATATTCACAATGAATAATACAACTTTTTTTTAATATCTTGTTTTATCATATTTACTTATTTGTTTTAGAATTTTAATAATTATTAATATGTTACAAATTAATACTTATTAACATATATTACAACTTAAAAATTAACTTATAAATCAAAATTAATAATATATTACACAATAATAACATACTAAAGTATTATCTTGGATCCCCGTATTTTTTTAATATCTTGTTTTATCATATTTATTTATTTGTTTTATCATATTTATTAATTTTAAAATAAATAACATACTTAAATAATAAATATTGATAGTTAAATTCGGGTAAAAACTAATAAAATTAAACATAAGAAACAAATAGAAACTTTTGCCGCTAAAATGAGTCTTGGAACCTCGCTGAATCGCGACTTCCGCGACCCAGCCCATCGCGATGCATCGCGACCCGGGACTTCGCGATTTTTGCGATTTTCATCGCGACTGATGCCTGTGCAGCTCTAATTGAAAGATAAAACTAGGCGTGCAAAAGATCTCCAAATTTCATGGAAAGACCGTAAAGAAGAAACTTTTACACTATTTACAAAGTAAATTCCAAAAAGAATAAAAAGGCTCAATTGTAAAAGAAAATTAATAAAACGAAGAAAAAAGAAAAGCAATATTTTCGAACCCCCAAAAACAATTGTTGCTTAAAAGAGCCCTAAGCAAGAAAAATCACAAAGCCCGGGACGGCTTATGATCTGCCATGTCACCTGATCTGCCACCAATAGGTTCTTCGCTGTTCTCGTGAAGGTCGTCGTCGTCACCATACTCCATTAGCTTCACCAAAGTATCTGATTATAATGGAAGGGTAAAAGTGTAAGTCAAGATTCAAATAAATAGGGCAGGAAACATGCATGAGTAATTGATGTACCGGGGACAGAATCGACTATCGCTATGTTCGTTCGAGTTTTATTATCGCCTTGCTCTTTAATAGATGGTAACGACGATGAAGTTAATTTCGGTGGCGGGGGCGGCATTTCAGTAAATTTTGGTGGCGGAGGTGGCATTTCCGTAAATGTTGGCGCTGAAACCTTCTTGGGAGGTGGCAGAGTTGACACATTTCTAAGCCTCAAATCTGCTCTTTTTAGTTCTGAAGCCTGCATTTAGTTAGAAACAAAGACCCAGAGAAATTAACAGGTAAATGGTTGAAGGGAAAAAAAATACATTCTATGTCGGGCCAGAATGATCAAACTTCGAAACGACAAGACATGGATTCCATATTTAAATTTATGCTTGATTCGCCACAACATGGTATGCAAAAATGACAACGCCAAGATTAATCAACGTCAATCTAAAATATATGTTCCAAAAATCTTCCATAGAACACTTTTGAGTCTTATTATGCGAACTGTTCTTTTAAGTATGCGCTTGAACTAGCACTAATTGCTACACATGCAAAGACGAGCTGTAAACGGAGAATGATGCAGATTGAAAATATGAAAAAGCAGTTTAAAACTTTAGGTGCTGACAAGAGCTTCAGCAAGCAGCTCTTCAATGGCACCTCCAAACCCTGAGAAACATATAAACCAATGGTCCAACAAACCGGTCCGTTACCGGCAAGTTAGCTTTATAGAAGGTCAGAGAAAATACCTGGAATAGCGAGTACTGCAAGTCAGATAACGATAAAAGATATGCAGAAATTATAGAAATCTTGACTTTTATGTGCGGGCAGTAACACACGAACTCTATTTGCGAATGAAAACTTGTATATATAGAAACCCTAAAATAAATCGACTAATCGTAATCAGATCAGACTTGTGAAGAGAAAACAAACTTCTCACAAAGTTTCCAGCTCGTGATTTTCGAAAATGTGAATTTTACTTTTACTCTAGACTCTAGTTATATTTTCTTCATGAAAATTTAAAACTATGGAAATATGTACTATTTTAAGATCCAATGTCTTGACGTATCGCCAAAGGAAGGGAAATCGGTCTTTCAGTTATTTATGTTATGTCTTTTATAATGTTCTAAATTTAAGTGAGATTGTTTCTGTAATTGAAAGTAAGTGACGGGTTAGGAGACCTTAGTGTTTGTTAGTTTATTGTTTATTGAATAAAAATTATAAAATATTCAGTATTCATCTCTTTGATGAATACCATTGGCTTTAGCTTTGTTTTTTATTCGTTACGATACCGGTTCCAATCAGCTATCTCCCATAATCCAATTATAGCTTAATCTTATTCTAGAGTTTCTAAAATTCCAACAGACAAAAAAATTCTTCATTTAACAGATGTACCTGAATGGATTTTGCTTCCTGAAACTTGCGCCTCTGCACTGGCCGTTTCTCCATTTCAGAATTGGAGCTCAAACTCATCTTCGGTTCAATGCTTAATGCTGCTGATGTGGCAGGGGTGATAGGCGGAGAAACTGACTGTCTAAGAGCTAGAGCCACTTGTTGCAGAGGCGTGGCTTGAGGATATATATTACCATAATACCCGCTATAGCTTGTCCCACCAGATAACAGAGGCAAGGGCATAACAGTCAAGCCGTCAGTTCCGAGATTGTGGTGCGGTGGAGGAACCGCCTTATAAACCTGCTGTGGGGGTGGAAGTGGAACACCACTACAAAGCTTAGATGAGGAAACCCTATATTACAGTCACAAAAGGCCAATAAGTTATCTCTACAATCAAAATAATTCAACACATGTTTATGATAAGAAGGGATATTTGTGGCATAAGTACCACTAAAGTAGTATTTTGAGACGGCATAATCGTGTTTGTTTAAATACCCAACGTTAAAATTTTTAAGTTCTCGTTATTATTCATATTGGGTACCTGGGAGACACATTTATCGTAGCTTTGGGTACTTAACCCTTGACAAACAAACAACCGGATTATGCCGCCCCAAACTACTTCACACCACTTATGCCACAAATATCCCTAATAATAATATGTTCCACTAGAAAAGACCGAGTGCTCTGTGCAGAAGAAATATATATGACATGGTTGTGGTGCCTGAGTTGGGACACATCACGCGCCTAAAACCAGTGAAACCTTTTTTTGTCCTATGGTATCTACCCTAAACCAATAGAAAGATTACATTAATCTCCGAACTAATTTAATAACTTCATTTTAACTCAGAGCAACGTTCGACTTAGTGAGTCGGGCTCTAGCATACATAAGCCTAAATAGCTTTACACTAACTTAAATAACTTAACCATAAAAGATAATAACAGATAAAGTCAGGTCCATGACAAAAACATTTTATAGAAATAAGAATGAAAAAACTTCAAATAATGGGAAAGAAAATAAATAATACTATACACAGAACAAACCGACCCATATAATTCTCTGATTGTTTTACTCAACGGATATTGAAAAGATAATTACCTGGAGACACCACATTCTACACTGATTGTGTCCAAAAGGTTTTCAGCCAAATGCTTAGCAGTTTCAAGACTTTTTGAATCACTCCCAGATAAGAACAGATGCAGCTGCTCTTGACCTTCTACTAAAAATGAGAATAGATAACTCCGGTTTAGGCCATAATCATATAAGGTTTAAGACACTGCATGATTGTCGAGAAAATAGCATAATGCACGACTTTAGTACCTTCAACGCGAAGGTTTTCAGTATTTCCCGAACCACGGCCTCTTAGGATGACATTCACTCCTGTTTCATTCATTATGTGATTTATATATTGTTCCTGCATACACAACACAAAACCACCACAAACACAAAAACAATCTCTCCCAATTGTTCGGAGATGTCAGGAAACTTCACATTAGAATCTTTTATCTGCGTAATAGGCAATATGAAATATTAAATTTAATATAAAACAAAATAACATCTAATGCAAGATGCCAGGCAATGTGCAAAATAATAAAGTAAATGATAAAAAGAAACACAATAATAGAAGCAAAAATCTCAAACACTGCACCAGCAAAGCAAGCTTAATTTACCAAGTAAAGTATAAAGTATATCAATACCTATGTTTCCAGTTCTATGAACATGAGGATGCAGGTAAGGACATCACATTATACACACGTGTTTACACACACGCAATCATAAATATATTATTATATTTACATATGTACATGCATATAACACGCAAGATCTGTTATATCCATAGAGAAAGCAAGTTCAGGGTTAAGATAAGTGAAAAGGGGATGCAAAAGAGCTCACATTTGGGCCACGAATACGAGCAGCAATGTCCACTGAAGGGTCTGGATCAAAACCCAAAAACACACACGTGCTTATTGCATGAGTAACCTGATTCAAAGACAAGGGTGTGTTAGAATTCAATACAAAATAGATACCACATCCGGGATTCAGCTTCATCCTCTACTTCATGAAGAGTGGAACCTACTGCTTGTGACTTCCGGTCTGATTTCAGCATTTCTTCAATCATGGCGGCTGCACGATCAACCGCTAAAATGCGTTGTGCGGTGTCTTTCAACTGTAAAGCACAACCACCGTTGTTACAAACCTAGCTCAAATCTATATAGTTACAAGATTAATCAATAAACACATAGAATGTCGCAATCTAATGTAGCTAAGTATCTAAAACATGGGGAAATAACACACAAATTGGGGTTTTTTTTTTTTTTTTTTTTTTCCGAACTGTGTGAATATCAATCACAAGAAGACTGATAGATTCATTAATGTGACTGCAAATAATAACCCAAAAAAGTACCAGTACGGGAGGAATCAACACAACAAAGTGTTAATACATTACGTACATGAGCTTCTGCAGAGATATGAAGATATAGAAGCTTTTCATTGTCTGGTGGTGCATTTGGTGGATGATATTTGCCCCTTCAATGGAAATGAAGCACGTGAATGAAAGTTCATAAGCCCCATAACGAGTAAGATACCAATTGGAATCCTGATACAGCCATTAATTAGGGAATAATTAATGTTACGATTATTCCCTAATTAATAGTATTTCTATTTAGAGTTATTTTCCAAGCTACATTTTTTTCCTTAATTTATTTATGTCATTAGGGTAAGTGAAAACATTTAAAAGGTTATGTTTTGATTGCTTGATTGAGTGTTTTCCGGTCTAACTCTCGAATTAGAGACTGGGGTTTCATTAATCAATAAGGAGGTCGTTTTTTTCCTTCTGATTTTCGACATCGGGTCCTCTCGAATTCCTTTAAAGAAGTTGGCAGCGTTTAGAGAGTACGAACCTTGTAATCACCACAGTACCAGTGTCTCTTTGGATCTGCAATTTGGTAATCATACTCGTTATTATCTTCCAAAATGATCAGACATTTTAATATACGCAAATCAATATTATTATATAGTCAGACCAACCTGCTCTTGTGTCTGGCGCTTCGTAAGCTTGTGACGAACAAAAGACTCTGCATCATTTATTACGATCTCTCGAGCTATTATCAAGTCATCTTGAATTTTTTGCTAAACAACAATCAGTTTAAGAGCCCAAAGAAAGAAGCAAACAAATCAATTTCGCATTAAGTAACAGCTGGTAGAAGTGTCAAATTAATAGTCGAGATTTCTTTCGTTACACTTTACGGAATAAAGCTAACCCGAAAACATATCTACCTCAACTTGCAAGGCGCTAAAATACCGAATACGTAAAAACAAACAGAACTATTGCTTACACCAAATACCCATCATCATGCTACTCAAAAAATTCAAATTCAAACTCAAACACAAAGACAAAGAAGATAACATACAGCTGACTAGCAAATCTACACACACAACACAAGAGCTGATTATACTGAAGTTCCGATAACTAGATTAAACAAGAGCAACAGTTCCATGTAACCCTAATTGCGTATAACAGCTACATAACCGTTCTTCGTCCGTGCACTGTAATCGCCTGTTTTTATCAATAAAATCTCGGTTTCTTTTAAACGATATACATATATACATAACAACTACAACAATCTGTTTGTCGACGCAAACAGTCATTCAAGCACTGATATTCGAACCCTAGAGCAGCATATGCGTCAAAAGTTAAGGGATTGGGGTCTCACGAGATTCAACTTCTGAGGAGCAGCAGAGAGAAGCTCACCAACCGAGCCCACCAATGGCTGTGCTGGCTGATCCCATTTCCTCTTCTTTCTGCGACAAAATTCCCCCTAATTGTTAGGGTTTTAAGCTCGAATCCAACAAATTTACCATCATCACCGATAAAAAAAAAAAAAGAAAAAAAAAAAGAGCAAATTCGTGTACAGACGAAACTAATTGCGTGTAGAGGTTAGGGATTCCTCACGAGCAAGTGAAAACTACAGAAGCCGGAGATTATAGAGAAGGAAATTCACAAGTGTAGAGTGGAATCAGTAGAGACCTTTGTCTGGTGTCCATGGGTGACGAACTGGAGGTCTGCTCCTCTGCCATGGCGGGTCTGAGAAGGACAAGGATGAATGGTTTTTTCCCAAATTGAGGGGAAAATGAACATAATAAAAAGATAATTGAGAAATGGGGCATTCCGAGAATTGAACTCGGGACCTCTCGCACCCTAAGCGAGAATCATACCACTAGACCAAATGCCCTCTTTGTGAATTCTGCCAAAAGTCACCAATATAACTTTTTTTTTTTGTTTTTGTTACATTTGAGATAATCGCAGCAAAAGTAACAAAGTCAAGAAATATTATATATGATCTGTCTACGTTTTTGTTCTACTTGACTAAGTTTTTGCCTTCTGTGACTATGTAGCAGCATGATAGACCTATACTGCCATAATTTTGTAAAACATGTTTTGGCTACTGTGTGAGAACTCAGTGTTTATTGTCAACTCATGGAGCTCAAACGTTTGTCAAATTGAGCAAAAACTTGAAGAAGAAAAAAAAATGTCATAACTACTTGATATTTGTAGTTTTACAAAAGGGAGATTAATGAAAAATATAATTATTTTTGTCAAGATTTTTAATACCATTGAGAGTTTTTCACAAAAAGAAAAAGACAAAACAAATAATTCTCAATCTTTTTCTTACGATGAAAGTTCTCAGTTTTTTTTTACAACTTTTCAATCTTTTTTTTTTTTTTTTTCCGTGGTGAAAGTTCTTAATATCATTATCTTTCCTTCCCACATTAAGTTCCAACAATATTCTTACCCAAAAAAATGTTGAAATAGCATAAGGGCCCGATGTCTTTAATTTGTAAGCTATATTACATTTTAGTACCAAATATATTTATGTTGGTACTAAATTAAAAATATCAAGTAGTTATACTATTTTAAAGTTATCTGTTAACAATATGATTGAAATTTAATGGGAAAGATTAGATACATTTACTATTGTTGTTCGATTTTCTTCATCTCGATGAGCCAACACGGTGGAGCTTGAATTAGGCAAAGGTTAAACTATCTATTACTTGGTGTTTCATTATGAAATTGTAAAATCTAGAAACTAGGAAGTATGCACAAGATATAATTTTCGGGAGTCCCAAGTAGGTGACGAAAGAAAAAATTACATCAAAAGGGGTACGAGTCCTAGGACATGATTTATACCGAAAAATGATTGCACAGGACTACAAAATCTTCGACCTTGCTCGCGGGATAGAAGGTCAATCCGAGTGCTCATTTCAAGTAGCTCACATGTGTTTGGTTTCGGCACAAAGCCCGACTAGTTCACCCTCCTTCGGTGGTCGGCCGTCCAACACAAGTATTTTTCGTCGAAAGGAAGTCTTCTCGCATCCGAGGATCTAACAAAGGTCTTGCGGAAAGCGCCTTGGAAAAAAGAGAGGGGGAGTCCGAGAAGGAACTTCTTGATAATCCGAGGACTTGGGGTGCCTTTTTATGAGCGATGGAAGTTGGTGCAATGTTCTGCAAGCAACGTGCTTCTGTGAGGAGACGAAACCGAGGACGTGGTCAATCGCGCAACAAACTCGGGAGAGACCTCTTGGTTGAGCCTCTTGCACGAGGATGAGGAGCCTGAAAATAGGACCGACAATAACTATTATAAGACATAGGCAGAAACAATCTCCTCCCACACGCAAACAATATATATTTTTTCTTTTCTTAGTGTTATTTTTACTATTTTTCACCTCTAACCCCTTTTAATTTTTATCAATCTTTTCATTTTAAAATTTTCTACTAAAATTTTAAATTAGCCCCCCTCAAATCTCAATTGTGAATCCTAGTCCCGCTCAGTGGCGGAGCCAACTTTCTGCTTTAGGTGAAGCACCGTATAAGTAACTAAAAATTAGAAGAAAATTATATTTTAATGTATAAAAATTAGTGAATAAAAATATTTTAATAATAAAAAGAAAAAAAATAATTATTTATTTTAAATCAATTAGCAAAGAAATAAATATATATGTTAATGCGTAAAAATGGCTTTAACTTAGAATCAGATCCAAGGTTCGGGTCGCGTGTTAGACCCGCTGAACACCTGGATAATTGAATGCTGAGTCAACGCGGGTTGACTGATGATCGTCAGAGCTGGAGGCGGATCCGTCGTCTTGGATGAGTCTCTGGGCTGTCCTTGGCGATCCTCGGCGAACTTCCCTCGTGGGGGCGAAGTCCATATCTCGGCAGAGCTCCTCGTCTGGGCGAAGTCCTTGTCTTGGCGATGTCCTCGTCAAGGCGGACTCCGGTCTTGATGAAGCTTCGAGCTGATCCTGATGATTCTTCGTGATTTCCCTTCCTTGGTGAGCTCCTTCGTGTTGGACATGTGTCCTTAAACAAGCTGTTTTTATCCATTTGTAAAGATTATGACAAGTCGTTGAATAAAAGATGGTGCTTATTATGTTAATTAATCTTATTATAGTTTCTGGTAGAGTAAAATAGAATGTTTGTTCCATAGTTCATAAAGGATGGAATTATGTTATTATTATCACAACCGAATCAATTTGAGGAAGAATTAATAATCATAATAAATGAACTTAAAATTTCTGTGACCTGATTAACTGGGCGGGAGCCCATTAATCGTATAAGGTCATTACTGTGACTAAGTGATAATCCTATTCTGGATTAAGTGTGTGTGTCACACTCACTAGAAGTGCATTAAGTATGAAGCGGCTTCATACTGGATTGGACCTGATTTAAACTCCGAAAGTTGTTATATAAGACCGTCGCTGACAACTTGGAGCTGAGTCACTAGTAGATGATCAAATGGATATTCGATGTAAGTCCTGAGTGCTCTTGAGTCTAAGATGCTGGCTTGATTGTTCTTTGATTTAACCGTTAAAGAGGACAATATATTATCGTTGTTCCCAACACTATTATTTTGGGAACATGATAGTCAGCCGTAAGGGTAGCTTGGTCATAGACATGGGCATCACACAGCTCTCTTCAGAGTCATGATGATTCTCTTGATTGTCGGTGGTGAGAAGTGAGAGGTACCCGTGCGCAACTTATGAATCGAAACCATAAGTGGGTTACTCATGATATTACTGACTGAGTCAATGATGAAAAAGCAATGAGGGGCATAACGGTAAAAACCGCTTGCTCATGTATGAATCATCAAGTGAAAGATCAATAACCCGAATTTGATTGTATCAATGGACACCTTGCTGTAATAAAGAGAATAATATATACTGTATCACTAAAGAGTGCAGCCTCGGGTTTATAGTGGAATTACACCGAGGTTTGACGAACATCCTACCAGTTCGTTGGAGCTTAAGTGATACGGGTCCATGGTCCCCAGGATAGCTTCGTAACGGATGCTACATACGTGATAGAAACATTTTGAGATGCTTAATCATTTGGCAAGATTTATAAAACTGAAGTATGTGACAGACATCAGATAGTTTTATCAGTAGCGTGGCAAAAGTACCATATCTTGCTAACCAAAATTAATTGACAAAATAAAGTAGACTTTGGATTTTCTGTCAACATGAAAGTTGTTGGAAATTAAATTATAAGAGACTTTGCTTTTGGAACCGAGTCATTTCGACGTACGGTTTGTGATTTAGAAAATTTCTAAGTTTGTGATCGTTTCGGTAAACTATGAAATTAAATCACATGTCACGAATTTAAATGATGGTATGGCACCATGACATTTGAATTTGTGATATTGAGATCAGATGATATTAATATAGTTTAATTATTTGGATTTAATTATTAATATCTTATTAATAATTAATAGATTTATATTAATAAATAAATATATATGTGTGTAAATCGATTTAGGTTGCTTGGAATGTGGAACCATATAGCATTCGAATGGATAGACTTTGGTCTTTTCATAATTGCAGCATAAGTACCAAATGTTTTGGTATTTGAGCAAAACCCTAAAATCAATTTAATACATTGGATCAGTTAGGATTTAATATCAACCGTTGGATTAAAATGATTGATTTTAACCCTAAATATAATTCGAAATCGATAGCTTGGTGACCAAGCTTAGGGTTTTCGAATTTATGTAATTAATTGTATCCGTTGGATCGGTTTAAGATTTAATCTTTACCGTTGGATTGGAAATTAATTAATTATATATATAATATATAATTTTCGAATTCAAGATATGTATAAAATCGAATTAGGGCTTTTACCAAGTCTTTGGGTATTTGATTTAATCCTTAATTAATTTGATCCAATATAACGGTTAAAGATTTATCTCAACCGTTGGATCTGGATAATTCTAATTCAAATTTTATTCTATATATATATGTTAATGCGTAAAAATGGCTTTAACTTAGAGTCGGATCCAAGGTTCGGGTCCCGAGATTGACCCGCTGAACACAAGGATGTTTGAATGCTGAGTCAACGTGGATTGACTGTTGATCGTCAAAGCTGGAGGCGATTTCGTCGTCTTGGATGAGTCTCTAGGCTGTCGTTGACGATCCTCGGCGAACTTCCTTGGTGGTGGCGAAGTCCGGTTCACGGCGAAGCTCCTCGTCCGGGCGGAGTCCTTGTCTTGGCGATGTCCTCTTCTGGGCGAATTCCTATGGCGAGGGAGGACCTGCAAAAAAGGTATTACCGGCATGATGTGTTCTTTGTTGACATCGTTGGTGCCTGCGAGCTCACTGTCGAACTTCCCTCGTGTTGGCGAAGTACAGCGAGAGCCTTGACCTGACGAGGTTTGCTCCTTTGTCGACCTTGCCGGGGTAGGTGGCCTCGTATGACGAGAGGCCTTATCCTGACGAAGGGACGCTTCTTCCTCTGTCGACCTCGCAGGTGGTGGCATGGTTACCCACCTAGCGAGGGACGCCTTAGCTGACCCGTCGAACAACCTTTCTTCTCAGGCCTGAGACTCTGCTTCTAGATCGATCTCAGCTCTTAACTCAAGTCCTTTCCTCCTTAGAGTAGACGAGTTTTTAGAGAGAGAAGCTCTGGAGAAAGCTGTGTGTGAATGTGAAAATGAGGGGGGGGAAGGCTCCTATTTATAGGAAAACCAATTCCCTGAACTGCAGCTCTAGGGGCCTGCGAATTCCCTAGGAATTGCACCTTATGGGGCCTCCCAATTCCCTGAATTTTGCACCTTCAGGGGTCCTGCGAATTTCTCCCTGCAACAGGGGGGTTGTTGGGGCCCCTTGCCTGCAAAAAGGGTCTCCGATGCTTCTCGATTCGTCTTCGATGTCTTCGGGTTGTCCTCGAATCCGTGGGTTGTGTTCGGGGAAATCCGGAGGATTTCCTGGAGATCTTCGTAGTCTCGGATCTTCTCGTCGTGTAGAATAATTGCAAGTTATGCCCTCGCCAATTTATGACGAGGGGGCTTGTCGCCTCGTCGCCTTGTCGCCTTGTCGCCTTGTCGCCTCGTCGCCTCGTCACCTTGTCGCCTCGTCGCCTCGTCGCTTCGTCAGCTTCGTCGCCTTGTCGGCTTGGCGGCTCGTCGCCTTTTGGACCCCAGGCCTCGCCAATGTCTTAGTTCTTCGGTCCCGGGTCTTTGGCGTTGGTGATGGGCCTTGACTTACCATAACAGGCTTTGACTTTTCTCAGTGGGCTTTGACTTTTGCCAAAATTGGCCCAATTTTTATATGTTACGAAAAATGCACATAACAATATATATATATATATATATATATATATATATTGAAATTAATAATAAGAGGATAAGATTGGTTTTTTATTTTACCAAGTCTATCTTATTTAATTAAATCCCTAATTAATTATATCACTTGTATTTAGATAAGATTAAATCTATGTCATTGGATTGAAATAATTAATTATATTTAATATATATAATTCGAAATATGGGAAGAGAATTTATCCAATTCGGTTACAGTCTGAGGCTTAAATAGGGAGGTCATTCTACACATTTTTCACTCCTTTCCCCAGAGAAAAATTCGAACTCTCCCTCTCCTTGAGGGTCTGCGAATTTTTCCTCTGACCTCTCTCTCTGGTTCGGCTTAAGAGACTTAGTTCCCCGGAAGCTTAAAAAGAACCATCAGTTAAAGTTTGCGACGGAGTCCTGCCTGCGAAGCCCACGCTTCGGTACGAGGAATCCAAGAGAATATCTCGAAAAATCACGGGTGTTTCCCTCAGCACCGACGGAGCCCTGCCAAGTTCAGAACACGCAGTCGGAAGTCGACAACTGAGGTACGGCCTTATGCATTGGGTTAACAAATGCAACGATTTACTGCTTTCTATTTATTTCCTATAAACTAGATTATTAATAATGATTTATGAATATTATATTACCTAATATTTATCAGATCTTGTAATATGGTTATTATCCGATGTTCGGACTGTTGGTCGGTTAATATGTTTTTCCGCTTAAAATATTTTTTTAAATGTTAGCCGGACGGTTCGACGGCATATTTCGCGATAATATTCACGGGATCCGTGACGTGATCCCCAGAAAATTGGTATCGTAGAGATCCAATTATCAACAATTGGTATCAGAGATAGATCTAATTTCCAACAATTGGTATCAGAGCCATGGTTCAAGGATATATAATTACGTAATTTAATTTAACGGTTTTAAAGAACGAATTATTTGATGAATAAATTAATTCTAAAATTGAAATTGGATTTCTAGATATTTTAAATATTAATTTAAAATTGGATAAATACCCGACCCGAATAAATTCGGATCGGGTAATGGGCCGGGCTGCCGAAACAGCCCAACTCGTGGGCTCGGGTTCGCACGCAGCGAACGCAGTGGGAGACCGGGCTGGTTTCACAGCCCGTGGGCCTTGCGCCCAGCCCGCAGGTAGCGCGCGAAGGGCTTCTGGAAGGAGCCCGTGGGCCACGCACTGGCCCTGGCCGAAGCCCGTCGCTCGCGCGAACTGGGCGAGCTACCTAGCAGCAAAGTGGGCCTTGTGGCCCTGCCCGAGAGCTCGGCCTAGCCCATTTCGCAAGGGCTGGGCGCGTGCTTAGATCCTAGTGCACGTGGGCCCGGATTTAGCCCGGATAGCCCACGTGTAATTTTTTAAATCGGATTATTAATATTAATTATTGTAAATGAAATTAATTATGAATTAAAATTAATTATGTTTAAGTAATTAAAATTAAAATATGAATGTTATTTCTGGATAAATAACATTGTCTTATTTTAAAATTTATAAAATTAAATATGGATGCTATTTAATGATTAAATAACATTGTCTTATTTAAAGATTAAAATATGGATGATAATTCTTTGAGAATAAAATCATTGTGTTATTTTAATATTTCATAAAAATTATTAATGGGCATTAAATGTTTAATGATAATTCTTAGAGAATAAGTATCATTAACATAACATTATAAATATTCATCATAGATATAATTTGTTATAACCTATTTTCATAACCCTTAAACATAGTGTATATGTTTGGATCATTATTAATATGTCGGTATAGGATAGATATAAATAATAAAGAGTAAATGTATAAAGGTGTTTATTATTAATCGGAAAAATTTCAAACGTACAATCTTGTCTAAGGAAGAGGAAACCAAAAGTAGGGCCGGTTCACCATCCACTTTTGGGTGACCAGTTAGGACCCCTCCCATCTACTTGGAGAGCATACGGATTGATCTATCACTACCGACAAAATAATAAACATAAAATTTAGGCTTATTTAAGATTACGTAAAGTAATAAATAAAGCCAAAATATAAACTTTTAATGTGTCATTAATAGATACTTTATATATTAAGTTTTAATGACTTAGAAATTAAAAATGTTATTTTCTAAAAATAATGGCAAGCATAGAATAAAACAAAGGTCTCCATTATTACAGTCACAAGGTCTGTTGACCACACCGCCTCGAGTCACCCTAGTGTGTCCATTCCCCAAGGAAGGTGTGCTTGTAGAAGGTTTGACACCGTGATAGTTCCAAAAGAATATGGGGACGGAGGAATCTTGAAAATGGACCGCGAGTCACCCTAGTGTGACCATTCCCCAAGGACGACGTTTCCAAGAGGATCCCGAGAACCGAAAATAATGGGTTAAGCTTGGACGGAAGTTGGTGCTTCCCGACCGTCTATGGTGATAGTTAATATTCATAGGGAACTTTGGTAGTTCTTGTTTTGAATATTAATTAAGTTTATGTCTAAAACTCAGTTTAACCAAACTACACGGTTTATACCGCGAGTCACCTTAGAGTGACCATGCCACTAAGGGGGGCAACGACGTGTACAATCGGTTAAATTATCACGAAATAGTTAAAGGGTTTAATTAACGTTTTCCCAAAACATGTTTGCATCATGTAACTATTTCAAACAAAATATTTTCCTAAAACATTCTACCTATAATAAAGTTTAATAAGTTTTTTTTCAATGTTAGTCTAAAATGTCTATCTCAAATATATATAGAATAATCTGATGTGTATTTAATGTCAAGACAATAAAAGTCTGAATAAGTGATTTTGTTCACTTATTGATTATCTTTTGTGTTTAGCTGGTATTTCCACTCGATATTACAAGGGAGTAATTCAAAAGTTTTTGAACTAGGGAAATGGCTAAGAAATGAACAATGATAAGATAATCGCCCAACCCAAAGTTAATAATTTTAAGGTTTAAACCTTTGACTGAATCTAGGATTCGGAAGAGAATCATAAATTGACTGTGTTAGTCAAAGTAATGGGATAATTATTTCAGTGGGAGCAAGTCGTTTAAATATAATAAATTGTTGTTTTTAAGAACAATATTTATTATACCCGTGACTTACGTGGAAATTCAAATATCCACTTATATGAACAAAGTTTTATCATTGTAGATAATAATGAAATTATTATTTATGAAATTATCTAGTTGTTTATATTGATTGTCTGGAAAAGTAAAATAAAATAGCTCAAACCATTATGAAATAATGAATTAATAATATGGATGTGACATCCAGAAAAAGGTTAACTATGAAAGTGATCGATCATACCTAAGGAATCTAAATGATAGTCATATTAATTTGGATGAGATAAACATGATGGACCAATGCGTGAATTGTTCGTCAGTTCCCTGCCTGTTTGAGAATCTTGTCTAAAGATTAAAATGATTAAAAGACCATTTCATGAGAAAAGGTCTAAAGAGCCACAGTTCCTATAAAGCTTGTACATACTTGGTGTATGTGGTCCATTATACAAGCTCGAGAATGATATGAATACTTTATCTAATGATAGGCAAGTATTCAAAGGTAAAGGTATGAATGCAAAGTAAATTAGAACTTATGTGAGTTCAAGAAATATATTGCATGAATCGAATTTTAAATTCGATAAATCACTAATGGCTCTTCAGTTATTATGAAGTGGTGAGTCTGAACTTTAATTCAGTGATCACCTGTAAGAGAAATTAATTCTCTGTTAGTCAACGGTTCCTTGCACACGTCAAGCACATTAAGGTGTTCTAGAAAGAAGGAACAAGAACCTTTTAGAAATGATTAAGGGGAAATAATCATTTTCCATTATTCATTTAAATGGGACTCGGACAAGATATAGTTTATGATCATAAAAGAGAGTAATTGTTTTTCAACGATAGTAACTCTTTTGGAATATGACTTTATAATAAATTATGAACCTCAAGGTAAAATATTACTAGAGGAATTGATAGAAGACTAAGTAATTACACAATTAACAACGCATGTTGATAATCAGAGAATGGAAACCACGGTCCCAAATCAGAACCAAGGGATACTCAGGCGTAGTGGGAGGTTGATGAGACCAGTTAAACGCTACGAGCACACCCAGATGGAATTTCACCTAGCTGTTACAAACACTAACATTGAAGATCCCATAGGCTATAAGCAAGCTATGATGGATCCTGATGAGGGAGAATGGCAGGAAGTCATGAACCAAGAAATAGAATCTATAGATTCTAATCAAGTCTAAAACTTGTAGACTTACTGGATGGCTTCAAAACCATTTGCTGTAAGTGGGTATACAAGAGGAAGAGAGGAATGGACGGGAAGGTTGAAACCTTCAAAGCTAGTTTAGTGGCAATGGGTTATACCCAGAGAGAAGGTATTAGTTTCGAGGAAACTTTCTCTCTTGTCACTGAAGTCCATCCAGATTCTCATGGCCATAGCCTGTAGTCTCAATTACGAGATTTGGCAGATGGACGTCAAAATTGCCTTCCAGAAAGGGTATATTCACAAAAACATCTATATGGACCAACTAGAAGGGTTCGTGCAAAAGGGTCAAGAAGGGAAGGTTTGCAAATTACTCAAATCCATTTATGGATTGAAGCAAGCTTCCAGATCCTGGAATCTAAGGTTTGATGAGACCATCGAGACCTATGGATTCATACATTGCATCACTGAGGCCTGTATTTACAAACTCAATGATGATACCGTGGAAATATTTCTTGTTCTATACGACGACGATATTCTTCTCATTGGAAACAGTATGAAGAGGTTATCGGACGTGAAAGCGTGGCTATCTATGCAATTCCAAATGAAGGACATGGGAGAAGCCAGTTATGTTCTTGGATCGCAACAAGAGCTTCTAGCTTTATCACAAGCAGCCTACATTGATAAGGTGCTTGATCGTTTTGCAATGGCAAACTCCAAGGGAGGTAATTTACCAACTAGACATGGAGTGTTCTTTAACTAGGCCGATACCCTATGCTTCAGCAGTGGGAAGTCTGATATACGCTATGCAGTGTACTAAGCCAGACATCTGTTACGCTGTGGGAATTGTAAGCAGATACCAATCCAACCCGGGTAAGGCTCACTGGAATGCAGTGAAGAACATTCTCAAGTATCTTCGGAGAACGAGAGACTATATGTTAGTGTTTTCAGGATCAGAACTGAATCCACTAGGTTACACTGACTCAGACTTTATGTCTGATAAAGATGCGAGAAAATCGACGTCGGGAGTAGTGTTCACGCTTGCTGGTGGAGCGATATTCTAGAGAAGCGTAAAACAATCATGTATCGCAGATTCCACAATGGAAGCTGAATACGTGGCAGCCTGTGAGGAAGCCAAAGAATCAGTTTGGCTCAAGAATTTCTACATAGAGTTGGGAGTAGTTCAAGATGTGGATGGGTCCCAAACACTATAATCTGACAACAGTGGTGCGGTGGCAAATTCTAAAGAGCCTAGAGACCATAACAAGGCAAAACATATTGAACGTAAATACCATTTCATAAGAGAGATAGTGCGTCGTGGCGACGTAAGGGTTGTGAAAATAGCTTCGGAAGACAATCTGGCTGATCCATTCACCAAGACGTTGCCAGAGAAAATATTCAGAAGGCATCTGAAGAATATGGGTCTGAAAGACATAGGTCATCTTATTTAAGTACAAGTGGGATATTGTTGGACATGTGTCCTTAAACAAGATGCTTTTATCCATTTGTAAAATATTATGACAATTCGTTGAATAAAAGATGATGCTTATTATGTTAATGTTATTATAGTTTCTGGTAGAGTAAAATAGAATGTTTGTTCCTTAGTTCATAAAGGATGCAATTATGTTATCATTATCACAACAGAGTCAATGTGAGGAAGAATTAATAATCATAATAAATGAACATAAAATGTCTGTGACCTGATTAACTGGGTGGGAGCCCATTAATCATATAAGGTCATTAATTTGACTAAGTGACAATCCTATTCTGGATTTTGTGTGTGTCACGCTAACTAGTATATCCAATTTCCAACAATTGGTATCAGAGCTAGATCCAATTTCCAACATTTCGGCGAGGGAAGACCTGCCAAAAAGGGTACATTGGGCCCATGCCTCGTCGCTTATGGTTGGGTGAGGCTGCCTACGTATCTCTGTTTAAGAGAATCAGGTCCCACATAGTTTGGGGTTAGTGATAAATGGCGGGTGACTGACGATGTGGTTTGACTCGTCGAAAGTGTGGATGTTTGCGGCGCGGGGGTGACCCTTGGTCAAGATGCCAGGTATTAATGACGCGAGATCTTCTTTGTCGACCTTGTCGGTGTTGGCGGGCTCGTTATGGCGAGGGTCTTAACCTGGCGAGGGACGCTCCTTCTTTGTCAACCTCGTCGGGGTAGGCGAGGGATACTCCTTGTCGACCTCGTCGGGGTAGGCGAGGGCACCTTAGCCTGATGAGGGATGCTCCCAGTCGACTCGTCGAATAACTTCTCTTGTCAAGGCTGATACTCTACTTCTAGAACGATCTCAGCTCTTATTCAAGTCCTTTCTCCTAAAGGAGTGGACGAATTTCTAGAGATAGAAAGCTAGAGAGAGAAGCTCTGGAGAAAGCTATGAGTGAGTGTGGAAATGAGGAGGGGAAGTCTCCTATTTATAGGAAAACCAACTTCCTGAAATTGCACCTCAGGGGGCCTGTGAATTTCTCTCCTGCGAGGAGGGGTTTGCCGCGGCTCTTAGCCCTGTCGGAGGGCTCGTCGGTGCTTCTTGATTCATCCTCGATGTCTTCTGGTTGTCCGCGAGTTCGTATGTTAAATCCGGAGAAATCTGGAGGATTTTCTCGGGGACCTTCGTGAGTTCATATCTCCTCGCAGCGTGGAATAATTATAAGTTATTCCTCCGTCAAGCTATGGCGAGGGTGCTTGTCAGACCAAGGTCTTCATCAGGAAATGGTGCCTCATCGGGCCATGGCACCTTGTCAGGCACGATACCTCGTCAGGCCAGGGTCGTCGGGCCATGGTACCTCGTCGGGCAACGTACCGCGTCAGGCCGGGTTCGTCGGGCCGTGGTACCTCGTCGGGTTAGGTACCTCATCAGGCCGTGGTACCTCGTTGGGCAAGGTACCTCGTCAGGCTGGGTTCATCAATCCATGGTACCTCGTCGGGTAAGGTACCTCGTCAGGCCGGGTTCGTCGGGCCATGGTACTTCGTCGGGTAAGGTATCTCGTCAGGCCGGGTTCGTCGGGCCGTGGTACCTCGTCGGGCAAGGTACCTCATCAGGCCGGGTTCGTCGAGCCATGGTACCTCGTCGGGCAATGTACCTCGTCAGGCTGGGTTCGTCGGGCCTTGGTACCTCGTTGGGAAAGGTACCTCGTCAGGCAAGGTACCTCGTCAGGCCGGGTTCGTCGGGCCTTTCAAGGACTTCGTCTTTTTTACTCCGGGCTTCGCCAATATCTTGGTTCATTGGCCCCTAGAATTTGACTTTGCCGGTGGGCTTTGACTTTTTGCCAAAAGGCGCCCAATTTTTATATGTTCCAAAAAATGCATATAACATTAACCCCCCAGTTTCTTGGGTAATTGTATTGCGCGAGAAACTTTTCTTTTAAAACGTTAGGCAACTTGCGTTATTTGGCGAGGATCCGGGTTATCAGTGATTTTAGTCTCCTCAAAGTCCTCCCAAGGAACTGCAAATTTCCTTTATATGGGTGTTTGTGAAATATTTTCGAAAATGTTCGCGTAGATAAGCGCGAAATAATTCGTGCATAGTCATAGACGTAAGCGAATGGATTAAATAAGTCGCAAGTCACTTTTTTATTATTTTACTCGATTTTTGGATTTTTGGAGGTTCATAGGCGTACTTTGAGAGATAAATGCCGTTTAAATTAATTTTGAACTCCGAAAATAAATCCAAAAATAAATAAATAAAATCAAGTGACATAATTAATGTGAAAGTAAATAAGTAACTTGAAAATAATAATTAAACATTAAATTTGAAATTTTAAAAATTTCCTTAATTAATGCGCAATTCTTTACTTGTAATAAGCAAATAATTCATGAAAACCCGGAAAAATAATTTTAATTTGGTTTTCATGTTTGAAAATTGAAAATGAAACTTTGTGAAGTTCCAAAGTTTAATTTCCAACGCTTTTTAAATAACCTTTGAAAATAGTCCTTTTCACTTAAAAACGTATAAAAACCCATTTTTTCTCGTTTTCGACCATTTAAAAATCAAACATTAGCTTTATGGGCCTAGTTTGTGCGATTTTTGGGCTTGCATGAGCTATAGAATTCGAAATTTAATAAAGGGAAATGAGAGAAATATTACCTCATAAATACCACTTAGGGTTTTTGGCTTTTCTCTCTCCCCCTCCTTCTCCAAAATCGCGAATTGCTCTCTTCGGGAAGCTTTGACGGCTGCGTCTTATTTGCTTGCGGTGGTGATGGCTTTTTCCGGCGAGATTGGTGGTGGTGATCCTCGTGATGACATCCAAGAGTATGGTAAATTCATTTTCTCACCAGACTTTCTATTTTTGGATGCGTGTGATGTTGGACATGTGTCCTTAAACAAGCTGTCTTTTCCCTAATTGTAAAAGATTTTGACCAAAGTCGTTGAATAAAAGATGTTACTTATTATGTTAATCTTATTATAGTTTCTGATAGAGTAAAATAGAATGTTTGTTCCATAGTTCATAAATGATGCAATTATGTTATTATTATCACAACCGAGTCAATGTGAGGAAGAATTAATAATCATAATAAATGAACTTAAAATGTTCGTGACCTGATTAACTGGGTGGGAGCCCATTAATCGTATAAGGTCATTAATGTGACTAAGTGATAATCCTATTTTGGATTAAGTGTGTGTGTCACACTCACAAGAAGTGCATTAAGTATGAAGCGGCTTCATACTGGACTGGACCTGACTTAAACTCCGGAAGTTGTTATATAAGACCGTCACTGACAACTTGGAGTTGAGTCACTAGTAGATGATCAAATGGATATTCGATCTAAGTCCTGAATGACCACGAGCCTGGACTGTTGACTTGATTGTTCTTTGATTTAACTGTTAAAGAACACATTTACTGTTGTTCCCAATGCTGCTATTTTGGGAACATGATAGTCAACATATAAGGGTAGCTTGGTCATAGACACGGACATCACATAGCTCTCTTCAGAGTCAAGATGATTCCCTTGATTGTTAGTGGTGAGAAGTGAGACGTACCCGTGCGCAAATTATGAATCGAAACCATAAGTGGGTTACTGACAATATTACTAACTGAGTTGAGGATGAAAATGCAATGAGAGGCAAAACGGTAAACACCGTCTGCTCGTGTGTGGATCATCCAGTGAAAGATCAATAACCCGAATTTGATTGTATCAATGGACACCTTGGTATAAAGGGAATAATATTGACTGTATCACTAGAGAGTGCAGCATCGGGTTTATAGTGGAATAACACCGAGGTTTGACGAACCTCTAGCAGTTCGTTGGAGCTTCAGTGATACCGGTCCTTGGTCCCCAGGATAGCTCCGGAACGGATGATACGTATGTGATTAAAACATTCGGTATGTTTTATCATTTATCAGGATTCATAAAACTAGAGTCTGTGTCAGACCTTGGAATTTTTATTTTTGACGTGGCAAAAGTACCAAAGTTTGGTGCTGGAAATTTAACTGATAAAAGAAAGTTGAATTTATATTTTTTTATCAACTGCAAATTTGTTGGAAATTAAATTCTAAGAGACTTTTCTTTCGAAACCGAGTTGTTTCGACGTACGGTTTGTGATTTAGAGAATTTCCAAGTTTACGATCGTTTTCGTAAATATGTGAAATTTAATCACATGTCACGAATTTAAATGGTGGTGTTGCACCACGACATTTAATGTGTGTTATTGAGATCAGAGGTTAATAATATAATAAAAGTATTTGGATTTAATTATTAATATTCTTATTAGTAATTAATTAATAATTAATAGATTTATGTTATTTAAATAAAAATTTATATTTGGTATATTTATGAATGTGTAGAAATAATGCGGCCCAAGTAAATGTGTACGTTGGGCTTACACGAATTTGCTTGGATTCGGACTTTCCAAATATGCGGCATATGTACCTATGTTTAGGTATTAATGGAAAAACTTTGAAATTAATTTGGTTCATTAGATCGGTCAAGTTTGATTTTAACCGTTGGATCATGATAATTAATTTGAAAAGCTAAATTCGAAAATGACTTGGTGACCAAGCATGGATTTCGAAATTGCTTAATTAATTATATCCATTGGATTAGTTTAAGATTTAATCTTAACCATTGGATTGGAAATTAAGTAACATGTAAATATGGAATGCAAAATTCGAATTTATTATAAAGGAGGTCGAATTCTATTGCTTGGTAATCAAGTTTGGAGAGTTGACTTTATACTAAATCAATATGGTCCATTAGATTGGTTATGGAATTAATTCCAACCATTGGATCAAGGTTATTGATTTCGAATTTTCCATATGGGTACATAGGGAATTCGAATTCGAATTCTCTTATATAAGGAAGTGATTGGATTATTGATTTATTCATGGTTTCCCTATTTGGTTAAATCCCTAATTAATTAGAACCATTGGATCTTTGGTGATTCAATCTTGGCCATTGGTTTGAGTGATTAATTATATTTACCTATCATAGAATTCGAAATTCAAGGAAGGAAACTTCTCTTATTGGTTTTTCCATGAGCCTAAGAATTCAAGGCTCATTCTACACATTTCACACATCTTCCCCAGAGCAAGAATTCTCTCTCTCTCTCTCTCTCTCTCTCTCTCTCTCTCTCTCTCTCTCTCTCTCTCTCTCTCTCTCTCTCTAGAGTGTGCGCATTTCTTAGCCTCTGATCTCTCTTATCTGGTTCGGCTTAGTGAGACGTTGTTCTCCGAAAGCTTTAAATGAACCATCAGTTAAAATTTTTGCGACGGAGTCCTGTCGGCGAAGCCCACACTTCGGTACGAAGAGTTCAGGAGAATATCCCAGAAGATCACGGGAGTTTCCCTCAGCATCGGCGAAGCCCTGCCACGTTCAGTACGCGCAGCCGGAATCGTCGTCACCTGAGGTACGGCCTTATGCATTGGGTCAATAAATGCAAACCTTTATTTACAGTTTATTTATTTCCTATAGACTAAATTATTAATAATGAATTTATGAAAAGTTAAATTAGTAATAATTTATCTGATCTTGATTTTGGTTATTATCCGATGTTCAAATCGTTGTACGGGTAACAAGTTTTTTTCCGCTTTAAATATTTTTTAAATGTTACCCAGACGGCTTGACGGCATAAATCGTGATAATATTACCGGGAAACGTAATGAACTTTCCAACAGGTGAAACTCCGGCCACCTTTGACGGTGCTCCGACGATATTTAATTATTGGGCATTGAGCCTTGCAGATATCTTCGATGTAGGTGACGGTGCGGGAATCAAAATTCTGGCGAATGTCGTGGACGAAGCCGAACTCAGCGTGGGAGAGTTTGGCATTGACATAGCTTCCGGCGCGGGCGTGGGCTGCATCGCGTCGTGCGGCATGGCGGGAAGGCATGTCACGGGCGGTTCCGCGGCGCCTGTGGAAGCGAAAGCAGCGTTGTGGCGCTCAGCGCGAGGGCAGCCGTTGTCGGCTTAGGCGCGGGTTCGTTCGACGTGGGCGTGCTTTGCGGGAAGCTCGGTGCCGGCGGTGGGACCCGTGGCATGGCGATCTCGTCCGGGGAAGGCTAGTCGGCGCCGTAAATGGCGGTTGTCGGTGGTGGCGCGGTCTCTGGCGTGGTGAATGGCGGGATCTCCGGCGAGGGTTTCGGCGCGATTGGTGACCTTGGCGCGTGCGTCTCCGGTGTGAGCAGCGGCATGGCGGGTACTCTGGCTCTTGGTGCGGCTGCAATGGTGATGTCTGTAGGAGGTGGCGAGGTTTTCTTCACCTCCGGCAAGCCCGCTCCGGCGAAAGGGCCGCCAAAAGTGGTGGCGGAGTCCGATTTCAACGAAAACTTTGATTTCGAGGGCTTCGAGACTCCGACTGACGATCCAATTTTTGCGTTGGATTCGTCGGGACCGGGGATATCTCCTGCCAAGGAAATTATCATTCTTGTGTTGAGTGTGTCGGTCTCTGGGCTCGGTAAGGATCTCTCGTTGTTGATTCGTCTTTTGTCGTCAGCTCCGGCGGAGAGCGTTTTGTCTTCTTAATCTCCTGGTCATGCTGTGAACTTTGCAAGTGGCTTGGCGGCTTGTGGCGGATCTCCCAGGGAGCATGGCTCCGAGCCTTTGGTCCTTGATGATGCCTCAGACGTAGAGTTTGTTGATGTCGATATGTCCGATGTCGTCGAGGAGCAGGGCGCTGGCAGGGATTTTGTCGGTGAGGCGCTCGTTGCTGAGGAAGGACCTGCAGGTGAGGGTCTTGCCATCGTGGGCATTGCCGCTGGCGAGGGTCCTCCTGCTGACGAGACGCTCAGACAGCGTCGCTACCACGTTTTGGCCTTCTGTCCTAAATTGATTATGCATAGCCAAGTCTCTGATTCTTCTTTGACGTCCTTCCTTGCTCTTCATGGATCGTCGTATCTTGTCGGTCTTCGGGTTCCTGCTGCAGGTGAGCTTCCTTGTGATCATGTCCCTGGCTTTCTGTCGGTGCACTTGGAGAGTCTTCGTCAGGGGATGGGCATTCTAGGTAGCGTCGGGATCCTTTCGTACCTTGGCGACGTGCTTGTCTGCTTGGCGGGTTCGCTCTCGTCGATCTCTGACGGTCGAAGAGTTTCGCACCGCTTTTTGCTTCTATTGTCATGCCTCGAAGGCTGGAGAATATATGGTGTCTTCATCGTATGTTCGTCTGGAGCTGCCTCGATGCAGGGTGGATTCCCAATGGCGTCGTCAATTGGTTTGGGCTCCGGCGTCTTTGCTTGGTTTGTCCCTGCCTGACTTCAGCTCTCGACTATTGCATCCTCCGTATGAGCATACGTCGGGCTCGAGGGCTTTCAGTATCCTGATCTTGGAGTTGGTGAAGAAGGGTACTCTGCTTTCCTTCACGGAGTCTCGACGGTGGATCTCGACGGGCTTCATCGCCGATTTGCTGGGTGGCTTCGTCGATGTTGATGAGGCAGATGTGTATGCTCCGATTCCTCTTCAGGTGCTTCCTCCGGTTGAGGGTGATATGCCTCGTCCCTCTTCAAGGGAAGGTGTTCGTCGTTCTTCGAGGGCGGATGTTCATCGTTCTTCAAGGGCGAAGGCTTCGTTGACGGTGAAGGTTCCTGCTCTTGAGCGGCATATTCCTTCGGTGGTCGTCCGTCCTTCGGCTGTTCCAGCTTCGTCGACTCCTGCAGGTATAATTCCTTTTGCTTGGTCTTCAGTAGCTGTATTGTTCTCCATTGCTTCTTTCGTCGTTATGCAGGTTCGTCTGGCTTCAACAAGTTTGTTCCTCAGATGCGTCCTCGGGCTTCTGCTGTTGCTCCCGGTGCTCCTGTTGCTCCGACCTCGAACTCGTCTGGCGAAGGTCTTGATGATCATTCCTTCCGCCTCCTGAAGCGACGATTATCGTTAGAGAATGCGTCTTCGTCTCGTCGTTCGCATTCGCCATCTCCTGGCAAGGATGGGGATTCTTCTTGTCGGATTCGTCAGCGTGGCGTTGGTCTTGGCGGGATGTCATCTCCAGTTGTGACCTCAGGGGGCGACTCTAGTCGTGACGCGCCTGCTCCTATTTTCGTTCCTCTGTCGGGCGAGATTCCTGAGTCTGGCGGTTCGTCGAGCGTTGAGTATGCGGTGGACCTCAAGCGCTTTTGTGTAGGGAGTGTTTCCAATCTTCGTCCTCAGGTGATTGCGTTGGTAGTGGGTGCTCCAGATTCGGCTTTGGTCCTTGATGACTCCTTCTGTCAGGCGAGGGTATGTACTTTTTGGCATTCCTTTTTACTTAATCGTATTGCTCTTCCTTATGTTTGTCGTTTGTCTTCTAGGCCTTGCTTTCGTCGGCGGAAGTGGCTCATCGTCTTGAAGCTTCCAATACCCTGTGTGCGTCTTTGAAGGGTGTCTTGAAGAAGGTCGCTACTGAGCGTCATGCGCTGCAGGCCGAGGTGACCAAGGCGAAGCTCGAGGTCAAGATCTCCCAGGCTGAGGGCATGCGCGAGGGTCGTCGAGCCATTGAAGATGAGCTTCGTGTGGCGAAGGACCGGGTTGCAGCTTTGAAGGCTTCCTTGGCGAGGCGTGACTCCCTGATCGAGCGTCTTCAGAATGATGTCTCTGAGGGTGCTTCTTCCCTTGCTAAGCTGAAGGAGGATGTTGACGCGAGTCTAGCTGAGACAGACGCAACATGGCACGCAACTTCCGATGAAGTGTACTGGTCGGGCTTCGCGGATTGCCAGGCGGCCCATCTTCAGGAGAATGGTCATCTCACTCTTTCCTTCAGGTTCCTTGACGTTCTTGGTGCTCCGGCCTCCGTTTGTGATACGGAGCCGCTCAACTTGGTGCTTCGCAGAGATTAGTTTCTCTTTTCTTTGCCTTTATGATTTCTAGATATTTTTGGGCTTTGTTTAGGCTTACTTCTTGTCTCGGCATGTTTGTTTGGCGTGTTTTGCCTTTTCATTACGTACCCGTTTTATGACATTTATGCATTTAGTATAATTTGAACTTTGAGTTTTGTTCATACCTTTGCTTGTCGAGTGTGCGCGTCGTGGCGCGTTGTGGCAGTCTTGTGAGTGCACTCTGCTGCGATTATAGGGTCGTCACCCATTTTTGATATGCAGTTAATATAGGTTGTCCGTAGACGATTGTATGCCCTCGCTCGCCGGGTAGCTAATCCGACGAGTTTCGGCTGCCTATTGTTACCTGGCGAAGGTCTTCGGCACGTAGCCGGCTACCTATTGATACCTGGCGAAGGTCTTCGGCACGTAGCCGGCTACCTATTGTTACCTGGCGAAGGTCTTCGGCGCGTAGCCGGTTTTTTTATTTATTGGACATATACCGTAGTACTCCCCGAGTTTTGGCGTAATCTGCCTTACAGTTTTGGGAAAACTTTCAGAGTATTTTTGTAAAGATGAATCTATTCATAGATAAGGTTGGCCTATAAAGTAGACTTGGCCTTGCGCATTGCGCTTTATTGAAAAGGATATGCACCGTGGCTTCACTAGTGCGGGTTGACTGGTAGGACTGGTTTCTCGCCTTAGCGTAGGCAGTCGACAATCGCAGTCATCCACTTGGGCTCGTCTTCGGTGTTGATAGCGATGATTTCTTCCTAGGCGGCTGATTCTTCCTCTTCCTCTTCGTCGAGGGTCATGCGCTATTCGTCTTCTCCTCTTCCGCTCATTGCTCGAGCTAACGTGCCTGCTTCATCGTTGGCGGTTGCAGGGATCTAGAAGATCTCGTACCATGCCAATGGCTGGAGGTGGTCCATTGCTTCTTGCAGCTGTGTCAGCGTCTTGTCCTCCTGTTTTGGTAGTCCGCCGTTCACCCAGCTTAAGATCTTCTGTGAGCTGCAGTGTACCTGTAAATTATTCACCTCGAACATTTTGGCGAGATCCAAGCCGGCGAGTAACGCTCCACATTCGGCTTCGTCGCTTAAGACTGTGAACTCAAACTTGATGCCGTACTTCGACTTTTCTTCTTGAGGGCCGGTGATAATGATTCCTACTCCTGCGCTGGTGTCGCCGCTGATTCCACTTACGTGCATGCTCCATACCGGCCCATTGGGCGCGGTTCTTCTACTTGGCGGTTTGTCTTCTGCCTTTTTTTTTTTTCCTTCAGCTACAAGGGTGTCAGCGCCGTGAGTATGCTTGGCGACTATGTCAGCCTTTGCTTCTCTTTTCTTGGCGTCCCCTGGCTGGTGCTCTTCTTCGCTCCTTTGCTTGGTGAGGCTAATTTTTCGCTTGATTTGGCATAGGCGGTTGAACGTCCTGTCGCCGAGGCGCCTGTACGTCGTGTAGTCTGGAGAATCTTCTAGTTCGGCTTTGTTTGTCTTTATAGAATGGTTCAGGGTCTTCTCGTATTGTCACAGGAGGGCGGATATTTCTCTCAGTCTGATAACGGTTGTTTGATCTTTTCGGGCTCCTCCTGGTTCTCCTCGTCTGGCGATGTTGAGGTCGCTGACTCCTTTGCTGATGGCGGCGACTGTTGCTATGCTCCGGTGTACTCCTTTTTCGTAGCACGCCCGTGACTCGGCCTGACTTCCTCGCATGATTCCGACTCCGTTTAGCGTCGGAAACTTGAATAGTAGGTAATAGGTGGATGTCACGGCTTGGCGATGATTGAGCATGGGCCTCCCGGTGATGACGTTGTATGAAGAAGGCATGCGACAATGAGATAGCTCACCATTCGAGTTACCCTAGGTCCGTCTTTGGCCCCGAAGGTCGTTGACAGCTCGATCGATCCTTTGGTCTTCACGCGTTCTCCTGCAAAACCAAATAGTAGTGTGCGAACGGGGCTGGCGATGACTCGGCCTAAGTTCATCTTATCATAGGCCGTCTTGAAGATCACGTCAGCCGAACTTCCATTGTCGATGAGGATCCTCCTTACCATGATGTTGCCGATATGTGCTTCCACGACGATGGCGTCGTTATGTGGGTGGTGGATGGTGAGAGCTTCGTCTTCAGTGAAGGTGATGGCTTCGCCAGTGCGGATTGGAGGCGTTGTGCATATCATGTTAACCTGGTTTGGCAACCATCCTTTCTCCGTTGCGCGTGCGTAGCTCCGTCTGTTTTGGCCTGAGTCTCTAGTTCCTGGTCCTCTGATGATTGTCGATACGACGTTCAGCGGGTTTCCGCTATGTCTTTACCTTGGTCGTCTCCCTGAGTCGTCGGCTACATCATCGTCAAAAGTGGGGTTGGCCCGCCCTCGCTATTTTCCATGAGCCTCTTGGCGAACTCTTTAAGCTGTCCTTCCTTGATCAGGTCTTCAATTTGATTTCTTAGCTTGTAGCACTGCGACGTCAGGTGACCGTAGTCACGATAGAATCGGCAGTATCGGCTCTTGTCCTTTGTGGGCCTGTTCAGCGGAGGAGGCTTCTTGAACTTATCGTTGTGCATGGCGAAGATCTCATTTGGAGTAGTCGTCAGTGGCGTGTAGTCTCTCCTGTCGAGGCGGAATGGTTTCCTCGTCGCCTGACCTCCTTACGGTTTTGCCATTCGGTTACGGTCGTCGTCGATGCGGTTTTTCTTCATCTTTGGTTCGTCGGGGGAGCAGTCGTTGCTTCGTCGGTGGCTCCCTGGCTCCGTTGACTTCCTGCTGGTGAGGTACTCTTCCACGGAGATGTGCTGGGCTGCTCTTGTCATGAGCTCCGTCATGGTCGACGGCCTTTCCTTCACGAGGGAGATTATGAACTCCCCGATCTGTAGTCCGTCGATAAGGGCGATAACGGCATCGCTGTCGGTGTAGTCGTTTACCTTTTTGGATTCTTCGACGAAGCGGTTAATGAACTTCTGCAGGGATTCGTCGGTCTTCTGCTTTATCGAGCAGAGGTAGGATTTCTCCTTTCTTTGAGTCACAACGCCGGCAAATTGGGCAAGGAAAAGGTCCTTGAGCTGGTTGAAAGAGTGGATGCTCGCCTTAGGTAGCCGCTGGTACCATTCGAACGCCGTTCCCGTTAGGGTTAGGCAGAATGCCTGACATATTGTCGAGGCTGAGCGTTTCCTCATCTGCATGATCGTCTGGTACTGGATGAGGTGGTAGGCATGATCTCCTTTTCTGTCGTAGATGAGGTTGCTTGCGAAGCGTAGGTCGCCTACGGCTTCTCCATCAAGCAGGTGTGGTGCGAGTGGGGACAGAGTCCCGTCGACCACGGCACAGCCTTTCACGCCATGGTCCTGGGCAGAGCGCAAGTCTTGGATTTCCTTCTGCATCCATTGGAGGAGGTCGAAGACGTCGTCGCGCTGCGGTTGGCGAGGCTCTTGATGACCTAGGCGGCAGTCGGGCAAGACCCAGCGGCCGCGTTGCCAGTCTTCTCTGTAGTCTTCGAGGTTGATAACTTTGGCTCGCCTTCCGTCTTCGCGTCTTGGTGAAACTTGGCGACCCCCCGGGCGGTATTAGTACGCCCCCGCAAGGTTGCGGTCTTCGTCACGGCGGTTCCCTTGGGGATCCTCTAGGCGAGCGTGGCGAGGGCCCGGGGTGTTTCGTCGGTGCTCCATGTCGTCAAAGTCTTCGGCCTGGCGAACCTCCTAACTAACCCCCCGGCTGAGCCTGGCGAGGGTCCGGGGTGTTCCGTCGGTTCTCCATATCGTCAAACTCTTCGACCTGGCGAACCTTCTTACGACCCCCCGGGCAAGCCTGACGAGGGTCGGGGTGGTCCCGGTGATCTTCAACGTCTTATAGGTCTTCGTCTTGACGACCCCCCGGGCGAGCCTAACGAGGGTCGGGGTGGTCCCGACGATCTTCGGCGTCTTCTAGGTCTTCGTCTATACTAACCTCCTGACGACCCCCCGGGCGAGCCCGACTCTCGGCGATCTTCGGCGTCTTCTTAGTCTGCGTCTTGACGAACCTCCTGGCGACCCCCCGGGCGAGCCTGACAAGGGTCGGGGCGGTCCTGGCGACCTTCAGCGCCGTTGCTATCTCCTGTGCTTTCCTCGTCGTGAGTGCGGACTGACCTCTGCGAAACATCGTTGACGCCGTCTTTATTCCCGATCTGAGCAGGTGAAACTTGACGAGGCGGCTGAGTCTGCCTAGTAAGGGTTTGGGCCCTCGTGTTGAGCGTGATGCTGGTAGTCGGTTGCGGCATCGCGCGTTGTGAAGCACTGGCGCGGCTTGTCATGTCAAATGGCGATCGTCGTGTTCCAAGTTCTTCTGATAAATGCTGGAAGGGTCTCGAGGCTTGTTCTCAGGTACCCCTCCTTCTAGTGCCAAACTGTTAATGCGTAAAAATGGCTTTAACTTAGAGTCGGATCCAAGGTTCGGGTCGCGTGTTAGACCCGCTGAACACCTGGATAATTGAATGCTGAGTCAACGCGGGTTGAATGATGATCATCAGAATTGGAGGCGGATCCGTCATCTTAGATGAGTCTCCGGGCTGTCCTTGGCGATCTTCCCTCGTGGGGGCGAAGTCCGTATCTCGGCAGAGCTCCTCGTCTGGGTGAAGTCCTTCTCTTGGCGATGTCTTCGTCTGGGCGGACTCCGGTCTTGATGAAGCTCTGAGCTGATCCTGATGATTCTTCGTGATTTCCCTTCCTTGGCGAACTTCTTCGGCGAGGGAATACCTGCAAAAAAGGGTAGATTGGGCCCGTGCCCCGTCACATATGGTTGGGCGAGGCTGCCTACGTATCTCAGTTTAAGAGAAACAGGTCCCACGTAGTTCGGGGTTAGTGATAAATTGCGGGTGACTGACGATCTGGTTTGACTCGTCGAAAGTGCCGATGTTGGCGGCGCGGGGGTGACCTTTGGCCAGGATGCCAGGTGTTACCGGTGCGAGATCTTCTTTGTCGACCTTGTCGGTGTTGGCGGGCTCGTTGTGGCGAGGGCCTTAACCTGGCGAGAGACACTCCTTCTTTGTCGACCTCGTCGGGGTAGGCGAGGGCGCCTTAGCCTGACGAGGGATGCTCCTTGTCGACCTCGTTGGGGTAGGCGAGGGCGCCTTAGCCTGACGAGAGATGCTCCCTGTCGACTCGTCGAACAAATTCTCTTGTCGAGGCTGAGACTCTACTTCTAGAACGATCTCAGCTCTTATTCAAGTCCTTTCTCCTAGGGGAGTGGACGAATTTCTAGAGAGAGAAAGCTAGAGATAGAAGCTCTAGAGAAAGTTGTGAGTGAGTGTGGAAATGAGGAGGGGAAGGCTCTTATTTATAGGAAAACCAATTTCCTAAAATTGCACCTCAGGGGGCCTGCGAATTTCTCTCCTGCCAGGAGGGGTTTGCCGCGGCTCCTAGCCCTGTCGTAGGGCTCGTCGATGCTTCTTGATTCGTCCTCGATGTCTTCTGGTTGTCCGCGAGTTCGTATGTTGAATCCAGGGAAATCTGGAGGATTTCCCGGGGACCTTCGTGAGCTCAGATCTCCTCGCAGCGTGGAATAATTATAAGTCTTTCCTCCGTCAATCTATGGCGAGGGTACTTGTCAGGCCAAGGTCTTCGTCAGGCAACGGTGCCTCATCGGGCCATGGCACCTTGTCAGGCAAGCTACCTCGTTAGGCCAGGGTCGTCGGGCCATGGTACCTCGTCGGGCAAGGTACCACATCAGGCCGGGTTCGTCAGGCCGTGGTACCTCGTCAGGCAAGGTACCTCGTCAGGCTGAGTTCGTCAAGCTATATTACCTCATCGGGTAAGGTACCTCGTCAGGCCGGGTTTGTCGGGCCGTGGTACCTCGTCGGGCAAGGTACCTCGTCAGGTCGGGTTCGTCGGGCCATGGTACCTCGTCGGGCAAGGTACCTCGTCGAGCCGGGTTCGTCGGGCCTTTCAAGGACTTCGTCTTTTTGACTCCGGGCTTTGCCAATATCTTGGTTTATTGGCCCCTGGTCTTTGACTTCGCCGGTGGGCTTTGACTTTTTGCCAAAAGGGGCCCAATTTTATATGTTCCAAAAAATGCATATAACAATATGATTGAAGAGAAAAAAATTATTTACATATTTTGAAAATTAAAGAGATAATTGTTTTATTATAAATACTTCATATTCACGTCATAGAAGACATATATCAGTGTTTGTTTTCGCGGCACAAAGACCTAATTTTTTTTAATAACTTTAATTTCCTCACTAAACTAAAAGTTAATGTTAAGTTTTTGCAACGTACTCGGCCGTGTTGGCAACACATTCGGTATTCTCGATGGTATCGGTGACATACTCGGCTGTAACGGTGACACACTCGGCGTTTTTGATGTTATCGGTGACGTACTCGGCGGTGTTGACGACGCACTTGATGTTCTTGATGTCGATGATGTATACTCGCGACCAACTGCATCGTCGATACCGCCAAGTACGTAACGGACACCTTTGAGATCATGGAGTGCATCACCGATATTGTCAAATACATTACAAAAACTTAATGCTTGTTTTATCAGAAAATAAAACATTAAATCTTTATATCGGCAAAAATAAACATTTAGGATATACTTCCAACAAAATACAAATATGAGATTTTAATGCCGTAAATATTTAATAAATAATAAAATATAACACTTTATTGATTATGTACATATACATATATACATAACGTCAATTCAGCTGTATAATTACAGAGAATGGTAGGCATTGGGTAGGTGTTTATTTTGGTAAATCAAAACGTCAATTCAGCTGTATAATTACAGAGAATGGTAGGCATTGGGTAGGTGTTTATTTTGGTAAATCAAAAGGATTTAAGTTATTGTCACGGTGCTTTTCTTTCATCATTGTGTTATGAAATTACTACAATTCTATATGGTCCTGAATAGGTAATGGGAAAACTTACATGATTTATCAATAAAATAAATTAAGCATAGCAACAACTAAACCTAGTAATGGAAATTTATCAATTTCAGTGTAGGCATGTGCGAGCACGCATGCACGAGTGCCTCTGCCAGTGGTCCCCCTAATATTATAAAATGACACTGAGAGCTATCTCTAAAAAAATAAAATGGAAATCCTATCACTATTTCTGTATATAACGACATTAAAAATCTTCACTCTGAAAAAAAGATTAAAAACTTTTGTCAGTTAAAATATTGAATAATTCCGTTATTATTATCCTTCGTACGTACACTGTTAGAAATGTCTGCAAACCAAAATGCCGATATAAAGCAAAACATACTACATTAAAAGATACTATAAATTAATCACGAAAACTCGGTTAGATTACTCTTTGAAGATGTCCAAAGAGTACTTTTAATCTTAACATATTAATGTTATTGTTACCCGAATAAAGAAAAAGTTAAGAAAATTGAATTTCTCCTAATAATAAAAAGAGGACACAGAAAAAGAAAGGCAGTAGTTTTTCCTAGAATAGCAAAAAAAAAAAAAAAAAGGACAAGGACCACCATTTTTTGGTCTCAAGTGTCTTAGTCTCAATTACACGAATCGTCATTGTCGATGTCTTCTAATGCCTTTCAGTTTCATGCATGAACCAATTCTTAAAAATTAAACCCATCTCCGAAGACGAGACTTTCGACACGTTTCGATTGTGGGCAAGTCGAATGGTCATCGTGGCGCCCCGGTGGCTCCACAGCTCGCAGAGTACAGCCAATCATGGCTTCTCCTTCTCTCTCGGCTTGTGGTTGTAGGTGCACTCAGTACACCTTCCAGGGACAAGAGCGGAGACGATGAGTTCAGTTTGGGCTTGTTCGATGAGCAGCCCGCGATCAATGGCTGCCACAGCGACTAAATCCAAGGATTGCGGAGCTGCATTGGGCAAGAATGGCAATGGGGCTTTTCCTTCGTTCCTTCCCAAGCAAGTGTGTAACATCAAAGACCCTTTTGCTCGAACCCTTGCTCGGAGGATCCAAAGACTTCCTCTTCAGGTATGCTGTACAGCTTAAGCTTCTTCTTCTTCTCTGAATGTATGTTACCTCGTCGTGTTTAGCCATTTTTGGATACTGTAATAACCCAAGATTCGAATTATCAAGGTGGGTTTGATGGGTAATCTCTTAGATTTCAGTGAGATTAGTCAATGGTGGATTTGAATAGTGTTGCTGTTGTATTGTGGTTTTGAAAATGCAGGGGCAGTTTGGGGATTCAGAGAGGTGTATTATGAGCAGCTGTGTGAAGCCACTTAAAGGAAGCGACTACAATCCTGTCGTCCTGCTTCATTGCTTTGACAGGTCTGTAATTCAACCAACAAACGACACTCTAAGAAACAGCTTCCTAAACTAACTGCTCACTTGTTCTGTTGGCTTGCTTAGTTCCTGTCTGGAATGGAGGTGCGTTTACCCGTTGCTCGAGGAGGCCGGTTTCGAGACTTGGGCCGTCGATATTCTCGGATGGGGTTTCTCCGATTTAGGTCCCTTCACTTTTCTCACCTGTAATTGCCGTAACAAAATTGCATTTTAGTATTAAGAGTTTTTGGTAATGTTTCGGACGTTGAGATGAATCCCGTAATTGCCTGCTCGAGTTTTCGACGTTTCGAACCGTTCGAGACTTGCTCACTTTATGATTGCTCTGATGATATATATACACACAGGAAACCTTCCAATGTGTGATGCGGAGTCCAAGAGATATCATCTCTACCAGGTCAGCTTACATATATTGTTATCTGATCTAGTAGAACTGTTTCACATTGCAATAGTTCCAATTTCCGAAACTCTTATGTCTATGATCGTGATATTTTGATGTTGTTTGGCTGACCAAAGTTTCTGATTTTTTTTTATTTATTTTTTACTCTTAGTTCTGGAAATCATATATTAAGAAACCAATGGTATTAGTTGGCCCGAGCCTCGGTGCTGCGGTTGCAGTTGATTTTGCAGTGCATTATCCGGAAGCTGTAAGTTCATTACTTCCATTATGTTCCTTGTTGTGACTTGTGTTCTTGATGAAGATATCTTTTTTTTTTCTTCTCTGTATTTAGATTCATGATTATTCAATTATCAGTTTAAACTTAAAATATATAACAATATTTAAGAAATACATTCTTCTGGGGGATTGGGGGGTTTATGAGAGGTGAAGGAAATGAGATTGCGGATAGTATCCGGAAAACCAAAACAATTCAAACAAGTACAAATCGGCCTGCAGGAATTCACCGAGGTGATGAATCTCGTTTCTCTCTTAAGTGAAACAAATCCGAAGTCCAAGAATAACTGACATTTCCTTCTAAAGCAAGGTTGAAAGATCTCCGTGATGCAAGAGGGGAAACAAAATCCTAATACGTACATAAGAGTGGCCAGGTGGCTAGGGTGTGGTACCTAATAGCCTTAGTCGAACCCTAATTATAAAATTTGAAATTACGAAGATAACATCGGTGACTTCGGATTACAGAAAAGGACTTAATAAACATAGCTAAAAGACGCTCTTTCCCTTCTGGTGCCTACAAGTAATTAGAGACGGTCTATCAGTCTCATACTTATGATATTTGAGTAAAGTTCATACCTGAAGACTCACTTTCACTGTCATGATTGAATTTGCAGGTCAAGAAGTTGGTCTTGATTAATGGAAGTGTCTATGCAGAGGGCACTGGAAACCTAGCAAAATTACCTAAAATGGTAGCGTACGCCGGGGTATTTTTCTTTTCCGTCACTTTGGGTTTGAAGAACCGTCCTTTGTTGTCATTTTAGTTGTGTATGCATATATTATGTAATAAACAAATAAGAATAGAGCTCATGTGGGACTTTTTATTTTATTGCATTTAGGTATCTTTATTGATGAGCTTACCTCTGCGGTTTTATGCTAATATACTAGCCTTCAATTGCGTTTCTTTAGCTACAGCCTTGGATTGGACCAATGTAATACTCTCTTCAATTCATATTTCATACATCGCTCGTATATAATGTCGGTTCTACACGTATCTAATAGAAGTCATCTCCTTTGGCTAATCAGATCGGTCGATTACATTGCCAACTACCTTGGTGGAAAGATGCAACAGTGAGTTTTATGAATAGTGGTGGCTATAATGTAGCTGGCAAAATCAAACAGGTAAATGATGTATTTCGAAGTAGTTACGGTTTACTTATCTTCGAGTCCTCGTGAGCAATAAATCAAATTACCTTCGGATATTATTGGCTGTGAATCACAGGTGACACAGAAAGTGCTCGTAATTTGTAGCGAAAATGATCAAATCATCAGCTACAAGCAAACAATGGTTAGTCATTATGCTTCCACTTATTGTTCTTGAACTTCTGTGCAATTGTTTAATGCGTTATTCGTATTCTCGAACTCGAAGGTTATTTAGAGGACAATTTGCAAGTAGTAATTATTAGAGTAATCCGCTGAACTTTTCGAGACAAAACTCGTTATCCCATCATCTTTGATATGTGGCTTCAGTAACCCATGTACTTAAAAAATGTAGCAGATTGTCATCTATTCTTTAGTTTGGGGCAAGTGACAGTTATACCCATGTATTATTTTAGTGTTCTTTCATGTATTATTTGAATATATTTTATTAAAAAAATAGTTTTTTTTAGTGTTCTTTCATGTATTATTTGAATTTTGAAGTTTGGATTATGTTTATTATTGAATTTAAATACTATCTTCTTCCATTTCTCAACATTTTTAAAACTTCAGTGTAAATATATTATATGGCCCCGTCTCGGCGGTTTACAATTTCTAAAATTTGTGCCTAAAAAAAGCGGGAAGTCTGGTACCCGGTTTCACGCTAGTCTGAAACGTTGTTCTGAAAGAATGAAACTTGTGCAGAGGCTACATTGCGAGCTTCGGGATTCCAGAATGCGGATGGTAGCGGACAGTGGGCATCTACCGCACGTGGAGAAACCGGAACCAGTGGCGCAGCTGATCAGAGAGTTTGTTCAAGAGGATGCTATCATCAAAGCTTTATCACAAACTTATTGCTAAGAATTCGTCTTTACTTGTGCCTTGCTTTGCCTAAAGAAAAAAAGTTTGGCGAGAAGTCATATGCAAGTTGTTGTTTACACTTCAATTATTATTTTTTTATTCAGTTTACTTCTCGTTTACACTTCAAATCAGATTTTTTTCTTTGTTTTTTTATCACGATTCGGAGAGGTGAACCCTAACTCCGACACTGAACCGTCGGCAAAGACAACAAATAGAGAGAGATGACCGATCCATCAGAGATACGCTTATCCCTCGGAAACTTGGAACTTTCTGTATCTCAATCTCAACTTTCAAGGCCGTAGGTTACTAATAAATTTCATCGGCAAAGTGATCTCAAGCGTGAACTCTGGTTGTCAGTTCGAATCCTGGTACTCCAAGAATATTTTGTTGTTAATGACGTGGCGAGAGGGAGGGGTCGGGTCTAAGATTCGGATCGAGTGCTCTTTTTAGTAAAAATCTTGATAAATTACACCATTTTGTGTTACGCTAAAATACAATAATAATGTAGTACACAGTACCTCACTAAATTATGCTGACGATCTTTGTTGTCTAACAAACAAACAAAAAAAAAAAAATCCAAACAAAAAACTAGGTCGTTTCAAAATTGAGCCTCTGATTTTAATGTCACTGCACTGAAACACCAGAAGAGATGCAAAGCTTTGAGTCCGCTCCGCCGCTAACAACGGCGTCGCTCTTCCACCAATCAGCACAAAGTACCTAATATTACATACACATCAGCCAACTTTAATCATTAATACATATTGGCGGCATAGATACCAAGACTTTTACGCTGAAAATGCCTAACCTCAAATATTTTAATTGTTTTACAGGTAATAAATTTTCAAATATCTCTTGTTCTAATTGTTTCTAAGTTCTAATTATTTTTAATACTTAAGGGAAGTTGATTGGTATTTTGGAGGTGATGTGCCATGAAATCTGCGAGCCATGTAGACCTTTCACGATTAGGTAACTACGGTTGCTAACGGAACTTATGTATTTTTTTCAGTAAAAAATTAAATAGGTGTTCAAGTGCCTCAAACAAAACTAAGGTATTTATGTCGCCAATATCCCGTATGTATGATTATAACAAATGAAATAATGTTCTTACCTTATCTTCATGTGATCCGAGAACACACAGCGGCCACTGCAACAGAGAACAACAATGAGCAAACGGCGAATGTAAGAGGCGAAATTCATCGAAGTTTAGGCAAATCACAAGACAAAAAGTACCGCAGTTCTCAAATCCCATAGCATCACTTTGCCATCGTACGATGCAGAGATCAAATGATTCCACGACTTGGCGTGCCACTTGCAATCCGAAATCCACGAAGTGTGTGACGAGAATTGGAAGACGGGGGCAGAAGTTCCTGAATTAAATTGTAGAATTATAAGAAGTTAGATGTAAATAAGTTATTTCAGTCAATTATGTGGATAATTTATCATACATTTAGTGCGGCTTACTTTGGATAGTTTCTGGCTTTTTCTCATTAATTTAGGAGATAAGCTTGTATACATTTATTTAATATCTATCACTGAATCATACATTAGAGCATTATTTTCACAAACCCGGTTTACGAGGATCCCATATCCTAAGAACAGTATCGGAACCACCCGCAGCGATCATTGTAGAGCCTTCACCTCCAACATCGAGGCAATTCAGGGCTTTTCCACAGTACTATCGAAGAAGAAACATTTTAGATATAATGAAATGATTAATTAAATTAAGCTTCAACTCAAACAGTGAAGATTTTGGACTTACTATGTTCAGCACATCTTTTCCCAACTCGACATCCCACCTTTTGATTGAATGATCCATCGATGCAGAGTAGATTGTTTCACGCTGTACCCAATTCACAGCCGACACGCTTTGTGTGTGACCGATCAGAGTAGAAGCCGCTTCTCCCTGTGTCAATGAAGAGAGTGCCAATAGCTCCAGTAACTTGACATAAAAATCTTAAGCACAAGTGGAAACAGGTATACAATGAATTTCTTGAACAAAAAAGACGGAAACTCTAATAAAAGGTGACACGAAATTTGACTGACAAAAATGGTAAGAAAGTTATGGGCTCCGGATCTAAGGATTTTCAGAGTAGACTACAGGGAATAGAAACAAGTTTTTTAGATCTTTCAATTAGAAGAAATTTTCAGAGAGAATTCCTCATGTTGCAGTTTGTTATGACCCTTGGATGTTTGTCTAGTACCTCGGAATCTTTTCCTCGGCAAAGAACTCCGACCATTGCGAGTTTCAGTTCCCTCTTGCTCTCAAGAAGGAATTCAAAAACTAAATTCACACCCAAATATTGCTTATTAATATTTTTGTCAACAGATGGAGCTACATGGCCGAACATGATCACAAAACCCTAGGAAAAATAGTTACGTGGAGGGAATAAAATCATCTCTTTAATCAGCAGAAAATATGCATCTTAAGAATTCGAATTTTCCCTCTTGAAACTTGATAGCTAACAAAAAATTGTGATTAAATAGCAGAACTGCTGACTGATATTAATACCTATAGTACCATATATAACTTCATTTACATGTTGTACAATATAAAAGAGACCAACAGCCCAAGAAAGCCTAAATAACTAATTTGGTTGCGGCCTTAACGAGGTTCATATTATATTTAGAATTGGACATGACGCCTTAAACTGAAAGATAAAGCCCTGAGGGATGATTTACAAGAGATTTCAAACATAGCTACTTTGGAGGACAATTTTTGGTTTTTCTCGCTGCATTAGGACAGGGGAACACAATACCTCCAATTGAGACTCGTGCGCTTGATCATTTAACCTTTTCTTCTTGACCGAGACTTGGTCACCATCTGAATTTTTACTAGTTGTCTCCCATAAATTAATTTTGCAATCCCAACCACCTGAACAAACCTATATTGAAGTAACAAAATTAATTAACATTTAACAGTACTTAATGTATATAGATCGCCAATAAAAGATATTGCACGCACCATTTCCCCCGAAGTCTGAGCAGAAACACTTTGAACCGATGCTGTATGCCCGCTCAAGATTTTGAACGGGGTTATCTTCAAAGGACCTTTTACAGGTTCTTCTGCACTGACCTTTATCAAAGAAAAAAAAAAGAGAAGAAGATTAGCCAAGGAATCAAACAATTATTGGCGATATCAGAACTTGATTTCAATCACCTTCCACAACTTCACAGTCTTATCTTTGGAAGCAGTGGCGACAGTAACAATTTCACCACCTGCAAGTAAAGAAATCATATAATAGCTAACATAGATATAGCAAAGAGCCAAAGAGCCACACAATAATACTGAAGCCCTGAAAGCGAGTTCATTTTACCCTCCATGAAAACAGAACATGATAAAGCTTTGTAACTGGACCTTTTTGGGTTATAAAAGTGATATTTATTAAATAAAATTTCTCGCCTATGGTACCGACATCTTCCTATGTCCAATAACTAAACTTAAATGTTGGCCATTACATAATCAATGTTCGATATTAAGACATTTATCATCATGTTCGCTGCAACAACTAATGACAGTTAAAGTCCCAACGTATTATTAGCCGACCGGATATTGCCCTCATTTTTCATTTGCAAATGTGGTTCTTCTTAACCTTCAACAACTAAATAGACTAGTTAGTAATGTAGTCCTTACTCTACCTTCATGATTGACCCTACTAATTGAAGATATTGCACCCGTGTGTCCTTCAAGTATATGCGTGCATACTTTAGAAGCGTTCCACACCCTTGAGGAAGATCGAACAAAAAGTAATTATCAAGCTACTAACTCTTGGAAATAATACGTAATAATGCTAATTATAGATATATATATATATATATATATATATATATCAAAACAAAGGTAATGGTCAAGATAGTACCTTCCTAAACCATCGTAGCAACCTGTCAAAATGAACCTGCCAAAATATCAAAATAGTCGAAGTCGTAGTAAGTACTAGGAAGAAATGTGCAAGTACAAGCCCGATTAAATTATACATCTTTTAGCCGAGGAAGAATGATTGACACTCGAGATTCTAGTGACGAAAACGTAAAAGCTTACCCGGGACTAGAGCCATCAACTGCACTGACCCAATCATCATGTAAACAAGGCTCTTCGTCTCTCCGAGGGACAACCGCTTTTATGTACTCAATCTCCAATATTTTCTCCTGCAATGGGACATGTTAGGAATCCTAAAATCTTGGCAAAATTCTTAAGCAAACATTTCATCACTTAACAGCCCAAAAGAAAGCGCTGATTTCGCGAACAGTACCGCGGATATCCCCTTGGCGAGAAGGAACTGCTCGAGCGACATCCGAACCAGTTCGCCATCGATCAGAAAATCAAAAGGCTGTGCCTCCCAATCCGGATTTCCTGCTCAAAAGAATAAAATGAAACTCGAACTTGATTGAAACACCAAAAAGATATTCAAAGTCGCCGTACCGGATTGGAGAAGGGTGTTGACGATGGTGGAGAGTCCGAGGCGAGTGAGGTTGGAGGGAATGGCGATGGAAGTGGGCGGAGTTCTGAAAGGAGAGTCGAGCTTGGTGACGAAGCGAGCCTGGATTCTCCGAGAGGTCTCTTCGACATCGCCGTCGACCTCCATGGCTGAGACAAGTAGGGTTTTGCAGAATGGTGTGTCAGTGTGAGAGAGAGGAGGGTTTAGGGAAGGGCAAGGATCAAAATGCCGTTTTGGCCGATAAATCGTTTGCCGTTATCGATGGATTAATCGTTTGCCGATGCCGTTATCGACGGAAAACCTATAAAAATTATCGTTTGCCGTTATCGAAACTTATCGAACTTATCGATGGATTAATCGTTTGCCGATGGATTTATCGATGGAAAACCTATAAAAAAAAATTCAAACATATTTTACACTAAAAACATAACATAAAATACTAATGTCACAAAATATAAACATAAAAGTCTCATACAAAATATAAGATATAAGCCACAAACCAAGTCTCATACTAATGTAGCCAAACATAAACTAAGTCTCATACAAAATTACAAATACTTTACAAAATATGTAAAATAAATTATTATTTACTTACCAAAATAAATATTTACAAGTCACCAATTATTCTTATATAAAATATGCACTGCACAATTGATTTCATTTAAAACAAGATTGAACAACTAGCTCAATTTAACAAATTAGCTAAAAATTGTACTTTTGCCGCAATATTTTAGAACACTTCAAATTAAAAAAAGTATTATGCCAACCGATTATTTTTTAAATTATATACAATTTTATAAAACAAAATTACACCAAAATATTCGAGTAACTAGCTCAAATCAACAATTTCCGAAACATATGTACTTTTGCCACAATGATATCACAATTCAGAAAAACTTCAAATTAAAAAAAAAAAATTATGCAAACCGATTAGTTTTTAAATTATATACAATTTTATTAAACGAAATTACATCAAAATATTCGAGTAACTAACTTAAATCAACAATTTCCGAAACATGTGTACTTTTGCCGCAATTATACAACAATTCGGAAAAAACCTAATGACTTTTCGTTATTTAGCGATAAGTCCTCCAGTTTTCGAAATTTAACACTTGAAAACCTAAAACGAAAAGTTGTTCACTTTCCCCCTCGAAAAATCGCGAAAACTATAAAACGAAAACGATTAAGGGAGATAACTTACCGAGAAGCCTATTTTCAGCGATAATCGAACGATTTTCGAACGAAAATCGCGATTTTCGGAACCTTGGGGAAGGGACGAAAGAATCTAACAGTGTATATCATGTCGTTTCATTGAGTTGAGTGAGTATCAATGTCGTTTTCCATACCAGACCACTTTATAAACATTATTTAATAAACGAAAGGTCAACGTGCCTCCCGTGTACCCAATCTTTACAAACTGGCGGCAAAAATACCCAACGTGCGTTGACTGTTACTTTGGCATGAAAACGTTAACTCTTATATAACTCCCAAATTAACTCTTATATCACATCGAGATTAGGGTTATGGGCTGAGGCTGTCAAAACCGAACAAGTCAAGCAAGCTTCGACCGAGCGTGGATCTTTTTGCTCCGAACGATGAAGAGACAAAGATGCCTAAGGTTAGGCCTGCACATAAAACCCGCAAATGCAGGTTTTTAACCGAATCCGGTTTAAAAACAAATTGAAACCGAATTAAAATCGAGTTAAACCGAAATTGAATTTTGAAAACCCCGTAACCTAATTAAACCGGTTCCGGATTTTGGGTTTTGAGTTATAAAACCGAAACCCGGTTAGTAGGTTACTAAAACCCGGATTTTTAAATAATTATTTAATTTATTTTTATAATGTTCATAAACTTGTTTTTACTAAGTATTTTATTTATAAACTAACATTAATACTACATCTATGTGTATAAAGTTTGGATTGGTGTATTTAAGATTAGGTAATATTATGTATTAATTGTTTTATAGTTGTTTTTACTTCAAATAAAAAAAATGGGTTAAACCGGGTTCGGGTTTAAAATTCGGTTTTCAAATAAAAATCGGGGTAATTACCCGCATCCGGATTTTCGGGTTTTGTCTTTAAAAATCGGGTTCGGGTTTGAAAAGTCAAAACCCAAAAATCCGAGTTCGGGTTTCGGGTAATGAAAAATACCGGATTTTTTTTACCCGGTTTCAGCCCTGGTGGTTTTCATGTTGCCCAACAAACATTCTGAGCTACTTTTTAATAAGGTACTCGACTACTCGATAAGTCACCCAAGGAGTTGGTAATAGAGCCATACAAAATATAGGGGTGGCAATTTGGGGCCGGACACGAAACACGAAACGGTTACGACACGATTTAAACGGGTCTGGGTCTACCATAAATGGATCTGGGTCCAACCGTGTTGAACACGATTAACACGATTAAATAACGGGTAAACACGACACGAACATGATAACACGATGGGACCCAATTAGACACGACTAAAGAGTAAAAAGTTACATTTTCTACATTTTATATATGTTATTAAGTGTTTTAATACTTATTATATATGAAATTTATGTTTTTATTTGATTAATTCCATCTTACAATTGATGAACATAAAAATTTGCTAGTAAAATTTTAAAATCTTGGACAATATAGTTAAATAAATTAAGTTAAATGAGTATAAATTGAATTAATTTATCATTTATAAATAAATGTCTCTATTAATTGGGTTAAACGGGTAGACACGATAAACACGTTATTTAAATGGGGCGGGTTTGGGTCTCGTCTTCTAACACGATTAATAAATGGGGCGAGTCTGGGTCTAGATAAAATAAGTAAAAAACGATTAAGACCCGGCACGAACACCACACGCAACCCGAATTGTCACCCCTACAAAAATATATAAAAGGAGGATGTGTTTTTTTTTAGTGATGACATGACACACTGTACAAGTAAGAATTGGATTTTCCTATTTTTTAAAATTTTGATTTTTCTTATAACATGAATTATTAATAACACAAATAACCATCACAATAAATTTAAGTTTAAATGGTGACCTAACTTACTAGACATTTGGTAGACTCTTCATGTGCCATCATGCATTAATATATAAAACATTTTTTAATGTCATTGTTTTATATTTATTTGCTTTTATGGGCTCTCTAAAAAAATAAACAAAGTACATACATTTTATATTTGAATCCGTCATCCTGTAATTAGGGGTGAAAATTTTGTACTCGGTTCCCGGTTCTGGTCTCGGTACCGGACCGTTTTTGGCAAAAAAAATCAGTTTTTTCTTTTTACTATAACCTAAAAAGGGACGTCCCGGTTTCGGTTTGAAAAACCAAAACCAAAACCAATTCAAAATCTGAAATTCCCGGTTTTCTTGTCCCGGTTCCGATTTTATGTCGTTTTGTCATAAGTTTGTCATTTTTTTAGCATGTCATTTCTTATAAGTCGTTTACTATTAGGGTTTAATCAATTTTTTTTTCAGCCCATTATTTTAACATGTCATTTATTTTTCAGCCATTACTCGGTGTTGATGCAGAAAAATGCTTCAAACATTCAGCGGCCCAATAGCTCGTGTTGGGTCGGGCCCAATGTCGTCTTGTTGACTTTTATGACTTTAGGGCTTGGGCTCCGGACTTTCAAGTCGAACGGACCCTCCTCTGACTCGATGACCAGAAATCCGTGGTAAACTCCACTACCTGTCGCTAATAGGGCCAGGACTTGGCCTGGCCCGGATTACAGGTTCGGGACACCAAAAACGAATTCCTGACCACCGCGTAGGGGGGGTCACGGTATCGACTTTCCAGTGAACCCTGGTAGACCAGACCCTCAACCGGCGTCACGGGGACAGATCCGGGTCCTCGGGCTATCCGCGTAATCTGTATATATGCCGGAGATACAAGAATACTGGATAGAACGAGTGTTGGACATATGTGTCCTTAAACAATATATTTTATCCATTTGTAAAAGATTATGATATGTGATTGAATAAAGATAATACTTATTATGTTAATCTTATTATAGTTTCTGGTAGAGTAAAATAGAATGTTTGTTTCCTTAGTTCATAAAGGATGCAATTATGTTATTATTATCACAACAGAGTCAATGTGAGGAAGAATTAATAATCATAATAAATGAACTTAAAATGTCCGTGACCTGATTAACTAGGTGGGAGCCCATTAATCGTATAAGGTCATTAATGTGACTAAGTGACAATCCTATTCTGGATTTTGTGTGTGTCACACTCACTAGAAGTGCATTAAGTATGAGGTGTCTTCATACTGGACTGGACCTGACTTAAACTCCGGAAGTTATCATATAAGACCGTCACTGATAACTTGGAGTTGAGTCACTAGTAGATGATCAAATGGATATTCGATCTAAGTCCTGAGTGATCTTGAGTCCGAGCTGCTGGCTTGATTGTTCTTTGATTTAACCGTTAAAGAACACGAAATATTACTGCTGTTCCCAACACTATTATTTTGGGAACATGATAGTCAGCAGTAAGGGTAGCTTGGTCATAGACATGGGCATCACACAGCTCTCTTCAGAGTGATGATGATTCCCTTGATTGTCGGTGGTGAGAAGTGAGAGGTACCCGTGCGCAACTTATGAATCGAAACCATAAGTGGGTTACTCATAATATTACTGACTGAGTCAAGGTTGAAAATGCAATGAGGGGCATAACGGTAGAAACCGCCTGCTCGTGTGTGGATCATCAAGTGAAAGATCAATAACCCGAATTTGATTGTATCAATGGACACCCTACTGTTATAAAGGGAATAATATATACCGTATCACTAAAGAGTGCAGCCTCGGGTCTATAGTGGAATCACTTCGAGGTTTGACGAACAACTAGCAGTTCGTTGGAGCTTAAGTGATACGAGTCCATGGTCCCCAGGACAGCTCCGTAACGGATGATACGTACGTGATTAAAATACATTCTGGATAATGTTTAATCATTTGGCTTGACTTATAGAACTGAAAGGCCTGTGGCAGACGTCAGATAGTTTTATCGTCAGCGTGGCAAAAGTACCATATCTTGGTACACGAAATTAACTGATAAAATAAAGTTAGAATTTAGATTTTCTATCTGCACCATGTTGTTGGAAATTAAATTCTAAGCAACTTTGCTTTTTGAACCAAGTCATTTCGACTTACGGTTAGTGATTTATGGATTTTCTAAGTTTGTGCTCGGTTCGATAAACAATGAAATTAAATCACATGTCACGAATTTAAATGATGGTGTGGCACCATGACATTATAATGTGTGATATTGAGATCAGGAATTATTAATATAATTTAATTATTTGGATTTAATTATTAATATCTTATTAATAATTAATTAATAATTAATAGATTTATATTAATAATAATAATAATAATATACATTTAATTATATATTACATGTGTAAATCGATGTGGGCTTAAATGACCTAGCCCACACGAGTTTGACTTAGCTAAGGGTTTAAGATTTGCGGCATAAGTACCTAAAGTTTGGTACTTTGGCAAAAACCCTAAAATCAATCTTATCCTTTAGATCGGAGATGATTTAATATCAACCGTAGGATTAAGATGATTGATTTTTGACCTAGCCCTAATTCGAAAAATAGTAGCTTGGTGGCCAAGCTTAGGGTTTTCGAATTTGACCTAATTAATTGTATCCGTTAGATCAGTTTAAGATTTAATCTTTACCGTCGGATTGGAAATTAATTAATATATATATTTTCGGAGATAATGATGATGATAAAATCGAATTAGGCTTTTACCAAGTCTTAGAATATTTGATTTTTATCCCAAATTAATTTGATCCATTAGATCGGTCTAAGATTAATCTAAGCCGTTGGATCTAGATAATTAATTTCGAAATTATCATTATTATATATATATATTTCGAAATTAAGATAAGTAGATAAGATTGGTTTACCAAGTCTTTCTTATTTAATTAAATCCCTAATTAATTATATCCATTGGATTTAGATAAGATTAAATCTAAGCCTTTGGATTAGGATAATTAATTATATTTAATAATAATTTTCGAAATTAGATATATATATATATATATATATATAAATATTCGAATTAAATTTAAATAAGAAGATAAGATTGATTTTTTGTATTTATCAAGTCTTTCTTATTTAATTAAATACAAGTTTAATTATAACCATTGGATCTAGATGAGATTAAATCTCAACCATTGGATTGGAATAATTAAAGTATTTAAATATATATAAAATTCGAATTTCGGAGTGAAAATCTCTAATTCGGTTACGGGCCAAGTCTATAAATAGGGAGCTCATTTACAACATTTTTCACACCTTCCCCAGAGCAAAAACTCGAGCTCTCCCTCTCTCTCTAGGGTCTGCGAGTTTTCTGCTTCTGATCTCTTTTCTGGTTCGGCTTAGGAGACTATTTCTCCGGAAGCTTTAAAAGAAGCTCAGTTAAATTTTGCGACGGAGTCCTGCCGGCGAAGCCCACGCTTCGGTACGAGGAATCCAGGAGAATATCCCGGAAGATCACGGGTGTTTCCCTCAACACCGGCGGAGCCCTGCCGAACTTCAGAGTCAGCAGTCAGAAACATCAGTTGAGGTACGGCCTTATGCATTGGGTTAATAAATGCAAACATTTACTGCTTTCTAATTATTTCTTATATTTCGACTATGATATTAATAATGAGTTGTGAATATTAAATATGTAATATTTATCGGATCTTGTTAAAATGGTTATTACCCGATATCCGTGCCGTTACGATAACAAGTTTTCCGCTTTAAAATAATTTTTTAAATGTTACCGGGACGGCTCGGAGGCTTATTTCGTGGTAATGAAGTCGGGAATCAAACCCCGATTTCCAACAACGAGCACCTCACGGACCTAGAACCTTGGTAAGGAGGGTCTTGGATCGTGCCAGAATCTTCTCCAGAACTTCCACTCTAATGTGTTTTCTCTCTCTCAGAACCTGAACAAAACAACACCCGAGATCAGGGAGAACCGGGGGGGGGGGGGGTACCCCCTGATTCACCTCCGACGCTCCACATTAGAGTGATATTTGAGGGGAGGCGAGTTCTAGACGGTGTAGCGAGAGTTTAGGGCGAGTTCTCGTTGTGAGAATCGAGTTACCGTTAAGCGAAAACTGAGCTTCTATTTATAAGAGAACCCGGGGATTCAAACGCAATTATCTCTTTATCCGGAGGCCCCTGGTGCAAAATAATATAATTTTTCACATCCTCAGCACGTGGCCGATCCAACGCCGCAATCAGCACCCCCATCCGACGCCGGACGCGCCCACACGCGCGGCAAACGTGAGCGGCGCGCGTGGAAGCCTTGCCCTCCAAGGCGATGACGTCAGCCGATGTCATGACGCTGACATCAGCCTTCTCCCTCGCCTACCAGACGGCCAACACGTGGAGGAACAGGGCTTTGACCCTTGGAGGGCCTGCAGGGGTGCTGCCACGTGGCGGCTGGCCTTTGGGGGCTTGTGGGACCCGCCCGGGTGTTTTTCGGCGTGTCCCGGAGGTCCCGGGTGTTTCCCGAGGCCGTTTTATACAAATTTTATCTCGATTTTGGGTATTTTGATATTTTTGGGATCATCTGGACCCTTCATTTTTCGAAAACAGGCTTCCGGCGAATATTTTGGGTCAAAATTGATTATAAATTAAATAATTAATAAAAGAAAAATTAATTTTAATAGTTTTTCTTTTGTTAATTAATATTAAATCAATTGCGTAAAATACCCGTAACATTAACCCCCCAGTTTTTCGGTAATTTTTAATTTCCGAGAAACTTTATAAATTGGAGCCAGGACGGTTCATTCGGATTCACGAGCTTATTTTCTTCCGATGAATAGTAAAAGGTACGTTTTTCTTTCGTAACTTTATTACCGGGTAGTATTTTTGAATTCTGAGTTTTGCATCGTGTCCGTCCTTTCGTTATCTAGCTTTCCCATTTCACGAGCCTCGTCATAATTTTCGAAAAAACGAAGTCTAAAACTCGAAATCGAATTCGAGCGACTTTTTCTCTCAAACCCGTGAGCCCGAAATGGATAAATCGGTCACCGCCTCTTCGCCGGTGCTCGTCGTCGCCGGAGAAGACCACCACCATGACCGGCTTGGTGAGGCGAGTCCGGTGAGGTCAGCGGTGGCCGCCGGCGAGGCGGTGGAGCTCGGGGAAGGGCGTTTGGCTCTGTGGAGGCCGAACGAGCTCGAGCTTGTCCATGGCGGAGTCGTGGACTCTGACGCCGGCGGTAGGTGGTCGCCTGAGGACCGGAGCTCGATGGCGACTGGATCTGGGCCGGTGGAGCTCGCCGGAGGTGGAGGATCTCGGTCAAACCCGTGTGCGCGTGGGTTTGGTCCGCCCGATCTCGGCGATGGCCCGATCTCCTCGATCGAGGCAGTGGTGGAATATTGAGATCAGGAATTATTAATATAATTTAATTATTTGGATTTAATTATTAATATCTTATTAATAATTAATTAATAATTAATGGATTTATATTAATAATAATATATATATATTTAATTATATATATATATTGTGTAAATCGATGTGGGCCTGTATAATATAGCCCACACGAGCTTGACCTAGCTAGGGTTTAATATTTACGGCATAAATACCTAAAGTTTGGTACTTTGGCAAAAACCCTAAAATCAATCTTATCCTTTAGATCGTAGATGATTTAATATCAACCGTAGGATTAAGATGATTGATTTTTGACCCAACCCTAATTCGAAAATAGTAGGTTGGTGACCAAGCTTAGGTTTTTCGAATTTGACCTAATTAATTGTATCCGTTAGATCGGTTTAAGATTTAATCTTTACCGTCGAATTGGAAATTAATTAATTATATTTATAATATATATATATCGAAGATAATGATATGGATAAAATCGAATTAGGCTTTTACCAAGTCTTAGAGTATTTGATTTTTATCTCAAATTAATTTGATCCATTAGATCGGTCTAAGATTAATCTAAGCCGTTGGATCTAGATAATTAATTTCGAAATTATCATTATTATATATATATTTCGAAATTAAAATAAGTAGATAAGATTTGTTTTTTGATTTACCAAGTCTTTCTTATTTAATTAAATCCCTAATTAATTATATCCATTGGATTTAGATAAGATTAAATCTAAGCCTTTGGATTAGGATAATTAATTATATTTAATAATAATTTTCGAAATTATATATATATATATATATATATATATAAATATTCGAATTATATTTAAATAAGAAGATAAGATTGATTTTTTGTATTTATCAAGTCTTTCTTATTTAATTAAATACAAGTTTAATTATAACCATTGGATCTAGATGAGATTAAATATCAACCATTGGATTGGAATAATTAAAGTATTTAAATATATATAAAATTCGAATTTAGGAGTGAAAATCTCTAATTCGGTTATGGGCAAAGTCAATAAATAGGGAGCTCATTTACAACAATTTTCACACCTTCCCCAGAGCAAAAACTCGAGCTCTCCCTCTCTCTCTAGGGTCTGCGAGTTTTCTGCTTCTGATCTCTTTTCTGGTTCGGCTTAGGTGACTATTTCTCCGGAAGCTTTAAAAGAAGCTCAGTTAAATTTTGCGACGGAGTCCTGCCGGCGAAGCCCACGCTTCGGTACGAGGAATCCAGGAGAATATCCCGGAAGATCACGGGTGTTTCCCTCAGCACCGGCGGAGCCCTGCCGAACTTCATAGTCCGCAGTCAGAAACATCAGTTGAGGTACGGCCTTATGCATTGGGTTAATAAATGCAAACATTTACTGCTTTCTATTTATTTCTTATATTTCGACTATGATATTAATAATGAGTTGTGAATATTAAATATGTAATATTTATCGGATCTTGTTAAAATGGTTATTACCCGATATCCGTGCCGTTACGATAACAAGTTTTCCGCTTTAAAATAATTTTTTAAATGTTACCGGGACGGCTCGGAGGCTTATTTCGTGGTAATGAAGTCGGGAATCGAACCCCGATTTCCAACAATTGGTATCAGAGCCATGGTTCAAGGATAAATAATTACGTAATTTAATTTAACGGTTTAAGGATCGAATTATTTGATGAATAAATTAATATTTTTAAAATTGAAATTTTTGAATTTCTAGATATTTTAAATATTAATTTAAAATTAGAAAATTACCCGACCCTAAACCGGACCGAGAAATGGGCCGAGCTACAATTGTAGCCCAACCCGTGGGCTCTCGGTGAGGGCTGCCCTGGTAGCGACGCTGCCTGGGCTTGCTTGTCCCTGGGCCGAACCGAGTGGGCCTCGGTTATGGGCCCAGGAACTGCTGCCGCTGGCAGCGACCAGGGCAAGGGCAGGACGCTGCCTGGCAGCGTCCAGGGCCTAATGGCCCAACCCGATAGGGCAGGGTAATGGGCCTTTCGGCCCAGCCCTATGGCAGTGTGCTGCCAAGGCACTTCCTGTGCTCGGGCTGGCCGATCTACGGGCATGTGGGCCCGGGCTTAAGCCCGGAAAGCCCACGTGTAATTTTTTAAAATATGGGCCGGATTTTTTAATCCGACCCGGTACCCGTGGATTAAATAAATTTAATATTAATTATTATTTTTTAAATTAATAAATTATGAATTAAATTAATTATCTTTAATTAATTAGATATAAAATATGGATGTTATTTCTGGATAAATAACATTGTCTTATTTTATAAAATTCATAAAATTAAATATGGATATTATTTAATGCTTAAATAATATTGTCTTATTTAATATTAAAATATGAATGATAATTCTTTGGAATGATATCATTGAGATATTTTTATATTTCATAAATGATTATTAATATGGCCGAAGATCGATTTAATGATAATTCTTTGAGAATAAGTATCATTAATATCTAATTATAAATATTCATCATAGATATAATTTGTTATAACCTATTTTCATAACCCGTAAACGTAGTGTCTATGTTTTAATAATTATTAATATGTCGAAATTAAGATAGACATAAATAATAAAGAGTAAATGTAAAAGTGCTTATTACTAGTCGGAAAAATCTCAATCATACGATCTTGTCTGAGGAAGAGGGAATCAAAAGTGGGGCCGGTTCACCATCCACTTCTGGGTGACCGGTTAGGACCCCTCCCATCTACCTGGAGAAAGTATGAATTGACCTATCACTACTGACGAAATAATAAACACTATAAATAAGGGCTTTATTAAGCCGAAATATAAACTTTTAATGTGTCATCAATAGAAAATTTATAATAAGTTTTAAATAACTTAGTATTTAAAAAACGTTATTTTATAAAACAATGGCAAGTATAGAATAAATAAAAAAGGACTCCATTATTACTGTCACAAGGTCTGCTGACCACACCGCCTCGAGTCACCTTCGTGTGACCACTCCTCAGGAAAGGTGTGCTTGTGGAAGGTTTGACACCGTGATAGTTCCAAAAGAATATGGGGACGGAGAAATCTTGGAAATGGACCGCGAGTCATCTTCGTATGACCATTCCTTAAGGACAACGTTTCCAAGAGGATCCCGAGAACCGAAAATAATGGGTTAAGCTTGCACGGAAGTTGTTGTTTCCCGACCGTCTATGGTGATAGTTAATACTCATAAGGAACTCGGTAGTTCCTGTTATGAATATTAATTAAGTTTATGACTAAAACTTAGTTTAACCAAAATACACGGTTGATACCGCGAGTCATCTTCGTATGACCATGCCTTAAGGACGGCAACGACGTGTACAGTCGGTTAAATTATCACGAAATAGTTAAAGGGTTTTTGTTAACGTTTTCCCAGAACATGTTTGCATCATGTAACTATTTCGAATCAATTTTTTTTTAAACATTCTACCTATAATAAAGTTTAATAAGTTTCTTTTTCAATGTCAGTTAAAATGTCTTCCGACAAACAAGATATGGAAATCTCTGCAATGACGCTGAAGTCTCAAAAGCAAAGCAATCTGGTTGATGTCACAAAATCCCTAAGCAAACTGGCCATGAGTGGATCTTCAGAGAAACTCGAAATGGCAGAACGGATTGCTCTAAACTCAATGAATAAGAGGAAAAGAATAAATGGAAACCAGGAAGAAATCTTCCAGAATGGGAGTACTATTAATGTTGATCATTCAACATTGACATCATGTTTCGTTGAGAACTCATCCTTCAACTGGATATTGGATTCAGGAGCTAACGATCATGCATGTAATTCTCTTCAGTCTCTTGATTCATTAGAAGAGATAAATGAGGGACCAACTTTAAAAGTAGGAAACGGAGAGTTCTTACAAGCTAAAGCTGTTGGGAATTTGCGACTGACATTTGGCAACAAATTTCTATTTGTTAATATTGTATATTATTATCCAAATGTCTGTAGGAATATACTCTCGGCTTTTCTGTTGTACAAACAAGGATACACCTTGAACGTGGATCCCATTGGGTCATCACAAAAGATGGTGTATACATTTGTACTGCAAGAGCAGAAAATGGGTTGTATATTCTAAAACCGGATTATGGGAGCTGTTTGAATGCTGAAATGTTTGAATTAGCAATTCCAAAGTCAATTAAAAAACCCAAAATTGATAATGATGTTCAAACTTACAAATGGCACTTAAGATTGGGTCATATTAATCTAAACAGGATAAACATGCTGGTTAAGGAGGGATCCCTTAAAGAACTCACAATCGGTTCTTTGCCTGTTTGCGAATCCTGTATAGAGGCCAAAATGACCAAAAGACCTTTTTCGGCAAAGGGTCAAAGACCCACTAAACCATTAGAACTCGTTCATACTGATGTATGTGGTCCTATGAACATACAGGCGAGAGGGGGAATTGAATATTTTGTCACCTTCATTGATGACTATTCAAGATATGGTTATGTTTACCTCGTGGCTAAGAAATCTGAAACCTTGGGTAAATTCAGAGAATTTCTGGCAGAGGCTGAAAAACAACTTGGACTATCATTAAAATCTTTTCGATCAGATAGAGGAGGAGAGTACCTAGATCATGAGTTCAGTGACCTCTTGATTGAGAAAGGTATTGTATCCCAATTGACCGCTCCTGGCACACCGGAACAAAATGGTGTAGCAGAAAGGAGAAACAGGACCTTACTAGAAATGGTAAGGGCAATGCTAAGCTATTCATCGCTTCCCAATTCATTATGGGGCATGCTTTGCTGACGGCAACCAACGATCTGAATGTTGTACCGTCAAAGTCTCTTTCAAAAACACCTCAAGAATTATGGAATGGCAGAATACCAAATCTGCGACATTACAGAATATGGGGTTGTCCAGCACATGTACGGACTGGAAACAGAAATAAGTTGGAATCACGAACGGAAGTATGTCTGTTTGTAGGATATTCCAAAGAGACAAAAGGAGGTTTATTCTATAGTCCGGAAAGTAAGAAAGTGTTTGTTTCCACAAATGCGACATTTCTAGAAGAGGACTATATGATGAACTTCAAACCTCGAAGCAAAGTTGTGCTCAAGGAGCTGTCAGGTGACAAAGTCACAATATCTCCAACAGTGCCTGTTGTCGAAGATAATGCAGAAACCACGGTCCTAAATCAGAACCAAGGGATGCTCAGACGTAGTGGGAGGTTCAAAAGACCAGTTGAACGCTACGATCATACCCAGTTGGAATTTCACCTAGCTGTAACAAACACTAGTGATCAAGATCCCATAAGCTACAAGGAAGCTATGGTGGATCCTGATAAGGGAGAATGGCAGGAAGCAATGAACCAAGAAATAGAATCAATGGATTCTAATGAAGTCTGGGAACTTGTAGACTTACCGGATGGCTTCAAAACCATTGGCTGTAAGTGGGTATACAAGCGAAAGAGAGGAGTGGACGGGAAGGTTGAAACCTTCAAGGCTAGATTGGTGTCAAAGGGTTTTACCCAGAGGGAAGGTATTGATTTCGATGAGACCTTCGCTCCAGTCGCTAAGTTTAAGTCCATCCGGATTCTCATGGCCATAGCCTGTAGTCTCAATTACGAGATTTGGCAGATGGACGCCAAAACCGCTTTCCTAAACGGGTACATTGACGAGAACATCTATATGGACCAACCAGAAGGGTTCGTGCAGCAGGGTCAAGAAGGGAAGGTTTGCAGATTACTCAAATCCATCTATGGATTGAAGCAAGCTTCCAGATCCTGGAATCTAAGGTTTGATGAGACCATCAAAACCTATGGATTCATACAGAACGTCACTGAGGCCTGCATTTATAAGCTCAATGACGATACCGTGGAAATTTTTCTTGTTCTATATGTCGATGATATTCTTCTCATTGGAAACAGTGTGAAGAGATTATCGGACGTGAAAGCGTGGCTATCTACACAGTTCCAAATGAAGGACATGGGAGAAGCCAGTTATGTTCTTGGGATCCGTATTTTTAGGGATCGCAACAACAGGCTTCTGGCCTTATCTCAAGCAACTTACATTGATAAGGTGCTTGAACGTTTTGCAATGGCAAACTCCAAGGGAGGTAACTTACCAACCAGACATGGAGTGTTCCTTAGCAGGAAACAGTGCACAACTTCTCCGGAAGAGCAAGACGAGATGAGGCGGATACCCTATGCTTCAGCAGTAGGAAGTCTGATGTATGCTATGCAGTGTACTAGGCCAGACATCTATTACGCTGTGGGAATAGTAAGTAGATACCAATCCAACCCAGGTATGGCTCACTGGACTGCAGTGAAAAACATTCTCAAGTATCTTCGGAGAACGAGAGACTATATGTTAGTGTTTTCAGGGTCAGAACTGAATCCACTTGGATACACTGATTCAGATTTTATGTCTGATAAAGACGCGAGAAAGTCGACGTCAGGAGCGGTGTACACCCTTGCTGGTGGAGCGATATTCTGGAGAAGGGTAAAGCAATCCTGTATCGCAGATTCCACAATGGAAGCTGAATATGTGGCTGCCTGTGAAGCAGCCAAAGAATCAGTTTGGCTAAAGAATTTCTACATGGAGCTGGGCGTAGTCCCAGATGTAAATGGGCCACAAACGCTATACTATGATAACAGTGGAGCGGTGGCGAATTCTAAAGAGCCCAGAGACCATAACAAGGCGAAACATATAGAGAGAAAGTACCATCTTATTAGAGAGATAGTACGTCGAGGCGACGTACGGGTTGAGAAAATAGATTCGGAAGACAATCTGGCTGATCCATTTACCAAGACGTTGCCAGAGAAAATATTCAGGAGGCATCTGGAAAATATAGGCGTGAAAGACATGGGTCATCTTGTTTAAGTACAAGTGGGAGATTGTTGGACATATGTGTCCTTAAACAAGATATTTTATCCATTTGTAAAAGATTATGATATATGATTGAATAAAAATAATACTTATTATGTTAATCTTATTATAGTTTCTGGTAGAGTAAAATAGAATGTTTGTTTCCTTAGTTCATAAAGGATGCTATTATGTTATTATTATCACAACAGAGTCAATGTGAAGAAGAATTAATAATCATAATAAATGAACTTAAAATGTCCGTGACCTGATTAAATGGGTGGGAGCCCATTAATCGTATAAGGTCATTAATGTGACTAAGTGACAATCCTATTCTGGATTTTGTGTGTGTCACACTCACTAGAAGTGCATTAAGTATGAGGTGTCTTCATACTGGACTGGACCTGACTTAAACTCCTGAAGTTATCATATAAGACCGTCACTGATAACTTGGAGTTGAGTCACTAGTAGATGATCAAATGGATATTCGATCTAAGTCCTGAGTGATCTTGAGTCCGAGCTGCTGGCTTGATTGTTCTTTGATTTAACCGTTAAAGAACACGAAATATTACTTCTGTTCCCAACACTATTATTTTGGGAACATGATAGTCAGCAGTAAGGGTAGCTTGGTCATAGACATGGGCATCACACAGCTCTCTTCAGAGTGATGATGATTCCCTTGATTGTCGGTGGTGAGAAGTGAGAGGTACCCGTGCGCAACTTATGAATCGAAACCATAAGTGGGTTACTCATAATATTACTGACTGAGTCAAGGTTGAAAATGCAATGAGGGGCATAACGGTAGAAACCGCCTGCTCGTGTGTAGATCATCAAGTGAAAGATCAATAACCCGAATTTGATTGTATCAATGGACACCCTGCTGTTATAAAGGGAATAATATATACCGTATCACTAAAGAGTGCAGCCTCGGGTCTATAGTGGAATCACTTCGAGGTTTGACGAACAACTAGCAGTTCGTTGGAGCTTAAGTGATACGGGTCCATGGTCCCCAGGATAGCTCCGTAACGGATGATACGTACGTGATTAAAATACATTCTGGATAATGTTTAATAATTTGGCTTGACTTATAGAACTGAAAGGTCTGTGGCAGACGTCAGATAGTTTTATCGTCAGCGGGGCAAAAGTACCATATCTTGGTACACGAAATTAACTGATAAAAGAAAGTTAGAATTTAGATTTTCTATCAGCACCATGTTGTTGTAAATTAAATTCTAAGCAACTTTGCTTTTTGAACCAAGTCATTTCGACTTACGGTTAGTGATTTATGGATTTTCTAAGTTTGTGCTCGGTTCGATAAACTATGAAATTAAATCACATGTCACGAATTTAAATGATGGTGTGGCACAATGACATTATAATGTGTGATTAGAGCTGCACATGTGTTGGTCGCGGTTGGTCGCGACTAAATCGCCAAAAGTCGCCAAAATGGGAGTCGCGACGCATCGCGGGGGAGGAGATCACGACTGGTCGCGGTGGTTCGCGATTTCAATCCGTCACACGAATTGATGACGTGGCGAGATCTTGGCGGTCGGATGGAGTGCGCGGATCAGTCTACCCATGCATCGCGATTGGAGCAGCAAATCGCGACGAATCGCGACTTTTGCCGCAAAAATCGCGATGCATCGCGAACTCTGATAATCCATCGCGACGCACCGAATCGCCAGTGGCGATTATATACGTGCACCTCTATGTGTGATATTGAGATCAGGAATTATTAATATAATTTAATTATTTGGATTTAATTATTAATATCTTATTAATAATTAATTAATAATTAATAGATTTATATTAATAATAATAATATACATTTAATTATATATTACATGTGTAAATCGATGTGGGCTTACATGACCTAGCCCACACGAGTTTGACTTAGCTAAGGGTTTAAGATTTGCGGCATAAGTACCTAAAGTTTGGTACTTTGGCAAAAACCCTAAAATCAATCTTATCCTTTAGATCGGAGATGATTTAATATCAACCGTAGGATTAAGATGATTAATTTTTGACCTAGCCCTAATTCGAAAAATAGTAGCTTAATGGCCAAGCTTAGGGTTTTCGAATTTGACCTAATTAATTGTATCCGTTAGATCAGTTTAAGATTTAATCTTTACCGTCGGATTGGAAATTAATTAATATATATATTTTCGGAGATAATGATGAAGATAAAATCGAATTAGGCTTTTACCAAGTCTTAGAATATTTGATTTTTATCCCAAATTAATTTGATCCATTAGATCGGTCTAAGATTAATCTAAGCCGTTGGATCTAGATAATTAATTTCGAAATTATCATTATTATATATATATATTTCGAAATTAAGATAAGTAGATAAGATTGGTTTACCAAGTCTTTCTTATTTAATTAAATCCCTAATTAATTATATCCATTGGATTTAGATAAGATTAAATCTAAGCCTTTGGATTAGGATAATTAATTATATTTAATAATAATTTTCGAAATTAGATATATATATATATAAATATTCGAATTATATTTAAATAGGAAGATAAGATTGATTTTTTTTATTTATCAAGTCTTTCTTATTTAATTAAATACAAGTTTAATTATAACCATTGGATCTAGATGAGATTAAATCTCAACCATTGGATTGGAATAATTAAAGTATTTAAATATATATAAAATTTGAATTTAGGAGTGAAAATCTCTAATTCGGTTACGGGCCAAGTCTATAAATAGGGAGCTCATTTACAACATTTATCACACCTTCCCCAGAGCAAAAACTCGAGCTCTCCCTCTCTCTCTAGGGTCTGCGAGTTTTCTGCTTCTGATCTCTTTTCTGGTTCGGCTTAGGAGACTATTTCTCCGGAAGCTTTAAAAGAAGCTCAGTTAAATTTTGCGACGGAGTCCTGCCGGCGAAGCCCACGCTTCGGTACGAGGAATCCAGGAGAATATCCCGGAAGATCACGGGTGTTTCCCTCAGCACCGGCGGAGCCCTGCCGAACTTCAGAGTCCGCAGTCAGAAACATCAGTTGAGGTACGGCCTTATGCATTGGGTTAATAAATGCAAACATTTACTGCTTTCTAATTATTTCTTATATTTCGACTATGATATTAATAATGAGTTGTGAATATTAAATATGTAATATTTATCGGATCTTGTTAAAATGGTTATTACCCGATATCTGTGCCGCTACGATTAGGGGTGAAACCGGATCGGGTACCCGGTTTTTTTGAAGTACCCGGTACCCGGACCCGGTTTTCGGGTAGTTGAAATTTACTACCCGGTACCCGGTACCCGAAATCCGGGTACCCGAAATCCGGGTACTCGAATTCCGGGTACCCGAATTTCCGGGTAGTTGAAAATTGGTACCCGGTTTTAGTACCCGGTACCCGGTTTGGAAACCAAGTTCGGATTTTTCAACCGGATCCGGGTTTTTACCCGGATCCGTTTTATTTTTTTTAATAGAAAAACTAAATTATCTCTAAATAAACATTACATGTCTCGTATATAAAAAAACATGCATCCATTGTTTAAAATTTAAAATGCATTAAAAAAACATATGATAAAGCACTTCGAGTTCTTTCGGCTTTCCATCATCATTTCACCGTCCGCGCATCAAAAAATTAAAAAAATATTTTAATGAAACCCTATAATGAGAAATGAAAATGAGAGATGAGTGTCGAGCCCTAACCCGAAAATATTTAAAAAATAAAAATAAAAATTAAACAAACCGGGTATTAAACCGGGTACCGGGTACCCGGTTTTTAAGATTTCACTACCCGGTACCCGAACCCGGTTTTAAACCGGGTACCGGGTACCCGGATCCAAATTCCGTATTCGGATTCGGATTCGGGTTTTAAATTCGGATACGGATTCGGATTCGGGTTTTTACCGGGTTTTCGGGTTTTATTTGCACCCCTAGTTACGATAACATGTTTTCCGCTTTAAAATAATTTTTTAAATGTTACCGGGACGGCTCGGAGGCTTATCTGGACCCTTCATTTTTCGAAAACAGGCTTCCGGCGAATATTTTGGGTCAAAATTGATTATAAATTAATTAATTAATAAAAGAAAAATTAATTTTAATAGTTTTTCTTTTGTTAATTAATATTAAATCAATTGCGTAAAATACCCGTAACATTAACCCCCCAGTTTTTTGGGAATTTTTAATTTCCGAGAAACTTTATAAATTGGAGCCAGGACGGTTCATTCGGATTCACGAGCTTATTTTCTTCCGGTGAATAGTAAAAGGTACGTTTTTCTTTCGTAACTTTTTTACCGGGTAGTATTTTTGAATTCTGAGTTTTGCATCGTGTCCGTCCTTTCGTTATCTAGCTTTCCCATTTCACGAGCCTCGTCATAATTTTAGAAAAAACGAAGTCTAAAACTCGAAATCGAATTCGAGCGACTTTTTCTCTCAAACCCGTGAGCCCGAAATGGATAAATCGGTCACCGCCTCTTCGCCGGAGCTCGTCGTCGCCGGAGAAGACCACCACCATGACCGGCTTGGTGAGGCGAGTCCGGTGAGGTCTGCGGTGGCCGCCGGCGAGGCGGTGGAGCTCGCGGAAGGGCGTTTGGCTCTATGGAGGCCGAACGAGCTCGAGCTTGTCCATGGCGGAGTCGTGGACTCTGACGCCGGCGGTAGGTGGTCGCCTGAGGACCGGAGCTCGATGGCGACCTGATCTGGGCCGGTGGAGCTCGCCGGAGGTGGAGGATCTCGGTCAAGCCCGTGTGCGCATGGGTTTGGTCCGCCCGATCTCGGCGATGGCCCGATCTCCTCGATCGAGGCAGTGGTGGTCGCCGTTGATGGCGACGGTTGGCGGCATGATGGCGGGACTCGGGCGAGCGGGTCCGGGCCGGTGGCCTTCGTCGGTGGAAGGGGAGGAGCCCGATCCCCTTTGGGTGAGTGGGATCCGAGCTCCGGTGAGGTCGGGTCTTCCGTGGCCCGATCTGTGGGCTTAGTCGCCTGCGGCGAGCGGTGGCGATTCATCGGGGAAGGCCGGCCGGGTGGATCTGTGCTGGAGTCGGGTAACGCCGGCGATGGGGTAGCCTGGCCAGGCCGTTTCCTCTTGCCTGCTCCGGTGGGTTCCTCGGTCGGCGGGGACCCGCCTCACATTTTCGGCGGGGGTCCCGTGGCAGCGAAGGTGGCCCCGGTGGGTCCGCCCTCGCTCCGGATTCGTGGGGGCAGTTCCGGTCGGGATCGCCAATATCCCGACGTCCGCGGGGCCCGCGGTGGTCGAGGCCGGCCGGTGACTATATCGGTGACGGTGACGGCCAATGCCGGCGGCCGGTGGTATCCGGTCGATTTTCTGGGAACCCCGGAATTTCAACGGGTTTTCCGTGCGATGCCCCGGTCGATATTCGGGTTGTCGAGGTCTTTGTTGGCGGAGACAGGTCCCCCCATGGCGGGTCCCGCACATAATTTTCCTGTTGTTCCGGGAGTGGATCTGAGATCCCCCGGTGTAGGTTCGTCCCGCACATCATGGTGCCGGCATAGCAGGCGGGTCATGCCCGAATTTCGATAGGACAGTTAGGAGGAGAGCCGGGGCCCCCTCGGGTGAGGGCGACCTTTATCGGTTGCGTTCTCCCGCACTTTTCCCGGACGTCAACATTCCGAGTTCCGTCACTTCGGCAGAACTTGAGGCCTTTTTTAGGGCCGAACGTCTTGTCTTGCCGGGGGTATGTGCCCCGTCGGAGAGGGAATTCCCCGGATATCCCCGTGACGGGATGGTCGCGGTTCCTTTGGAGAGTCTTCGGCTGGGTTTTTCTTTGCCGATCCCTTCTCTGGTAGAGCGGCTTCTAATGTCGCTGGACCTGCACCCGCTTCAAGTCTGCCCGGATATTTGGTGGTTTGCCGCCGGAATTTTCTCGATGTGGTGGGAGAGACGAGGCCGAGATGTCACTCCTACCCAGCTTCGGAGGCTTCTGCCCATCGTTGTTTCCCAGGATGACCAAAGGGTCAACAATTGAGTTTTTACCCGGCCCGTCTGGGGCTTCCGGGTCAGAGATTTGGGTCCAGACCTAGACCCGGACTGGCATAGTCGATGGGTTTGGGTCCCCAGCACTTATCTGGGATCCATTCCCCGAGGTTTCGGGATCCCTCGGCTGTTCATGAGCACCGGCGTCGAGGATCGGGGCTTCGTCAGTTTTTTCTTGACAGGGTCCGCCATTCCTGGGCGTTTTGCCTCTTTTTTAACGAGGGAGGCCTGGATTCGATCGGGGTGGATGTCTCCTGAGACCATGGCTGAGCCAATGCCAGGCTTTGAAGAGAGGTCCATTGTTGTAGTTTTTGCTGCTTCTTTGCCTGTACTGATTATTTTGTTGTACTCTGTGGCTGACCCGTTTGTTTTTTTTTTCTTTTCTTTTGCAGATATGGATCGCAGTGACGATTGGTCTTGGGGTCTTCCGCCTTTTCCCGCAGGTGCGGGATCTTCTGACGTTCCGGCCCCCGGTTATGGGGGAACAGATCCTGTCCCCCCGCTTGGGAGGCCTCCTTTGCCGGGGGGAGATTATGGTTATGGTCCGCCTACTTGGGCACACGGATCTGCGTATGATCAGCCTCCGTTTGAAGATTCGGCGTTCCCGGGGTACTACCCTTCTGCACCTTACGGCCAGGCTTCGGCGTCCGAGCCGATGTATCCCAGTTATGGAGCCGGTCAGGAGGTATATCTTACTGCTTCACTGACTCTTTCTCTTTTGCTTTCGCGGAAGCATACGCTTACGATATATATATATATATTTTAGGTAACGCCTCTCTTCAACTATTCGGTTCGCGGGGAGTCTAGCTATGCCGGGGGGTCGTACGAGGAGACCACCCCCGTAGGGCGGATAGAGAGTTCCGGAGTGCGTGAGGCCGGACGCCAGGGGGATTCTTCGTATTTCGACAACGCGGCAGCTTTGCAACTCGTCTGGGAAGCTCATGAGGGGCATCTGGCTGCCTCCCGAGAGGCTTCTCATTCCCAGGCCGATGTCGCTCACTATTCTGCCCAACTTGGGGCTGCTCATGAGGCATTGGCGATGAGGGATGCGGAGATAGCGCATCTTCGGGAGACGCGTGCCGCCGAGCTTGACTCTGCGATGTGGGAGGGCTTTGTAAACGGCGTAGTGGATATGCTCCGAGCAAATCCACACATGTATCTCTGCACCTCATTCCTTCTCAACCATCGGGTTTCGCCGGAAGTCTTAGCAGCTTTGGAGCCTTACATCGCTCTTGTTCCACCTCCGGGGCCGATCATGAACTTCCTGGTGAACAGGGTTTCGTTCTCCGCGGGCGTTCATCCTTTGGGGATCGGCAGTGTAGACAACGTGGGCGGTGGAGCTGGGGGTCATGTTCCTCCGGCCTCTCCTTTCATTGCTGCCGATTACTATGTTCCCGATATTAGTCATATTGCCCCTGTCGATGAGGAGGCGGAGGATGCAGCTGCCGGAGATGACGAGACGGTTGGTGAGGTTACGGATGATGACGACCATTCGTCGTGACATGCTGCTTTCCTTGTTTCTTTTCTTCTTTTTTGAAACAATGGGGAGTTGATCTTTATCCGTGTATAGAGCTTGTAGCTTTTAGTCCTGCCGTGCGTGGCACGAGTTTTGTAGCGCCTTTAGGTGTGCCCTTTGTATAGGCGGGCATGTTCCGTTGTAGCGAGCCGCCGTGGTTTATTAGGAATGGCCATTTGTGATGTACTGTAATGTTGACCTGTAATGTGGTGTAACTGTAATGTTGACCTGTGAATGTCAATCTTTTACTCCTATCTTGTATGTTGATTCTTCGCTCGTTTCTTATCTGATTGTCTTGGGATAAGATTTGTCTTTTGGCCATATATTGAGCACTTTGGGTGTTTGGTCGATGCCTTGGTCTCATTGCGTGCTGCGCGTTGTCAAGCGCTTGGTTTTGGGCCGAGAATTACTTTCGAGGCGTCTTCGTAGACTTGGAGCCGGGTTGCGTTGCATATAACACTATAAGTCCCGGGCTTATGGCAAGTTGCGCGTCAACAAGCGCTCGGTTCTGGGCCGAGGACTACTTGCGAGACGGCTTTGTAAACTTGGAGCCGGGTCGCGTTGTATTTAACGCTATAAGTCCCGGACTTATGGCAAGTTGCGCGTCAACAAGCGCTCGGTTATGAGCAGAGGACTACTTGCGAGGCGGCTTTGTAAACTTGGAGTCGGGTCGCGTTGTATATAACGCTATAAGTCCCGGACTTATGGCAAGTTGCGCGTCAACAAGCGCTCGGTTACGAGCCGAGGACTACTTGCGAGGCGGCTTTGAAAACTTGGAGCCGGGTTACGTTGCATATAACGTTATAAGTCCCGGGCTTATGGCAAGTTGCGCGTCAACAAGCGCTCGGTTCTGGGCCAAGGACTACTTGCGAGGCGGCTTTGTCGCCTGAGTTGGCGGGATCGGGATCCGGGCCTTTCTCGGTTTTTTTTTTGTCTTTCCTATATCAACCCCCCAGTTTCCAAGTAATCTTGTAAAGGTTGTGAGGAAACTTTAAAAGGCATTTATTCGCGGAAAAAAGAAGATTTTATATATATGTGGCGCTTCTTGTGGCGCTCTTCTTTTACATATGTCGGCTATCGGAGCTATTTCCGAGCCGGTGGTACATTATCACTGCTGGTACTGCTTCAGGTGTTCGACGTTCCAAGGGCGGGGGATTTCGCAACCCCCCATTTCCTGTAGCCGGTATGTTCCGTCTCGGATCACTTTGGAGATTCGGTATGGGCCTTCACAGGTTGGCCCGAGGGTTCCGGCGCCGAGGACTTGGGTGTTTTGGCCTACTTTTCTCAGGATCAGGCTTCCTTCCAAGAAACGTCTCGCCTTGACTTTAGAGTTGTAGTAGCGTTCTACAACTCGCTTCTGGGCGACCAGTCTGGAGTACGCTTCGTTTCGCTTTTCTTCGAGCAGATCAAGCTCTTGTCGCAGCGCCTCGTCATTGTGTTCTTCGTCGAAAAACTCGATTCGTGGCGAGGGGATGCTTATCTCAGCGGGGATGACCGCCTCGACTCCGTAGGTTAGAGCGAACGGGGTTTCACCAGTGGCGTTGCGCGTGGTAGTCCGATAGGCCCAGAGTACGGAGGGCAATTCTTCCGCCCATCTGCCTTTCTTTTCATCGAGTTTCCTTTTCAGGATCGTCTTGATGTCTTTGTTGACTGACTCCACTTGACCGTTCGCCTGGGGGTAGACGGGTGACGAGTAAGTGTTGTTGATTCTGAGATCTTGGCAGAAAGCTCGGAGGTCGACATTGTCGAACTATTTCCCGTTGTCGGTTATCAGCAAGGCGGGGATCCCGTGTTGACAGACGATGTTGCGCTAAATGAAGTTCGTCGTGTTTTTCTGTGTGATTTTCGCGATTGGTTCCGCCTCGACCCACTTGGTAAAGTAGTCGATGGCCACTATTGCGTACTCGACACCTCCTGGGGCTTTTGGCAGTTTTCCGATCAGGTCGATTCCCCACTTGGCGAACCGTTGGCATTTGTCGCATCTGTGGGAAATCTCATTCGCGTCCTTCCTGAAGGTTGGCTAGAAGTAGCCTTGTTTGAGGGCTTTGAGGGCCAGAGATCGTCCGGCGTAGTGGTTGCCACAGATTCCTTCATGGATTTCTCGAAGGACGAGATCTGCATCGTCTCGGGGAAGACATTTGAGAAGGGGCTGCATGAAACCGCGCTTGTAAAGACTGCCATCATGCATCACATATCTTGTCGCCCGGAGTTTAAGTTGTCGTGCTTTGTTTCGATCAGCGGGGAGAACGCCATGCTCCAAGTACTTGATGATATGCGACATCCAATTGTCTTCTTCTTCGCCGGTGATGGCGAGGATTTGGCTTTTATTGATGGACGGGCACTCGAGGGCCTCGATGGGAACTTTGCCTAGTTCCTCGTTGTCGGCTCCTGATGCCATTCTGGCTAATGTGTCGGCCTCGAAGTTCTCGGCTCGAGGTATTTGAGTGATTTCATACCAGGCCAAGAACTCCAAGCGATGCAGCGTCTCCGCGAGGTAGGCCGCCATATTTTCTTCTTTAGCCTGGTATTCGCCTTCTACTTGCTTCACGATCATTTGAGAGTCGCAGTAGATCTTCAGGTTTTTCGCTTCGAGTTTTTGAGCGATCTGAAGTCCGGCCAGCAGTGCCTCGTACTCTGCCTCGTTGTTAGTGGCGTTGAACCCGAATCGGATGGCGTAGCGTAGCTTTCCACCTTCGGGGTTGGTAAGCAGGATACCCGCCCCTGAGCCGTTGGTGTTGGAGGCGCCGTCAACGTGGAGGCTCCAGAGGGGACCGTCGAGGCTCGATTTTTGTTTGGTTGCTTGGGGCAGCCTGTTGAGCTCCTCTTCGGTTTCGACCTCAGCATCGTATGTGAATTCGGCGATGAAGTCTGCTACCGCCTGTGCTTTGATCGCGATTCGGGGCTGGTACTCCACACCGTATTCTCCCAGTTCTTGTGACCAGATCGTCATTCGAGCTGAGGTACCTTTGAGGAGCGCCTTTCGGACCGGATGCTCCGTTCTCACTATGATTTGGTGATCAGCACGAGTGCCAGTTTTTTGATCTGCGTGTAGCTGGTCTCGGCGTCAAGGAGAGCCTTGCTAACGTAATAGACCGGCATCTGCTTCTTTTCTTTTTCTCGAACCAAGACCGCGCTGACGGCCCTGGTTGAGATGGAGAGATAGAGGAACATGGCCTCATCGTCTTTTGGTTTAGATAGCAAAGGCGGCGATCCGAGGAAGACTTTCAGTTCTTGGAATGCGGCTTCGCATTTCTCGTCCCAGGCGAAATTCTTCCTGCCTTTGAGAGCCTGGAAGAACGGTTGGCACCGGTCTGTGGCCTTTTATACGAATCGTCCTAGGGCGTTGATGCGCCCGTTGAGGCTTTGCACTTCTTTGATTCTTCGGGGGCTCTTCATTTCGAGTAGAGCCCGGATTTTTTCGGGGTTTGCTTCGATCCCTCGTCGACCAGGAATTTCCCAGATTCGACCCCGAACGCGCACTTGGTGGGGTTCAGTTTCATTTGGTACCTCCGGAGGAGGGTGAAGGTTTCTCAAAGATCTCTGACGTGGTCGGCTTCTTCAAGGCTTTTGACGATCATGTCATCGACATAGACTTCCATCGTTTTGCCGATCAGTGGGGCGAACATCCGGTTGACCAAGCGCTGGTACGTGGCTCCAGCGTTCTTGAGCCCAAAGGGCATGACTTTGTAACAGTAGAGGCCACGGTCAGTCATGAACGTGGTGTGTATTTGGTCGGGTTCATGCATTCGGATTTGGTTGTATCCTGAATACGCGTCCATCATGGTCATGAGCTGGTGGCCGGCGGTCGCGTCTACTAGCTGATTGATCCTTGGGAGAGGGAAACAATCGTTCGGACATGCCGTGTTGAGGTCGGAATAGTCTATGCAGATTCGCCATTTTTCGTTAGGCTTTTTCACCATAACGAGGTTGGACACCCAATCCGGGTATGTGACCTCCTTGATGAAGTCCGCTGTGATGAGTTTGTTGACTTCGTCTTTGATGGCTTGATACCTTTCGGGATTAAAGGCTCGTCGTCGTTGTACTTTGGGCGCCCTTCCTTTCTCGATATTGAGTCTGTGGACGGCGACTTCGGGATCGATGCCTGGCATGTCGGCGTGCGACCAGGCGAAGACGTCTTTGAACTCTTGCAGGAAGGCGACCAGTTGCGTTTTAATCATGACGGGCAACTAGGCGCCGATCGAAACGGTCCTCTCTGGTTTTTCTTCGTCCAGGATGATGGCCGTTATGTCGGAAGAGGGTTCCATCGTGGGTTTGCGTCTCGCGTCTCTTGGGTCGAGCTCGCCGAACATCCGTGCCTCCTCGGAACCGGGGGTGAGTTTTTCGTTCAGCTGTTGGATTGTGTGGATGACCAACTCGCTTTTCCCGGTTTTCGTCCCTGAGCGTAGCAGGTTCTGGATTCCCGTTGGCTTCCTCTTAGGATTCCGATCCCGTTCTCCGTGGGAACTTTTACGAGCAAGTGGAAGGTGGAGGCGATGGCCTGGAGTTTGTTGAGAGACGGTCTTCCCATGATGATGTTGTAAGACGATGGTTGGTCCACCACGAGATATTGGATCATTTTGGTGACTATGGCTCCGTCTTCGGATCCGAATGTCGTTGGGAGGTCGATGGATCCTTCGGCAAAGACCGGTTTTCCGTTGAAACTGTAGAGCGGGGTCTTGATGGGTGTCGGAACGAGTCCTCCCAGACTCATGCATTCAAGGGCGGACTTGAAGATAACGTCAGCCGAGCTTCCATTGTCGACCAGCACTCACCTGATTCGGTTGTTGGCGATCAACGTCTCTATCACGATGGCGTCATTGTAAGGGTGCGAGATTCGCTGAGCCTCTTTTTTTGTGAAAGTGATGGCCTAGCTGGGAAGCACCGTCGTTGAACTGGTTAGGGTCGTGAGGTTGATCTGGTGCTCCTCGCCGTCACTTTCCAGGGCCCGGGCGTATCTCTTCCGTTTGTTGTTGGAGTCCCCAGATTCTGGTCCACCTAAGATAGTGGATACAACGTGATACTGGGGAGCTTTTCCTTTGGTTCGCTCTTCATCTTGGCGAGGCTTGTGGTCGTCTTGGGGTTGTTCACCTTCTCGAGGCAAAGGGCTGTTAGCTTTTCCGCTTCCTGCCACGAGTTTTTAAAAAAATTCTTTTAACTGTCCGTCTTGGATGAGCTGCTCAATTTGTTTCCTCAGTTGCCAGCATTCTGATGTCAAATGGCCGTGGTCCTGGCGATATTCGCAGTACCGACCTTTGTCTCGGTTGGCCTTTCTGGGCAGGGGCCGCGGAGGATCAAACTTCTCTTTGTGGAGGTTAAAAATTGTTGCTGCCGACGCGGTCAGCGGGGTGTAATTTGTGTTCTTACAAAAAACTTCCGCTCGCCTAAAGGACTGTTGTCGTCCTTCAGAGTTTGATTGTTGACGCTGCCTTTTTCTTGGAGTCTCGTCATCATCTCTTCTTTGGTCGTTCCGACTTTGCTCGCCTAGGCTGAGTTGGTCTCGACTGACGAAGTATTCGTCGGCGGCGATGTCTTCTGCTGCCCTAGCCATCAGTTCGGCCATGGAAGCAGGTCTCCTTTTGACAAGGGAGCGTGTGAATTCGCTCACCGGGAGGCCGTCGATTACTGCGGTGACGGCGTCGTCGTCGGTATAGCTAACGACTTTATTTGCCTCCTCCGTGAACCTTTTCAAGTAAGCCTGGAGAGACTCGTCTTTGCGCTGCTTGAGGGACCATAGGTACCATTTTCCTTTTTGCTGCGTGATCGAGCTAGCGAAGCGGGATATGAAGCGTTCCGTCAGTTCTTCAAAGGATTCAATCGACCCTTTGGGGTGTCGTTGGTACCATTCGAAGGCTGGTCCGGCAAGGGTGAGGCAGAACGCCTGACACATTGTGGAGGGCGAGCATCTCTTCACCAGCATAGCGAACTGGTACTGCACCAGATGGTATGTGGGGTCTGTCGTGCCGTCGTAGATGAGATTTAGCGGGAATAGGAGGTCTCCGCTGAGATCTTCGTCGAGTAGGTGGCTTGCCAGAGGGGAGATGATTCCCTCTGCCATACTTCGTTTGGCGGGATCGGTGTTATTAGCGGCGGCGAGTTCTCTCAGCTCTCTTCTTAGAGCCTGGACCTCGTTTCTCAATCCGTCGTTTGGCGGAGGTGCTGTCGGGCCAGGTGTCGGGGCTGTGTTGGCTCTTCTCGTCATGTGATACATGGCGGGGGGTGCAGAACTTCTAGACCCTTTTGATTCGGCACTATCCGGATTTTCTTGAGGGTGAGGTTCTTCCTTTCGTCGTTCGAGGTGTTGTCGTAAGTCTCCTTCTTGACGGGAGTGACTTAGACGGTGACAGAGATCCTCCTGATTTTCCGGACGTGCCCGTGCGGGCACCTGCCGACGACGGTTCCTCCGCGCCTTAACGCCTTCAGCGTTACTTTCGTCTCCTCCCATACGTTCAAAGGCTGAACGTCGAGTCGATTGTGATTGGGCCGGCTCTTGAATGCCTCGACGGGCCTGCTGAGTCGCAGGTGGCCCTCGTTGTGCGAGTTCGAGGGCCTCTTCTGGACTCTCATTTTCGTTGATGGCTTCAAGGTTGGTGTTGTTGTTGCCGAGACGTTTGGACACAAGATCAGCCAGGCGGAAGACGCTATCCTCCAGCCGGGCTAGCCTTTCTTTTTCTTCGTTGCCAGCGGGCTCTTATCGAGTATTTATATCGGGCTGGTTGAGAGCCTGGGTTCAGCGTGCGTTCACCCGAGCTCGAATGTTGAGAGCGATACTTCTCGCGGGGGCGGGAAGAGGTGCCTTCCGTTGTATCTGACATCGAACCTTCGAGTGTATTCGAATGCCTTCGAGTGTATTCGGATGTCTTCGGGTTTCTTCGAACGCCTTCGAGTGTGTTCGAACGCCTTTGAATGTGTTCGAATGCCTTCGAGTTTCTTCGAATGCCTTCGAGTTTCTTCGAATACCTTCGAGTGTGTTCGAACGCCTTCGAGTTTCTTCGAATGCCTTCGAGTGTGTTCGAACGCCTTCGAGTGTGTTCGAATGTACTCGAACGCCTTGGAATGTGGCCGGATTTCTTTGAACGCCTTCGAGTGTGTTCGAATGTGTTCGAATGTACTCGAACGCCTTCGAATGTGGCCGGATGTGCTGGTGGGGACTCGAGGCTTAAACTCGTGAGCCCCCTCCTTCTAGCGCAAAAATGTTGATGCAGAAAAATGTTTCAAACATTTAGCGGCCCAATAGCTCATGTTGGGCCGGGCTCAATGTCGTCTTGTTGACTTTTATGACTTTAGGGCTTGGGCTCCGGACTTTCGAGTTGAACGGAGCCTCCTCTGACTCGATGACCAGAAATCCGTGGTAAACTCCACTACTTGTCGCTAATAGGGCCAGGACTTGGCCTGGCCCGGATTACAGGTTCGGGACACCAAAAACGGATTCCTGACCACCGCGTAGGGGGGGTCACGGTATCGACTTTCTAGTGAACCCTGGTAGACCAGACCCTCAACCGGTGTCACGGGGACAGATCCGGGTCCTCGGGCTATCCGCGTAATCTGTATATCTGCCGGAGATACAAGAATACTGGATAGAACGAGCACCTCACGGACCAAGAACCTTGGCAAGGAGGGTCTTGGATCGTGCCAGAATCTTCTCCAGAACTTCCGCTCAAATGTGTTTTCTCTCTCTCAGAACCTGAACAAAACAACACCCGAGATCAGGGAGAACCGGGGGGGGGGGGGGGGGTACCCCCTGATTCACGTCCGACGCTCAATATTAGAGTTATATTTGAGGGGAGGCGAGTTCTAGAGGGTGTAGAGAGAGTTTAGGGCGAGTTCTCGGTGTGAGAATCGAGTTACCGTTAAGCGAAAACCGAGCTTCTATTTATAAGAGAACCCAGGGATTCAAACGCAATTATCTCTTTATCCGGGAGGCCCCTGGTGCAAAATAATATAGTTTTTGCATCCTCAAGATGTGGCCGATCCAACGCCGCAATCGGCCCCCTCATCCGACACCGGACGCGCCCACACGCGTGGCAAACATGGGCGGCGCACGTGGAAGCCTTGCCCTCCAAGGCGATGACGTCAGCCGATGTCATGACGCTGACATCAGCCTTCTCCCTCGCCCACCAGACGGCCAACACGTGGAGGAACAGGGCTTTGACCCTTGGAGGGCCTGCAGGGGTGCTGCCACGTGGCGGCTGGCCTTTGGGGGCTTGTGGGACCCGCCCGGGTGTTTCCCGGCGTGTCCCGGAGGTCCCGGGTGTTTTCCGAGGCCGTTTTTTACAAATTTTATATCGATTTTGGGTATTTCGATATTTTTGGGATCATTTGGACCCTTCATTTTTCGAAAACGGGCTTCCGGCGAATATTTTGGGTCAAAATTGATTATAAATTAATTAATTAATAAAAGAAAAATTAATTTTAATAATTTTTCTTTAGTTAATTAATATTAAATCAATTGCGTAAAATACCCGTAACACTCGGTATTTTATTTAACATGTCATTTCTTATATTTACTATTTAGCATTTTAGACTCGGTTTTTTGCACTAAGATTTGGATTTGGCATTGTGAAGTTCACGACGTGAACTCGGATTTGGTATTTTACATTTTGGATTCACTCGGATTTGGTAATTTGCATTTTGGATTTGGTTTTTTGATGTTTCTATCTTGGATTTTGTCCCGGATTTGTCCCGGTTTTCGTCCTGAATTTTGATCCTAAAAAAATCGGGATTTTAATCGGTGTCCCGGTCCCGGTTCTGATTTAAAACAAAAACAAGGACTTTTCAGAACCAAAACCAAAACCGGGACAGAAAACTGATTTTTCCGGGACAGGGACAAAAAATAGTCAAATTCCCGATTCCCGGTTCTGGTTTCAGCCCTATTAACGACTAAAAAAAAAAAGGTCTACTCTATTTTTTAGTTGAAATTGGTTAAATATTTATAATTTTTTTCAATATCATTTCTTCTCCCACGCCTATTTATTTTTATTTTGTTTGGTCGTGAAGTTAGGTGATATATTCATTTTACTAGTTGATATCTTGGGCGTACAAAATATTACTCTCAAGTCTCAAGCTTTCATCCGAACATGAGATACTGTTTTGTTTTTTTTTTTTTGTTTTTTTCAGCAAGTGTGATTTTTAAGACTAGAATATTATCAATGGTAGGAGATGATAAATTACGAGTAATATTGGTCACTTTTTTTTTTTTTTTGGTCACTTTTGACAATTAGTGAGCTCTACATTTTGATAGACGTTTTTTATGCAAGATACCACTATTGAAGTTTCAAAATACCACTATTTATACACTTAACTCCAATATGCTACTCTTTCATTATTCACTATTACTTATTATACACGTTATTAGTTCACAGAATAAATTACTTCATTATTCCGAGTTATATAAATATATATATATATATATATATATATGTGTGTGTGTGTGTATGTGGGACCTTTCGTGTATTTTGTAGGGTTTTTTTTTTTTTTTTTTAATAAGTTGTATGCATGGAAATTTTTAAGTTCTTAATTCTTTTCTTTTTTTTTTGTTGGAGAAATTGTACGCTTGCAAATTTTTACACATTCACGACTTCTTTTCCTTTTCTTTTTTTTTTTTGGAAATTTGTACATGCAATTTTTAACCCGTACATTTTTTTTTTTGAAAATGTACATATATATATATATATAAGAATTTTATGAGAACAAACAACATTTGTGCTTAGTTTGTGGGAGCCTTAAAGGATAATATTTAGTTATTGCTTATACATTTACATGCATTATGCATTTGGTTTTTTTCGTGTTAGTTTCCAGGAAAATGGAACATTATTTGAGCTTAGACGTATTATCATTAAAAACTTTACATAAAAAATTTATGAATACAAATATTAAAAATATATATCTACTAAATAATTTATAACAAACTTTTAATTGTGTATTTTTTATATTAAAATTTATAAATATTGTTCGCCACCGCGCAAAGTCCGGTGCCAGCCTACTAGTAGTGTATAACTATCTAAGTGTTTTTACTTTTTATAGTAACGACCGAGTATAACGCCGATACAAGCACATAGATGGCAGTGGAATAACGTCACGGGACGATGACTAGGGTTCGAGGATAAATTTTCTCCAAACCAAGGAAAATGATGCAGTAAACGATTAACATCATTGACATTTGACAATTGACAAGTGAATCTCTTTGATTCATGCATAAGGTTTTTTCTTATTATGATATTATCTTCATTTGGTCTCTTTCTTTTATTTTGATTTGGTTATATCTGTATTGGATCAAGATTTTATAACTTTTTATTAGGTTTTATTGCGCTATAAAATCAATAGCTATGAGCATGTAAGGAGTAGTTTTTAATTAATGAATTCAATGCCATATGATAAATTAATTAAATCCTATTTTCATAAAATGTAGATATTTACATAATAACTATATTGTTATAAATCATGGGATTTTGTGGATGTCAATATTGTGATAGTCAACCATGTCATTACTATGTAATATTCCTCATTTATTGTATTTCCTATTTCCACCTATCTCAAGCCCTATATATAGAGGCATATGGGGTTCATTGTAGCACACATCAAAGAGCAATAATACTCTCTTCATTCCCTCTCATATTCTCTTCTTGTCTTTGTTCTTTAATTTATAACACGTTATCAGCACGAAGTTCTGCCGATTGAGGTAATGGCCTTTGTATTTTAAATTTATTTCATTCTTGTTTTCGCGATGATGGCAATATAAATCTATGTTGAAAATTCACGTAGAAAAGCCTAGCAAAAATTATGTATTTTTTTTATTGCAATGATGGTAAATTGGTGAAAGTGGACAAATTAACATCCACCCGAAATCCCTAGCAAACATATCGATTATTATAGCTTATACATATATATCGTCTATACTCTATAACATATACATGATTAGTATCAAGGTGGCGATGACGGCAAGGTGGATTCATATCCATTAAAAAAAATACCCTAGCAAGCCTTACCATTAATATACTGTATATGGTCTTTATTATAAATATTGATTGCATATTATACATAAGTTTAGCATTTGTAAATTTTGTTCGTGTATATGAAAGTTAAAAATTATCTGTGGTTCATTCATATATTATTTTATAATCAATCGCTTGCCTTAGTAGTGTGATTTGTCCAAGTAAAGTCAAATGTTGGAGTATATCATTGATTATACTTATTATATATATAGCATTACATAAATTCATTGCTTTATATATATAGACTACTTTATTTACAAAGATTACTACGTATATATATTCTTAAATAACAATAATATCGATTATATCTTGTAATTAAATAGGTGTATTTAAATATTTATATTTATAATATCGTATGTATGTTATTACGCTCCTGAAGTAGCTAAAACAAGAGTATATTTAAAGAAAAAAAAAAATTCCTTGAAGTGAATAACGTCATTTTAATATTTTTGATTAGCAACATTCCCCGAAGCGAATAGCATTAGTATAATTTTTTTTTAGGCTAATAATATTCCCCGAAGTGAATAACGCAATATTTTAGTTCTACAATATTCCCCGAAGTGAATGCTATAATTTATGAACAATCAAGTTTTACAATATTCCTTGAAGAGAAAACCCTCATTTTGTATTTTTTGGGTTAAAAATATTTCCTGAAGAAAGTACCACAATCTTATGAACATTTTTTTTTTGCAATTAAATTTAGTTCGATTCCCTGAAGAGAATTTTATTTATTTATTTATTTCCAAACTAATAAAATATTATATACAATATGCTCTTTATCAAAATATCGTAGTGTATGTCATATATATATATATATATAGAAATATTCTAATAGTGCATTGATTCTAATATATCATGATTGCATATAAATATATAATGTTTGCATATATATAAATCGAATATCTCTTATACTGTTTGTCTATATATATATATATATATATATATGTTTACTGTATTTTTTTTTTTGTACGCATGATATTTTTATACAGTTTTATATAACATTATTTTTTTTATTATGATAGTGTGCAATGTCGAATCTTACGAAGCTTGAGTTCAACGCTCTTGACATCTCTGGAAATAACTATTTATCATGGATTCTTGATGCTGAAATCCACCTGAGCGCTATGGATCTTGGAGATACCATAAAAGAAGGAAATACAACTACTCAACAGAATAAAGCGAAAGCCATGATATTCCTACGTCACCATATCCATGAAGGATTAAAATCTGAATATTTGACGATCAAGGACCCGCAGATCCTTTGGAATGATTTAAAAGAAAGGTACGACCACCAAAAAATGGTAATTCTTCCTAAAGCTCGCTATGATTGGTTGCACTTGCGTTTACAAGATCATAAAAGTGTGTGTGAGTATAATTCCGCGATGTTTAAGATTACTTCCCAAATGAAATTGTGTGGCGAAAATATTACTGATAAAGACATGCTGGAGAAAACATTTTCTACTTTTCATGCCACCAACATGCTCCTGCAGCAGCAATATCGTGAACGGGGTTTTGAGAAATATTCTGAATTAATATCATGTCTCCTCGTCGCTGAAAAAAATAATGAACTTTTGATGAAAAACCACCAATCTCGCCCAACCGGAGCAGCGCCATTCCCTGAAGCTAATGCGGTAATAAGTAATGGATACGGGAATAATAAGCAATTTGGACGGGGACGTGGTCGCGGTTATGGAGGTGGTCGTGGTCGCGGTTTTGGACGTGGCCGTGGTTTTAATCACCAAAATATCTCAAATTTCAAGAAGCAATCAATCTACCACCAGAAGTGGACAAATGAAGCAGGCAAGCAAGATGGAAATACGGCGCCCAACAATAATGAGAGCATATGCCATCGATGTGGCGGGACAGGCCATTGGAGTCGCACTTGCCATACATCTAAGCACCTAGTTGATCTTTATCAAGCTTCTGTGAAAGGAAAAGGCGTAGAGACGAACTTTGCTGAGAATAACACCAATTTGGAAGTCGGGGATTTCTTTGAAGATGCCGATGGGGATTTTGACAAACTGATCAATGATGCGATGGCTTAGAGAAATTATTTATGATGTTATTATTTATTTTCTTTTCCAATGTTTGAGTGTTTACATTTTATCATGTTTAAGTGTTATGTTTATTTTTCTTTTCGATGTTAGCGTTTTTGAATTTCGATATGCATTGTCATTGATTTATCATGAATAAAATAGTAGCCTATTTTTTCTTCAGTTTTTGAAATTTATTTAAATGTTCTAAGGAAAAATATTGAAGGATATTAAAAGGTAAAATAGCATGTGAACTAAAATATAAAATGAGCATTCTCTATCCAAGTATTATATGATGAATAAATACGAGAAAATAAATTGTGAGCTCGTTAATAGAACCAGAAGTTCGCTAATGGACCAGAAGTTCACTAATAGAACAAGAAACTCGCTAATGGAACTAGAAGTTCGCTAATGGAACTAGAAGTTCGCTAATGGAACTAGAAGTTCACTAATAGAACCTGAAGTTCACGAATGTTGGCATTACCGGTGTGGCTATATCGGATCAATACTGATGCAAAAAGAGTTGAGAATTCATATTTGACGTAAGCAATGACCGGTATGATTATTCCTGGATAAATAATTTATTAATGAACAATATGGTTCGTTGAATTCTCACATGGTGATTTATTTCAAAGTGAAGTATTTATTGAAATGTTAGCATGTTGCGATTAGTAAACCTGGAATATTTATGGGCCCATTTACTAGTGAAATATTATGAGTAGATGCATCTACAAAATGATCAAGAAATATATATTAAGTAGCAACTTGAAGTTTGCGAGATGATTCCAGATTGTGAAATGAATTTCGTTGACTGCTAAATGAAAAAGGCTTCCTATGTGATGAGTATAAGAGTCACATTATTGGTCTAGTCAAATATTTTGTTAATACCTCCATTGACTATAGAAAATTATTGAAAACAAAGTTCCCAACGAATTAGGGATATCATGCATCAAGCCAACGTTATAAAAAATAAAAATTAAAAAATTAAAGATCTCCCCGATTTATAAGGTTCCCATCTATAATATTTTTATGTGCGATATGATATTTTAATCTCCACCACAACACATATAAGATGGGTTCTCTTCAGAATGAGAGATGACTAATAATTTTATCACAAAGAGGGAAAGAAGATAGACAGTTGAATATACAAATAGAAATTGAAATTACTATGATCCTCTTTTATACTGCCAATCACTCAAGAAGAGATGATAAATATATATATCAAACTGTCAGGCTCCAATCCCAGTAGGATATTTAGATTGAAATATGATATTAACATATTACTCGAATCCCAAAGGCAATGACGAAATTACATGGAGCAAATAAATAAATAGCCATATTAAGGAGGTAGGTTTTCCTGAAGAAACCATAGACATAACTATTCCAAAATCATATAAGTTTATCAGGTACCTGGAAATTATTGAAGTATAAAAGAGCTCGAAAGTTGTGTCGTTATATTGAATAAATGGGATTAAGAGTTATTGAAAATTGTCGACAACACATTACAAAAAAAAATTAGCGCTATATAAATAGAAAATAAATATAGAGGATCTTGAATTATTGAGATTGAATCAATTGGCCAAATATGAAGACGCGATATTGGACCAGTAGTCCAAACGTTTTGACAAAGGGCATGCCAGTGGGGTACAAAATTATGTGCGAAGTTATATTGAATTAAATTTATGTGAGCATTTCGCAAATCCCGACGCTTAATGTCCCTATGTGGTGGATATATTATATATGGCAGTATTAAGTTTTATAATATGTGTCTTACAAATGTGATCACAAAGACTTATGAATTATGTATTCTTAATGGATCCCGAAGATCCGAAGAAAAAACAAAATCCTAGGATATATGTATCGGAGCGTTAGTTAAATGCTTATGATTAATTTCTAAAAAAAGGATATATATAACTCTTTGACTAAGGGTACATTATTATTTAGAAGCTCTGATGGAAATTTATTATAAGTTTTATGATGAACATAAGCCGTAAGAGTTCTTAAAGAATTCACTGAGACAATTTATTGATTGAGAAAGAGTTTAATAGGAATTCATTCCTCATATAAAAGAGTTAGTAGAACTCTATACGTTTTAGAAATTTTCATTGAGTACCCCAATGATTATATGATATTATGAAATATTTTGTTTTAAATGATGAATCTATTACATTATAGTATCTTTGGAATACTTGTGTTTTTATGTTGTTTTACAGGTTATCTATTACATAAAGATCGTTATTGGATAATGAAGTATATCATCAGAAAGTTCTCTCAGTTCGCGGGGAAATGCTTACTATGAAGTAAAGATTTGATTCAAGCAATTGTCTAGCGGATTTGCTCACAGAGACCGACTCACAAGATTAGAATGATACAACTCTGAGAAGTCAAATGTTCTTGTCATCAGGGGGAGTAGTACGCGTTGTACTCTTTTTCCTTTACCAAGGTTTATCCCACATTGGGTTTTCCTGGAAAGGTTTTAACGAGGCAGCTTAAAGTCTATTTTGCGTATTACGATGACATTGACATCCAAGGGGGAGTGTTATAAATCATGGGATTTTGTGGATGTCAATATTGTGATAGTCAACTATGTCATTACTATGTAATATTCCTCATTTATTGTATTTCCTATTTCCACCTCTCTCAAGCCCTATATATAGAGGCATATGGGGTTCATTGTAGCACACATCAAAGAGCAATAATACTCTCTTCATTCCCTCTCATATTCTCTTCTTGTCTTTGTTCTTTAATTTATAACATATATAATATTATTAGATGATTTTAATTTGTTTTGTTTAAAATTCGGATGTGACACCAAATAAATTTGTTAGATTCATAGTTTTAAGCTAGGATCCAGACCGAAGATCCCCCTTGGATGTTTGTTCCCCCAAAATGTCACTTTACTTGGCTTAGGACCGCCTAGATACTGTGTAAAGCCCAAATATAATAATATATATATATATAAAAAAAATTGTCAGATAAGGATTCGAATAAGCGATCCCCAAACCCATTTTTTTCCTTCTTTCCTTATCTCTCCTCCCGTAGCTCTCTCTCCCTTCTCTCTTTATTTATTTTCTCATCAAACATTTAAAGCCTTCTATCTTATTACCCAGAACTCCGATCGACGTAATCTTGGTACCGTTGGAAAGCTCTCGAAGAGACAAAGCCATTGATAGCATATGTTGGCCGGAAGTTGTGTCATTTGGCCAGAATAATCGCCGGAAGGTTCGGTCTTAAAACCTTAGATCTATTTCATTCCGGTTAGATTTTGAGAAAACTAACACCGGAACCGGGTTCACGAAGGTTAGTAGAGTTTGTTGGAGTTACCACCTCGCCGTTTCCGTCGCCGGTTGCCGCCGTCGGCCGCCGCGTCATTTTCCGATCCCGGAATTTATTGAGGGGTTTTGAAGCCCTCGTCAAGGAGATCGAAAGCCCTCAATCGGAATTGTCATCGGACTCCCGGTAAGCTCAGATTTCCTTGCCCTAGTTTCAGATTTTTGGGGCTCAAATTGAGTGTGTTCTGGGCTTTGATTGATGAAATTGACCTCGCCATTTTGTTAAGAATAGTCTAATTAGGCCAGGAGAGGTATTACATCGTCGAATCGATGCTCGTTTTATTGCCTCGTTTTGCGTGCCCGACAAAGTTTCGGCCCGAGTTTAATCGTAGCGTATTAAGATTCCAATTGACAATTTAAACTCCATTCTTAGTGATATTTTGGCTTATGAATGATATCGGTATTACCTTAAAGTATATTGTCCTTCCGTGTAGTCTTAGAGACCGTGCGAATCGTATTACCCGTTTCGGACACGGTATCGGAATCTCAAGTTTGTGATCATCGGCAATGTTGTGAAAAACGACATTGAGGCGCGTCTTGAGGCGCATGGCAATTTCGCAACGAGGCTTACGCTTCGGAAGGGAAGATTGAGGCGTGCGCCTCGGCGTGCGCCTCGGTCGTTATTTTGTCGCCTCGAGGCTTAAAATAATATTCTGTGATTTTTTTCCAAATCTTTCCAAATCTTCGAGTTAATTTTTAATATATTATTAATATTTCATATTTTTTTTATTAACCTAATATTCAGGAATCTGAATATTGTTACCTATTTTAATGCTAATAATTAATACGTATGAGGTATGATATCAATTTAAAAACAAAACCCTACTATATAATATATGATATCAATATCGTCCTCTGCTATTGCCTCTCCTCATTCCTCTGCATTCTGAAACCTCATTCCTCTGCGCACGGCTGCTTTGGTGCTTCCTCAATCTGTAAGTTTTCTTCAATTCGTTGGTTTTCTTCTTTCATTGGTACATCATATATTTTATGATTTAATCTGTGCATAAAATTGTAAACTAATAATAATAGTATAATACTGATCAGTGATCATAATTTCTTTCTTTGAATCTGTTATATAGACACAAAGTATGGTCAGAAGCAGAACAGATAGAACGAGCTGCGAACCCGCTTCAGGTGGTGAAGCTGAAACCGAAACAGTTCGCAGTCGCACGAAGAATAGAACGGATCCTGCTTAGGAACATGGGACGCAAGTTGACAACGGAAAGAAAGGTTATAAATACCTTACATGCAACTACTGCAGTAAAGTCATCACGGGAGGTGTAACGAGATTAAAAGCTCACTTAGCCGGGAATAATAAGAACGTCGCACCTTGTACAAAAGTGCCCGATGACGTGAAGGACAAATTTGTGGAATACTTGAGGCAGAAATCTGATGCAAAACACAGCTCTCAACGGAATTTCAACGAGATGGTTGGACTGGGCTCTTATTATAAAGAAGATGATCGTTTTGATAGAAGGGGTGTTAGAGGACCTATGGATCAGTATATGGTGGAGAAGAGTAATATCGGTGAGGGTTCGAGAATGAAGTTGACCAAAGAAGAAAGCGGAAAGAAGCTGGCGACATCAAAAGAGTTGCGAGAGAGAGTATGCTTGGACATCGGGAGATTCTTCTATGAAAACGCGATATCGTTTAATGTTGCAAGGAGTCCTTCGTTCAAGAATATGTGTCTCGCCATCGGTTCGTATGGTAGAAATTTGAAACCTCCGTCTATTTACGATCTTAGGACTTGGATTTTGGACAAGGAGTACGAGACCACAGAGCGGTTTGTTGAGGAATTAAAAAAGACTTTGGCTGCCACTTGAGTTACAATTATGTCTGATGGTTGGTCGGATATTCGCAGTAGGAGCATAATCAACATCTTGGTCAATAATCCCAATGGCACGGTTTTCTTGAAGAGTATTGATGCCTCTGCAATCACAAAAGATGCTAATATGTTGTTCAAGATGTTGGATGAAGTTGTCGAAGAGGTTGGAGAAGAACACGTGGTTCAAGTTGTCACCGATAACGCTGCAGCCTACGAAGCAGCGGGTAAACTTTTAATGGAGAAAAGGAAACATCTATACTGGACTCCATGTGCTGCACATTGCCTCGATTTGATGCTCGAGAAAATTGGAGAGCTCCCACAACATAAGAGGGTGTTAAAAAAGACAAGAAACTTGTGCATATTTCTCTATGGCCACCAATGGGTATTAGCACTTATGAGAAAGTTCACAAAAGGAGATATTATTCGACCTGCAATGACTAGATTTCTACTCATTATGAAGTGAAGCTGGGATTGATGAATTGTATGAACCGCTTAATACGAGACGAGGATGATAGAGTACTGGCCAATGTTCAAGTAAACAAATTCCGCAACAAAGTCGGGATGTTTGGATACGTGATTGCCAAAAAGTCATATTCATTGTTAGCTCCAGGTAATTATTTTTTTAATCGAGTAAACTATGTTTCTTCTTAATATAAGTTTGATAAAAAAATGCTAATTTACTTTAATGTTATTTATGAATTATCAGCGGCTTGGTGGGAGGAGTATGGGGATGAAACTAAAGAATTACAGAAGTTTGCCACGAGAGTATTGAGTCTTACTTGCTCAGCTTCAGGGTGTGAGCGGAACTGGAGCACGTTCAATCAAATCCATACGAAGAAAAGAAACCGGTTGACTACTAAGCCGATGAATGCTTTGGTGTACATCATGTTTAATAAGAGATTGAAAGATCGACACTTGAGGATACAAAGCCATACAAACGAGGATGATAGTGATCCTTTTTTAATGGATATTGAAGACTTACCATCAGATGATGAATGGCTGGTTGAACAAGAACCAAATTCCGCAGTTCAGCCCGAAGTAGTTCAGCGAGAAGTAGTTCAGCCCGCAGCTCAAGGAACGACATGCAAAGAAGTTGAACTTGCAGAACCTAGCTCTAAGCATCGTTCTAAAGCCGGTTCGTAATCATCATTCATATCTAATCTTTTTTATTTATTTAGTTTGGAATTAACTTAGTACAAATTAATTTATAAGTTTTAGGGAGGAACAAAAGAAGAAAGATAATAGATATGACTCTAGAGGATGAGGAACCCAATTGGTCTGGGAACTACGAGGAGTCGGAGGAGAGTAGCGGAGATGATTCGTTGTCGAACTATTGATATATTATATTATATTTTATTATTTTTAAGTTTTTAAGTTTCTGATTTTTTAAATCTTTTGAGTGTTTGAGTCTTAAAGTTTTTAAGGGTTTGAGTCTTTAATTTTTTTTAATTTTTAAGTTTAAGTGTTTGGATTAGGCTTTATTTAAAAAAATTATTTTATCTATCTTATTTATATTATTTTTAAATAATTATATAATATTTATTAAGCCTTACGCCTCGAACGCCTCGAGGCTATACGCCTTGAGGCAAGGCGAAAAAACGCCTCGAGGCTTAAAGACGTTATTCACAACATTATCGGATTCAAGGCCAAGACGAACCCACATCTTCGACTAGCTAGCCGGTCGGTCAAAGTTTCCACGGATTGAGGTAGGGGCTATTACCTTTTCTCGCAATTTAAAATGAACGTAGAAACCAACGTTTTAGCGAAGATTGAACCGGATAGGTTAAAAATTGGAATTAATGAAATGAAATGTTATTTTCAATCAAAAGATAAATTTAATGTTATGATTGTCGTCGCTTGATAGCGAGGCAGAGAACCAGGTATGGTTTGATATTCGTTATTATATTTATGTTTATGGTTACGTCGGAATGACGTATATTGATGTTGGTACCCGCTTCGGGCGGATGATGATTATTATGATATGGTACCCGCTTCGGGTGGATGATGCGTATGTTGTTATGGTACCCGCTTCTGGCGGATGAGCAGCTGACGAGCAGCTGGCTACTGCGCAGTAGGCCGGATATGGATACGGATATGGATATGAGTGGTGATCCAAAAGTCAACATTTCGACCCATGGCAAACTGGCCGTCTTTGGTGGTGATTAGGATCCCGAGTCGAGGGCGAGTTACGGTTAGGGACTTCTAGTCCACCTGTGCTCGTGCCTTGATGACTCGATGGGATATAGTGGAGAAAAGGCGCGAGCTGACTCGGCATGGACCACCGAAATGATTTGACTTTTGTGGGGTATATTTATTTATTATTGAGAATGATGAAATGATGAAAATGATGATTAAATGGTTTATGTTGGCATTTAATTTATTTTATTGAAATTTGACTATTAATGGCTCGGTAAAGAGAATTGGTAATAGATTCCCTACTGAGCGTGTGGTGCTCACCCCTTTCCATATACATCTTTTCTTTCCAGCTTCAGGTGGTGTTCAGTATCAGAATCCGGTCGAGGAGTAGTTTGATTCAGGAGGTCTACGTGTTGTTTTTGCTTACCAAAAAAAAAAAAATTAGCCTTCGTCGTGGTGAATTTCGTAATTTGAGTTGATCTTTTATTTCGGATATGTAATGGATTAAATTAAGGATATTTGTGATGGTGGTACTTTGTATTTGTCGTTTTTATGGTGTTGTATAAACTGTGGTCGTTTGTGTTTGTTTTGTCGTTTTAAGTCTCATGGGCATAAACTACATGTTTGATGACGTGAATGTTGAAAAGTCAAAGTTTATCGTTTATAAAGTGATGCCTCATTGACCGGTCAGAGTTTGAAAAGTCTTTGTTTTTGTCTTATTCTACTAACCCCCATTTAGGGGCGTTACAGTTTGGTATCAGAGCCTAGGTTACGGCACCTAGGTTACAATACCATAAAGTTATTTATTTTCTTAAGTGTTTTGGGTCGTGTTTTATTTTGTATCACCATCCATAATCCTGATATTTTAATCTTTTTACAGTTGATCAACATGGTCCGGAATTCCTGAAATACCCTATATATGCGTTACCCGTTAGATCTTGAATAATTTGCATTGTATTTTAAGTTCCACAATAAGTGACACAATCTCTTAGTTCTGCAGCTGAAATAATGAAACCTTTTAAGGAGATCATGTTGCAATATCCTCTATAGTTTTATGGATTTCCTTATCCGGCTATAATTGAAAAGTGGTTGGCGTTAATTAAGAAAAATTGAAGTGCTTGATAATTCTGATGTCGTAGTTAACCCTGAAGCTAGAATGGTAAAATTTTGGGTAAGGATTTCATGCGTAATGGATTTGTGAGACCTTTGCGCCAAAGCGTTTCTCTAATTTCTCTGAACTGATTGTTTCAGCCAAAAAACCTCGAGACATGTATTATTCCTTCAGCGTTGTTCGTTCATATAGGGTGATTGACATAAGTTTTGATGATATGCAAGTCAAGTAAGCCTGTCATTGAGGAGAGTAAATTCTCAATTGACGTAAATCATTCTTCGTATGATCGAGTTTGATGTAACATTCGAAATGAATTTATTGGCGAAGTACCGTGCTATAGTAGACTTCTACAAAATACATGGAACTCTTAGAAAGAAAAAAAAATGAGCATGTTAATATGGCCTCGTAAATTTACTTGAAGTCTTTCCTTGGAGGAAAGATGAATTTTAAAGGGGTCAGGAGTTATTTGTGCTATCGAAGGTGTGGGGCAAAGTGCAATCAACCCGCACATCCCCATAGTACAAGATTTTGAAGATGTGTTTCCATCGGAGCTTCTGGATTTCCACCAGAACGTGGATTGAGTTTGGCATTGACCTAGTTCCTGGGAGTTCTCCGATTTCTATCGCGCATTACCGTATGGCTCTAGCAAAATTGGCAGAATTGAGGAAGCAATTAGACGACTTGTTGAGTAAAATGTTTATCTGACAGAGTACATCACCGTGGGGAGCGCTGGTGTTATTCGCCAAGAAAAAAAAAAGCGATAGTAGTTTACGTCCTTGTGTGGACTACAGACAGCTCAACAAGATAACGAAAAAAAAATAACCTTTGCCACGAATTGATGACCTATTCGATCAATTTGGAGGATGCAAGTTCTTCTCAAGGATAGACTTGCGGTCAGGTTACCACCAGTTGAGGATTCGAAATGCAGACATTACGAAGACAGCGTTCCGTACACGATATGGTCACTTTGAGTTCACGGTTATGCTTTTTGGTTTAACGAACGCTCCAGTGGCGCTTATGGACTTGATGAAAAAAAAAATCGACCATACTTGGATCGATTCGTTGTGTCTTCATTGACGACATACTTATCTATTCAAGAATCCTAGAAGAACACAAAGAACATTTGCGAATAATTTTGTAAATTTTGCGGAACCATCGTCTCTATGCAAAGAAAGAGAAATGTGAATTCTGGATGAAAGAAGTGAAATTCTTAGGCCACGTGATCTCGCAAGAAGGTATTGTCGTAGACCTGTCAAAGATCGGCCCTATTTTAAACTTGAGGCAACCAAGAAATGTGATAGAAGTCCGAAACTTCTTAGGGCTTGCGGGTTATTACAGAAGGTTCGTGGAGAATTTTTCAAAGATTGTCGCACCGTTAAACAAGCTCACTAGAAAAGATGTTCAATTCAGTTGGGATGATAGATGTGAAGAGTCTTATTCAGAATTGAAATGACGATTGACGAGTGCTCCTTTCCTTATTGTCCCTAACGTAGATGAAGTATTTACAGTGTATACAGATGCGTCTCGAAGTGGACTAGGCTGTGTACTCGTGCAACAAGGGATAGTAGTGGCATATGGTTCTAGGCAGTTAAAGCCGCACAGACTAAATTATCCTACCCATGACCTGGGAGCTAGCAGCAATGATATTTGCACTTAAAATTTGCGTTGTCATCTTTACGGCTCAAGATTCGAGATATTCATTGATCATCAAAGTCTCAAGTATTTGTTCACGCAAAGAGATTTGAATCTACGACAACGAAGATAGGTGGAGTATATGGAAGATTATGATTTTAGTCTACAGTATCGCCCAAGAAAAACAAAGGTGGTGGCCGATGCATTGAGTCGGAAGAACCATTGTATGGTTGCTTCTCTGACCTTGGAACCTTGGACAAGATCGGCTACCATTAGTGATTACAATTGAGAATTCCATAGCGAGGGATTCAAAGCATGTGCGTACAACGTCATAGCCGTTCCATCTATAGTACTTTAAGTCAGACAAAGTCAATAGAGTGATGAGACATTACAAGAGATATGGAATCAGTTACAAGCTAGAGAACAACTTGAAGGATGCAGTGTGAGTGTCGATGGATTTTTATTGTATAAAGGGAGGCTTGCAGTAGCCGATGATGCTACATTACGAAGTGCGATACTACAAGAAGCTCATCGTTCCAAGTTTGCTATTCACCCAAGAAGTACGAAAATGTACCAAGATCTGAAGAGGATATATTATTGGTACGGAATGAAATCCGATGTGGCGACGTTCGTGAAGAGATGTCCAGTTTGCCGAATGGTCAAAGCAGAGCATCAAAAACCCGGCGGGGAGCTCAGGCCACTGAAAATACCCGAGTAGAAATGGGACTGCATCACTATGGACTTCGTTTCGGGGCTTCCTCGAACTCGAGGTGGACATGATGCAATGTAGGTGATCATTGATAGATTGACAAAATCAGCTCTCTTTATAGCCATTCGGACATATTACAAGGTTTCGAAACTTTGTAAACTATATGTGGAAAAGATAGTGAAACTTCATGGAGTTCTCGTTTTTGTAGATTTCGACTGAGACTCTCGTTTCACCTCAAGGTTTTGGAGATGATTACAAAAAAAATAAAATAGAAATGAGAACTGATTTTAGTTTGAGCACAACTTTTCACCCGCAGACTGACGGTCAATCAGACCGAGTAATTCATATTTTAGAAGACATACTTCGGGCGTGTGTCTTAGATTTTGGGGGAAAGTGAAAGAAGCAACTACCCTTCATGGAATTTGCTTACAATAATAGCTTTCAGGCTAGTATTAGTATGGAACTGTATGAGGCCTTGTATAGTCAACCTTGTCGTTCGCCTCTTTGTTAGGCCGAGTATGAGGGATCACGTTACTCTCGGTCCTTCCTACCTCAGAGAGACAACTAAAGCGATTGAGCTTATTCGGGAAAGACTCAAGACTTGTCAAAATCGCCAGAAGAGTTATACGAATCGAAGACGAAGGCCATTAGATTCAGGGTTGGCGACTACGTGTTTCTTAAGGTTACACCCATGCGTAGTATTTCTCGCTTCGGAATAAAAGGAAAGTTGGCTACGCGATACACCGGTCGTTCGAGATAGTTGAAAGAGTCGGACCATTCGCCTACAGGCTTGATTTACCTCCGCAATTATCCAATGTTCACAATGTGTTTCATGTGTCGATGTTGAGAAAATATGAACCCGGTACTCAACAAATCATTGAGTAGACAGAGATACCCATTCAAAAAAAAATGTGACGTATGAGGAATACCCGATTCAGATTGTCAACCGTGAAGTTAAAGTCCTTCGTCGATGAGAGATCCCTCTAGTCAAAGTGGTGTGGAATCATCACGACATAAGAGAGGCAACATGAGAGTTAGAGTCGGAGATGATGGAGAAGTAACCGTCTTTGTTCGGGGTGGTTCCGTTTAAATTTCGAGGACGAAATTTTTAAAGGGGTGGAGTATTGTAAAGCCCAAATATAATAATATATATATATATATATATATATATATAATAAAAAATTTGTCAGATAAGGATTCGAATAAGCCATCCCCAAACCCATTTTTTTTTCTTCTTTCCTTATCTCTCCTCCCGTAGCTCTCTCTCTCCCTTCTCTCTTTATTTATTTTCTCATCAAACATTTAAAGCCTTCTATCTTATTACCCAGAACTCTGATCGACGTAATCTTGGTACCGTTGGAAAGCTCTCGAAGAGACAAAGCCATTGATAGCATATGTTGGCCGGAAGTTGTGTCATTTGGCTGGAATAATCGCCGGAAAGTTCGGTCTTAAAACCTTAGATCTATTTCATTCCGGTTATATTTTGAGAAAACTAACACTGGAACCTGGTTCACGAAGGTTAGTAGAGTTTGTTGGAGATGCCACCTCGCCGTTTCCATCGCCGGTTGCCGCCGTCGGCCGCCGCGTCATTTTCCGATCCCAGAATTTATTGAGGGTTTTGAAGCCCTTGTCAAGGAGATCGAAAGCCCTCAATCGGAATTGTCATCGGTCTCCCGGTAAGCTCAGATTTCTTTACCCTAGTTTCAGATTTTTGGGGCTCAAATTGAGTGTGTTCTGGTTTGATTGATGAAATTGACCTCGCCATTGTGTTAAGAATAGTCTAATTAGGCCAGGAGAGGTATTACATCGTCGAATTGATGCTCATTTTATTGCCTCGTTTTGCGTGCCCGACAAAGTTTCGGCCCGAGTTTAATCGTAGCGTATTAGGATTCCAATTGACAATTTAAACTCCATTCTTAGTGATATTTTGGCTTATGAATGATATCGGTATTACCTTAAAGTATATTGTCCTTCTGTGTAGTCTTAGAGACCGTGCGAATCGTATTACCCGTTTCGGACACGGTATCGGAATCTCAAGTTTGTGATCATCGGATTCAAGGCCAAGACGAACCCACATCTTCGACTAGCTAGCCGGTCGGTCAAAGTTTCCATGGATTGAGGTAGGGGCTATTACCTTTTCTCGCAATTTAAAATGAACGTAGAAACCAACGTTTTAACGAAGATTGAACCGGATAGGTTAAAAATTGGAATTAATGAAATGAAATGTTATTTTTAATCAAAAGATAAAATTAATGTTATGATTGTCGTCGCTTGATAGCGAGGCAGAGAACCAGGTAGGTTTGATATTCGTTATTATATTTATGTTTATGGTTACGTCGGGATGACGTATATTGATGTTGGTACCCGCTTCGGGCGGATGATGATTATTATGATATGGTACCCGCTTCGAGCGGATGATGTGTATGTTGTTATGGTACCCGCTTCGGGCGGATGAGCTGCTGACGAGCAGCTGGCTACTGCGCAGTAGGCCGGATATGGATACGGATATAGATATGAGTGGTGATCCAAAAGTCAACATTTTGGACCCATGGCGAACTGGCCGTCTTTGGTGGTGATTAGGATCCCGAGTCGAGGGCGAGTTACGGTTAGGGACTTCTAGTCCACCTGTGCTCGTGCCTTGATGACTCGATGGGATATAGTGGAGAAAATACGCGAGCTGACTCGGCATGGACAACCGAAATGATTTGACTTTTGTGGGGTATATTTATTTATTATTGAGAATGATGAAATGATGAAAATGATGATTAAATGGTTTATGTTGGCATTTAATTTATTTTATTGAAATTTGACTATTAATGGCTCGGTAAAGAGAATTGGTAATAGATTCCCTACTGAGCGTGCGGTGCTCACCCCTTTCCATATACATCTTTTCTTTCCAGCTTCAGGTGGTGTTCAGTATCAGAATCCGGTCGAGGAGTAGTTTGATTCAGGAGGTCTACGTGTTGTTTTTGCTTACCAAAAAATAAAATAAAAAAATTAGCGTTCGTCGTGGTGAATTTCGTAATTTGAGTTGATCTTTTATTTCGGATATGTAATGGATTAAATTAAGGATATTTGTGATGGTGGTACTTTGTATTTGTCGTTTTTATGGTGTTGTATAAACTGTGGTCGTTTGTGTTTGTTTTGTCGTTTTAAGTCTCATGGGCAGAAACTACGTGTTTGATGATGTGGATGTTGAAAAGTCAAAGTTTATTGTTTATAAAGTGATGCCTCATTGACCGGTCAGAGTTTGAAAAGTCTTTGTTTTTGTCTTATTCTACTAACCCTATTTAGGGGCGTTACATACTGGTCACGGATCAACCTATGCATCCCACTCTTCTATGCTGCCTCAGTCCTCCTGACCTTGCCTTTTAAAAGTCCCAAGATCCTTAAACACAAGAGGTTGGACTCTATTGAGATAACACAATCTTATATGTTATTATTGAAAAAAAAATATCTTATTCCATATTATTGTTTAAAAGAGAGAATCAAAAGTAAGGTCAATTGACCATCCATTCTAGGGTGACCGTTAGGACCCCTTTTATTGATTTCGAAAACATGTTGAGCTCTATCACTACCAACTTTTAATATATAGATTTTGTTATCAAGCTAATTAAAAATTACTCGGTAATTAATGTTGCCTAATTATTTTCTTGTATTAATAGGCCATTAAATGAAAAACTTACAGAGCTAAAATTTTAATTTTGAATAATTAAAAATAAAATCTTAGAAGTTTAGCAATACTAGATAATTTGATTATCTTGAAATTTAACATAAAGATGTTAAAAATGATAGCAAAAGATAGAAATAAAAGGTCTCTATTGTTGTAGATGCTCCGAGCTATACAACATCTACCATCAACTTGTCATCCCTTGACGGACGCCCGTATCACTCAATTGGTACTTGTGTCGTTATTCAATTAAGAACAATGTGGACGGAGTTGTATGGATGTCTTTGTTGGTACTCTTAGCCAAACATTATATTTAGCCGACGAAAATAAGCAATTTGAATATGCCGTTACACTTGATTCAATTTTGGTATTTGTGTCGCTATTCATCCAATTAAAAAAGAATAAGTATTTATGCCTCTTGTAGTATAATTATTTTGCTGATTTAATTGTTTTGATTTACGTACTTAAATATTTTGAGTGATAAATAATAATGAAAAGGATTTTAAATTGCAATGCCCTTCCTTTGATTTCTTTAATAAATTGCAATATAACTTACAAATTATAATTAATAATGTGGATGCAATTCTTTAAAGAAGACAAAATGATAATATTAAAAAATTAGATACTTCTTCCGTTGCTAATATATATAAAAATGATTAAAATTGCGTCTAGAAAAGTATGTGTCAAAATTGGCTCCAATATTCCCGCTCTCCTCTCTCTCTAGGGCTTCGGAAGCAAACTTGGTCAATATTCTCGGTTCTCATGGCTTTCGATGCTCTCGAAGCAGGTAAACCTTAAATCTATTTCTGGTTGCGTTAATTTGGAAACCCAAAGCGAAAGCTCGGTATATCGATGTTTATAGATGTTTGTTTTCGTGTCTGTGAGACCAGAAGTCCAACTGTTCCTGAAAGCTGCTCGCTCAGGGAATCTCGATCTCTTAAAGGGTATGTATGTACAATGCTAATTCATTCCCCTCTTTTTCAATCATCGCTGCTCTCGAAACATGAGTAATCTGTTCCGATTAGATTTGGCTGGGGAACTTGATGATGACGACGTTAGAGATGCAAACAAACAAGGCGCTCTTCATTATGCGGCCATTTATGGGAAGAACGAGGTTTGTAACTTCTTATTGGAGGAGCTCAAAATGGATGTCAATGCGAGAGACAAAGATGGCGAGACTCCTCTCATTCATGCTGCGATGAGAGGGCATACGGACACTGCGAAGCTCTTACTTGACCATGCCGCTGATCCTTCTATTTCCTGTAATTTAAGGGCAACAGCGCTTCACCATTCAGCGGCCATCGGTTAGCTCTTTCAACTTTGCATGAAGGTTATGCGGATATAAAAATATAAAGGGTTGCTTTATGATTCATAATAACTATTATATAGACCTTTGTAACGTTATAATGTGCAGCTATCCAAGGATAAGAACACAGTTGACAAAAAATGAGACTGTAACAAAATCCTTTCGAGAGCAAAGTTCAATGGCTCTAAAATCTCAGCCCTAGACAATCATAATATTGAACTAACTACTACAAATACAGCTGCAGTACCATATCAGTTAATTTCATCTTTTTTTTTTTTTTTAAAGATATAATAACGAGAGTCAATAATAATTATGCGCTTTATTAAGCGATTTCTTTGTTCACTATTTAATTTAAAATTATTATCATATATATATAATAATAATAGTTCGGAACAAGGTTTAAAATGTCGCTTGCCGATGTCGTTTCGCATTTTCCGTTTTACGGATATATCGCTTGCCGATGGGTATGTCGATGGGCAAATCGTAAAAAAAGGGCATGCCGCATATACCGCATTTTTCGCATGGGCATACCGCATGCCGATGAGGTTTTCGACGGATATTTGGTAAAAATATTTGAGTATTTAAGCAAGATATTTATATAGGTTCAAAATTACATATTTAATAAATACAAGACATAATTGTATACAACAAACATATTTGTAACTTAAATATGTAGGTGAAATGTATAATATTAAGTCACTTTATTAGTTGAAGTGTATAATATTAAGTCAAATTATTATGTGAAGGGAATATGTATGTTAATTAAGTGTGTAATATTAAGTGAATATACATGTTAACAAATTTAATATTAGTTGAAGTGTATAATATTAAATGAATATGTATATTAAGTGTATATGTATGTTAGGTGAAGTTAATATGTATGTTAAGTGTATAATATTATTTGAAGTTTATAATATTAAGTTAAATTATTAGGTGAAGTGTATAATTATTTTTGCCGAAAGTTTAATTGGTAGTTTTGTCGAAATCTACCAAAAATATGATTTTGTGCGAAATTTCAACCATTTTTCGCAATTTTTACTCAAAAAAACGAAACACGATATTCCACCCACGTGCCCATCCGAATTTCGCGAAAAATGGTAAAAATCCAGCGAAACGAAAGAGTTTTTCTTTCGCATATCCTTGAAAAACGAAAATCTCTCGATATGTCTATGGAAAATCGGGAAATTTAACACCTTGGTTCGGAAATATTTAATTTAAAATATTAAGCGATTTCTAAAAACTTGTGATCTGTTTCCAGGAGATATTGCGTTGTTGAGGCATTTTATTTCTAAAGGCGCTGATGTTAATTCAAAGAGTGATTCTGGCTCTCCTTTAGCTTGGGCTGCCCGTCACTCTCAACCACAAGCTGTCAAAATATTGTTAGAACTCAATGCTAATGTAAGCCTTCTCTAAAAAAAATAAAAAATAAATAAATAAATAAACGTAAGCCTCCAACATTGTTATACCTTTTATGTAGATAGGTGTTATCAGCAATACATTTGTAGTGATGAGCTTATAATCGGTTACTTGAGTACTAGTCTTAATGGTGGAGAATTCACCATTAACTCATCTGTTTAGTCTTGTATAAATATTAGGCTACTACCCTTTGAGACATAAATTATCCAATCTTCAAAATCACATTCGGCTCTTGGTTTATATCCTATTTCCTCTTCTGATTTCATATTAGCGTTCATCTTTGCAGCCAAATGCTGAAGCCGATGATTGCATCACTCCTCTGTTGTCATCTATAGAAGCCAACTCACTGGTTTCCCTAAAGTCATTAATTCAGGTTCTTTTTCGTCGAGGATATTTTTACGGTCGAGCAAATAATATAAGCACGTATTCGTTTGCCAATTTTCATTGGAGTTTTTGGCATAACTAGTTAGTATGTGCAGTAACAGCTCTCAAATTAGAAAATAATATAGGCATGTGTTTTATATCAGGGAACTTGAAATCTTGAATTAATAGTTCAAATTGTAGAATTTATTACAATCATCTATTGTATAGGCTGGTGCTGAAGTGAATGTTAGTGTTGGTGGAGCAACTCCATTGCACATTGCTGCTAATAATGGGATCTTGGAAATCATCAACTGTTTGTTAGAAGCCGGTGCCGAGGCGAATGCTACCGATGAGGTTATATTAATTTTACATTTTTTCTTGTTTAGCTCAAAAAATGATATATTGAGCTATTATTTCTCTTAGCTATTCCAAATTCCGATTTACTTATTTATTTTTGTACGCGCACTCTTTCTTTATCCCATTACAGGATGGCAGGGAGCCAATACTGGTTGCTGCTGGAAGAGGCAATCGTGAAGCTGTTGAGATGTTGTTTCCCTTTACATCGGAGATAGAGAGTGTACCAAATTGGACTGTTGAAGGGATTCTTGATTACTTGAAATCCAAAATGAGGAAGCAGAAGGTATTATGGTCATAAATTTTACCAGTTTGTTTCTAGAACTCTTTTTGCCCCTCTAACTTTTTCAATTTGATCAAAATACCCCTGTTTGTAAAATATCTAACTGTTCCTGTTAATTGAGGTAAGAGAGAGAGAAATTATTGCTATTTCTTCTTTAAAAACTAATTTCTTTCTTGCAAATAGAGAAAAGAACAAATGAAGTTGGGGAGTTTAGCGGTTAACTTTTATCTCAAGAAAGTATGTTAATTGTGGCTTTTATTTTGTTTCAGGAAAGAATGAAGAGCCTCAAGGAAGCAAATACAACAGAGCCACCAAAGCAAGATCTTCCCCAGGTGCCGGTTTAATCCTAATATAGCTTTTAATGTAGAAAAAGCCATATGCAACTATGGAACGGTGAATCTGTTTTAGAATTTGAGGCTTCAATTAGCATAAGAATATGTTGCTGTTTCTGGAAGCATAAGAATATATCAACATGTGTTTCTCACAATGTTCTTGAACACCTCTCATGGTATAAGAGTTAACAAGAAAAAATTATCATCGTAATCATATAAATTTACATACATATGCATATATTTATATCTATTTCATTATGTTAAAATATACGTAATATATTAAATATATTAGACTTTGAATTATTTATTATTAAATATATCTAAAGAGTAATAATCCGGAATAGCAATTTAACGTGAGAGCTTGTTATTAAATTAATAAAAATATATGATCATCATTATAACATACATATATATATACATAAGTATATCAAATTTTTGTGTCTTTGTTTCTTTGATTTTATATAATCTATGAATTTTTAATTTATGATTTACCAAGATACATAAATATAAATATTATGATCTTGATATAGGTAGATGGGTATACCGCAAAAACCCGATGGATATACCGATAAGTTTTTCGTAAAATAATAATATTTAAAAATATTTGATAGACATATATTTTTTTATAAATAAATTTAAATAAAAAGTTATAAAATTTTTAGGGTTTTATGCGGCTTTAGGAGTTATTATACGGCTTTTTGCAATTTTTATGTAGTTTAAATATTCAAAGAGATACCCGACTAATTATAAAATCAGTAATTAAGTAAAAAGATTTTATATATGTTAAGTAATTAAAAATGACAATTTTACCTTTATTTTTTTTGACAAAGAAATAAACATCGAACGGAAAGGATCAGATTGATACAATTTTCTTGAGAGACTAATTTATTTCTTGTGAAAAGAGAAAAGAAAAATTAAAAAAATGAAGTTGGGAGTTTAGCGATTAACTTTTATCTCAAGAAAGTATGTTTATTGTGGTTCTTATTTTGTTTCAGGAAGGAATGAAGATCCTCAAAGAAGCTAATATGATGGAGGAGCCACAAAAGCAAGATCTTCCTGAGGTGCCGGTTGAATCCTAATTTAATAATCATTATAGCTTTTGATGTATTAAAAGCCATATGCAACGATGCGGGCTGTGAATCTGTTTAGAATTTGAGGCTTAAGTTAGCATAAGAATATGGTGCTGTTTCTGGAAGAATTTGAGTATGACTATTCTATTGGCAATCTTTAAATCATCGCGCTTACTGAAGATCCTTGGACTTTTCAGGTGACACCCAAAGCCAAGAAAAGATCTGCAGAAGCGAAATTAAGAGGAGACGAAGCTTTTTCAAAAAACAATTTCCGTACCGCCGTGGATGCTTACACGCAGGTACTATTTCGGGACTACATACTTACTCAATAATAATGCTTAAATACAAGTAAGTACTTGACTTAGAACTATGGGGCTAATGTTAGACTAAATACGGCTACATTGCATAAGAATTTAATCAAGCATAAAGATAACAATAATGGATTAAGTACTAAAGCAAATAAACTCTAGAAATTTAAGCTATATTTTAGCATATAAAAAACGTCATGCATTTGCAGGCTATCGATCTGGACCCTACAGATGGGCTTTTATTTTCGAACCGGAGCCTTTCTTGGCTAAAACTCGGTCAAGCTGAGCTGGCTTTGACCGACGCTAAGATGTGCAAAGCTCTGAGACCCAACTGGCCAAAGGCTTGCTATCGGGAAGGTGCAGCCTTACGGCTGATGCAGGCATGTAACGTGACCTTTTTCTTTTCTAATTTTTTTTGGTCATTTGTGATTGTCCAAAAGTAAATATATAGGAAGATACTGTAGTGCTGTAAATGAGTAATTTTCATTATTTAGTGGGATTAGTTCAAATGTTATTTCCCAAGATTAGTTAACCATAGGTTATATTTAACAGTATTGTTATTAAATCATATTCAGAATTAGTATTGCAGAAACTACCGCACTTATTCATTTTTGCAGTAGATCTTCGTTAAATTGATAACTTCGATTAAATTATATTTTTGTCTAGTGTGCTAAATTAATACTCGATAAAATAATTACGTCGCTAATATAATAATCTACTTATTTCCTTAATTATTAATTTATAGTTATACTGTATGTATTTTGTTTTGTGAGATTATTTTAGAATTTTGAAGAAGCTGCAAGAGCCTTTCACGAGGGCGTGACCCTTGCTCCTGAAAAGAAGGTGCTCGCTGATGCTTTCAGGTTCTTCTCTTTGCATTCTAAGATTAATTACAATTATTAATTACAGTTCTCGTTATGTTCTAGAATATGTGTATTAACTTTCTCAATTTTGACTTGTCCTCTGAATAGGGAAGCTGTCGAAGCCGGAAGGAAAGCCTATGGTACTGACAATGAGTATGAACATCATGGCCGGACGCAGTTAATGTCGCAAGCACTGGCAGTAGTGGCTAGGAGGGCACTTTGGGAATTTGGCACTTTGTGCAATTCTTGTTAGCATGTTTAATTCTTGTTATTTAAATCTCGTTTTCTCATGCATTGTAGTTCACTTCACACTATAAGGGCTGTTATTTGAATTAATGACTGATCTTTGCCTAAACTTAACTGGGACTAGGGTTACAAGAAAAAAATTATTTTCCCATCATCTTTGTCGTGTTGCGCGCGTGCATGTAGTTTGATGGCACAGTGGATGGCGGTGCGATGAGGGAGAATGGTAGAATTTCGGCCCCTCACCAAAGTGCTCGCCACCGTGGTCCGACATCGTACGCTCTTTGGAATTGCCGCTAGTTCAAAACCGCTCAAAAACACGACGTCGTTTTGAAACGTTATAAACGACACGATTTTTTTTTTAATAAAAATACCGGTCTTAATTTTTATTTCAAAATTATGTGATTTAATAAATATAAGATTTATTTGTTTTGGATAAAAATAATATTTTAAATTGAAAATTTTAATTTTGAATTTCCGAACTCAATAATTCATAATTTGTATTTTTTTAAATTAAATAAAAATAAAATATATTTATACAATGTTTATTTTTATAAAATAAAAGGCCTGTTGACTTTTTGAGTTGGAGAAGAGTTGACTTATCGTATGAAACGCCGTAGCGAAGATAAAAAAATAATGATATTGGAAGAAACAAAGACAAGAAGTTGTATCATTTTGTTTTTCTTATTTTTTAAATAGTTGTAACATTAGAAATGAACCATTAGAGAAGTTCAATTTATGCTTATGATTTGTTTACGCTTCTCGCATTTTACGTCACATGTCATATAGGATAAAATGCCAATATCATGTATAGCTATGTCATATTCATGCATTATTATAGTTTAATTTATAACCAACGTTATAAAGTTAAGCATAATGAACAAAATTTTATTTTTCTCAAAAACTAAGTGGAAGAGTTGTTAGTGTGAAACGACCCATGGTGCCCGATATAGATTTTAATAACGGTGTGTGATGGACTAAGAGTCACCCTAGTGGCCCTCCCTTCAAATGAGAGTATTCCATAATCATTCTGTTTGTTAAATCATTAACGAACTAAGCCCCAAAGAAAAATGATGAGACGAAGCCTCCTTTAAGAGGATCATTCTCAAAGCGACTTGGATAAGACCCATATGTGTTTGGAATATGGCCTTGGTGGTGCCTTTCCCTAGGAGAACCGTTCTCAAAGAGGATAGGGGGAAGGTTAACATGTTTGGATACTCTTTAGACACTTCAGAAATAGAAAAGCAAAAGGATTAAGGGAAGTTTAACATTTTAGGCACTTTTTTAGTCCTGGTATAAACATATTAAAGTACATATGGACTTAAAATTCTAAAATTTATTATCATGGATAAGTCTCTATTTATGGATCTAAAGGAATTGATGATAAAAATTGCTCTACATGATATAAAACTATCCACAAATACATCATAAAATTTCACTTCAAAATTCTTGCAACGATTTCATTTCTAAATTTTTTAAAACCATGATAGAGAGAACTATAAGCCTATGGAAGGCCATCTCTTTTTCCACATTCAACTATTTTGTAGTGTTTCATTTGATCTTTCACTAATTTTGCAGTTTTTTTTTGTAGTACCTCTCTTCATGCTTCCAATCATCACCTAAAGCAAATTATTGCACATTAAGTAGCGAAAAATAGTTTTTCTTAGGTTGCTACTTTCTGTTTTGGCCGTAAATACTCCCGAGTTTGTCAAAGGAATTACACGCACATTGCATGACGCGTAAAAACTAACAGCCATGGCGATTAATTCTATAAAAAAAGATTCATTTATCTGTCAATTTCACTCCATGCATTTAAAAGAGCAATGCATTACTTTTGTAATTCGTGTGAGCTTCTATCAAAGGATAATGAATAGATATCACAATCTATTATGAAAGCTTTCTTAAATTGTTGAGTTAAAATCCATAAGAATTTCAAGTTTTGAGCACAAACAAATTATAAAACTGTATCAGTAACAAAATGAATTCCCTTTAATTGAAGTCGGAAGTTTAATTGAAAGGAATAACCTTGTGGTCACAAGCGGGATAAAGAGCGGGGTCTCGTGGCGGCGCAAAAGACGATTATTGCGGCAGTCTCGATGTCAATTATCTTTTCTCATAGTAAGAGAAGAAAAACACTAAGATGAAGAGCGAGTGTATTGTTCGTTCATTGTTATTCTCAGGGGCGTGAGGACGGTTGTTTATGTCACCTCTAAATTTTGAGGAAAAAAAAAAGATTTTTAGATTCATAATAAAGTGAAATATAGTATTATAGTTACAATTTGTTGTCCTCATTTATTTTTTAGAATGCTTTAATAATTTTTTGTTATTAATTTATAAAGTTTCCTTGTTTTAGTACATAGGAACACTTTATATATATATATATATATATATATATATATATATATATTTGATAAATGTAACAAAAAATGAAGTATTAAGTTTTTCATCACTTTATTTTTTTGCTATGTTGGTTGTACATATTGTATACTAATTCTCACATGAGACCTTAAATATTTATGCGTGCAATGCTTTATGATGAACACACAATTCTATCTCAAGTTTGTACGGTTATATTTTCATTTTTAATTTGATTTCACCTTTATCTGATTGTCAATTCAGATAATATTTGATTTTGGTTAGCGTCTATTATCTTTTTAGTTTTCTTGTATATTGTTCTCATGTGTTTCTTCACTCAGAATGTCTTACTAAACCATCGTTATTATTGCAATTGGTTGTGACCATCAACCAGGGGCGGACCCAGGATTACATGTCTGGGGTGGCGAACTCTAAACTGAATGAACTATTCTTAATAAAAAAAATTAGTCCGAAAAAAAAAACATTGTTTAAACTCATAAAATATTAATTTTTTAACAATTAAATATAACTTTTAATAATTATTTTTATATGTATTTATCAAATCAGGTCAAGTCAACTTTAAAAATTATGAATAATTTTTTTTTTTGACAATAAATACATTTTATTTTTAGTTATACATATACCTCGATAGTTACATGAAGAATATTTTGACTTTACAAGTATAACTGTAATATTATTACGGGGTGTATAAAATATTGATAAAAAATTAAAATTCCATTTATTTTCATTAGATAAAATCTGTGAAAATATTAATAAAAACCATCGACATATCTGAGAAAAATGAAGGTAAACAAGTAGATAAAATTAATAGAAGTAAAAAAGCTAAATTGGAGTAAAAGGTAAGTAGGTAATAGGTTCTGACGCTAATCATGTTGCCAATGTTATTGACTTTGCTCTTTGAGGGAGAGGGGGAGTAATAAACTGGTTTTATTTATTTATTTAAAATATTAATATAATACTCTCATTGAAAAGTGAGAAAGCGAATGACAGTGGGTAGTGGGGGTGACAATACTTTTGTAAACTAGGGGTGACAAGAGTACAATACTAAGGAGAAGAGGGATAAAGATTTAGGGTATTTTTTTCTTTTTATATCTAAAATATCAATATATATATAAAATTTTCAGAATTGTGGGGGTGACATCAGCCACCCCCAATTGCATGTGGGTCCGCCCCTGCCATCAACGCGATGGTCGTTAGTTATAAGCAGCACGACCATTCCCTCGACATAAACTCTCCGCTGTTGGAGGCAAAGATATGAAGGCAGAGCTGGACGAGAGGAAAAAAAAAAGACTAGGGAAGGTCTCTGAGGAGTTGGAGGTCAAGAGCACTCAATTCGCCGAGCAGAACCGCGAGGCATCTGACCTGAAGCATTGACTGAAGAGCGTATAGATCAAGGTCAACGAGCTCGACCTCAGGGAAAAGCTTAAGGTGGATTCCGAATGCGTCAAAGAGGCCCAGCATGAGAACGAGAAGGCCTTGGGAATGCTTTTCCAGAGTGATGCTTATAACGGTCGTGTCTAGGCCTGTCTCGACCAAAAGATTGATTCTCACATTTATATTATGACTCACATTTTTAAAATATTAACAAAGAGAGCCATAATATTTTTCACCACAACTATGAATATTACACTCTTAAAGTGTACATTTATCTAATTATCATTGAAACTTCAAACCAATAACATATTTTATGGCTGCTACAACTATATATAAACTAACTTATTACAATATAAACTAACTTATTATATACTGTATACATATATAATATATAAAATAAACTAACTTATATATAATCTAATATAAACGTATATAATGTATGTAAATCAACTTATATGTAACTAATGTAATTAAACTAAGATAAACTGAAACCTTTATGAGAAATTTGAGAGAAAATGAGAGTTTGAATCGAGCAAATGGAGAGAATATGAGAGAGTAGAGAGAGTTTGGTATGTGAAAAGGTTTGAATGAGTAGCATTTATTGATAAAATTGTTAAAAAAAGGGGAGAATTACGGCAAAAGTATCTAAACTTTGATCAACTATGGTGGGCATAAGTCCAAAGTGAAAAAACTAGTGGCAAAAGTCTGCAAAATTGACAAAACAACGGCGTCATATTTTTCCGTTCATCATCTCTGACAAACATTGGTCAACTGTCGTGTGGCACAAAGTTAACAGTTTTGAATTTTATAAAATTTTCAATTTTAAATGGGTTTTTATTTTTTATTTTTAAAAAAGTGATGTATTTTTTTGAATTTTTTTAAAATATTTTGATTTTTTTAAAATAATAAAAATAATAATTTTAGTTGTCCATTTTATCATGGGCATATTATTTTTTTGACAGCTTTTTATTTTCATAAATTTTCAATTTTTTTTAAAATTTTTCAATACATTTCATTTTTAATAAAGATACAATTTGTTTGAATTTATTTTTATATTTTAAAATAAAAAAAAACAGAAAGTGATATTTTTTTCTATTTTTTTTGGTTTTTTTTTTTAAATTTTTTTTTAATTAAAAATTTTTAAAAAAATTGTTGCTTGGCATATGTGGTGCTGCCACGCGACAATTAACTTTGTGCGACATGGCAGTTGACCAAAGTCCGTCAAAGATGATGGACAAAAATATGCGACGCCTGTGTTTTTTCTATTTTCTGTACTTTTGTCGTTATTTTGTGACCTTGGACCTATGTCGCCACAGTTGATCAAAGTTTGGATACTTTTTCTGCAATTATCACTTAAAAATTAATTTAAACTTTTTTTTTTCCTTCTATTTTTGGGGCGAAAATAGTCATCTTTAAATGTTGGGGTGTATTTATTGTACTCTGATTTTTTTTTTCATTTTTGAAGCAAAAATAACCGTTTTAATAAGTTAGGGTCAGGAATAATTACTTTTGTACTTTTGTCGTACTAAGAAGAGACATTGCGGATCAGTTCCAACGTCTCTATTCTGAATCTCGCTCATATGTTGGATCAATGATCCAACGGCTGAGATTTAAAATAATAATAATAATAATAATAATAATAATAATAATAATAATAATAATAATAATAATAATAATAATTAATGTTGCAGCTTGAGCTGGGCCCCTCACCCTAGCTCGGGCCGGGCTCGGGCAGGTTCGTACAGGCCGCGAGCTGCCCAAGATAAAAGCCTGTCCTCATACGGGCCGAGGCGAGCCAGCTCGAGTGGGCCCGCCGCATCTTCACGTTTAGTTGTCAATAAGAATCCTATAAGATATTTTATTGTTTTGCAATGATGAACTCATGGGAGATGTGTTCTTCCCAAACATCGAGTAGTTCTTTCTAAAGAACAAAGTCATAATACACTAAAAAGACCAAAACAAGATGTGTCGTATTCCATCCACATTAGGAATGAGAAGTCTGAGGACAATATGTACTAAGTCAGACATCTGGCACAGTGAGAGCGGTTAGCAAGTATCTCTCGAATCCCAGTTTGGATTACTAGACAAAAGTAAATAAGATTGTCAAGTATGTCAGATCACATAATAAGTGACTTAGTTAGAGAATGAAAAACTCTCGTCCGCCATAGCCACATTCCATGCAGAACCAGAAGAATGACATTCCAAGAGTTATGGGAGGGGTGAAATGAACAACACTGCTCTCGACACCTGATTGCTCACCGGTGTTTCACCGTGCTTCTACGTGTATCTACGTGTGCTACCTCGGGTTTTCATTCGGTGGTAGGGTTCAACTGCTATGGCAACCTGCTCAGGCATCAAGGAAAGCGTCCAAACTCATTCCCTGTGCGCCGAGGACTTCATGGGAGATGTGGAAGACCTGTCGGGAGTGGGAGACATCAGGAGTAACTCTGTTCTCCTCGGGAAGATTTTCTCGACCAAGAAATTCAGCCGCAAGACTGTCACCGTTGTCCTCGGCCGTGCGTGGGAGAAGCTCAAGGATTGGAACTGCACAGAATTAACTTTGGGAACCTTCAAATTCTCCTTCAAAAACCAGAGAAACAGAGACGAGGTCCTCGCTAGGCGACCTTGGACGATCAGAGGCACCCTCCTTTTGCTGGAAGTCTAGCTTGAGCACCGCCAGTTGGAGGAGGTCTGGTTCAACACCTGCCCCTTCTGGATTCGCCTTCCTGGTCTCCCTCCGGCGATGATCTCAGAACAAGCTTTATCCAAGATTGCTATGTTGTTCGGAGACACAGTGCACTGCAAAATCGGAAAGGATGCTCGCTTCGCCGCTTATGCACGCTTCAGAGCAGATATCAACGTGCACAAACCCCTTTATGCCGGTTTCTTCCTCGATAGGAAAGACCAGCCTTCCCTATGGATTCAAGCCAAATACGAGAATATTGGAAGCTTTTGTTACCGGTGTGGATCGCTTGGTCACTGGCCGCTGGATTGCACCTCCGAAGAAGAAACATGTATCTGTAAAGCAGGCTTCAAAGAAGTACCAATGTATGGCGAGTTGATTGGTGTGGGATCCAAACCGGATTCGTGCTTCTCCGGCGGAGGTCGGGCTCCGATCTCACGTGCGGCGAACCAGTCCGGCAAGGATCAAGATGTATCACCGGTAGTGCTTCACTCGGTCAACACCGACCAGGTTCCCGCACCTCGGGCCCCCAACAGTCCGGCGATGCGCTTCCCGGCCACCAGGTCAGTCGGAGTCAACGTCTCGAGGTTCGCGCATGCTGGCTTGTCTTAGAAGGAGGTGGAGCACCCTGCCAGAGGTTTTTTGGCGTCATGCAACGTATCGGCAGGTGCTCAGACGACAGTTTCCCTTTCGGGCCAAACGAAGAAGGGAACCAAGGAAAGGCTTCCTGCGTTTTTCCCCTCGTGTTCTACTTCTCAGACAAATCGAGAGGAGGGTTGCGATGAGGGTGACGTGGTGGAGACTTTTAGGGAAAAATCAGATGGGCCTGCTATCTTGGTGAGGCTCATATCCCTCTCTCCTCAGCCTGACCAGAGTTTGTACTGTCTGAGTGCACAAGTGGGCATAGGGAAGCACCCCACATGGCCTCTCTCTCAGCCTCTACCCCCCAATTGGCCCTCTTTATCTTATGGGCCTGTATCGCAGCTCCTCAGAGAGGTGGACCTCTATCTAGTCTTCTTTCGACTCTTCAGCCCTCACGTGCCCATTAAAAACTACGTGTCCACTTTCAAATATCGGGATGCATGGAATTTCTTCACAGAGAGCAATTATGCACTCTGTTCTGGAGGCAGAGTCATTGGTCTTTAAACAGGGCTCCCCTGTTTTGGTCCATCCTGAGCCAGTTGGTAGGAAACGACGGAGAAGGGAAGCGATCGGCCCTCGTGAGGAGGATTTCGCTAACGGCGTGGGTCCTAATGCTGCATGCAAGGTGGTCCATCCATTGGACAGGGGAAAGAGAAGTCTAGATGATAAGGGCCGACAAGGCGATGAGCATGGGGAAGTGGTTTCGGTGTTATAGGCGGCCCGTCTTCGACGGGCTGTCCGAGAGCAATGAAACTTTTATGTTGGAATGCCCGGGGATTATGCAATCCCTGGGCGATTGGCCGCTTGCGGGTTTTGATCCGTGAGCGGCGCCCGAATGTCCTCATCTTGGCAGAAACTAAGCTATGGGGAGCACGTGCGGAGAGCTTGAAATAGCATCTCGGTTTCTCGAATGGCCTCGGTGTTAATGCGGAGGGTCGAAGTGGGGGGATCCAACTATTATGTAATGACACCATGGGGGTCTCGGTTCAGAGTTTTAACCAAGGCCATATCGATGCGATGGTTGTTGACGAGCTTGGCTGTTCGTTTTGATTCACCGGCTTCTATGGGGCCCCGCATGAAAGCTCCCGACATTTATCGTGGGAGCTTCTTAAACCTCTCCACAATGGTTATGGGAGCCCTTGGCTTTGTGCTGGGGATTTCAACGAGGTACTTTTTGATTACGAACATATTAATAGGAATCGGAGACGGTCAAGCAAAATGGAAAGGTTTGCGGAGACTCTTGAAGCGTGTGACCTCTTTGATCTCGGGTTTTCTGGAGAGCTTTGTACGTGGAGAAACATGCAAAGTGAAGTCAAGAACGTCCAATGCCGTCTCGATAGAGCGTGTGCCAACCCGGGATGGTAGAATCTTTTTCCGTCAATTATGGTAGATGTTTTGGACTTTTGGGGTTCGGATCACCGCGTGATCCAAATTGATACGGTGGGGCTACCTCCCATGGCTCCGGGGAGGGGGCCATATTGTCGTCGGTGGGCGTTCGAACCCGCTTGGCTCACACATGAGAATTGTGCGGAGAAGATCCGGGAAGCATGGCTCAACGGTCGTGCCCACGGCCGGGGAGAGCGTTGTTCCTCGGCCCTTTCCGAATGTAAAACCGCACTCTAAGGATGAGCACGCTTGTCCTATGGTAACCGCGAGAACAGGATCAAGGAGCTTTCTTCGCATCTTGAGCGCCTTAACTAGGCCGTTTTCTCCTTGGATGCTAGACGCATTGGTAAGGAGATTGAATCCCTCATCTTAGTTGATGAATACTATTGGCAACAACGGGCCCGCACGGATTGGCTCAAAGGGGGCGACAAGAACTTGGCGTATTTCCATGCGTGCGCCGCCAACTGGAAGAACCACAACGCTATTCGGGGTATCCTCAACGAGAGCGGGGAGTGGGTTACATCAGAGGTGGAGGTCCGGGAGGTCTTTGAAAAGTACTTCTCCACTATCTACGCTTCGAACGGAGCCTCCGAGGGGGACTTCTCTATTATTACCAATGAGGACGTGCACACGCTCTCGGCTTCTTACAAAGCGTCCACATGCGAGGTTTTTTTTCCGGTGAAGAGGTGGATAATGTCCTTTTTCCATGGGTCCGCGGAAGGCCCCGGGCCCCAACAGTTTCCATGCTCTCTACTTCCAAAGATCGTGGGATGTGGTGGGCCCGGACGTGAGAAGAGATTGTTTAGACGTGCTCAACGGGAACTCTAGCGCAAAACCGTGGAACGCCACCAACATTGTGCTCATTCCTAAAGTCAAGAATCCATCTAAGGTTAAGGACTTCCGCCCGATAAGTCTTCGCAATGTGATTCTCAAAGTTGTCACCAAAGATATAGCGAACCGCATCAAAGGGGCTGTCGCGACCGTTATCTCCGAAGCTCAAAGCGCTTTTGTCCCCGGAAGGCTTATCACGGACAACGCCGCCATTTCTTTCGAGCTCCTCCACTCATTTAGTAAGAAGACGAAGCGAAAAAAAGGAGTTTTGGCGCTTAAGCTCGACATGAGCAAAGCCTACGACCGGTTGGAATGGGGTTTTGTCACCGCAATGTTGAAACACATGGGTTTTGGATCGAGGATTGTCAATGTCATTTGGGATTGTATCTCAACCTCGGTTCTCTCAGTGGTCCTCAATGGGAGAACGGGGAGGCCGATCTTCCCTAAACGCGGCCTTAGACAAGGTTGTCCCCTCTTGCCCTACCTATTCGTTGCTTATGCGAAAGGTTTGTCCGCCCTTATTCGGGGGGCAAGAGCGGTTGGGTCTCCTCCGAGGTTTCTCGTGCTGGCCCGCCGCCCCCGTGATGACACATCTCCTCTTCGCGGATGATAGCTTAATATTTTGTGAAGCTACCAACGAGGGTTTCCTCGCTATACGCACCATCTTGGAAGTGTATGAGAGAGGGTCGGGTCAAGTGGTTAATTTGGAGAAGTCGGTCTTGTGTTTCTCAAACAACATTTCCGACGAAAAGGCAGCTTTTTTCTCTAATGCTCTTCACGTCCCGCTTGCCGACGAGCTCGGATCTTATCTCGGTCTCCCATCTCTTGTTGGGAGAAACAAGGTATCTATTTTTAGCATTATAACAAAATGGGTCCTAAAGCATATGCGGTCTTCGAAGGCGCGTTTGTTCTCGACGGGTGGCCGTGAAGTCCTCGTCAAAGCGGTGGCCCAAGCAATCCCGACTTACATGATGAGCCTTTTTCACTTCCCGACAAAAGTCATCAATGAGCTTCACATGCATGCTAGCCGATATTGGTGGGGGGGTTCGGAGGAAAAGAAGAAGATTCATTTGAGACGTTGGGAGAGCATTGCTAGACCCAAAGCGGAAGGGGGGTTTGGCTTTAAAGACCTCGGCGACTTTAATCGGGCTATCGTGGGAAGGCTTTCTTGGATGATTATCCAACACCCGGAGTGCTTGATGGCTCGCGTGCTCAAAGCGAAGTATTTCTCAGATTCCTCGGTGCTAGACTTTGAATGCAAGGCTTCCTCCTCCTCCCTTTGTAAAAGTCTTTGTTGGGGTCGAGATTTGGTTCGGAAAGGGCTTAGGCGGCAAATTGGGGATGGAAACATCTGGGTTTTCAATCAACCTTGGGTCCCTACAGCCGGTTGCTTCTCTGTTCTCACGAAGGAACCCGATGACGGGTTTCCGTGGCGTGTCGCCGACCTCTCTTCCAACAGGGAGTGGAATCATGATCTTGTTTCGGAGCTTTTGATCCCCTTCGATGCGCAAGCCGTCCTCAAAATTTCCCTCGGCTCCTCAAACCTTGCTGATCGGTGGGTTTGGCACTTTGAGGAGGATGGGAATTACTCGGTTCGTTCGGGGTATCGCCTTGCGAGGGAAGCCAAAGTGGGCGGTCCATCGGGGTCGTGTAGCCGGGTTCGGAAGTGGTGGAAGACTTTGTGGGGGCTCCATATTCCCCCCAAAGTCAAAAACCTTATGTGGCATTCTTGGTTTGACTCTCTCCCGACCTTTGGGGCGCTTAGAGGGAGAGGGGTTCCTTGTCTCCCTTTTTGCAAGCTTTGTGGTGCCTTGCCGGAGGATGCACTCCACGCGGTGTAGGGATGTGAAAGTGCTCGGGCGATATGGGCTTCCTCGTCCTTGCATAGGTGGGTGGAGAAGACGGGACTGTCTCCCTTAAAGGAAATTTGTTTGCGTGCGCTCGACACACTCGCACCGACGGACCTTGAGCTCTTTTGTGGTCTCTTGTGGGCGGCGTGGTCCAACCATAACTCAAGTATCTTTGATCATAAAGACCATAAGCCATCCGAATGGGCTGAGAAAGTGGCATGTTGGTTTGCTAGTTTCAAAGAGAGTAACCATATATCGGAGGATGTATCGGGGAGCAAACCTATTAGGAAAACGGCGTGGGTGGCTCCGGAGTTTGGGGACCTCACCCTTTCCGTGGATGCGGCATGGGAGAAGACTTCGGGGAGAGCGGCGTTCGGCGGGATTGTGAGAAACCATCGGGGGGAAGTTGTTGGCTTCACGGCGCGGCTCTCTTTGAATGTCGACTCTTCGGTGACGGCGGAATGTCAAGCTATCCTCCATGGCCTTAAGTTTGTTCGGGACCAAGGGTGGAGGGTAGCTGGGGTGGAAACTGATTGTCTTAAAGCTTTTCATCTCGTCAAGAGAGGGAAGCGGAGTAGCCTCCAAGGCCCGATTATCGCGGAGATCGGGACGTTGTTGGCGGAAGAAGCTCTTAGTGTTGGATGTCGTTGGATCCTGAGGAGGTGCAACGAAGTCGCCAATAGGATAGCTAAAACCCGCCTTGCAGATTCTATCCCCGACATGTGGTTGAGGGAGTGCCCGGGGTGGCTTGTACACGTCTTACAAAGGGATTTATCCCTCATTTTGGCTTAATGAGATTAATCCAGTTTAAAAAAAAAAAGTATCTCAAGAAAGCGAGAATCTATATGTTGTGGATTCAAGTGATGGCGTAAACTCACTAAGACACACTGATATAACTTGGTGTAGATAAAAGACTCGAGAAATTCGTCGTCCACCTTAGTATACTTTTACTGGTGGACCGATTGTTTGGAGACGCGCTAAGAAATCCATTATCGCAGATTCCATAATGAATATTAATACTTAAATAGCCCGTAAGACTACTGAAAAATCAATATGACTCAGGTATTCTACCTAGACTTGAAAATTATGCCAGTAGTGGACTGAACTCTTACTACGTACTGTTCCAACAATGGTCAATGATCAAATCTAAAGAGCCCAAATGCCATCAAAGAAAAAAAACATATAATATAGAAATACCAAACGTTATGAAACTAACTTTAAAGACAATCAAGCTCATCTATTTACATATATTATTGGTGTTAATTCATGATGCAACTAAGAATGCGAGTCTAAAAGATATGAGACATTTGCTTCATCGTACAAGTGGGACTGCTCGGTGCATAACCAATAAAATGTGAGTAAAATTAATTAGTAATAAAATAATTTAAAGATGTGGGAGTCATAATATAAATATTAACTCTACTATTTTGTATGTAAATACATATAACTTAAAATAATTTAAAATAATAAAATTATTATTATTTCACGATAAATTCATCGGTATACTCATTAGTTTTGTGGTATACATATCAGAAGGGAAACTTAAATAAGTATGCCCCAATAAGTATGTTTGAACGGTTTTATTCCCGATTTTGATAAATTGCAAAAATATGCTCCAAATCAATTTGAACTCAAGCCTTGGGGTAACTTAACTCAGCCTCACTCTCACCCCTGTCTCTTTCCCTCTCTCTCTCCCGACTCTCACCCCTCTTTCCCCCTCTCTCTCCTTTCCTCACTTTGTGTAGACGAATCAGAAACCCACGAAACCCACGCCCTGCTTCCGTCGACACCCACGAAACCCATGGTCAATCCTCTTTTTCTCTTTTCGCTATCACTCTCTCTCCTTCGATTCCACTATCTCTCTCTCATCACCTTCTCGCCGCTGCCAATATGCTGGCATGCTATGGCGGCGGTCTCGCCGGAAACAGCCTCGCTCTAAACCACCACGCCAAAATCGCCGCTAAAAACAACGTCAAGCGACCCACTTTCTTCCCGAATCAACTCAAACCCTTCAAACCCCACCAAACCCTCTTCCGAACCAGAGCTTTGCCGCCGTTTCTGGCTGTTTCTGTCGCCGAAACCGCCGGTACTGTATTTCTCCGACGCAACTGGTTTCATTCCCGTGACAAAGCTGTGTGCTTTGGTGTGTTCTGAGTGTTTTTTTTTGTTCTTGTTGGTGTTTGTGTTAATGGCAGGTAATAGATTGAACTTTGTGGACCACGGGCTCGGCGAGGCCGATCTCGAGGTTTGGGCGATCGTGGACAAGGAGAAGCAGAGGCAGTTCCGGAGCCTCGAGCTCATCGCGTCGGAGAATTTCACGTATGGTGTGGTTATGGAGACCGTTGGGTCGTGCCTCACCAACAAGTACTCTGAAGGGTTGCTGGGGAAGAGGTAATGAACTCAAGCTCGGTGGCGATTTATAAAGTTAACGGTTTCGCTTTTTGGTTTGTGTGACATTTTGTGGGCGTTTGAATGAATTGAATTCGGTTTAAGCTTGCTCGAAATGTATGAGATTGCTTAACTTAGTTCTCAAAATAGGCTAAAAGAACGAATTTTCGATTGTCATTGCTACTCGGCCGTGGTAATAAAAAACAAATATTTTGTATTTGACTTAGAATTATCCGGCCGGTACCCTGATACGGGTTGGATCTCAGATTTCGATAGTTTTTATTGATCAACATATATGTACTAATCTTTGAACTTGACCTTAACGTGTATATGTTGAATTTAAAGCGTCTTTTTGCTGTAGAAATCATGGTGCTCAGGTCAAAGCTAAGGCGTTCTTGCGTGCTTAATTATTTTTTTCCTAATATTTTTCAGCTTTGTGCGCATGCCTAATACATAATTTGGCATATTTGACTCCATTTTCTTACTGCTCTGGACTCTATTAACATAAACCTTGCATTTTTCCGAGTTGCAACTTCATATACACGGTGAGAAGTTCAACCAACCCATCTTTTTCTGCAACAATATATCCGGTCAAGCAGAACCTTTGAGTATGGTAGTTAGAATTTTATTACAAAGTGTTGTTTCTTGTAAACAATTTTTGCCTAAGTTGTTGACAATTTTTTTAGACACAGTTTTTTACTCCATATACACAGTTTTATGCACCATCTGCAACCGTTTTTTAACCCCTTTTTATTTAATTTTATTCCCGAAGTTTATTTATTTTTGAAAATTTTGTGAGAACGAGTACAATTTTGTACTCCACTTCAACAGTTTTTGCCTTCAGCTGCAACAGTTTTTCAATAATTTTTTTCCAGCTTAATATTTACGTACACAGTTTTGTACTCCATATACACAGTTTTTGCTTACGTTGTTGACAGTTTTTCTAGACACAAATATTTACTCCATATACACAGTTTTATGCATCAGTTGCAACAGTTTTTTAACCCATTCTTATTTAATTTTATTCCCGAAGTTTATTAATTTTTGAAAATTTTGTGAGAACGAGTATAGTTTTGTAATCCACTTCAACAGTTTTTGCCTTCAGCTGCAACAGTTTTTTAATTATTTTTTTTCCAGTTTAATATCTAATTACACAGTTCTGTACTCCATATAAAAAGTTTTTGCCTACATTGTTGACAGTTTTTTAGACACAGTTTTTTACTCCATATACACAGTTTTATGCAGTAGGTGCAACAGTTTGTTAACCCTTTTTTATTTAATTTTATTCCCGAAGTTTATTTAATTTTGAAAATTTTGTGAGAATGAGTACAGTTTTATACTCTACTTCAACAGTTTTTGCCTTCACCTGCAACAGTTTTTCAATGATTTTTTTCCAGTTTAATTATTTTTTACACAGTTTTGTACTCCATTAACACAGTTTTTTTGACACAGTTTTTTACTTCACTTAGATAGTTTTATGCACCAGGTGCAACCGTTTTTTAGCCCCTTTTTATTTAATTTTATTCCCGAAGTTTATTTAATTTGGAAAATTTTGTGAAAATGAGTACAGTTTTGTACTCCACTTCAACAGTTTTTGCCTTCAGCTGCAACAGTTTTTCAATGATTTTTTTTCTAGTTTAATTATTTTTTACACAGTTTTGTTCTCCTTTAACACAGTTTTTGCCTATGTTGTTGACAATTTTTTTGACACAGTTTTTTACTCCAGTTAGACATTTTTATGCACCGTGTGAAACAATTTTTTAACCCCTTTTTAATTAATTTTATTCTTGAAGTTTATTTAAAATTGAAAATTTTGTTAGAATGAGTACATTTTTGTACTCCACAACAGTTTTTGCCTTCAGCTGCAACAGTTTTTCAATGATTTTTTTTCCAGTTGTTGTTTTCTTCAACAGTTTTTTTTCCAGTAGTTGTTTTTTTTACACAGTTTCGCAAAATTAATTAAACGTAATAAGGTCGGACGAGAAATCTTATCTAGTCCTGATAAGCTTTTTAAAGACTGATTGTTAATCTTAAATACGTTTCGGATTTAGTCACTGATAACTTGATTTAGGGACTAATATTTAGTCATAGTTCCATTTCTTGCGTTGTCTTTGATGTGGAGCTTTGGATATTAATTTTCTAGACAATTTATTATATAATAAAACCAAAGATAATATGTATAAAACAAACATATCAATTAATATGTACGACACTATTATCATAATGTAAATCCTCAATTATAGCACAGAAATAAAAAGTACTCTTAATCTTCTTAATCACTCACAGTTACAATACTATTAAATAAATACTATCAAATCGATGATGATAATGGTCTGCCCTAGAAAAATTGAGAGGTTTTTACTAAGTATTTGAGACTAATAAATCAGTATCTAAAATTTTAGTCCCTAATAATAATTTTTTTAGTGAAACCTCAATCAAACCCTAATCTCAAATAAACCCAAAATCAAACTGAAATAAACCCTAAAATCAACTAAACTAACATGGGTTTGGAGCTCAGTTGACGTGGGTCGGAGGCTCGCTGGGTGTCGTGGGTTTCGTCCGTATGAAACAAGCCGTGGGTATCGTCGTGCGAGATCGTGGGTTTCATGGGTGTCGTCCGAAGCAGGGCGTGAGTTTCGTTGGTTTTCGAATTCGTGTACACAGAGTGAGGAAAGGAAATGGAGAAAGAGAGAAGGGTGAGAATCGGTATCTGAAAGTGTGTGTGTGAGAGAGAGAGAGAGAGTGAGGAAAGGAGATGGAGAGAGAGAAGGGTGGAAAATCGGTAGTGGAGAAAGAGAGAGAGCATGGGTGAGAGTTGGTTAAGTTAACCCAAGACTTGGGTTAAAAACTGATTTGGGGCATAATTTTAAAATTTATTAAAGTCGGGAATAATTCCGTTCAAACTTACTTTTTCGGACATACTTATTGAAGTTTCCCTATCAGAATATATCAACATGTGTTTCTCACAATGTTCATGAACACCTCTCATGGTATAAGAGTTAACAAAAAAAATTATCATCATAATCATATATATTTACATACATATGCATATATTTATATCTATTTTATTATGTTAAAATATATGTAATATATTAAATATATTAGACTTTGAATGATTTATTATTAAATATATCTAAAGAGTAATAATCCGGAATAGCAATTTAACGTGAGAGCTTGTTATTAAATTAATAAAAATAAATGATCATCATTATAACATACATACATATATATATATATATATATATATATATATATACATAAGTATATCAAATTTTTGTGTCTTTGTTTCTTTGAAATTATATAATCTATGAATTTTTAATTTATGATTTACCAAGATACATAAATATAAATATTATGATCTTGTATAGGTAGATGGGTATACCGCAAAAACCCGATGGATATACCGATGAATTTTTCGTAATATAATAATATTTAAAAATATTAGATATACATATATTATTTTTATAAATAAATTTAAATAAAAAGTTATAAAATTTTTAGGGTTTTATGCGACTTTAGGAGTTATTATACGGCTTTTCGCAATTTTTATGTAGTTTAAATATTCAAAGAGATACCCGACTAATTAAAAAATTATTAAATAAGTAAAAAGATTTAAAATATGTTAAGTAATTAAATAAAATAAAGAAAGAAATTTAAAAAATTAGTTCTTTAAAAAGAATATTTTTTCATTTTTTTAAAGAATAATTTTTTTAAAATAAAATAAAATAAAAATGACACATAGAAATACAACGTGGGAATGAGGATGATGTGGCAGTGCCACATGGAAGTAAACAGCATGCCACGTGGCGTTTTCTAACGGATGTTAAAAAAATTGGATGGAAAAGTTAGTCAACCCACTTTGGATGACGTTGGATACTACCGCCGCTATTGTTTGTGGTTGGATCCCTTCCGCCCTAATTGACACACGGTAAATACTTGTGCTGCTAATTTTCCTTTAAAATATTAGGTACTTTTACAATCATGTTGTAAAATTATATTTGGTACTTTTGCAGCTATAAACTAAATATAAAAATTTAGAAACATTAGGTATCACTGTTATAGAACAAACAACATTTAAAAATATTAGGTATTCATGCCAAAATAACGTTTTTAGTTAGTTATGTGGATAGAATTTGAAAAAGAAGGAAAATCGGATCTAATTTAACCTGGTTTTACACCGGATGCAGATTTTTTTAAGCCGATACAATTCGGTTATAGTTTAAAACCAGCATTTCCAGGATTTTGTCAGAACCCTAAAATAACTTATATAATAAAAAGGCAAATAAAAATTGTTATAATTAACATCTATCCGATAAAAGAAGGAAATAACAAATTCTAACAAGCATGTGAATAGAATACGGCCCAGTTTGGCATTGTTGTGCTATTTTCATAATTGCTTTTAAAATTTACAGTCAGATGAAGTGCTATCAGAGAAAGTAATTTACTGTTTGGTTAATCAAAATGAAAAACAATTAGTTTTTTAAAAAGTTTCAGTTCAGTGTTTGGAAACATTTTTACTTAATTAGCTTTTAAATATAAAAAAATACTGAAGTAGACATAAATAATATAAATTAAATTTCAATATTAATATAAAATATAAAAAAATATATAGTTTAAATAATATAATTATTCAATATATAAAATAAAAAACCGTTCTTAGTTTGTTGTGCCTTTTGTGCTTCTAATACTAATTTTTTACATCCACGTTTCTTTCGTCCACGGTAAAAAAAAAAAAAAATTACCAACTAAAAAGAATTAATACTTAACTGCAATAATAGTATATATATATACTTTACCTTCCAAAATGAATTAGTACTTTAACTATAATAATTTAAGAATGTGAACGCAAAAATAGTACTTTTACCACCTTAAATAATTGGTACTTCAACCGCAATAGTAAAATATTTTTAGTACTTTTGCCACCCAATAAGAATTGGCCATTCAACCGAAATAATTAAAAAAAATGGACGTAATAAATTGGTATTTCTTACCATACAAAAAGAATTGGTACTTTAATCACAATAATTTAAAAATATGAACATAAAATTTAATACTCATAAACTTAAAAATAATTAGAATCTTAACATTCGTGCCCTTTTTCTTTCGTTTTACCAAATTTCGCGAAATTCGCATGGGCACGGGTGTGGAAAATCTTTTTTTGTTTTTTAGTGTAAAAATTGCGAAATTTGGTTGGAATTTCGGTGTAGATTTCGGCAAAAATACCAATTAAACTTTCGGCAAAAATAATTATACTCACACAAGAGCACCCCACCCCGCCCCGCCCCGCCACGTCACGTCCGATCGGACGGCGGCGCGCGCGTGTGGTGGTGTAATATTTGTGTGAGTCATCCCCCATCCACAAAATCCTATGACCCAAAGGGCCCAAGCCCTTATCCCTAATATTTGGTATATAAACATCACTAAACTCTTGTCATCTATCAATGTGGGACTTTTTGTTATTCATTCAAGTAATATCACACCTTCACACTTAACATACACATACCTTTCACCTAATAATTTAACTTAATATTATACAGTTCAAATAATATTATACACTTAGCATACATATTAACTTCACCTAACATACATATACGCTTAATATACATATTCATTTAATATTATACACTTCAACTAATATTAAATTGTTAACATACATATACAATTAACATGCATATTCACTTAATATTACACACTTAGTTAACATACATATTAACTTCACATAATAATTTGACTTAATATTATACACTTCAACTAATAAAGTGACTTAATATTATACACGTCACCTACATATTTAATTTACAAATATCTTGTATTTATTAAATATGTATTTTTGAACTTATATAAATATCTTGCTTAAATACTCAAATATTTTTTTACAGAATATCCGTCGAAAACCCCATCGGCATGCGGTATGCCCATGCGAAAAGTGCAGTATATGCGGCATGCGGTATGTCTTTTTTTTTTACGATTTGCCCATCGGCAAGCGATATATCCGTAAAACGAAAAATGCGAAACGACATCAGCAAGCGGTATTTAAAACCTTGATATAATAACATATGTTTTTGGTACTTTTATCATTCCAAAAAAAAAAATCATGAAGATAAAGAAGAAGAAAAGCAAAAGTGTTATAAAATAACGAAGAACTAAGCTAAGAACGGAACAACAAGAAGAGAGAATATGAGATGGAATAGAGAGAGTATTATTTCTTGGAATGAATTACAATGGATACACAAAGCCTTTATTTATAGGGCAAAGTGAGAGAGCAAAATGGAAACTCAATAAATGGGAATATTACAATTCAATGTCATAGTTGACTCTCTAATATTGACAACCACAAAATAATCTTCATTTATAACAATCCCCCTTGGGTGTCAATGTCATCGTAAATACGCAAATATGAGAATAATTTGCCTCATTAAAACCTTTCCAGGAAAACCCGATGTGGGACAAAACCTTGGTAAAGGAAAAAGAGTACATCGCGTAATTACTCCCCTTGATGACAACATCACTTAACATCTTTGAGCCGACGCATCCCAATTCCACGAACTAGCTTATCAAATGTTGAAGTAGGTAACGCCTTCGTAAACAAGTCCGCAAGACTATCGCTTGAACGAATTTGTTGAACGCTGATATCACCATTCTGCTGAAGATCGTGTGTGTAAAACAACTTCGGAGAAATATGCTTTGTCCGATCTCCCTTGATGTATCCTCCTTTTAGTTGTTCTATGCAGGCAGTGTTGTCTTCGTACATTAAAGTCGACATCTTCTTTGTTGAAGGCAATCCACATGTTTCTTGAATGTGTTGAGTAACTGATCGAAGCCAAACGCATTCTCGGCTTGCTTCATGAATCGCTATGATCTCTGAGTGATTTGATGAAGTAGCCGCAATAGTTTGTTTTGTGGAGCACCATGAGATTGCTGTACCACCGCTTGTGAACAAATAACCTGTTTTTAGATCTACCTTTATGGGGGTCAGATAAATATCCTGCATCAGCATAACCAATTAACTCATGGCCAGAATTGTTAGGATAAAATAAACCCTTATCAATTGACCCTTGAAGGTAATGAAATACATGTTTAATCCCGTTCCAATGTCTACGTGTGGGTGAGGAACTAAATCTTGCCAATAAGTTAACAGAGAAAGCAATATCAGGTCTTGAATTATTAGCTAGATATATTAGCGCTCCTATTGCACTCAAATATGGTACTTCAGCTCCAAGAAGTTCTTCTTTATTTTCGTGAGGTCGGAATGGATCTTTCATAGGATCAAGTGATCGTACTACCATTGGGGTACTCAATGGGTGTGCCTTTTTCATATAGAATCTCTTTAGGATTTTCTCAGTATAAGTTGACTGGTGAACAAATATTCCATCTTTTAAGTGTTCAAATTGCAGTCCAAGGCAAAACTTTGTTTTTCCAAGATCCTTCATTTCGAATTCATTTTTCAAATATTGTGCCGTTTCTGTAATCTCTTCAAGAGATCCAATTAAATTCAAATCATCTACATATACGACAATTATGACAAATTTGGATCCAAACCTCTTAATAAAAACACATGGACAAATAAGATCATTTTTATACCCACACTTCAATAGATACTGACTTAGCCTATTAAACCACATTCGCCCTGATTGCTTTAGGCCATATAAAGACTTTTGAAGTCTTATTGAACACATTTCCCGGGAATTTTTATGCTCTTCAGGAACTTTCAATCCTTCTGGGATTTTCATGTAAATTTTATTATCCAAAGACCCATATAAGTAGGCCGTAACAACATCCATTAGATGCATATCAAGATTTTCTTTAACTGCCAGACTTATTAGATATCGCAAAGTAATCGAGTCCACTACAGGGGAATAAGTTTCCATAAAGTCAATGCCAGGTCTTTGTGAGAAGCCTTGTGCAACAAGTCGTGCCTTATATCTCACTATTTCATTTTTCTCATTTCTTTTTTGCATGAAAACCCATTTGTACCCCACTGGCTTTACACCTGAAGGTGTTGTGACTACTGGTCCAAAAACTTCTCGTTTAGAGAGTGAATTTAATTCAACTTGTATTGTGTCTTTTCATTTTTGCCAATCATTTCTCCGACGACATTCTTCAACATATTTTGGTTCTAGATCGTCATCTAGTGTTATTATTTCAGTTGAAACATTGTATGCAAAAATATTGTCGACAATAATATTTTTTCGGTCCCATATTTTTCCCGATGATGTAAAACTTATTGAGATCTCTTGATTTTTGATATTTTCAGGTACCTTTATCTCTTCTGGAGATTTTTCTATCATCATATCTTCGGGTTGTTTGTTTGCCTCTAAATCTTGGCCATTTTGATCAAATGCTCCTTTCTTTTTTTTTTTCTAGGATTTTTATCCTTGGAACCGATTGGCCTTCCACGCTTTAATTGTGGCTTACTTTCATTTGAACTTATTGGCTTTCCTTCAGGGACATTAATACGAACAGAAGCATTTTCAGCTGGTATATATGATTTTATTACTCCTTTTGGATCAGTAAATGCATCTGGCAGTTGATTGGCAATGTTTTGTAAATGGACAATCTTTTGAACTTCAAGTTCACGTTGTTTTGTCGGAGGATCCAAGTGAATTAATGACGGGTTATTCCACGATATTTCTTTTACCAGCTGTACATTCTCTCCCCCTAATGTTGGAAACATTTTTTCATCAAAATGACAATCAGCGAATCTTGCTGTAAATAAATCTCCTGTCATGGGCTCTAAATATTTGATTATAGAAGGAGAAGTGAATCTAACATAAATGCCCAATCTTCTTTGGGGTCCTGTTTTAGTGCGTTGTGGTGGAGCAATTGGAACATAAACCGCACATCCAAAAATTTTAAGATGGGAAATATTTGGCTCCTGGCCCGAAGTCAAACGAATAGGGGAGAACTTTTGATAAGATGATGGCCTTATTTTCACAAGTGTTGCTGCATGTAAGATCGCGTGTCCCCATGTCAAAACTGCAAGTGTCGTTCTCATTAGTAAAGGTCTAGCTATTATTTGGAGGCGTTTTATTAGTGATTCTGCTAGTCCATTTTGTGTATGCACATGAGCTATAGGCTCTTCAATTGTTATTCCATTTGACATACAGTAATCCTTGAATGATTGTGACCTAAATTCACCAGCGTTGTCTAGACGAATTGTCTTAATTGCATAATCCGGAAAATGCGCCCTTAACTTTATAATTTGGGCAAGTAATCTTGCAAACACCAGGTTGCGAGATGATAATAAGCATACATGTGACCATCTGCTGGATGCATCAATCACGACCATGAAATATCGAAATGGTCCGCATGGTGGTTGAATGGGCCCACAAATATCACCTTGAATACGCTCAAGAAACAAGGGTGATTCAAACTCACCTTTTCCTGGTGAAGGTCTAATAATTAATTTTCCTTGGGAACAAGCAGCACATGAGAATTCTTTAAACTGTAGAATCTCTTTATTCTTTAATGAATGCCCATTTGAAATCTCGATAATTTTACGCATCATACTGGAACCCGAATGGCCTAAACGATCATGCCATATAAGAAAGTTTGTTGGATCTAATGATTTTTGGTTTATCACCATATATGTTTCGACTAGATTTATGAAAGTATAATATAATCCTGAATGATATGATGGGAGTTTCTCTATTACTTGTTTCCTCCCAGAGACCATGGACGTAATGTAAAGATATTCAACATCGTTTTCATTCGTCGTCTCAATGTGATAACCATTGCGGCGTATATCCCGGAAACTCAAAAGGTTTCTTTTTGATCTGGTAGAGAACATTGCATCATCAATGATCAATTTAGTACCATTTGGTAACATCAAATTGGCTCTTTTGGAACCTTCAATAAGATGTGATGTACCAGATATTGTGTTAACATTAGCCTTTGCTAGTATGAGATGTGAAAAATAATTTCTCTCTTTCAAAATTGTATGTGTTGTTGCACAGTCAGCCAGACAAAGTGCTTTACCGCCGTCTTTAACACAATATTAGATTCCAGCATCCATATCTCTTCAGAAGACAAAAAATTTTAAATAAATTATTCTAAATATTTTACTAATGATAAAATTGACAAAAGTTATTGAAATAAAAATTAGAAAGAACAAAACACGATGAAAAGTAAACATATATGGCAATTAAAATGTACTAAGAACTTTTATCCACTACTGGTGGTAATGTGATGTCTCATTTGCAAATAATATTATAGGTTTATCTAATAATTTCCTAGTTCTGGTGTATTGTAAACTTTTCTCAAATTTGACCAAATTTTGGTGTATACTATTATATAGTTATATTGTATAATACTCACGTGAGTTTAAAATAAAAAATAAAAATCGCGTCAGGGATTATGCTAACTTTAATTATGAGTGATATTAATGGGCTCCTATTTCGTTAGCATATACTAAAATTCTCTTCAGGAAATAAAAAAAGTTCATAAAATTGTGTTATCCTTCAAGGAATATTGATAATATTTTTGTATTCACTTCTAGGAATGTTCTTAACCCAAAGTAACAAAATGAGGGTATTCACTTCAAGGAATTTTGTAGAACTAAAATATTATAAACTTAGTAATTCACTTCGGGGAATATTATTAATCCAAAAAAAATTCCATTCACTTCCAGGAATGTTGCTAACCCAAAATATTAATAAATCATGATACTCAATTCCGAGATTTTCTTTTAACAAATTACTCTCTTGTTTTAGCTACTTCCGGAGCACAAGATAAATATATAAAATGAGATTATATGAATGATGAATTTGTAAATGAAAGATTATAAATGATAAACAAATGAAATACAATTACCAAATATATTTGAAAAGCTATATATATATATATATATATATATATATATATATATATATATATACGATCAGTATATCTAAACTTTATTTTCATGCACTATATTATATATACGATGAACATAAATATTAAATAGCAACAATATCGAATATAAAAGATACAATATATATATATATATATATTTAAAAAAAATCTGTATTTTAACTGTTAAAAGATCATATATATATATAGATAGTTGTTTTCAACTTTTATAATATATGCTGATGCACTAAAAATAATGAATAATAATATTTCTATATATATATATATATATATATATATATATATATATATATATATATATATATATGAGAATAAAAATTATGATGACGACTAAAAAGCAGTCCTTGATAGAGAACAATAATGATTATAAAATGCAGAGGGCATGGATTAAGGTCCAGTGAACCAAAGATTATCATGTATATGTAATAGAGTATAGACGATATATATGTATAAGCTATAATAAACGATATGTTTGTTAGGGATTTGGGGTGGATGTTAATTTGTCCACTTTCACCAATTTACCATCATTGCAATAAAAAAATACATATTTTTGCTAGGCTTTTCTACATGAATTTTCAACATAGATTTATATTGCCATCATCGCGAAAACAAGAATGAAATAAATTTAAAATACAAAGACCATTACCTCAATCGGCAGAACTTCGTGCTGATAACGTGTTATAAAATAACGAAGAACTAAGTTAAGAACGTAACAACAAGAAGAGAGAATATGAGAGGGAATAGAGAGAGTATTATTTCTTGGAATGAATTACAATGGATACACAAAGCCTCTATTTATAGGGCAAAGTTAGAGAGCAAAATGGAAACTCAATAAATGAGAATATTACAATTCAATGTCATAGTTGACTCTCTAATATTGACAACCACAAAATAATCTTCATTTATAACAAAAAGTAGATTTTAGCAAAATCATGTATTATCTGCTTTTGAATTTTGCCTATAGAAAAACTAAACTTTGTATTGAAGTGTTTTTATGGTAACTTACCAAACACAAATATTAACTTAAAATTCTAAATAAAGCAAAAGCACCTATAAATAAGCAATACCAAACAGGACCTACGACTAATCGATTTGCTCAAATTCATCTTCTTCTTCTAGCATTGCAGCCTCGCCACTGGATGCATAATCATAATCCTCTTTAAAGAGCTTTAACTCCCACACACCTGCATCAACCACATTTTATATACATTATATATATATATATATATATATATATATATATATATATATAACACAACAAAGACGAATATATTGCGTATGCATTATTACGCTGAGTCCTCCATGTTCATCATATCCTTTGAGTAGACATTGAAGACCTCCACATCACTGGTGTTTACCATCTCCTCGAGAGGAAGGAAACTGGGAGTATGAGCAATGGCTTCAAGCTTTTGCACAATGTAAGACTTAACAGGCATGCACCCCGACCTTCCCAACCGGTCACAGTAGAACAACGCGTTTGTGTTGTTTCTGAACACCACAAAACCACCATCACTTAAGCGGCTCAAAACCTTAGTATATCCCGATAAGCTTGGAATAGTCAAGGAGGCCAATTTCGTCCAAGTCTCGGCAACGCCATATTCATCCAAAGCCCATATGTGTTGTTCTTCATGATCAGTACCTCCGTAAACACAAAGCTCACCACCAAGAACACTCATGCCAATATGCATTATACCCTTTTGGAGCGACTGCGGTAGTGGAATAAAGTACCGAACCCGCTCCTTGTCCAAGTCGAAACACCACAAAGAGCAAGGACAGTTCCCCATTGCGCGGAAGATCCAATGAAGATGATGTAGATCCAAAACTATAAAGAACAATGAATTATCTCAAGAACAAATAATGTTCAATTTTTCTATTCAATCAATCTTTCCCACAACTTTGCGTACAACTCCTTTAAATAACAACTTAAAATATAAAGCGTTAATTACTTACTTAGAATAACAAATGCCTAATAAACTCAAAAGTCAAGGAAATCAAGAGAGCAATTAAAGCTAAATAAAATGCAATCGGGAAGATAATGGAAAGGAATCATGAAATTATGGGTGGAAAATTTGGCTCTGCATGGTTCATGAAGATTTGACGATGATATATGCATCAGAAGAGCTCCACGGAAATAGACTACAGAATCCCCGTATACCAGCAGGAAGTTAAGTGGCGATACGTCGACAGACCTCCATGTACTTGTCCCGAGCGTGTGTATCTCTGCTGCTACACTAGATTTCTCAGTATAAGGATAATTAAACCACACCCGAAGTACCTTGTACTGATTGCTCTTGGGGCTGAAACCGAAGCAGGTTACAGTCTTCATGTCTGTCTTGAAGTTAGGAGGCCGGGGAAGGTATATGAACTCGCCAGTGATAGGGTTGCCGACGGCAACACAGTCGTCTTTAGATAGGCAAAGCAAGCCTTCGCAGGAGCTGATGTTACTGAAGGGGTTTGGTTTCTCATCAGATAAACTGATGTTATCGTTGATTTCTGAGTCCACCTCTTTTATGCCTTGTTTTTCATATCGGCCTTCGGGGGTTAGCCACGAATGGGAGTTTCTCAACGGGATCTTCAGCACAGATTCCACCTTGACACACGGGAAACAGGAACGCCTAAACAGGCGTCCGAGGCAATCACGCATGCAATACCCAGTAGCACCATATTCACAGCAGCCTCCGGGTTCCAAAAGGTATAGAGGTCCTGCAGATAGGTGGTCTCGGACAAGAAGGCAAGGTTTGCTTTCGTCACCTGTCGCTTTGCGAATCGAGGGTCTGAAATCAAACTAGATTCCATGGCCGTTCTAGCGAGTCTGACAGCTAAAAAAACTTGATTCAAAACCTCATAGGTACTGAAAAACAAGTAAAATGGACAAGAGTTCACGTCAAATTCATTGGAAATTCCCCATCAAACATCCACAAAGACAGTATAACTTCATACGTACACAATCGAATAGAGAAACTGTTACCGAAAAGGTTTAACAAAATAGAGAATATGAATAGTACAAGATAAAAAAAAAAAAACAAACACTGATGAACTAAACGAGTTTGATTCAAATTTAAACAAAACGAATTCATCCTCTAACAAATTCAAGCAATAATCAGAAAAGAATTAACGAGAAATATCAATAATAATTTTAGAGCTTTACCACGAGCGAAGAGAAGCTTAGATGTTCAAAACCCTAAATGAACGAGAAGCTTAGATGTTTAAAACCATAAACACACGAGAAATAACAATAATAATGTCAATGGGTAGTTTTTGTTGAGAATTATGAATAATTTTAATTAGTCATGTAATTAGTCTAATAACGTTTAGTGTTTAGGCTATATATAAAAGGTCATTTGACCAATGAATGAGATAGCAGTTCAAACCCATATCGACAACTTGGTATCAGAGCTCAGCAAAAAACCCTAAAACTGATCAGAGCTACAAAGTCACGTGAATCTGCGGTAGAGACGTAGCTCGTGGCTGGAATCGTTCGCCGGAAGAGCGTAAGCCGAGCGTTGGAGTCGGCATTCGCTAGCGTGCAGTGGAGGAGGGTTTCACTGTGGAAAAGCTCGGGGTCTGAGAAGGGTTCGACTTGAGCGAGGCTCGTGTAAAAGAAGCTCGATTTGGAGAATAGATTGAAGAAGCTCCATTGAAGCTCGGAGAAGCTTGGTGTTCAAAGCTTGAAGCTGGGAGAGGTGGAGGATTCGATCGAAAGGTTTGGATTTGCTCAAATTTGGTCCGAGGACTCGGAGAGCGTGGAAGCTCGGAGAAGCGTGGTCGATTGGCGTCGATAGCAGGGTCGATTGAGAAGAAGAATTGATTGGAGAAGAAACCCAATCGAGGGAGAAGAAGTTTGATCGATTTCAATCGCCTGGTTCGAAGGCAGGAGAAATAAGAAGTTCCAAGCTTGCTGTGGAAGGAGAAGAGAAGAGAGAAGCTGTGAAGGTGTTCCAAGAAGGGAGAAGAAGCAACGATCAAAAAAGAGGAGAAGCTGCGATTGATCGAAGGCCTAGGGCTCGAGCAGAGAAGAAGAGTCGGAGGCTGGTTTCAATACGCAGGGATTGATTTCTAATCGTGCGAAGCTCAAGGAGATTCAGAGGTGCGACCCAGGGCTTGGAAGACAACGATTGCGATTCGCGTCCAAGGCGGTGGTCAGAAGATTCCGGTGAGTTCTACGGCGGTCGTCGGTGACGGGGGTGAGAGCTCAGGCGACGAAGGTGATAGCTCGAGGGAAGAGCTCAAGAGGAGCGCAGGATACGCACGAAGAAAAAAAAAGAAAAGGAAAAAGAAAAAGGAAAAGGAGAAATTCCTTTTTTGACCTTGGTGTTGTCTGCTTGTTCATGCGCAAGCTTTGGTGTGCCCACAAGCAGAAAAATCGTGTGGTTTGGGATTGTTTCTGCTTGTGCCTGCGCCGAATCTCACGTCCCTGCGCCCAGAAAATTATTTTTGTGAGATCATTCTCTGTCCTTTCTCTTTTCGTTTGTTAAACTTTGATTGGGTTCGGGGAGCCATAAGCTAGGATCTGGCAATAAGTTCAAAGAAAAATAGGACGGCGGCAACTATTTCAAAGAGGATGACAGAGGAAGAATTGATCGATTTCTTCCGATTCACTAGAGGATTTGGTATGAGGCGAAAAAAGATGGAAGAAACAATGGGTATGAGGCATGGACTAACAGTTGAAATAAGTGACAGTAGAGTACACAGAGAAACTCGACAGTGTTACAACTGCGGTGCGATTGGCCACCTGAGGGCGGCATGTCCAAAGGCATCGAAGGAGAGGGAGTACGTCAATCGAGGACAATCTAGTGCCCGCTGGCGTGGATAGTTTGGAGGCCAGGGTGGTCGTAGTGGTGGTTACAATGGTAGCCATCATGCACACTTGACGGTTGGAGACGATGAAAAGGAAGACACAAAGCAAATCTGCACTAAGAATGAGGTTCTCAAGATGCTCAGGGACTATATGCCGGTGAACCAGGCAGGTATGGAGTATATAACTAAAGGGTATACTTCCTCTGCAGTGAATGTTGCGAAGTTCACTACACGAAGAAAATATTGGATAGTGGATTCTGGCGCTACTCGGCATGTGACTGGCACTGCGAGTGAATTCACTAAATATACTCAACTTGCAGTCCCTGAAAAAATTCAAACTGCTGATGGCACATCCCAACCTGTAATTGGAAAACGTGTAGTTGAGTGTACCAATCATATGACGTTGACAGATGTTTTGCATGCTCCATCGTTTCCGGTGAACCTTTTGTCTATCAGTGCCATTATACTCCGATTGAATTGTAGAGTGACGTTTGACATTCCCAGGGTGGTGTTTCAAGAAAAGGGAACCGGCAGACTACTTGGGACTGGGACTTGGAGTAACGGGTTGTGGTACATGGACCGAGGAGGTATGGATGCGGCGTTGGCGTCCATAGTAGAGAAAGAAAGCATGAAGACATCCGACAAGAGTACGGAAGACGAGTTGATGTTATATCCGCCATTGTATGAAAATTCTGACAAACGGAAACTCGTATGTGATTCATGTGAATACGGAAAACATACCCGAAGCTCCTATGTTAGCTTGGGAAAAAAAGAGGCTTCACCCGTTTCACTTGATTCATTCAGATGTATGGGGACCGTGTCCTACGACTTCAATACATGGTTATCGCTATTTCGTGACGTTATTGATTGTCATACTCGTATCACTTGGTTATATCTGATGAAAAGTAAGAGTGAAGTGCTCACTTGTTCCAAATACTTTCACAGGAAGGTTCAGACACGGTATGGTGCTGTTTTGAGGGTGTTAGTATCCCAGTATCATTCGGTGGTCAAGACACTGCGATCAGATAATGGGACGGAGTATATCAACAACGCATTCAGAGAATATCTATCCTCATATGGGATAGAACATCAGACCACGTGCCCATACACCTCAGCACAAAATGGAGTTGCATAAAGGAAGAACCGACATCTTTTCGAGATAGCTCGGTGTATGATGTTCGAGAAGAATGTTCCGAAGTACTTGTGGGGGGAAGCTGTTTTGACAGCGGCGTACCTAGTAAACAAGATGCCTTCGAGGGTGTTGGATGGAAAAACACGACAAGAGATGTTGGGATTAGATATGGAAGGCGTTATTCCCAACAAAGTGTTTGGATGTGTATGCTTTGTCAAGGATAACAAGCCAACCGTCCGGAAGTTGGATAATAGAGCTGTAAAGTGTATCTTTGTAGGATATTCTACTACTCAGAAAGGTTATGTCTGCTGGAGTCATGTCGAGAAGCTACAGTTTGTGAGCATGGATGTGACCTTCCGTGAGCATGAGTCCTACTACGACGTGCCAGTTTCTTCTCCCTTTGGGGACTCGCATGATACGCGAGAGGGGGAGAATGGTGGTAGTAGCTATAATTCCAGACCATCTATGGTGACGGTGGTGAGACGTTCAGTTTCGTATGATTCGAGCTTAGAGTCAGAGACTTAGGAGATGGTGACGGAGGTTGAAGACGGTGACAGAGGTTAGGCTCAGGGTGAGAGCTCAGGGTCAGAAAGTGAGGAGGAGGCTTATGTGACTGACGGGGACAAAGATCAAGCTCAGGGGGAGCTGAGTGCTCCCGGGGATAGAGTTACGGTTCACGAGGAACGAACAGAGAGGAACGCGAGGAGAGTTGGTCCAACTCAGGGGGAGCTGAAGGTGTATACAAGGAGGAGGCAACGGGATCAGGCAATGCCCGAGCCACCTACACCAATGGAAGCTACTTTACGAAGGAGTTCGCGAGGTAATGCGGGACGTCCTCCGAACAGATATGGCTACGACATTGGAGATTATGTCTCGTATGAGGATGTTGGGGATGAAACTCGGGCAATTTTCACGTCACTGGATGCGGTCACTATTCCCAATACATAGCAGCAAGCGATGGCGGATCCGAAGTGGAAAGTTGCGATGAAGGAAGAACTCGGCGCCTTGGAAAAGAACAAGACGTGGGATCTTGTCTCACTACCAGCGTGGAAGAAGGTTGTGGGATGTAGATGGGTATTCACAGTCAAGCAAAACCCGAAAGAGCACATTGAGTGCTACAAGGCACGGTTAGTTGCAAAGGGGTATAGTCAGACGTACGGCATCGACTATGACGAGACATTCGCACCAGTGGTGAAGATGAGTACGGTGAGGACTCTTGTATCAGTGGCAGCCAATCGCGGATGGAAGCTGGACCAACTCGATGTGAAAAATCCGTTTCTTCACGGAGACTTGTTGGAATAAGTGTACATGGAGGTACCGACGGGTTTTGAGACTCGACAGATAGCAGGGAAAGTGGCCAGGTTGAGAAGTCGTTGTATGGCTTGAAGCAGTCTCCGAGAGCTTGGTTTGACCGATTCAGAAAGGCTATGATAGACATCGGATACGAGCAGATCAACGCTTATCACACGGTCTTCCATCAGCGGTGAGGAGATCGGACCACTATACTCGTAGTGTATGTGGGTGATATAATCATCACGGGCGATGATGAGAACGAAATCATTCGGTTGAAGGAGAGACAAGGGAAGCAGTTTGAAGTGAAGGATCTAGAGAAACTGAAATACTTCATGGGGATTGAGGTGCTTTGGGGAGCAAAGGGAATAGTCCTAATCCAGAGGAAGTATGCCCTAGATCTCCTTACAGAAACCGGTATGCTAGGATGCAAGCCCGCGGCGTCTCCGATTGATCAAAACACCAAGTTGAGTGCCGAGTCGGGGAAGCCGGTTGATTGTGAGAGATACCAGAGGCTGGTGGGCCGTATGATATACTTGTGTCATACTCATCCAGATATTTCATTTGCTGTGAGCGTGGTGAGCTGCTACATGCATGATTCGATAGATGGACATATGAATGCAGTACATCGGTGTTGGACATATGTGTCCTTAAACAAGATAGTTTATCCATTTGTAAAAGATTATGACAAGTCGTTGAATAAAGATGATGCTTATTATGATAATCTTATTATAGTTTCTGGTAGAGTAAAATAGAATGTTTGATTCCTTAGTTCATAAAGGATGCAATTATGTTATTATTATCACAACAGAGTCAATGTGAGGAAGAATTAATAATCATAATAAATGAACTTAAAATGTCCGTGACCTGATCAACTGGGTGGGAGCCCATTAATCGTATAAGGTCATTAATGTGACTAAGTGATAATCCTATTCTGGATTTTGTGTGTGTCACACTCACTAGAAGTGCATTAAGTATGAAGTGTCTTCATACTGGACTGGACCTGACTTAAACTCCGGAAGTTATCATATAAGACCGTCACTGATAACTTGGAGTTGAGTCACTAGTAGATGATCAAATGGATATTCGATCTAAGTCCTGAGTGATCTTGAGTCCAAGCTGCTGGCTTGATTGTTCTTTGATTTAACCGTTAAAGAACACGAAATATTACCGCTGTTCCCAACACTATTATTTTGGGAACATGATAGTCAGCAGTAAGGGTAGCTTGGTCATAGACATGGGCATCACACAGATCTCTTCAGAGTGATGATGATTCCCTTGATTGTCGGTGGTGAGAAGTGAGAGGTATCCGTGCGCAACTTATGAATCGAAACCATAAGTGGGTCACTCATAATATTACTGACTGAGTCAAGGATGAAAATGCAATGAGGGGCATAACGGTAGAAACCGCCTGCTCGTGTGTGGATCATCAAGTGAAAGATCAATAACCCGAATTTGATTGTATCAATGGACACCCTGCTGATATAAAGGGAATAATATATACCGTATCACTAAAGAGTGCAGCCTCGGGTCTATAGTGGAATCACTTCGAGGTTTGACGAACAACTAGCAGTTCGTTGGAGCTTAAGTGATATGGGTCAATGGTCCCCAGGATAGCTCCGTAACTGATGATACATACGTGATTAAAATACATTCTGGATAATGTTTAATCATTTGGCTTGACTTATAAAACTGAAAGGTCTGTGGCAGACGTCAGATAGTTTTATCGTTAGCGTGGCAAAAGTACCATATTTTGGTACACGAAATTAACTTATAAAAGAAAGTTAGAATTTAGATTTTCTATCAGCACCATGTTGTTGGAAATTAAATTCTAAGCAACTTTGCTTTTTGAACCAAGTCATTTCGACTTACGGTTAGTGATTTATGGATTTTCTAAGTTTATGATCGGTTCGATAAACTTTGAAATTAAATCACATGTCACGAATTTAAATGATGGTGTGGCACCATGACATTTTAATGTGTGATATTGAGATCAGGAAATATTAATATAATTTAATTATTTGAATTTAATTATTAATATGTTATTAATAATTAATTAATAATTAATAGATTTATATTAATAAATAAAAATATATATTTATATGTGTAAATTCGAATTAAGGTTTCATAGTATGAAACCCTAGCCAATTCGAATAACATGATTTGGTCTTTCCATATTTGCGGCATAAGTACCAAATGTTTTGGTATTTTAGCAAATCCCTAAAATCAATATTATCCATTGGATCGGTTATGATTTAATATCAACCGTTGGATTAGGATATTGATAAATTCGAATTTGATAACTTGGTGACCAAGTTTAAATTTTCGAATTTGGTTAATTAATTATATCCGTTAGATCGGTCTAAGATTTAATCTTTACCGTCGGATTGGAAATTAATTAATTATATATATTTATATAATTTTCGAATTATAGATTAAGGATAAAATCGAAATTGTTTTTAATAAATCTTTTTATATTTGATTTGATCCTAAACTAATTTGATCCATTAGATCGGTTTAAAGATTTATCTCAACCGTTGGATCTAGATAATGATAATTCGAATTTTAATATAAATATATATGATAATTCGAATTTAATAAAGATAAGAAGATAAGATTTGATTTTTGATTTATCCAAATCTTTCTTATTTAATTAAATCCCTAATTAATTATATCCATTGGATTTAGATGAGATTAAATCTGGACCATTGGATTAAGATAATTAATTATATTTAATATATAGAATTCGAATTTTAGGGAGGGAATTTCTCCAATTCGGTTACGGTTTGAGCCTATAAATAGGAGGCTCATTCTACACATTTTTCACACCTTTCCCCAGAGAAAAATTCGAACTCTCCCTCTTCCTCAGGGTCTGCGAATTTTCTCTCTGATCTCTCTTTTCTGGTTCGGTTTAGGAGACTATTTCTCCGGAAACTTAAAAAGAGCCATCAGTTAAAATTTTGCGACGGAGTCATGCCGGCGAAGCCCACGCTTCGGTACGAGGATTCCAGGAGAATATCCCGGAAGATCACGGGAGTTTCCCTCAGCACTGGCGGAGCCCTGCCCGATTCAGAACGCGCAGCCGGAAGTCGTCAATTGAGGTACGGCCTTATGCATTGGGTTAATAAATGCAACCATTTACTGCTTTCTATTTATTTCCTATTATGACTAGATTATTAATAATGATTTATGAATATTAAATTATATAATATTTATCAGATCTTGGGATATGGATATTATCCGATATTCGGACCGTTGTACAGATAACAAGTTTTCCGCTTTAAAATAATTTTTAAATGTTACCCGGACGGTCCGGAGGTACAATTCGTGATAATTTTCAAGGAATCCGATACGTGATTCCCAACAATTGGTATCAGAGCCAAGTTTCAAGGATAAATAATTACGTAATTTAATTAATGTGTTTAAGAACGAATTATTTGATGAATAAAATTAATTATTTAAAATTGAAATTTTGAATTTCTAGATATTTTAAATATTAATTTAAAATAAGAAAATTACCCAACCCGAAAAATCGGACCGGGTAGTTGGACCGGGCTGCCCTTGGCAGCCCAGCCCGAGAATGACGCGAACAGGGGCTGCCGCTGCAGCCCCAGGTTGTTCGCCAGGGGCAAAGCCCACGGGCCAGGCCCACGGGCAGGGCCCTCGCCAAGGCCTCTCGGCCAGGGCAGGGGCACCCGAGTGGGCCTAGCGGGCTGGCCGCAGGCCGCGCTGCTTGGCAGCGGAATGGGCCTGCAGGCCCAGCCCGAAGTGCCAGGGCAATGCCCTGGCCTACCCGAGGGCTGTCCCTGCCCATTCCACGGGCACGTGGGCCCGGGCTTAAGCCCAGAGGGCCCACGTGCAAATTTTTATATGGGTCGGATTTTTATTCCGACCCGGATCCCGTGGATTAATTATTAATTATTATTAATGAAATTAATATTTATGAAATTAATATTTATGAATTAAAATTAATTATGATTAATTAATATAAATTAAAATTTGGATGTTATTTCTGGATAAATAACATTGTCTTATTTTAATTAATTCATAAATTTAAATATGGATGTTATTTAATAATATAAATAACATTGTCTTATTTAATAAATTAAAATATGGATGATAATATTCGAAGAATAATATCATTGTCTTATTTTAATATTTCATAAATAATTATTAAAGGGCATTAAAATGTTTAATGATAATTCTTAGAGAATAAGTATCATTAATTATGAATATTCATCATAGATATAATTTGATATAACCGATTTTCATAACCCTCAAACATAGTGTCTATGTTTAGATCATTATTAATATGTCTATATAGGATAGATAAAAATAATAAAGAGTAAATGTAAAAGTGTTAATTATTAGTCGGAAAAATTTCAAACGTACAATCTTGCCTAAGGAAGAGGGAATCAAAAGTGGGGCCGGTTCACCATCCACTTCTGGGTGACCGGTTAGGACCCCTCCCATCGACCTGGAGAGCGTACGTTTTGATCTATCAATACCGACGAAATAATAAACACATTTTTTTAGGGCTTATTTTAAAATTACGTGTCGTAATAAATGAAGCCAAAAATATAAACTTTTAATGTGTCATTAATAGACAGTTTATATAATAAGTTTTTATAACTTAGAAATTAAAAACGTTATTTCCTAAAAACAATGGCAAGTATAGAATAAAACACAGGTCTCCATTATTACTGTCGCAAGGTCTGCTAACCACACCGCCTCGAGTCACCCTAGTGTGTCCATTCCCTAAGGAAGGTGTGCTTGTGGGAGGTTTGACACCGTGATAGTTCCAAAAGAATATGGGGACGGAGGAATCTTGGATATGGACCGCGAGTCACCCTAGAGTGACCATTCCCTAAGGACGACATTTCCAAGAGGATCCCGAGAACCGAAAATAATGGGTTAAGCTTGCACGGAAGTTGGTGCTTCCCGACCGTCTATGGTGATAGTTAATAATCATAGAGGACTTTTGTAGTTCTTGTTATGAATATTAATTAAGTTTATGACTAAAACTTAGTTTAACCAAACTACACGGTTGATACCGCGAGTCACCCTGGAGTGACCATGCCACTAAGGACGGCAACGACGTGTACAGTCGGTTAAATTATCACGAAATAGTTAAAGGGTTTATTTTAACGTTTTTCCCAGAACATGTTTGCATCATGTAACTATTTCAAATAAAATATTTTTTCTAAACATTCTACCTATAATAAAGTTTAATAAGTTTCTTTTTCAATGCCAGTTAAAATGTCCTTCGACAAACAAGAAATGGAAAAGTCTGCTCTGACGCTGAGATCTCAAAATCAAAGCAATCTGGTAAAAGTCACAAAATCCCTAAGCAAGCTGGCCATGAGTGGATCTTCGGAAAAACTTGGAATGGCAGATCAGAATGCTATAAACTCTCTAAACAAGAGGAAGAGAATTGATGGAAACCAGGAAGAATTCTTCCAGATTGGGAGTACAAGTAATGTTGATCGTTCAACATTAGAATCATGTTTCGTGGACAACTCATCCTTCAACTGGATCTTGGATTCAGGAGCAAACGATCATGCATGGAATTCTCTTCAGTCTCTTGACAAATTGGAAGAGATAAATGAAGGACCAACTTTAAAAGTAGGAAACGGGGAATTCCTGCAAGCAAAAGCAGTAGGAAATTTGCGACTGACATTTGGAAATAAGTATTTATTTGTTGATAATGTGTACTATTATCCAAATGTCTGCAGAAATATACTTTCTGCTTATCTGTTGTACAAACAAGGATATACTCTAAACTTTCGTGGATCCCATTGGGTCATCACAAAGGATGGAGTATATATTTGTACTGCTAAAGCAGAAAATGGATTATACATCCTAAGACCAGATTATGGTAGCTGCATGAATACTGAGATGTTTAAATTGGCAATGCCAAAGTCAGTCAAGAAACCCAAGATTGACAATGATGTTCAAACGTACCTGTGGCATTTAAGATTGGGTCATATTAATCTAGACAGGATAAACAGGCTGGTAAAGGATGGACCCCTTAAAGAACTAACAATCGGTTCTTTGCCTGTTTGCAAATCCTGTATATAGGCTAAAATGACTAAAAGACCTTTTTCGGTAAAAGGTCAAAGAGCCACTAAACCATTAGAACTCGTCCATTCTGATGTATGTGGTCCCATGAAAATACAAGGAAGAGGAGGAATTGAATACTTTGTCACTTTCATTGACGATTATTCAAGATATGGTTACGTTTATCTCATGGCTAAGAAATCTGAAACCTTAGGTAAGTTCAGAGAATTTCTGACAGAGGCTGAGAATCAACTAGGACTATCATTGAAGTCTCTTCGATCTGATCGAGGAGGAGAATACCTAGATCACGAGTTTTGCGACTTCTTGATCGAGAAAGGTATAACATCTCAACTAACTGCTCCTGGCACACCAGAACAAAATGGTGTTGCAGAAAGGAGAAATAGGACCCTACTGGAAATGGTAAGGTCAATGTTAAGTCATTCAACGCTACCCAATTCTTTCTGGGGATATGCTTTGTTGACGGCAACGAACATTCTAAATGTTGTGCCGTCAAAATCTGTTTCTAAAACGCCCGTCGAATTATGGAATGGCAGAATACCAAATCTGCGACATTACAGAATTTGGGGATGTCCTGCACATGTGCGGACTGGAAACAAGAATAAATTGGAATCACGAACGGAAGTTTGTCTGTTTGTAGGATATTCCAAAGAGACTAAGGGAGGTTTGTTTTATAGTCCAGAAAGTAAGAAAGTATTTGTCTCTACAAATGCTACTTTTCTAGAGCAAGATTATATGACAAACTTCAAACCTCGAAGTAAAGTTGTACTCGAGGAGCTGTCAGGTGACAAAGTCACAATATCTCCAACAGTGCTTGTTGTCAAAGATATAGCAGAAACCACGGTCCCAAATCAGAACCAAGGGGTACTCAGACGTAGTGGGAGGTTTAAAAGACCAGTTGAACGCTACGAGCACACCCAGTTGGAATTTCACCTAGCTGTCACAGACACTAGCGTTGAAGATCCCATAGGCTACAAGCAAGCTATGGTTGATCCTGATAAGGGAGAATGGCAGGAAGCCATGAACCAAGAAATAGAATCAATGGATTCTAATGAAGTCTGGGAACTTGTAGACTTACCGGATGGCTTCAAAACCATTGGCTGTAAGTGGGTATACAAGCGAAAGAGAGGAGTGGACGGGAAGGTTGAAACCTTCAAGGCTAGACTAGTGGCAAAGGGTTTTACCCAGAGGGAAGGTATTGATTTCGATGAGACCTTTGCTCCAGTCGCTAAGTACAAGTCCATCCGGATTCTCATGGCCATAGCCTGTAGTCTCAATTACGAGATTTGGCAGATGGACGTCAAAACCGCCTTCCTGAACGGGTACATTGACGAAAACATCTATATGGACCAACCAGAAGGGTTCGTGCAACAGGGTCAAGAAGGGAAGGTTTGCAGATTACTTAAATCCATTTATGGATTGAAGCAAGCTTCTAGATCCTGGAATCTAAGGTTCGATGAAACCATCAAAACCTATGGATTCATTCAAAACGTCACTGAGGCCTGCATCTATAAACTCAATGACGAAACCGTGGAAGTTTTTCTTGTTCTGTACGTCGACGATATTCTTCTCATTGGAAACAGTGTGAAGAAATTATCGGACGTAAAGGCGTGGCTATCTACGCAATTCCAAATGAAGGACATGGGAGAAGCCAGTTATGTTCTTGGGATCCGTATTTCAGGGATCGCAACAACATGCTTCTGGCCTTATCCCAATCAGCTTACATTGATAAGGTGCTTGAACGTTTTGCAATGGCAAACTCCAAGGGAGGTAATTTACCGACCAGACATGGAGTGTTCCTCAGCAGGAAACAATGCCCAACTTCTCCGGAAGAGCAAGATGTGATGAGGCGAATACCCTATGCTTCAGCAGTGGGAAGTCTGATGTACGCTATGCAGTGTACTAGGCCAGACATCTGTTACGCTGTGGGAATTGTTAGCAGATATCAATCCAACCCTGGTATGGCTCACTGGACAGCAGTGAAGAACATTCTCAAGTATCTTCGGAGAACGAGAGACTATGTGTTAGTGTTTTCAGGATCAGAACTGATTCCAATAGGATACACTGATTCAGACTTTATGTCTGATAGAGACACGAGAAAATCAACGTCAGGAGCGGTGTACACCCTTGCTGGTGGAGCGATATTCTGGAGAAGCGTAAAGCAATCCTGTATCGCAGATTCCACAATGGAAGCTGAATACGTGGCAGCTTGTGAGGCAGCCAAAGAATCAGTTTGGCTCAAGAATTTCTACATAGAACTGGGAGTTGTTCCAGATGTAGATGGGCCCCAAACACTATACTGTGACAACAGTGGTGCGGTGGCAAATTCTAAAGAGCCCAGAGACCATAACAAGGCAAAACATATAGAACGTAAATACCATCTCATAAGAGAAATAGTGCGTCGTGGCGACGTGAGGGTTGTGAAAATAGCTTCGGAAGACAATCTGGCTGATCCATTCACCAAGACGTTGCCAGAGAAAATATTCAGGAGGCATCTGGAAAGTATGGGTCTGAAAGACATGGGTCATCTTCTTTAAGTACAAGTGGGAGATTGTTGGACATATGTGTCCTTAAACAAGATAGTTTATCCATTTGTAAAAGATTATGACAAGTCGTTGAATAAAGATGATGCTTATTATGATAATCTTATTATAGTTTCTGGTAGAGTAAAATAGAATGTTTGATTCCTTAGTTCATAAAGGATGCAATTATGTTATTATTATCACAACAGAGTCAATGTGAGGAAGAATTAATAATCATAATAAATGAACTTAAAATGTCCGTGACCTGATCAACTGGGTGGGAGCCCATTAATCGTATAAGGTCATTAATGTGACTAAGTGATAATCCTATTCTGGATTTTGTGTGTGTCACACTCACTAGAAGTGCATTAAGTATGAAGTGTCTTCATACTGGACTGGACCTGACTTAAACTCCGGAAGTTATCATATAAGACCGTCACTGATAACTTGGAGTTGAGTCACTAGTAGATGATCAAATGGATATTCGATCTAAGTCCTGAGTGATCTTGAGTCCAAGCTGCTGGCTTGATTGTTCTTTGATTTAACCGTTAAAGAACACGAAATATTACCGCTGTTCCCAACACTATTATTTTGGGAACATGATAGTCAGCAGTAAGGGTAGCTTGGTCATAGACATGGGCATCACACAGATCTCTTCAGAGTGATGATGATTCCCTTGATTGTCGGTGGTGAGAAGTGAGAGGTATCCGTGCGCAACTTATGAATCGAAACCATAAGTGGGTCACTCATAATATTACTGACTGAGTCAAGGATGAAAATGCAATGAGGGGCATAACGGTAGAAACCGCCTGCTCGTGTGTGGATCATCAAGTGAAAGATCAATAACCCGAATTTGATTGTATCAATGGACACCCTGCTGATATAAAGGGAATAATATATACCGTATCACGAAAGAGTGCAGCCTCAGGTCTATAGTGGAATCACTTCGAGGTTTGACGAACAACTAGCAGTTCGTTGGAGCTTAAGTGATACGGGTCCATGGTCCCCAGGATAGCTCCGTAACTGATGATACGTACGTGATTAAAATACATTCTGGATAATGTTTAATCATTTGGCTTGACTTATAAAACTGAAAGGTCTGTGGCAGACGTCAGATAGTTTTATCGTTAGCGTGGCAAAAGTACCATATTTTGGTACACGAAATTAACTGATAAAAGAAAGTTAGAATTTAGATTTTCTATCAGCACCATGTTGTTGGAAATTAAATTCTAAGCAACTTTGCTTTTTGAACCAAGTCATTTCGACTTACGGTTAGTGATTTATGGATTTTCTAAGTTTATGATCGGTTCGATAAACTTTGAAATTAAATCACATGTCACGAATTTAAATGATGGTGTGACACCATGACATTTTAATGTGTGATATTGAGATCAGGAAATATTAATATAATTTAATTATTTGAATTTAATTATTAATATGTTATTAATAATTAATTAATAATTAATAGATTTATATTAATAAATAAAAATATATATTTATATATATATTTATATGTGTAAATTCGAATTAGGGTTTCATAGTATGAAACCCTAGCCAATTCGAATAACATGAATTGGTCTTTCCATATTTGCGGCATAAGTACCAAATGTTTTGGTATTTTAGCGAATCCCTAAAATCAATATTATCCATTGGATCGGTTATGATTTAATATCAACCGTTGGATTAGGATATTGATAAATTTGAATTTGATAACTTGGTGACCAAGTTTAAATTTTCGAATTTGGTTAATTAATTATATCCGTTAGATCGGTCTAAGATTTAATCTTTACCGTCGGATTGGAAATTAATTAATTATATATATTTATATAATTTTCGAATTATAGATTAAGGATAAAATCGAAATTGTTTTTAATAAATCTTTTTATATTTGATTTTATCCTAAACTAATTTGATCCATTAGCTCGGTTTAAAGATTTATCTCAACCGTTGGATCTAGATAATGATAATTCGAATTTTAATATAAATATATATGATAATTCGAATTTAATAAAGATAAGAAGATAAGATTTGATTTTTGATTTATCCAAATCTTTCTTATTTAATTAAATCCCTAATTAATTATATCCATTGGATTTAGATGAGATTAAATCTGGACCATTGGATTAAGATAATTAATTATATTTAATATATAGAATTCGAATTTTAGGGAGGGAATTTCTCCAATTCGGTTACGGTTTGAGCCTATAAATAGGAGGCTCATTCTACACATTTTTCACACCTTTCCCCAGAGAAAAATTCGAACTCTCCCTCTTCCTCAGGGTCTGCGAATTTTCTCTCTGATCTCTCTTTTCTGGTTCGGTTTAGGAGACTATTTCTCCGGAAACTTAAAAAGAACCATCAGTTAAAATTTTGCGACGGAGTCCTGCCGGCGAAGCCCACGCTTCGGTACGAGGATTCCAGGAGAATATCCCGGAAGATCACGGGAGTTTCCCTCAGCACTGGCGGAGCCCTGCCCGATTCAGAACGCGCAGCCGGAAGTCGTCAATTGAGGTACGGCCTTATGCATTGGGTTAATAAATGCAACCATTTACTGCTTTCTATTTATTTCCTATTATGACTAGATTATTAATAATGATTTATGAATATTAAATTACATAATATTTATCAGATCTTGGGATATGGATATTATCCGATATTCGGACCGTTGTACAGATAACAAGTTTTCCGCTTTAAAATAATTTTTAAATGTTACCCGGACGGTCCGGAGGTACAATTCTTGATAATTTTCAAGGAATCCGAGACGTGATTCCCAACAATCGGATTCTCTGATACCTAAAGAAAGCTATGGGAAAAGGATAGCTCTTCGAGAAGAACAACCATCTCGAGGTGGAGGGCTATTGTGATGCCGATTGGGCTAGTTGTGCTGATGATAGGAAGTCTACATCCGGGTACTGTATGTTTGTCAGCGTTAACCTGGTGTCTTGGAAGAGCAAGAAGCAATCAGTCGTAGCAAGGTCTACAGCGGAGGCGGAATACCGAGCGATGTCCTCCAGTGTCGCGGAACTGTTGTGGTTGAAAATGCTACTGAAGGAGCTGAAGATGGACCAAGGTGCCCGAATGAAGCTATTGTGCGACAATCAAGCGACAATTAGCATTGCCAACAACCCGGTGCAGCACGACAGAACCAAGCCCATTGAGATTGACCGGTTCTTCGTCAGACATCATCTCGATAGTGGAGAACTGAAGCTGAGCCACACTTGTACACGGGAGCAAATAGCAGATTGCCTCAAGAAAGGATTTGGCCCTATTGACCAATTGAGATTATGTAACAAGATGAGCTTGATTGATATCTTTTGCCCATCTTGAGAGGGAGTATTGAGAATTATGAATAGTATTTAATTAGTCATGTAATTAGTCTAATAACATTTAGTGTTTAGGCTGTATATAAGAAGTCATTTGACCAATGAATGAGATAGCAGTTTAAACCCACATCGACAACTGTTTTTTAAAAGGTTTGACACAAAATGGGTATTGCGTACAATTAGGTTTGTTAAAAATAATAATTTGGGGCTAAAAAGACGGAAGCATAAACATAAGGTAAAAATTTATTTAGTAAGCCCAAGCTGTGCGCTATCTGGGCCAAGCGGGGCCTCTATTTGGGCCTCTATTTGTTTCCAACCTTTTCTTTTAAGGATATTGGCGACGTATGTTATAATAATTTTTCAAATTTCAGCATTGTGTTATTTCTTAAAGAATTAAAACATATGCTACTAATCTTTTCTTGATTTATTGTACATAAATAAGGTAATATTTCTTGAAAAGTTGATTATGTGAGTATAGAGAGAATTTATAAGAGAAATATTATTGCTCTTGAAAATATATTACAACGAGACTGTTAACCTTTTATTTATAAGGTTTATAGAAATATAAATAAGGAAAGTACAACTAATAGTACATACTAATGATTGTATCAAGTACTTAAGTCAATAATAACCCACAAAATCTTGTGTTTATAATCGATAAGTTTGACTTTTAAAGGTTGAGCAGTGTTCAAACGATGATTTGGACCATACCGTCGTTCAATCATTCGTGTTTGCAACTTTAGAAAGAAAAAAAATTGAAACACGGAGGTCTCGCCGCGGCAAGCTTAATTCCCGCCGCGGCGAGAAGGGGTTCAGACGACGGTTGTGGTCAAACCGTTGTTTAAACATCAGTGTTTTTGACTTTGGAAGAAAAAAACGTCGCGAACACAGAACTCTCACCGCGGCGAGCTTATTTCTCGCCACGGCGAGAAGAGGTTCAAACGACAGTTTGGGCTAAACCGTCAATCAAACCTCTGTGTTTTTTACTTATAACCAAAATTCCACGCATTCCCCTCTTTTAACTTCATTTTTTCTCTTTTTTCTCTCTTGAACTCTTAAATACTCATATACTCATATCAACTCTCAAATTCTCATATAACTTTTCTCTTTATTCTTAATACTCTTCTCCATTCAACTCTTATTTATCAAACCGATATTTTTTTTCCACAAGATTGAAGTGTCAAAAAACGAAGTTTTCTTAATGGATTTTGGGTAAAAAAAAAAGTGTTAAAACTGTTTGGTTTTGATAAAAAAATAATAATAATTTGATGTTCTTGAATATGTGTTTGATGTTTTAAAATAATGTGTGTTTGATCTTGTTGGTTGTTTAATGTGGTTTTGTAATGTGTTTGAGCGGTTTTGAGTTCAAATTTCAAAATTTGACCATTTTGGGTGAGCGAAGTTTTTCGAGAAAATCTTCCCAATCTTCCCAAAAATCACCGTGTAAACCATATCTCGCCACGGCGAGCATGTTTACACGACGATTTCTGGTACCGTCGTTTAATCTTGTATGACCCTAGTTTCAACGACGGACCAGAAGTATCGTTGAAACTTTCAACCATGATTTTTAACCGTGGTTTCAATTCCATTTTGTACTAGTGTCAATCGAAGATTTCGCTGCAAAATTCTGAACTGTTGGCCTTGAGGCCGAGCACCGTCACTTCAATGTCCTTCACCGACACCAAATGCTTCCTCCGCTAAGTTCTAGAACTTTTGCCAGCTCTCTGGGTCTCACACCAATTTTAGGTACTTTTGCTTATAAAAAAACTTCTTCAATATTCCAAGATATCCTCATGGACTCCTCGTACGAAAGTCTGGGCTCTGCCGAAGGACTTTGACACCGACTAAAAACTTTACTGATCGGTTCATTTTTAAGCTTCGGAAATTGGAATGTCGCACAGGTGAACTTTAGAGGAATGAAGAGAGAATTCGACCTGTAATGTGATGGAAAGTTGAATTCTGAATGTGAAAAATGAGGTGAAAGAGCCCTCTAATTATAATGTGAGCTTCACTAATTGATTTATTTGTCTTATTTTACTAACTATATACGAAAATCGACAACAATACCTTATAGAAAGGTATAATCGAATTTTCTCTATATAATTAAAATAAAATTCAATTACAATAAATCAATTATCATGATATTATTCATAATATTAATTGTCAAAATATTCCTGTCAAAATTGATTATCAGTACGTGAATATTTCCAATTAATATGAATATATTTTTGTTAATGCGTAAAAATGGCTTTAACTTACAATTGAATCCAAGGTTCGGGTCTCGAGATTGACCCGCTGAACACAAGGATAATTGAATGCTGAGTCAACGCGGGTTGACTAATGATCGTCAAAGCTGGAGGCGAATCCGTCGTCTTGGACGAGTCTCCGGGCTGTCATTGGCGATCCTCGGCGAACTTCCCTCGTGGGGGCGAAGTCCGTATCACGGCGAAACTCCTCATCGGACTTCCCTCATAGTTGTACAGTCCGGGCGGGGACCTTGTCTTGGTGAAGCTCTCCGTCTGAGCAGAGTCCTTGTCTTGGCGAAGCTCCTCGTCTGAGCAGAGTCCTTGTCTTGGCGGTATCCTCGTCTAGGCGAACTCCGGTCTTGATGAAGCTCCGAGCTAGTCTTGATAATTCTTCGTGTTTCTCCTTCCTTGGCGAGCTCCTACGGCGAGGGAGGACCTGCAAAAAAGGGTATATTGGGCCCGTGCCCCGTCGCTTATGGTTGGGCGAGGCTGCCTACGTATCTCAGTTTAAGAGAATCAGGTCCCACGTAGTTCGGGGTTAGTGATAAACGGCGGGTGAATGACGATGTGATTTGACTCATCAGAAGTGCCGATGTTGGCGACATGGGGGTGATCATTGGCCAGATGGCTGGGTATTACCGGCGTGATGTGTTCTTCGTCGACCTCGTTGGTGTTGGCGAGCTTGCTGTGGCGAGGGCCTTAACCCAACGGGGGATACTCCTTGTCGACCTTGTCGAGGTTGGCAAGGGCGCCTCAGGTGATGCTCCTTGTCGACCTTGTCGAGGTTGGCGAGGGCGCCTAACCTGTTAAGGGATGCTCCTTGTCGACCTTGTCAAGGTTGGCGAGGGCGCCTAACCTGTTAAGGGATGCTCCTTGTCGACCTCACGGGTGTTGGAAAGCTTGACCACCTGGCGAGGGACTCCTTCGTTGACTCGTCGAACAACTTCCCTTGTCGAGACTGAGACTCTATTCTAGATCTCCTCTTAGTCGGGCCTCAGCCAGCAAGTTCTCAATTCTTACTGGGGGAGAGAGGGGCGACTTTCTAGAGAGAGAAAGCTAGAGAGAGAAGCTCTGGAGAAAGCTGTGAGTGAGTGTGGAAATGAGGGGGGGGGGGAGGAAGGCTCCTATTTATAGGAAAACCAATTTCCTGAAATTGCACCTCCAGGGGCCTGCGGATTTCTCCCCTGCTACAGTGGGGTTGTCGAGGCCCCTATCCCTGCAAAAAGGGTCATCAGTACTTCTTGATTCGTCTTTGATGTTTTCCGGTTGTCAGCGATTCCGTCTGCTGAGTTCGGGAGAATCTGGAGGATTTCCCGGAGATCTTCGTGGTCTCGGATCTCCTCGTCATGTGGAATAATTACAAGTTTTGCCCTCGTAAAGCTATGACGAGGGTGCTTGTCAGGCTTGTCGCCATGTCGCCTCGTCGCCTCGTTGGCTCGTCGCCTCGTCGCCTCGTCGCCTCGTCGCCTCGTCGCCTCGTTGGCTCGTCGCCTCGTCGCCTCGTCGCCTCGTCGCCTCGTCGGCCTCGTCGCCTCGTCGGCCTCGTCGCCTCGTTGGCCTTGTCCTCTTCTCCTTTTTGACTCCGGGCCGCACCAATGTCTTGGTTCGTCGGCCTCCGGTCTTTGGCTTTGGTGATGGGCTTTGACTTTTATTGATGGGCTTTGACTTTGGCCAAAATGAGCCCAATTTTTATATGTTACGAAAAATAAACATAACAATTTTAATTAACCAAATAATCATATAATTATCCCAACATACAATTGATTAAGAAAATGAAAGGGTACAGTCGATTTATATACTTGGTCATCAAGTAAGTGACTGTTTAATATCGGCGGTTACGAAAAATTATGCTTATAAATTTAATAAAAATATAAACTAATGTTATTTTTTTGGCAGTATATGTAAAGAAAACATTATAATCATGACGATTTTTATTAATGAAGATGTTTTATAGGGCAATCCTTACAATATAAATATATATATATATATATATATATATATATATATATATATATATAAATAATGTTGGACAAACGTACGGAAAATAAATTATTTTTGAAATACTCCACTTGAAAATTGTTCCTGCGATTTTTTTAAGATTGTTGGACACTTTTATATCTTTTGCAAGATATAAGGATAAACAAGACTATTAGCAATGTTTGAGCTTCATCCGTAACTATTTCAGACACGTCATTCTTCTCTTTAAGATAAAAACTATAAATTCACACATCTTCTATCAGTTCTATTTCAGACACTTGACCGGAGCTACGAGAGCTCAGGCCGAACAGACCCATGTTCTATGAGATTCACATGGTAAATATTAAACCTTAGGAAGGTGGGATTGAATTCTCAAGAACAGACAAATTTATGCAAAAAGGATTTCTTAAATTTGAGCAGAGGTCATATTGCATTACCTAGCGAGTGACAGACTTTGAACGAGTTAAACGCTATCCGTAACTGGTGGTTATACTGACTTTGGGTTTGTCATAAACTTTGTTGAATGGATTGATTAATGCAAGATGATAATCATCTCTTGTAGAATAATGTATAGTTGTTCTAGTTTACTCTTTGTGGTACTTTTGCCACAATTTCCTTTCTTGTAATTAGGGATGTAAATAATACCCAATTAAATTAATGAGAAAACAACTTTCCCAATCCACTTTCTACATGGTATCAGAGCAACAAAGTGGGAAATCTCAAAAACCCTAGCGTCACCGACTATTCCCGTCGGACGTTCATTTCGGGCTATCACTCCGGTGACGTTTGCTTCCTCGGTGTTCCTCCGGTATTCTCAAGATTCGTCGCTGGATCTTATCTCCGCTGCACTTCGAGCGCACTCAGTCGCTTCTTCCGGTGACTCCGTTCAGTGCGACTTTTCTCCGGCGACCGGTGTTCCTTCGCTCACAGCTCCAGTACGCACCTCCTCTCTCCGGCATTCCCCGGCGATCTTCGATCGCTTCGAGCATATCCAAATCTGGGTCAGGTCTCTGCCGCGTCAACATTGGTGTTCCTCCAGTTCCGGCGAACCTCCTACGAGCATCTCTTGTCTTTCGCCATAAAGCCTCAAGCTTCTCCGGCGAGGCTGCTCGAACTCCGACCAACAGAGGGACCCATCTTCCTCTTTCTTAGATCTGAAATCATATTCTCCGACCCAGCCACAACCGCTGCATCTCCTTCTCCGGTGAGATCGTGTACTCTCTCCGCCAGATCTGAGCCTCGTCTTCTCCGGTGAGGAAGCTCCTCGCGAAAGCCATCTTCGACGAGCTCGAAACCTGCAACCTCCGACGAGCTCAAAACTGGCAACCTCTCTAATGAGCTCGAAACCTGCACCTCCGGCGACAAACCTGCCTCTGCTCTCTCTCTTCGCCGTGCTCCGGCGAACCTCGGGGAGAAGTCTCATCTTCTTCTCTCCTTTTCCCGAGCTTCCTCTGCATGTGAATAGTTCAAAAGAGGTGGGCTCCACGCGAAAAAAGGAAAAGGAGACATGTCTTTTTTTTTTTTTTTGTCTCTTCTCTGCGTGTTCCAACGTACTCTTTGCTGTTCCAACACACAGAAGTTTCGAAATTTTTTCTTTGTGTCCCTGCGTGAGAGAATGTGTGCGCACAACCAGAAAATTAATTTTTTTCTCTACTGATTCCTCTCGATAAGTATCGATAAAATATGTCTTCCTCGACTGAAAAAGTTGCTTCCGTGCCCGATCAAAACTCAATGACCAATCATAAATTCAATGGCAAGTATTATCTCCAATGGTGTAAATCCATGTTTATGATTGTGAGCGGAAGAGAAAAAGGCGGACATCTCACCGGTGAGCCCCCCATGCTAGATTCCAAGGATCCAAAATACGCCTCATGGAATAACTCCGACTACCTTGTCATGTCATGCCTCACTAACTCAATGAAAGATAAGTTCAGTTCGAAGTTTCTTCTTTATGATACTGCTAAGGAAATTTGGGACTCGACACGTAAACTTTATTCAAATAACAAGGATACGTCGGTGGTCATCGATCTCGAGTCTCGCCTGTATAATCTATGTCAAGGGGATATGGACATCAATGATTATTTCGATGCTCTGTCCAACTATTGGTTTCAATTGGATACTTATCAGGTCAAGCCTTGGGAGACCCCTAGAGATGCGGCTATATTCCGGGAATTCATTCAAGAGGGAAGAACTGTTCGTTTTCTCTTAGGTCTCAATAAGGAATTCGACGCTGTCCGTGGACGAATTAGGGCGACTGATCCTCTTCCTGATCCTCAAGAGGCCTTCTCTCTTGTCTGATTAAAAGAGAGTCGCCAGATCATCATGCCTGTGAACAAGACCGAGGGATCCGTAATGTTCACTCCTCATCAACAGGAGCCTCCTACGTTCTCTCAAGCTTCTCCTTCTGTTCCTCATCGAGGACGTCCTCGGTGTGAACATTGCAATAAACCCGGTCACCTAAAATCACAGTGTTGGAAGTTACATGGGAAACCAACAAGTTCGGGACCAACTCCGTCAAAGTTCAGCAAGAAGGCTCATAGCAATGCCACTGACTCTGACTTTCCTGTAGTCTCAAGCACTTCACCAGACCCTAATCTCCGAGAGGACATTAACTGCATCATGGTACAAATGGAGTCTCTACAGATGATGGTTAGCAATCAACACACCACCGGATCTAGTTCCTCAACCGACTCACCAAGTAGCCTCCATGCTCACACAGGTTTGACCTCTATCGGCCTCACCGTAACTCTCTCGAGCAAAACTTGGATCGTTGATTGAGGTGCATCAGACCACATGACGGGTAAAAAGAGTTATTTCATCACCCTTGGACCCTACCCGCGGGGTTCATCCGTTCAGACTGTTGATGGCACTTTTATTCCGGTTGCCGGAATCGGTTCTATCCGACTATCTGGGAACATTACTCTTTCCTCGGTGCTATATGTTCCTCAAATTTCTTGCAACCTGATTTCCATCAGTAAGATCACACGTGATTCTAACTGCATTTAACGATTTTTTGCCAATTTCTGTGATTTTCAGGTGGTAGGATCCGGGAAGGTAATTGGCGAAAGGACAATGCGTGAAGGCCTCTACATGTTTGACTACACAAATTTTCCAAGCCACCGAGCTTTGAATCCTGACCAAGGTCATGTGTCATCAAACACTATAACTCTTTCGAACAATGTTCCTGTAGAAGATCAAGTTATGTTGTGGCACTAGCGTCTTGGTTACACTAGTTTTCAAGACCTTGAAAAAGTGTACCCAAACTGGTTTATTAAGAAAAAATATTCATCGTATCAATGTCAAGTATGCCAATTCGCCAAACATACACGCAGTCCATTTCATGCTATTGACTATAAATTATCTAAACCTTTCTCTATGATTCATAGCGACGTATGGGGACCCTCTGTGGGAAAAAATATTAATGTCCCCTCCGTCATATCTCGGGATGGTCCCTCGATCCATCGGGGTAACCTTTAAAAATTTGTTTTTACACGGAAAGGCCCATTTTACACTTTCCAAAGTTACTTCCTTTTTTTAGAACCGAGCACCAAGATAACGGAGATTCGATCGGTTAAGTAATTAGTTATTTATTCAAACACGTAATTATTAATTCTATTCAAGGAAATAAATAAAGCAATAAAATGGTTTTGCATTTATTTACCCAATGCATAAGGCCGTACCTATTTCTCACGATGACTTCCACTGCGCTTTCTGAATTTGGGCAGAGCTTCCGCCGACCTTTGAGAATGCGCCTAGGGAAGTTGAGCGGAGCTTCCGCATGACTTCTAAAGCGACAAGGAAACTCCCAAAGCCTTCCGGGATATTCTCTAGAACTTTCTCGTAAACAAAGCGTGGGCTTCGTTTGACGGAACTTCGTTGCTTCTAGCCTAGCCGATTTCTAGAGAGAGAGAGAGAATTTCGAGATTTTCTTAGAGAGAGAACTCGAGTTTTTCGAATGAGAGTGGTCTTGGAATGTGATGCTTAAGCCTTGTATTTATAGTAAAACGCATGCACACATAACTTCCAATTTTAGATAAATCAATCAACCTTAATTAGTGCCAATTACAAATCAATCAATCAAGAACCAATTCCAACCTTCCCATTTAGATAGGAGCTCGAAATTATGATGATTAAAATAACTAAGATTTAATTTCATATGATTTAAATATGTATCATGAAAGTCAACTGCTACCCATATTAGGCAAAATTCGATTTCATCATATTTTTTAATCAAGGGAATACATTTTCTTTAATTAAAATAAATACCAAGAAATCCAATCCTATTCCATGAATAGGTTTATGCGATTTCTAATATTATTCTTAATCAAAAATTAATTCCAATTAAATCAAATTAGGTGACACATGATTTATCAATCTTTTCCTTATTTTTAAATAATCTATCAATTAAATAATCTTATGAATCAATCAATATTAATTCTCATGCAATATGAATCTTTATTTAAAACTTGCAAATCAAGTTCTTATGATTCATGCATAATTAATATTCATGATATAATTCTTATTTATTTAATTTAGATTAATACCTTATTTGAATATGATTAATTAGTATCTTGAATTATTATAACATATAAAACTCGATTTCATTCATGCCTGAAATCGCCAACTCTTGCTTGGTAACCAAGCCTGGTAATTTCCATGATTCAAAACCTTGCCTTATATGTTTATCATGATAATTAACATAATTAATCTTTTATTAAAATATGATAAGGAAAATACCTAGTGGGCTTATCCACCAACGCTTGGTCGAATTTCCTCTCTATCAATTAGCTAAGATTAAACCCAATGGACCTAGCCCATTAATTTTATCTTTAAGTAATTCTCATGAATTAACATAACCTCTTGTTATGATATATAATTCATATCTTTTTCTCCGTAGCTTTTACACATAAAATCATAGAAGAAAAAACTCTTAGAATTAAATTAACTACAACATTTATGTTGAGAATTTATTCCAGTTTTGACTTTTTCTGATCAACTATTTTTCGGGCAAAACTTTAGGTACTTTTGCCGCAACTTTTTGAAACTTTTCAAAACTTGACACAAGCTTCAGTTTCAATTGTTCTATCATAAATTAGAATAACAAATATTCTAATTGTACGATTGGTCCTCTACAGAGCTATCCTGGGGACCATGGACCCACATCACTTAAGCTCCAACGGATTAATCCGTTAACTCCAGTGTTACTCCACTAACCCGAAGCTGTACTCTTTAGTGATGCGAATAATATATTCCTTATATCTTAAGGTGTCCAGTGATATAATCAAATTCTAGTGATTAATCTTTCACTTGATGATTCACACTTGAGTAGGCGTTTTACCGTTTAGCCCCTTAGTGCTTTTCTTCCTGAATTCCATCGGTGGTATTGTAGACGACTCACTTACGATTTCGAGATGTAAGCTGCGCATGAGTCCCGTACTACTTCTCACGACCGACAATTCCGGGAATCATCTTGACTTAGTAAAAAGCTATGTGATATCCATATCTGTGATCAAGCTACCGTTCCCTGTCGACTATCATGTTCCCAATATAGCGGCTTTGGGAACAGCGTTATGTTGTGTTCTTTAACTAGCAAATCAAAGAACAATCAAGCTAATAGTCAGGGTTCAAGATCACTTCAGGATTTAGATTAATTACCATTTGATCATCTTTTACGACTTAATTCAAAGTTGTCAGTGATGGTCTTAGTTGAGCAACTTTCAGAACTTAGTCAAGTCCTATCCGGTACAAAGACACTTCGTACTTAATACACTTAATTGGTATGACACACATATCTATCCAGAATAGGATTTTCTCCATTTAGTCGTATTAATGACTTTATCAATTAAGAGGCTCCCACCCGCTTAATTAAGTCACGGATACATTTTAGTTCATTTATTGCATCTATCAATTCTTCCTCTCATTGACTCTTGTGTGATGGATAGATTACTATTGCATTCCATTATGAACTATGGATAAACATTCGATTATACATAAAGAACTATAAAAAATATTATCACAATAAGTGCCTTCTTTATTAAGAGTGATGTCATAAACTTTTACAATGGGTAAATAAAACATTTTTTAAGGGAAATATGCCTAACACCCTCAAGGGTACACCATACAAGTGGCGCTAGGTGGTTTATAACGTTTATTGATGATCACACTCGAATGACGTGGTCATTTCTAATGAAAGACAAAACCGAAGCTGCCTCAATCTTCAAACATTTCTACTCAATGGTTGAGCGATAATTCGATACCCGTGTGCTAGTTCTCCATACGGACAACGCACGGGATTACTTCAATCAAACTCTCTCTCCATACTTGACTGAAAAAGGGATCGTCCACATAAGCTCATGTGTGGAAACTCCACAGCAAAACGGTATTGCTGAGCGGAAAAACAGGCACACCCTCGAAGTCACTCGATCCATCATGTTTGCAAAATCTGTCCCAAATTTTTTTTGGGTGATGCGATCCTCACAGCGACATACCTCATCAACCGTATGCTGAGTAGTGTCCTGAAATTCCTACCTCCTCGTAAATTCCTCAGTGAAATTCATTCACATCTCCTATCCTTCTCCTCCGACCTACCAAAAAAGGTCTTCGGGTGTTCCGCCTTTGTCCATGTCCACAAACAAAATCGATCAAAGCTCGATCCTAGAGCTGTCAAGTGCATCTTCTTGGGTTATTCGTTGCATCAAAAAGGGTATTGATTTTATTGCCCATCTACTCGCACTACTTATAACTCAATGGATGTTACTTTCTTTGAAGGTGAGTTATTTTTTCCCAAATCCGACATTCAGGCGGAGAATTCGTGGGAATCTCAAATTTGGGAAATCAATCAAGGTTCTCAATCCATCCCATCTTCCTCATCTCAACTTCCGATTGATATCTCCATTCATCCTAACCCAAATCCACCTCAAATTGCCGATATTGTCCCAGAGTCACCTCCTAGTTCACCTCGTTCTGTTGAACAAGTAGATGGCCCCATGCATCTTCAATTCGACCAAGAACCGGATACGGAACCTACTACCTCATCTGACCCCTCAGGTATGGAAAGGTCCGAACCCGTGATTGATGACTCTGAACTCCCCATTGCTCTCTGTAAGGGTGTTCGGAGGAAAGGCGTTCATGGTCACACCAAATATACCATTAAACGCTTTGTTTCCTACACCCAATTACATCCATTATACAAAGCGTTTGTCTCTAATCTTGACAAAATCCAGGTTCCTAGCTCCATTGATGAAGCTCTTCGAATTCCCGCGTGGAAACATGCGGTAGAAGAGGAAATTCGGGCACTGGAAAGAAACGGAACATGGAACCTCACTGAATTACCACGGGGAAAATGCCCAGTTACCTATAAATGGGTGTTCACAATCAAGTATAGATCAAATGGGAGTGTTGAGAGATTCAAGGCGAGACTCGTGGCAAAGGGATTCACTGAAACTCAAGGCATCGACTTTCAAGAAACATTCGCTCCTGTGGCCAAGCTGAATACGGTGAGAGTTCTTATCTCACTCGCCGTAAACCTCGATTGGCCACTTTACCAACTTGATGTCAAGAATGCTTTCCTAAATGGCGATCTTGAAGAAAAAGTGTATATGAACATACCTCCTGGAATGGGACAAAACTCCAAGAATCACTTAGTGTGCAAACTGAAGAAGTCGTTGTACGTCTTAAAACAGTCTCCTTGTGCCTGGTTTGAGAAGTTCACCAAGGCCGTCACTTCCAACGGATACCTCCAGTGTCAAGCCGATCATACTCTCTTCGTCAAACGGAACAACAATGGGAAGAACGCCATCCTCATTGTGTATGTTGACGACATAATTCTGACCGGTGATGACTCGGAGGAAATCATCAAACTAAAGCAAGTACTCTCAACCCAATTCGAGATTAAAGATCTCGGAACTATGAGATATTTCTTAGGCATGGAAGTAGCAAGATCAGACGAAGGAATTGCTATCTCCCAGAGGAAGTATGTACTTGACTTACTTCAAGAAACTGGTCTACTTTGTTGCAAGCCGGTTGACACTCCGATGGTTCCGAACAAGAAGTTCTCTCATTCCGCCGAAAGCGCTCCTGTCGACAAAGGGAAATATCAGAGACTTGTCGGTAAACTCATCTATCTCTCGCACACTCGTCCGGACATTGCCTACTCTGTCAGCGTTGTATGTCAACACATGAACAACCCAAACTAGGACCATATGGAAGCCGTGAACCGAATCTTGAGGTATCTAAAGTCTACCCCCGATCATGGCTTATTGTTCAAGAAATCAGAGAACCGTGAGGTCAAGATCTTCATCGACGCTAGTTGGGCTGGAGAAGCCACGAATCGAAGATCAACCTCGGGTTATTGTTCATATGTATGGGGAAACCTCGTTACTTGGAGTAGCAAGAAGCAATCGGTTGTTTCCCGCAGTAGCGCAGAGTCCAAGTACCGTGCTCTTGCATTAGGCATATGCGAGGAAATTTGGATCCAGAGGCTCTTGAAGGAGCTAAGGATGGATCAACCAAGGGCTATAAATATGTTCAGTGATAGTCAATCCGCAATCAGAATCGCCAAGAATCCAGTTCACCACGACCGAACAAAGCACATTGAAATTGATAGACACTTTATTTTGCAGAAGGTCAATGGAGGCATCGTCGACTTGGGCTATATTCAGTCCAAACTTTAGATTGCGGATATCCTCACCAAGGCTCTACCTCGGTATTCTTTTGATGATCTAAGTTCCAAGCTTGGGTTGTATAACATATACTACCTAGCTTGAGGGGGAGTGTAGAATAATGTACAATTGTTCTAGTTTACTCTTTGTGGTACTTTTGCCACAATTTCCTTTCTTGTAATTAGGGATGTAAATACCCAATTCAATCAATGAGAGAACAACTTTCCCAATCCACTTTCTACATCTCTTCTTATTGGAGTAATACAACTCAGGGTCTCCTTGTTATGGAACGAATCATGAAATGCGTAGCCACGCTCAAGTTGGTAACATAGTTACACTTGGTTAATTCAATGATTTCGGTCCAAGAAAACAGGAAACTGGAAAATGGCAATACAGAAGTACCAAATCTATGGTCTATGCCACTCTCCGAGTATTATAGGTGTAAAGGAATAAAGTTAAGTGAAATAACCAAAAGTTATTTCTCAATTGTCATTAACAGGATAAAAAACCGGATCACCAAAATTTTGTAGATTGGGAGTGACGATGTCTTACTAGAGACCTCTTGTCACTTATGGATTAAAAACCATGGCCAACACTGCAAAATCTTATAGGGTCACACCGAACTCGCAACGAAAGCGGAGAAAGAAACGAAGTTTCAAAATACAAGATATTGCTTAAAAGGAAGTACTCATCGGAAGGCCTTAACTGGCCAAACACACTAAAAGACAGTTACCTGGAATTCAAATCCCGGCATCTTTGTGCAAGTGGGGGATTGTTAGAAACCTTGCGGCATAAGTGCCCAAAGTTTTGGGATTGGGCCGAACCGGGCCCACGTTAGTTAAATGAGTTGATTTATGTATTGATTAGAGAATCATGTAATTAATGAGGTTTGACTTATATGATAATAAAACCTATTAATTACATAATATTCCATTTTCTTTTATATGATGAGATCATGTAAACGAAGAAACTAACCTTAATTAGAGAGATGCACATTTAATGTGTGTGTGCCTATTTAAGTAACCCTAAAGCTCTAGAATTCATGATGACATTCACTATTCACGGACACTATTCACAACACTATTCCAAGAGAGTGAAATCGATTTCTAGAGCATCCCCGAGAGTCTTGTTCATGTTCTAATCATCCTCGAAGAACTAGTATTCGGAGAGGGTGATTTCCGGCCATAAAGGTGTTCCGATTGTCGACGTGGTGGACTACGTAGAGGCTGAACATTTGAGCGGCTTGTGATCGACGTGGAGCAAAGGAGAGGCTAGGCGCATCAACGAAGCGAGAACGACGTGGAGATCCGTTGGAGATAAAGTAAGGAGCATTCTGTAGAGAATATATTCTCAAACGGATATGTATAATTTTGATTTAGCTATGTCATCTCTATTGTATTGTTTTATAGGATTCTCCGGAATTTCCGCTTGCGGAGATGCGGAAAATCTTAGAAAAACCCAACATCATGCTCCATTCTTTTTAATAAAATCAACTTATATATAAGCAAAAGAATTATAAAGAATATTATTTTTTATTCTAACACCTTTTTATTTATATATAATTATTAGTCGATGTTATGTTTATCAATAAAATACGAATAGCCAAATCGAATTCGGTATCTAAAAACCTAGAGCACACTTAATAGTATATCGAGATCCTAAAGTTAAACCATCAGACCTATTCACTACCAACCATCACAAAAATATTACGGAAGACAACAACACCTTCAAGTTCTTGGCGGGCTTTCATATCGAGTTCGATGAGGTAAGAGGCAAGATTATTAGTATACAACCTTTACCCTCAATTGTTTCAGTCTTTTCAATGGTTCGTAGAGAAAAATGTCGTAGAAATGTGATGATATCGAATCGCTTATCATGGTCGAAGAGCATTATTGGAAGCAAAGAGCACGTTCGGATTGGCTCAAAGGAGGAGATAAAAACTCGGCTTATTTCCACTCGCGAGCGGTTCGTCGGAAGTCCCAAAATGCTATTCGCGGTATCTTCAATGAGCAAGAAGTGTGGGTCACGGAGGAGTAGGAGGTCCGGGGCGCATTCGAAAGGTACTTCTCGAACATTTTCAAATCTAATGGTGCCTCCGGAAATGAATTCCGCACGATTATTTGCGACGATGTTAGCTCGATATCGGTGACACAAAGAACCTCCACGGAAGAGGATTTCACTAAAGAGGAGGTGGATAATGCCCTCTTCTCTATGGGCCCTCGGAAGGCTCCGGGCCCCGATGGGTTTCATGCTATCTTCTTCCAAAAGTTTTGGAAAATCGTGGGTCCAAGAGTTCCGGATGAATGCGTGGATGTCCTCAACGGGAGAGCTAGCGTGAGAGCTTGGAATGCCACCAATATAGTCCTCATCCCAAAGGTCAAGAACCCACAACATGTTAAGGATTTCCGGCCCATAAGCCTTTGTAACGTCCTCCTAAAGATTGTTACGAAGGTGGTGGCAAACCGGATCAAAGGAGCCCTCTCTTCCGTCATATCCGAATCTCAAAGTACCTTCGTCCCCGGTAGGCTTATCACGGACAATGCCGCTATAGCCTTCGAACTACTTCACTCTCTCAAGAAAACGACCAAGCGCAAAAAGGGAGCGTTGGCGCTCAAGCTAGATATGAGTAAGGCCTATGATCGGGTGGAATGGGGGTTCGTTTTGGCTATGTTGGATAGAATGGGGTTCGGCGCGAGAGTTATCGATGTTGTACGGGATTGCATCTCCACCCCGACATTTTCCGTGGTCATCAACGGAAGGATAGGAGGGTCTTTTACACCGTCGAGAGGGCTTAGGCAAGGTTGCCCCCTTTCCCCATACCTCTTCCTTGTATGTGCTGAAGGTCTATCCGCTCTTATTAAAGGGCAAGAACGCTTGGGGCTCCTCCGGGGGTTTTCGTGCCGGCCCGCGGCTCCCGCCGTCACCCACCTACTTTTCGCGGACGATATCATCGTCTTTTGTGAAGCTAGCGACGAGTGTTGCAATGCGATTTGCTCCCTCCTCGATGTGTATGAGAAGGGTTCGGGGCAAATGGTGAATGTGGATAAGTCGATGTTGTGTTGTTCGAGCAGCATTTCGGAGGACGCGGCGGCCAATTTCTCGAGGCTTCTTCACATCCCCATGGTTAAGGAACTTGAGTCTTATCTTGGCCTCCTAACACATGTCGGGAGAAACAAAGTGTCGGTATTTAGCAAGCTCACTAACCGGGTGCACAAACTCCTCCGGGAGTGGAAGGCCAAGATGTTCTCGGCGGGAGGACGTGAAGTTCTTGTGAAAGCGGTAATCCAAGCGATCCCGACCTACACGATGAGTCTCTTTAGGATTCCTACCACTACCATCAATGAGCTACATCGGCTCATTGCCCGGTTTTGGTGGGGAGGTACGGAAGACAAGAGAAAGATTCATTGGAAACGGTGGGATCTTATCGCCAAACCGAAGGGAGAGGGCGGGCTCGGTTTTAAAGACCTTGGTGACTTCAACCAGGCTCTTGTGGGTCGGCTTACGTGGCGTATAATTCAAAACCCGGAGTGCTTGATGTCTAGAATTCTCAAGGCAAAGTACTTCCCGTTCTCATCGGTGTTGGACATGGTATGTAAACCCCACTTTTCTTTTCTTGGTAAGAGCCTATGTTGGGGAAGGGATTTGGTCCGCCGAGGCCTCCGATGGCAAGTTGGGGAAGGAAACATCCGCGCTTTCTCACAACCTTGGATCCCGAGGGCGGAGGCCTTCGAGGTGGTCACCAATGAGCCGGAGGATGGCTTCCTGTGGAGGGTGGCCGACTTTATCTCGGATGGGACTTGGAACCGGGATATCGTCTCAAGCGTCATGTCACAATATGACTCCGAGGCAATCCTTAAAATTCCATTGGGAGAAGCGGGGCACATTGACCGATGGGTATGGCACTTTGAGGAAGACGGGAACTATACCGTCCGATCGGGTTACCACCTCGCAAGAGCGGATGTTCGTGGGGGACCGTCAAGCTCGATCTCCGCGGAGCCAAAATGGTGGAAGAAGCTTTGGGAGCTCCAAATCTCACCCAAAGTCAAACATTTAATTTGGCGTGTGTGGTTCGAGGCCCTTCCGACATACGGTGCGCTTCGGGGCCAAGGCGTGGATTATCTTCCCTTTTGTAGGTTTTGTGGAGCATTACCGGAAGATGCTCTCCACGCGGTGTGGGGATGCGAGAGGGCCCAAGAGGTGTGGGGTAGTTCGTCGCTTTGCCGATGGGTTGGGAAGACGGAGCCGGCTCCTTTTAGAGAGATTTGCTTACGGGCACTTGAAGGTCTTTCAACGACGGACTTGGAGCTTTTTTGTGGCATCATTTGGGCAACTTGGATCGATCGGAACAAGCGGATCTTAGAGAACTATATCAAAGCGCCGGAAGCATGGATTGACGAAGTGGTGAGTTGGTTTGAAAGCTTCAAAAGTTGTGCACTTATCTCGGACCCATATTCGGTAAGAAAAAAGACCCATCAATCCACTTGGGAAGGGGCCAAGAATGGCGGTCTTAAACTTAATGTGGACGCGGCATGGGACGCAAGGACGGGCCGAGCGGCGGTCGGAGGGGTAGTACGAGACTACCGAGGAATGGTTGTTGGGGTGACAACTCGGCTCTTCGAAGATGTCGACACGGCATTGACGGCCGAATGTAGAGCCTTACTCCATGGGTTAGAGTTTGTTCGCTCGTGGGGTTGGGTTGTCTCGGAAGTCGAGTCCGATTGCCTCCGTGCAACCCGACTTGTCAATGACAAACAACTAAATAGTCTTCAAGGACCAATCATCGCGAGTATCGACACGATGTTAAGAGAGGTAGGCTCCAATGGCGGGTGCCGTTGGATTCCTAGGACTTGTAACGGGGTGGCCAATTGTCTCGCCAAGACCCGGTTCTCCGTTTTACTTTCGGATTTTTCGTCGGACGTTTGTCCTTCTTGGCTTGTAAACTCTGTTAACAGGGATTTACTCCCCTGATTTATTGAAAGCTTCTATTCCCCCCAAAAAAAAAAGGAAAGAAAGAGCCGAGCGTTGATGTGGAAAGCTCGACACTTCTACTAATACCGGGATCAACCACCAATAATGCAAGACTCGTGAGAAACCACGAGTTTGATTTGATTCTTGTGACGAATCCCGTTAAATCTAACCTGGCTTATAGTGTTCCGAAGCACCTATGGCAGATAGTGGTGGTAATGAAAGTAAACATTGCATCTAAAACTCTTTCACCCGTTGCCGATAAAGGTTCGCTGAAAATTTCGTAGGCAATAGATCTTCATTTTGTTCTCCATGTACCACTCTTTGATTGCATCCTTTAGTCTGCTAGCAAACTCACACGACATACTAAATGTTCAGTTACCTTTCTTGAATTGCATTGCCATTTTTCAAAATGATTTAACAATTCTAAGATGATCAATCTTCTCTACCATTTCAAAAAGAAAAACTTGAAATATGATTATTAAAAACACTTTTCAACTAAAAACATCAGAACTCTTGAAATATGTCAATTTGACCCTAAGTTAACTAAACTCTCTCCAACCCCAACCCAAGTTTAAACTCTTTTCTATCTCTTCACTTGTTAGTTGTCCTTCACGCCTCTCTCTTGCCTTAGTCCTCACTCGACCTTCTCCATCTTCTCACTCGACTATCTTCTTACTCAAGAGCAGAGGCGGACCCAACACTATTTAGGAGTGGCTAATCTCACCCTTAATTTTTTAACTGAATATTTTTACATAATAATGAGTACAAAGCATTATTAAAAAAAAAAAAAAAAAAGTGGGCAAGGTTAATTAATAATATTTATTGATAATTGCGATAAAAGTATCAAACTTTTTCAAAATAACGCGATATACCTATGTTTGATCAATTGTGCTACTTATGTACTCAAAGTTGTGAAATTTGTTTTCTTAATTTGTTTTTTTTTACTGTACGACTCCGTTGTTAAGTCAATTACGTATGTCTCGTATTGAAGTATTTAATTTGAAAACCCACCAAATTTGAGAAAAGAGTGTTAGTTTAAGTTGTATATGTGTAAATAACTTAACATTAAATAAACACACATGGAGCGAAATCAATCCAAAATGTAAATTTCACGACTTTATTTAATTTAATCAACAAAATTTATAACTTCAGAATATACCGGCTATTTAGAAAATAGTTAAGATACTTTTACCGCAACTACCCCTTTTATTAATGTATATTCCTTTTTGAAGAAATAATATGAACTTTATTAATAAAGCCTGCATATTATTATTTATTCATTCCACACATTATTTATTCATTCCACACATTAAATTAAATAGTCCACCATCAAGGCTTACTAGCAAAAAATTGACAATGCAACAAACATATATTTATGGTAGTAATTTTGTACACATTAAATTAAATAGTCCACCATCAAGGCTTACTAGCAAAAAATTGACAATGCAACAACCATATATTTATTGTAGTAATTTTGTATAAACGACATATACATGAAAATATATATTAGAGTTTTATATAATATCTTTACTCACATATACATGAATATCCATTTTGTGCAAACCTTTTAAAAAACTACCCATTATGGGTAGTTTTTTACACACACAATGGGTAGTTTTTTAAAAGGTTTGACACAAAATGGGTATTTCGTACAATTTCCTTATTATATATAAAAGTATTGAGGCCATAGCTATAGATATACTATATAGGGGATTACAGTAAATTATTTTTTCTTCAATAAATGGTCAATTTCTTTATAGAGAGAGAAATAAAGCAGTTGAAAGAAAAGTCATAGAGAAAAATAAAGAAGTTAATGCAGAATGAGAATGCTCCTCAGATAGTGTCCTTTTCCTCCACTTTTTGCATAATGATGATGCTCTGAATCTTTATGGAATCTTTATTAAGTTTATTTTAATATGTCCCAAATAATGTTAAATATAGAAAGGATAAAATGAAAAATATTAAGAGATTATAGGTGTTAAGGTCGGATCCGGTTGGATCCTTCTTTAACACTACAAAAGTCATGAAGGCCGACGAGTGGAGATCATGGAAAGGATCCCCGAATGCGAATGGGGTCGACGAGGAGAGTCGACGACACCGAGACCCGACGAGGAGAGTCGACGATACCAAGACCCGATGAGAAGAGTTGACGACACCGAGACTCGACGAGGAGAGTCGACGACACCAAGATCGTTCAAGGAGAGTCGACGAGAAATACCCGAAGCGACGAGGGCAAACCGGATTCGAGCGTCGACGAGAGACTTTCACCGTCGGCTCAACAATGCCGAATGACTAATGATGTGATGTGCATTTAATGACGCCCTTACCAATCCTACCTACCCAGTATGGCAGACCACCCGAAGCCGCACAAAGTATGGGCTAACCATGCTTCCCCAAATCATTCTTAGGGAAGCGAGCGATGGGACACGACAAGGAAGAGCGGGAAACAAACAGCAAGGGGGTCAATGTAATCTCTATATAATGTAGCAAGAGCCTCACTTGTAAGGGGTTGGAGATCTCGAGAGAGAGAAGCCTAGGTATTCACAAGAACAACAATACACAAGTAGATATTCCATCGCATTATCATCATCTTTAAATGTTTTAGTTATCAAACGGGAAAAACCGAATCTCTTTCTTTAAAAGCAATGATTTATCCTTGTGGTTGTTGAGTGTACAAAACGCCCTCAACAGTTTGGCGCCCACCAAGGGGCTCAGTTTTTCTCTATCATGTAACTAGAAACTTGAGAAGATGGCGACTAACAGTGGAAGCAACGACGCGGAGCACACGGAGGTGCATGAAAAGGAAATAGGCAACAATAACGTGGAGGTCAACCAGACTACTATAGAAGAACTCCGGCAGCAGCTAGAAGCAGCAGCAACAAGGAACCGACAGCTCACCGCCCTCCAGGACCACGCAGCCACTGATGCGAGAAGAGAATCCCCACAAAGCCTAATCGCGGGAACATCGGTCCCGGGAAGGGAGGAGCTTGACAGGGAGACAGAAGACCTAGCACCACCACGACTCGGCATCAGCAGGGTCCTATTCTCATCTTCTGAAGGTACGCCACCAGGAGAGCACGAGGAGAGACCCACTCAACATGGCGTGTGGCCGAGAACGCCACCGATCATAACGTCTCATCAAGGCCTGCCTACGGTAACAACTGTTCCCATAAACCAACCACACGCACGGGAAGTTCTGAAACGGGCGGTTTAGCACGTTGAGGAGAGGAGAGACCATGCTGGGGGACGAGGAGGCTACGAGCGAAAGGCGTGGCCCAAGGATCCCAGCAAGTTCTGTAGCTTCCATAACTTCAAAGGGCACTCCACCGAGGAATGCGCCATACTGAAAAGAAGGCTTGTGTAGAGATACGCGAAATGGGAAATGCCGGGCGTCGATCTGGGAAATCGTCATGAGCAGTGGGGAGACAGTCGACGACAATATTGACGGGAGGAGCCGACTGTTGGACATATGTGTCCTTAAACAAGATATTTTATCCATTTGTAAAAGATTATGACATGTAATTGAATAAAGATGATACTTATTATGTTAATCTTATTATAGTTTCTGGTAGAGTAAAATAGAATGTTTGTTTCCATAGTTCATAAAGGATGCAATTATGTTATTATTATCACAACAGAGTCAACGTGAGGAAGAATTAATAATCATAATAAATGAACTTAAAATGTCGGTGACCTGATTAACTGGGTGGGAGCTCATTAATCGTATAAGGTCATTAATGTGACTAAGTGACAATCCTATTCTGGATTATGTGTGTGTCACACTCACTAGAAGTGCATTAAGTGTGAAGTGTCTTCATACTGGATTGGACCTGACTTAAACTCAAGAAGTTATCATATAAGACCGTCACTGATAACTTGTAGTTGAGTCACAAATAGATGATCAAATGGATATTATTTCTAAGTCCTGAGTGGTCTTGAGTCCGAACTACTGGCTTGATTGTTCTTTGATTTAACCGTTAAAGAACACAAGATATTACCGTTGTTCCCAACACTATTATTTTTGGAACATGATAGTCAGTAGTAAGGGTAGCTTGATCGTAGACATGGGCATCACACAGCTCTCTTCAGAGTCATGATGATTCCCTTGGTTGTCGGTGGTGAGAAGTAAGAGGTACCCGTGCACAACTTATGAATCGAAACCATAAGTGGGTTACTCATAATATTACTGACAGAGTCAAGGAGGAAAATGCAATGAGAGGCAATACGGTAAAAACCGCCTGCTCATGTGTGAATCGTCAAGTGAAAGAATAATAACCCGAATTTGATTGTATCAATGGACATCCTGCTGTTATAAAGGGAATAATATATACCATATCACTAAAGAGTGCAGCCTCGGGTCTATAGTGGAATCATTTCGAGGTTTGACGAACAACTAGCAGTTCGTTAGAGCTTAAGTGATACGGGTCCATGGTCCCCAGGATAGCTCAGTAATGGATGATACGTACGTGATTAAAATACATTCTAGATAATGTTTAATCATTTGGCTAGACTTATAAAACTGAAAGTCTTTGGTAGACATCAGATAGTTTAATCGTCAGCGTGGCAAAAGTACCATATTTTGGTACACGAAATTAACTGATAAAATAAAGGTAGAATTTAGATTTTCTATCAGCACCATGTTGTTGGAAATTAAGTTCTAAGCAACTTTGCTTTTTGAACCAAGTCATTTCGACTTACGGTTTGTGATTTATGGATTTTCAAAGTTTGTGATCGGTTCGATAAACTATGAAATTAAATCACATGTCACGAATTTAAATGATGGTGTGGAACCATAACATTTTAATGTGTGATATTAAGATCAGAAATTATTAATATAATTTAATTATTTTGATTTAATTATTAATTTCTAATTTCTAATTAATAGATTTATATTAATAAATAAAAATATATATTTATATATATTTAAATGTGTAAATTCGAATTAGGGTTTCATGATAGGAAACCCTAGCTAATTCGAATAGTATGATTTGGTCTTTCATATTTGCGGCATAAGTACCAAATGTTTTTGGTATTTTAGCAAATCCCTAAAATCAATTAATCCATTGGATCGGTTATGATTTAATATCAACTGTTGGATTAAGATAATTGATTTCAACCCTAATAATAATTCAAAATTGGTAGCTTGGTGATCAAGCTTAGGTATTTCGAATTTGGTTAATTAATTATATCCGTTGGACCGGTTTTAAGATTTAATCTTTACCGTCGGATTAGAAATTAATGAATAATATATATATCACATATAATTCGATAAATATAAGGATAAGAATTCGAATTAGGGTTTTGATAAAACCTTTGGATATTTTATTTTATCCCTAATTGATTTGATCCATTGGATTGGCTTTAGATTTATCTCAACCATTGGATCTAGATAATCATAAAATTCGAATTTATTATATACATATATATAATTCGAATAACATAAGGATAAGAATTCGAATTAGGGTTTTTGTTAAAACCCTAGAGTATTTGATTTTATCCCTAATTGATTTGATCCATTGGATTGGTTTAAGATTTATTTTTAACCATTGGATCTAGATAATCATTAAAGAATTCGAATTTTATTATATATGAATATATATAATTCGAATTTAATAAATATGAAGATAAGATTAAATATTTTGATCTTATCATGTATTTATTATTTAATTAAATCCCTAATTAATTATATCCATTGGATTTAGATGAGATTAAATCTGGACCATTGGATTAGAATAATTAATTATATTTAATTATATAAATTCGAAAATTAGGGAGGGAATATCTCTAATTCGGTTACAGTCTGAGCCTATAAATAGGAGGCTCATTCTACACATTTTTCACACCTTCCCCAGAGCAAAAACTCGAGCTCTCCCTCTCTCTCTAGGGTCTGCGAGTTTTCTGCTTCTGATCACTTTTCTGGTTCGGCTTAGTGAGACGTTGTTCTCCTGAAGCTTCAAAAGAACCTCAGTTAAAGTTTTGCGACGGAGTCCTGCCGGCAAAGCCCACGCTTCGGTACGAGGAATCCAGGAGAATATCCCAGAAGATCATGGGTGTTTCCCTCAGCACCGGCGGAGCCCTGCCGAACTTCAGAGTCCGCAGCCAGAAACGTCAACCGAGGTACGGCCTTATGCACTGGGTTAATAAATGCAAACATTTATCGCTTTCTATTTATTTCTTATTTCGACTATGATATTACTAATGAGTTGTGAATATTAAATATGTAATATTTATCGGATCTTGTTAAAATGGTTATTACCCGATATCCGTGTCGTTAGTCCAATAACAAGTTTTCCGCTTTAAAATATTTTTTAAATGTTACCGGAACGGCTCGGAGGCGTTTTTCGGCGTAACAGAATCGGGATTCAAACCCTTACGGTGGTTTCCACTTCCAACACCGACGCACGAAGGAGGGAGCGGCCAACCCAGACCGAGGAGAAACCCGACGGGCGACCATGCGACGGTCCAGCACATCGGTCGGAATTCCGATGTCGACAAGCCCCCAAGAACGAGGAAAAGAATAGAGATGATCATGGGAGGATCGTAATTATGCGACAACTCCGTCAACAGCATCAAGACTCATCAGAGGAGGGCGAATGAGCACAACCGAGGAGACACAGCGATGATCGGCGATGGTACCGAAATAGCCTTCGTCCAGAATGAAACTTGCGCCGACACACACGACGACGCGTTAGTCCTTTCGCTGGGCGTAGGAAACTGTGACGTCAGCCGAATCCTAATCGACAACGGAAGCTCGGTGGATGTCATCTTCCACGACGCCCTGAAGAAAATGGACATCGAGGGGATAGAAATCCAGGGCAAGCCACGAAGCGTCTCAAGCTTCAACGGGGACGTCGCTACTTCGTTGGGAACGATCAGTATGCCGGTATGCGCGGGAAGCATCAACAAGATGACTACGATGATGGTGCTCGACTGCCCGTCGATCTTCAACATGATCCTCGGGCGACCGTGGATACATTCCATGTGCGCCGTCCCATCAACATATCATCAAAGCATTAAATTTCTCAATAAGGAAGGGAGAGTGGAGGAGATCAAAGGGAACAAGGACGCCTATAGGACTTGTTACTTGATGAGCTATCGAACGACGGCACAGGAGGAGGAACGGAGGAAGGACTGCTCGTAGCAATTAGCATCGCCGGCCCCCGAGAGCATGGAACGAGGGGAGGGCGGCGGCAGAGGTAACGCGACGAGCGAGGAAAGAAGGCTCGAGGATCCTGAAGATAGCCAAGATGAGAAGGCTAGGCGACCGAGCCTAGAAGCAGTGGAGCAAGTCTGTATCGACAACGCCAACCCATCCCAAACCATCGGCGTGGGCACGGATCTCGACCGAGACATAAAGCGACAACTAATCGGGTTCATAAAAAAGAACCAAGGAAGCTTTGTTCCTAAACTAATCGGGTTCCCACGAAGTCCTCGGCGCACAAGGAATGAGTTTGGACCCTTTCCTTGATGCCTGAGCAGGTTGCCATGGCAGCTGAACCCTACCACCGAATGAAAACCCGAGGTAGCACAGGTAGATACACGTAGAAGCACGGTGAAACACCGGCGAGCAATCAGGTTTCGAGAGCATTGTTGTTCATTTCACCCATCCCATAACTCTTGGAATGTCAGTCTTCTGGTTCTGCATGGAATGTGGCTACTGTAGAGGGCGATTTTCACCACCCTTTTCCAGTCACAAAGATAATCACCAAATAACAAATAAACAACAATAATCGATGAATATCTCTGTTTTATTATATTTTCCGAAATGAGCTCGGTTTTCTTCCGTTGAATAGCTGGACAGATGAAGGATCACGAACATTAATCTTCTCTATTTTCTTAGCCTTTTCTATTACAAGATTTCTTTCTCTCTTTCCGGGCCTTTTTCCTCTATTTTTTCGAACCTTTATAAATGAGGCTTATCTTGCCTTTTATAGAGTTTGCAATGCCTTCCCCTCGCATCCTTCCCGCCTTTTTCTCTTTAATCATTAACTCTCTGGCGTGATTTGAGGGCAGCATGGTTAATCCTTGCTTTATGTCACTTCCGAGCAGGCTGCCGTTATGGGTAGGTGCGCCTCATTAAATGCGCATCCCGTCAGCCGTCATTCGGCTCTACAAGCCTTGTCGCTGGTGTTCTCATCGTGTGAGTAGGTCAGCTTCATTAAATGCACATCTCGTCAATGGTCATTCGGCCCTGCACAATCATCATGACGAAATTCCTCATCGGGTGCGATGGGACGCTTCATCGCAGCTTGCTTTCACGTGGCTGCGTTTCCTCGTGGATGAGCCTCCTCGGGGGTATTCTTCCTCGGGGATGTTCCTCCTCGGGGATAATCCCCCTCGGGTGATGAACTTCCTCGCCTCCCCTCATGTCGTTTACGGACAAAACGACACGAGTTGTGTTGAGGATGGATTTGACAAAATCCGACCTTAACAGTTAGTCCCACATTTTATCAAGTGTATACACTTGGTAAAATAAAGTATAACTGTTTTGGAGATCGGCTCTAGCCGGCACTAGTTGGTTCCCGGTCGGTGATTGCTTCCTCGGCTCCTCACGTGGTTATATTGCTAAACCACTTCCTTTCCTCGACAGGCCTCCTTTGCTTCCCTCCCTGTTGCTTCCACTCGCCCCTATTCGGGCTTGCTTGCCTGTTTATATTATATATATATATACTTTTCTTTATATTTTTCTCGGCTCTCTAGCCGGACTGGGCTTGCTCGGCACCCTTAGCCGTATATTATGGATCTCGACATGTTTTGCCGGACCGGGCTTGCTCGGCACCCTTAGCCGTATATGGATCTCGACATGTTTTGCCGGACCGGGCTTGCTCGGCACCCTTAGCCGTATATATATTGTTATATATTATAATCTGCTCGGCATTCTCACCAGTGCAGACGTAGACATATATAAATTACCTCCTCCTTGAATCTGGGACAAAGAAAAGGGGGTCATGCATAACAGAAAACTTCAAATTAGTTCAACAAATATCGAGGCCATGCCAAAATAGCCCTGAACAAGGGAGGGTCGGGACTTCCCCAACTGGTAAAAGGAAAAGATAAGATATGCGAGCATGAAAAGAGAGAGGATCAGCGAAATGAGGCTACTGGTAGAACTTTTTCAAGTGCTTCACGTTCCAACTCCGTATTACTTTTGCTCCCTCTGCATTCTTGAGCTCATAGACTCCCGGCTTGACGACGTTGGTAACTATGTAAGGTTCTTCCCAGGTCTGCCCTAGCTTTCCAGCATTTGCCTCGGCGGTGTTCTGGAAGACTCGTCGGAGGACCATTTCCCCGACTCTAAACCTTCTCGAGCGCACTTTCTTGTTGTAAAAACGCGTGATCGTGTTTTGATAGTTGGCAATGTGCACGCTCGCTCGTTCGCGCTTCTCGTCGATGTGGTCGAGCCGATGGAGGAGATTCTGTTCATTATCCTCCTCGCTGTTGGGGGCTAGCGTCCGTCGAAGGCTCGGGATGTCAACCTCCGCCGGGATCACAGCCTCCACCCCGAAGGCCAAGGCAAAAGGCGTCTCGTCGGTCGCGGAATGAGGGGTTGTTTGATAAGCCCATAACACTCCTGGCAGCTCGTCCGCCCATAGCCCTTTCTTTTCGCCGAGCCTCCTCTTGATGTTGTCGACGATGGTTCGGTTGACCGCCTCGGCGTTCCCATTTCCTCGGGGGTATCGCGGAGTCGATGTGTTGAGTTTTATCCTCTATCGCTTGCAGAAATCTCCGAACCTCTTCGAGATGAACTGGGACCCGTTATCAGCGATTATCTCCCTGGGCAATCCGAAGCGAGTAATCACGTTCTTCCAAACGTAGCTTTCGACATCGGAATCCTTGATGTTGGCGTATGCTTCAGCCTCCGTCCATTTGGTGAAGAAATCCGTGACGACGAGCATGAACATCTTCTGCCGCGTGCCGATGGGCATGGGGCCGACGATGTCCATCGACCACTTCATGAAACGGTAAGGAACCGAGACCACGGAAAGTTCTTCGGCCGGACAGTTGATCGCTGGCGCGTGTCGCTGGCATTTCTCGCATCTCTTGGCGTGGCTGATGCAATCGGCGACAATGGTTTCCCAAAAGAAACCTTGTCGCTTAGTCTTTCTAAGCAAGGATCGCCCGCCAGAGTGATTTCCGCAGTCCCCGCTATGGATCTCTCGCATAACGTAGTCGGCCTCTTTCTTGCCAAGGCATCTTAGGTAGGGACCCACGAAGCTTTTTCGATAAAGTATGTTATCGAGGACGGTGTACCTGGAGCTTTTCGACTTGATCTTTCGGGACTCTTGCGGATCTTCGGGCAGCATTCCTTTAAGGATGTACCTTCGGAGGGGCGTCCTCCAATCTTCTGTTTCGTCGTCGTCTACAACTCCCCGCTCCCCGTATCCGTCCTCGTTGTCTTGGACTTTGTTTATGTTAGCCTCGCCCGCATTTGCCTCCTCGGCCTCTTTTTTCCCTCTAGCTTTCTTCTTCGCAGGGCCTTCCTCCCTCCGGATGCTTGGCTTCTCCACCGTCTCCACCGTGACCGACCTCAGTTCTCCGACTTCAGTTGTAGAGCCCAGGCCTGCCAGCGCGTTGGCGTGGGTGTTGTCTCCCCGCGTCACCTGTGTCAGGCTGAAGTAGTCGAACTTCCTCGAGAGAGCATCGACCACTCGTGCGTAAGCCTCCATTCGTTCGTTGTTTTTCTCGTATTCCCCGTTCACTTGCTTTACCACCAACTGCGAATCTGAGAAAGCGTGCAAGTTCTTTGCCCCGATTGCTAAGGATGATTGCATCCCGATGATGAGCGCTTCATACTCCGACTCGTTGTTGGTGGAGCGATAGGCGAGGCGGCAGGCTTTTTCTATCACGTCCCCCATAGGGGAGATGATTCTGATCCCCACTCCAGATCCCTGTGCTGTCGCGGATCCGTCGACTTGTAGCTTCCAGATGCCGGCCTTGTCGCTCGGGTCCACCGACTCTTTTGGCAACTCGATGAGGAAATCTGCGAGCACTTGAGACTTGAGGCTCGTCCGAAGCTTGTACTCGATGTCGTACGCTCCCAGTTTAATAGACCACTTCGTGATCCTCCCCGACTGGCTCGGGCCGTGGATGATAGTACGGATTGGTCTGTCGGTCATGACGACGATGGTGTGGGCTTGGAAGTGATGCTACAACCTTTCCGACGCGTCGTATACTGCCAAAGCAAGCTTCTCGGGTTGAGGGTACCTTGTCTCGGCATCGAGGAGCTTCCTGCTGATGTAGGAAATAGGCTTCTGCTCCCCATCCTCCTCTCGCATAAGCACTTGGCTGATTGCGTGGTTAGACACGGCGATGTATAAGTACAAAGGTTCCACTGGCTTTGGCTTCATCATGATGGGCGGCGATGACAGATAGGACTTCAACGCCTGGAAGGCCTCCTCGCATTTCTTGGTCCACTCGAACTTCTTGTTCTTTCTTAGTAGTTCGTAGAAAAGGAGAGTCTTGTCGGCCGATCGCGAGATAAATCGGTTCAGAGCAGCGATCCTCCCGGTTAATCTCTGAATCTCCCGTCGATTTCGGGGCAAGGACATACTCTTGATTGCCTCAATCTGCTCGGGGTCGGCCTCGACCCCTCGCCGTGTGACCATGTGGCCCAAGAACATTCCCGAGGACATACCGAAAGTGCACTTGGTGGGGTTCAGCTTCATCCCGTACTGATTCAGAATCTCGGAACACTCCTCCAAGTGCTCGACGTGCGCCGCCGCCTTCAGGGATTTAACGACCATGTCGTCGATGTATACCTCCATGCTTTTCCTGATCAGTTTGTGGAACATAATTGTCACCAGCCTCTGATAAGTCGCTCCGGCGTTCTTCAGTCCGAAGGGCATGACTTTGTAGCAGTACGTGCCCCTCTTGCTGATGAAGGCGGTTTTCTCTTTGTCCTCTGGGTGCATCCTTATTTGGTGGTACCCGGAATACACGTCCATGAAGCTGAGAAGCTCATAGCCGTGGGTGGCCTCGACGAGGGGATCTATATGCGGCATCGGGAAACTATCTTTCGGGCAAGCTCGGTTGAGGTCGGTGAAGTCCACACAAACTCGCCATTTGCCGTTCATTTTCTTTACGACGACTGTGTTAGCCAGCCATTCGGGATATTTTACCTCTCGAATGGTTCCCATCGAGAGCAGCTTGTCTACTTTGTCGTTGATGATCTTGTTCCTGTCGGGGGCCATCTTTCTCCTCTTTTGCACGACGGGTTTGTGCCTTGGATCGGTGTTGAGGCGATGGGCTGTTACCGAAGGGTCGATCCCCGGCATGTCTTCATGAGACCACGCGAAACTCCCACGATTCTTCTTTAGGAGCTCGATTAGTCGCGCTTTGGTATCTGGGTCGAGTTCCGCGCCCACACCGACGGTCCGAGTAGGGTCGGACTCGTCGATGCAGACTCGCTCTACTTCTTCGATCAGCGCTCCCCCTTTTCTTTCCTCGGCATTCCCTACCTCGATGTCTTCCGTGCTAATTATCTTGGCTGTCCCGTCGGCGCTCTGCCTCCGCCCGGGAAGTCTTGGGGCAGGCGTCGCTAATTGCTATTAACCGGCCGGTTCACCCCTCTCCGTCTGCTTGATTCCCTTCTCGGCAGTCATCGACTTGTGGTGCATCATGTAGCAAATTCGGTACGCGTCCCTGCTCCCTTTGAGTTCCTCAATCTCTCCTCCCCTTTTTCCCGTGAATTTTATGCTCTGGTGGTAAATTGACGGCACGGCTCTCATGGAGTTGATCCAAGGTCTCCCCAGGATAATGTTGAAGTGTGACGGGACATTTAGCACCATAAACTCCGTCATCTGGTTGACGCTCCCTGCGCGGACCGGGAGGTGGACTGTCCCCATCGAGACGGCGACGTCCCCGTTGAAACCCGATACCTTGCGGGGTCGTCCCCCTATCGTGAGTCCCTCGATGCCCATCTTCATCAAGCATTCATAGAAAATGACATCGACCGAGCTTCCGTTGTCAACGAGGATGCGTCAAACCTCGCATCCTCCGATGTTGAGTTCGAGGACCAGAGCGTCGTCGTGCATATCAGCACAATCCTCGTTCTCCACAAACTCTATCCTCGCGCCTGTGGTGCCCATCTTCACGTCTTCTTGACCGTGCTCCTTCCCCCTTCGCTGATAAGCTTTTATGCTGTTGACCGAATCCTCGCAGAACCGCAATCCGCCCATGATCACCTCGATTCTTGTTCTCGAGGCCGGTCGGTCTTCCTCGTCACGCCTTGCCGGTGGCGGCTCGATCGCCAGGTTTCTCTTTGCCCCGTCTCGGTCGTTCCCCCCGTAGTTCGTAGGTTCTTCTTGTCGGCCCTGCCATGCCCTGTTCCCGTTATTCCAAGGCACGAAAGGTTTGTACGTGAGGTCTTTGATCTCCCCCAGCGCGTATCTTCTCTGGAGCTCCTTCTTCAGCATGGCACAATCTTCAGTGGCGTGGCCATTATAGTTGTGGTAAGCGCAGAACTTGCTCATATCCTTCGGCCAAAACTTTGTCCCAAAGCCTCCTCGGCCTCCTGAGAAGCCCCCTCGGCTTCCAGACCTCGAGAATCCCCCTCGGTTTTCAGCAAATCTTCCTCGGTCGTTGGAAAATCCTCTATGGCTCCCCAGGTATCCTCCTCGATCATCGGAGAATCGTCCTCAGTCTCCCGAGAATCCTCCTCGATCATCAGAGAATCTTCCTCGGTTCTCCGAGGATCCTCCTCGATCGTCAGAGAATCTTCCTCGGTTTTCCGAGGATCCTCCTTGGTGGTGGTCTCTCCGATCATAGTCGCGGTCTTTGTGCTCGTCCAACTGATACACTTCTTGCCTCGGAGCTTCCCGACCTCGTCGCTCATCGGAATTCCTTCGGTCTTCTTCTCCCTTCCTCGCTCTGGATGATGAGGCGTCTCCTCCGTCCCCGCTCTCCCTTTTTCCATGCTGCCTTCCTTTGCTTCCACCTTCGTGGATCTTCTTCTGGGCCAGAGTCTCTTCCTCTATTTCCATGAAGAGCATCGCCCTGTGGAGCGCGTCCTCGATCGTCGACGGGCGCATCTTTATTAACTCCTCAAGGAAAGGGGTCAAATACCACAGTCCGTGCTTCAGCGCCTGGCTTGCGACGACGCCATCGAGCCCCTGGATTCTGACCATGACGTCTTTGAATTTTCCGACGTACTGTCGGAGAGTTTCTTCTCGCCCCTGCGAGAGGTTCCACAGGGTCGTAACGGTCGCCTCGTTCTGTACGTACATTGAGTAGTGCCGCAGGAAACATGCGACGAGCTCATCGGAGTCGCCGATGGATTGCAAGGGTAGTTTAGCGAACCAATCGCTCGCCGGGCCTTGCAAGCTCTCGACGAAGAGATGACACAGGATAGCCTCTAGCTTCGTCTTCTCGCCGTCTATACGCTCCGTAGCGATCCGAAATGACTTCACGTGGGTGTTTGGATCCGAAGTCCCTTTGTACTGCGAGAGCCTGACCTTTGGCAATTCTCCTAGCTCCACGCTGCGGATTTTTGCCGAGAAAGGAGTCACCCTGGCCTCCCTGACCAACCTATCTATTTCGGGCGCCGCGCTCGTGGCTTTATGCACCTGTGAGGCCACGTATCCCATTTTTGCCTCCATGCTTGAGGATATTTCCTTCATCGCTCTCCGGACCTCTTCCTGGATTGTCTCCGCTATGGTGGTTTTCAAGCCTCCCAGCGGGTTCGTCGTATTCGCCGGCGTCATGCAGGCGGCATTGAAGAGATTCCTAATGATCGGCGGCGCTTGAGGCGTCTCACCCTGGCCTCCCTGACCAACCTATCGATTTCGGGCGCCGCGCTCGTGGCTTATGCACCTGTGAGGCCACGTATCCCATTTTTGCCTCCATGCTTGAGGATATTTCCCTCATCGCTCTCCGGACCTCCTCCTGGATTGTCTCCGCTATGGTGGTTGTCAAGCCTCCCGGCGGGTTCGTCGTATTCGCCGGCGTCATACCGGCGGCATTGAAGAGATCCCTAATGATCGGCGGCGCTTGAGGCGTCAGGTTACCTTGCTCTCCCTCGGCTATAGCTCCACCCGCTCCCTGAGCCGAAGATCCCGCGATCGTGCTGTCCGGGCCTTCCCTTCCTTGACTCGCGCGCTCCAGAAGAGCAGTAAGTCGTCCGTTCCGCTCCTCTTGTTCTTCCGCCTTCCTGGCCGCCTACTCGGCCACCCGTGTTGCCTCCATCACTCTCGCGTTGGCTTCGGCCAATTGCCGCTGGAGTCTCTCCATGGCCGTGACTTCGTCCCCTTCTATAGTGATGACGTGGTCGCTTGACGACATCTCGCTCCTTCAAATTCCTGGCTGTGAGTTAGAAAGAAAACAAAGCCCCTCGGTGGGCGCCAAACTGTAGAGGGCGATTTTCACCACCCTTTTCCAATCACAAAGATAATCACCAAATAACAAATAAACAACAATAATCGATGAATATCTCTGTTTTATTATATTTTTCCGAAATGAGCTCGGTTTTCTTCCGTTGAATAGCTGGACAGATGAAGGATCACGAACATCAATCTTCTCTATTTCCTTAGCCTTTTCTATTACAAGATTTCTTTCTCTCTTTCCGGGCCTTTTTCCTCTATTTTTCCTAACCTTTACAAATGAGGCTTATCTTGCCTTTTATAGAGTTTACAATGCCTTCCCCTCACATCCTTCCTGCCTTTTTCTCTTTAATCATTCACTCTCTGGCGTGATTTGAGGGTAGCATGGTTAATCCTTGCTTTATGTCACTTCCGAGCAGGCTGCCGTTATGGGTAGGTGCGCCTCATTAAATGCGCATCCCGTCAGCCGTCATTCGGCTCTGCAAGCCTCATCGCTGGTGTTCTCATCGTGTGAGTAGGTCGGCTTCATTAAATGCACATCTCGTCAATGGTCATTCGGCCCTGCACAATCATCATGACGAAATTCCTCGTCGGGTGCGATGGGACGCTTCATCGCAGCTTGCTTTCACATGGCTGCGTCTCCTCGTGGATGAGCCTCCTCGGGGGTATTCTTACTCGGGGATGTTCCTCCTCGGTGATAATCCCCCTCGGGTGATGAACTTCCTCGCCTCCCCTCATGTCGTTTACGGACAAAACGACACGAGTTGTGTTGAGGATGGATTTGACCAAATCCGACCTTAACAGCTACGACGGACGAGAGTTTTTCATTCTCCAACTAGGTCACTTATTATGTGATCTAAGATACTTGACAATCTTATTTACTTTTGTCTAGTAATCCAAAATGGGATTCGATAGATACTTGCTAACCGCTCTCACTTTGCCAGATGTGTGACTTAGTACATAACATATTGTACCTCAGACTTCTCATTCCTAATTTGGATGGAATACGACACATCTTGTTTTGGTCTTTTTAGTGTATTATGACTTTGTTCTTTAGAAAAAACTACTCGATGTTTCGGAAGTACACATCTCCCATGAGTTTATCATTCCAAAACAATCAAATATCTTATAGGATGCTTATTGAAAACTAAACGTGAAGATGCGGGGCGGGCCCACTCGAGCTGGCTCGCCTCGGCCCGTATGGGGACAATCTTTTATCTCGGGTAGCTCGCGGCCTGTACGAACCTGCCCGAGCCCGTCGTCCTGAGCTAGGGTGAGGGGCCCAGCTCAAGCTGCAACATTAATAATTATTATTATTATTATTATTTTAAATCTCAGCCGTTGGATCATTGATCCAACATATGAGCGAGATTGAGAATAGAGAGACGTTAGAACTGATCCCCCAACGTCTCTTCTTAGTACGACAAAAGTACTAAAGTAATTATTTCTGACCCTAACTTATTAAAACGGTTATTTTTGCTTCAAAAATGAAAAAAAAAAATCAGAGTACAATAAATACACCCCAACATTTAAAAATGACTATTTTCGCCCCAAAAATAGAAGAAAAAAAAAAGTTTAAATTAATTTTTAAGGGATAATTGCAGAAAAAGTATCCAAACTTTGATCAACTGTGGCGACATAGGTCCAAGGCCAAAAAAATAACGACAAAAGTACACAAAATAGAAAAAACAGAGGTGTCGCATATTTTTGTCCATCATCTTTGACGGACTTTGGTCAACTGCCATGTGGCACAAAGTTAATTGTCGCGTGGCAGCACTACATATGCCAAGCAACAATTTTTTTAAAATTTTTTAATTCAAAAATATTTTAAAAAATTAAAAAAAGAACTAAAAAAAATAGAAAAAAAAAACATCACTTTTTGTTTTTTTTTTTTAATTTTAAATTGTAAAAAGAAATTCAAACAAATTGTAACTTTATTAAAAATGAAATGTATTGAAAAATTAAAAAAAAAATTGAAAATTTATGAAAATAAAAAACTGTCAAAAAAATAATATGCCCATGATAAAACGGACAACTAAAATTATTATTTTTATTATTTTAAAAAATCAAAATATTTTAAAAAAATTCAAAAAAATACATCACTTTTAAAAAAAATTAAAAACCCATTTAAAATAAAAAAAAATATTGAAAAAAATAGAAACAAAAACTTAAAAATTGAAAATTTTATAAAATTTAAAACTGTTAACTTTGTGCCACATGACAGTTGACCAATGTTTGTCAGAGATGATGAACGGAAAAATATGATGCCGTTGTTTTGTCAATTTTGCATACTTTTGCCACTAGTTTTTTCACTTTGTACTTATGACGCCATAGTTGATCAAAGTTTAGATACTTTTGCCGTAATTCTCCCCTTTTTTTTAACAATTTTATCAATAAATGCTACTCATCCAAACCTTTTCACATACCAAACTCTCTCTACTCTCTCATATTCTCTCCATTTGCTCGATTCAAACTCTCATTTTCTCTCAAATTTCTCATCAAGGTTTTAGTTTATCTTAGTTTAATTACATTAGTTACATATAAGTTAATTTACATACATTATATACGTTATATACGTTTATATTAGATTATATATAAGTTAGTTTATTTTATATATTATATATGTATACAGTATATAATAAGTTAGTTTATATATAGTTGTAGCAGCCATAAAATATGTTATTGGTTTGAAGTTTCAATGATAATTAGATAAATGTACAATTTAAGAGTGTAATATTCATAGTTGTTGTGAAAAATATTATGGCTCTCTTTGTTAATATTTTAAAAATGTGAGTCATAATATAAATGTGAGAATCAATCTTTTGGTCGAGACAGGCCTAGACACGACCGTTATAAGCATCACTCTGGAAAAGCATTCCCAAGGCCTTCTCGTTCTCATGCTGGGCCTCTTTGACGCATTCGGAATCCACCTTAAGCTTTTCCCTGAGGTCGAGCTCGTTGACCTTGATCTATACGCTCTTCAGTCAACGCTTCAGGTCAGATGCCTCGCGGTTCTGCTCGGCGAATTGAGTGCTCTTGACCTCCAACTCCTCAGAGACCTTCCCTAGTCTTTTTTTTTCCTCTCGTCCAGCTCTGCCTTCATATCTTTGCCTCCAACAGCGGAGAGTTTATGTCGAGGGAATGGTCGTGCTGCTTATAACTAACGACCATCGCGTTGATGGTCACAACCAATTGCAATAATAACGATGGTTTAGTAAGACATTCTGAGTGAAGAAACACATGAGAACAATATACAAGAAAACTAAAAAGATAGACGCTAACCAAAATCAAATATTATCTGAATTGACAATCAGATAAAGGTGAAATCAAATTAAAAATGAAAATATAACCGTACAAACTTGAGATAGAATTGTGTGTTCATCATAAAGCATTGCACGCATAAATATTTAAGGTCTCATGTGAGAATTAGTATACAATATGTACAACCAACATAGCAAAAAAATAAAGTGATGAAAAACTTAATACTTCATTTTTTGTTACATTTATCAAATATATATATATATATATATAAAGTGTTCCTATGTACTAAAACAAGGAAACTTTATAAATTAATAACAAAAAATTATTAAAGCATTCTAAAAAATAAATGAGGACAACAAATTGTTACTATAATACTATATTTCACTTTATTATGTATCTAAAAATCTTTTTTTTTTCCCTTAAAATTTGGAGGTGACATAAACCACCGTCCTCACGCCCCTGAGAATAACAATGAACGAACAATACACTCGCTCTTCATCTTAGTGTTTTTCTTCTCTTACTATGAGAAAAGATATTGACATCGAGACTGCCGCAATAATCGTCTTTTGCGCCGCCACGAGACCCTGCTCTTTATCCTGCTTGTGACCACAAGGTTATTCCTTTCAATTAAACTTCCGACTTCAATTAAAGGGAATTCATTTTGTTGCTAATACAGTTTTATAATTTGTTTGTGCTCAAAACTTGAAATTCTTATGGATTTTAACTCAACAATTTAAGAAAGCTTTCATAATAGATTGTGATATCTATTCATTATCCTTTGATAGAAGCTCACACGAATTACAAAAGTAATGCATTGCTCTTTCAAATGCATGGAATGAAATTGACAGATAAATGAATCTTTTTTTATAGAATTAATCGCCATGGCTGTTAGTTGTTACGCGGCATGCAATGTGCGTGTAATTCCATTGACAACCTCGGGAGTATTTACGGCCAAAACAGAAAGTAGCAATCTAAGAAAAACTATTTTTCGCTTCTTAATGTGCATTAATTTGCTTTAGGTGATGATTGGAAGCATGAAGAAATGAAACACTACAAAATAGTTGAATGTGAAAAAAGAGATGGCCTTCCATAGGCTTATAGTTCTCTCTATCATTGTTTTAAAAAATTTAGTAATGAAATCGTTGCAAGAATTTTGAAGTGAAATTTTATGATGTATTTGTGGATAGTTTTATATCATGTAGAGCAATTTTTATCATCAATTCCTTTAGATCCATAAATAGAGACTTATCCATGTGATAACTCTATGAAAATAGAGTTATTACATGGTTTTTACGGAATTAATAATTAAAATCCGAACGAAAGATCGATATAAAATTGACAATATTTTCCAATTAGAGATAAATTGTGAGTGATTGAACATATTTGTGTGTCATTGAAAATAAACACATAAATGAACATAAATTGAGACTTAGAACCAAATTAATGTGTGTAATTATATGTTCTCTCACTTTAATGTATATTATGATTGGGCTTTATTAATTAGGCCCATTTTCCAAGAGAGAGCCAAAAAAAGAAAGTTGCCCTAATTAATCCTTGTCTTTTTTTGAGCAATGAAAATCAGCCACTAAGAAGAGGGCAGCAGAGAGGAAAAGAACGAGCTGCAAGAAGAGAGAAGGAAGCTGCAAGGAGCTGAGAGCTGGAGGAATAGAAAATGAGTTGGAAAAAGAGAAGCTGCAGTGGGAAAACAAGGAGCAGCCGCTGGACAGAGGAGAAAAATAGAGAAGGAAAGCTGAAGAGGAAGGAGCAAGCTGAAATCAAAAGGGAGAAAAAGAAGGAAGCACAACACATCAATTTGATTTCGTTCTCCATCATATTTCGGTTTGATGAGTTGTATCTTGAACCAATCTTTATTTTGTGTTTATTGTTATCATAACATGAACTAATTTCCTAAGGTTGGGTGATTGATGAACTAAGGGTATTATTGAATTATCATTTGTGATGGGATTTTGTGTTTTCTTAGTTATTGGTTGAATGCTTAATTTGTCATAATTCTATTTCTTGTTTCAACTTAATAGAATTTCAGATTTAATTTCTATTGGAAAATATGAATTGAATTGGAAATACAATCTTGATACATGTATAATCTCGTGACTTTGTTCATAGGATTGAGATGAGTATAGGAATATATTAGTCTCCGTGTAGACCCTGAAATTGGAACTTAATTTTAACCGGTAAGGTAGTCTTATCATAGGAATATGAATGATTAGTTTACAATCGGTTTTCAAACGGAAGTTCGGAAGAACCTACGTGATTGTCGTTTTTTAGATCACTAGGAAAATGCAATAGCATTCTTGTCGCATTCGGTAATTCGTAAAAACCCGAAGTAATTCATGAGCCCAACCGTTTCCTCTCATCATTTATCAATTTACTTGTCTCCCCTGTTCCGAATATCTTTAATTAGCAGTTTGAACATCAATTTAGTTTACAATTTGAATGGATCTTGATTTTACAACAATTTTTCATGATATGTTATTTTATTTTATAACTCGTAATTAAATACGAAAATTGACTTAGTCTCCGTGGGATCGATCTTTGTGCCTTACACAATGTATTACTTGTCGACACATGCACTTGCGTAAAATTACATATACGTTTTGCAACCAACAAGTTTTTAACGCCGTTGCCGGGGACTAAAATTCAATTTACGCATTTTCTTACGAGTTATTTTTGTTTTCATTTAGATAATTGTGTGATTAACAAGTGTTCTCTTGATTCTATTCTTAGGCGGATTAATCTAATTGTATACGGGAGAAAAACAAAGCTTTATTGCTTCCTATTGATCCGGAGATAGAACGAACACTCTTGGCTAAAATCCGAGCCTCAAAGAGCGAGCCAAACTTAGTTATGGCCGAGGAAAAAGCTGGTGGGAACGGGGCTGTACAGCAGCCCCCTATCGTGAATGAATTGGACCTTCCAATGCAAGATTATGCGGTCCCGGTTCTTCAAGGGCTCAATCCGGGCATTATTCGGCCCACCATCCATGCCACTCACTTTGAACTCAAGCCGGTGATGTTTCAAATGTTACAATCCGTGGGGCAATTTAGCGGATTAGCCACCGAGGATCCTCATCTTCATCTTCGAGTTTTCATGGATGTGAGCGACAATTTCCGAATTCAAGGCGTGTCCGAAGAATCTTTGCGAATCAAGCTTTTTCCATATTCTCTACGAGATAGTGCAAGAGCATAGCTAAACTCTTTGCAACTGGGATCGGTGCGAACATGGAATGAATTGGTGGAAAAATTTCTCATGAAGTATTTTCCACCAACAAAAGTTTCCAAGTTGCGGAATGACATCACCTCGTTTCACCAAGAAGATAGCGAGTCCGTTTATGAAGTGAGGGAAAGGTTTAAGGAGCTTCTTAGGCAATGTCCTCATCACGGGCTGCCTCATTGGATCCAAATGCAAACTTTCTACAATGGTTTGAATGCTCCAACGAGATCGAACTTAGATGCCACGGCCGGAGGTGCCTTTATGACGAAGTCTTACAATGCGGGTCTTGAAATCTTGGAGAAAATGGCTAGAAATCATAGTCAATGGCCTACTACTAAGCTAAGTACTCTGAAGGTTGGCGGGAAATTAGAACTTGACGCCATTACAATGCTTCAAGCTCAAATGTCCACCATTCTTCATCAATTGACCAAGATAAGCAACCCGGAGCCAAGTGTCAATGCGGTACAAACCTTTGAGACACGCGAGGTATCTTGTGTCTATTGCGGCGAGCCTCATGTTTATGAAGAATGCACATCCAATCCCGCCTCGGCTTGCTATGTCGGTAACTTTCACCAAGCGGGAAGAAATCAACACTTCCAACAAGGCTCTTACAACCAAGGAGGAAGACAATTTGGTAACCAACAATGGAATCAACAAGGAGGAGCTTCGTCTAGTGGAGCAAATCAATTTCAACGTCCTAATCAAATGGTTCCTCCGGGTTTTCAACCGCAACAAAACGCTCCAACAAGTTTCTTAGAAACCTTGATGAAGGAATTCATGACGGAAACCAAGGCCAAGCAACAAATCCAAGATGCGGCTCTAAGAACGCTCGAAACTCAAATGGGGCAAATTGCAAGCACTCTCTCTAAAAGACCGCAAGGTTCTCTTCCGTCTCAAACCAATGATCCGAGGACAGACGGAAAAGAGCAATGGAACATTATTTTCACCTTACGGAATGGAAAGGAAGTCGAGCTTGAGCCGAAAGCCCAAGAAGCTAAAAAACAAGCAGAGCCCACTTCAATCCAAGGTGCAGTGGAAGAAACGCCGAGTCAAACTAACGAAAGGAGCGAAATTCCGAAAAATTCAGATCCAGTTCTGGGAACAAAATGCAACAGTAATTCTGCACCATTTCCTTATGTTGATGACCCTGGTACGAGAAAAATGCTAAATCAGCCTCCGCCTTTTCCACAGAGACTCCAAAAACAGAGAAACGAGCAACAATTCGGTAAATTCCTGAACGTTCTCAAGCAACTCCATATTAACATCCCGTTAGTGGAAGCCTTGGAACAAATGCCAAGCTACGCTAAATTCTTGAAAGACATCTTGTCTAAGAAAAGAAGGCTTGGAGAGTTCGAGACCGTGGTGTTAACGGAGGATTGTAGCGCTTTATTTAGAAACAAACTCCCACCAAAATTGAAGGACCCGGGAAGTTTCACCATTCCGTGTGCTATCGGTAACTCCTACTTTGGGCGAGCACTTTGTGATCTTGGTGCGAGTATCAATCTCATGCCCGCCTCGGTTTTCAAGAAGTTAGGCATTGGAGAAGCCCGGCCTACCACCATCACATTACAACTTGTCGATCGGTCTATAGCATATCTAGAAGGGAAGATGGAAGATGTCTTGGTAAAAGTCGACAAATTCATATTTCAGGCCGACTTTATTGTCTTGGACTTCGAAGCCGATCAAGAGGTTCCTATTATTCTTGGGAGACCGTTCCTTGCAACCGGCCGAACGTTCATTGATTTGTAAAAAGGTTCGATTGATGTCATGGACAAGTTGGTGGCCAAAGTCGTTCAAACGCAATTTGGCCAAAATGGACTCAAAGTATTACCGGACGGGCTCGATGATACAAGTGACGATGATGAAGCCCAAGTTGCATGGGTGGATACTGAACTGAACCAAGCGATACTCGTGCGCCAATTTGAGTCATTGGGACTTGGAGAGTGAGATCTCAAGGCTCCAAAACCATCCATTGAGGAAGCACTTCTGGATAAGAAGCTCTTTGCTATCCAATCCACAACGCCATGGTACGCCGACTTCGCAAAGTATTTTGTGAGAGGTTTACGTCCCCCGGATCCAAACTCACAACAAAAGAAGAAATTTTTCCATGATGCCAAGTTCTACAAGGAAAAAGTGAATAAATGGCATAATAATAAAAGTCAAAGAAAAGATTTTAAAGAGGGACAACAAGTCTTGTTGTTCAAATCAAGGCTAAATTTGTTTCCCGGAAAGATGAAATCTCATTGGTCGGGACCGTTCCTTGTTTCTATGGTTTTTCCTTATGGTGCGGTAGAATTACAAGACATTGCATCAGGAAGAAAATACAAAGTGAACGGTCAACGAATCAAGGAATATTTAGGAGGTCCGGTTGATCGAGCGAAGACCTCCATAACATTCCAAGACCCATGAAGACGGGAAAGTCAGGCTGAAGACTTTAAATAAAGCGCTCGTTGAGAGGCAGCCCAAATAAATAAAAGTTTTTTTATTTATTTTCAATACGGTGCAGTTTTACGACCAAAATGCAACAGGATTGCTACTGTATTTTGCACTAATATCGGGTTTCGGCTGGGAAGAAAATCTCAAAATTCAAAACGCGTGTTTCATTAATTGGAGGAAAGCCCATGTCGTTTTAGGGCACCCTGGTTGTTTCTTAGGAGTGTGAGAGGTCGTTTAAGGAGCTTCTCTCAACATCACAAAATTCCCAAACTGAAACCCTAACTCTCCACCATCGACATCTCTCACACCTAATCTTCTCTCTCTCAAACCCCATCGCGCATCACACCTTGACACCTCTAGTCGTCTTCAATTCGTTGTTGAGCGTGATCTGCATCTTCGATTCAGTTGGTGGGTGTTCGTACTCTGGATCTGCTATATTCGATTGAGTTCACGCCTGTGTATTCCATTGGGTTCGTCATATTCTGGGTCTGCAAGATTTTGGGTCAAGAGATTGCTGGGTTTGCTTGCGAATTGATTTCTTCATCGATTTTTGGGTTGAAGATCATTTTCTAGTTCGTCTGGGTTCATCAGTAAGCTGTCCTTCTACTTGTTCGTCGCCTTTGGTGAGATAGACTATTGAGATCCATGAGATGGCTTCGGAACAGAACGATGAAGCGACAACAAGCTCGATACCCGCGTGCACAACTGTTCCACACGAAGAGGGACCGACGGCACCCGTTGAGCCCGCTCCACGAAGCTGCCGAAAGAGCCGACGCCGAGAGTGATCAAGCACCATTGTCAGGGAAGTTTTTCTAATCCCTTCCTTGAATTTAATTCGTATTTCCTTTATGTTTTGTGTGTGTTTTATTAGTTTCTGTTTTTATTAGTCATCAATTACCATCAGACCTTAGGATTTTGTCGATACTTAGTACTCGTTACTTTATTATGATGCGATGTTGGTGATTATGCTCCGTTGATCGAATTGCATTTATCAAAGAAATTGTTCTCCATAGCGTAAACTTGTGTGCCATATCCGTGTGTTCGTTTTAGGTCCTTTGTGAAACCTTAGATCGCTTAATGTTATAGTCCCTCCCATTTCACCACTCTAGAACTTATGTTTGCTCGCTCTTGAGGCGAGAAAGAATAGATAGACGATAGACGAGGAAATGATTAAGGCCGCTCTTGTAACACTACCCCTCCGTGGCATTCCCTCCCTAGAACACATTGAGGATAATGTTCCTAATAAGTTTGGGGGTGTACATTGATGATGCTGCCCTTTCTTAAAAAAAAAAGAAATAATAAAAAATATATATATAATTTTGCGTTAAGTTATCACTCTTAGGAGGGCTCGGTTGTATTCTCACCCATGTTGCAACCAAGTACCGAGTTTGGGTGACATTTAACGCATTGTTATACCGCAAAAAGGGGCGAAGGTTGAATAATTTCCGCTTTCCAAAAGAAAAAGGGAGTAATTCAATTTGGAATGAGTTGTGTTGATAATCACTCCTAGGAGGGCTCGGTTGTATTCTCACCCATGTTGCAACCAAGTACCGAGTTTGCGTGACTCCCAACACATCATTAACCCGCGGAAAAGAAAAAAAAGGAAAGGAAAGAAAAGAAATAGAAGGGCAGCTCAATCAAAGTTTGGGGGAGGGGTTGATTAAACGGGAAAGTTGCTTTTTGATCCTCAAAGTCTTAGTCTATCTAGATTAGTGGAGAGAGTGAGTAAACGTAAGCTTATGGAGTGTTTCCACTTTCATCTTGGGGGACTAAATGTTAGGTTGGTCGAAGGAAAATTAAGGGCACCGAAACATTTCATAACGCATTGGATCCTTATGCACACGCACATGAATTTCAATAAAATGGAGAAAAGGTAATTGTATTCGATAGATTAGAGTTGTAATCACATAACTACCTATTAATTGAAGTTCAAGCATTAAGTTAACATTTTGTGGTCAAGGTACAACAATTTTCCCGAGTTTTGCGTGTTCTTTGTATTCTCTTTTGCTTGAGGACAATCAAAATCTTAAGTTTGGGGGGTGATAACTCTATGAAAATAGAGTTATTACATGGTTTTTACGGAATTATTAATTAAAACCCGAACGAAAGATCGATATAAAATTGACAATATTGTCCAATTAGAGCTAAATTGTGAGTGATTGAACATATTTGTGTGTCATTGAAAATAAACACATAAATGAACATAAATTGAGACTTAGAACCAAATTAATGTGTGTAATTATATGTTCTCTCACTTTAATGTATATTATGATTGGGCTTTATTAATTAGGCCCAATTGCCAAGAGAGAGCCAATAAAGGAAAGTTGCCCTAATTAATCCTTGTCTTTTTTTGAGCAATGAAAATCAGCCACTAAGAAGAGGGCAGCAGAGAGGAAAAGAACGAGCTGCAAGAAGAGAGAAGGAAGCTGCAAGGAGCTGAGAGCTGGAGGAATATAAAATGAGCTGGAAAAAGAGAAGCTGCAGTGGGAAAACAAAGAGCAGCCGCTGTACAGAGGAGAAAAATAGAGGAGGAAAGCTGAAGAGGAAGGAGCAAGCTGAAATCAAAAGGGAGAAGAAGAAGGAAGCACAACACATCAATTTGATTTCGTACTCCATCATAACTCGGTTTGATGAGTTGTATCTTGAACCAATCTTTATTTTGTGTTTATTGTTATCATAACATGAACTAATTTCCTAAGGTTTGGTGATTGATAAACTAAGGGTATTATTGAATTATCATTTGTGATGAGATTTTGTGTTTTCTTAGTTCTTGGTTTGAATGCTTAATTTGTCATTATTCTATTTCTTGTTTTAACTTAATAGAATTTCAGATTTAATTTCTATTGGAAAATATGAATTGAATTGGAAATACGAGCTTGATACATGTATAATCTCGTGACTTTGTTAATAGGATTGAGATGAGTATAGGAATATATTAGTCTCCGTGTAGACCATGAAATTGGAACTAAATTTTAACCGGTAAAGTAGTCTTTTCATAGGAATATGAATGATTAGTTTACAATCGGTTTTCAAACGGATGTTCGGAAGAACCTACGTGATTGTCGTTTTTCAGATCACTAAGAAAATGCAATAGAATTCCTATCGCATTCGGTAATTCGTAAAAACCCGAAGTAATTCATGAGCCCAACCGTTTCCTCTCATCATTTATCAATTTACTTGTCTCCCCTATTCCGAATATCTTTAATTAGCAGTTTGAAAATCAATTTAGTTTACAATTTGAATGGATCTTGATTTTACAATAATTTTTCATGACATGTTATTTTATTTTATAACTCATAATTAAATACGAAAATTGACTTAGTCTCCGTGGGATCGATCTTTGTGCCTTGCACAATGTATTACTTGTCGACACGTGCACTTGCGTAAAATTGCATATATGTTTTGCAACCAACACCATGATAATAAATTTTAGAATTTCAAGTCCATATGTACTTTAATATGATTATACCACGACTAGAAAAGTATCTAAATATGTTAAACTTCCCGTAATCCTTTTGCTTTTCTATTTCTGAAGTGTCTAAAGAGTATCCAAACATGTTAACCTTCCCTCTATCCTCTTTGAGAACGGTCCTCCTAGGGAAAGGCGCCACCAAGGCCATATTCCAAACACATATGGGTCTTATCCAAGTTACTTTGAGAATGATCCTCTTAAAGGAGGCTTCGTCTCATCATTTTCTTTGGGGCTTAGTTCGTTAATGATTTAACAAACATAATGATTATGGAATACTCTCATTTGAAGGGAGGGCCACTAGTATCACTACTAACGAAGTAATAAATAAATGACTAGACTTATTAGATAATACCTCAATAATTATAACGCCTTAAGATAAACGTTTTTAATGTGTGTCATTAAATGGAGTTTATAATAAGTTTTATAACTTAGGAAATTAAAAACGTTATTTTTTAAAACAATAGCAAGTACAAAATATCTTCAAAGGTCTCCATTATTACTGTCACGCGGTCTGCTGACCACACCGCCTTGAGTCACCTTAGTGTGTCCATTCCCCCAAGGAAGGTGTGCTTGTGGAAGGTTTGACAACGTGATAGTTCCAAAAGAATATGGGGACGGAGGAATCTTGGAAATGGACCGCGAGTCACCCAAGTGTGACAATTCCCTAAGGACGACGTTTCCAAGACTAATCCGAGAACCAAAAATAATGGGTTAAGCTTGCACGGAAGTTGGTGCTTCCCGACCGTGTATGGTGATAGTTAATAATCATAGGGAACTTTGGTAGTTCTTGTTTTGAATATTAATTAAGTTTATGACTAAAACTTAGTTTAACCAAACTACACGGTTGATCTCGCTGAGTCACCCTAGAGTAACCATTCCCTAAGGACGGCAAGGACGTGTACAGTCGGTTAAATTATCACGAAATAGTTAATGGGTTCAATTAACATTTTCCCAGAACATGTTTGCATCATGTAACTATTTCAAACCAATTTTTTCTAAAACATTCTACCTATAATAAAGTTTAGTAAGTTTCTTTTTCAATGCCAGTCAATATGTCCGATCCTATTTACATTTCGGATGAGGAACAAGATTCCGTGAACTCTAATTCACCATTTGAAGTTGAGCCGAAAGCGATTTTTGAAGATGACTCAGGCTGGTTCAGGTATGACTCTGAGTACAAGTTACTCAGTCATTACCTTGAACAATACTTCGATAGAAGTCAGTCATTCAAAGACTCGCTACTCAAGGCTTCAATGGGTGAGATAAAGAGACTTATGAGCAAAGTGAATAAAGTAACAAGTCTTGTCACTGAGGCAATGGCTAAAGATAACAAAAGAAAAACTGAATCAATCGCTGAACCGGGAAGAAAGGAAAGAAAAGTTGGGTTGTCGGCAATGTGTTTCAAATGTGGATCAAGAAAGAGAGTGCATGGTCAGCTACTTTATGATAAGCACATCAGTTCAACAAAGGGTAAAACCTTACGTGAACTTCTCTTTAGATTTTATTGAAGAGATTTAATCTCAAATCCATAGATTAAAATTCTAATCATTGCAAATGTTTTTCTCTCTCAGAAGTGGCTTCTGTGAAGGAGAAGAACAGACATGGAGCCTTATGCATTCAGTGTTGGCTTAAATCTAGGGCAAACGGGCACACCATGTGCCGTGAACATCCGAGGGCTTGGAGCGGTAAAAACTCTTCTGATAAACCCTGTTAGTTTTTATTGGAGATATAACATCTCAGAGCCATAGATTAAAAACGCTAATGTTTGTCCACTATTTTTCCTTTCAGGTGGCAGCGGGAGCTCTATGGATCGGAGCTCAGCAGAGAACGACAGTGACTAGTACTCGAGAGCCTCGAAGAAGGAGTCATTCGTAGTCTATTTTCGATTCTGTTATTGTTTGTTCAAGCTATGAATAAACCTCGATTTATTTTTGGATATGTTAATTGCATGGAATAATCCTGATATCAATAAAGTGTTATCTTTGTTTTGGGTTATGTGTAATATCTAGATAAAAAATAATAAGTGACATATTTTCTTTAACCTATAATCTCTGCCTACTCTAATTTTTGACATGTCAAAAACGTCATTTTTTATCTTCAAAGATTAAAAGATAATGATTTTTTATTTAGAGTTTGCCATTATTTCACTACTAAAGAATTATGTGACTTATTCAATAAGTCATAGCTTCGCCAACAGTTCCTGTTGTCGAAGAGAGTGCGGAAACCACGGTCCCAAATCAGAACTCAGGGGTACTCAGATGTAGTGGGAGGTTCAAAAGACCGGTTGAACGCTACGAGCACACCCAGTTAGAGTTTCACCTAGCTGTTACTAACACTAGTATTGAAAATCCCATAGGCTTTAACCAAGCTATGGTTGAAACTGATAGAAGGGAATGGCAGGAAGCCATGAACCAAGAAATAGAATCTATGGATTCTAACCAAGTCTGGGAACTTGTAGACTTAACGGATGGGTTCAAAACCATTGGCTGTAAGTGGATCTACAAGAGAAAGAGAGGAGTGGACGGGAAGGTTGAAACCTTCAAGGCTAGACTAGTGGTAAAGGGTTTTACCCAGAGAGAAGGTATTGATTTCGATGAGACCTTCGCTCCAGTCGCTAATTACAAGTCCATCCGGATTCTCATGGCCATAGCCTGTAGTTTCAATTATGAGATTTGGAAGATGGACGTCAAAATCGCTTTCCGGAACGGGTACAGTAACGAGAAGATATATATGGACCAACCAGAAGGGTTCATGCAAAAGGGTCAAGAAGGGAAAGTTTGCAGATTACTCAAGTCCATTTATGGATTGAAGCAAGCTTCCAGATCCTAGAATCTAAGGTTTGATGAGACCATCAAGACCTATGGATTCGTGCAAAACATCACTGAGGCCTGCATTTATAAGCTCAATGATGATACTGTGGAGATTTTCCTTGTTCTGTACGTCGACGATTTTCTTCTCATTAGTAATAATGTGAAAAAGTTATCAGACGTGAAAGCGTGGTTAGCTACGCAATTTTAAATGAAAGATATGGGAGAAGTAGGCTATGTTCTTGGGATCCGTATCTTTAGGGATCGCAACAACAGGCTTCTAGCCTTATCGCAAGCAGCCTATATTGATAAGGTGCTGGAACGTTTTGCAATGGCAAACTCCAAGGGAGGTAATTTACCGACCAGGCATGGAGTGTTCCTCGATAGGAAACAATGCCCGACTTCTCCGGAAGAGCAAGACGCGATGAGGCGCATACCCTATGCTTCAGCAATGGGAAGTCTGATGTACGCTATGCAGTGTACTAGGCCAGACATCTGTTACGCTGTAGGAATTGTTAGCAGGTACCAATCCAACCCTGGTATGGCTCACTGGACACCAGTGAAGAACATTCTCAAGTATCTTCGGAGAATGAGAGACTATATGTTAGTGTTTTCAGGATTAGAACTGAATCCACTAGGATACACTGACTCGAACTTTATGTCTGACAAAGACGCGAGAAAATCGACGTCAGGATCTGTGTTCACCCTTGCCGGTGGAGCAATATTCTGGAGAAGCGCTAAGCAATCTTGTATCGAAGATTCCATAATGGAAGCTGAATATGTGGCAGCCTGTGAGGCAGCCAAAGAATCAATTTGGCTAAAGAATTTCTACATAGAGCTAGGAGTAGTTCGAGATGTAGATGGGCCCTTAACGCTGTACTGTGACAATAGTGGCACGGTGGCAAATTCTAAAGAGCTCAGAGACCATAACAAGGCAAAACATATAGAATGCAAATACCATCTCATCAGAAAAATAGTGCGTCGTGGCGACGTAAGGGTTGTGAAAATAGCTCTGGGAGACAATCTGGCTGATCCATTTGCCAAGACGTTGCTATAGAAAATATTCAGGAGGCATCTGGGTCTGAAAGACATGAGTCATCTTCTTTATGTACAAGTGGGAGATTGTTGGACATGTGTCCTTAAACAAGCTGTCATTTCCCCAATTGTAAAAGATTTTGACCAAAGTCGTTGAATAAAAGATGTTACTTATTATGTTAATCATATTATAGTTTCTAGTAAAGTAAAATAGAATGTTTGATCCATAGTTCATAAAGTATGCAATTATGTTATTATTATCACAACCGAGTCAATGTGAGGAAGAATTAATAATCATAATAAATGAACTTAAAATGTCCGTGTCTGATTACCTGGTGGGAGCCCATTAATCGTATAAGGTCATTAATGTGACTAAGTGATAATCCTATTCTGGATTTAGTGTGTGTGTCACACTCACTAGAAGAGCATTAAGTATGAAGCGGCTTCATATTGGACTGGACCTGACTTAAACTCCGGAAGTTGTTATATAAGACTGTCACTGACAATTTGGAGTTGAGTCACTAGTAGATGATCAAATGGATATTCGATCTAAGTCCTAAGTGACCTCGAGCCTGGACTGTTGACTTGATTGTTCTTTAATTTAATTGTTAAAGAACACATTTTATTGTCGTTCCCAATGCTGCTATTTTGGGAACATGATAGTCAACAAATAAGGGTAGCTTGGTCATAGACACGGACATCACATAGCTCTCTTTAGAGTCAAGATGATTCCCTTGATTGTTAGTGGTGAGAAGTGAGAGGTACCCGTGCGCAACTTATGAATCGAAACCATAAGTGGGTTACTCATAATATTACTAACTGAGTTGAGGATAAAATGCAATGAGAGGCAAAACGGTAAAAATGGCCTACTCGTGTGTGGATCATCAAGTGAAAGATCAATAACCCGAATTTGATTGTATAAATGGACACCTTGCTATAAAAGGAATAATATATATTGTATCACTAAAGAGTGCAGCCTCGGGTTTATAGTGGAATAACATCGAGGTTCGACGAACCACTAGCAATTCGTTTGAGCTTCAGTGATGCGGGTCCATGGTCCTCAGGATAGCTCCGGAACGGATGATGCGTACGTGATTTAAACATTCGGTATGTTTTATCATTTGTCAAGATTCATAAAACTAGAGTTTGTGTCAGACTTTAGAAGTTTTATTTTTGACGTGGCAAAAGTACCAAAGTTTGGTGCTGAAAATTTAACTGATAAAAGAAAGTTGAATTTAGATTTTTCATTAACTGCAAAGTTGTTGGAAATTAAATTCTAATAGACTTTGCTTTTGGAACCAAGTCGTTTCGACGCACGGTTTGTGATTTATAGAATTTCCAAGTTTACGATCGTTTTCGTAAATATGTGAAATTTAATCACATGTCACAAATTTAAATGGTGGTGTTGCACCACGACATTTAATGTGTGATATTGAGATCAGAGGATAATAATATAATTTAATTATTTGGATTTAATTATTAATATTCTTATTAATAATTAATAGATTTATGTTATTAAAAATATATATTTGACATATATATGAATGTGTAGAAATAATGCGGCCCAAGTAAATGTGTAAGTTGGGCTTACACAAATTTGCTTGGATTTGGACTTTCCAAATATGTGGCATAAGTACCAATGTTTAGGTATTAATGGAAAAACCTTGAAATTAATTTGGTTCATTAGATCGGTCAAGTTTGATCATAACCGTTGGATCATGATAATTAATTTGGAAAACTAAATTCGAAAATGACTTGGTCACCAAGCATGGATTTCGAATATGGTTAATTAATTATATCTATTGGATTAGTTTAAGATTTAATCTTAACCATTGGATTGGAAATTAATTAACATGTATATATGGAATGCATAATTCGAATTCATTATAAAGGGAGGTTGAATTCTATAGCTTGGTGATCAAGTTTGGGGAGTTGACTTTGTCCTAAATCAATATGGTCCATTAGATTGGTTATGGAATTAATTCTAGTGTATAAGGGAATTCGAATTCTAATAATAAGGAAGTGAATGGATATTTGATTTATTCATGGTTTCCTTATTTGGTTAAGTCCCTAATTAATCCTAACCATTGGATCATTGGTGATTCAATCTTGGCCATTGGTTTAGAGTGATTAATTATATTTGCCCATTATAGAATTCAAAATTTATGCATGGAAGCTTCCCTTATTGGCTTCTCCATGAGCCTATAAATACAAGGCTCATTCTACACATTTCACACACCTCCCCAGAGAAAGAATTCTCTCTCTCTCTCTCTCTCCCCCTCTCTCTCTCTCTCTCTCTCTCTCTCTCTCTCTCTCTCTCTCTCTCTCTCTCTCTCTAGAGTCTGCGAATTTCTTGGCCTCTGATCTTTCTTTTCTAGTTCGGCTTAGCGAGACGTTGTTCTCCGAAAGCTTTAAAAGGACCACCAGTTAAAGTTTTGCGACGGAGGCCTGCCGGCAAAGCCCGCGCTTCGGTACGAGGAGTCCAGGAGAATGTCCCGGAAGATCACGGGAGTTTCCCTCAGCATTGGCGAAGCTTTGCCCAGTTCAAAACGCGCAGCCGGAATCGTCATCACCTGAGGTACGGCCTTATGCATTGGATCAACAAATGCAAACTTTTATTTACAATTTATTTATTTCCTATAGACTAGATTATTAACAATGAATTTATGAAAGTTAAATTAGTAATAATTGATTTTGGTTATTATACGATGTTCAAATCGTTGAATGGGTAACAAGTTTTTCCGCTTTAAAATATTTTTAAATGTTACCCGGACGGCTTGACGACATAAATTGTGATAATATTTTTGGGAAATGTAATGAATTTCCCAACACTCGATCGGCTGCAGAGAGATCAGTCCCCTCCGGAACTTGCTTTGGCGCAACCTCCGGCCTGTAGACCGCCTCACGCCCCCCAGCGGGCAGACCTGGGACTGACTTTCAGACTTCCCCCTCCTTGGGAACTTCCTTGCCCTGACCAGAGGCTTTCCCAGATCCTTGAGGCTCGACCTCCTTGCCCTGGTTAGGGGCCTTCCCGGCTCCTTGAGGATCAGCCTCCTTCCCCTTAGCGGCAGCCTTGGCAGCCGCGCGTTGAGCCCTCAACTCCCGATAGTTTAGTTTGGAAGTCATATCTGCGAAAAGAAAATTCCTGTCAAATAAAAATCCGAACAAACAAAATATCCCAATCCAAAATTGGAAATCAAACCCAGCTCGAAAAGCTTACTTTCTTCTACGACGTTATCCTCTTCGCTCAGATCGGGACCGTACTTGACGAATGAGCAATTTGGCCCGCGATACCAAACCCTAGAAGCAATAAATCTCTCCTCAGTGAAATCCTTCCACTCGATGCCTCCCCCAGGAAACAGAACTTCGTTCTTGGCTATCCACTCGTCCCCGAGAGGCCTCGACCTAACTTTCTTCCCTTTCCGATCTGAGGAACACAATGAGGCTAACATCATAAAAAATTCAAGCAAAAATAAATCCGAGTAAAATAAGGAAGAAAGTTACCAATCTTGTGAACCCAAACATTGGCATAGGAATTCCAAGTACCAAAAGACCCCGGACAAGGCTTGAAAAAGAAGTACCTATCCTGCCACCCATCATCTTTGTTCGGGATGCCCTTAAATGAAATCATCCTTGTGACCCTTGACCGAAATATAAAATCTTCCCTCGGTTCTAGAGTTCTTCTTGACCGTGAACACTTCGAGCATATCGAAGAGTGACAGGTCGCAACCCTCCTCCTTACACCTGACTAAATAGGCGACCAGGAACCGATATGAATTCGGGCTCAACTGAGCCAAGGAAATGTCCATTTGGTTGACATACCTAGGAATGGGTTTTGGAATCGGGAACCTCAGCCCCCGCAATCCTTGAAAAATCGTTCATAAATGCAGACCCAATCATCCCTGATCGTGTCTGCGAACTCATCGGAATCTGGAACCCGAAGAGGGACCGACTCCGGAATGTCATATTCCGACCTAAGCCGAGGGATATATTCCCTCAGCCTGGACCTCGGCGATTCAGTCTGGAGAAACTCCGAGACCAAAACCGGGCCCTTAGCCTTACCCTTCTTACTACTCCCAGCCATATTCATGAATTCAAAGAAAATCCTACACGAAATACCCAGAAAAATCGAAAAAACCAGATCTTCAACCAAAAAATCAGAAACTCGAAGCTCTAACAGAGCCTACGAAAGCTTGAACATACTCTATCCCTGGTCAAAAAGGACAGCAAAACCTAGAACAAAGGGCAAAAGCGAGAAGAGAACCTGGAAATGAACCTATGAATGGATGCTCGAATGAATTGCAGAGAACAACAATGGCGCAAGCAAAGCTTTTTCTTTCTCTCTGAGTTCGAAAATGAAGAAAGAAGAGAGAGAAGCTTAAATAGAAGAAGGATAGTAGTTACCTGAATGCGAAGAGGCGTACCGAGCAGAGTGAAGAAGCGACTGATTGGACCTCATCAACAGAGCACTCGAGTGCTTTTATAATCGAAGATCGAACCGCATTGTAAGGCTAGGGTTCCCTCGATTCTCGCTCCTCAACTCATCCAACGGCCGAGATCTAATCGCTGGTCAGGACACGTCAGCACGTCAACGAGCTGACCAACTCAGCAGAAGTCGAAGAGGTTATTCCTTTCTTCGAACACCGGACAGAGCGACACGTGTCGTAACTGCTCCCCTTCAAAAAAATTCGAAATCATTTCGATTTCAAAAATAATTCCAGCTCGGTCCCTGAAGAGTGCGATATTATCATAAAAACAGTTCTGATGTCCTTCAATTAATTCGATTTTGCGGCAAAAGTCACGAAAGTTTCTGAAATCGCAAATTTAATTAATTTTCATCACGAATTTTTATATGATTATATCAACTTTAATACTATAAATAATACTTCGTATTTTTTTTATAGTAGGGGGCTATCTGTTGATGTGCAAATTCGTTCCATAATCGGAATTATGAGGTCATTAATTAAATTTACGGTCCATGTAAATTAAGACCAAAGTTGCGAATACAATTGAATATTCACACAGTTGGGCTTGTGATAAACATAGCCCAGAGGCCCATTAATACTTAACAGTGTTGAGGCCCAATCAGAATAAAAAATCCCAAAGGGCAAAGGCCCGTCTCGAGTAGAAAATGCTCAAAAGAGACGTGAGCTGAAAGCCACTACAAGGCAAAGAACCCGAGCAGAACTCAAAAATCACACCAGCTCAAGGCAAAGGCCAATACTTGGCCAAAACCCCAGCCCGATCAGGCCTATTAGCTTAAAGAGCCCAAAGCTCGTCCCGGGCAAAAAATTGCCGTAAAGGGATCCGAGCAGGAATACGTTCCCAACTAAGAAGCCCGAGCAGAAATGCACCAACCAAGCATTGGAGCCCGGACAGACCAAGTCAACAGCGTCGATTCAAACCTCCAGAGCCCGACAAGGAAAATCGCCACGACCAAGATTCAAACTCCCACGACGTTGAGTCAAAGTCCACCACTGCGCAATCTTCTCAGAAAGTGGCCCACGTGTCAGCTCGACAATAAGTCAAGCTCCGAACTCGAAGCTACTACCAACGTACACTTCCAATGGGCAAAAATCGAAGGCCTATAAAAGCAAGAAGACAGCCCTATCACACGCACGCAAGCATTTACTTTGAGAGAAAAGAGTCTATGAGATTTGTATTTTACAGTGTTTTCTTCTTTTCTTCTGATCATCCCGGGATTGGCTTGTGGTTCTGGTTGATCTTTTTCAAATCAATAAACTTACAGAGGACGTAGTCAACTACCGCATTGGGACGAACCTCTCTAAAAAACCTTTGGTGTTTTGTTCATTTCATTTTTTGTCTTTTTATTATTGTCGAAGGTATTAACAACGCGGAGGTCAAGATCCACAAAGTTCTTAGCATCCTCAAATCGAAATCACATTCACAATTCACGTGACCGTTGGCGTGCGAAACCACGTCAACAAAATATTGATTTTTTACTTAAAACAGATCGTAACCGAGACCGATACCGGAATCAGGACGAAACGCGAAACCGTGTACAAAATTTTCAGCCCTAGTTCTAGGGGTGAAACTGGAACCAGGAACAGGGAAAATGACTTCTTTTTTTCCATGTCCTAAAAAAAACCGGGACCGATTTTTCGGTTTCGGTTTGAAAATCCTGGGTTTTATTTTCTTAATCAGAACCGAGACAAGTAAAAAAATCTTGAATATTCTCGGGATGAAATCCGGTACAATATATATTTTTTTGGTGGGTAAAAGTAAGTGGCCAGCAATATAGAATTGTTAGAAATAAATAGAAGTGATTAGGGGATTGGTTTAAAAATAGGGAAATCAATTAGTTTTATATAAAATACTCGAGGAGTGTTGTTCTTGCTTGGAGCACAAAGCACAAGATTTCAATCTTAGAAAATGATGATTTTTTTTTTTTTTAAATTAAAAATTGAATTAACGATTTCAAGTTTCAAGAGAAAAAAAAAAAGGAAATAATAATATGGTATTTTTGGTTCTTCCCTCGCATATTGAAACCAACTCTGGGATTCATCACCGACGAATCCATGTCCCTGAAAGCTTTCAAAGAGTCTTTGAAGCCTAGCTCTTCTTCTTCTTCTTCTTCTCAATCACAATCTGGTTCCAGTTCCTTCGTCCCCAGAAAACCCCCCAAATCCTCTCTCTCCCAGCAGCTTCTGCGACTCGGGGACTCCATCCATCCTCCGCCGGAGAAGAAGAAGAAGCCAGGCGAGAACAAGGCAGAGCCACGAGCGGCTCAGTTTCAGTTTCAGTTTGATCCCACGGGACCTTACCAACCCTTGCTCTTGTCGTTGCCCAATGAAATTCCTCTCGTTCAGGTGATTGATTTTACGAATTAGGTTTAGGTTGACTCGTTGCTGTTTATCTTGCATGAAGAAGAAGAAGAGAAAAGTCATTGAGTATTATAGACTGTTTGTTTATTGCTGTATCCCAGGTTCCTGCTTCCATAAACTGTCGGTTACTCCAGCATCAGAGGGAAGGAGTTCGATTTCTGTATGCCCTTTACAAGAGCAACCATGGCGGCATTCTCGCAGATGATATGTAACTCTTCTTCTTTGCCCACCTTTACCCTTTGCTTTGCTGCATAGATTCATTCATTCATTCGGTTATTGGAACAGGGGATTGGGTAAAACCATTCAAACTATTGCGTTTTTGGCTGCCATCTTTGGCAAGGACGCAGATCACACAACGTCGACGGCGTCGCGCCCGGAAAAGGAGAAACGGGTGTTAATAATTTGCCCTACTTCGGTTATCCACAACTGGGAGAGCGAATTCTCCAAGTGGTCTACTTTCAGTGTCGCAGTCTATCATGGTGCAAGTCGTGATCTCATTCTTGATAAATTGGGAGCTCGGGAAGTTGAAGTACTAATCACCAGCTTCGACTCTTACAGAATACACGGGAACATCTTGTCCAAAGTGGATTGGGAGATCGTTGTCATTGACGAGGCACATCGTCTGAAGAACGAGAAATCGAAACTATACGGAGCGTGCCTCGAAATGAAAACGCTGACACGTATTGGTCTCACGGGAACTGTGATGCAGAACAAGATTATGGAACTGTTTAATCTCTTTGACTGGGTTGCGCCGGGGTGTTTGGGAACTCGAGAACACTTTCGGGAATATTACGACGAGCCTCTCAAGCACGGTCAAAGGTCAACGGCTCCTGAAAGATTTATACACATTGCGGATCGGCGTAAACAACACCTTGCAAATATTCTTGGCAAGTATATGTTGAGACGAACGAAAGAGGAGACGATCGGGCATCTGATGATGGGGAAGGAAGATAACGTCGTGTTCTGTGCCATGAGCGATCTGCAGAAACGGGCGTATAACAGAATGTTACAGCTCCCTGATATTCAGTGCCTTATAAATAAGGACCGTCCTTGTAGCTGTGGAAGTCCTCTCACTCAAGTGGAGTGTTGCAAAAGAACCGTTCCAGACGGAATAATTTGGCCCTACCTTCACCGAGATAATCCCGACGGATGCGATTCCTGTCCTTTCTGCATTATCCTGCCTTGTCTCGTCAAGCTTCAGCAGGTATGGCCTCACGTCTTTGTTCTGTAGTTTTTATTGTCATTTTGTATCACAGTTTTATAGTTATCAGATTGGTTTACAGATAAGCAATCATCTTGAACTGATCAAGCCGAACCCGAGGGATGAAGCCGACAAACAAAAGAGAGACGCAGAATTTGCCACTGCGGTCTTAGGCTCTGATGCCGACGTGGTGGGAGGAAACGCACAGAGCGAGAGTTTTATGGGCCTTAGTGATGTTAATCATTGCGGTAAAATGCGAGCGCTTGAGAAGTTAATGTGCTCTTGGAGTTTACATGGTGACAAAGTTCTCCTGTTCAGTTACTCTGTCAGGTAAAATCTAGCAATTGTTCTGATAAAACCTGAAGCAAAACCTGAGAGATTCCCGAACTCTTGATAATAAACCAAACAACATAGTGATGTGGACCAAGAGTTTAATATCAATGTTGTTTAGAGGTTTTAATTGTCATTTAGAGGTTTAATTGAGTCAGTGTCGTTGTAATTGAGTCAATGTCATTTTAATTGAGTGTCATTTGGAGGGATGTTTTTGTCGTTTTAGCGGTTTAATAGAGTCGGTTTGGTCCGGCTCGTTTGGTTGTAATGCTCTTGCTCTATGTGAGGGAGCTTAAGTCAATGCAAAAGGTTGCCAATAAACATTCCAAGAACTTAATCTCTCTTGAGATGAGAGATTGGGTTTGTGAGTGTTGGCAAAATTCTCCAATTTCGAGTGCATCGATCTTGGTTCGTAACACATAAAACGTTTTTTCTCCGAGAGCATGGAAAACATTCTCCACAAGCTGTCTTGATAGGAGCTCTCAACTAAACAAATATAACTCAACCTAACTGGAGTTAACTACTTATTTAGGATCTCACAAATTTATCATAATACCCAAAATACCCTTAATATAATATAAAGACAGATGAGGAAATAAACAAAGGGTTACATTTCCAAATTAAAATTGCCTCTTAACAGTTCGCTACTCATTCATGTTGTTGACAGCTTGAATTGTGTTTTGCAGGATGTTGGATATTCTCGAGAAGTTTCTTATTCGTAAAGGCTATTCGTTTTCCCGACTTGACGGTTCTACACCATCTAACATGCGCCAATCTCTCGTGGATGATTTTAACTTGAGTCCAAGCAAACAGGTAAAAAAATTCAATTGAAAAAAGGTGATGAATAGGAAGATTCTTGTGTGTTTGGGATTGAGAAAGGTGATTGTATCTTGCTGTGATGCTCTCGTCGAATAACCACCTGCGCAGTTGTTAAAACACACACAAACACAGCAGTCCAGAACACGCACACACAGTTGCCACGTAGTCTGAACTCCATTTCCGAAACGTGTTCTGATACCTCCTATCCATATCAAACATGTGAATTTCTTGCTTACATTTCATTTTCACTTCAGGTGTTTCTAATATCGACTCGAGCTGGTGGGCTCGGTTTGAATCTTGTGAGTGCAAATCGTGTCGTGATCTTTGATCCGAATTGGAATCCGGCTCAAGACTTGCAGGCTCAGGACAGGTCGTTTCGGTTTGGGCAGAAGCGGCACGTTGTAGTTTTCCGTCTTCTTGCGGCAGGCTCGCTTGAGGAGCTCGTTTATTCACGTCAGGTCTACAAACAGCAGCTTGCAAACATCGCCGTTTCGGGAAAAATGGAAAAGCGATACTTTGAAGGCGTCCAGGTTTTTTTTTTTTTTTTGGAGAGCAATGATCTAATTTTTGTTTTTGCGACATTCTATTTCGGCCCCACAGTTCTTGATTTCACCTGCTAATAGTTTTTCTCAGGATTGCAAAGAATTTCAAGGGGAGCTTTTCGGAATCTGTAATTTGTTCAGAGACCTTTCGGATAAGCTCTTTACCAGCGAGATAATCAATTTACACGAAAAGCAAGGACAAGAGCCCAACAAACTCGAGAACACTTCAGATTCTTTAGGACAAGCCTCGACGGTGGAACCAGGCATCATGGGAAGTGGTGATGATAAGAAAACTTCAAGTGAACCAACGCTTGAAGATCTGGGTAAGTTCATCCTCTCGTCCTTTAGTTTTCGAATTGAAGATCGAGCGATGTTATTGCGTCAATCAAAGAGATTAATGAGCAAGTGTTGAAGGTGCAACGTTAATCTTTTGTTGAAGGTGTGGTGTATGCTCATTTGAATGGAGACGTTGTGAACTTGGGTCCGGCTAACGAAAGGAGCCTCGAACATGGTTTCAAAAACGACGTCGCTTCATCATTGAAGGATCGGAAACGGTTTCAGTTTAGCCTTGTTGCTCGGTTCGCCAACATGGAAGCGGTTGAGTTCAGCAAATGGTTATTGTCTGCAATGCCCTCGGAGCGGGACAAAGTGCTCCGAGACTATAAAAAGAAGAAGAAGAAGAGGAAGGAAAAATTACCCGACGGTCAAAAGGTTGAATAAAACACTGTTACAGCTTTGCCTTTACTTTTGACAATGATGTATATATAGCAGTAGGTCTAGCAACACTGTATATGGAAGAATGTAAGTTAGTACAAATTCGGAGATTTAGAAGATTAAAATAGTTCAAAATCAACACTTACTTTCGCGTAACAGTTCGTTCAAAATCAAAATAGGTGTTGAAACATAGATATTTCTCCATATCCCTTCTTTATATACTATATTAATTGTATTGAGCCCAATAAACAAACAAATTTGGTGTCTTAAGGAATCATGGGCTTTAATAGCTTAATTTCGCGTAAGAGTTCGCTAGAAGTCAAAAAAGGTGCCGAAACCTAACTATTATTCCATATACCTTCTTTTTACACTATATTATTTGTATTGAGCCCATAAAAACAAACAAGTTTGGATTCTTAAAGAATATTGGTCTCTTATAGCTTCGTTTTGCGTAAGAGTTCGTTCAAAATTAAAATAGATGCCGAAACATAAATATTACTCCATATCCCATCTTTATATACAATATTAATTATATTGAGCCGAAAAAACAAACAAGTTTGTGAATGTTAAGCAATCTTGGGCTCTAATAGCTTAATATCGTGTAAAAGTTCGCTACAAGTCAAAAAAAGGCGCCGAAACTTAACTATTATTCCACATACCTTCTTTATACACTATATTATTTGTATTGAGCCCAAAAAAACAAACAAGTTTGGAGTCTTAAAGAATATTTAGCTCTAATAGCTTACTTTCGCGTAAGAGTTCGTTCAAAATCAAAATAGGTGTTGAAACATAGATATTTCTCTATATCCCTTCTTTATATACTATATTAATTGTATTGAGCCCAATAAATAAACAAATTTGGTGTCTTAAGGAATCATGGGCCCTAATAGCTTAATTTCACGTAAGAGTTCGCTAGAAGTCAAAAGAGATGCCGAAACCTAACTATTATTCCATATACCTTCTTTTTACACTATACTATTTGTATTGAGCCCAGAAAAACAAACAAGTTTGGATTCTAAAAGAATATTGGTCTCTTATAGCTTCATTTTGCATAAGAGTTCGTTCAAAATTAAAATAGATGCCGAAACATAAATATTACTCCAAATCCCTTCTTTATATAATATATTAATTGTATTGAGCCCATTAAACAAACAAGTTTGGAGGCTTAAGGAATCTTGGGCTCTAATAGCTTAATTTCATGTAAAATTTTGCTACAAGTCAAAAAAAGGCGCCGAAACTGAACTATTATTCAATAAACTTTCTTTATACACTATATTATTTGTATTGAGCTCCAAAAAACAAACAAGTTTGTTGTCTTAAAGAATATTTAGCTCTAATAGCTTACTTTCGCGTAAGTGTTCGTTCAAAATCAAAATAGGTGTTGAAACATAGATATTTCTCCATATCCCTTCTTTATATACTATAATAATTGTATTGAGCCAAATAAACAAACAAATTTGTTGTCTTAAGGAATCTTGGGCTCTAATAGCTTAATTTCGCGTACGAGTTCACTGGAAGTCAAAAACGGTGCCCAAACATAAATATTATTCCATATACTTTCTTTAGAGACTATATTATTTGTATTGAGCCCAAAAGAACAAACAAGTTTGGAGTCTTAAAGAATATTAGGCTCTAATTGCTTACTTTCGCGTAAGAGTTCGTTCAAAATTGAAATAGGTGCCGAAACATAGATATTACATATCCCTTCTTTTTATACTATATTGATTGTATTGAGCCCAAAAAACAAACAAGTTTGGAGTCTTAAGCAATCATGGGCTCTAATAGCTTAATTTCGCGTAAGAGTTCGCTAGAAGTCAAAAAAGGTGCCGAAACCTAACTATTATTCCATATACCCTCTTTTTACACTATATTATTTGTATTGAGCCCATAAAAACAAACAAGTTTGGATTCTTAAAGAATATTGGTCTCTTATAGCTTCGTTTTGCGTAAGGGTTCGTTCAAAATTAAAAGAGATGCCGAAACATAAATATTACTCCATATCCCATCTTTATATACAATATTAATTATATTGAGCCGAAAAAACAAACAAGTTTGTGAATGTTAAGCAATCTTGGGCTCTAATAGCTTAATATCGTGTAAAAGTTCGCTACAAGTCCAAAAAAAGGCGCCGAAACTTAACTACTATTCCACATACTTTCTTTATACACTATATTATTTGTATTGAGCCCAAAAAAACAAACAAGTTTGGAGTCTTAAAGAATATTTAGCTCTAATAGTTTACTTTCGCGTAAGAGTTCGTTCAAAATCAAAATAGGTGTTGAAACATAGATATTTCTCCATATCCCTTCTTTATATACTATATTAATTGTATTGAGCCCAATAAACAAACAAATTTGGTGTCTTAAGGAATCATGGGCCCTAATAGCTTAATTTCGCGTAACAGTTCGCTAGAAGTAAAAAGAGATGCCGAAACCTAACTATTTTTCCATATACCTTCATTTTACACTATACTATTTGTATTGAGCCCAGAAAAACAAACAAGTTTGGATTCTAAAAGAATATTGGTCTCTTATAGCTTCATTTTGCATAAGAGTTCGTTCAAAATTAAAATAGATGCCGAAACATAAAAATTACTCCATATCCCTTCTTTATATAATATATTAATTGTATTGAGCCCGTTAAACAAACAAGTTTGGAGGCTTAAGGAATCTTGGGCTCTAATAGCTTAATTTCATGTAAAATTTTGCTACAAGTGAAAAAAAGGCGCCGAAACAGAACTATTATTCAATATACTTTCTTTATACACTATGTTATTTGTATTGAGCTCAAAAAAACAAACAAGTTTGTTGTCTTAAAGAATATTTAGCTCTAATAGCTTACTTTCGCGTAAGTGTTCGTTCAAAATCAAAATAGGTGTTGAAACATAGATATTTCTCCATATCCCTTCTTTATATACTATAATAATTGTATTGAGCCAAATAAACAAACAAATTTGTTGTCTTAAGGAATCTTGGGCTCTAATAGCTTAATTTCGCGTACGAGTTCACTGGAAGTCAAAAACGGTGCCCAAACATAAATATTATTCCATATACCTTCTTTAGAGACTATATTATTTGTATTGAGCCCAAAAGAACAAACAAGTTTGGAGTCTTAAACAATATTAGGCTCTAATTGCTTACTTTCGCGTAAGTGTTCGTTCATAATTGAAATAGGTGCCGAAACATAGATATTACATATCCCTTCTTTTTATACTATATTGATTGTATTGAGCCCAAAAAACAAACAAGTTTGGAGTCTTAAGGAATCATGGGCTCTAATAGCTTAATTTCGCGTAAGAGTTCGCTAGAAGTAAAAAAAGGTGCCGAAACCTAAATATTATTCCATATACCTTCTTTTTACACTATATTATTTGTATTGAACCCATAAAAACAAACAAGTTTGGATTCTTAAAGAATATTGGACTCTTATAGCTTCGTTTTGCGTAAGAGTTCGTTCAAAATTAAAATAGATGCCGAAACATAAATATTACTCCATATCCCATCTTTATATACAATATTAATTATATTGAGCCGAAAAAACAAACAAGTTTGTGAATGTTAAGCAATCTTGGGCTCTAATAGCTTAATATCGTGTAAAAGTTCGCTACAAGTCAAAAAAAGGCGCCGAAACTTAACTATTATTCCACATACCTTCTTTATACACTATATTATTTGTATTGAGCCCAAAAAAACAAACAAGTTTGGAGTCTTAAAGAATATTTAGCTCTAATAGCTTACTTTCGCGTAAGAGTTCGTTCAAAATCAAAATAGGTGTTGAAACATAGATATTTCTCTATATCCCTTCTTTATATACTATATTAATTGTATTGAGCCCAATAAACAAACAAATTTGGTGTCTTAAGGAATCATGGGCCCTAATAGCTTAATTTCGCGTAAGAGTTCGCTAGAAGTCAAAAGAGATGCCGAAACCTAACTATTATTCCATATACCTTCTTTTTACACTATACTATTTGTATTGAGCCCAGAAAAACAAACAAGTTTGGATTCTAAAAGAATATTAGTCTCTTATAGCTTCATTTTGCATAAGAGTTCGTTCAAAATTAAAATAGATGCCGAAACATAAATATTACTCCAAATCCCTTCTTTATATAATATATTAATTGTATTGAGCCCATTAAACAAACAAGTTTGGAGGCTTAAGGAATCTTGGGCTCTAATAGCTTAATTTCATGTAAAATTTTGCTACAAGTCAAAAAAAGGCGCCGAAACTGAACTATTATTCAATATACTTTCTTTATACACTATGTTATTTGTATTGAGCTCAAAAAAACAAACAAGTTTGTTGTCTTAAAGAATATTTAGCTCTAATAGCTTACTTTCGCGTAAGTGTTCGTTCAAAATCAAAATAGGTGTTGAAACATAGATATTTCTCCATATCCCTTCTTTATATACTATAATAATTGTATTGAGCCAAATAAACAAACAAATTTGTTGTCTTAAGGAATCTTGGGCTCTAATAGCTTAATTTCGCGTACGAGTTCACTGGAAGTCAAAAACGGTGCCCAAACATGAATATTATTCCATATACTTTCTTTAGAGACTATATTATTTGTATTGAGCCCAAAAGAACAAACAAGTTTGGAGTCTTAAAGAATATTAGGCTCTAATTGCTTACTTTCGCGTAAGAGTTCGTTCAAAATTGAAATAGGTGCCGAAACATAGATATTACATATCCCTTCTTTTTATACTATATTGATTGTATTGAGCCCAAAAAACAAACAAGTTTGGAGTCTTAAGGAATCATGGGCTCTAATAGCTTAATTTCTCGTAAGAGTTCGCTAGAAGTCAAAAAAGGTGCCGAAACCTAAATATTATTCCATATACCTTCTTTTTACGCTATATTATTTGTATTGAGCCCATAAAAACAAACAAGTTTGGATTCTTAAAGAATATTGGTCTCTTATAGCTTCGTTTTGCGTAAGAGTTCGTTCAAAATTAAAATAGATGCCGAAACATAAATATTACCCCATATCCCATCTTTATATACAATATTAATTATATTGAGCAGAAAAAACAAACAAGTTTGTGAATGTTAAGCAATCTTGGGCTCTAATAGCTTAATATCGTGTAAAAGTTCGCTACAAGTCAAAAAAAGGCGCCGAAATTTAACTATTATTCCACATACCTTCTTTATACACTATATTATTTGTATTGAGCCCAAAAAAACAAACAATTTTGGAGTCTTAAAGAATATTTAGCTCTAATAGCATACTTTCGCGTAAGAGTTCGTTCAAAATCAAAATAGGTGTTGAAACATAGATATTTCTCTATATCCCTTCTTTATATACTATATTAATTGTATTGAGCCCAATAAACAAACAAATTTGGTGTCTTAAGGAATCATGGGCCCTAATAGCTTAATTTCGCGTAAGAGTTCGCTAGAAGTCAAAAGAGATGCCGAAACCTAACTATTATTCCATATACCTTCTTTTTACACTATACTATTTGTATTGAGCCCAGAAAAACAAACAAGTTTGGATTCTAAAAGAATATTGGTCTCTTATAGCTTCATTTTGCATAAGAGTTCGTTCAAAATTAAAATAGATGCCGAAACATAAATATTACTCCAAATCCCTTCTTTATATAATATATTAATTGTATTGAGCCCATTAAACAAATAAGTTTGGAGGCTTAAGGAATCTTGGGCTCTAATAGCTTAATTTCATGTAAAATTTTGCTACAAGTCAAAAAAAGGCGCCGAAACTGAACTATTATTCAATATACTTTCTTTATACACTATATTATTTGTATTGAGCTCAAAAAAACAAACAAGTTTGTTGTCTTAAAGAATATTTAGCTCTAATAGCTTACTTTCGCGTAAGTGTTCGTTCAAAATCAAAATAGGTGTTGAAACATAGATATTTCTCCATATCCCTTCTTTATATACTATAATAACTGTATTGAGCCAAATAAACAAACAAATTTGTTGTCTTAAGGAATCTTGGGCTCTAATAGCTTAATTTCGCGTACGAGTTCACTGGAAGTCAAAAACGGTGCCCAAACATGAATATTATTCCATATACTTTCTTTAGAGACTATATTATTTGTATTGAGCCCAAAAGAACAAACAAGTTTGGAGTCTTAAAGAATATTAGGCTCTAATTGCTTACTTTCGCGTAAGAGTTCGTTCAAAATTGAAATAGGTGCCGAAACATAGATATTACATATCCCTTCTTTTTATACTATATTGATTGTATTGAGCCCAAAAAACAAACAAGTTTGGAGTCTTAAGGAATCATGGGCTCTAATAGCTTAATTTCTCGTAAGAGTTCGCTAGAAGTCAAAAAAGGTGCCGAAACCTAAATATTATTCCATATACCTTCTTTTTACACTATATTATTTGTATTGAGCCCATAAAAACAAACAAGTTTGGATTCTTAAAGAATATTGGTCTCTTATAGCTTCGTTTTGCATAAGAGTTCGTTCAAAATTAAAATAGATGCCGAAACATAAATATTACTCCATATCCCATCTTTATATACAATATTAATTATATTGAGCAGAAAAAACAAACAAGTCTGTGAATGTTAAGTAATCTTGGGCTCTAATAGCTTAATATCGTGTAAAAGTTCGCTACAAGTCAAAAAAAGGCGCCGAAATTTAACTATTATTCCACATACCTTCTTTATACACTATATTATTTGTATTGAGCCCAAAAAAACAAACAATTTTGGAGTCTTAAAGAATATTTAGCTCTAATAGCATACTTTCGCGTAAGAGTTCGTTCAAAATCAAAATAGGTGTTGAAACATAGATATTTCTCTATATCCCTTCTTTATATACTATATTAATTGTATTGAGCCCAATAAACAAACAAATTTGGTGTCTTAAGGAATCATGGGCCCTAATAGCTTAATTTCGCGTAAGAGTTCGCTAGAAGTCAAAAGAGATGCCGAAACCTAACTATTATTCCATATACCTTCTTTTTACACTATACTATTTGTATTGAGCCAAGAAAAACAAACAAGTTTCGATTCTAAAAGAATATTGGTCTCTTATAGCTTCATTTTGCATAAGAGTTCGTTCAAAATTAAAATAGATGCCGAAACATAAATATTACCCCAAATCCCTTCTTTATATAATATATTAATTGTATTGAGCCCATTAAACAAACAAGTTTGGAGGCTTAAGGAATCTTGGGCTCTAATAGCTTAATTTCATGTAAAATTTTGCTACAAGTCAAAAAAAGGCGCCGAAACTGAACTATTATTCAATATACTTTCTTTATACACTATATTATTTGTATTGAGCTCAAAAAAACAAACAAGTTTGTTGTCTTAAAGAATATTTAGCTCTAATAGCTTACTTTCGCGTAAGTGTTCGTTCAAAATCAAAATAGGTGTTGAAACATAGATATTTCTCCATATCCCTTCTTTATATACTATAATAACTGTATTGAGCCAAATAAACAAACAAATTTGTTGTCTTAAGGAATCTTGGGCTCTAATAGCTTAATTTCGCGTACGAGTTCACTGGAAGTCAAAAACGGTGCCCAAACATGAATATTATTCCATATACTTTCTTTAGAGACTATATTATTTGTATTGAGCCCAAAAGAACCAACAAGTTTGGAGTCTTAAAGAATATTAGGCTCTAATTGCTTACTTTCGCGTAAGAGTTCGTTCAAAATTGAAATAGGTGCCGAAACATAGATATTACATATCCCTTCTTTTTATACTATATTGATTGTATTGAGCCCAAAAAACAAACAAGTTTGGAGTCTTAAGGAATCATGGGCTCTAATAGCTTAATTTCTCGTAAGAGTTCGCTAGAAGTAAAAAAAGGTGCCGAAACCTAAATATTATTCCATATACCTTCTTTTTACGCTATATTATTTGTATTGAGCCCATAAAAACAAACAAGTTTGGATTCTTAAAGAATATTGGTCTCTTATAGCTTCGTTTTGCGTAAGAGTTCGTTCAAAATTAAAATAGATGCCGAAACATAAATATTTCTCCATATCCCATCTTTATATACAATATTAATTATATTGAGCAGAAAAAACAAACAAGTCTGTGAATGTTAAGCAATCTTGGGCTCTAATAGCTTAATATCGTGTAAAAGTTAGCTACAAGTCAAAAAAAGGCGCCGAAACTTAACTATTATTCCACATACCTTCTTTATACACTATATTATTTGTATTGAGCCCAAAAAAACAAACAATTTTGGAGTCTTAAAGAATATTTAGCTCTAATAGCTTACTTTCGCGTAAGAGTTCGTTCAAAATCAAAATAGGTGTTGAAACATAGATATTTCTCTATATCCCTTCTTTATATACTATATTAATTGTATTGAGCCCAATAAACAAACAAATTTGGTGTCTTAAGGAATCATGGGCCCTAATAGCTTAATTTCGCGTAAGAGTTCGCTAGAAGTCAAAAGAGATGCCGAAACCTAACTATTATTCCATATACCTTCTTTTTACACTATACTATTTGTATTGAGCCCAGAAAAACAAACAAGTTTGGATTCTAAAAGAATATTGGTCTCTTATAGCTTCATTTTGCATAAGAGTTCGTTTAAAATTAAAATAGATGCCGAAACATAAATATTACTCCAAATCCCTTCTTTATATAATATATTAATTGTATTGAGCCCATTAAACAAACAAGTTTGGAGGCTTAAGGAATCTTGGGCTCTAATAGCTTAATTTCATGTAAAATTTTGCTACAAGTCAAAAAAAGGCGCCGAAACTGAACTATTATTCAATATACTTTCTTTATACACTATATTATTTGTATTGAGCTCAAAAAAACAAACAAGTTTGTTGTCTTAAAGAATATTTAGCTCTAATAGCTTACTTTCGCGTAAGTGTTCGTTCAAAATCAAAATAGGTGTTGAAACATAGATATTTCTCCATATCCCTTCTTTATATACTATAATAATTGTATTGAGCCAAATAAACAAACAAATTTGTTGTCTTAAGGAATCTTGGGCTCTAATAGCTTAATTTCGCGTACGAGTTCACTGGAAGTCAAAAACGGTGCCCAAACATAAATATTATTCCATATACTTTCTTTAGAGACTATATTATTTGTATTGAGCCCAAAAGAACAAACAAGTTTGGAGTCTTAAAGAATATTAGGCTCTAATTGCTTACGTTCGCGTAAGAGTTCGTTCAAAATCAAAATAGGTGCCGAAACATAGATATTACATATCCCTTCTTTTTATACTATATTGATTGTATTGAGCCCAAAAAACAAACAAGTTTGGAGTCTTAAGGAATCATGGGCTCTAATAGCTTAATTTCGCGTAAGAGTTCGCTAGAAGTCAAAAAAGGTGCCGAAACCTAAATATTATTCCATATACCTTCTTTTTACACTATATTATTTGTATTGAGCCCATAAAAACAAACAAGTTTGGATTCTTAAAGAATATTGGTCTCTTATAGCTTCGTTTTGCATAAGAGTTCGTTCAAAATTAAAATAGATGCCGAAACATAAATATTACTCCATATCCCATCTTTATATACAATATTAATTATATTGAGCAGAAAAAACAAACAAGTCTGTGAATGTTAAGTAATCTTGGGCTCTAATAGCTTAATATCGTGTAAAAGTTCGCTACAAGTCAAAAAAAGGCGCCGAAACTTAACTATTATTCCACATACCTTCTTTATACACTATATTATTTGTATTGAGCCCAAAAAAACAAACAATTTTGGAGTCTTAAAGAATATTTAGCTCTAATAGCTTACTTTCGCGTAAGAGTTCGTTCAAAATCAAAATAGGTGTTGAAACATAGATATTTCTCTATATCCCTTCTTTATATACTATATTAATTGTATTGAGCCCAATAAACAAACAAATTTGGTGTCTTAAGGAATCATGGGCCCTAATAGCTTAATTTCGCGTAAGAGTTCGCTAGAAGTCAAAAGAGATGCCGAAACCTAACTATTATTCCATATACCTTCTTTTTACACTATACTATTTGTATTGAGCCCAGAAAAACAAACAAGTTTGGATTCTAAAAGAATATTGGTCTCTTATAGCTTCATTTTGCATAAGAGTTCGTTTAAAATTAAAATAGATGCCGAAACATAAATATTACTCCAAATCCCTTCTTTATATAATATATTAATTGTATTGAGCCCATTAAACAAACAAGTTTGGAGGCTTAAGGAATCTTGGGCTCTAATAGCTTAATTTCATGTAAAATTTTGCTACAAGTCAAAAAAAGGCGCCGAAACTGAACTATTATTCAATATACTTTCTTTATACACTATATTATTTGTATTGAGCTCAAAAAAACAAACAAGTTTGTTGTCTTAAAGAATATTTAGCTCTAATAGCTTACTTTCGCGTAAGTGTTCGTTCAAAATCAAAATAGGTGTTGAAACATAGATATTTCTCCATATCCCTTCTTTATATACTATAATAATTGTATTGAGCCAAATAAATAAACAAATTTGTTGTCTTAAGGAATCTTGGGCTCTAATAGCTTAATTTCGCGTACGAGTTCACTGGAAGTCAAAAACGGTGCCCAAACATAAATATTATTCCATATACTTTCTTTAGAGACTATATTATTTGTATTGAGCCCAAAAGAACAAACAAGTTTGGAGTCTTAAAGAATATTAGGCTCTAATTGCTTACGTTCGCGTAAGAGTTCGTTCAAAATCAAAATAGGTGCCGAAACATAGATATTACATATCCCTTCTTTTTATACTATATTGATTGTATTGAGCCCAAAAAACAAACAAGTTTGGACTCTTAAGGAATCATGGGCTCTAATAGCTTAATTTCGCGTAAGAGTTCGCTAGAAGTCAAAAAAGGTGCCGAAACCTAAATATTATTCCATATACCTTCTTTTTACACTATATTATTTGTATTGAGCCCATAAAAACAAACAAGTTTGGATTCTTAAAGAATATTGGTCTCTTATAGCTTCGTTTTGCATAAGAGTTCGTTCAAAATTAAAATAGATGCCGAAACATAAATATTACTCCATATCCCATCTTTATATACAATATTAATTATATTGAGCAGAAAAAACAAACAAGTCTGTGAATGTTAAGTAATCTTGGGCTCTAATAGCTTAATATCGTGTAAAAGTTCGCTACAAGTCAAAAAAAGGCGCCGAAACTTAACTATTATTCCACATACCTTCTTTATACACTATATTATTTGTATTGAGCCCAAAAAAACAAACAATTTTGGAGTCTTAAAGAATATTTAGCTCTAATAGCTTACTTTCGCGTAAGAGTTCGTTCAAAATCAAAATAGGTGTTGAAACATAGATATTTCTCTATATCCCTTCTTTATATACTATATTAATTGTATTGAGCCCAATAAACAAACAAATTTGGTGTCTTAAGGAATCATGGGCCCTAATAGCTTAATTTCGCGTAAGAGTTCGCTAGAAGTCAAAAGAGATGCCGAAACCTAACTATTATTCCATATACCTTCTTTTTACACTATACTATTTGTATTGAGCCCAGAAAAACAAACAAGTTTGGATTCTAAAAGAATATTGGTCTCTTATAGCTTCATTTTGCATAAGAGTTCGTTTAAAATTAAAATAGATGCCGAAACATAAATATTACTCCAAATCCCTTCTTTATATAATATATTAATTGTATTGAGCCCATTAAACAAACAAGTTTGGAGGCTTAAGGAATCTTGGGCTCTAATAGCTTAATTTCATGTAAAATTTTGCTACAAGTCAAAAAAAGGCGCCGAAACTGAACTATTATTCAATATACTTTCTTTATACACTATATTATTTGTATTGAGCTCAAAAAAACAAACAAGTTTGTTGTCTTAAAGAATATTTAGCTCTAATAGCTTACTTTCGCGTAAGTGTTCGTTCAAAATCAAAATAGGTGTTGAAACATAGATATTTCTCCATATCCCTTCTTTATATACTATAATAATTGTATTGAGCCAAATAAACAAACAAATTTGTTGTCTTAAGGAATCTTGGGCTCTAATAGCTTAATTTCGCGTACGAGTTCACTGGAAGTCAAAAACGGTGCCCAAACATAAATATTATTCCATATACTTTCTTTAGAGACTATATTATTTGTATTGAGCCCAAAAGAACAAACAAGTTTGGAGTCTTAAAGAATATTAGGCTCTAATTGCTTACGTTCGCGTAAGAGTTCGTTCAAAATCAAAATAGGTGCCGAAACATAGATATTACATATCCCTTCTTTTTATACTATATTGATTGTATTGAGCCCAAAAAACAAACAAGTTTGGAGTCTTAAGGAATCATGGGCTCTAATAGCTTAATTTCGCGTAAGAGTTCGCTAGAAGTCAAAAAAGGTGCCGAAACCTAAATATTATTCCATATACCTTCTTTTTACACTATATTATTTGTATTGAACCCATAAAAACAAACAAGTTTGGATTCTTAAAGAATATTGGTCTCTTATAGCTTCGTTTTGCATAAGAGTTCGTTCAAAATTAAAATAGATGCCGAAACATAAATATTACTCCATATCCCATCTTTATATACAATATTAATTATATTGAGCAGAAAAAACAAACAAGTCTGTGAATGTTAAGTAATCTTGGGCTCTAATAGCTTAATATCGTGTAAAAGTTCGCTACAAGTCAAAAAAAGGCGCCGAAACTTAACTATTATTCCACATACCTTCTTTATACACTATATTATTTGTATTGAGCCCAAAAAAACAAACAATTTTGGAGTCTTAAAGAATATTTAGCTCTAATAGCTTACTTTCGCGTAAGAGTTCGTTCAAAATCAAAATAGGTGTTGAAACATAGATATTTCTCTATATCCCTTCTTTATATACTATATTAATTGTATTGAGCCCAATAAACAAACAAATTTGGTGTCTTAAGGAATCATGGGCCCTAATAGCTTAATTTCGCGTAAGAGTTCGCTAGAAGTCAAAAGAGATGCCGAAACCTAACTATTATTCCATATACCTTCTTTTTACACTATACTATTTGTATTGAGCCCAGAAAAACAAACAAGTTTGGATTCTAAAAGAATATTGGTCTCTTATAGCTTCATTTTGCATAAGAGTTCGTTTAAAATTAAAATAGATGCCGAAACATAAATATTACTCCAAATCCCTTCTTTATATAATATATTAATTGTATTGAGCCCATTAAACAAACAAGTTTGGAGGCTTAAGGAATCTTGGGCTCTAATAGCTTAATTTCATGTAAAATTTTGCTACAAGTCAAAAAAAGGCGCCGAAACTGAACTATTATTCAATATACTTTCTTTATACACTATATTATTTGTATTGAGCTCAAAAAAACAAACAAGTTTGTTGTCTTAAAGAATATTTAGCTCTAATAGCTTACTTTCGCGTAAGTGTTCGTTCAAAATCAAAATAGGTGTTGAAACATAGATATTTCTCCATATCCCTTCTTTATATACTATAATAATTGTATTGAGCCAAATAAACAAACAAATTTGTTGTCTTAAGGAATCTTGGGCTCTAATAGCTTAATTTCGCGTACGAGTTCACTGGAAGTCAAAAACGGTGCCCAAACATAAATATTATTCCATATACTTTCTTTAGAGACTATATTATTTGTATTGAGCCCAAAAGAACAAACAAGTTTGGAGTCTTAAAGAATATTAGGCTCTAATTGCTTACGTTCGCGTAAGAGTTCGTTCAAAATCAAAATAGGTGCCGAAACATAGATATTACATATCCCTTCTTTTTATACTATATTGATTGTATTGAGCCCAAAAAACAAACAAGTTTGGAGTCTTAAGGAATCATGGGCTCTAATAGCTTAATTTCGCGTAAGAGTTCGCTAGAAGTCAAAAAAGGTGCCGAAACCTAAATATTATTCCATATACCTTCTTTTTACACTATATTATTTGTATTGAGCCCATAAAAACAAACAAGTTTGGATTCTTAAAGAATATTGGTCTCTTATAGCTTCGTTTTGCGTAAGAGTTCGTTCAAAATTAAAATAGATGCCGAAACATAAATATTACTCCATATCCCATCTTTATATACATTATTAATTATATTGAGCCGAAAAAACAAACAAGTCTGTGAATGTTAAGCAATCTTGGGCTCTAATAGCTTAATATCGTGTAAAAGTTCGCTACAAGTCAAAAAAAGGCGCCGAAACTTAACTATTATTCCACATACCTTCTTTATACACTATATTATTTGTATTGAGCCCAAAAAAACAAACAAGTCTGGAGTCTTAAAGAATATTTATCTCTAATAGCTTACTTTCGCGTAAGAGTTCATTCAAAATCAAAATAGGTGTTGAAACACATAGATATTTCTCCATATCCCATCTTTATATACAATATTAATTGTATTGAGCCCAATAAACAAACAAATTTGGTGTCTTAAGGAATCATGGGCTCTAATAGCTTAATTTCGCGTAAGAGTTTGCTAGAAGTCAAAAGAGATGCCGAAACCTAACTATTATTCCATATACCTTCTTTTTACACTATACTATTTGTATTGAGCCCAGAAAAACAAACAAGTTTGGATTCTAAAAGAATATTGGTCTCTTATAGCTTCATTTTGCATAAGAGTTCGTTCAAAATTAAAGTAGATGCCGAAACATAAATATTACTCCATATCCCTTCTTTATATAATATATTAATTTTATTGAGCCCATTAAACAAACAAGTTTGGAGGCTTAAGGAATCTTGGGCTCTAATAGCTTAATTTCATGTAAAATTTTGCTACAAGTCAAAAAAAGGCGCCGAAACTGAACTATTATTCAATATACTTTCTTTATACACTATATTATTTGTATTGAGCTCAAAAAAACAAACAAGTTTGTTGTCTTAAAGAATATTTAGCTCTAATAGCTTACTTTCGCGTAAGTGTTCGTTCAAAATCAAAATAGGTGTTGAAACATAGATATTTCTCCATATCCCTTCTTTATATACTATAATAATTGTATTGAGCCAAATAAACAAACAAATTTGTTGTCTTAAGGAATCTTGGGCTCTAATAGCTTAATTTCGCGTACGAGTTCACTGGAAGTCAAAAACGGTGCCCAAACATAAATATTATTCCATATACTTTCTTTAGAGACTATATTATTTGTATTGAGCCCAAAAGAACAAACAAGTTTGGAGTCTTAAAGAATATTAGGCTCTAATTGCTTACTTTCGCGTAAGAGTTCGTTCAAAATTGAAATAGGTGCCGAAACATAGATATTACATATCCCTTCTTTTTATACTATATTGATTGTATTGAGCCCAAAAAACAAACAAGTTTGGAGTCTTAAGGAATCATGGGCTCTAATAGCTTAATTTCGCGTAAGAGTTCGCTAGAAGTCAAAAAAGGTGCCGAAACCTAAATATTATTCCATATACCTTCTTTTTACACTATATTATTTGTATTGAGCCCATAAAAACAAACAAGTTTGGATTCTTAAAGAATATTGGTCTCTTATAGCTTCGTTTTGCGTAAGAGTTCGTTCAAAATTAAAATAGATGCCGAAACATAAATATTACTCCATATCCCATCTTTATATACATTATTAATTATATTGAGCCGAAAAAACAAACAAGTTTGTGAATGTTAAGCAATCTTGGGCTCTAATAGCTTAATATCGTGTAAAAGTTCGCTACAAGTCAAAAAAAGGCGCCGAAACTTAACTATTATTCCACATACCTTCTTTATACACTATATTATTTGTATTGAGCCCAAAAAAACAAACAAGTCTGGAGTCTTAAAGAATATTTATCTCTAATAGCTTACTTTCGCGTAAGAGTTCGTTCAAAATCAAAATAGGTGTTGAAACATAGATATTTCTCTATATCCCTTCTTTATATACTATATTAATTGTATTGAGCCCAATAAACAAACAAATTTGGTGTCTTAAGGAATCATGGGCCCTAATAGCTTAATTTCGCGTAAGAGTTCGCTAGAAGTCAAAAGAGATGCCGAAACCTAACTATTATTCCATATACCTTCTTTTTACACTATACTATTTGTATTGAGCCCAGAAAAACAAACAAGTTTGGATTCTAAAAGAATATTGGTCTCTTATAGCTTCATTTTGCATAAGAGTTCGTTTAAAATTAAAATAGATGCCGAAACATAAATATTACTCCAAATCCCTTCTTTATATAATATATTAATTGTATTGAGCCCATTAAACAAACAAGTTTGGAGGCTTAAGGAATCTTGGGCTCTAATAGCTTAATTTCATGTAAAATTTTGCTACAAGTCAAAAAAAGGCGCCGAAACTGAACTATTATTCAATATACTTTCTTTATACACTATATTATTTGTATTGAGCTCAAAAAAACAAACAAGTTTGTTGTCTTAAAGAATATTTAGCTCTAATAGCTTACTTTCGCGTAAGTGTTCGTTCAAAATCAAAATAGGTGTTGAAACATAGATATTTCTCCATATCCCTTCTTTATATACTATAATAATTGTATTGAGCCAAATAAACAAACAAATTTGTTGTCTTAAGGAATCTTGGGCTCTAATAGCTTAATTTCGCGTACGAGTTCACTGGAAGTCAAAAACGGTGCCCAAACATAAATATTATTCCATATACTTTCTTTAGAGACTATATTATTTGTATTGAGCCCAAAAGAACAAACAAGTTTGGAGTCTTAAAGAATATTAGGCTCTAATTGCTTACTTTCGCGTAAGAGTTCGTTCAAAATTGAAATAGGTGCCGAAACATAGATATTACATATCCCTTCTTTTTATACTATATTGATTGTATTGAGCCCAAAAAACAAACAAGTTTGGAGTCTTAAGGAATCATGGGCTCTAATAGCTTAATTTCGCGTAAGAGTTCGCTAGAAGTCAAAAAAGGTGCCGAAACCTAACTATTATTCCATATACCTTCTGTTTACACTATATTATTTGTATTGAGCCCATAAAAACAAACAAGTTTGGATTCTTAAAGAATATTGGTCTCTTATAGCTTCGTTTTGCGTAAGAGTTCGTTCAAAATTAAAATAGATGCCGAAACATAAATATTACTCCATATCCCATCTTTATATACAATATTAATTATATTGAGCCGAAAAAACAAACAAGTTTGTGAATGTTAAGCAATCTTGGGCTCTAATAGCTTAATATTGTGTAAAAGTTCGCTACAAGTCAAAAAAAGGCGCCGAAACTTAACTATTATTCCACATACCTTCTTTATACACTATATTATTTGTATTGAGCCCAAAAAAACAAACAAGTTTGGAGTCTTAAAGAATATTTAGCTCTAATAGCTTACTTTCGCGTAAGAGTTCGTTCAAAATCAAAATAGGTGTTGAAACATAGATATTTCTCTATATCCCTTCTTTATATACTATATTAATTGTATTGAGCCCAATAAACAAACAAATTTGGTGTCTTAAGGAATCATGGGCCCTAATAGCTTAATTTCGCGTAAGAGTTCGCTAGAAGTCAAAAGAGATGCCGAAACCTAACTATTATTCCATATACCTTCTTTTTACACTATACTATTTGTATTGAGCCCAGAAAAACAAACAAGTTTGGATTCTAAAAGAATATTGGTCTCTTATAGCTTCATTTTGCATAAGAGTTCGTTTAAAATTAAAATAGATGCCGAAACATAAATATTACTCCAAATCCCTTCTTTATATAATATATTAATTGTATTGAGCCCATTAAACAAACAAGTTTGGAGGCTTAAGGAATCTTGGGCTCTAATAGCTTAATTTCATGTAAAATTTTGCTACAAGTCAAAAAAAGGCGCCGAAACTGAACTATTATTCAATATACTTTCTTTATACACTATATTATTTGTATTGAGCTCAAAAAAACAAACAAGTTTGTTGTCTTAAAGAATATTTAGCTCTAATAGCTTACTTTCGCGTAAGTGTTCGTTCAAAATCAAAATAGGTGTTGAAACATAGATATTTCTCCATATCCCTTCTTTATATACTATAATAATTGTATTGAGCCAAATAAACAAACAAATTTGTTGTCTTAAGGAATCTTGGGCTCTAATAGCTTAATTTCGCGTACGAGTTCACTGGAAGTCAAAAACGGTGCCCAAACATAAATATTATTCCATATACTTTCTTTAGAGACTATATTATTTGTATTGAGCCCAAAAGAACAAACAAGTTTGGAGTCTTAAAGAATATTAGGCTCTAATTGCTTACGTTCGCGTAAGAGTTCGTTCAAAATCAAAATAGGTGCCGAAACATAGATATTACATATCCCTTCTTTTTATACTATATTGATTGTATTGAGCCCAAAAAACAAACAAGTTTGGAGTCTTAAGGAATCATGGGCTCTAATAGCTTAATTTCGCGTAAGAGTTCGCTAGAAGTCAAAAAAGGTGCCGAAACCTAACTATTATTCCATATACCTTCTGTTTACACTATATTATTTGTATTGAGCCCATAAAAACAAACAAGTTTGGATTCTTAAAGAATATTGGTCTCTTATAGCTTCGTTTTGCGTAAGAGTTCGTTCAAAATTAAAATAGATGCCGAAACATAAATATTACTCCATATCCCATCTTTATATACAATATTAATTATATTGAGCCGAAAAAACAAACAAGTTTGTGAATGTTAAGCAATCTTGGGCTCTAATAGCTTAATATTGTGTAAAAGTTCGCTACAAGTCAAAAAAAGGCGCCGAAACTTAACTATTATTCCACATACCTTCTTTATACACTATATTATTTGTATTGAGCCCAAAAAAACAAACAATTTTGGAGTCTTAAAGAATATTTAGCTCTAATAGCTTACTTTCGCGTAAGAGTTCGTTCAAAATCAAAATAGGTGTTGAAACATAGATATTTCTCTATATCCCTTCTTTATATACTATATTAATTGTATTGAGCCCAATAAACAAACAAATTTGGTGTCTTAAGGAATCATGGGCCCTAATAGCTTAATTTCGCGTAAGAGTTCGCTAGAAGTCAAAAGAGATGCCGAAACCTAACTATTATTCCATATACCTTCTTTTTACACTATACTATTTGTATTGAGCCCAGAAAAACAAACAAGTTTGGATTCTAAAAGAATATTGGTCTCTTATAGCTTCATTTTGCATAAGAGTTCGTTTAAAATTAAAATAGATGCCGAAACATAAATATTACTCCAAATCCCTTCTTTATATAATATATTAATTGTATTGAGCCCATTAAACAAACAAGTTTGGAGGCTTAAGGAATCTTGGGCTCTAATAGCTTAATTTCATGTAAAATTTTGCTACAAGTCAAAAAAAGGCGCCGAAACTGAACTATTATTCAATATACTTTCTTTATACACTATATTATTTGTATTGAGCTCAAAAAAACAAACAAGTTTGTTGTCTTAAAGAATATTTAGCTCTAATAGCTTACTTTCGCGTAAGTGTTCGTTCAAAATCAAAATAGGTGTTGAAACATAGATATTTCTCCATATCCCTTCTTTATATACTATAATAATTGTATTGAGCCAAATAAACAAACAAATTTGTTGTCTTAAGGAATCTTGGGCTCTAATAGCTTAATTTCGCGTACGAGTTCACTGGAAGTCAAAAACGGTGCCCAAACATAAATATTATTCCATATACTTTCTTTAGAGACTATATTATTTGTATTGAGCCCAAAAGAACAAACAAGTTTGGAGTCTTAAAGAATATTAGGCTCTAATTGCTTACGTTCGCGTAAGAGTTCGTTCAAAATCAAAATAGGTGCCGAAACATAGATATTACATATCCCTTCTTTTTATACTATATTGATTGTATTGAGCCCAAAAAACAAACAAGTTTGGAGTCTTAAGGAATCATGGGCTCTAATAGCTTAATTTCGCGTAAGAGTTCGCTAGAAGTCAAAAAAGGTGCCGAAACCTAACTATTATTCCATATACCTTCTGTTTACACTATATTATTTGTATTGAGCCCATAAAAACAAACAAGTTTGGATTCTTAAAGAATATTGGTCTCTTATAGCTTCGTTTTGCGTAAGAGTTCGTTCAAAATTAAAATAGATGCCGAAACATAAATATTACTCCATATCCCATCTTTATATACAATATTAATTATATTGAGCCGAAAAAACAAACAAGTTTGTGAATGTTAAGCAATCTTGGGCTCTAATAGCTTAATATTGTGTAAAAGTTCGCTACAAGTCAAAAAAAGGCGCCGAAACTTAACTATTATTCCACATACCTTCTTTATACACTATATTATTTGTATTGAGCCCAAAAAAACAAACAATTTTGGAGTCTTAAAGAATATTTAGCTCTAATAGCTTACTTTCGCGTAAGAGTTCGTTCAAAATCAAAATAGGTGTTGAAACATAGATATTTCTCTATATCCCTTCTTTATATACTATATTAATTGTATTGAGCCCAATAAACAAACAAATTTGGTGTCTTAAGGAATCATGGGCCCTAATAGCTTAATTTCGCGTAAGAGTTCGCTAGAAGTCAAAAGAGATGCCGAAACCTAACTATTATTCCATATACCTTCTTTTTACACTATACTATTTGTATTGAGCCCAGAAAAACAAACAAGTTTGGATTCTAAAAGAATATTGGTCTCTTATAGCTTCATTTTGCATAAGAGTTCGTTTAAAATTAAAATAGATGCCGAAACATAAATATTACTCCAAATCCCTTCTTTATATAATATATTAATTGTATTGAGCCCATTAAACAAACAAGTTTGGAGGCTTAAGGAATCTTGGGCTCTAATAGCTTAATTTCATGTAAAATTTTGCTACAAGTCAAAAAAAGGCGCCGAAACTGAACTATTATTCAATATACTTTCTTTATACACTATATTATTTGTATTGAGCTCAAAAAAACAAACAAGTTTGTTGTCTTAAAGAATATTTAGCTCTAATAGCTTACTTTCGCGTAAGTGTTCGTTCAAAATCAAAATAGGTGTTGAAACATAGATATTTCTCCATATCCCTTCTTTATATACTATAATAATTGTATTGAGCCAAATAAACAAACAAATTTGTTGTCTTAAGGAATCTTGGGCTCTAATAGCTTAATTTCGCGTACGAGTTCACTGGAAGTCAAAAACGGTGCCCAAACATAAATATTATTCCATATACTTTCTTTAGAGACTATATTATTTGTATTGAGCCCAAAAGAACAAACAAGTTTGGAGTCTTAAAGAATATTAGGCTCTAATTGCTTACGTTCGCGTAAGAGTTCGTTCAAAATCAAAATAGGTGCCGAAACATAGATATTACATATCCCTTCTTTTTATACTATATTGATTGTATTGAGCCCAAAAAACAAACAAGTTTGGAGTCTTAAGGAATCATGGGCTCTAATAGCTTAATTTAGCGTAAGAGTTCGCTAGAAGTCAAAAAAGGTGCCGAAACCTAAATATTATTCCATATACCTTCTGTTTACACTATATTATTTGTATTGAGCCCATAAAAACAAACAAGTTTGGATTCTTAAAGAATATTGGTCTCTTATAGCTTCGTTTTGCGTAAGAGTTCGTTCAAAATTAAAATAGATGCCGAAACATAAATATTACTCCATATCCCATCTTTATATACAATATTAATTATATTGAGCCGAAAAAACAAACAAGTTTGTGAATGTTAAGCAATCTTGGGCTCTAATAGCTTAATATTGTGTAAAAGTTCGCTACAAGTCAAAAAAAGGCGCCGAAACTTAACTATTATTCCACATACCTTCTTTATACACTATATTATTTGTATTGAGCCCAAAAAAACAAACAATTTTGGAGTCTTAAAGAATATTTAGCTCTAATAGCTTACTTTCGCGTAAGAGTTCGTTCAAAATCAAAATAGGTGTTGAAACATAGATATTTCTCTATATCCCTTCTTTATATACTATATTAATTGTATTGAGCCCAATAAACAAACAAATTTGGTGTCTTAAGGAATCATGGGCCCTAATAGCTTAATTTCGCGTAAGAGTTCGCTAGAAGTCAAAAGAGATGCCGAAACCTAACTATTATTCCATATACCTTCTTTTTACACTATACTATTTGTATTGAGCCCAGAAAAACAAACAAGTTTGGATTCTAAAAGAATATTGGTCTCTTATAGCTTCATTTTGCATAAGAGTTCGTTTAAAATTAAAATAGATGCCGAAACATAAATATTACTCCAAATCCCTTCTTTATATAATATATTAATTGTATTGAGCCCATTAAACAAACAAGTTTGGAGGCTTAAGGAATCTTGGGCTCTAATAGCTTAATTTCATGTAAAATTTTGCTACAAGTCAAAAAAAGGCGCCGAAACTGAACTATTATTCAATATACTTTCTTTATACACTATATTATTTGTATTGAGCTCAAAAAAACAAACAAGTTTGTTGTCTTAAAGAATATTTAGCTCTAATAGCTTACTTTCGCGTAAGTGTTCGTTCAAAATCAAAATAGGTGTTGAAACATAGATATTTCTCCATATCCCTTCTTTATATACTATAATAATTGTATTGAGCCAAATAAACAAACAAATTTGTTGTCTTAAGGAATCTTGGGCTCTAATAGCTTAATTTCGCGTACGAGTTCACTGGAAGTCAAAAACGGTGCCCAAACATAAATATTATTCCATATACTTTCTTTAGAGACTATATTATTTGTATTGAGCCCAAAAGAACAAACAAGTTTGGAGTCTTAAAGAATATTAGGCTCTAATTGCTTACTTTCGCGTAAGAGTTCGTTCAAAATCGAAATAGGTGCCGAAACATAGATATTACATATCCCTTCTTTTTATACTATATTGATTGTATTGAGCCCAAAAAACAAACAAGTTTGGAGTCTTAAAGAATATTGGGCTCTAATAGCTTACTTTCGCGTAAGAGTTCGCTAGAAGTCAAAAAAGGTGCCGAAACCTAACTATTATTCCATATACCTTCTGTTTACACTATATTATTTGTATTGAGCCCATAAAAACAAACAAGTTTGGATTCTTAAAGAATATTGGTCTCTTATAGCTTCGTTTTGCGTAAGAGTTCGTTCAAAATTAAAATAGATGCCGAAACATAAATATTACTCCATATCCCATCTTTATATACAATATTAATTATATTGAGCCGAAAAAACAAACAAGTTTGTGAATGTTAAGCAATCTTGGGCTCTAATAGCTTAATATTGTGTAAAAGTTCGCTACAAGTCAAAAAAAAGGCGCCGAAACTTAACTATTATTCCACATACCTTCTTTATACACTATATTATTTGTATTGAGCCCAAAAAAACAAACAATTTTGGAGTCTTAAAGAATATTTAGCTCTAATAGCTTACTTTCGCGTAAGAGTTCGTTCAAAATCAAAATAGGTGTTGAAACATAGATATTTCTCTATATCCCTTCTTTATATACTATATTAATTGTATTGAGCCCAATAAACAAACAAATTTGGTGTCTTAAGGAATCATGGGCCCTAATAGCTTAATGTCGCGTAAGAGTTCGCTAGAAGTCAAAAGAGATGCCGAAACCTAACTATTATTCCATATACCTTCTTTTTACACTATACTATTTGTATTGAGCCCAGAAAAACAAACAAGTTTGGATTCTAAAAGAATATTGGTCTCTTATAGCTTCATTTTGCATAAGAGTTCGTTTAAAATTAAAATAGATGCCGAAACATAAATATTACTCCAAATCCCTTCTTTATATAATATATTAATTGTATTGAGCCCATTAAACAAACAAGTTTGGAGGCTTAAGGAATCTTGGGCTCTAATAGCTTAATTTCATGTAAAATTTTGCTACAAGTCAAAAAAAGGCGCCGAAACTGAACTATTATTCAATATACTTTCTTTATACACTATATTATTTGTATTGAGCTCAAAAAAACAAACAAGTTTGTTGTCTTAAAGAATATTTAGCTCTAATAGCTTACTTTCGCGTAAGTGTTCGTTCAAAATCAAAATAGGTGTTGAAACATAGATATTTCTCCATATCCCTTCTTTATATACTATAATAATTGTATTGAGCCAAATAAACAAACAAATTTGTTGTCTTAAGGAATCTTGGGCTCTAATAGCTTAATTTCGCGTACGAGTTCACTGGAAGTCAAAAACGGTGCCCAAACATAAATATTATTCCATATACTTTCTTTAGAGACTATATTATTTGTATTGAGCCCAAAAGAACAAACAAGTTTGGAGTCTTAAAGAATATTAGGCTCTAATTGCTTACTTTCGCGTAAGAGTTCGTTCAAAATTGAAATAGGTGCCGAAACATAGATATTACATATCCCTTCTTTTTATACTATATTGATTGTATTGAGCCCAAAAAACAAACAAGTTTGGAGTCTTAAGGAATCATGGGCTCTAATAGCTTAATTTCGCGTAAGAGTTCGCTAGAAGTCAAAAAAGGTGCCGAAACCTAACTATTATTCCATATACCTTCTGTTTACACTATATTATTTGTATTGAGCCCATAAAAACAAACAAGTTTCGATTCTTAAAGAATATTGGTCTCTTATAGCTTCGTTTTGCGTAATAGTTCGTTCAAAATTAAAATAGATGCCGAAACATAAATATTACTCCATATCCCATCTTTATATACAATATTAATTATATTGAGCCGAAAAAACAAACAAGTTTGTGAATGTTAAGCAATCTTGGGCTCTAATAGCTTAATATTGTGTAAAAGTTCGCTACAAGTCAAAAAAAGGCGCCGAAACTTAACTATTATTCCACATACCTTCTTTATACACTATATTATTTGTATTGAGCCCAAAAAAACAAACAATTTTGGAGTCTTAAAGAATATTTAGCTCTAATAGCTTACTTTCGCGTAAGAGTTCGTTCAAAATCAAAATAGGTGTTGAAACATAGATATTTCTCTATATCCCTTCTTTATATACTATATTAATTGTATTGAGCCCAATAAACAAACAAATTTGGTGTCTTAAGGAATCATGGGCCCTAATAGCTTAATTTCGCGTAAGAGTTCGCTAGAAGTCAAAAGAGATGCCGAAACCTAACTATTATTCCATATACCTTCTTTTTACACTATACTATTTGTATTGAGCCCAGAAAAACAAACAAGTTTGGATTCTAAAAGAATATTGGTCTCTTATAGCTTCATTTTGCATAAGAGTTCGTTTAAAATTAAAATAGATGCCGAAACATAAATATTACTCCAAATCCCTTCTTTATATAATATATTAATTGTATTGAGCCCATTAAACAAACAAGTTTGGAGGCTTAAGGAATCTTGGGCTCTAATAGCTTAATTTCATGTAAAATTTTGCTACAAGTCAAAAAAAGGCGCCGAAACTGAACTATTATTCAATATACTTTCTTTATACACTATATTATTTGTATTGAGCTCAAAAAAACAAACAAGTTTGTTGTCTTAAAGAATATTTAGCTCTAATAGCTTACTTTCGCGTAAGTGTTCGTTCAAAATCAAAATAGGTGTTGAAACATAGATATTTCTCCATATCCCTTCTTTATATACTATAATAATTGTATTGAGCCAAATAAACAAACAAATTTGTTGTCTTAAGGAATCTTGGGCTCTAATAGCTTAATTTCGCGTACGAGTTCACTGGAAGTCAAAAACGGTGCCCAAACATAAATATTATTCCATATACTTTCTTTAGAGACTATATTATTTGTATTGAGCCCAAAAGAACAAACAAGTTTGGAGTCTTAAAGAATATTAGGCTCTAATTGCTTACTTTCGCGTAAGAGTTCGTTCAAAATTGAAATAGGTGCCGAAACATAGATATTACATATCCCTTCTTTTTATACTATATTGATTGTATTGAGCCCAAAAAACAAACAAGTTTGGAGTCTTAAGGAATCATGGGCTCTAATAGCTTAATTTCGCGTAAGAGTTCGCTAGAAGTCAAAAAAGGTGCCGAAACCTAACTATTATTCCATATACCTTCTGTTTACACTATATTATTTGTATTGAGCCCATAAAAACAAACAAGTTTGGATTCTTAAAGAATATTGGTCTCTTATAGCTTCGTTTTGCGTAAGAGTTCGTTCAAAATTAAAATAGATGCCGAAACATAAATATTACTCCATATCCCATCTTTATATACAATATTAATTATATTGAGCCGAAAAAACAAACAAGTTTGTGAATGTTAAGCAATCTTGGGCTCTAATAGCTTAATATTGTGTAAAAGTTCGCTACAAGTCAAAAAAAGGCGCCGAAACTTAACTATTATTCCACATACCTTCTTTATACACTATATTATTTGTATTGAGCCCAAAAAAACAAACAAGTTTGGAGTCTTAAAGAATATTTAGCTCTAATAGCTTACTTTCGCGTAAGAGTTCGTTCAAAATCAAAATAGGTGTTGAAACATAGATATTTCTCTATATCCCTTCTTTATATACTATATTAATTGTATTGAGCCCAATAAACAAACAAATTTGGTGTCTTAAGGAATCATGGGCCCTAATAGCTTAATTTCGCGTAAGAGTTCGCTAGAAGTCAAAAGAGATGCCGAAACCTAACTATTATTCCATATACCTTCTTTTTACACTATACTATTTGTATTGAGCCCAGAAAAACAAACAAGTTTGGATTCTAAAAGAATATTGGTCTCTTATAGCTTCATTTTGCATAAGAGTTCGTTTAAAATTAAAATAGATGCCGAAACATAAATATTACTCCAAATCCCTTCTTTATATAATATATTAATTGTATTGAGCCCATTAAACAAACAAGTTTGGAGGCTTAAGGAATCTTGGGCTCTAATAGCTTAATTTCATGTAAAATTTTGCTACAAGTCAAAAAAAGGCGCCGAAACTGAACTATTATTCAATATACTTTCTTTATACACTATATTATTTGTATTGAGCTCAAAAAAACAAACAAGTTTGTTGTCTTAAAGAATATTTAGCTCTAATAGCTTACTTTCGCGTAAGTGTTCGTTCAAAATCAAAATAGGTGTTGAAACATAGATATTTCTCCATATCCCTTCTTTATATACTATAATAATTGTATTGAGCCAAATAAACAAACAAATTTGTTGTCTTAAGGAATCTTGGGCTCTAATAGCTTAATTTCGCGTACGAGTTCACTGGAAGTCAAAAACGGTGCCCAAACATAAATATTATTCCATATACTTTCTTTAGAGACTATATTATTTGTATTGAGCCCAAAAGAACAAACAAGTTTGGAGTCTTAAAGAATATTAGGCTCTAATTGCTTACGTTCGCGTAAGAGTTCGTTCAAAATCAAAATAGGTGCCGAAACATAGATATTACATATCCCTTCTTTTTATACTATATTGATTGTATTGAGCCCAAAAAACAAACAAGTTTGGAGTCTTAAGGAATCATGGGCTCTAATAGCTTAATTTCGCGTAAGAGTTCGCTAGAAGTCAAAAAAGGTGCCGAAACCTAAATATTATTCCATATACCTTCTTTTTACACTATATTATTTGTATTGAGCCCATAAAAACAAACAAGTTTGGATTCTTAAAGAATATTGGTCTCTTATAGCTTCGTTTTGCGTAAGAGTTCGTTCAAAATTAAAATAGATGCCGAAACATAAATATTACTCCATATCCCATCTTTATATACATTATTAATTATATTGAGCCGAAAAAACAAACAAGTTTGTGAATGTTAAGCAATCTTGGGCTCTAATAGCTTAATATCGTGTAAAAGTTCGCTACAAGTCAAAAAAAGGCGCCGAAACTTAACTATTATTCCACATACCTTCTTTATACACTATATTATTTGTATTGAGCCCAAAAAAACAAACAAGTCTGGAGTCTTAAAGAATATTTATCTCTAATAGCTTACTTTCGCGTAAGAGTTCGTTCAAAATCAAAATAGGTGTTGAAACACATATATATTTCTCCATATCCCATCTTTATATACAATATTAATTGTATTGAGCCCAATAAACAAACAAATTTGGTGTCTTAAGGAATCATGGGCTCTAATAGCTTAATTTCGCGTAAGAGTTCGCTAGAAGTCAAAAGAGATGCCGAAACCTAACTATTATTCCATATACCTTCTTTTTACACTATACTATTTGTATTGAGCCCAGAAAAACAAACAAGTTTGGATTCTAAAAGAATATTGGTCTCTTATAGCTTCATTTTGCATAAGAGTTCGTTCAAAATTAAAGTAGATGCCGAAACATAAATATTACTCCATATCCCTTCTTTATATAATATATTAATTGTATTGAGCCCATTAAACAAACAAGTTTGTAGGCTTAAGGAATCTTGGGCTCTAATAGCTTAATTTCATGTAAAATTTTGCTACAAGTCAAAAAAAGGCGCCGAAACTGAACTATTATTCAATATACTTTCTTTATACACTATATTATTTGTATTGAGCTCAAAAAAACAAACAAGTTTGTTGTCTTAAAGAATATTTAGCTCTAATAGCTTACTTTCGCGTAAGTGTTCGTTCAAAATCAAAATAGGTGTTGAAACATAGATATTTCTCCATATCCCTTCTTTATATACTATAATAATTGTATTGAGCCAAATAAACAAACAAATTTGTTGTCTTAAGGAATCTTGGGCTCTAATAGCTTAATTTCGCGTACGAGTTCACTGGAAGTCAAAAACGGTGCCCAAACATAAATATTATTCCATATACTTTCTTTAGAGACTATATTATTTGTATTGAGCCCAAAAGAACAAACAAGTTTGGAGTCTTAAAGAATATTAGGCTCTAATTGCTTACTTTCGCGTAAGAGTTCGTTCAAAATTGAAATAGGTGCCGAAACATAGATATTACATATCCCTTCTTTTTATACTATATTGATTGTATTGAGCCCAAAAAACAAACAAGTTTGGAGTCTTAAAGAATCATGGGCTCTAATAGCTTAATTTCGCGTAAGAGTTCGCTAGAAGTCAAAAAAGGTGCCGAAACCTAACTATTATTCCATATACCTTCTGTTTACACTATATTATTTGTATTGAGCCCATAAAAACAAACAAGTTTGGATTCTTAAAGAATATTGGTCTCTTATAGCTTCGTTTTGCGTAAGAGTTCGTTCAAAATTAAAATAGATGCCGAAACATAAATATTACTCCATATCCCATCTTTATATACAATATTAATTATATTGAGCCGAAAAAACAAACAAGTTTGTGAATGTTAAGCAATCTTGGGCTCTAATAGCTTAATATTGTGTAAAAGTTCGCTACAAGTCAAAAAAAAGGCGCCGAAACTTAACTATTATTCCACATACCTTCTTTATACACTATATTATTTGTATTGAGCCCAAAAAAACAAACAATTTTGGAGTCTTAAAGAATATTTAGCTCTAATAGCTTACTTTCGCGTAAGAGTTCGTTCAAAATCAAAATAGGTGTTGAAACATAGATATTTCTCTATATCCCTTCTTTATATACTATATTAATTGTATTGAGCCCAATAAACAAACAAATTTGGTGTCTTAAGGAATCATGGGCCCTAATAGCTTAATTTCGCGTAAGAGTTCGCTAGAAGTCAAAAGAGATGCCGAAACCTAACTATTATTCCATATACCTTCTTTTTACACTATACTATTTGTATTGAGCCCAGAAAAACAAACAAGTTTGGATTCTAAAAGAATATTGGTCTCTTATAGCTTCATTTTGCATAAGAGTTCGTTCAAAATTAAAATAGATGCCGAAACATAAATATTACTCCAAATCCCTTCTTTATATAATATATTAATTGTATTGAGCCCATTAAACAAACAAGTTTGGAGGCTTAAGGAATCTTGGGCTCTAATAGCTTAATTTCATGTAAAATTTTGCTACAAGTCAAAAAAAGGCGCCGAAACTGAACTATTATTCAATATACTTTCTTTATACACTATATTATTTGTATTGAGCTCAAAAAAACAAACAAGTTTGTTGTCTTAAAGAATATTTAGCTCTAATAGCTTACTTTCGCGTAAGTGTTCGTTCAAAATCAAAATAGGTGTTGAAACATAGATATTTCTCCATATCCCTTCTTTATATACTATAATAATTGTATTGAGCCAAATAAACAAACAAATTTGTTGTCTTAAGGAATCTTGGGCTCTAATAGCTTAATTTCGCGTACGAGTTCACTGGAAGTCAAAAACGGTGCCCAAACATAAATATTATTCCATATACTTTCTTTAGAGACTATATTATTTGTATTGAGCCCAAAAGAACAAACAAGTTTGGAGTCTTAAAGAATATTAGGCTCTAATTGCTTACTTTCGCGTAAGAGTTCGTTCAAAATTGAAATAGGTGCCGAAACGTAGATATTACATATCCCTTCTTTTTATACTATATTGATTGTATTGAGCCCAAAAAACAAACAAGTTTGGAGTCTTAAAGAATATTGGGCTCTAATAGCTTACTTTCGCGTAAGAGTTCGCTAGAAGTCAAAAAAGGTGCCGAAACCTAACTATTATTCCATATACCTTCTGTTTACACTATATTATTTGTATTGAGCCCATAAAAACAAACAAGTTTGGATTCTTAAAGAATATTGGTCTCTTATAGCTTCGTTTTGCGTAAGAGTTCGTTCAAAATTAAAATAGATGCCGAAACATAAATATTACTCCATATCCCATCTTTATATACAATATTAATTATATTGAGCCGAAAAAACAAACAAGTTTGTGAATGTTAAGCAATCTTGGGCTCTAATAGCTTAATATTGTGTAAAAGTTCGCTACAAGTCAAAAAAAAGGCGCCGAAACTTAACTATTATTCCACATACCTTCTTTATACACTATATTATTTGTATTGAGCCCAAAAAAACAAACAATTTTGGAGTCTTAAAGAATATTTAGCTCTAATAGCTTACTTTCGCGTAAGAGTTCGTTCAAAATCAAAATAGGTGTTGAAACATAGATATTTCTCTATATCCCTTCTTTATATACTATATTAATTGTATTGAGCCCAATAAACAAACAAATTTGGTGTCTTAAGGAATCATGGGCCCTAATAGCTTAATGTCGCGTAAGAGTTCGCTAGAAGTCAAAAGAGATGCCGAAACCTAACTATTATTCCATATACCTTCTTTTTACACTATACTATTTGTATTGAGCCCAGAAAAACAAACAAGTTTGGATTCTAAAAGAATATTGGTCTCTTATAGCTTCATTTTGCATAAGAGTTCGTTTAAAATTAAAATAGATGCCGAAACATAAATATTACTCCAAATCCCTTCTTTATATAATATATTAATTGTATTGAGCCCATTAAACAAACAAGTTTGGAGGCTTAAGGAATCTTGGGCTCTAATAGCTTAATTTCATGTAAAATTTTGCTACAAGTCAAAAAAAGGCGCCGAAACTGAACTATTATTCAATATACTTTCTTTATACACTATATTATTTGTATTGAGCTCAAAAAAACAAACAAGTTTGTTGTCTTAAAGAATATTTAGCTCTAATAGCTTACTTTCGCGTAAGTGTTCGTTCAAAATCAAAATAGGTGTTGAAACATAGATATTTCTCCATATCCCTTCTTTATATACTATAATAATTGTATTGAGCCAAATAAACAAACAAATTTGTTGTCTTAAGGAATCTTGGGCTCTAATAGCTTAATTTCGCGTACGAGTTCACTGGAAGTCAAAAACGGTGCCCAAACATAAATATTATTCCATATACTTTCTTTAGAGACTATATTATTTGTATTGAGCCCAAAAGAACAAACAAGTTTGGAGTCTTAAAGAATATTAGGCTCTAATTGCTTACTTTCGCGTAAGAGTTCGTTCAAAATTGAAATAGGTGCCGAAACATAGATATTACATATCCCTTATTTTTATACTATATTGATTGTATTGAGCCCAAAAAACAAACAAGTTTGGAGTCTTAAAGAATCATGGGCTCTAATAGCTTAATTTCGCGTAAGAGTTCGCTAGAAGTCAAAAAAGGTGCCGAAACCTAACTATTATTCCATATACCTTCTGTTTACACTATATTATTTGTATTGAGCCCATAAAAACAAACAAGTTTGGATTCTTAAAGAATATTGGTCTCTTATAGCTTCGTTTTGCGTAAGAGTTCGTTCAAAATTAAAATAGATGCCGAAACATAAATATTACTCCATATCCCATCTTTATATACAATATTAATTATATTGAGCCGAAAAAACAAACAAGTTTGTGAATGTTAAGCAATCTTGGGCTCTAATAGCTTAATATTGTGTAAAAGTTCGCTACAAGTCAAAAAAAAGGCGCCGAAACTTAACTATTATTCCACATACCTTCTTTATACACTATATTATTTGTATTGAGCCCAAAAAAACAAACAAGTTTGGAGTCTTAAAGAATATTTAGCTCTAATAGCTTACTTTCGCGTAAGAGTTCGTTCAAAATCAAAATAGGTGTTGAAACATAGATATTTCTCTATATCCCTTCTTTATATACTATATTAATTGTATTGAGCCCAATAAACAAACAAATTTGGTGTCTTAAGGAATCATGGGCCCTAATAGCTTAATTTCGCGTAAGAGTTCGCTAGAAGTCAAAAGAGATGCCGAAACCTAACTATTATTCCATATACCTTCTTTTTACACTATACTATTTGTATTGAGCCCAGAAAAACAAACAAGTTTGGATTCTAAAAGAATATTGGTCTCTTATAGCTTCATTTTGCATAAGAGTTCGTTTAAAATTAAAATAGATGCCGAAACATAAATATTACTCCAAATCCCTTCTTTATATAATATATTAATTGTATTGAGCCCATTAAACAAACAAGTTTGGAGGCTTAAGGAATCTTGGGCTCTAATAGCTTAATTTCATGTAAAATTTTGCTACAAGTCAAAAAAAGGCGCCGAAACTGAACTATTATTCAATATACTTTCTTTATACACTATATTATTTGTATTGAGCTCAAAAAAACAAACAAGTTTGTTGTCTTAAAGAATATTTAGCTCTAATAGCTTACTTTCGCGTAAGTGTTCGTTCAAAATCAAAATAGGTGTTGAAACATAGATATTTCTCCATATCCCTTCTTTATATACTATAATAATTGTATTGAGCCAAATAAACAAACAAATTTGTTGTCTTAAGGAATCTTGGGCTCTAATAGCTTAATTTCGCGTACGAGTTCACTGGAAGTCAAAAACGGTGCCCAAACATAAATATTATTCCATATACTTTCTTTAGAGACTATATTATTTGTATTGAGCCCAAAAGAACAAACAAGTTTGGAGTCTTAAAGAATATTAGGCTCTACTTGCTTACTTTCGCGTAAGAGTTCGTTCAAAATTGAAATAGGTGCCGAAACATAGATATTACATATCCCTTCTTTTTATACTATATTGATTGTATTGAGCCCAAAAAACAAACAAGTTTGGAGTCTTAAAGAATATTGGGCTCTAATAGCTTAATTTCGCGTAAGAGTTCGCTAGAAGTCAAAAAAGGTGCCGAAACCTAACTATTATTCCATATACCTTCTTTTTACACTATATTATTTGTATTGAGCCCATAAAAACAAACAAGTTTGGATTCTTAAAGAATATTGGTCTCTTATAGCTTCGTTTTGCGTAAGAGTTCGTTCAAAATTAAAATAGATGCCGAAACATAAATATTACTCCATATCCCATCTTTATATACAATATTAATTATATTGAGCCGAAAAAACAAACAAGTTTGTGAATGTTAAGCAATCTTGGGCTCTAATAGCTTAATATTGTGTAAAAGTTCGCTACAAGTCAAAAAAAAGGCGCCGAAACTTAACTATTATTCCACATACCTTCTTTATACACTATATTATTTGTATTGAGCCCAAAAAAACAAACAATTTTGGAGTCTTAAAGAATATTTAGCTCTAATAGCTTACTTTCGCGTAAGAGTTCGTTCAAAATCAAAATAGGTGTTGAAACATAGATATTTCTCTATATCCCTTCTTTATATACTATATTAATTGTATTGAGCCCAATAAACAAACAAATTTGGTGTCTTAAGGAATCATGGGCCCTAATAGCTTAATTTCGCGTAAGAGTTCGCTAGAAGTCAAAAGAGATGCCGAAACCTAACTATTATTCCATATACCTTCTTTTTACACTATACTATTTGTATTGAGCCCAGAAAAACAAACAAGTTTGGATTCTAAAAGAATATTGGTCTCTTATAGCTTCATTTTGCATAAGAGTTCGTTTAAAATTAAAATAGATGCCGAAACATAAATATTACTCCAAATCCCTTCTTTATAATATATTAATTGTATTGAGCCCATTAAACAAACAAGTTTGGAGGCTTAAGGAATCTTGGGCTCTAATAGCTTAATTTCATGTAAAATTTTGCTACAAGTCAAAAAAAGGCGCCGAAACTGAACTATTATTCAATATACTTTCTTTATACACTATATTATTTGTATTGAGCTCAAAAAAACAAACAAGTTTGTTGTCTTAAAGAATATTTAGCTCTAATAGCTTACTTTCGCGTAAGTGTTCGTTCAAAATCAAAATAGGTGTTGAAACATAGATATTTCTCCATATCCCTTCTTTATATACTATAATAATTGTATTGAGCCAAATAAACAAACAAATTTGTTGTCTTAAGGAATCTTGGGCACTAATAGCTTAATTTCGCGTACGAGTTCACTGGAAGTCAAAAACGGTGCCCAAACATAAATATTATTCCATATACTTTCTTTAGAGACTATATTATTTGTATTGAGCCCAAAAGAACAAACAAGTTTGGAGTCTTAAAGAATATTAGGCTCTAATTGCTTACGTTCGCGTAAGAGTTCGTTCAAAATCAAAATAGGTGCCGAAACATAGATATTACATATCCCTTCTTTTTATACTATATTGATTGTATTGAGCCCAAAAAACAAACAAGTTTGGAGTCTTAAGGAATCATGGGCTCTAATAGCTTAATTTCGCGTAAGAGTTCGCTAGAAGTCAAAAAAGGTGCCGAAACCTAAATATTATTCCATATACCTTCTTTTTACACTATATTATTTGTATTGAGCCCATAAAAACAAACAAGTTTGGATTCTTAAAGAATATTGGTCTCTTATAGCTTCGTTTTGCGTAAGAGTTCGTTCAAAATTAAAATAGATGCCGAAACATAAATATTACTCCATATCCCATCTTTATATACAATATTAATTATATTGAGCAGAAAAAACAAACAAGTCTGTGAATGTTAAGCAATCTTGGGCTCTAATAGCTTAATATCGTGTAAAAGTTCGCTACAAGTCAAAAAAAGGCGCCGAAACTTAACTATTATTCCACATACCTTCTTTATACACTATATTATTTGTATTGAGCCCAAAAAAACAAACAATTTTGGAGTCTTAAAGAATATTTAGCTCTAATAGCTTACTTTCGCGTAAGAGTTCGTTCAAAATCAAAATAGGTGTTGAAACATAGATATTTCTCTATATCCCTTCTTTATATACTATATTAATTGTATTGAGCCCAATAAACAAACAAATTTGGTGTCTTAAGGAATCATGGGCCCTAATAGCTTAATTTCGCGTAAGAGTTCGCTAGAAGTCAAAAGAGATGCCGAAACCTAACTATTATTCCATATACCTTCTTTTTACACTATACTATTTGTATTGAGCCCAGAAAAACAAACAAGTTTGGATTCTAAAAGAATATTGGTCTCTTATAGCTTCATTTTGCATAAGAGTTCGTTTAAAATTAAAATAGATGCCGAAACATAAATATTACTCCAAATCCCTTCTTTATATAATATATTAATTGTATTGAGCCCATTAAACAAACAAGTTTGGAGGCTTAAGGAATCTTGGGCTCTAATAGCTTAATTTCATGTAAAATTTTGCTACAAGTCAAAAAAAGGCGCCGAAACTGAACTATTATTCAATATACTTTCTTTATACACTATATTATTTGTATTGAGCTCAAAAAAACAAACAAGTTTGTTGTCTTAAAGAATATTTAGCTCTAATAGCTTACTTTCGCGTAAGTGTTCGTTCAAAATCAAAATAGGTGTTGAAACATAGATATTTCTCCATATCCCTTCTTTATATACTATAATAATTGTATTGAGCCAAATAAACAAACAAATTTGTTGTCTTAAGGAATCTTGGGCACTAATAGCTTAATTTCGCATACGAGTTCACTGGAAGTCAAAAACGGTGCCCAAACATAAATATTATTCCATATACTTTCTTTAGAGACTATATTATTTGTATTGAGCCCAAAAGAACAAACAAGTTTGGAGTCTTAAAGAATATTAGGCTCTAATTGCTTACGTTCGCGTAAGAGTTCGTTCAAAATCAAAATAGGTGCCGAAACATAGATATTACATATCCCTTCTTTTTATACTATATTGATTGTATTGAGCCCAAAAAACAAACAAGTTTGGAGTCTTAAGGAATCATGGGCTCTAATAGCTTAATTTCGCGTAAGAGTTCGCTAGAAGTCAAAAAAGGTGCCGAAACCTAAATATTATTCCATATACCTTCTTTTTACACTATATTATTTGTATTGAGCCCATAAAAACAAACAAGTTTGGATTCTTAAAGAATATTGGTCTCTTATAGCTTCGTTTTGCGTAAGAGTTCGTTCAAAATTAAAATAGATGCCGAAACATAAATATTACTCCATATCCCATCTTTATATACAATATTAATTATATTGAGCAGAAAAAACAAACAAGTCTGTGAATGTTAAGCAATCTTGGGCTCTAATAGCTTAATATCGTGTAAAAGTTCGCTACAAGTCAAAAAAAGGCGCCGAAACTTAACTATTATTCCACATACCTTCTTTATACACTATATTATTTGTATTGAGCCCAAAAAAACAAACAATTTTGGAGTCTTAAAGAATATTTAGCTCTAATAGCTTACTTTCGCGTAAGAGTTCGTTCAAAATCAAAATAGGTGTTGAAACATAGATATTTCTCTATATCCCTTCTTTATATACTATATTAATTGTATTGAGCCCAATAAACAAACAAATTTGGTGTCTTAAGGAATCATGGGCCCTAATAGCTTAATTTCGCGTAAGAGTTCGCTAGAAGTCAAAAGAGATGCCGAAACCTAACTATTATTCCATATACCTTCTTTTTACACTATACTATTTGTATTGAGCCCAGAAAAACAAACAAGTTTGGATTCTAAAAGAATATTGGTCTCTTATAGCTTCATTTTGCATAAGAGTTCGTTTAAAATTAAAATAGATGCCGAAACATAAATATTACTCCAAATCCCTTCTTTATATAATATATTAATTGTATTGAGCCCATTAAACAAACAAGTTTGGAGGCTTAAGGAATCTTGGGCTCTAATAGCTTAATTTCATGTAAAATTTTGCTACAAGTCAAAAAAAGGCGCCGAAACTGAACTATTATTCAATATACTTTCTTTATACACTATATTATTTGTATTGAGCTCAAAAAAACAAACAAGTTTGTTGTCTTAAAGAATATTTAGCTCTAATAGCTTACTTTCGCGTAAGTGTTCGTTCAAAATCAAAATAGGTGTTGAAACATAGATATTTCTCCATATCCCTTCTTTATATACTATAATAATTGTATTGAGCCAAATAAACAAACAAATTTGTTGTCTTAAGGAATCTTGGGCACTAATAGCTTAATTTCGCGTACGAGTTCACTGGAAGTCAAAAACGGTGCCCAAACATAAATATTATTCCATATACTTTCTTTAGAGACTATATTATTTGTATTGAGCCCAAAAGAACAAACAAGTTTGGAGTCTTAAAGAATATTAGGCTCTAATTGCTTACGTTCGCGTAAGAGTTCGTTCAAAATCAAAATAGGTGCCGAAACATAGATATTACATATCCCTTCTTTTTATACTATATTGATTGTATTGAGCCCAAAAAACAAACAAGTTTGGAGTCTTAAGGAATCATGGGCTCTAATAGCTTAATTTCGCGTAAGAGTTCGCTAGAAGTCAAAAAAGGTGCCGAAACCTAAATATTATTCCATATACCTTCTTTTTACACTATATTATTTGTATTGAGCCCATAAAAACAAACAAGTTTGGATTCTTAAAGAATATTGGTCTCTTATAGCTTCGTTTTGCGTAAGAGTTCGTTCAAAATTAAAATAGATGCCGAAACATAAATATTACTCCATATCCCATCTTTATATACAATATTAATTATATTGAGCAGAAAAAACAAACAAGTCTGTGAATGTTAAGCAATCTTGGGCTCTAATAGCTTAATATCGTGTAAAAGTTCGCTACAAGTCAAAAAAAGGCGCCGAAACTTAACTATTATTCCACATACCTTCTTTATACACTATATTATTTGTATTGAGCCCAAAAAAAACAAACAATTTTGGAGTCTTAAAGAATATTTAGCTCTAATAGCTTACTTTCGCGTAAGAGTTCGTTCAAAATCAAAATAGGTGTTGAAACATAGATATTTCTCTATATCCCTTCTTTATATACTATATTAATTGTATTGAGCCCAATAAACAAACAAATTTGGTGTCTTAAGGAATCATGGGCCCTAATAGCTTAATTTCGCGTAAGAGTTCGCTAGAAGTCAAAAGAGATGCCGAAACCTAACTATTATTCCATATACCTTCTTTTTACACTATACTATTTGTATTGAGCCCAGAAAAACAAACAAGTTTGGATTCTAAAAGAATATTGGTCTCTTATAGCTTCATTTTGCATAAGAGTTCGTTTAAAATTAAAATAGATGCCGAAACATAAATATTACTCCAAATCCCTTCTTTATATAATATATTAATTGTATTGAGCCCATTAAACAAACAAGTTTGGAGGCTTAAGGAATCTTGGGCTCTAATAGCTTAATTTCATGTAAAATTTTGCTACAAGTCAAAAAAAGGCGCCGAAACTGAACTATTATTCAATATACTTTCTTTATACACTATATTATTTGTATTGAGCTCAAAAAAACAAACAAGTTTGTTGTCTTAAAGAATATTTAGCTCTAATAGCTTACTTTCGCGTAAGTGTTCGTTCAAAATCAAAATAGGTGTTGAAACATAGATATTTCTCCATATCCCTTCTTTATATACTATAATAATTGTATTGAGCCAAATAAACAAACAAATTTGTTGTCTTAAGGAATCTTGGGCACTAATAGCTTAATTTCGCGTACGAGTTCACTGGAAGTCAAAAACGGTGCCCAAACATAAATATTATTCCATATACTTTCTTTAGAGACTATATTATTTGTATTGAGCCCAAAAGAACAAACAAGTTTGGAGTCTTAAAGAATATTAGGCTCTAATTGCTTACGTTCGCGTAAGAGTTCGTTCAAAATCAAAATAGGTGCCGAAACATAGATATTACATATCCCTTCTTTTTATAATATATTGATTGTATTGAGCCCAAAAAACAAACAAGTTTGGAGTCTTAAGGAATCATGGGCTCTAATAGCTTAATTTCGCGTAAGAGTTCGCTAGAAGTCAAAAAAGGTGCCGAAACCTAAATATTATTCCATATACCTTCTTTTTACACTATATTATTTGTATTGAGCCCATAAAAACAAACAAGTTTGGATTCTTAAAGAATATTGGTCTCTTATAGCTTCGTTTTGCGTAAGAGTTCGTTCAAAATTAAAATAGATGCCGAAACATAAATATTACTCCATATCCCATCTTTATATACAATATTAATTATATTGAGCAGAAAAAACAAACAAGTCTGTGAATGTTAAGCAATCTTGGGCTCTAATAGCTTAATATCGTGTAAAAGTTCGCTACAAGTCAAAAAAAGGCGCCGAAACTTAACTATTATTCCACATACCTTCTTTATACACTATATTATTTGTATTGAGCCCAAAAAAACAAACAATTTTGGAGTCTTAAAGAATATTTAGCTCTAATAGCTTACTTTCGCGTAAGAGTTCGTTCAAAATCAAAATAGGTGTTGAAACATAGATATTTCTCTATATCCCTTCTTTATATACTATATTAATTGTATTGAGCCCAATAAACAAACAAATTTGGTGTCTTAAGGAATCATGGGCCCTAATAGCTTAATTTCGCGTAAGAGTTCGCTAGAAGTCAAAAGAGATGCCGAAACCTAACTATTATTCCATATACCTTCTTTTTACACTATACTATTTGTATTGAGCCCAGAAAAACAAACAAGTTTGGATTCTAAAAGAATATTGGTCTCTTATAGCTTCATTTTGCATAAGAGTTCGTTCAAAATTAAAGTAGATGCCGAAACATAAATATTACTCCATATCCCTTCTTTATATAATATATTAATTGTATTGAGCCCATTAAACAAACAAGTTTGGAGGCTTAAGGAATCTTGGGCTCTAATAGCTTAATTTCATGTAAAATTTTGCTACAAGTCAAAAAAAGGAGCCGAAACTGAACTATTATTCAATATACTTTCTTTATACACTATATTATTTGTATTGAGCTCAAAAAAACAAACAAGTTTGTTGTCTTAAAGAATATTTAGCTCTAATAGCTTACTTTCGCGTAAGTGTTCGTTCAAAATCAAAATAGGTGTTGAAACATAGATATTTCTCCATATCCCTTCTTTATATACTATAATAATTGTATTGAGCCAAATAAACAAACAAATTTGTTGTCTTAAGGAATCTTGGGCTCTAATAGCTTAATTTCGCGTACGAGTTCACTGGAAGTCAAAAACGGTGCCCAAACATAAATATTATTCCATATACTTTCTTTAGAGACTATATTATTTGTATTGAGCCCAAAAGAACAAACAAGTTTAGAGTCTTAAAGAATATTAGGCTCTAATTGCTTACTTTCGCGTAAGAGTTCGTTCAAAATTGAAATAGGTGCCGAAACATAGATATTACATATCCCTTCTTTTTATACTATATTGATTGTATTGAGCCCAAAAAACAAACAAGTTTGGAGTCTTAAGGAATCATGGGCTCTAATAGCTTAATTTCGCGTAAGAGTTCGCTAGAAGTCAAAAAAGGTGCCGAAACCTAACTATTATTCCATATACCTTCTGTTTACACTATATTATTTGTATTGAGCCCATAAAAACAAACAAGTTTGGATTCTTAAAGAATATTGGTCTCCTATAGCTTCGTTTTGCGTAAGAGTTCGTTCAAAATTAAAATAGATGCCGAAACATAAATATTACTCCATATCCCATCTTTATATACAATATTAATTATATTGAGCCGAAAAAACAAACAAGTTTGTGAATGTTAAGCAATCTTGGGCTCTAATAGCTTAATATTGTGTAAAAGTTCGCTACAAGTCAAAAAAAGGCGCCGAAACTTAACTATTATTCCACATACCTTCTTTATACACGATATTATTTGTATTGAGCCCAAAAAAACAAGCAAGTTTGGAGTCTTAAAGAATATTTAGCTCTAATAGCTTACTTTCGCGTAAGAGTTCGTTCAAAATCAAAATAGGTGTTGAAACATAGATATTTCTCTATATCCCTTCTTTATATACTATATTAATTGTATTGAGCCCAATAAACAAACAAATTTGGTGTCTTAAGGAATCATGGGCCCTAATAGCTTAATTTCGCGTAAGAGTTCGCTAGAAGTCAAAAGAGATGCCGAAACCTAACTATTATTCCATATACCTTCTTTTTACACTATACTATTTGTATTGAGCCCAGAAAAACAAACAAGTTTGGATTCTAAAAGAATATTGGTCTCTTATAGCTTCATTTTGCATAAGGGTTCGTTCAAAATTAAAGTAGATGCCGAAACATAAATATTACTCCAAATCCCTTCTTTATATAATATATTAATTGTATTGAGCCCATTAAACAAACAAGTTTGGAGGCTTAAAGAATCTTGGGCTCTAATAGCTTAATTTCATGTAAAATTTTGCTACAAGTCAAAAAAAGGCGCCGAAACTGAACTATTATTCCATATACTTTCTTTATACACTATATTATTTGTATTGAGCTCAAAAAAACAAACAAGTTTGTTGTCTTAAAGAATATTTAGCTCTAATAGCTTACTTTCGCGTAAGTGTTCGTTCAAAATCAAAATAGGTGTTGAAACATAGATATTTCTCCATATCCCTTCTTTATATACTATATTAATTGTATTGAGCCCAATACACAAACAAATTTGGTGTCTTAAGGAATCATGGGCCCTAATAGCTTAATTTCGCGTAAGAGTTCGCTAGAAGTCAAAAGAGATGCCGAAACCTAACTATTATTCCATATACCTTCTTTTTACACTATATTATTTGTATTGAGCCCATAAAAACAAACAAGTTTGGATTCTTAAAGAATATTGGTCTCTTATAGCTTCGTTTTGCGTAAGAGTTCGTTCAAAATTAAAATAGATACCGAAACATAAATATTACTCCATATCCCATCTTTATATACAATATTAATTATATTGAGCCGAAAAAACAAACAAGTTTTTGAATGTTAAGCAATCTTGGGCTGTAATAGCTTAATATCGTGTAAAAATTCGCTACAAGTCAAAAAAAGGCGCCGAAACTTAACTATTATTCCACATACCTTCTTTATACACTATATTATTTGTATTGAGCCCAAAAAAATAAACAAGTTTGGAGTCTTAAATAATATTTAGCTCCAATAGCTTACTTTCGCGTAAGAGTTCGTTCAAAATCAAAATAGGTGTTGAAACATAGATATTTCTCCATATCCCTTCTTTATATACTATATTAATTGTATTGAGCCCAATACACAAACAAATTTGGTGTCTTAAGGAATCATGGGCTCTAATAGCTTAATTTCGCGTAAGAGTTCGCTAGAAGTCAAAAAAGGTGCCGAAACCTAACTATTATTCCATATACCTTCTTTTTACACTATATTATTTGTATTGAGCCCAAAAAAACAAACAAGTTTGGATTCTTAAAGAATATTGGTCTCTTATAGCTTCATTTTGCGTAAGAGTTCGTTCAAAATTAAAATAGATGCCGAAACATAAATATTACTTCATATCCCATCTTTATATACATTATTAATTATATTGAGCCGAAAAAACAAACATGTTTGTGAATGTTAAGCAATCTTGGGCTCTAATAGCTTAATATCGTGTAAAAGTTCGCTACAAGTCAAAAAAAGGCGCCGAAACTTAACTATTATTCCACATACCTTCTTTATACACTATATTATTTGTATTGAGCCCAAAAAAAAAAAAACAAGTTTGGAGTCTTAAAGAATATTAAGCTCTAATAGCTTACTTTCGCGTAAGAGTTCGTTCAAAATCAAAATAGGTGTTGAAACATATATATATTTCTCCATATCCCATCTTTATATACAATATTAATTGTATTGAGCCCAATAAACAAACAAATTTGGTGTCTTAAGGAATCATGGGCTCTAATAGCTTAATTTCGCGTAAGAGTTCGCTAGAAGTAAAAAAAGATGCCGAAACCTAACTATTATTCCATATACCTTCTTTTTACACTATATTATTTGTATTGAGCCCAGAAAAACAAACAAGTTTGGATTCTAAAAGAATATTGGTCTCTTATAGCTTCATTTTGCATAAGAGTTCGTTCAAAATTAAAATAGATGCCGAAACATAAAAATTACTCCATATCCCTTCTTTATATAATATATTAATTGTATTGAGCCCATTAAACAAACAAGTTTGGAGGCTTAAGGAATCTTGGGCTCTAATAGCTTAATTTCATGTAAAAGTTCGCCACAAGTCAAAAAAAGGCGCCGAAACTTAACTATTATTCCATATACCTTCTTTATACACTATATTATTTGTATTGAGCCCAAAAAAACATACAAGTTTGGTATCTTAAAGAATATTTAGCTCTAATAGCTTACTTTCGCGTAAGTGTTCGTTCAAAATCAAAATAGGTGTTGAAACATAGATATTTCTCCATATCCCTTCTTTATATACTATAATAAATGTATTGAGCCCAATAAACAAACAAATTTGTTGTCTTAAGGAATCTTTGGCTCTAATAGCTTAATTTCGCGTACGAGTTCACTGGAAGTCAAAAACGGTGCCCAAACATAAATATTATTCCATATACCTTCTTTAGAGACTATATTATTTATATTGAGCCCAAAAGAGCAAACAAGTTTGGAGTCTTAAAGAATATTGGGCTCTTATAGCTTCATTTCGCGTAAGAGTTCGTTCAAAATCAAAATAGGTGCCGAAACATAGATATATCTCCATATCCCTTCTTTATATAATATATTAATTGTATAGCGCCCATTAAACAAACAAGTTTGGAGGCTTAAGGAATCTTGGGCTCTAATAGCTTAATTTCGCGTACGAGCTGGCTAGAAGTTAAAAAAGGTGCCGAAATTTAACTATTATTCCATATACCTTCGTAATACACTATATTATTTGTATTGAGCCCAAAAAAACAAACAAGTTTGAAGTCTTAAAGAATATTAGGCTCTAATTGCTTACTTTCGCGTAAGAGTTCGTTAAAAATTGAAATAGGTGCCGAAACATAGATATTACATATCCCTTCTTTTTATACTATATTGATTGTATTGAGCCCAAAAAACAAACAAGTTTGGAGTCTTAAGGAATCATGGGCTCTAATAGCTTAATTTCGCGTAAGAGTTCGCTAGAAGTCAAAAAAGGTGCCGAAACCTAACTATTATTCCATATTCCTTCTTTTCACACTATATTATTTGTATTGAGCCCAGAAAAACAAACAAGTTTGGATTCTTAAATAATATTGGTCTGTTTTAGCTTCATTTTGCGTAAGAGTTCGTTCATAATAAAAAAAGATGCGGAAACATAAAAATTACTCCATATCCCATCTTTATATACAATATTAATTGTTTTGAGCCGAAAAAACAAACAAGTTTGTGAATGTTAAGGAATCTTGGTATCTAATAGCTTAATTTCATGTAAAAGTTCACTACAAGTCAAAAGAGGCGCCGAAACTTAACTATTATTCCATATACCTTCTTTATACACTATATTATTTGTATTGAACCCAAAAGAACAAGCAAGTTTGGAGTCTTAAAGAATATTTAGCTCTTATAGCTTACTTTCGCGTAAGAGTTCGTTCAAGATCAAAATAGGTGCCGAAACATGGATATTTCTCCATATCCCTTCTATTTTTTCTATATTAATTGTATTGAGCACAATAAACAAACAAGTTTGGAGTCTTAAGGAATCTTGGGCTCAAATAGCTTAATTTCGCGTACGAGTTCGCTAGAAGTCAAAAATGGTGCCCAAACTTAACTATTATTCCATATACGTTCTTTATAGACTATATTATTTGTATTGAGCCCAAAAGAACAAACAAGTTTGGAGTCTTAAAGAATATTGGGCTTTTATAGTTTCATTTCGCGTAAGAGTTCATTCAAAATAAAAATAGGTTCCGAAACATAGATATATCTCCATATCCCTTCTTTATATAATATATTAATTGTATAGAGCCCATTATACAAACAAGTTTGGAGGCTTAAGGAATCTTGGGCTCTAATAGCTTAATTTCGCGTACGAGTTGGCTAGAAGTTAAAAAAGGTGCTGAAATTTAACTATTATTCCATATAACTTCGTAATACACTATATTAGTTGTATTGAGCCCAAAAAAACTAACAAGTTTGAAGTCTTAAAGAATATTGGGCTCTAATTGCTTACTTTCGCGTAAGAGTTCGTTCAAAATTGAAATAGCTGCCGAAACATAGATATTACATATCCCTTCTTTTTATGCTATATTGATTGTATTGAGCCCAAGAAACAAAAAAATTTGGAATCTTAAGGAATCATGGGCTCTAATAGCTTAATTTCGCGTAAGAGTTCCCTAGAAGTCAAAAAAGGTGCCGAAACCTAACTATTATTCCGTATACCTTCTTTTTACACTATATTATTTGTATTGAGCCCAGAAAAACAAACAAGTTTGGATTCTTAAATAATATTGGTCTCTTTTAGCTTCATTTTGCGTAAGAGTTCGTTCAAAATTAAAATAGATGCAAAAACATAAATATTACTCCATATCCCATCTTTATATACAATATTAATTGTATTGAGCCGAAAAAACAAACAAGTTTGTGAATGTTAAGCAATCTTGGGCTCTAATAGCTTAATATCATCTAAAAGTTCGCTACAAGTCAAAAAAGGCGCCGAAACTTCACTATTATTTCATATACCTTCTTTATACACTATATTATTTGTATTGAGCCCAAAACAACAAACAAGTTTGGAGTCTTAAAGAATATTTTGCTCTAATAGCTTACTTTCGCGTAAGAGTTCGTTCAAGATCAAAATAGGTGCCGAAACATAGATATTTCTCCATATCCCTTCTTTTTATACTATATTAATTGTATTGAGCACAATAAACAAACAAGTTTGGCGTCTTAAGGAATCTTGGGCTCAAATAGCTTAATTTCGCGTACGAGTTCGCTAGAAGTAAAAAATGGTGCCCAAACTTAACTATTATTCCATATACATTCTTTATAGACTATATTATTTGTATTGAGCCCAAAAGAACAAACAAGTTTGGAGTCTTAAAGAATATTGGGCTCTTATAGCTTCATTTCGCGTAAGAGTTCGTTCAAAATCAAAATAGGTGCCGAAACATAGATATATATCCATATCCCTTCTTTATATAATATATTTATTGTATTGAGCCCAATAAACAAACAAGTTTGGAGTCTTAAGGAATCTTGGGCTCTAATAGCTTAATTTCGCGTACGAGTTCGCTAGAAGTTAAACAAGGTGCCGAAATTTAACTATTATTCCATATAACTTCGTTATACACTATATTATTTGTATTGAGCCCAATAAAATAAACAAGTTTGAATTCTTAAAAAATATTGGGCTCTACTTGCTTACTTTCGCGTAAGAGTTCGTTCAAAATCGAAATAGGTGCCGAAACGTAGATATTACTTATCCCTTCTTTTTATACAATATTGATTGTATTGAGCCCAAGAAACAAAAAAAATTTGGAGTCTTTAGGAATCATGGGCTCTAATAGCTTAATTTCGCGTAAGAGTGCCCTAGAAGTTAAAAAAGGTGCCAAAACCTAACTATTATTCCGTATACCTTCTTTTTACACTATATAATTTGTATTGAGCCCAGAAAAACAAACAACTTTGGATACTTAAATAATATTGGTCTCTTATAGCTTCATTTTGCGTAAGCGTTCGTTCAAAATAAAAATAGATGCCGAAACATAAAAATTACTCCATATCCCATCTTTATATACAATATTAATTGTTTTGAGCCGAAAAAAACAAACAAGTTTGTGAATGTTAAGGAATCTTGGGATCTAATAGCTTAATTTCATGTAAAAGTTCCCTACAAGTCAAAAGAGGCGTCGAAACTTAACTAGTATTCCATTTACCTTCTTTATACACTATATTATTTGTATTGAGCCCAAAAGATCAAACAAGTTTGGAGTCTTAAAGAATATTTAGCTCTAATAGCTTACTTTCGCGTAAGAGTTCGTTCAAGATCAAAATAGGTGCCGAAACATAGATATTTCTCCATATCCCTTCTTTATATACTATATTAATTGTATTGAGCCCAATAAACAAACAAGTTTGGAGTCTTAAGGAATCTTGGGCTCAAATAGCTTAATTTCGCGTACGAGTTCGCTAGAAGTCAAAAATGGTGCCCAAACTTAACTATTATTCCATATACATTCTTTATAGACTATATTATTTGTATTGAGCCCAAAAGAACAAACAAGTTTGGAGTCTTAAAGAATATTGGGCTCTTATAGCTTCATTTCGCGTAAGAGTTCGTTCAAAATCAAAATAGGTGCCGAAACATAGATATATCTCCATATCCCTTCTTTATATAATATATTTATTGTATTGAGCCCAATAAACAAACAAGTTTGGAGTCTTAAGGAATCTTGAGCTCTAATAGCTTAACTTCGCGTACGAGTTCGCTAGAAGTTAAAAAAGGTGCCGAAATTTAACTATTATTCCATATACCTTCGTTATACACTATATTATTTGTATTGAGCCCAATAAAATAAACAAGTTTGAAGTCTTAAAGAATATTGGGCTCTACTTGCTTACTTTCGCGTAAGAGTTCGTGCAAAATCGAAATAGGTGCCGAAACGTAGATATTACTAATCCCTTCTTTTTATACTATATTGATTGTATTGAGCCCAAGAAACAAAAAAAAAAATTGGAGCCTTAAGGAATCATGGGCTCTAATAGCTTAATTTCGCGTAAGAGTTCCCGAGAAGTGAAAAAAGGTGCAAAAACCTAACTATTGTTCCGTATACCTTCTTTTTACACTATATTATTTGTATTGAGCCCAGAAAAACAAACAACTTTGGCTTCTTAAATAATATTGGTCTCTTATAGCTTCATTTTGCGTAAGAGTTCGTTAAAAATAAAAATAGATGCCGAAACATAAAAATTACTCCATATCCCATCTTTATATACAATATTAATTGTTTTGAGCCGAAAAAAAACAAACAAGTTTGTGAATTAAGGAATCTTGGGATCTAATAGCTTAATTTCATGTAAAAGTTCCCTACAAGTCAAAAGAGGCGCCGAAACTTAACTATTATTCCATATACCTTCTTTATACACTATATTATTTGTATTGAGTCCAAAAGAACAAACAAGTTTGGAGTCTTAAAGAATATTTAGCTCTAATAGGTTACTTTCGCGTAAGAGTTCGTTCAAGATCAAAATAGGTGCCGAAACATAGATATTTCTCCATATCCCTTCTTTATATACTATATTAATTGTATTGAGCCCAATAAACAAACAAGTTTGGAGTCTTAAGGAATCTTGGGTTCAAATAGCTTAATTTCGCGTACGAGTTCGCTAGAAGTCAAAAATGGTGCCCAAACTTAACTATTATTCCATATACATTCTTTATAGACTATATTATTTGTATTGAGCCCAAAAGAACAAACAAGTTTGGAGTCTTAAAGAATATTGGGCTCTTATAGCTTCATTTCGCGTAAGAGTTCGTTCAAAATCAAAATAGGTGCCGAAACATAGATATATCTCCATATCCCTTCTTTATATAATATATTTATTGTATTGAGCCCAATAAACAAACAAGTTTGGAGTCTTAAGGAATCTTGGGCTCTAATAGCTTAATTTCGCGTACGAATTCGCTAGAAGTTAAAAAAGGTGCCGAAATTTAACTATTATTCCATATACCTTCGTTATACACTATATTATTTGTATTGAGCCCAATAAAATAAACAAGTTTGAAGTCTTAAAGAATATTGGGCTCTACTTGCTTACTTTCGCGTAAGAGTTCGTTCAAAATCGAAATAGGTGCCGAAACGTAGATATTACTTATCCCTTCTTTTTATACTATATTGATTGTATTGAGCCCAAGAAACAAAAAAAAATTGGAGTCTTAAGGAATCATGGGCTCTAATAGCTTAATTTCGCGTAAGAGTTCCCGAGAAGTCAAAAAAGGTGCAAAAACCTAACTATTGTTCCGTATACCTTCTTTTTACACTATATTATTTGTATTGAGCCCAGAAAAACAAACAACTTTGGATTCTTAAATAATATTGGTCTCTTATAGCTTCATTTTGCGTAAGAGTTCGTTAAAAATAAAAATAGATGCCGAAACATAAAAATTACTCCATATCCCATCTTTATATACAATATTAATTGTTTTGAGCCGAAAAAAACAAACAAGTTTGTGAATGTTAAAGAATCTTGGGATCTAATAGCTTAATTTCATGTAAAAGTTCCCTACAAGTCAAAAGAGGCGCCGAAACATAACTATTATTCCATATACCTTCTTTATACACTATATTATTTGTATTGAGCCCAAAACAACAAACAAGTTTGGAGTCTTAAAGAATATTTAGCTCTAATAGCTTACTTTCGCGTAAGAGTTCGTTCAAGATCAAAATAGGTGCCGAAACATAGATATTTCTCCATATCCCTTCTTTATATACTATACTAATTGTATTGAGCCCAATAAACAAACAAGTTTGGAGTCTTAAGGAATCTTGGGCTCAAATAGCTTTATTTCGCGTACGAGTTCGCTAGAAGTCAAAAATGGTGCCCAAACTTAAATATTATTCCATATAAATTCTTTATAGACTATATTATTTGTATTGAGCCCAAAAGAACAAACATGTTTGGAGTCTTAAAGAATATTGGGCTCTTATAGCTTCATTTCGCGTAAGAGTTCGTTCAAAATCAAAATAGGTGCCGAAACATAGATATATCTCCATATCACTTCTTTATAAAATATATTTATTGTATTGAGCCGAATAAAAAAGAAATTTGGAGTCTTAAGGAATCTTGGGCTCTGATAGCTTAATTTCGCGTACGAGTGCGCTAGAAGTTAAAAAAGGTGCCGAAATTTAACTATTATTCCATATACCTTCGTTATACACTATATTATTTGTATTGAGCCCAATAAAATAAACAAGTTTGAAGTCTTAAAGAATATTGGGCTCTACTTGCTTACTTTCGCGTAAGAGTTCGTTCAAAATCGAAATAGGTGCCAAAACGTAGATATTACTTATCCCTTCTTTTTATACTATATTGATTGTATTGACCCCAAGAAACAAAAAAATTTGGAGTCTTTAGGAATCATGGGCTCTAATAGCTTAATTTCGCGTAAGAGTGCCCTAGAAGGTAAAAAAGGTGCCAAAACCTTACTATTATTCCGTATACCTTCTTTTTACACTATATTATTTGTATTGAATCCAGAAAAACAAACAACTTTGGATACTTAAATAATATTGGTCTCTTATAGCTTCATTTTGCGTAAGAGTTCGTTCAAAATAAAAACAGATGCCGAAACATAAAAATTACTCCATATCCCATCTTTATATACAATATTAATTGTTTTGAGCCGAAAAAAACAAACAAGTTTGTGAATGTTAAGGAATCTTGGGATCTAATAGCATAATTTCATGTAAAAGTTCGCTACAAGTCAAAAGAGGCGCCGAAACTTAACTAGTATTCCATATACCTTCTTTATACACTATATTATTTGTATTGAGCCGAAAAGAACAAACAAGTTGGGAGTCTTAAAGAATATTTAGCTCTAATAGCTTAGTTTAGCGTAAGAGTTCGTTCAAAATCAAAATAGGTGCCGAAACATAGATATATCTCCATATCCCTTCTTTAGAAAATATATTTATTGTATTGAGCCCAATAAACAAAGAAGTTTGGAGTCTTAAGGAATCTTGGGCTCTGATAGCTTAATTTTGCGTACGAGTGAGCTAGAAGATAAAAAAGGTGCCGAAATTTAACTATTATTCCATATACCTTCGTTATACACTATATTATTTGTATTGAGCCCGATAAATCAAACAAGTTTGAAGTCTTAAAGAATATTGGGCTCTACTTGCTTACTTTCGCGTAAGAGTTAGTTCAAAATCGAAATAGGTGCCGAAACGTAGATATTACTTATCCCTTCTTTTTATGCTATATTGATTGTATTGAGCCCAAGAAACAAAAAAATTTGGAGTCTTTAGGAATCATGGGCTCTAATAGCTTAATTACGCGTAAGAGTGCCCTAGAAGTTAAAAAAGGTGCCAAAACCATACTATTATTCCGTATACCTTCTTTTTACACTATATTATTTGTATTGAGCCCAGAAAAACAAACAACTTTGGATACTTAAATAATATTGGTCTCTTATAGCTTCATTTTGCGTAAGAGTTCGTTTAAAATAAAAATAGATGCCGAAACATAAAAATTACTCCATATCCCATCTTTATATACAATATTAATTGTTTTGAGCCGAAAAAAACAAACAAGTTTGTGAATGTTAAAGAATCTTGGGATCTAATAGCTTAATTTCATGTAAAAGTTCGCTACAAGTCAAAAGGGTCGCCGAAACTTAACTAGTATTCCATATACCTTCTTTATACACTATATTATTTGTATTGAGCCCAAAAGAACAAACAAGTTTGGAGTCTTAAAGAATATTTAGCTCTAATAGCTTACTTTCGCGTAAGAGTTCGTTCAAAATCAAAATAGGTGCCGAAACATAGATATATCTCCATATCCCTTCTTTATAAAATATATTTATTGTATTGAGCCCAATAAAAAAGAAATTTGGAGTCTTAAGGAATCTTGGGCTCTGATAGCTTAATTTCGCGTACGAGTGCGCTAGAAGTTAAAAAAGGTGCCGAAATTTAACAATTATTCCATATACCTTCGTTATACACTATATTATTTGTATTGAGCCCAATAAAATAAACAAGATTGAAGTCTTAAAGAATATTGGGCTCTACTTGCTTACTTTCGCGTAAGAGTTCGTTCAAAATCGAAATAGGTGCCAAAACGTAGATATTACTTATCCCTTCTTTTTATACTATATTGATTGTATTGAGCCCAAGAAACAAAAAAATTTGGAGTCTTTAGGAATCATGGGCTCTAATAGCTTAATTTCGCGTAAGAGTGTCCTAGAAGGTAAAAAAGGTGCCAAAACCTTACTATTATTCCGTATACCTTCTTTTTACACTATATTATTTGTATTGAATCCAGAAAAACAAACAACTTTGGATACTTAAATAATATTGGTCTCTTATAGCTTCATTTTGCGTAAGAGTTCGTTCAAAATAAAAATAGATGCCGAAACATAAAAATTACTCCATATCCCATCTTTATATACAATATTAATTGTTTTGAGCCGAAAAAAACAAACAAGTTTGTGAATGTTAAGGAATCTTGGGATCTAATAGCTTAATTTCATGTAAAAGTTCGCTACAAGTCAAAAGAGGCGCCGAAACTTAACTAGTATTCCATATACCTTCTTTATACACTATATTATTTGTATTGAGCCGAAAAGAACAAACAAGTTGGGAGTCTTAAAGAATATTTAGCTCTAATAGCTTAGTTTCGCGTAAGAGTTCGTTCAAAATCAAAATAGGTGCCGAAACATAGATATATCTCCATATCCCTTCTTTAGAAAATATATTTATTGTATTGAGCCCAATAAACAAAGAAGTTTGGAGTCTTAAGGAATCTTGGGCTCTGATAGCTTAATTTTGCGTACGAGTGAGCTAGAAGATAAAAAAGGTGCCGAAATTTAACTATTATTCCATATACCTTCGTTATACACTATATTATTTGTATTGGCCAATAAAATAAACAAGTTTGAAGTCTTAAAGAATATTGGGCTCTACTTGCTTACTTTCGCGTAAGAGTTCGTTCAAAATCGAAATAGGTGCCGAAACGTAGATATTACTTATCCCTTCTCTTTATACTATATTGATTGTATTGAGCCCAAGAAACAAAAAAAATTGGAGTCTTAAGGAATCATGGGCTCTAATAGCTTAATTTCGCGTAAGAGTTCCCGAGAAGTCAAAAAAAGGTGCCAAAACCTAACTATTGTTCCGTATACCTTCTTTTTACACTATATTATTTGTATTGAGCCCAGAAAAGCAAACAACTTTGGATTCTTAAATAATATTGGTCGCTTATAGCTTCATTTTGCGTAAGAGCTCGTTAAAAGTAAAAATAGATGCCGAAACATAAAATTACTCCATATCCCATCTTTATATACAATATTAATTGTTTTGAACCGAAAAAAACAAACAAGTTTGTGAATGTTAAGGAATCTTGGGATCTAATTGCTTAATTTCATGTAAATGTTCGCTACAAGTCAAAAGAGGCGCCGAAACTTAACTATTATTCCATATACCTTCTTTATACACTATATTATTTGTATTGAGCCCAAAACAACAAACAAGTTTGGAGTCTTAAAGAATATTTAGCTCTAATAGCTTACTTTCGCGTAAGAGTTCGTTCAAGATCAAAATAGGTGCCGAAACATAGATATTTCTCCATATCCCTTCTTTATATACTATATTAATTGTATTGAGCCCAATAAAAAAACAAGTTTGGAGTCTTAAGGAATCTCGGGCTCAAATAGCTTAATTTCGCGTACGAGTTCGCTAGAAGTCAAAAACGGTGCCCAAACTTAACTATTATTCCATATACATTCTTTATAGACTATATTATTTGTATTGAGCGCAAAACAACAAACAAGTTTGGAGTCTTAAAGAATATTGGGCTCTTATAGCTTCATTTCGCGTAAGAGTTCGTTCAAAATCAAAATAGGTGCCAAAATATAGATATAGCTCCATATCCCTTCTTTATATAATATATTAATTGTATTGAGCCCAATAAACAAACAAGTTTGGAGTCTTAAGGAATCTTGGGCTCTAATAGCTTAATTTCGCGTACGAGTTCGCTAGAAGTTAAAAAAGGTGCCGAAATTTAACTATTATTCCATATACCTTCGCTATACACTATATTATTTGTATTGAGCCCAAAAAAATAAACAAGTTTGAAGTCTTAAAGAATATTGGGCTTTACTTGCTCACTTTCGCGTAAGTGTTCGTTGAAAATCGAAATAGGTGCCGAAACGTAGATATTACTTATCCCTTCTCTTTATACTATATTGATTGTATTGAGCCCAAGAAACAAAAAATTTTGGAGTCTTTAGGAATCATGGGCTCTAAGAGCTTAATTTCGCGTAAGAGTTCCCTAGATGTCAAAAAAGGTGCCAAAACCTAACTATTATTCCGTATACCTTCTTTTTACACTATATTATTTGTATTGATCCCAGAAAAACAAACAAGTTTGGATTCTTAAATAATATTGGTCTCTTATAGCTTCATTTTGAGTAAGAGTTTGTTCAAAATAAAAATAGATGCCGAAACATAAAAATTACTCCATATCCCATCTTTATATACAATAGTAATTGTTTTGAGCCGAAAAAACAAACAAGTTTGTGAATGTTAAGGAATCTTGGGATCTAATAGCCTAATTTCATGTAAAAGTTCGCTACAAGTCAAAAAAGGCGCCGAAACTTAACTATTATTCCATATACCTTCTTTATACAATATATTATTTGTATTGAGCCCAAAACAACAAACAAGTTTGGAGTCTTAAAGAATATTTAGCTCTAATAGCTTACTTTCGCGTAAGAGTTCGTTCAAGATTAAAATAGGTGCCGAAACATAGATATTTCTCCATATCCCTTCTTTTTATACTATATTAATTGTATTGAGCACAATAAACAAACAAGTTTTGAGTCTTAAGGAATCTTGGGCTCAAATAGCTTAATTTCGCGTACGAGTTCGCTAGAAATAAAAAATGGTGCCCAAACTTAACTATAATTCCATATACATTCTTTGTAGACTATATTATTTGTAAAGAGCCCAAAAGAACAAACAATTTTGGAGTCTTAAAGAATATTGGGCTCTTATTGATACCGGACCGGTGACACCCAGGTCTAGTATATTGACAAAGCAAGACGAAAAGTAAAGATAACCACGGCGCCACTCGGAATCAACCAAGATAAGCCTAGGATAGAAGAAACGCCACTCCCGGAATCCACCGAAAGATAAGTTTCTGGTACAAGAAACGCCACTCCCAGAATCCACCGAAAGATAAGTTTCTACACTCGCCACTCAAGGAATCCACCAAGAGATAAGAGGGTTTTCACAAAGATAACTTTGAGAGGGTTTTTTTATCAAACATAATCTGCCCTTTCTCATTGCATTCTTTCTCTTTAAATAGAGCTGATGAGTTACAAATTCGTACATCCCCTCCAGCCTGATTCTAAGGCTTTCCAACTTCTCCACAAAGACCCAAAACAGCTCCATAAAGAGAGCACCAAGTCCCCATGACCATAAATGCCTTTTAAGGCCATTACAAGACTCAAAACACTAATTAATACCATACTTAACCCTTGGACTACTCAGAAAATAAATACATCCCACTAACATAATTAAGACTAACACTATTACCCATGAGCATACTTAGACCACGAAATCAGATGGTGATACCAAGTAAATATCATTCCCGCTATAATCGTTAACTCCGCTATGCTCGCTTGCCCCATTACCGCTATGCACAAGACTCCCGCTAGCTCTTTTACCGCTATGCAGCGTGGTCTTGTTATTCCCACTAGTATTTCCAAACCCAATAGGCAGGTTGCCGCTAGTCGCCACTGGATCCGCATCATTCTCCCCTGGTTGAAAAAGACTCGACCTCGAGTCTAGCGTTTCATCATCGACGAACGGTGATAGATCAGCAATGTTGAAGGTTGCTGAAACACCATAGTGATCAGGAAGCTCCACCTTGTAGGCGTTGTCAATGACTTTTTCCACGATGGTGAAAGGCCCGTCTGCTCTCGGTTGTAGCTTAGGAAACTTCCGATTTGGAAATCGTTCTTTCCGTAGCTGAATCCACACCTTGTCTCCAACATGAAAATTTACCTTCCGCCTATGTTTGTTGGCTTGTTGAGCATACTTCTCCGTTTGCTTCAAGATCTTGTCTCGGACCTGAGCGTGCAATCGCTTGATAAACTTGGCTCGCTCATCCGCTGCCCCACTAAAGCTCGTTGCCGTCTTCAAGGGAACCAGATCCAAAGGGGAATCCGGATTCTTGCCATAGACAACTTCGAATGGGCTGGACTTCGTGGCTGAATGAGTGGATCGGATGATGGCATAGAACTCCTTGTCGTATGTTGAGTACTTCCTCTTCACTTTATTGAGCTTCTCACTGAAAAATGAAATAGCTCGGCCTTCTTGGCTAAGGACAGCCCCGATGCCCACTCCGGAAGCGTCACACTCCACTTCGAACATCTTGGAGAAATCCGGTAAGGCAAGAACCGGTGCCTCTGTCATCTTCTTCTTTATCAGCTCAAAACTCTCTTGGGCTTCTTTTGTCCACTTGAAAACTCCACCCTTCATGCACTCGGTGATTGGTGAAACAACCGTACTGAAATCTCTAATGAACCGGCGGTAGAAGGAAATCATTCCATGAAAACTTCGGATGTCAAAAAGAGACTTCAGAACCGGCCACGTGGACACCACCTTGATTCCATCCACCTTGATTCCATCCTTGGACACCACATATCCAAGAAAAATGAGGCTCTCCACCAGAAACTCGCACTTCTTCAAATTAACATACAAGCTTTCACTCCTCAAAATTTCAAAGACCTGCCTCAAGTGTGTTAAATGAGCCCGTGCACTCTTGCTATACACCAGAATGTCGTCAAAATAGACATCGACACATATTCCCATTAGTGGCTTGAAAACATGAGTCATGAGGCGCATAAAAGTACTAGGAGCGTTTGACAACCCAAACGGCATAACAAGCCATTCGTACAAACCTCTCCCGGTCTTGAAGGCTGTCTTCCATTCATCTTCCGGTTGCATACGAATCTGATGATAACCACTGCGCAAATCGATCTTGGAGAATATTATGCTACCATGCAACTGATCAAGAAGGTCATCTAACCTTGGAATGGGAAAACGATACTTGACCGTTATTCTGTTGATTGCCCGGCTATCCACGCACATTCTCCATGTTTCATCCTTCTTCGGAACTAAGAGGGCAGGAACCGCACAAGGGCTCAAGCTCTCTCGAATCAGCCCTTTTTCAATCAGCTCTTCGACTTGTCGTTGTAACTCGACTTGTTGCTTCGGGTTGAGTCGGTAGGCTGCTTTGTTGGGTAGAGAAGATCCCGGCACCAAATCAACACGGTGCTGTATTCTTCGTAATGGCGGTAGGCCACTCGGTATCTCCTCTGGTGCGCAATCTTCAAACTCCTTTAAAAGGATTTGAATCGCTTCGGGCAGCTCCTTCTTGTTGTCCGATGTTTCCTTCACATAGAGAATAAAAACAGCTTCACAATTGGATAAAGATTGTGTAACCTGTGAACCGGTGAGCAAAGAGTGCTTCTTCGATTCGGAGGTTGCTGTAATCTTCTCCGGCTTCAAGGGTGCCAACACGATCCGCCGACCATCCTTGGTAAAGGAATGAGTGTTGTTGAATCCATCATGAATCGCTCTCCTATCGTACTGCTACGGTCTTCCCAATAACACATGACAAGCATCCATGGGAACAACATCACACCAAACTTCATCGTTGTAGTTCTTTCCAATAGAAAACGTCACCAAACACCTCTTGGTAACTTTCTGCCGATTTCCCTTTTGGAACCATTGAATGCGATAAGGGTGAGGGTGAGGCTCCGTCTTCAAGCCAAGCTTTTGCACCATTTCTTCGGCAACAACATTGGTGCAGCTTCCTCCATCAATGATGACGTTGCACACACGCCCCTTTGAAGTACACCGGGTCTGGAAGATGTTGTCTCTCAACCAAGGGTCTTCGTTCACGTGGTTGGAGTTGAGGAGTCGTCGGATGACCAGAACATCTCCTTCATCGGGTTCTTCAACGCATTCTTCCTCGTCGAAGATTGGTTACCGTTCTTCTTCTTTGTCTTCATTATCGGCTATGGCAGCTTCTACCATCGTAATTACTCTTCGGTTTGGGCAATCGGAAGCAATATGACCAAAACCTTGACATTTGAAACATTTCCTCGAAGCGCTGGAATTGATCGGTGGGAAAGTCTTCTCGGATCTGACTTCGGGTTTAGAGGAAGTTGATGCCTTGTCAAAGGCCGTCTTTGATGAAGATGCCCCGCCGGTATTCTTGACTCCATATCCCATGCTCTTCGGTGTGTACTTCTTTGCTTCCTTGCGCTGCCTTTCAATATTCTCCGCTAGCTTCCGAACGTCATTAAACGTCCAATATGGTTGAAGGCGAATAGCTTCTGCAATTTCTCCTTTGAGACCGCCAAGGTAACGAGCCACCGTTTGTTCTTCAGGTTCCACCACGTCGCATTTAAGCATAAGATACTCAAACTCACGAGTATAATCTTCAATAGAAAGATCGAGCTGCTTGAAGTTGTGAAACTTCAAATAGTTGTCTTGCTTGTAACTATCTGAAATGAACCTCCTCTTGAGCTCTCTCTTCATCTTCTCCCACGTTTGAATCACTCGTCTTCCTTCTCGTAGTCGTTCTCGTCTCAGATTCTCCCACCAAAGGGATGCATAGCCCTTTAGCTTGATAGCCACCAGTTTGACTCGCTTCTCGTTAGAATAATCCTTGAACTCAAAGATCCTTTCCACCGTATACAGCCAATCGAGAAATGCGTCGCCATGAGATCTTCCGTCAAATTCAGGTACGTCAACCTTTACGTCACTTTCGTAACGTTGTGGCTGATTTCTCCTTTGAGGCCCATCGTCTTCATCGCTGGAGACATCAACATGAAAAGGATTCACGTCAACGCCATGGTTACGCTTTTGTTGACGATAATGCTGCTGTCCTTCCATTTGCGCTAAGCGTTGCTGAAGATCAGCCATCGCTTCCCTCATGGTAGCCACCTCCATCTCTCGTTCATACTCCGTAGCCGTCTGAAAGTTAGGAGGAATAGGGTTTCCACGCCTTGCCATGTGGATGATGATAAGAAACCGTGAACAAGTAACTTGAGCTCTGATACCAACTGATACCGGACCGGTGACACCCAGGTCTAGTATATTGACAAAGCAAGACGAAAAGTAAAGATAACCACGGCGCCACTCGGAATCCACCAAGATAAGCCTAGGATAGAAGAAACGCCACTCCCGGAATCCACCGAAAGATAAGTTTCCGGTACAAGAAACGCCACTCCCGGAATCCACCGAAAGATAATTTCTACACTTGCCACTCAAGGAATCCACCAAGAGATAAGAGGGTTTTCACAAAGATAACTTTGAGAGGGTTTTTTTTATCAAACATAATCTGCCCTTTCTCATTGCATTCTTTCTCTTTAAATAGAGCTGATGAGTTACAAATTCGTACATCCCCTCCAGCCTGATTCTAAGGCTTTCCAACTTCTCCACAAAGACCCAAAACAGCTCCATAAAGAGAGAACCAAGTCCCCATGACAATAAATGCCTTTTAAGGCCATTACAAGACTCAAAACACTAATTAATACCATACTTAACCCTTGGACTACTCAGAAAATAAATACATCCCACTAACATAATTAAGACTAACACTATTACCCATGAGCATACTTAGACCACGAAATCAGATAGTGATACCAAGTAAATATCATTCCCGCTATAATCGTTAACTCCGCTATGCTCGCTTGCCCCATTACCGCTATGCACAAGACTCCCGCTAGCTCTTTTACCGCTATGCAGCGTGGTCTTGTTATTCCCACTAGTATTTCCAAACCCAATAGGCAGGTTGCCGCTAGTCGCCACTGGATCCGCATCACTTATTGCTTCATTTCGCGTAAGAGTTCGTTCAAGATCAAAATAGGTGCCGAAACATAGATATTTCTCCATATCCCTTCTTTTTATACTATTTTAATTGTATTGACCATAATAAACAAACAAGTTTGGAGTCTTAAGGAATCTTGGGCTCTAATAGCTTAATTTCGCGTACGATTTCGCTAGAAGTTAAAAAAGGTGCCGAAATTTAACTATTATTCCATATACCTTCGTTATCCACTATATTATTTGTATTGAGCCCAATAAAATAAACAAGTTTGAAGTCTTAAAGAATATTGGGCTCTACTTTCTTACTTTCGCGTAAGAGTTCGTTCAAAATCGAAATAGGTGCCGAAACGTAGATATTACTTATCCCTTCTTTTTATACTATATTGATTGTATTGAGCCCAAGAAACAAAAAAATTTGGAGTCTTAAGGAATCATGGGCTCTAATAGCTTAATTTCGCGTAAGAGTACCCTAGAAGTCAAAAAAAGGTGCGAAAACCTAACTATTATTCCGTATACCTTCTTTTTACACTATATTATTTGTATTGAGCCCAGAAAAACAAACAAGTTTGGATTCTCAAATAATATTGGTCTCTTATAGCTTCATTTCGCGTAAGAGTTCGTTCAAAATCAAAATAGGTGCCGAAATATAGATATATCTCCATATCCCTTCTTTATATAATATATTTATTGTATTGAGCCCAATAAACAAACAAGTTTGGAGTCTTAAGGAATCTTGGGCTCTAATAGCTTAATTTCGCGTACGAATTCGCTAGAAGTTAAAAACGGTGCCGAAATTTAACTATTATTCTATATACCTTCGTTCGTTATACACTATATTATTTGTATTGAGCCCAATAAAATAAACAAGTTTGAAGTCTTAAAGAATATTGGGCTCTACTTGCTTACTTTCGCGTAAGAGTTCGTTCAAAATCGAAATAGGTGCCGAAACGTAGATATTACTTATCCCTTCTTTTTATACTATATTGATTGTATTGAGCCCAAGAAACAAAAAAATTTGGAGTCTTAAGGAATCATGGGCTCTAATAGCTTAATTTCGCGTAAGAGTACCCTAGAAGTCAAAAAAAGGTGCGAAAACCTAACTATTATTCCGTATACCTTCTTTTTACACTATATTATTTGTATTGAGCCCAGAAAAACAAACAAGTTTGGATTCTCAAATAATATTGGTCTCTTATAGCTTCATTTTGCGTAAGAGTTCGTTCAAAATAAAAATAGATGCCGAAACATAAAAATTACTCCATATCCCATCTTTATATACAATATTAATTGTTTTGAGCCGAAAAAACAAACAACTTAGTGAATGTTAAGGAATTTTGGGATCTAATAGCTTAATTTCATGTAAAATTTCGCTACAAGTCAAAAAAGGCGCCGAAACATAACTATTATTACATATACCTTCTTTATACACTATATTATTTGTATTGAGCCCAAAAGAACAAACAAGTTTGGAGTCTTAAAGAATATTTAGCTCTAATAGCTTACTTTCGCGTAAGAGTTCGTTCAAGATCAAAATAAGTGCCGAAACATAGATATTTCTCCATATCCTTCTTTTTATATTATATTAATTGTATTGAGCACAATAAACAAACAAGTTTGGAGTCTTAAGGAATCTTGGGCTTAAATAGTTTAATTTCGCGTACGAGTTCGCTAGAAGTCAAAAATGGTGCCCAAACTTAACTATTATTTCATATACATTCTTTATAGACTATATTATTTGTATTGAGCCCAAAAGAACAAACAAGTTTGGAGTCTTAAAGAATATTGGGCTCTTATAGCTTCATTTCGCGTAAGAGTTCGTTCAAAATCAGAATAGGTGCCGAAATATAGATATATCTCCATATCCCTTCTTTATATAATATATTTATTGTATTGAGCCCAATAAACAAACAAGTTTGGAGTCTTAATGAATCTTAAGCTCTAATAGCTTAATTTCGCGTATGAATTCGCTAGAGGTTAAAAACAGTGCCGAAATTTAACTATTATTCCATATACCTTCGTTCGTTATACACTATATTATTTGTATTGAGCCCAATAAAATAAACAAGTTTGAAGTCTTAAAGAATATTGGGCTCTACTTGCTTACTTTCGCGTAAGAGTTCGTTCAAAATCGAAATAGGTGCCGAAACGTAGATATTACTTATCCCTTCTTTTTATACTATATTGATTGTATTGAGCCCAAGAAACAAAAAAATTTGGAGTCTTAAGGAATCATGGGCTCTAATAGCTTAATTTCGCGTAAGAGTACCCTAGAAGTCAAAAAAAGGTGCGAAAACCTAACTATTATTCCGTATACCTTCTTTTTACACTATATTATTTGTATTGAGCCCAGAAAAACAAACAAGTTTGGATTCTCAAATAATATTGGTCTCTTATAGCTTCATTTTGCGTAAGAGTTCGTTCAAAATAAAAATAGATGCCGAAACATAAAAATTACTCCATATCCCATCTTTATATACAATATTAATTGTTTTGAGCCGAAAAAACAAACAACTTAGTGAATGTTAAGGAATCTTGGGATCTAATAGCTTAATTTCATGTAAAAGTTCGCTACAAGTCAAAAAAGGCGCCGAAACATAACTATTATTCCATATACCTTCTTTATACACTATATTATTTGTATTGAGCCCAAAAGAACAAACAAGTTTGGAGTCTTAAAGAATATTTAGCTCTAATAGCTTACTTTCGCGTAAGAGTTCGTTCAAGATCAAAATAGGTGCCGAAACATAGATATTTCTCCATATCCTTCTTTTTATACTATATTAATTGTATTGAGCACAATAAACAAACAAGTTTGGAGTCTTAAGGAATCTTGGGCTCAAATAGTTTAATTTCGCGTACGAGTTCGCTAGAAGTCAAAAATGGTGCCCAAACTTAACTATTATTTCATATACATTCTTTATAGACTACATTATTTGTATTGAGCCCAAAAGAACAAACAAGTTTGGAGTCTTAAAGAATATTGGGCTCTTATAGCTTCATTTCGCGTAAGAGTTCGTTCAAAATCAGAATAGGTGCCGAAATATAGATATATCTCCATATCCCTTCTTTATATAATATATTTATTTTATTGAGCCCAATAAACAAACAAGTTTGGAGTCTTAATGAATCTTAAGCTCTAATAGCTTAATTTCGCGTATGAATTCGCTAGAGGTTAAAAACGGTGCCGAAATTTAACTATTATTCCATATACCTTCGTTCGTTATACACTATATTATTTGTATTGAGCCCAATAAAATAAACAAGTTTGAAGTCTTAAAGAATATTGGGCTCTACTTGCTTACTTTCGCGTAAGAGTTCGTTCAAAATCGAAATAGGTGCCGAAACGTAGATATTACTTATCCCTTCTTTTTATACTATATTGATTGTATTGAGCCCAAGAAACAAAAAAATTTGGAGTCTTAAGGAATCATGGGCTCTAATAGCTTAATTTCGCGTAAGAGTACCCTAGAAGTCAAAAAAAGGTGCGAAAACCTAACTATTATTCCGTATACCTTCTTTTTACACTATATTATTTGTATTGAGCCCAGAAAAACAAACAAGTTTGGATTCTCAAATAATATTGGTCTCTAATAGCTTCATTTTGCGTAAGAGTTCGTTCAAAATAAAAATAGATGCCGAAACATAAAAATTACTCCATATCCCATCTTTATATACAATATTAATTGTTTTGAGCCGAAAAAACAAACAACTTAGTGAATGTTAAGGAATCTTGGGATCTAATAGCTTAATTTCATGTAAAAGTTCGCTACAAGTCAAAAAAGGCGCCGAAACTTAACTATTATTCCATATACCTTCTTTATACACTATATTATTTGTATTGAGCCCAAAAGAACAAACAAGTTTGGAGTCTTAAAGAATATTTAGCTCTAATAGCTTACTTTCGCGTAAGAGTTCGTTCAAGATCAAAATAAGTGCCGAAACATAGATATTTCTCCATATCCTTCTTTTTATATTATATTAATTGTATGGAGCACAATAAACAAACAAGTTTGGAGTCTTAAGGAATCTTGGTCTCAAATAGTTTAATTTCGCGTACGAGTTCGCTAGAAGTCAAAAATGGTGCCCAAACTTAACTATTATTTCATATACATTCTTTATAGACTATATTATTTGTATTGAGCCCAAAAGAACAAACAAGTTTGGAGTCTTAAAGAATATTAGGCTCTTATAGCTTCATTTCGCGTAAGAGTTCGTTCAAAATCAGAATAGGTGCCGAAATATAGATATATCTCCATATCCCTTCTTTATATAATATATTTATTGTATTGAGCCCAATAAACAAACAAGTTTGGAGTCTTAATGAATCTTGGGCTCTAATAGCTTAATTTCGCGTACGAATTCGCTAGATGTTAAAAACGGTGCCGAAATTTAACTATTATTCCATATACCTTCGTTCGTTATACACTATATTATTTGTATTGAGCCCAATAAAATAAACAAGTTTGAAGTCTTAAAGAATATTGGGCTCTACTTGCTTACTTTCGCGTAAGAGTTCGTTCAAAATCGAAATAGGTGCCGAAACGTAGATATTACTTATCCCTTCTTTTTATAGTATATAGATTGTATTGAGCCCAAGAAACAAAAAAATTTGGAGTCTTAAGGAATAATGGGCTCTAATAGCTTAATTTCGCGTAAGAGTTCCCTAGAAGTCAAAAAAAGGTGCGAAAACCTAACTATTATTCCGTATACCTTCTTTTTACACTATATTATTTGTATTGAGCCCAGAAAAACAAACAAGTTTGGATTCTCAAATAATATTGGTCTCTTATAGCTTCATTTTGCGTAAGAGTTCGTTCAAAATAAAAATAGATGCCGAAACATAAAAATTACTCCATATCCCATCTTTATATACAATATTAATTGTTTTGAGCCGAAAAAACAAACAACTTAGTGAATGTTAAAGAATCTTGGGATCTAATAGCTTAATTTCATGTAAAAGTTCGCTACAAGTCAAAAAAGGCGCCGAAACATAACTATTATTCCATATACCTTCTTTATACACTATATTATTTGTATTGAGCCCAAAAGAACAAACAAGTTTGGAGTCTTAAAGAATATTTAGCTCTAATAGCTTACTTTCGTGTAAGAGTTCGTTCAAGATCAAAATAAGTGCCGAAACATAGATATTTCTCCATATCCTTCTTTTTATATTATATTAATTGTATGGAGCACAATAAACAAACAAGTTTGGAGTCTTAAGGAATCTTGGTCTCAAATAGTTTAATTTCGCGTACGAGTTCGCTAGAAGTCAAAAATGGTGCCCAAACTTAACTATTATTCCATATACATTCTTTAAAGACTATATTATTTGTATTGAGCCCAAAAGAACAAACAAGTTTGGAGTCTTAAAGAATATTGGGCTCTTATAGCTTCATTTCGCGTAAGAGTTCGTTCAAAATCAGAATAGGTGCCGAAATATAGATATATCTCCATATCCCTTCTTTATATAATATATTTATTGTATTGAGCCCAATAAACAAACAAGTTTGGAGTCTTAAGGAATCTTGGGCTCTAATAGCTTAATTTCGCGTCCGAATTCGCTAGATGTTTAAAACGGTGCCGAAATTTAACTATTATTCCATATACCTTCGTTCGTTATACACTATATTATTTGTATTGAGCCCAATAAAATAAACAAGTTTGAAGTCTTAAAGAATATTGGGCTCTACTTGCTTACTTTCGCGTAAGAATTCGTTCAAAATCGAAATAGGTGCCGAAACGTAGATATTACTTATCCCTTCTTTTTATACTATATTGATTGTATTGAGCCCAAGAAACAAAAAAATTTGGAGTCTTAAGGAATCATGGGCTCTAATAGCTTAATTTCGCGTAAGAGTACCCTAGAAGTCAAAAAAAGGTGCGAAAACCTAACTATTATTCCGTATACCTTCTTTTTACACTATATTATTTGTATTGAGCCCAGAAAAACAAACAAGTTTGGATTCTCAAATAATATTGGTCTCTTATAGCTTCATTTTGCGTAAGAGTTCGTTCAAAATAAAAATAGATGCCGAAACATAAAAATTACTCCATATCCCATCTTTATATACAATATTAATTGTTTTGAGCCGAAAAAACAAACAACTTAGTGAATGTTAAGGAATCTTGGGATCTAATAGCTTAATTTCATGTAAAAGTTCGCTACAAGTCAAAAAAGGCGCCGAAACATAACTATTATTCCATATACCTTCTTTATACACTATATTATTTGTATTGAGCCCAAAAGAACAAACAAGTTTGGAGTCTTAAAGAATATTTAGCTCTAATAGCTTACTTTCGCGTAAGAGTTCGTTCAAGATCAAAATAGGTGCCGAAACATAGATATTTCTCCATATCCTTCTTTTTATATTATATTAATTGTATGGAGCACAATAAACAAACAAGTTTGGAGTCTTAAGGAATCTTGGTCTCAAATAGTTTAATTTCGCGTACGAGTTCGCTAGAAGTCAAAAATGGTGCCCAAACTTAACTATTATTTCATATACATTCTTTATAGACTATATTATTTGTATTGAGCCCAAAAGAACAAACAAGTTTGGAGTCTTAAAGAATATTGGGCTCTTATAGCTTCATTTCGCGTAAGAGTTCGTTCAAAATCAGAATAGGTGCCGAAATATAGATATATCTCCATATCCCTTCTTTATATAATATATTTATTGTATTGAGCCCAATAAACAAACAAGTTTGGAGTCTTAATGAATCTTGGGCTCTAATAGCTTAATTTCGCGTACGAATTCGCTAAATGTTAAAAACGGTGCCGAAATTTAACTATTATTCCATATACCTTCGTTCGTTATACACTATATTATTTGTATTGAGCCCAGTAAAATAAACAAGTTTGAAGTCTTAAAGAATATTGGGCTCTACTTGCTTACTTTCGCGTAAGAGTTCGTTCAAAATCGAAATAGGTGCCGAAACGTAGATATTACTTATCCCTTCTTTTTATAGTATATAGATTGTATTGAGCCCAAGAAACAAAAAAATTTGGAGTCTTAAGGAATAATGGGCTCTAATAGCTTAATTTCGCGTAAGAGTTCCCTAGAAGTCAAAAAAAGGTGCGAAAACCTAACTATTATTCCGTATACCTTCTTTTTACACTATATTATTTGTATTGAGCCCAGAAAAACAAACAAGTTTGGATTCTCAAATAATATTGGTCTCTTATAGCTTCATTTTGCGTAAGAGTTCGTTCAAAATAAAAATAGATGCCGAAACATAAAAATTACTCCATATCCCATCTTTATATACAATATTAATTGTTTTGAGCCGAAAAAACAAACAACTTAGTGAATGTTAAAGAATCTTGGGATCTAATAGCTTAATTTCATGTAAAAGTTCGCTACAAGTCAAAAAAGGCGCCGAAACTTAACTATTATTCCATATACCTTCTTTATACACTATATTATTTGTATTGAGCCCAAAAGAACAAACAAGTTTGGAGTCTTAAAGAATATTTAGCTCTAATAGCTTACTTTCGCGTAAGAGTTCGTTCAAGATCAAAATAAGTGCCGAAACATAGATATTTCTCCATATCCTTCTTTTAATATTATATTAATTGTATGGAGCACAATAAACAAACAAGTTTGGAGTCTTAAGGAATCTTGGTCTCAAATAGTTTAATTTCGCGTACGAGTTCGCTAGAAGTCAAAAATGGTGCCCAAACTTAACTATTATTCCATATACATTCTTTAAAGACTATATTATTTGTATTGAGCCCAAAAGAACAAACAAGTTTGGAGTCTTAAAGAATATTGGGCTCTTATAGCTTCATTTCGCGTAAGAGTTCGTTCAAAATCAGAATAGGTGCCGAAATATAGATATATCTCCATATCCCTTCTTTATATAATATATTTATTGTATTGAGCCCAATAAACAAACAAGTTTGGAGTCTTAAGGAATCTTGGGCTCTAATAGCTTAATTTCGCGTCCGAATTCGCTAGATGTTTAAAACGGTGCCGAAATTTAACTATTATTCCATATACCTTCGTTCGTTATACACTATATTATTTGTATTGAGCCCAATAAAATAAACAAGTTTGAAGTCTTAAAGAATATTGGGCTCTACTTGCTTACTTTCGCGTAAGAATTCGTTCAAAATCGAAATAGGTGCCGAAACGTAGATATTACTTATCCCTTCTTTTTATACTATATTGATTGTATTGAGCCCAAGAAACAAAAAAATTTGGAGTCTTAAGGAATCATGGGCTCTAATAGCTTAATTTCGCGTAAGAGTACCCTAGAAGTCAAAAAAAGGTGCGAAAACCTAACTATTATTCCGTATACCTTCTTTTTACACTATATTATTTGTATTGAGCCCAGAAAAACAAACAAGTTTGGATTCTCAAATAATATTGGTCTCTTATAGCTTAATTTTGCGTAAGAGTTCGTTCAAAATAAAAATATATCCCGAAACATAAAAATTACTCCATATCCCATCTTTATATACAATATTAATTGTTTTGAGCCGAAAAGACAAACAACTTAGTGAATGTTAAGGAATCTTGGGATATAATAGCTTAATTTCATGTAAAAGTTCGCTACAAGTCAAAAAAGGCGCCGAAACATAACTATTATTCCATATACCTTCTTTATACACTATATTATTTGTATTCAGCCCAAAAGAACAAACAAGTTTGGAGTCTTAAAGAATATTTAGCTCTAATAGCTTACTTTCGCGTAAGAGTTCGTTCAAGATCAAAATAAGTGCCGAAACATAGATATTTCTCCATATCCTTCCTTTTATACTATATTAATTGTATTGAGCACAATAAACAAACAAGTTTGGAGTCTTAAGGAATCTTGGGCTCAAATAGTTTAATTTCGCGCACGAGTTCGCTAGAAGTCAAAAATGGTGCCCAAACTTAACTATTATTCCATATACATTCTTTATAGACTATATTATTTGTATTGAGCCCAAAAGAACAAACAAGTTTGGAGTCTTAAAGAATATTGGGCTCTTATAGCTTCATTTCGCGTAAGAGTTCGTTCAAAATCAGAATAGGTGCCGAAATATAGATATATCTCCATATCCCTTCTTTATATAATATATTTATTGTATTGAGCCCAATAAACAAACAAGTTTGGAGTCTTAAGGAATCTTGGGCTCTAATAGCTTAATTTCGCGTACGAATTCGCTAGAAGTTAAAAACGGTGCCGTAATTTAACTATTATTCCATATACCTTCGTTCGTTATACACTATATTATTTGTATTGAGCCCAATAAAATAAACAAGTTTGAAGTCTTAAAGAATATTGGGCTCTACTTGCTTACTTTCGCGTAAGAGTTCGTTCAAAATCGAAATAGGTGCCGAAACGTAGATATTACTTATCCCTTCTTTTTATACTATATTGATTGTATTGAGCCCAAGAAACAAAAAAATTTGGAGTCTTAAGGAATCATGGGCTCTAATAGCTTAATTTCGCGTAAGAGTACCCTAGAAGTCAAAAAAAGGTGCGAAAACCTAACTATTATTCCGTATACCTTCTTTTTACACTATATTATTTGTATTGAGCCCAGAAAAACAAACAAGTTTGGATTCTCAAATAATATTGGTCTCTTATAGCTTCATTTTGCGTAAGAGTTAGTTCAAAATAAAAATAGATGCCGAAACATAAAAATTACTCCATATCCCATCTTTATATACAATATTAATTGTTTTGAGCCGAAAAAACAAACAAGTTAGTGAATGTTAAGGAATCTTGGGATCTAATAGCTTAATTTCATGTAAAAGTTCGCTACAAGTCAAAAAAGGCGCCGAAACTTAACTATTATTCCATATACCTTCTTTATACACTATATTATTTGTATTGAGCCCAAAAGAACAAACAAGTTTGGAGTCTTAAAGAATATTTAGTTCTAATAGCTTACTTTCGCGTAAGAGTTCGTTCAAGATCAAAATAAGTGCCGAAACATAGATATTTCTCCATATTCTTCTTTTTATATTATATTAATTGTATTGAGCACAATAAACAAACAAGTTTGGAGTCTTAAGGAATCTTGGTCTCAAATAGTTTAATTTCGCGTACGAGTTCGCTAGAAGTCAAAAATGGTGCCCAAACTTAACTATTATTTCATATACATTCTTTATAGACTATATTATTTGTATTGAGCCCAAAAGAACAAACAAGTTTGGAGTCTTAAAGAATATTGGGCTCTTATAGCTTCATTTCGCGTAAGAGTTCGTTCAAAATCAGAATAGGTGCCGAAATATAGATATATCTCCATATCCCTTCTTTATATAATATATTTATTGTATTGAGCCCAATAAACAAACAAGTTTGGAGTCTTAATGAATCTTGGGCTCTAATAGCTTAATTTCGCGTCCGAATTCGCTAGATGTTTAAAACGGTGCCGAAATTTAACTATTATTCCATATACCTTCGTTCGTTATACACTATATTATTTGTATTGAGCCCAATAAAATAAACAAGTTTGAAGTCTTAAAGAATATTGGGCTCTACTTGCTTACTTTCGCGTAAGAATTCGTTCAAAATCGAAATAGGTGCCGAAACGTAGATATTACTTATCCCTTCTTTTTATACTATATTGATTGTATTGAGCCCAAGAAACAAAAAAATTTGGAGTCTTAAGGAATCATGGGCTCTAATAGCTTAATTTCGCGTAAGAGTTCCCTAGAAGTCAAAAAAAGGTGCGAAAACCTAACTATTATTCCGTATACCTTCTTTTTACACTATATTATTTGTATTGAGCCCAGAAAAACAAACAAGTTTGGATTCTCAAATAATATTGGTCTCTTATAGCTTAATTTTGCGTAAGAGTTCGTTCAAAATAAAAATATATCCCGAAACATAAAAATTACTCCATATCCCATCTTTATATACAATATTAATTGTTTTGAGCCGAAAAGACAAACAACTTAGTGAATGTTAAGGAATCTTGGGATATAATAGCTTAATTTCATGTAAAAGTTCGCTACAAGTCAAAAAAGGCGCCGAAACATAACTATTATTCCATATACCTTCTTTATACACTATATTATTTGTATTCAGCCCAAAAGAACAAACAAGTTTGGAGTCTTAAAGAATATTTAGCTCTAATAGCTTACTTTCGCGTAAGAGTTCGTTCAAGATCAAAATAAGTGCCGAAACATAGATATTTCTCCATATCCTTCCTTTTATACTATATTAATTGTATTGAGCACAATAAACAAACAAGTTTGGAGTCTTAAGGAATCTTGGGCTCAAATAGTTTAATTTCGCGCACGAGTTCGCTAGAAGTCAAAAATGGTGCCCAAACTTAACTATTATTCCATATACATTCTTTATAGACTATATTATTTGTATTGAGCCCAAAAGAACAAACAAGTTTGGAGTCTTAAAGAATATTGGGCTCTTATAACTTCATTTCGCGTAAGAGTTCGTTCAAAATCAGAATAGGTGCCGAAATATAGATATATCTCCATATCCCTTCTTTATATAATATATTTATTGTATTGAGCCCAATAAACAAACAAGTTTGGAGTCTTAAGGAATCTTGGGCTCTAATAGCTTAATTTCGCGTACGAATTCGCTAGAAGTTAAAAACGGTGCCGTAATTTAACTATTATTCCATATACCTTCGTTCGTTATACACTATATTATTTGTATTGAGCCCAATAAAATAAACAAGTTTGAAGTCTTAAAGAATATTGGGCTCTACTTGCTTACTTTCGCGTAAGAGTTCGTTCAAAATCGAAATAGGTGCCGAAACGTAGATATTACTTATCCCTTCTTTTTATACTATATTGATTGTATTGAGCCCAAGAAACAAAAAAATTTGGAGTCTTAAGGAATCATGGGCTCTAATAGCTTAATTTCGCGTAAGAGTACCCTAGAAGTCAAAAAAAGGTGCGAAAACCTAACTATTATTCCGTATACCTTCTTTTTACACTATATTATTTGTATTGAGCCCAGAAAAACAAACAAGTTTGGATTCTCAAATAATATTGGTCTCTTATAGCTTCATTTTGCGTAAGAGTTAGTTCAAAATAAAAATAGATGCCGAAACATAAAAATTACTCCATATCCCATCTTTATATACAATATTAATTGTTTTGAGCCGAAAAAACAAACAAGTTAGTGAATGTTAAGGAATCTTGGGATCTAATAGCTTAATTTCATGTAAAAGTTCGCTACAAGTCAAAAAAGGCGCCGAAACTTAACTATTATTCCATATACCTTCTTTATACACTATATTATTTGTATTGAGCCCAAAAGAACAAACAAGTTTGGAGTCTTAAAGAATATTTAGTTCTAATAGCTTACTTTCGCGTAAGAGTTCGTTCAAGATCAAAATAAGTGCCGAAACATAGATATTTCTCCATATTCTTCTTTTTATATTATATTAATTGTATTGAGCACAATAAACAAACAAGTTTGGAGTCTTAAGGAATCTTGGTCTCAAATAGTTTAATTTCGCGTACGAGTTCGCTAGAAGTCAAAAATGGTGCCCAAACTTAACTATTATTCCATATACATTCTTTATAGACTATATTATTTGTATTGAGCCCAAAAGAACAAACAAGTTTGGAGTCTTAAAGAATATTGGGCTCTTATAGCTTCATTTCGCGTAAGAGTTCGTTCAAAATTAGAATAGGTGCCGAAATATAGATATATCTCCATATCCCTTCTTTATATAATATATTTATTGTATTGAGCCCAATAAACAAACAAGTTTGGAGTCTTAAGGAATCTTGGGCTCTAATAGCTTAATTTCGCGTACGAATTCGCTAGAAGTTAAAAACGGTGCCGAAATTTAACTATTATTCCATATACCTTCGTTCGTTATACACTATATTATTTGTATTGAGCCCAATAAAATAAACAAGTTTGAAGTCTTAAAGAATATTGGGCTCTACTTGCTTACTTTCGCGTAAGAGTTCGTTCAAAATCGAAATAGGTGCCGAAACGTAGATATTACTTATCCCTTCTTTTTATACTATATTGATTGTATTGAGCCCAAGAAACAAAAAAATTTGGAGTCTTCAGGAATCATGGGCTCTAATAGCTTAATTTCGCGTAAGAGTACCCTAGAAGTCAAAAAAAGGTGCGAAAACCTAACTATTATTCCGTATACCTTCTTTTTACACTATATTATTTGTATTGAGCCCAGAAAAACAAACAAGTTTGGATTCTCAAATAATATTGGTCTCTTATAGCTTCATTTTGCGTAAGAGTTAGTTCAAAATAAAAATAGATGCCGAAACATAAAAATTACTCCATATCCCATCTTTATATAAAATATTAATTGTTTTGAGCCGAAAAAACAAACAACTTAGTGAATGTTAAGGAATCTTGGGATCTAATAGCTTAATTTCATGTAAAAGTTCGCTACAAGTCAAAAAAGGCGCCGAAACTTAACTATTATTCCATATACCTTCTTTATACACTATATTATTTGTATTGAGCCCAAAAGAACAAACAAGTTTGGAGTCTTAAAGAATATTTAGTTCTAATAGCTTACTTTCGCGTAAGAGTTCGTTCAAGATCAAAATAAGTGCCGAAACATAGATATTTCTCCATATTCTTCTTTTTATATTATATTAATTGTATTGAGCACAATAAACAAACAAGTTTGGAGTCTTAAGGAATCTTGGTCTCAAATAGTTTAATTTCGCGCACGAGTTCGCTAGAAGTCAAAAATGGTGCCCAAACTTAACTATTATTCCATATACATTCTTTATAGACTATATTATTTGTATTGAGCCCAAAAGAACAAACAAGTTTGGAGTCTTAAAGAATATTGGGCTCTTATAGCTTCATTTCGCGTAAGAGTTCGTTCAAAATCAGAATAGGTGCCGAAATATAGATATATCTCCATATCCCTTCTTTATATAATATATTTATTGTATTGAGCCCAATAAACAAACAAGTTTGGAGTCTTAAGGAATCTTGGGCTCTAATAGCTTAATTTCGCGTACGAATTCGCTAGAAGTTAAAAACGGTGCCGAAATTTAACTATTATTCCATATACCTTCGTTCGTTATACACTATATTATTTGTATTGAGCCCAATAAAATAAACAAGTTTGAAGTCTTAAAGAATATTGGGCTCTACTTGCTTACTTTCGCGTAAGAGTTCGTTCAAAATCGAAATAGGTGCCGAAACGTAGATATTACTTATCCCTTCTTTTTATACTATATTGATTGTATTGAGCCCAAGAAACAAAAAAATTTGGAGTCTTAAGGAATCATGGGCTCTAATAGCTTAATTTCGCGTAAGAGTACCCTAGAAGTCAAAAAAAGATGCCAAAACCTAACTATTATTCCGTATACCTTTTTTTACACTATATTATTTGTATTGAGCCCAGAAAAACAAACAAGTTTGGATTCTCAAATAATATTGGTCTCTTATAGCTTCATTTTGCGTAAGAGTTAGTTCAAAATAAAAATAGATCCCGAAACATAAAAATTACTCCATATCCCATCTTTATATAAAATATTAATTGTTTTGAGCCGAAAAAACAAACAAGTTAGTGAATGTTAAGGAATCTTGGGATCTAATAGCTTAATTTCATGTAAAAGTTCGCTACAAGTCAAAAAAGGCGCCGAAACATAACTATTATTCCATATACCTTCTTTATACACTATATTATTTGTATTGAGCCCAAAAGAACAAACAAGTTTGGAGTCTTAAAGAATATTTAGTTCTAATAGCTTACTTTCGCGTAAGAGTTCGTTCAAGATCAAAATAAGTGCCGAAACATAGATATTTCTCTATATTCTTCTTTTTATATTATATTAATTGTATTGAGCACAATAAACAAACAAGTTTGGAGTCTTAAGGAATCTTGGGCTCAAATAGTTTAATTTCGCGCACGAGTTCGCTAGAAGTCAAAAATGGTGCCCAAACTTAACTATTATTCCATATACATTCTTTATAGACTATATTATTTGTATTGAGCCCAAAAGAACAAACAAGTTTGGAGTCTTAAAGAATATGGGGCTCTTATAGCTTCATTTCGCGTAAGAGTTCGTTCAAAATCAAAATAGGTGCCGAAATATAGATATATCTCCATATCCCTTCTTTATATAATATATTTATTGTATTGAGCCCAATAAACAAACAAGTTTGGAGTCTTAAGGAATCTTGGGCTCTAATAGCTTAATTTCGCGTACGAATTCGCTAGAAGTTAAAAACGGTGCCGAAATTTAACTATTATTCCATATACCTTCGTTCGTTATACACTATATTATTTGTATTGAGCCCAATAAAATAAACAAGTTTGAAGTCTTAAAGAATATTGGGCTCTACTTGCTTACTTTCGCGTAAGAGTTCGTTCAAAATCGAAATAGGTGCCGAAACGTAGATATTACTTATCCCTTCTTTTTATACTATATTGATTGTATTGAGCCCAAGAAACAAAAAAATTTGGAGTCTTCAGGAATCATGGGCTCTAATAGCTTAATTTCGCGTAAGAGTACCCTAGAAGTCAAAAAAAGGTGCGAAAACCTAACTATTATTCCGTATACCTTCTTTTTACACTATATTATTTGTATTGAGCCCAGAAAAACAAACAAGTTTGGATTCTCAAATAATATTGGTCTCTTATAGCTTCATTTTGCGTAAGAGTTCGTTCAAAATAAAAATAGATGCCGAAACATAAAAATTACTCCATATCCCATCTTTATATAAAATATTAATTGTTTTGAGCCGAAAAAACAAACAAGTTAGTGAATGTTAAGGAATCTTGGGATCTAATAGCTTAATTTCATGTAAAAGTTCGCTACAAGTCAAAAAAGGCGCCGAAACTTAACTATTATTCCATATACCTTCTTTATACACTATATTATTTGTATTGAGCCCAAAAGAACAAACAAGTTTGGAGTCTTAAAGAATATTTAGTTCTAATAGCTTACTTTCGCGTAAGAGTTCGTTCAAGATCAAAATAAGTGCCGAAACATAGATATTTCTCCATATTCTTCTTTTTATATTATATTAATTGTATTGAGCACAATAAACAAACAAGTTTGGAGTCTTAAGGAATCTTGGTCTCAAATAGTTTAATTTCGCGTACGAGTTCGCTAGAAGTCAAAAATGGTGCCCAAACTTAACTATTATTCCATATACATTCTTTATAGACTATATTATTTGTATTGAGCCCAAAAGAACAAACAAGTTTGGAGTCTTAAAGAATATTGGGCTCTTATAGCTTCATTTCGCGTAAGAGTTCGTTCAAAATCAGAATAGGTGCCGAAATATAGATATATCTCCATATCCCTTCTTTATATAATATATTTATTGTATTGAGCCCAATAAACAAACAAGTTTGGAGTCTTAAGGAATCTTGGGCTCTAATAGCTTAATTTCGCGTACGAATTCGCTAGAAGTTAAAAACGGTGCCGAAATTTAACTATTATTCCATATACCTTCGTTCGTTATACACTATATTATTTGTATTGAGCCCAATAAAATAAACAAGTTTGAAGTCTTAAAGAATATTGGGCTCTACTTGCTTACTTTCGCGTAAGAGTTCGTTCAAAATCGAATAGGTGCCGAAACGTAGATATTACTTATCCCTTCTTTTTATAGTATATTGATTGTATTGAGCCCAAGAAACAAAAAAATTTGGAGTCTTAAGGAATCATGGGCTCTAATAGCTTAATTTCGCGTAAGAGTACCCTAAAAGTCAAAAAAAGATGCCAAAACCTAACTATTATTCCGTATACCTTTTTTTACACTATATTATTTGTATTGAGCCCAGAAAAACAAACAAGTTTGGATTCTCAAATAATATTGGTCTCTTATAGCTTCATTTTGCGTAAGAGTTAGTTCAAAATAAAAATAGATCCCGAAACATAAAAATTACTCCATATCCCATCTTTATATAAAATATTAATTGTTTTGAGCCGAAAAAACAAACAACTTAGTGAATGTTAAGGAATCTTGGGATCTAATAGCTTAATTTCATGTAAAAGTTCGCTACAAGTCAAAAAAGGCGCCGAAACATAACTATTATTCCATATACCTTCTTTATACACTATATTATTTGTATTGAGCCCAAAAGAACAAACAAGTTTGGATTCTTAAAGAATATTTAGTTCTAATAGCTTACTTTCGCGTAAGAGTTCGTTCAAGATCAAAATAAGTGCCGAAACATAGATATTTCTCTATATTCTTCTTTTTATATTATATTAATTGTATTGAGCACAATAAACAAACAAGTTTGGAGTCTTAAGGAATCTTGGGCTCAAATAGTTTAATTTCGCGCACGAGTTCGCTAGAAGTCAAAAATGGTGCCCAAACTTAACTATTATTCCATATACATTCTTTATAGACTATATTATTTGTATTGAGCCCAAAAGAACAAACAAGTTTGGAGTCTTAAAGAATATGGGGCTCTTATAGCTTCATTTCGCGTAAGAGTTCGTTCAAAATCAGAATAGGTGCCGAAATATAGATATATCTCCATATCCCTTCTTTATATAATATATTTATTGTATTGAGCCCAATAAACAAACAAGTTTGGAGTCTTAAGGAATCTTGGGCTCTAATAGCTTAATTTCGCGTACGAATTCGCTAGAAGTTAAAAACGGTGCCGAAATTTAACTATTATTCCATATACCTTCGTTCGTTATACACTATATTATTTGTATTGAGCCCAATAAAATAAACAAGTTTGAAGTCTTAAAGAATATTGGGCTCTACTTGCTTACTTTCGCGTAAGAGTTCGTTCAAAATCGAAATAGGTGCCGAAACGTAGATATTACTTATCCCTTCTTTTTATACTATATTGATTGTATTGAGCCCAAGAAACAAAAAAATTTGGAGTCTTCAGGAATCATGGGCTCTAATAGCTTAATTTCGCGTAAGAGTACCCTAGAAGTCAAAAAAAGGTGCGAAAACCTAACTATTATTCCGTATACCTTCTTTTTACACTATATTATTTGTATTGAGCCCAGAAAAACAAACAAGTTTGGATTCTCAAATAATATTGGTCTCTTATAGCTTCATTTTGCGTAAGAGTTCGTTCAAAATAAAAATAGATGCCGAAACATAAAAATTACTCCATATCCCATCTTTATATACAATATTAATTGTTTTGAGCCGAAAAAACAAACAACTTAGTGAATGTTAAGGAATCTTGGGATCTAATAGCTTAATTTCATGTAAAAGTTCGCTACAAGTCAAAAAAGGCGCCGAAACATAACTATTATTCCATATACCTTCTTTATACACTATATTATTTGTATTGAGCCCAAAAGAACAAACAAGTTTGGAGTCTTAAAGAATATTTAGTTCTAATAGCTTACTTTCGCGTAAGAGTTCGTTCAAGATCAAAATAAGTGCCGAAACATAGATATTTCTCCATATCCTTCCTTTTATATTATATTAATTGTATTGAGCACAATAAACAAACAAGTTTGGAGTCTTAAGGAATCTTGGGCTCAAATAGTTTAATTTCGCGCACGAGTTCGCTAGAAGTCAAAAATGGTGCCCAAACTTAACTATTATTCCATATACATTCTTTATAGACTATATTATTTGTATTGAGCCCAAAAGAACAAACAAGTTTGGAGTCTTAAAGAATATTGGGCTCTTATAACTTCATTTCGCGTAAGAGTTCGTTCAAAATCAGAATAGGTGCCGAAATATAGATATATCTCCATATCCCTTCTTTATATAATATATTTATTGTATTGAGCCCAATAAACAAACAAGTTTGGAGTCTTAAGGAATCTTGGGCTCTAATAGCTTAATTTCGCGTACGAATTCGCTAGAAGTTAAAAACGGTGCCGTAATTTAACTATTATTCCATATACCTTCGTTCGTTATACACTATATTATTTGTATTGAGCCCAATAAAATAAACAAGTTTGAAGTCTTAAAGAATATTGGGCTCTACTTGCTTACTTTCGCGTAAGAGTTCGTTCAAAATCGAAATAGGTGCCGAAACGTAGATATTACTTATCCCTTCTTTTTATACTATATTGATTGTATTGAGCCCAAGAAACAAAAAAATTTGGAGTCTTAAGGAATCATGGGCTCTAATAGCTTAATTTCGCGTAAGAGTACCCTAGAAGTCAAAAAAAGGTGCGAAAACCTAACTATTATTCCGTATACCTTCTTTTTACACTATATTATTTGTATTGAGCCCAGAAAAACAAACAAGTTTGGATTCTCAAATAATATTGGTCTCTTATAGCTTCATTTTGCGTAAGAGTTCGTTCAAAATAAAAATAGATGCCGAAACATAAAAATTACTCCATATCCCATCTTTATATAAAATATTAATTGTTTTGAGCCGAAAAAACAAACAAGTTAGTGAATGTTAAGGAATCTTGGGATCTAATAGCTTAATTTCATGTAAAAGTTCGCTACAAGTCAAAAAAGGCGCCGAAACTTAACTATTATTCCATATACCTTCTTTATACACTATATTATTTGTATTGAGCCCAAAAGAACAAACAAGTTTGGAGTCTTAAAGAATATTTAGTTCTAATAGCTTACTTTCGCGTAAGAGTTCGTTCAAGATCAAAATAAGTGCCGAAACATAGATATTTCTCCATATTCTTCTTTTTATATTATATTAATTGTATTGAGCACAATAAACAAACAAGTTTGGAGTCTTAAGGAATCTTGGTCTCAAATAGTTTAATTTCGCGTACGAGTTCGCTAGAAGTCAAAAATGGTGCCCAAACTTAACTATTATTCCATATACATTCTTTATAGACTATATTATTTGTATTGAGCCCAAAAGAACAAACAAGTTTGGAGTCTTAAAGAATATTGGGCTCTTATAGCTTCATTTCGCGTAAGAGTTCGTTCAAAATCAGAATAGGTGCCGAAATATAGATATATCTCCATATCCCTTCTTTATATAATATATTTATTGTATTGAGCCCAATAAACAAACAAGTTTGGAGTCTTAAGGAATCTTGGGCTCTAATAGCTTCATTTCGCGTAAGAGTTCGTTCAAAATCAGAATAGGTGCCGAAATATAGATATATCTCCATATCCCTTCTTTATATAATATATTTATTGTATTGAGCCCAATAAACAAACAAGTTTGGAGTCTTAAGGAATCTTGGGCTCTAATAGCTTAATTTCGCGTACGAATTCGCTAGAAGTTAAAAACGGTGCCGAAATTTAACTATTATTCCATATACCTTCGTTCGTTATACACTATATTATTTGTATTGAGCCCAATAAAATAAACAAGTTTGAAGTCTTAAAGAATATTGGGCTCTACTTGCTTACTTTCGCGTAAGAGTTCGTTCAAAATCGAAATAGGTGCCGAAACGTAGATATTACTTATCCCTTCTTTTTATACTATATTGATTGTATTGAGCCCAAGAAACAAAAAAATTTGGAGTCTTCAGGAATCATGGGCTCTAATAGCTTAATTTCGCGTAAGAGTACCCTAGAAGTCAAAAAAAGGTGCGAAAACCTAACTATTATTCCGTATACCTTCTTTTTACACTATATTATTTGTATTGAGCCCAGAAAAACAAACAAGTTTGGATTCTCAAATAATATTGGTCTCTTATAGCTTCATTTTGCGTAAGAGTTCGTTCAAAATAAAAATAGATCCCGAAACATAAAAATTACTCCATATCCCATCTTTATATACAATATTAATTGTTTTGAGCCGAATAAACAAACAACTTAGTGAATGTTAAGGAATCTTGGGATCTAATAGCTTAATTTCATGTAAAAGTTCGCTACAAGTCAAAAAAGGCGCCGAAACATAACTATTATTCCATATACCTTCTTTATACACTATATTATTTGTATTGAGCCCAAAAGAACAAACAAGTTTGGAGTCTTAAAGAATATTTAGCTCTAATAGCTTACTTTCGCGTAAGAGTTCGTTCAAGATCAAAATAAGTGCCGAAACATAGATATTTCTCCATATCCTTCCTTTTATATTATATTAATTGTATTGAGCACAATAAACAAACAAGTTTGGAGTCTTAAGGAATCTTGGGCTCAAATAGTTTAATTTCGCGTACGAGTTCGCTAGAAGTCAAAAATGGTGCCCAAACTTAACTATTATTCCATATACATTCTTTATAGACTATATTATTTGTATTGAGCCCAAAAGAACAAACAAGTTTGGAGTCTTAAAGAATATTGGGCTCTTATAACTTCATTTCGCGTAAGAGTTCGTTCAAAATCAGAATAGGTGCCGAAATATAGATATATCTCCATATCCCTTCTTTATATAATATATTTATTGTATTGAGCCCAATAAACAAACAAGTTTGGAGTCTTAAGGAATCTTGGGCTCTAATAGCTTAATTTCGCGTACGAATTCGCTAGAAGTTAAAAACGGTGCCGTAATTTAACTATTATTCCATATACCTTCGTTCGTTATACACTATATTATTTGTATTGAGCCCAATAAAATAAACAAGTTTGAAGTCTTAAAGAATATTGGGCTCTACTTGCTTACTTTCGCGTAAGAGTTCGTTCAAAATCGAAATAGGTGCCGAAACGTAGATATTACTTATCCCTTCTTTTTATACTATATTGATTGTATTGAGCCCAAGAAACAAAAAAATTTGGAGTCTTAAGGAATCATGGGCTCTAATAGCTTAATTTCGCGTAAGAGTACCCTAAAAGTCAAAAAAAGATGCCAAAAACTAACTATTATTCCGTATACCTTCTTTTTACACTATATTATTTGTATTGAGCCCAGAAAAACAAACAAGTTTGGATTCTCAAATAATATTGGTCTCTTATAGCTTCATTTTGCGTAAGAGTTAGTTCAAAATAAAAATAGATCCCGAAACATAAAAATTACTCCATATCCCATCTTTATATACAATATTAATTGTTTTGAGCCGAAAAAACAAACAACTTAGTGAATGTTAAGGAATCTTGGGATCTAATAGCTTAATTTCATGTAAAAGTTCGCTACAAGTCAAAAAAGGCGCCGAAACATAACTATTATTCCATATACCTTCTTTATACACTATATTATTTGTATTGAGCCCAAAAGAACAAACAAGTTTGGAGTCTTAAAGAATATTTAGTTCTAATAGCTTACTTTCGCGTAAGAGTTCGTTCAAGATCAAAATAAGTGCCGAAACATAGATATTTCTCCATATTCTTCTTTTTATATTGTATTAATTGTATTGAGCACAATAAACAAACAAGTTTGGAGTCTTAAGGAATCTTGGTCTCAAATAGTTTAATTTCGCGTACGAGTTCGCTAGAAGTCAAAAATGGTGCCCAAACTTAACTATTATTCCATATACATTCTTTATAGACTATATTATTTGTATTGAGCCCAAAAGAACAAACAAGTTTGGAGTCTTAAAGAATATTGGGCTCTTATAGCTTCATTTCGCGTAAGAGTTCGTTCAAAATCAGAATAGGTGCCGAAATATAGATATATCTCCATATCCCTTCTTTATATAATATATTTATTGTATTGAGCCCAATAAACAAACAAGTTTGGAGTCTTAAGGAATCTTGGGCTCTAATAGCTTAATTTCGCGTACGAATTCGCTAGAAGTTAAAAACGGTGCCGAAATTTAACTATTATTCCATATACCTTCGTTCGTTATACACTATATTATTTGTATTGAGCCCAATAAAATAAAAAAGTTTGAAGTCTTAAAGAATATTGGGCTCTACTTGCTTACTTTCGCGTAAGAGTTCGTTCAAAATCGAAATAGGTGCCGAAACGTAGATATTACTTATCCCTTCTTTTTATACTATATTGATTGTATTGAGCCCAAGAAACAAAAAAATTTGGAGTCTTAAGGAATCATGGGCTCTAATAGCTTAATTTCGCGTAAGAGTACCCTAGAAGTCAAAAAAAGATGCCAAAACCTAACTATTATTCCGTATACCTTTTTTTACACTATATTATTTGTATTGAGCCCAGAAAAACAAACAAGTTTGGATTCTCAAATAATATTGGTCTCTTATAGCTTCATTTTGCGTAAGAGTTAGTTCAAAATAAAAATAGATCCCGAAACATAAAAATTACTCCATATCCCATCTTTATATAAAATATTAATTGTTTTGAGCCGAAAAAACAAACAACTTAGTGAATGTTAAGGAATCTTGGGATCTAATAGCTTAATTTCATGTAAAAGTTTGCTACAAGTCAAAAAAGGCGCCGAAACATAACTATTATTCCATATACCTTCTTTATACACTATATTATTTGTATTGAGCCCAAAAGAACAAACAAGTTTGGAGTCTTAAAGAATATTTAGTTCTAATAGCTTACTTTCGCGTAAGAGTTCGTTCAAGATCAAAATAAGTGCCGAAACATAGATATTTCTCCATATTCTTCTTTTTATATTATATTAATTGTATTGAGCACAATAAACAAACAAGTTTGGAGTCTTAAGGAATCTTGGGCTCAAATAGTTTAATTTCGCGTACGAGTTCGCTAGAAGTCAAAAATGGTGCCCAAACTTAACTATTATTCCATATACATTCTTTATAGACTATATTATTTGTATTGAGCCCAAAAGAACAAACAAGTTTGGAGTCTTAAAGAATATGGGGCTCTTATAGCTTCATTTCGCGTAAGAGTTCGTTCAAAATCAGAATAGGTGCCGAAATATAGATATATCTCCATATCCCTTCTTTATATAATATATTTATTGTATTGAGCCCAATAAACAAACAAGTTTGGAGTCTTAAGGAATCTTGGGCTCTAATAGCTTAATTTCGCGTACGAATTCGCTAGAAGTTAAAAACGGTGTCGAAATTTAACTATTATTCCATATACCTTCGTTCGTTATACACTATATTATTTGTATTGAGCCCAATAAAATAAACAAGTTTGAAGTCTTAAAGAATATTGGGCTCTACTTGCTTACTTTCGCGTAAGAGTTCGTTCAAAATCGAAATAGGTGCCGAAACGTAGATATTACTTATCCCTTCTTTTTATACTATATTGATTGTATTGAGCCCAAGAAACAAAAAAATTTGGAGTCTTCAGGAATCATGGGCTCTAATAGCTTAATTTCGCGTAAGAGTACCCTAGAAGTCAAAAAAAGGTGCGAAAACCTAACTATTATTCCGTATACCTTCTTTTTACACTATATTATTTGTATTGAGCCCAGAAAAACAAACAAGTTTGGATTCTCAAATAATATTGGTCTCTTATAGCTTCATTTTGCGTAAGAGTTCGTTCAAAATAAAAATAGATGCCGAAACATAAAAATTACTCCATATCCCATCTTTATATACAATATTAATTGTTTTGAGCCGAAAAAACAAACAACTTAGTGAATGTTAAGGAATCTTGGGATCTAATAGCTTAATTTCATGTAAAAGTTCGCTACAAGTCAAAAAAGGCGCCGAAACATAACTATTATTCCATATACCTTCTTTATACACTATATTATTTGTATTGAGCCCAAAAGAACAAACAAGTTTGGAGTCTTAAAGAATATTTAGCTCTAATAGCTTACTTTCGCGTAAGAGTTCGTTCAAGATCAAAATAGGTGCCGAAACATAGATATTTCTCCATATCCTTCTTTTTATACTATATTAATTGTATTGAGCACAATAAACAAACAAGTTTGGAGTCTTAAGGAATCTTGGGCTCAAATAGTTTAATTTCGCGCACGAGTTCGCTAGAAGTCAAAAATGGTGCCCAAACTTAACTATTATTCCATATACATTCTTTATAGACTATATTATTTGTATTGAGCCCAAAAGAACAAACAAGTTTGGAGTCTTAAAGAATATGGGGCTCTTATAGCTTCATTTCGCGTAAGAGTTCGTTCAAAATCAGAATAGGTGCCGAAATATAGATATATCTCCATATCCCTTCTTTATATAATATATTTATTGTATTGAGCCCAATAAACAAACAAGTTTGGAGTCTTAAGGAATCTTGGGCTCTAATAGCTTCATTTCGCGTAAGAGTTCGTTCAAAATCAGAATAGGTGCCGAAATATAGATATATCTCCATATCCCTTCTTTATATAATATATTTATTGTATTGAGCCCAATAAACAAACAAGTTTGGAGTCTTAAGGAATCTTGGGCTCTAATAGCTTAATTTCGCGTACGAATTCGCTAGAAGTTAAAAACGGTGCCGAAATTTAACTATTATTCCATATACCTTCGTTCGTTATACACTATATTATTTGTATTGAGCCCAATAAAATAAACAAGTTTGAAGTCTTAAAGAATATTGGGCTCTACTTGCTTACTTTCGCGTAAGAGTTCGTTCAAAATCGAAATAGGTGCCGAAACGTAGATATTACTTATCCCTTCTTTTTATACTATATTGATTGTATTGAGCCCAAGAAACAAAAAAATTTGGAGTCTTAAGGAATCATGGGCTCTAATAGCTTAATTTCGCGTAAGAGTACCCTAAAATTCAAAAAAATATGCCAAAACCTAACTATTATTCCGTATACCATCTTTTTACACTATATTATTTGTATTGAGCCAAGAAAAACAAACAAGTTTGGATTCTCAAATAATATTGGTCTCTTATAGCTTCATTTTGCGTAAGAGTTCGTTCAAAATAAAAATAGATGCCGAAACATAAAAATTACTCCATATCCCATCTTTATATACAATATTAATTGTTTTGAGCCGAAAAAACAAACAACTTAGTGAATGTTAAGGAATCTTGGGATCTAATAGCTTAATTTCATGTAAAAGTTCGCTACAAGTCAAAAAAGGCGCCGAAACATAACTATTATTCCATATACCTTCTTTATACACTATATTATTTGTATTGAGCCCAAAAGAACAAACAAGTTTGGAGTCTTAAAGAATATTTAGCTCTAATAGCTTACTTTCGCGTAAGAGTTCGTTCAAGATCAAAATAGGTGCCGAAACATAGATATTTCTCCATATCCTTCTTTTTATACTATATTAATTGTATTGAGCACAATAAACAAACAAGTTTGGAGTCTTAAGGAATCTTGGGCTCAAATAGTTTAATTTCGCGCACGAGTTCGCTAGAAGTCAAAAATGGTGCCCAAACTTAACTATTATTCCATATACATTCTTTATAGACTATATTATTTGTATTGAGCCCAAAAGAACAAACAAGTTTGGAGTCTTAAAGAATATGGGGCTCTTATAGCTTCATTTCGCGTAAGAGTTCGTTCAAAATCAGAATAGGTGCCGAAATATAGATATATCTCCATATCCCTTCTTTATATAATATATTTATTGTATTGAGCCCAATAAACAAACAAGTTTGGAGTCTTAAGGAATCTTGGGCTCTAATAGCTTAATTTCGCGTACGAATTCGCTAGAAGTTAAAAACGGTGCCGAAATTTAACTATTATTCCATATACCTTCGTTCGTTATACACTATATTATTTGTATTGAGCCCAATAAAATAAACAAGTTTGAAGTCTTAAAGAAAATTGGGCTCTACTTGCTTACTTTCGCGTAAGAGTTCGTTCAAAATCGAAATAGGTGCCGAAACGTAGATATTACTTATCCCTTCTTTTTATAGTATATTGATTGTATTGAGCCCAAGAAACAAAAAAATTTGGAGTCTTAAGGAATCATGGGCTCTAATAGCTTAATTTCGCGTAAGAGTACCCTAAAAGTCAAAAAAATATGCCAAAACCTAACTATTATTCCGTATACCATCTTTTTACACTATATTATTTGTATTGAGCCCAGAAAAACAAACAAGTTTGGATTCTCAAATAATATTGGTCTCTTATAGGTTCATTTTGCGTATGAGTTCGTTCAAAATAAAAATAGATCCCGAAACATAAAAATTACTCCATATCCCATCTTTATATACAATATTAATTGTTTTGAGCCGAAAAAACAAACAACTTAGTGAATGTTAAGGAATCTTGGGATCTAATAGCTTAATTTCATGTAAAAGTTCGCTACAAGTCAAAAAAGGCGCCGAAACATAACTATTATTCCATATACCTTCTTTATACACTATATTATTTGTATTGAGCCCAAAAGAACAAACAAGTTTGGAGTCTTAAAGAATATTTAGCTCTAATAGCTTACTTTCGCGTAAGAGTTCGTTCAAGATCAAAATAGGTGCCGAAACATAGATATTTCTCCATATCCTTCTTTTTATACTATATTAATTGTATTGAGCACAATAAACAAACAAGTTTGGAGTCTTAAGGAATCTTGGGCTCAAATAGTTTAATTTCGCGCACGAGTTCGCTAGAAGTCAAAAATGGTGCCCAAACTTAACTATTATTCCATATACATTCTTTATAGACTATATTATTTGTATTGAGCCCAAAAGAACAAACAAGTTTGGAGTCTTAAAGAATATTGGGCTCTTGTAGCTTCATTTCGCGTAAGAGTTCGTTCAAAATCAGAATAGGTACCGAAATATAGATATATCTCCATATCCCTTCTTTATTTAATATATTTATTGTATTGAGCCCAATAAACAAACAAGTTTGGAGTCTTAAGGAATCTTGGGCTCTAATAGCTTAATTTCGCGTACGAATTCGCTAGAAGTTAAAAACGGTGCCGAAATTTAACTATTATTCCATATACCTTCGTTCGTTATACACTATATTATTTGTATTGAGCCCAATAAAATAAACAAGTTTGAAGTCTTAAAGAATATTGGGCTCTACTTGCTTACTTTCGCGTAAGAGTTCGTTCAAAATCGAAATAGGTGCCGAAACGTAGATATTACTTATCCCTTCTTTTTATACTATATTGATTGTATTGATCCCAAGAAACAAAAAAATTTGGAGTCTTAAGGAATCATGGGCTCTAATAGCTTAATTTCGCGTAAGAGTACCCTAGAAGTCAAAAAAAGGTGCGAAAACCTAACTATTATTCCGTATACCTTCTTTTTACACTATATTATTTGTATTGAGCCCAGAAAAACAAACAAGTTTGGATTCTCAAATAATATTGGTCTCTTATAGCTTCATTTTGCGTAAGAGTTCGTTCAAAATAAAAATAGATGCCGAAACATAAAAATTACTCCATATCCCATCTTTATATACAATATTAATTGTTTTGAGCCGAAAAAACAAACAACTTAGTGAATGTTAAGGAATCTTGGGATCTAATAGCTTAATTTCATGTAAAAGTTCGCTACAAGTCAAAAACGGAGCCGAAACTTAACTATTATTCCATATACCTTCTTTATACACTATATTATTTGTATTGAGCCCAAAAGAACAAACAAGTTTGGAGTCTTAAAGAATATTTAGCTCTAATAGCTTACTTTCGCGTAAGAGTTCGTTCAAGATCAAAATAGGTGCCGAAACATAGATATTTCTCCATATCCTTCTTTTTATACTATATTAATTGTATTGAGCACAATAAACAAACAAGTTTGGAGTCTTAAGGAATCTTGGGCTCAAATAGTTTAATTTCGCGCACGAGTTCGCTAGAAGTCAAAAATGGTGCCCAAACTTAACTATTATTCCATATACATTCTTTATAGACTATATTATTTGTATTGAGCCCAAAAGAACAAACAAGTTTGGAGTCTTAAAGAATATTGGGCTCTTATAGCTTCATTTCGCGTAAGAGTTCGTTCAAAATCAGAATAGGTGCCGAAATATAGATATATCTCCATATCCCTTCTTTATATAATATATTTATTGTATTGAGCCCAATAAACAAACAAGTTTGGAGTCTTAAGGAATCTTGGGCTCTAATAGCTTAATTTCGCGTACGAATTCGCTAGAAGTTAAAAACGGTGCCGAAATTTAACTATTATTCCATATACCTTCGTTCGTTATACACTATATTATTTGTATTGAGCCCAATAAAATAAACAAGTTTGAAGTCTTAAAGAATATTGGGCTCTACTTGCTTACTTTCGCGTAAGAGTTCGTTCAAAATCGAAATAGGTGCCGAAACGTAGATATTACTTATCCCTTCTTTTTATAGTATATTGATTGTATTGATCCCAATAAACAAAAAAATTTGGAGTCTTAAGGAATCATGGGCTCTAATAGCTTAATTTCGCGTAAGAGTACCCTAGAAGTCAAAAAAAGGTGCGAAAACCTAACTATTATTCCGTATACCTTCTTTTTACACTATATTATTTGTATTGAGCCCAGAAAAACAAACAAGTTTGGATTCTCAAATAATATTGGTCTCTTATAGCTTCATTTTGCGTAAGAGTTCGTTCAAAATAAAAATAGATGCCGAAACATAAAAATTACTCCATATCCCATCTTTATATACAATATTAATTGTTTTGAGCCGAAAAAACAAACAACTTAGTGAATGTTAAGGAATCTTGGGATCTAATAGCTTAATTTCATGTAAAAGTTCGCTACAAGTCAAAAAAGGCGCCGAAACATAACTATTATTCCATATACCTTCTTTATACACTATATTATTTGTATTGAGCCCAAAAGAACAAACAAGTTTGGAGTCTTAAAGAATATTTAGCTCTAATAGCTTACTTTCGCGTAAGAGTTCGTTCAAGATCAAAATAGGTGCCGAAACATAGATATTTCTCCATATCCTTCTTTTTATACTATATTAATTGTATTGAGCACAATAAACAAACAAGTTTGGAGTCTTAAGGAATCTTGGGCTCAAATAGTTTAATTTCGCGCACGAGTTCGCTAGAAGTCAAAAATGGTGCCCAAACTTAACTATTATTCCATATACATTCTTTATAGACTATATTATTTGTATTGAGCCCAAAAGAACAAACAAGTTTGGAGTCTTAAAGAATATTGGGCTCTTGTAGCTTCATTTCGCGTAAGAGTTCGTTCAAAATCAGAATAGGTACCGAAATATAGATATATCTCCATATCCCTTCTTTATTTAATATATTTATTGTATTGAGCCCAATAAACAAACAAGTTTGGAGTCTTAAGGAATCTTGGGCTCTAATAGCTTAATTTCGCGTACGAATTCGCTAGAAGTTAAAAACGGTGCCGAAATTTAACTATTATTCCATATACCTTCGTTCGTTATACACTATATTATTTGTATTGAGCCCAATAAAATAAACAAGTTTGAAGTCTTAAAGAATATTGGGCTCTACTTGCTTACTTTCGCGTAAGAGTTCGTTCAAAATCGAAATAGGTGCCGAAACGTAGATATTACTTATCCCTTCTTTTTATACTATATTGATTGTATTGATCCCAAGAAACAAAAAAATTTGGAGTCTTAAGGAATCATGGGCTCTAATAGCTTAATTTCGCGTAAGAGTACCCTAGAAGTCAAAAAAAGGTGCGAAAACCTAACTATTATTCCGTATACCTTCTTTTTACACTATATTATTTGTATTGAGCCCAGAAAAACAAACAAGTTTGGATTCTCAAATAATATTGGTCTCTTATAGCTTCATTTTGCGTAAGAGTTCGTTCAAAATAAAAATAGATGCCGAAACATAAAAATTACTCCATATCCCATCTTTATATACAATATTAATTGTTTTGAGCCGAAAAAACAAACAACTTAGTGAATGTTAAGGAATCTTGGGATCTAATAGCTTAATTTCATGTAAAAGTTCGCTACAAGTCAAAAACGGAGCCGAAACTTAACTATTATTCCATATACCTTCTTTATACACTATATTATTTGTATTGAGCCCAAAAGAACAAACAAGTTTGGAGTCTTAAAGAATATTTAGCTCTAATAGCTTACTTTCGCGTAAGAGTTCGTTCAAGATCAAAATAGGTGCCGAAACATAGATATTTCTCCATATCCTTCTTTTTATACTATATTAATTGTATTGAGCACAATAAACAAACAAGTTTGGAGTCTTAAGGAATCTTGGGCTCAAATAGTTTAATTTCGCGCACGAGTTCGCTAGAAGTCAAAAATGGTGCCCAAACTTAACTATTATTCCATATACATTCTTTATAGACTATATTATTTGTATTGAGCCCAAAAGAACAAACAAGTTTGGAGTCTTAAAGAATATTGGGCTCTTATAGCTTCATTTCGCGTAAGAGTTCGTTCAAAATCAGAATAGGTGCCGAAATATAGATATATCTCCATATCCCTTCTTTATATAATATATTTATTGTATTGAGCCCAATAAACAAACAAGTTTGGAGTCTTAAGGAATCTTGGGCTCTAATAGCTTAATTTCGCGTACGAATTCGCTAGAAGTTAAAAACGGTGCCGAAATTTAACTATTATTCCATATACCTTCGTTCGTTATACACTATATTATTTGTATTGAGCCCAATAAAATAAACAAGTTTGAAGTCTTAAAGAATATTGGGCTCTACTTGCTTACTTTCGCGTAAGAGTTCGTTCAAAATCGAAATAGGTGCCGAAACGTAGATATTACTTATCCCTTCTTTTTATACTATATTGATTGTATTGATCCCAAGAAACAAAAAAATTTGGAGTCTTAAGGAATCATGGGCTCTAATAGCTTAATTTCGCGTAAGAGTACCCTAGAAGTCAAAAAAAGGTGCGAAAACCTAACTATTATTCCGTATACCTTCTTTTTACACTATATTATTTGTATTGAGCCCAGAAAAACAAACAAGTTTGGATTCTCAAATAATATTGGTCTCTTATAGCTTCATTTTGCGTAAGAGTTCGTTCAAAATAAAAATAGATGCCGAAACATAAAAATTACTCCATATCCCATCTTTATATACAATATTAATTGTTTTGAGCCGAAAAAACAAACAACTTAGTGAATGTTAAGGAATCTTGGGATCTAATAGCTTAATTTCATGTAAAAGTTCGCTACAAGTCAAAAAAGGCGCCGAAACTTAACTATTATTCCATATACCTTCTTTATACACTATATTATTTGTATTGAGCCCAAAAGAACAAACAAGTTTGGAGTCTTAAAGAATATTTAGCTCTAATAGCTTACTTTCGCGTAAGAGTTCGTTCAAGATCAAAATAGGTGCCGAAACATAGATATTTCTCCATATCCTTCTTTTTATACTATATTAATTGTATTGAGCACAATAAACAAACAAGTTTGGAGTCTTAAGGAATCTTGGGCTCAAATAGTTTAATTTCGCGCACGAGTTCGCTAGAAGTCAAAAATGGTGCCCAAACTTAACTATTATTCCATATACATTCTTTATAGACTATATTATTTGTATTGAGCCCAAAAGAACAAACAAGTTTGGAGTCTTAAAGAATATTGGGCTCTTGTAGCTTCATTTCGCGTAAGAGTTCGTTCAAAATCAGAATAGGTACCGAAATATAGATATATCTCCATATCCCTTCTTTATTTAATATATTTATTGTATTGAGCCCAATAAACAAACAAGTTTGGAGTCTTAAGGAATCTTGGGCTCTAATAGCTTAATTTCGCGTACGAATTCGCTAGAAGTTAAAAACGGTGCCGAAATTTAACTATTATTCCATATACCTTCGTTCGTTATACACTATATTATTTGTATTGAGCCCAATAAAATAAACAAGTTTGAAGTCTTAAAGAATATTGGGCTCTACTTGCTTACTTTCGCGTAAGAGTTCGTTCAAAATCGAAATAGGTGCCGAAACGTAGATATTACTTATCCCTTCTTTTTATACTATATTGATTGTATTGATCCCAAGAAACAAAAAAATTTGGAGTCTTAAGGAATCATGGGCTCTAATAGCTTAATTTCGCGTAAGAGTACCCTAGAAGTCAAAAAAAGGTGCGAAAACCTAACTATTATTCCGTATACCTTCTTTTTACACTATATTATTTGTATTGAGCCCAGAAAAACAAACAAGTTTGGATTCTCAAATAATATTGGTCTCTTATAGCTTCATTTTGCGTAAGAGTTCGTTCAAAATAAAAATAGATGCCGAAACATAAAAATTACTCCATATCCCATCTTTATATACAATATTAATTGTTTTGAGCCGAAAAAACAAACAACTTAGTGAATGTTAAGGAATCTTGGGATCTAATAGCTTAATTTCATGTAAAAGTTCGCTACAAGTCAAAAAAGGCGCCGAAACTTAACTATTATTCCATATACCTTCTTTATACACTATATTATTTGTATTGAGCCCAAAAGAACAAACAAGTTTGGAGTCTTAAAGAATATTTAGCTCTAATAGCTTACTTTCGCGTAAGAGTTCGTTCAAGATCAAAATAGGTGCCGAAACATAGATATTTCTCCATATCCTTCTTTTTATACTATATTAATTGTATTGAGCACAATAAACAAACAAGTTTGGAGTCTTAAGGAATCTTGGGCTCAAATAGTTTAATTTCGCGCACGAGTTCGCTAGAAGTCAAAAATGGTGCCCAAACTTAACTATTATTCCATATACATTCTTTATAGACTATATTATTTGTATTGAGCCCAAAAGAACAAACAAGTTTGGAGTCTTAAAGAATATTGGGCTCTTATAGCTTCATTTCGCGTAAGAGTTCGTTCAAAATCAGAATAGGTGCCGAAATATAGATATATCTCCATATCCCTTCTTTATATAATATATTTATTGTATTGAGCCCAATAAACAAACAAGTTTGGAGTCTTAAGGAATCTTGGGCTCTAATAGCTTAATTTCGCGTACGAATTCGCTAGAAGTTAAAAACGGTGCCGAAATTTAACTATTATTCCATATACCTTCGTTCGTTATACACTATATTATTTGTATTGAGCCCAATAAAATAAACAAGTTTGAAGTCTTAAAGAATATTGGGCTCTACTTGCTTACTTTCGCGTAAGAGTTCGTTCAAAATCGAAATAGGTGCCGAAACGTAGATATTACTTATCCCTTCTTTTTATACTATATTGATTGTATTGATCCCAAGAAACAAAAAAATTTGGAGTCTTAAGGAATCATGGGCTCTAATAGCTTAATTTCGCGTAAGAGTACCCTAGAAGTCAAAAAAAGGTGCGAAAACCTAACTATTATTCCGTATACCTTCTTTTTACACTATATTATTTGTATTGAGCCCAGAAAAACAAACAAGTTTGGATTCTCAAATAATATTGGTCTCTTATAGCTTCATTTTGCGTAAGAGTTCGTTCAAAATAAAAATAGATGCCGAAACATAAAAATTACTCCATATCCCATCTTTATATACAATATTAATTGTTTTGAGCCGAAAAAACAAACAAGTTAGTGAATGTTAAGGAATCTTGGGATCTAATAGCTTAATTTCATGTAAAAGTTCGCTACAAGTCAAAAACGGAGCCGAAACTTAACTATTATTCCATATACCTTCTTTATACACTATATTATTTGTATTGAGCCCAAAAGAACAAACAAGTTTGGAGTCTTAAAGAATATTTAGCTCTAATAGCTTACTTTCGCGTAAGAGTTCGTTCAAGATCAAAATAGGTGCCGAAACATAGATATTTCTCCATATCCTTCTTTTTATACTATATTAATTGTATTGAGCACAATAAACAAACAAGTTTGGAGTCTTAAGGAATCTTGGGCTCAAATAGTTTAATTTCGCGCACGAGTTCGCTAGAAGTCAAAAATGGTGCCCAAACTTAACTATTATTCCATATACATTCTTTATAGACTATATTATTTGTATTGAGCCCAAAAGAACAAACAAGTTTGGAGTCTTAAAGAATATTGGGCTCTTATAGCTTCATTTCGCGTAAGAGTTCGTTCAAAATCAGAATAGGTGCCGAAATATAGATATATCTCCATATCCCTTCTTTATATAATATATTTATTGTATTGAGCCCAATAAACAAACAAGTTTGGAGTCTTAAGGAATCTTGGGCTCTAATAGCTTAATTTCGCGTACGAATTCGCTAGAAGTTAAAAACGGTGCCGAAATTTAACTATTATTCCATATACCTTCGTTCGTTATACACTATATTATTTGTATTGAGCCCAATAAAATAAACAAGTTTGAAGTCTTAAAGAATATTGGGCTCTACTTGCTTACTTTCGCGTAAGAGTTCGTTCAAAATCGAAATAGGTGCCGAAACGTAGATATTACTTATCCCTTCTTTTTATACTATATTGATTGTATTGATCCCAAGAAACAAAAAAATTTGGAGTCTTAAGGAATCATGGGCTCTAATAGCTTAATTTCGCGTAAGAGTACCCTAGAAGTCAAAAAAAGGTGCGAAAACCTAACTATTATTCCGTATACCTTCTTTTTACACTATATTATTTGTATTGAGCCCAGAAAAACAAACAAGTTTGGATTCTCAAATAATATTGGTCTCTTATAGCTTCATTTTGCGTAAGAGTTCGTTCAAAATAAAAATAGATGCCGAAACATAAAAATTACTCCATATCCCATCTTTATATACAATATTAATTGTTTTGAGCCGAAAAAACAAACAACTTAGTGAATGTTAAGGAATCTTGGGATCTAATAGCTTAATTTCATGTAAAAGTTCGCTACAAGTCAAAAAAGGCGCCGAAACTTAACTATTATTCCATATACCTTCTTTATACACTATATTATTTGTATTGAGCCCAAAAGAACAAACAAGTTTGGAGTCTTAAAGAATATTTAGCTCTAATAGCTTACTTTCGCGTAAGAGTTCGTTCAAGATCAAAATAGGTGCCGAAACATAGATATTTCTCCATATCCTTCTTTTTATACTATATTAATTGTATTGAGCACAATAAACAAACAAGTTTGGAGTCTTAAGGAATCTTGGGCTCAAATAGTTTAATTTCGCGCACGAGTTCGCTAGAAGTCAAAAATGGTGCCCAAACTTAACTATTATTCCATATACATTCTTTATAGACTATATTATTTGTATTGAGCCCAAAAGAACAAACAAGTTTGGAGTCTTAAAGAATATTGGGCTCTTGTAGCTTCATTTCGCGTAAGAGTTCGTTCAAAATCAGAATAGGTACCGAAATATAGATATATCTCCATATCCCTTCTTTATTTAATATATTTATTGTATTGAGCCCAATAAACAAACAAGTTTGGAGTCTTAAGGAATCTTGGGCTCTAATAGCTTAATTTCGCGTACGAATTCGCTAGAAGTTAAAAACGGTGCCGAAATTTAACTATTATTCCATATACCTTCGTTCGTTATACACTATATTATTTGTATTGAGCCCAATAAAATAAACAAGTTTGAAGTCTTAAAGAATATTGGGCTCTACTTGCTTACTTTCGCGTAAGAGTTCGTTCAAAATCGAAATAGGTGCCGAAACGTAGATATTACTTATCCCTTCTTTTTATACTATATTGATTGTATTGATCCCAAGAAACAAAAAAATTTGGAGTCTTAAGGAATCATGGGCTCTAATAGCTTAATTTCGCGTAAGAGTACCCTAGAAGTCAAAAAAAGGTGCGAAAACCTAACTATTATTCCGTATACCTTCTTTTTACACTATATTATTTGTATTGAGCCCAGAAAAACAAACAAGTTTGGATTCTCAAATAATATTGGTCTCTTATAGCTTCATTTTGCGTAAGAGTTCGTTCAAAATAAAAATAGATGCCGAAACATAAAAATTACTCCATATCCCATCTTTATATACAATATTAATTGTTTTGAGCCGAAAAAACAAACAACTTAGTGAATGTTAAGGAATCTTGGGATCTAATAGCTTAATTTCATGTAAAAGTTCGCTACAAGTCAAAAAAGGCGCCGAAACTTAACTATTATTCCATATACCTTCTTTATACACTATATTATTTGTATTGAGCCCAAAAGAACAAACAAGTTTGGAGTCTTAAAGAATATTTAGCTCTAATAGCTTACTTTCGCGTAAGAGTTCGTTCAAGATCAAAATAGGTGCCGAAACATAGATATTTCTCCATATCCTTCTTTTTATACTATATTAATTGTATTGAGCACAATAAACAAACAAGTTTGGAGTCTTAAGGAATCTTGGGCTCAAATAGTTTAATTTCGCGCACGAGTTCGCTAGAAGTCAAAAATGGTGCCCAAACTTAACTATTATTCCATATACATTCTTTATAGACTATATTATTTGTATTGAGCCCAAAAGAACAAACAAGTTTGGAGTCTTAAAGAATATTGGGCTCTTATAGCTTCATTTCGCGTAAGAGTTCGTTCAAAATCAGAATAGGTGCCGAAATATAGATATATCTCCATATCCCTTCTTTATATAATATATTTATTGTATTGAGCCCAATAAACAAACAAGTTTGGAGTCTTAAGGAATCTTGGGCTCTAATAGCTTAATTTCGCGTACGAATTCGCTAGAAGTTAAAAACGGTGCCGAAATTTAACGATTATTCCATATACCTTCGTTCGTTATACACTATATTATTTGTATTGAGCCCAATAAAATAAACAAGTTTGAAGTCTTAAAGAATATTGGGATCTACTTGCTTACTTTCGCGTAAGAGTTCGTTCAAAATCGAAATAGGTGCCGAAACGTAGATATTACTTATCCCTTCTTTTTATAGTATATTGATTGTATTGATCCCAAGAAACAAAAAAATTTGGAGTCTTAAGGAATCATGGGCTCTAATAGCTTAATTTCGCGTAAGAGTACCCTAAAAGTCAAAAAAAGATGCCAAAACCTAACTATTATTCCGTATACCTTCTTTTTACACTATATTATTTGTATTGAGCCCAGAAAAACAAACAAGTTTGGATTCTCAAATAATATTGGTATCTTATAGCTTCATTTTGCGTAAGAGTTCGTTCAAAATAAAAATAGATCCCGAAACATAAAAATTACTCCATATCCCATCTTTATATACAATATTAATTGTTTTGAGCCGAAAAAACAAACAACTTAGTGAATGTTAAGGAATCTTGGGATCTAATAGCTTAATTTCGTGTAAAAGTTCGCTACAAGTCAAAAAAGGCGCCGAAACATAACTATTATTCCATATACCTTCTTTATACACTATATTATTTGTATTGAGCCCAAAAGAACAAACAAGTTTGGAGTCTTAAAGAATATTTAGCTCTAATAGCTTACTTTCGCGTAAGAGTTCGTTCAAGATCAAAATAGGTGCCGAAACATAGATATTTCTCCATATCCTTCTTTTTATACTATATTAATTGTATTGAGCACAATAAACAAACAAGTTTGGAGTCTTAAGGAATCTTGGGCTCAAATAGTTTAATTTCGCGTACGAGTTCGCTAGAAGTCAAAAATGGTGCCCAAACTTAACTATTATTCCATATACATTCTTTATAGACTATATTATTTGTATTGAGCCCAAAAGAACAAACAAGTTTGGAGTCTTAAAGAATATTGGGCTCTTATAGCTTCATTTCGCGTAAGAGTTCGTTCAAAATCAGAATAGGTGCCGAAATATAGATATATCTCCATATCCCTTCTTTATTTAATATATTTATTGTATTGAGCCCAATAAACAAACAAGTTTGGAGTCTTAAGGAATCTTGGGCTCTAATAGCTTAATTTCGCGTACGAATTCGCTAGAAGTTAAAAACGGTGCCAAAATTTAACTATTATTCCATATACCTTCGTTCGTTATACACTATATTATTTGTATTGAGCCCAATAAAATAAACAAGTTTGAAGTCTTAAAGAATATTGGGCTCTACTTGCTTACTTTCGCGTAAGAGTTCGTTCAAAATCGAAATAGGTGCCGAAACGTAGATATTACTTATCCCTTCTTTTTATAGTATATTGATTGTATTGATCCCAAGAAACAAAAAAATTTGGAGTCTTAAGGAATCATGGGCTCTACTAGCTTAATTTCGCGTAAGAGTACCCTAAAAGTCAAAAAAAGATGCCAAAACCTAACTATTATTCCGTATACCTTCTTTTTACACTATATTATTTGTATTGAGCCCAGAAAAACAAACAAGTTTGGATTCTCAAATAATATTGTTCTCTTATAGCTTCATTTTGCGTAAGAGTTCGTTCAAAATAAAAATAGATCCCGAAACATAAAAATTACTCCATATCCCATCTTTATATACAATATTAATTGTTTTGAGCCGAAAAAACAAACAACTTAGTGAATGTTAAGGAATCTTGGGATCTAATAGCTTAATTTCATGTAAAAGTTCGCTACAAGTCAAAAAAGGCGCCGAAACATAACTATTATTCCATATACCTTCTTTATACACTATATTATTTGTATTGAGCCCAAAAGAACAAACAAGTTTGGAGTCTTAAAGAATATTTAGCTCTAATAGCTTACTTTCGCGTAAGAGTTCGTTCAAGATCAAAATAGGTGCCGAAACATAGATATTTCTCCATATCCTTCTTTTTATACTATATTAATTGTATTGAGCACAATAAACAAACAAGTTTGGAGTCTTAAGGAATCTTGGGCTCAAATAGTTTAATTTCGCGTACGAGTTCGCTTGAAGTCAAAAATGGTGCCCAAACTTAACTATTATTTCATATACATTCTTTATAGACTATATTATTTGTATTGAGCCCAAAAGAACAAACAAGTTTGGAGTCTTAAAGAATATTGGGCTCTTATAGCTTCATTTCGCGTAAGAGTTCGTTCAAAATCAGAATAGGTACCGAAATATAGATATATCTCCATATCCCTTCTTTATATAATATATTTATTGTATTGAGCCCAATAAACAAACAAGTTTGGAGTCTTAAGGAATCTTGGGCTCTAATAGCTTAATTTCGCGTACGAATTCGCTAGAAGTTAAAAACGGTGCCGAAATTTAACTATTATTCCATATACCTTCGTTCGTTATACACTATATTATTTGTATTGAGCCCAATAAAATAAACAAGTTTGAAGTCTTAAAGAATATTGGGCTCTACTTGCTTACTTTCGCGTAAGAGTTCGTTCAAAATCGAAATAGGTGCCGAAACGTAGATATTACTTATCCCTTCTTTTTATACTATATTGATTGTATTGAGCCCAAGAAACAAAAAAATTTGGAGTCTTAAGGAATCATGGGCTCTAATAGCTTAATTTCGCGTAAGAGTACCCTAAAAGTCAAAAAAAGATGTCAAAACCTAACTATTATTCCGTATACCTTCTTTTTACACTATATTATTTGTATTGAGCCCAGAAAAACAAACAAGTTTGGATTCTCAAATATTATTGGTCTCTTATAGCTTCATTTTGCGTAAGAGTTCGTTCAAAATAAAAATAGATGCCGAAACATAAAAATTACTCCATATCCCATCTTTATATACAATATTAATTGTTTTGAGCCGAAAAAACAAACAACTTAGTGAATGTTAAGGAATCTTGGGATCTAATAGCTTAATTTCATGTAAAAGTTCGCTACAAGTCAAAAAAGGCGCCGAAACTTAACTATTATTCCATATACCTTCTTTATACACTATATTATTTGTATTGAGCCCAAAAGAACAAACAAGTTTGGAGTCTTAAAGAATATTTAGCTCTAATAGCTTACTTTCGCGTAAGAGTTCGTTCAAGATCAAAATAGGTGCCGAAACATAGATATTTCTCCATATCCTTCTTTTTATACTATATTAATTGTATTGAGCACAATAAACAAACAAGTTTGGAGTCTTAAGGAATCTTGGGCTCAAATAGTTTAATTTCGCGCACGAGTTCGCTAGAAGTCAAAAATGGTGCCCAAACTTAACTATTATTCCATATACATTCTTTATAGACTATATTATTTGTATTGAGCCCAAAAGAACAAACAAGTTTGGAGTCTTAAAGAATATTGGGCTCTTATAGCTTCATTTCGCGTAAGAGTTCGTTCAAAATCAGAATAGGTACCGAAATATAGATATATCTCCATATCCCTTCTTTATTTAATATATTTATTGTATTGAGCCCAATAAACAAACAAGTTTGGAGTCTTAAGGAATCTTGGGCTCTAATAGCTTAATTTCGCGTACGAATTAGCTAGAAGTTAAAAACGGTGCCGAAATTTAACTATTATTCCATATACCTTCGTTCGTTATACACTATATTATTTGTATTGAGCCCAATAAAATAAACAAGTTTGAAGTCTTAAAGAATATTGGGCTCTACTTGCTTACTTTCGCGTAAGAGTTCGTTCAAAATCGAAATAGGTGCCGAAACGTAGATATTACTTATCCCTTCTTTTTATAGTATATTGATTGTATTGATCCCAAGAAACAAAAAAATTTGGAGTCTTAAGGAATCATGGGCTCTAATAGCTTAATTTCGCGTAAGAGTACCCTAGAAGTCAAAAAAAGGTGCGAAAACCTAACTATTATTCCGTATACCTTCTTTTTACACTATATTATTTGTATTGAGCCCAGAAAAACAAACAAGTTTGGATTCTCAAATAATATTGGTCTCTTATAGCTTCATTTTGCGTAAGAGTTCGTTCAAAATAAAAATAGATGCCGAAACATAAAAATTACTCCATATCCCATCTTTATATACAATATTAATTGTTTTGAGCCGAAAAAACAAACAACTTAGTGAATGTTAAGGAATCTTGGGATCTAATAGCTTAATTTCATGTAAAAGTTCGCTACAAGTCAAAAAAGGCGCCGAAACTTAACTATTATTCCATATACCTTCTTTATACACTATATTATTTGTATTGAGCCCAAAAGAACAAACAAGTTTGGAGTCTTAAAGAATATTTAGCTCTAATAGCTTACTTTCGCGTAAGAGTTCGTTCAAGATCAAAATAGGTGCCGAAACATAGATATTTCTCCATATCCTTCTTTTTATACTATATTAATTGTATTGAGCACAATAAACAAACAAGTTTGGAGTCTTAAGGAATCTTGGGCTCAAATAGTTTAATTTCGCGCACGAGTTCGCTAGAAGTCAAAAATGGTGCCCAAACTTAACTATTATTCCATATACATTCTTTATAGACTATATTATTTGTATTGAGCCCAAAAGAACAAACAAGTTTGGAGTCTTAAAGAATATTGGGCTCTTATAGCTTCATTTCGCGTAAGAGTTCGTTCAAAATCAGAATAGGTGCCGAAATATAGATATATCTCCATATCCCTTCTTTATATAATATATTTATTGTATTGAGCCCAATAAACAAACAAGTTTGGAGTCTTAATGAATCTTAAGCTCTAATAGCTTAATTTCGCGTATGAATTCGCTAGAGGTTAAAAACGGTGCCGAAATTTAACTATTATTCCATATACCTTCGTTCGTTATACACTATATTATTTGTATTGAGCCCAATAAAATAAACAAGTTTGAAGTCTTAAAGAATATTGGGCTCTACTTGCTTACTTTCGCGTAAGAGTTCGTTCAAAATCGAAATAGGTGCCGAAACGTAGATATTACTTATCCCTTCTTTTTATACTATATTGATTGTATTGAGCCCAAGAAACAAAAAAATTTGGAGTCTTAAGGAATCATGGGCTCTAATAGCTTAATTTCGCGTAAGAGTACCCTAGAAGTCAAAAAAAGGTGCGAAAACCTAACTATTATTCCGTATACCTTCTTTTTACACTATATTATTTGTATTGAGCCCAGAAAAACAAACAAGTTTGGATTCTCAAATAATATTGGTCTCTTATAGCTTCATTTTGCGTAAGAGTTCGTTCAAAATAAAAATAGATCCCGAAACATAAAAATTACTCCATATCCCATCTTTATATACAATATTAATTGTTTTGAGCCGAAAAAACAAACAACTTAGTGAATGTTAAGGAATCTTGGGATCTAATAGCTTAATTTCATGTAAAAGTTCGCTACAAGTCAAAAAAGGCGCCGAAACATAACTATTATTCCATATACCTTCTTTATACACTATATTATTTGTATTGAGCCCAAAAGAACAAACAAGTTTGGAGTCTTAAAGAATATTTAGCTCTAATAGCTTACTTTCGCGTAAGAGTTCGTTCAAGATCAAAATAGGTGCCGAAACATAGATATTTCTCCATATCCTTCTTTTTATACTATATTAATTGTATTGAGCACAATAAACAAACAAGTTTGGAGTCTTAAGGAATCTTGGGCTCAAATAGTTTAATTTCGCGCACGAGTTCGCTAGAAGTCAAAAATGGTGCCCAAACTTAACTATTATTCCATATACATTCTTTATAGACTATATTATTTGTATTGAGCCCAAAAGAACAAACAAGTTTGGAGTCTTAAAGAATATTGGGCTCTTATAGCTTCATTTCGCGTAAGAGTTCGTTCAAAATCAGAATAGGTACCGAAATATAGATATATCTCCATATCCCTTCTTTATATAATATATTTATTGTATTGAGCCCAATAAACAAACAAGTTTGGAGTCTTAAGGAATCTTGGGCTCTAATAGCTTAATTTCGCGTACGAATTCGCTAGAAGTTAAAAACGGTGCCGAAATTTAACTATTATTCCATATACCTTCGTTCGTTATACACTATATTATTTGTATTGAGCCCAATAAAATAAACAAGTTTGAAGTCTTAAAGAATATTGGGCTCTACTTGCTTACTTTCGCGTAAGAGTTCGTTCAAAATCGAAATAGGTGCCGAAACGTAGATATTACTTATCCCTTCTTTTTATACTATATTGATTGTATTGAGCCCAAGAAACAAAAAAAATTGGAGTCTTAAGGAATCATGGGCTCTAATAGCTTAATTTCGCGTAAGAGTACCCTAGAAGTCAAAAAAAGGTGCGAAAACCTAACTATTATTCCGTATACCTTCTTTTTACACTATATTATTTGTATTGAGCCCAGAAAAACAAACAAGTTTGGATTCTCAAATAATATTGGTCTCTTATAGCTTCATTTTGCGTAAGAGTTCGTTCAAAATAAAAATAGATGCCGAAACATAAAAATTACTCCATATCCCATCTTTATATACAATATTAATTGTTTTGAGCCGAAAAAACAAACAACTTAGTGAATGTTAAGGAATCTTGGGATCTAATAGCTTAATTTCATGTAAAAGTTCGCTACAAGTCAAAAAAGGCGCCGAAACATAACTATTATTCCATATACCTTCTTTATACACTATATTATTTGTATTGAGCCCAAAAGAACAAACAAGTTTGGAGTCTTAAAGAATATTTAGCTCTAATAGCTTACTTTCGCGTAAGAGTTCGTTCAAGATCAAAATAGGTGCCGAAACATAGATATTTCTCCATATCCTTCTTTTTATACTATATTAATTGTATTGAGCACAATAAACAAACAAGTTTGGAGTCTTAAGGAATCTTGGGCTCAAATAGTTTAATTTCGCGCACGAGTTCGCTAGAAGTCAAAAATGGTGCCCAAACTTAACTATTATTCCATATACATTCTTTATAGACTATATTATTTGTATTGAGCCCAAAAGAACAAACAAGTTTGGAGTCTTAAAGAATATTGGGCTCTTATAGCTTCATTTCGCGTAAGAGTTCGTTCAAAATCAGAATAGGTACCGAAATATAGATATATCTCCATATCCCTTCTTTATTTAATATATTTATTGTATTGAGCCCAATAAACAAACAAGTTTGGAGTCTTAATGAATCTTGGGCTCTAATAGCTTAATTTCGCGTACGAATTATCTAGAAGTTAAAAACGGTGCCGAAATTTAACTATTATTCCATATACCTTCGTTCGTTATACACTATATTATTTGTATTGAGCCCAATAAAATAAACAAGTTTGAAGTCTTAAAGAATATTGGGCTCTACTTGCTTACTTTCGCGTAAGAGTTCGTTCAAAATCGAAATAGGTGCCGAAACGTAGATATTACTTATCCCTTCTTTTTATACTATATTGATTGTATTGAGCCCAAGAAACAAAAAAAATTGGAGTCTTAAGGAATCATGGGCTCTAATAGCTTAATTTCGCGTAAGAGTACCCTAGAAGTCAAAAAAAGGTGCGAAAACCTAACTATTATTCCGTATACCTTCTTTTTACACTATATTATTTGTATTGAGCCCAGAAAAACAAACAAGTTTGGATTCTCAAATAATATTGGTCTCTTATAGCTTCATTTTGCGTAAGAGTTCGTTCAAAATAAAAATAGATGCCGAAACATAAAAATTACTCCATATCCCATCTTTATATACAATATTAATTGTTTTGAGCCGAAAAAATAAACAACTTAGTGAATGTTAAGGAATCTTGGGATCTAATAGCTTAATTTCATGTAAAAGTTCGCTACAAGTCAAAAAAGGCGCCGAAACTTAACTATTATTCCATATACCTTCTTTATACACTATATTATTTGTATTGAGCCCAAAAGAACAAACAAGTTTGGAGTCTTAAAGAATATTTAGCTCTAATAGCTTACTTTCGCGTAAGAGTTCGTTCAAGATCAAAATAGGTGCCGAAACATAGATATTTCTCCATATCCTTCTTTTTATACTATATTAATTGTATTGAGCACAATAAACAAACAAGTTTGGAGTCTTAAGGAATCTTGGGCTCAAATAGTTTAATTTCGCGCACGAGTTCGCTAGAAGTCAAAAATGGTGCCCAAACTTAACTATTATTCCATATACATTCTTTATAGACTATATTATTTGTATTGAGCCCAAAAGAACAAACAAGTTTGGAGTCTTAAAGAATATTGGGCTCTTATAGCTTCATTTCGCGTAAGAGTTCGTTCAAAATCAGAATAGGTGCCGAAATATAGATATATCTCCATATCCCTTCTTTATATAATATATTTATTGTATTGAGCCCAATAAACAAACAAGTTTGGAGTCTTAATGAATCTTAAGCTCTAATAGCTTAATTTCGCGTATGAATTCGCTAGAGGTTAAAAACGGTGCCGAAATTAAACTATTATTCTATATACCTTCGTTCGTTATACACTATATTATTTGTATTGAGCCCAATAAAATAAACAAGTTTGAAGTCTTAAAGAATATTGGGCTCTACTTGCTTACTTTCGCGTAAGAGTTCGTTCAAAATCGAAATAGGTGCCGAAACGTAGATATTACTTATCCCTTCTTTTTATACTATATTGATTGTATTGAGCCCAAGAAACAAAAAAAATTGGAGTCTTAAGGAATCATGGGCTCTAATAGCTTAATTTCGCGTAAGAGTACCCTAGAAGTCAAAAAAAGGTGCGAAAACCTAACTATTATTCCGTATACCTTCTTTTTACACTATATTATTTGTATTGAGCCCAGAAAAACAAACAAGTTTGGATTCTCAAATAATATTGGTCTCTTATAGCTTCATTTTGCGTAAGAGTTCGTTCAAAATAAAAATAGATGCCGAAACATAAAAATTACTCCATATCCCATCTTTATATACAATATTAATTGTTTTGAGCCGAAAAAACAAACAACTTAGTGAATGTTAAGGAATCTTGGGATTTAATAGCTTAATTTCATGTAAAAGTTCGCTACAAGTCAAAAAAGGCGCCGAAACATAACTATTATTCCATATACCTTCTTTATACACTATATTTTTTGTATTGAGCCCAAAAGAACAAACAAGTTTGGAGTCTTAAAGAATATTTAGCTCTAATAGCTTACTTTCGCGTAAGAGTTCGTTCAAGATCAAAATAGGTGCCGAAACATAGATATTTCTCCATATCCTTCTTTTTATACTATATTAATTGTATTGAGCACAATAAACAAACAAGTTTGGAGTCTTAAGGAATCTTGGGCTCAAATAGTTTAATTTCGCGCACGAGTTCGCTAGAAGTCAAAAATGGTGCCCAAACTTAACTATTATTCCATATACATTCTTTATAGACTATATTATTTGTATTGAGCCCAAAAGAACAAACAAGTTTGGAGTCTTAAAGAATATTGGGCTCTTATAGCTTCATTTCGCGTAAGAGTTCGTTCAAAATCAGAATAGGTACCGAAATATAGATATATCTCCATATCCCTTCTTTATTTAATATATTTATTGTATTGAGCCCAATAAACAAACAAGTTTGGAGTCTTAAGGAATCTTGGGCTCTAATAGCTTAATTTCGCGTACGAATTCGCTAGAAGTTAAAAACGGTGCCGAAATTTAACTATTATTCCATATACCTTCGTTCGTTATACACTATATTATTTGTATTGAGCCCAATAAAATAAACAAGTTTGAAGTCTTAAAGAATATTGGGCTCTACTTGCTTACTTTCGCGTAAGAGTTCGTTCAAAATCGAAATAGGTGCCGAAACGTAGATATTACTTATCCCTTCTTTTTATACTATATTGATTGTATTGAGCCCAAGAAACAAAAAAAATTGGAGTCTTAAGGAATCATGGGCTCTAATAGCTTAATTTCGCGTAAGAGTACCCTAGAAGTCAAAAAAAGGTGCGAAAACCTAACTATTATTCCGTATACCTTCTTTTTACACTATATTATTTGTATTGAGCCCAGAAAAACAAACAAGTTTGGATTCTCAAATAATATTGGTCTCTTATAGCTTCATTTTGCGTAAGAGTTCGTTCAAAATAAAAATAGATGCCGAAACATAAAAATTACTCCATATCCCATCTTTATATACAATATTAATTGTTTTGAGCCGAAAAAATAAACAACTTAGTGAATGTTAAGGAATCTTGGGATCTAATAGCTTAATTTCATGTAAAAGTTCGCTACAAGTCAAAAAAGGCGCCGAAACTTAACTATTATTCCATATACCTTCTTTATACACTATATTATTTGTATTGAGCCCAAAAGAACAAACAAGTTTGGAGTCTTAAAGAATATTTAGCTCTAATAGCTTACTTTCGCGTAAGAGTTCGTTCAAGATCAAAATAGGTGCCGAAACATAGATATTTCTCCATATCCTTCTTTTTATACTATATTAATTGTATTGAGCACAATAAACAAACAAGTTTGGAGTCTTAAGGAATCTTGGGCTCAAATAGTTTAATTTCGCGCACGAGTTCGCTAGAAGTCAAAAATGGTGCCCAAACTTAACTATTATTCCATATACATTCTTTATAGACTATATTATTTGTATTGAGCCCAAAAGAACAAACAAGTTTGGAGTCTTAAAGAATATTGGGCTCTTATAGCTTCATTTCGCGTAAGAGTTCGTTCAAAATCAGAATAGGTGCCGAAATATAGATATATCTCCATATCCCTTCTTTATATAATATATTTATTGTATTGAGCCCAATAAACAAACAAGTTTGGAGTCTTAATGAATCTTAAGCTCTAATAGCTTAATTTCGCGTATGAATTCGCTAGAGGTTAAAAACGGTGCCGAAATTAAACTATTATTCTATATACCTTCGTTCGTTATACACTATATTATTTGTATTGAGCCCAATAAAATAAACAAGTTTGAAGTCTTAAAGAATATTGGGCTCTACTTGCTTACTTTCGCGTAAGAGTTCGTTCAAAATCGAAATAGGTGCCGAAACGTAGATATTACTTATCCCTTCTTTTTATACTATATTGATTGTATTGAGCCCAAGAAACAAAAAAAATTGGAGTCTTAAGGAATCATGGGCTCTAATAGCTTAATTTCGCGTAAGAGTACCCTAGAAGTCAAAAAAAGGTGCGAAAACCTAACTATTATTCCGTATACCTTCTTTTTACACTATATTATTTGTATTGAGCCCAGAAAAACAAACAAGTTTGGATTCTCAAATAATATTGGTCTCTTATAGCTTCATTTTGCGTAAGAGTTCGTTCAAAATAAAAATAGATGCCGAAACATAAAAATTACTCCATATCCCATCTTTATATACAATATTAATTGTTTTGAGCCGAAAAAACAAACAACTTAGTGAATGTTAAGGAATCTTGGGATTTAATAGCTTAATTTCATGTAAAAGTTCGCTACAAGTCAAAAAAGGCGCCGAAACATAACTATTATTCCATATACCTTCTTTATACACTATATTTTTTGTATTGAGCCCAAAAGAACAAACAAGTTTGGAGTCTTAAAGAATATTTAGCTCTAATAGCTTACTTTCGCGTAAGAGTTCGTTCAAGATCAAAATAGGTGCCGAAACATAGATATTTCTCCATATCCTTCTTTTTATACTATATTAATTGTATTGAGCACAATAAACAAACAAGTTTGGAGTCTTAAGGAATCTTGGGCTCAAATAGTTTAATTTCGCGCACGAGTTCGCTAGAAGTCAAAAATGGTGCCCAAACTTAACTATTATTCCATATACATTCTTTATAGACTATATTATTTGTATTGAGCCCAAAAGAACAAACAAGTTTGGAGTCTTAAAGAATATTGGGCTCTTATAGCTTCATTTCGCGTAAGAGTTCGTTCAAAATCAGAATAGGTACCGAAATATAGATATATCTCCATATCCCTTCTTTATTTAATATATTTATTGTATTGAGCCCAATAAACAAACAAGTTTGGAGTCTTAAGGAATCTTGGGCTCTAATAGCTTAATTTCGCGTACGAATTCGCTAGAAGTTAAAAACGGTGCCGAAATTTAACTATTATTCCATATACCTTCGTTCGTTATACACTATATTATTTGTATTGAGCCCAATAAAATAAACAAGTTTGAAGTCTTAAAGAATATTGGGCTCTACTTGCTTACTTTCGCGTAAGAGTTCGTTCAAAATCGAAATAGGTGCCGAAACGTAGATATTACTTATCCCTTCTTTTTATACTATATTGATTGTATTGAGCCCAAGAAACAAAAAAAATTGGAGTCTTAAGGAATCATGGGCTCTAATAGCTTAATTTCGCGTAAGAGTACCCTAGAAGTCAAAAAAAGGTGCGAAAACCTAACTATTATTCCGTATACCTTCTTTTTACACTATATTATTTGTATTGAGCCCAGAAAAACAAACAAGTTTGGATTCTCAAATAATATTGGTCTCTTATAGCTTCATTTTGCGTAAGAGTTCGTTCAAAATAAAAATAGATGCCGAAACATAAAAATTACTCCATATCCCATCTTTATATACAATATTAATTGTTTTGAGCCGAAAAAACAAACAACTTAGTGAATGTTAAGGAATCTTGGGATCTAATAGCTTAATTTCGTGTAAAAGTTCGCTACAAGTCAAAAAAGGCGCCGAAACATAACTATTATTCCATAAACCTTCTTTATACACTATATTATTTGTATTGAGCCCAAAAGAACAAACAAGTTTGGAGTCTTAAAGAATATTTAGCTCTAATAGCTTACTTTCGCGTAAGAGTTCGTTCAAGATCAAAATAGGTGCCGAAACATAGATATTTCTCCATATCCTTCTTTTTATACTATATTAATTGTATTGAGCACAATAAACAAACAAGTTTGGAGTCTTAAGGAATCTTGGGCTCAAATAGTTTAATTTCGCGCACGAGTTCGCTAGAAGTCAAAAATGGTGCCCAAACTTAACTATTATTCCATATACATTCTTTATAGACTATATTATTTGTATTGAGCCCAAAAGAACAAACAAGTTTGGAGTCTTAAAGAATATTGGGCTCTTATAGCTTCATTTCGCGTAAGAGTTCGTTCAAAATCAGAATAGGTGCCGAAATATAGATATATCTCCGTATCCCTTCTTTATATAATATATTTATTGTATTGAGCCCAACAAAACAAACAAGTTTGGAGTCTTAAGGAAGCTTGGGCTCTAATAGCTTAATTTCGCGTACGAATTCGCTAGAAGTTAAAAACGGTGCCGAAATTTAACTATTATTCCATATACCTTCGTTCGTTATACACTATATTATTTGTATTGAGCCCAATAAAATAAACAAGTTTGAAGTCTTAAAGAATACTGGGCTCTACTTGCTTACTTTCGCGTAAGAGTTCGTTCAAAATCGAAATAGGTGCCGAAACGTAGATATTACTTATCCCTTCTTTTTTAAGTATATTGATTGTATTGAGCCCAAGAAACAAAAAAATTTGGAGTCTTAAGGAATCATGGGCTCTAATAGCTTAATTTTGCGTAAGAGTTCCCTAGAAGTCAAAAAAAGGTGCCAAAACCTAACTATTATTCCGTATACCTTCTTTTTACACTATATTATTTGTATTGAGCCCAGAAAAACAAACAAGTTTGGATTCTCAAATAATATTGGTCTCTTATAGCTTCATTTTGCGTAAGAGTTCGTTCAAAAATAAAAAAAGATGCCGAAACATAAAAATTACTCCATATCCCATCTTTATATACAATATTAATTGTTTTGAGCCGAAAAAACAAACAACTTAGTGAATGTTAAGGAATCTTGGGATCTAATAGCTTAATTTCGTGTAAAAGTTCGCTACAAGTCAAAAAAGGCGCCGAATCATAACTATTATTCCATAAACCTTCTTTATACACTATATTATTTGTATTGAGCCCAAAAGAACAAACAAGTTTGGAGTCTTAAAGAATATTTAGCTCTAATAGCTTACTTTCGCGTAAGAGTTCGTTCAAGATCAAAATAGGTCCCGAAACATAGATATTTCTCCATATCCTTCTTTTTATATTATATTAATTGTATTGAGCACAATAAACAAACAAGTTTGGAGTCTTATGGAATCTTGGGCTCAAATAGTTTAATTTCGCGTAATAGTTCGCTAGAAGTAAAAAATGGTGCCCAAACTTAACTATTATTCTATATACATTCTTTATAGACTATATTATTTGTATTGAGCCCAAAAGAACAAACAAGTTTGGAGTCTTAAAGAATATTGGGCTCTTATAGCTTCATTTCGCGTAAGAGTTCGTTCAAAATCAGAATAGGTGCCGAAATATAGATATATCTCCGTATCCCTTCTTTATATAATATATTTATTGTATTGAGCCCAACAAAACAAACAAGTTTGGAGTCTTAAGGAATCTTGGGCTCTAATAGCTTAATTTAGTGTACGAATTCGCTAGAAGTTAAAAACGGTGCCGAAATTTAACTATTATTCCATATACCTTCGTTCGTTATACACTATATTATTTGTATTGAGCAAAATAAAATAAACAAGTTTGAAGTCTTAAAGAATATTGGGCTCTACTTGCTTACTTTCGCGTAAGAGTTCGTTCAAAATCGAAATAGGTGCCGAAACGTAGATATTACTTATCCCTTCTTTTTATACTATATTGATTGTATTGAGCCCAAGAAACAAAAAAATTTGGAGTCTTAAGGAATCATGGGCTCTAATAGCTTAATTTCGCGTAAGAGTTCCCTAGAAGTCAAAAAAAGGTGCCAAAACCTAACTATTATTCCGTATACCTTCTTTTTACACTATATCATTTGTATTGAGCCCAGAAAAACAAACAAGTTTGGATTCTCAAATAATATTGGTCTCTTATAGCTTCATTTTGCGTAAGAGTTCGTTCAAAATAAAAATAGATGCCGAAACATAAAAATTACTCCATATCCCATCTTTATATACAATATTAATTGTTTTGAGCCGAAAAAACAAACAACTTAGTGAATGTTAAGGAATCTTGGGATCTAATAGCTTAATTTCATGTAAAAGTTCGCTACAAGTCAAAAAAGGCGCCGAAACTTAACTATTATTCCATATACCTTCTTTATACACTATATTATTTGTATTGAGCCCAAAAGAACAAACAAGTTTGGAGTCTTAAAGAATATTTAGCTCTAATAGCTTACTTTCGCGTAAGAGTTCGTTCAAGATCAAAATAGGTGCCGAAACATAGATATTTCTCCATATCCTTCTTTTTATACTATATTAATTGTATTGAGCACAATAAACAAACAAGTTTGGAGTCTTAAGGAATCTTGGGCTCAAATAGTTTAATTTCGCGCACGAGTTCGCTAGAAGTCAAAAATGGTGCCCAAACTTAACTATTATTCCATATACATTCTTTATAGACTATATTATTTGTATTGAGCCCAAAAGAACAAACAAGTTTGGAGTCTTAATAAATATTGGGCTCTTATAGCTTCATTTCGCGTAAGAGTTCGTTCAAAATCAGAATAGGTGCCGAAATATGGATATATCTCCATATCCCTCCTTTATATAATATATTTATTGTATTGAGCCCAATAAACAAACAAGTTTGGAGTCTTAAGGAATCTTGGGCTCTAATAGCTTAATTTCGCGTACGAATTCGCTAGAAGTTAAAAACGGTGCCGAAATTTAACTATTATTCCATATACCTTCGTTCGTTATACACTATATTATTTGTATTGAGCCCAATAAAATAAACAAGTTTGAAGTCTTAAAGAATATTGGGCTCTACTTCCTTACTTTCGCGTAAGAGTTCGTTCAAAATCGAAATAGGTGCCGAAACGTAGATATTACTTATCCCTTCTTTTTATACTATATTGATTGTATTGAGCCCAAGAAACAAAAAAAATTTGGAGTCTTAAGGAATCATGGGCTCTAATAGCTTAATTTCGCGTAAGAGTTCCCTAGAAGTCAAAAAAAGGTGCCAAAACCTAACTATTATTCCGTATACCTTCTTTTTACACTATATTATTTGTATTGAGCCCAGAAAAACAAACAAGTTTGGATTCTCAAATAATATTGGTCTCTTATAGCTTCATTTTGCGTACGAGTTCGTTCAAAATAAAAATAGATGCCGAAACATAAAAATTACTCCTTATCCCATCTTTATATACAATATTAATTGTTTTGAGCCGAAAAAACAAACAACTTAGTGAATGTTAAGGAATCTTGGGATCTAATAGCTTAATTTCATGTAAAAGTTCGCTACAAGTCAAAAAAGGCGCCGAAACTTAACTATTATTCCATATACCTTCTTTATACACTATATTATTTGTATTGAGCCCAAAAGAACAAACAAGTTTGGAGTCTTAAAGAATATTTAGCTCTAATAGCTTACTTTCGCGTAAGAGTTCGTTCAAGATCAAAATAGGTGCCGAAACATAGATATTTCTCCATATCCTTCTTTTTATACTATATTAATTGTATTGAGCACAATAAACAAACAAGTTTGGAGTCTTAAGGAATCTTGGGCTCAAATAGTTTAATTTCGCGCACGAGTTCGCTAGAAGTAAAAAATGGTGCCCAAACTTAACTATTATTCCATATACATTCTTTATAGACTATATTATTTGTATTGAGCCCAAAAGAACAAACAAGTTTGGAGTCTTAAAGAATATTGGGCTCTTATAGCTTCATTTCGCGTAAGAGTTCGTTCAAAATCAGAATAGGTGCCGAAATATAGATATATCTCCATATCCCTTCTTTATATAATATATTTATTGTATTGAGCCCAATAAACAAACAAGTTTGGAGTCTTAAGGAATCTTGGGCTCTAATAGCTTAATTTCGCGTACGAATTCGCTAGAAGTTAAAAACGGTGCCGAAATTTAACTATTATTCCATATACCTTCGTTCGTTATACACTATATTATTTGTATTGAGCCCAATAAAATAAACAAGTTTGAAGTCTTAAAGAATATTGGGCTCTACTTGCTTACTTTCGCGTAAGAGTTCGTTCAAAATCGAAATAGGTGCCGAAACGTAGATATTACTTATCCCTTCTTTTTATACTATATTGATTGTATTGAGCCCAAGAAACAAAAAAATTTGGAGTCTTAAGGAATCATGGGCTCTAATAGCTTAATTTCGCGTAAGAGTACCCTAGAAGTCAAAAAAAGGTGCGAAAACCTAACTATTATTCCGTATACCTTCTTTTTACACTATATTATTTGTATTGAGCCCAGAAAAACAAACAAGTTTGGATTCTCAAATAATATTGGTCTCTTATAGCTTCATTTTGCGTAAGAGTTCGTTCAAAATAAAAATAGGTGCCGAAACATAAAAATTACTCCATATCCCATCTTTTTATACAATATTAATTGTTTTGAGCCGAAAAAACAAACAACTTAGTGAATGTTAAGGAATCTTGGGATCTAATAGCTTAATTTCATGTAAAAGTTCGCTACAAGTCAAAAAAGGCGCCGAAACATAACTATTATTCCATATACCTTCTTTATACACTATATTATTTGTATTGAGCCCAAAAGAACAAACAAGTTTGGAGTCTTAAAGAATATTTAGCTCTAATAGCTTACTTTCGCGTAAGAGTTCGTTCAAGATCAAAATAGGTGCCGAAACATAGATATTTCTCCATATCCTTCTTTTTATACTATATTAATTGTATTGAGCACAATAAACAAACAAGTTTGGAGTCTTAAGGAATCTTGGGCTCAAATAGTTTAATTTCGCGCACGAGTTCGCTAGAAGTCAAAAATGGTGCCCAAACTTAACTATTATTCCATATACATTCTTTATAGACTATATTATTTGTATTGAGCCCAAAAGAACAAACAAGTTTGGAGTCTTAAAGAATATTGGGCTCTTATAGCTTCATTTCGCGTAAGAGTTCGTTCAAAATCAGAATAGGTGCCGAAATATAGATATATCTCCATATCCCTTCTTTATATAATATATTTATTGTATTGAGCCCAATAAACAAACAAGTTTGGAGTCTTAAGGAATCTTGGGCTCTAATAGCTTAATTTCGCGTACGAATTCGCTAGAAGTTAAAAACGGTGCCGAAATTTAACTATTATTCCATATACCTTCGTTCGTTATACACTATATTATTTGTATTGAGCCCAATAAAATAAACAAGTTTGAAGTCTTAAAGAATACTGGGCTCTACTTGCTTACTTTCGCGTAAGAGTTCGTTCAAAATCGAAATAGGTGCCGAAACGTAGATATTACTTATCCCTTCTTTTTATACTATATTGATTGTATTGAGCCCAAGAAACAAAAAAATTTGGAGTCTTAAGGAATCATGGGCTCTAATAGCTTAATTTCGCGTAAGAGTACCCTAAAAGTCAAAAAAAGATGTCAAAACCTAACTATTATTCCGTATACCTTCTTTTTACACTATATTATTTGTATTGAGCCCAGAAAAACAAACAAGTTTGGATTCTCAAATATTATTGGTCTCTTATAGCTTCATTTTGCGTAAGAGTTCGTTCAAAATAAAAATAGATGCCGAAACATAAAAATTACTCCATATCCCATCTTTATATACAATATTAATTGTTTTGAGCCGAAAAAACAAACAACTTAGTGAATGTTAAGGAATCTTGGGATCTAATAGCTTAATTTCATGTAAAAGTTCGCTACAAGTCAAAAAAGGCGCCGAAACTTAACTATTATTCCATATACCTTCTTTATACACTATATTATTTGTATTGAGCCCAAAAGAACAAACAAGTTTGGAGTCTTAAAGAATATTTAGCTCTAATAGCTTACTTTCGCGTAAGAGTTCGTTCAAGATCAAAATAGGTGCCGAAACATAGATATTTCTCCATATCCTTCTTTTTTATATTATATTAATTGTATTGAGCACAATAAACAAACAAGTTTGGAGTCTTAAGGAATCTTGGGCTCAAATAGTTTAATTTCGCGCACGAGTTCGCTAGAAGTAAAAAATGGTGCCCAAACTTAACTATTATTCCATATACATTCTTTATAGACTATATTATTTGTATTGAGCCCAAAAGAACAAACAAGTTTGGAGTCTTAAAGAATATTGGGCTCTTATAGCTTCATTTCGCGTAAGAGTTCGTTCAAAATCAGAATAGGTGCCGAAATATAGATATATCTCCATATCCCTTCTTTATATAATATATTTATTTTATTGAGCCCAATAAACAAACAAGTTTGGAGTCTTAAGGAATCTTGGGCTCTAATAGCTTAATTTCGCGTACGAATTCGCTAGAAGTTAAAATCGGTGCCGAAATTTAACTATTATTCCATATACCTTCGTTCGTTATACACTATATTATTTGTATTGAGCCCAATAAAATAAACAATTTTGAAGTCTTAAAGAATATTGGGCTCTACTTGCTTACTTCGCGTAAGAGTTCGTTCAAAATCGAAATAGGTGCCGAAACGTAGATATTACTTATCCCTTCATTTTATACTATATTGATTGTATTGAGCCCAAGAAACAAAAAAAATTGGAGTCTTAAGGAATCATGGCTCTAATAGCTTAATTTCGCGTAAGAGTACCCTAAAAGTCAAAAAAAAGATGCCAAAACCTAACTATTATTCCGTATACCTTCTTTTTACACTATATTATTGTATTGAGCCCAGAAAAACAAACAAGTTTGGATCTCAAATTAAATTGGTCTCTTATAGCTTCATTTTGCGTAAGAGTTCGTTCAAAATAAAAATAGATGCCGAAACATAAAATTACTCCATATCCCATCTTATATACAATATTAATAGTTTTGAGCCGAAAAAACAAACAACTTAGTGACTGTTAAGGAATCTTGGGATCTAATAGCTAATTTCGTGTAAAAAGTTCGCATGCAAGTCAAAAAAGGCGCCGAAACATAACTATTATTCCATAAACCTCTTTATACACTATATTATTTGTATTGAGCCCAAAAGAACAAACAAGTTTGGAGTCTTAAAGAATATTTAGCTCTAATAGCTTACTTTCGCGTAAGAGTTCGTTCAAGATCAAAATAGGTGCCGAAACATAGATATTTCTCCATATCCTTCTTTTTTATATTATATTAATTGTATTGAGCACAATAAACAAACAAGTTTGGAGTCTTAAGGAATCTTGGGCTCAATAGTTTAATTTCGCGTACGAGTTCGCTAGAAGTAAAAAAGATGCCAAAACCTAACTATTATTCCGTATACATTCTTTTTATACTATATTATTTGTATTGAGCCCAATGAACAAACAAGTTTGGAGTCTTAAAGAATATTGGGCTCTTATAGCTTCTTTCCGCGTAAGAGTTCGTTCAAAATCAGAATAGGTGCCGAAATATAATATATCTCCATATCCTTCTTTATATAATATATTTATTTTATTGAGCCCAATAAACAAACAAGTTTGGAGTCTTAATGAATCTTGGGCTCTAATAGCTTAATTTCGCGTACGAATTCGCTAGAAGTTAAAATCGGTGCCGAAATTTAACTATTATTCCATATACCTTCGTTCGTTATACACTATATTATTTGTATTGAGCCCAATAAAATAAACAAGTTTGAAGTCTTAAAGAATATGGGCTCTACTTGCTTACTTTCGCGTAAGAGTTCGTTCAAAATCGAAATAGGTGCCGAAACGTAGATATTACTTATCCCTTCTTTTATACTATATTGATTGTATTGAGCCCAAGAAACAAAAAAAATTGGAGTCTAAGGAATCATGGGCTCTAATAGCTTAATTTCGCGTACGAGTACCCTAAAAGTCAAAAAAAGATGCCAAAACCTAACTATTATTCCGTATACCTCTTTTTACACTATATTATTTGTATTGAGCCCAGAAAAACAAACAAGTTTGGATTCTCAAATAATATTGGTCTCTTATAGCTTCATTTTGCGTAAGAGTTCGTTCAAAATAAAAATAGATGCCGAAACATAAAATTACTCCATATCCCATCTTTATATACAATATTAATAGTTTTGAGCCGAAAAAACAAACAACTTAGTGAATGTTAAGGAATCTTGGGATCTAATAGCTTAATTTC